>CM062222.1:24471256-25785006 GCA_031216235.1 Syzygium jambos
GGTGGCGTGGAAATGTGAATGTGCATTGAATTCGTGTGATAAGTGTATGTGGGTTGTGGAATGTGTTCGTGTGATGAGAATATGTGCATTTGTGATGTGTATGGGAGGTGTGAGATTGTGTGTGATAGCGTGTTTGAGTGGCCGTGTGGTACGTGTGGTATGAGTGGAACGAATGTACGGATGTGTAGGATTGGTTGGAAAAGTGGATCCGTCCTGAGGCGTGTACGTTTACGCGGGACGATGCCGTCCCTGACGAGGTGACGATGCCCAGCCTGACGAGTTGTCGATGCCTGACGTGGTCAGAAGACCGTTGGCCTGATGCGTTTTACGCGGGCGCGGTAGAAGGAAAGTGTGTGTAGGATTCCGTCCTGAGGCGTGTACGTTTACGCGGGACGATGCCGTCCCTGACGAGGTGACGATGCCCGGCCCGACGGGGTGACGATGCCTGACGTGGTCAGAAGACCGTTGGCCTGATGCGTTTTACGCGGGCGCGGTAGTGGTGGAAAGGTCGAGAATGAGCAAGAATTGGCGGGACGAGTGAAATTAAGAAAGTGACGTGTGGTGTGAGTTCGTATGCGAGTGTGTTTGTATCGCGTGATGTGATGCTTAATTATGGGGTAAAAACTGCTAGGCACAATATGGGACGTGCCCAAGTGGGTTTTATTTTATAATTGAGACACGTGCGCGTTTGTGATTCATTGCTGCAATATGTTGGCTGTGTTATTGTCTAACGTGCAGGGGCGTGTATGTTGGATTCCAGGTAGGGTCGTGTGTGGTTGTTAGTTTGATTGATGGTCGTGTGTTACGCGTGTTTTCGTCTGGCGGTACGTGAGTGCCTACGTGGGGTTTGGGGTTGTACACTTATTGAGATTCGTCTCACGGTTGTATAACCGCCACTTTCAGACCCCCAGTCGTAAACTCGGGAAGCTGACTTTGGTGCCCAGTAGAGGTGCAGGTGAGTTCCGAAGGTTCAAGCCAGAGATTCAGAAGCAGAATGGAAGAGGTCGATCCTTAGGTTTTTCCCTAGGGTATTTTAGGGGTTGTGTAAATCGGGTTGACCCATAGGGAAGTTAAGTTAACCAGACCCTGATCTTGTGTTATGACGGTGATTTCGGATGTTGGTTTGCTGTACGTGTCTGTAATATTATGTTTGTATATTTGGTGTAGTGGCTGTATAAAATGTTGTAGTTGGTGTTTGATTGTCTTGGTGTTCTACCCCGTCGTCGTCATTATTTGTCCGGGGTTTTGTTATTCTCGTCCGCATGTGGCTTTGATGTTTGGGTTGGGTCGGCGACGTTCCTGGGACGTCGCATCATTTCGACCGGAGCAGGGGATGTCGCGAGCTCGTAGGGGTTCGGCGCGTGACATCCCCGTTTTGAATTGGTATCAGAGCAAGGTTAGCTCGATATAGGTAAGGTCGAGACCTGGAGTGATAAGGAGCGATGACTTCAGGGTAGCTAGTCAGGGAGCCCTTTGTAGACGCATGTTTATGTTGATTGTGCGTGTTTTGTGAGTACGCGCCTGTGATTGTTGAGTGGTTTATCATGATTGTGCATGTGATGTTGATTGAGACGAAGGTGCGGCAGGACTTGAGGTGAGTACGAGAACCCTGTTGAGTGCTTAGTGGTGTTGATTTGATGTTAGGTGATTGATTTGATGGTGGGTTGTTAGTTGTTGAGTGCTGGTTGTCGAGATTGGTGCCTAGAGTTTAGACTAGTGTAGTTGGCCTAGACCTCTGATACCCGTGTGGACTTATAGCAGGTAAGAGAATAGTGGGAAGCCGATACAATGAGCAGCCAAGGAAGGGGTGCAGGAAGAGGAGTACGGGGTCGAGGTGGTGCTAGAGCTAGAGCTGTAGAGAATCTGGGTATGGATGCTAGGGGCGGTAGGAAACCCTGGAGTTGGTATTGGAGCTGCAGTGGACCCCAGAGCTAATGTTAGACATGTTGAAGATCCGCGTATGGAAGGAGTCCTCAGAGTATTAGAAAGGATTGGAAATATGATGGATAGACAAGCTCAAGAGAGAGATAATGCGACAGCCCAAGCTGCTGAGGCTGCAGCTGCTGTAGTTAATGAGAATGCTGGTGTTGGAGGAAATCAAGCCCAACAAGGGCAAGTTCAACCAGCAGGGGTTAGGCAGATGCCCCAATTAGTGGAACAATTCATTAAGTTGAAGCCGCCTCAGTTTCATGGTCGTGGTGACCCCGAGACCGCACCAAGATGGGTGGAATCATTGGAGAAAACTTTTAAAGTTTTAGGGTGCACCGATGAGGAAAAGGTAACATTGGCGGTATATCAGTTACAGGAAAATGCTCATGATTGGTGGAAGGCCACTGAAGGTAGGGTATTCCCCGAAGGAACGGCTCAAACTTGGGCTGTGTTTGTTGAGAGTTTCTATGAGAAGTATTTTTCGGAAAATGCCCAGGAAAGGAAGTTGATGGAATTCATGCGATTACGCCAAGGACAGATGACAGTTGACCAATATGAAGCGGAGTTTGCGAGGTTGGCAAAGTTTGCCCCGACAATGGTAGAAAATCCACGGGATAGAGCTCGAAGATTCCGAGATGGATTGAAGCCGGATCTTCGAAGTCAGATATTGTCGCACGATCTTAAAGATTATGGAGAAATGTATAGGCGGGCTCAGATTATGGAGCAGGATATGACGGAAAGAGCCGCCGCGTCTGGATCACAACATATCTCAGCCGGAGATGATCGTCAGCAAGGAAAAAGGCCGATGATAGAGAACCGACGTTTTGTCCCTCCGGCAAGAAGGAATATTGGGAAGTCGGCACATTCGTCTAATTCCGCCTGTAGACGATGTGGGAGATACCATGGGAATGGTCCCTGCCCAAGTGTGACTGGGGCATGTTTTGGGTGTGGCGGAATGGGCCATCACATAAGGAATTGCCCGAACCTTCAGGTTCGACCGCCTCCAGCATCGCAAACACCTCGGATTGGGAATCCGACTAGTGCAACCCCGCCGGCTAATTCGAGCAGACCACCGGCACAAGGACGTGTCTACGCCTTGACGCGAAAGGGAGTTGAGGATGCGCCAGGCGTAACCCCAGGTATGGGTTCTTTGCATAATTATGTGGCTTTTGTTTTATAGATTCAGAGGCGTCGCACTCGTCTATGTCTGCTTGATTTGTTATATGGCTGGATTGAAATGGTTTTCAGAAGTATCAGCATGTGTGATTATGCCAGTGATGATGTGTATGCTGTTGGGATGTTTAGACGGTGAAATGGTGTTTGGTGGTGTAGAAAGCGGAATAGATTTGGCTTTGTTGGTTATGTGTGATTTCTGTTTGATTGTAGGCTTGAATTGATTAGTCGAACAGAATGATGTAATGGAATGCAGCATCAGAGTGATTCAGTTTAGTCCGGCTGGACACATTAGATTTGAGATTGTAAGGAGTCGAGAAGGAACCTCGATAGTTGCGCTGTTAACGTGATTTAAGTAAGAGATCTTATTGAATGACTAGTTTGGAAGGACTATACGGACTGTAGAGGATATGTTGGAAATACGTATATTGGATTTTAGGGGCAAATGGGAAGGAACCGGTTTTAAGGATTAAGGCGGTCCCATTGGTCAAAGATATTTGAGATTATTACGGGACAGAAGGTACCATTCGGGAGTAAGGATATTGAGACGTCATCACCCTCATCTGTTTGGATAGCAGGTATAGTAGTAAATTTCGAGGACGAAATTTTTATTAGGGGGGAAGAATTGTAACAGTCTGAATTTTCGATCCTTTTCCCGGGATTTAAGAAATGAAATTGATCAATGCACTATAGTGAGATCTCACCCGAGACCCGCGCATTCTCGGGATGCTAACCTTAGGGGTAAGGCCACTACGGGATTGAGTTCGCACAATCAAAGAACTTGACCTTGGTTCGTTCTTCGACCATATGGAATGACGAGGGAATGTTTTGAGCCAACCGAGACCGATCTATTTGATTGATCGTGTCCAAAGGGCACTAGTGACAGACCCTCGCAATTATATGACAATCGAGGTCGCCTTGGTTTGAGCAAACTTAAACGTGATTTGATTTAGTGTCGGTCACGGGTCGAGCGCGCGTAATCCCAATGAGCCACCCGTTAGCAAGAGATAAGCTAAAGTCGCGATTGTTCGATTTTAGTCATTTCTTGGAATTCGGGCCCGGGAATCGAGAATTTTGAAAGTGACAATTTTGGGCGGCCGATGACGTTTTTGGCTTGGCCAATCTTGGGGCCACCCATTTCTACAAAAAAATGGATTTCGGTTCAGGACCGGGAAGATTACGGTTTTGCCCCTGTGGGCACCGAGGCTGGATTCGGAGGCCGTTTGAGGTTATTTTTCGCGGCCAAGGTCATTTTGGGGTGGCCACGAACATTTAGAGTGGTTTTGGACAAAAACGGGAATTTCGACAAAAATTGGGAAAATAATATTATTTTATTCCCAGAACTTTGCAGTCAATTTCCGAGGGCTTAAAAAGTGAATTTCGCGATTCCGACGCCATATTATGTTGGCCACGCACCTATGGAACCCGCATGTGCAAAAATTGGAATTTCGCCCCGGGACCGGAAAATTACCATTTTGCCCCTGGACCCGGTACTGGGTATTCCGAATTATGGACTGGAGAATTGGGAATTATTAAATTGGATATCAGCTGCATTATTGGACCTTGGACGCTTTTACCCTTGCATTATTGGATTGGAACGAACGAGGACCGTCGGATTAGGGGCATTTTGATCAAATCGCGTAGGATCGCGACACGTGGCGCCTCTAGGCCACTATTTTTGACCAGCTGACCTCCTCTCTCTCTCCTCCCTCATTTCATTCGGCCAAGGCACCCCATCAGCAGCCCCTCTCCCGTTTTCCTCCTCCTCCGTTTTCCTTCTTCCTTGGCCATCACCGTCGGAGCTGCTGTTGCTGCTGCTGTTGCTGCTGCTGTTCCGCCCGTTTCAGCCCGTTTTTCTCGCCTTTCTTAGGTAAGTGACCTCCCCAAATGTCGCCTAGGACCTCGGGTATTGTTAGGCTTGTTTAGGGCTCGGTTTAGGGTGAATTTCGTGGCTGGATGTGCTCGGTGGTGCATGTTGGTTGATTCCCGGTTAGGTTGCTGCTGCGTCGCTGGTTTTTGTTATTTTTACTGTGACTTATGTGGCCCGAATTTGAGGATGTGTTCTTCATGAAAGTTGTTGCCGAAGTATTGACGTATAACATATTTTAATTTGGGAATTTTTGGAAGTCATTTGATGCCATTCAGAAGTCTCTCTTTGGACCGAAATAAAACTGCCCGATTTACAGTTCACCCGACCTTCGGGACTGTTCGAATTTTTATAAATTTTTCCATGCCCATTTTCAAAATACTTCCTTCACAAAATTTGTTGGGGACATTCGTGGCTATAACATATAAAAATTTCAAAGCTTTTCAAGGTGATTTGGATGTTGAAAAAAATATATTTTGAGGACACAACGGTCTGTTTGAGCAAACTGATTTTGGTCTGACTTCGAGGGACAAAAAGACATGGTTGCAGATTGAACTGGATTTTGTGTTCCTCATAAGAAATGTTTATCAAGATGTTTTTTATGACATATCGAAAATTTAGAATTTTTGGAGTTCGTTTACTATTTATTTCAAATGGATTTCTGTCACTGCGCAACTGCCCAGTTTGGACCCGGTTTAGACGAATTTGTGACTATTTTGTGACTGATTTGGTGGCTGTTTAGGACTGAATTAGGGGCTGGATAGTTGATGGTTATGGACTGATTGGCGAGGGAAATTCGAGGTTTAGGAGGCTCGATTAGGACTGTGATATTGAGGATCGATCGGGGTTGAATGGTGTGATTAATTGGAATTGTATTGGCTTGATCGGGTTTATTGGATTAATTGTTTTGTGTGCTGTGGTTGGCTAGTTCTGAATTGTGCATTGGACTGAATGTGATGCGGTGGTGTGCCGTGTGTGTGGCCGTGAGGTGTGGTGGCGTGGAAATGTGAATGTGCATTGAATTCGTGTGATAAGTGTATGTGGGTTGTGGAATGTGTTCGTGTGATGAGAATATGTGCATTTGTGATGTGTATGGGAGGTGTGAGATTGTGTGTGATAGCGTGTTTGAGTGGCCGTGTGGTACGTGTGGTATGAGTGGAACGAATGTACGGATGTGTAGGATTGGTTGGAAAAGTGGATCCGTCCTGAGGCGTGTACGTTTACGCGGGACGATGCCGTCCCTGACGAGGTGACGATGCCCGGCCTGACGAGGTGTCGATGCCTGACGTGGTCAGAAGACCGTTGGCCTGATGCGTTTTACGCGGGCGCGGTAGAAGGAAAGTGTGTGTAGGATTCCGTCCTGAGGCGTGTACGTTTACGCGGGACGATGCCGTCCCTGACGAGGTGACGATGCCCGGCCCGACGGGGTGACGATGCCTGACGTGGTCAGAAGACCGTTGGCCTGATGCGTTTTACGCGGGCGCGGTAGTGGTGGAAAGGTCGAGAATGAGCAAGAATTGGCGGGACGAGTGAAATTAAGAAAGTGACGTGTGGTGTGAGTTCGTATGCGAGTGTGTTTGTATCGCGTGATGTGATGCTTAATTATGGGGTAAAAACTGCTAGGCACGATATGGGACGTGCCCAAGTGGGTTTTATTTTATAATTGAGACACGTGCGCGTTTGTGATTCATTGCTGCAATATGTTGGCTGTGTTATTGTCTAACGTGCAGGGGCGTGTATGTTGGATTCCAGGTAGGGTCGTGTGTGGTTGTTAGTTTGATTGATGGTCGTGTGTTACGCGTGTTTTCGTCTGGCGGTACGTGAGTGCCTACGTGGGGTTTGGGGTTGTACACTTATTGAGATTCGTCTCACGGTTGTATAACCGCCACTTTCAGACCCCCAGTCGTAAACCCAGGAAGCTGACTTTGGTGCCCAGTAGAGGTGCAGGTGAGTTCCGAAGGTTCAAGCCAGAGATTCAGAAGCAGAATGGAAGAGGTCGATCCTTAGGTTTTTCCCTAGGGTATTTTAGGGGTTGTGTAAATCGGGTTGACCCATAGGGAAGTTAAGTTAACCAGACCCTGATCTTGTGTTATGACGGTGATTTCGGATGTTGGTTTGCTGTACGTGTCTGTAATATTATGTTTGTATATTTGGTGTAGTGGCTGTATAAAATGTTGTAGTTGGTGTTTGATTGTCTTGGTGTTCTACCCCGTTGTCGTCATTATTTGTCCGGGGTTTTGTTATTCGCTTCCGCATGTGGCTCTGATGTTTGGGTTGGGTCGGCGACGTTCCTGGGACGTCGAATCATTTCGACCGGAGCAGGGGATGTCGCGAGCTCGTAGGGGTTCGGGGCGTGACAAAATTTCCCTCAATGTAATTTACTAAAGTACCTGGAATTTCACAATATCAATTATCAAATCTCAGTGAAAAATCCTGATTGTTGATTCTTTTCATGAAAATATCAAGTAATTTTCTCGTTTTTCACAATAAGGTAGGCGTCTTGTATTACAACTAGCTATAAAATTGCCCGAGAACAAGTTGACATGGACAGGACACTCACAGCATGCCATGTGTCTTGTTGGCAGTGGATAACCACCATCACTAATGCATATCTATGTTTAAGGAAAAGACTCAAGACTAGTCCCCCCTTTAACTCTATTTCCCTATTTTCTCAAAATAGTGCTTTTCATCCTAAGACAAAATCTAATCACAAGAAAGATCAAAATTGCCCCTCTTTGGAAATTTCAAGCCTCCAAGTGCCAGCTTCCATCATGCATATAAACCCCTCGGCAAAAGGACACTATTGGTGCCATAACTTGTATATAGAGATCACTTTGGTGCCATAACTTTTTTTCGGATTACTTTGGTGTCAATTTTTTTGAAAAACGATCACTTTAGTGCCAATGCTGATATGGCCACCGAAAATCTGACGTGACTCTTTTTTTATTAATTTTCGATGCTGACATGGCTCACCGAAAATCTGACGTGGCTCTTTTTTTTGCCGGAATTTTAGCCGGAATCACTAAAGTGATCTATTTTCTCCGATTTTGGCACCAAAGTGATCCGAAAAAAAGTTATGGCACCAAAGTGATCTCCGTACACAAGTTATGACACCAATAGTGTCCTTTTGCCTAAACCCCTCACCTTTCCACCACCCACCATCGGCTGCTAACGTTGACCCCCCTCCTCACTAATACCATCGATCCCTTGCCCCTATGTTCACGCTTGGCTCTCTCTCATCCCTCTGTAAACGATTGTGCCCTCTCTCTCTCCCTCTCTCTCCTGGTCACAACAGTATCTCGTGACCCCGATATGAGGTCACGTGTTGCGACGGACGACCTCAAATCAGGTCACAACCTTGATTGATGATTATCAGTTGCCATGGACTACCTTGGGCCACGACCTCCATTTGAGATCAGGGGTTGCCGAGGTCATTCATGGCTTGAAGGAAGCCAGCAGCCTCGGATCAATGTCAATGTTGCTGTTTCGCAACTTGGGTCAAGGCCGAGAGAGGGAGAGGGAAGCCTACTTGGTAGTTGATTGTTTTCTAAAACAGTTAACTTTTTTACTCCTTTTAATTTCTATTCAACGATTTCACACATGATTCATGGACCCCGCTCCTCACTAGTACCATTGACCCCCTGCCCCTATGTTCACGCATGGCTCTCTTTCGTCCCTTTGTAAACAATTGTGCCCTCTCTCTCCCTCCTGGTCACAAAAGTGTCTCGTGACCTCGATCATAGGTCACGTATCGCGACAGACGACCTCAATCCAAGTCATCCATGATTTTATTGCAGCTTGCGATCTTGATTGAAGATTGTCAGTTGCCATAGACGACCATGGCCCATGACCTCCATTTGAAATTAGGGGCCGCCAAGGTCATTCATGGCTTCAAAGGAGGTCAGCATACTCGAATCAGCGTCAATGTTGCTGTTGCGCAACTTGGGTCAGGAAGGGGGGGGGGGTGGCGGTGTGGGGTGGGTGGGGTTGGTTTTGACTACTTTCTATTCAACGATTTCACACCTGATATATCTATAAAACAATTTCCTTTTTGAATTTTTTTCTTCAAGTGTTTGAACTATCGTTTTGATTACTTCCCACGATGTACGTTACTTGCCCCCCCGGGTCACGCTTATTGATTAGACATCACTTTCTAAAACAACGAGCATGGCTCCCAATTTGCAGTCATCAGCGGGGTAATTAGCAAGCTTTCATTTCAAAACTCTTGTACATTTTGCATGGACAAATCCCATCCAATGCCGAACAAGATATATTACTAGTATGTCCAACAAAATCCCCATGTACCATCACAAGAAGGTCACCGAAGATGAAAATATCTAGTGAAATCTCAAGCGAGAATGCATTGATCGTGATAAAATTTCAAGATTGACTCTTTCGTATGAATTAGTCTAGATGATTTAGGTTCAACCATGGTCAATGACTTTCATTTTTATCAGTCTGTGTGGAAAAAAGAAAAAAAATAAACAGTTGCTCAGAAAAGAAATTCCAAAAGAAAGAAAAGATGGTTAATGGCTTTCTTCTTCTTACTCTTACAACACTTAAAAGAAAAGAAGGACTTGAAAGGTAGACTCGTGTAATTTCCCAGAAAGATTCAGCTAAATGACAATATAATCCTCAAAATCTGTTTTTGAAGTCCCACGTACGTCTTCACTTTTCAAGCGAATTCCCTTACTTATTTATAACTCAAGCGCAAAGACCTATCAACTTAAAAATTAACCTATTTGGTAAAATCATCCCCCTCCTCTTTTCCGAGCCAATCTGCATAGAAATCTTAAGGCATTTCATGTGCGATACTTTAAAAATAAATCACCACCTAGAAGAAATCCCTCCACACCAACATTATGGCAAAAGTGCACTGGCAATCTTAAATCTTTGCACATAATGCAATTGAGTCCCAATTATTTGAAGAGCGCAATCAAATCATCTACTTTTGTAAAAAGTAAAATCAAGTCTTTTCCACGAAGAATGCCAAAACTTGCCCTGGTAGTAGTCAAAGCCTATGCGACAACCTTTAATTTCACCTCTCAATATAGGTTTAGGAATGTATGATTAGAAAAACTTTGCAATTGTACCAATTCAGTCCTAAACTTTTTTTTTGCCTAATTAAGTCCTAAACATTTTGCATTTATGTCAATTCGGTCCATTCCGCCAATTTTAGCCGCTCGACATTAATGTGGATACCAGTCGTACTACATGACACAGTCAGCGCTAATGCGAACAATTTTTAATATTTTAAAATATTTATTATTTTTTTATTTTATTTTTTTTCCTTTCTTTTTTCTCTTTCTGTCTTTTTTCTTCATGACCGGCTAGAGGATGAAGATTAAGGGAAGAAAAAAAAAGAAAGAGAGAAAACAAAGAAAAAAAGAAAAGAAAAAAACAAATTAATAAAAATTCGAAAAAATATTAAAATATTATTAAAAATTATCCACGTTAGCGCTGCTTGCCCTACAAAAGATTTAGGATTCAATTGGAAAAAAAAAGGTTTAAACATGAATTGGCACAATTGCAATAGATTTATAACTGTTTTGGTAATTCTCCTCTTTCTGACTTGATTAAACCTATACAATGGTTTAAGACTCGATTATACTTTTCCATTTTCATAGGACCTTATTGCAGCAATTGAATGGTTCGTACATAAGATGAAGATTTTTGGACAATTTCCCCCAACACATAACTATGGATTTTTAAAAAAAGTAAACATTGCATGCCAAATGATTGCATTATACTTCAAAGAAGGTTAATCCGCTATAACAACCTATTAAATTCGAACACTTTACGTGGATAAGAACAAATGCATCGTTGGATTAAATTTAACATTGCGTTAAAAACTCGTTGAAAAATCAGAATTAATTACTTCAGTGGCATGTGTGCAACCTCATTATGATTAGGATTCGTCAAAGTTTTTTTTTTAATTTGCAAAAGACAAATTTAATTTTAGCGCGCAAGTTCCTCCATTTGGACCTGAATATTCAACGTAACTAGGAAATTTACGCATCCTTTTCTTCCGTGAATTAAGCTTACGATGCTGGAGTGCACGACAAATTTCATAACCCTATCCAATGACCAAACGAGACAGGTGCTTCAAGGAAAATAAGAAACAAACATTGTACCTTAGTCTCCAAATTCTTACATTATTTCTATTCATTTATTGATGGGCAATGAAACTCTAGAATCAATGATCCGGATTGTGCTTGGCGAAATACTTTAGATCAACCAATAATGTGCACATCTCAATACGCACATCAATGTTGCAGATAGAATCGAGAATGCTAAGACATCAATTTACGAACTGCGTGTTGGTATTATTGATGAGTTAGAAATTTTTAGTGCCGACCATCACAAATAAAAGTCAATGAAGACCAAGACTTTCAATGAGCCATTGTAACGACAGAAAAATCGAAGCACGTGAAACCCCAAAAGACCCTCGCTTCTCGATGTGCAGTCATGATCTGATGGTCCCAAAGTCAACGCACCAAAGACCTTGACTTCCTCACACTTGAATTGCACACTCGTCAAGGACCTCGACTTCCCGATGGATGTGTACAAGTTCCATTCATACATGCATACTGGTTTAAATTCTAATTGAATCTTAAAGCCACGAAATTTAGAGATTCTACTAGTCTGAAAATTACTGCCATGACACTTAAAATCCAATCGCTTAAGTATTGACACATAAATTTTGACGATCTATTTAGGTATCAATTGCATATAAAGTTAGGGATTGACTCTGACTCCAAAACAAAAATAGTACTTAAATTACATATAGATATTAAGAGTATTTGCATTAACAGTAGTGGGCCAATGGAATTGCATTGGAGTTAATGGACTAAAGCAAAGACGTCCTGAATTTTATCATATAAACTAAGCCCGCCGAGGAATGAAGTACAGCCAAACCTGTAATCTCTTCCTTATCACGGAAAATTCTACATGCTGTCCTAAATTAGGAAGTATTGGTTTATTGATCACAAGGTTTTTGGCCATATAAAAAACAATTGGCAAGATATTCATTCATACACAGTTGAGCAAAACTGTTGAGCAAGACATTCGCTATTGCGCTTCACTGGAGGATCGTTACTGCGCCTTGCCTTCGCCTCGCTTTAGCCCAGCTCAATCACTGTTGAGCGATGCCAAGGGTACCCCTCAGCCATACCGTGACCCACTGCTGCAGCCGCTGAGATCCTAGTTTCCGGGTAATTTCAGGTCGTACTGGTGCCATCCTGACCTTGCTCGATGCCGCACTGCAGTATCACAGCGGCACTGCCAAGCTCAGCCTTCGCCACTGCGCCAAACTCATCCTGGACGCTCACTGTTTATCTGACGAAGCTCACCATGCCGTTGCTGCTGTTAGCACCTCCCTGCCTCTGTTGCGATCAAACATGAACAAAGATGCGCACACATATCCTATTGATATATGAAAAAGCTACATAATCCAATGTCAAACTACATATTATTTAGTCAAAATCTAACTCAGCAACTACAAGTTCGAGTAGATTGGAAGTTATGCAGGATAACTTGACAAGGACAACGACCCAAAACCTCATCCAAGCACCAAACGAACAGGTGCTTCAAGGAAAATAAGACACAAATATGGTGCCTGATCCATTTAACAATTTTGCATATGTTCTATTGATATATGAAAAAGCTACATAATCCAATGTCAAACTACATATTATCGTATTATAGTACCGTGACAAGTTCAATAGAAATTAATTAACGGAAAAATCAAGACATTAAAGTACTAAAAAGCATTTTAACCAAAAAAAAAGTACTAAAAAGCATTAGATGAAAAAAACAGTTCCATAAATTATTAGTTCCAAGTGAGAGGACCAAAATCAACATTCGGTTTCCAATTAATACTTTAAAGCAATTTTTCAATAAAACAAAAAGCTAGAACCTGTGCAGCAAACAGGAATTCTACTAGTGTTAAAGAAAAACTTCCAAACCAGGAGGCAAAAGGACACTATAAGTGCCATAACTTGTGTACGGCGCTCACTTTGGTGCCATAACTTTTTTTCGGATCACTTTGGTGTCAAGTCGGAGGAAAAACGATCACTTAAGTGTCATAACTTTTTTTGGATCACTTTAGTGCTAAAATTTTTGAAAAACGATCACTTAAGTGCTAAAATTTTTGAAAAACGATCATTTAAGTGCTAAAATTTTTGAAAAACGATCACTTAAGTGCCAATCTCCGGCGAGACTCCGGCGAGCCACGTCAGCTTCAGAAATTAATAAAAAAAATGCCACATCAGATTTCCGACGAAAAATTGTGTACGGCACCGAAGTTGGCACTTAAGTAATCGTTTTTCAAAAATTTTAGCACTTAAATGATCGTTTTTCAAAAATTTTAGCACTAAAGTGATCCAAAAAAAAGTTATGGCACTAAAGTGAGCGCCGTACACAAGTTATGGCACTTGTAGTGTACTTTTGCCCAAACCAGGACAAAACCCTTTACTTTATATAATTAACGTGGTCTCATTTTTGTTCAAGCTTTCAATCAAAATCATGTCAAATGGAGAATGAGGGAAGATTTCTCACTGTGCTTCCAAAAGAAAATAGTAAAGTTTTCCGTGCATTAATAGTAGAGATTTCAAAGCCATTATCCTTTTTGGGACAAGAAGCCTACGATCGTTGGTGAAGGGAGTCCACTGGATGATAATGTGTGTTGAGAAAAGAAAATGGAGTCAGAGTGAATAGTGCACATGTTAAAGATATGGGTGTTATAATTTTGCAGTCTAAATTCAACTTGACACGCACAAAATCAACGTAATTTGCTCCGTCAAACATCAGATTTATCATATTGGTGTCCATGACGTATTTCATTTAAATTAATTAATAAAAGGATGACAATAAATATAGTAATATATTAGGGATTTAATTAGACCAACTGAAAGTTGCGGAATGATATTTTACATTAATCAAAAGTGATTTAATTTAATCGATTGAAAATTCAAATATAACATGACGTATGAATAAAAATTGACAAGTTACTAGTATCATTATCTCTTCCAGCAGTAGAAACTTCCAATCAGTCAACTTCCCAGACGCCTGATATCGCCCTTCCTGGAAGGTCACGAGTTATCATAAAACGTAAAGAACGGGCCATTTACTGAATCAGACATGATTGAGGGGCATCATTTGATAGTTAGTCTTTCTATACATTGTTTTCTTTTCATAATTGAGACAATCATTTAGTAGGTTTTAGTATTGAATACTAAGAATAGGTCCTGATTAGCGAACGGTCTATTGATGCAATCCAAAGAGACCGTTGATTATGGAGAAGTTTATCTTTTTAGCATTTGTTGATGTTAAATTTATGTCTCGAATTTAAGCCTGCGTAACAAATTTACTTTCTTATTTGGTTGATTTCGGATGAAGGGCTCGCGGCGATACGAATATTTTCGGCACTACAAGACAAAAGATTGGGCACATATATTCTATTATTTATATATTTCTTTTATGGGGTAAAAAAAAGTGTCTTTGTAGGTGGGTGTGGCTTGCACAAACCATACGAAAGAAAAGAGGAAATCTTTTGTGGGCCCCTCTCTCTTATCCTGATGTAGCCTCACGTCTTTGACCAGTCGCACGGTGGAGGATAAAAATAAAATCAAGGGTTTCTTTGCTAATGAAGAGCCGAACAGTAAGAGGTTTTTTCTTCACCCAAAAAAAAAAAAAACAGTAAGAGGTTTTTTTCTTCCTTTGAAGCCGCTGCACAAAGAAAAGAGCCTCACAGTAGACTTCACGGGGACGAACGCGAATAAAGGGAGGAACAAAACAGTAATCTCTCCTTGATCGCGTGCGGAGGAGTCGAAGATTTTTTGCTGTGAGTTTTAAATCCAATATATAGTGGGTTTGGGCTTAAATCTAGGTATGGGAAACACTCGAGCGTTTGAGCGATTTGTAACTCTGATTCTCCGATTATAGTGGATTATTTGTTGCTGGCTCTCCCCGTGGATGTAGGTACCGATATTCGGACCGAACCACATAAATCTCTGGTGTCCTTTATCGTTCCTCGTTTGATTTTCTAGTATTTTCACATTGACTTAATTTGCAAGATCCTGTCGTTTCCGTATTATATTTACAACAATTGGTATCAGAGAAAGAAAAGAGCCTCACAGTAGACTTCACGGGGACGAACGCGAATAAAGGGAGGAACAAAACAGTAATCTCTCCTTGATCGCGTGCGGAGGAGTCGAAGATTTTTTGCTGTGAGTTTTAAATCCAATATATAGTGGGTTTGGGCTTAAATCTAGGTGTAGGAAACACTCGAGCGTTTGAGCGATTTGTAACTCTGATTCTCCGATTATAGTGGATTATTTGTTGCTGGCTCTCCCCGTGGATGTAGGTACCGATATTCGGACCGAACCACGTAAATCTCTGGTGTCCTTTATCGTTCCTCGTTTGATTTTCTAGTATTTTCGCATTGACTTAATTTGCAAGATCCTGTCGTTTCCGCATTATATTTACAACAATTGGTATCAGAGCTTGAGGATTGGATTTTCTGGATTGTGATTTGGGGCTTTTGCTTGTCTGATTATTATCTGGAAATTCTGCTATTGCAATTATGTCTGGAGCGAAAGTTGAGATTGAGAAGTTTAACGGGAGGAACAACTTTGGGTTATGGAGCGTCAAGATGCGTGCGCTATTGACAACCCAAGGTTTGGCTAAGGCATTAGATGGCGAAGATGAGTTGCCTATTATAATGAAAGCGGCTGATAAATCAGACCTAATGGAGAGAGCAAAGAGTATAATCCTACTGAATTTATCGGATGAAGTGTTAATAGAGGTGGTTGAGGAAAAGGATGCCGCAGCATTGTGGGCAAAATTACATGCACTCTATGTAACGAAGGGTTTGAACAATCGCTTGTACATGTTGAAGAGGATGTTTCAATTTCGATATACTGAAGGTACGTCGATCAGATCTCACCTAGATGAATTTAATAAACTCATGATGGATTTGAAGAACGTCGGTAAGATACTTGATGATGAGGAACAGGGCATGATGTTATTGGCTTCTTTACCTGAATCATGGGAGCACTTTACTGATTCACTACTCCAAGGGCGTACTACGATTACCTCGGAAGAGGTAAAGTCAGCATTGTTCTCTAAAGAGTGGCAGAGGAAGTTGCGAGATGACAGTCTAGCGCAGGATGTAGTGCGAGGACTAGTGATTCGAGGTAGAGAACAGCATCGAGGGTCCAGTAGCAGCAGAGGTAAAAGCAGGTCAAAGTCACGCAATAGAAAGTCTAAGGGACGCGTGAAGTGCTTTGAGTGTCACGAGGAGGGGCACATCAGGAGAGATTGTCCGAAGAGAAGAAATAGAAGTGATAAGCAGAATGCCACAAGCAGTGTGGCAAACGTTGCTGAGGAGAGCACTAGTGATGCAGAGGCCGTCTTGTGTGTGACTACTGTTTCGTTAGGAGACGAATGGGTGCTAGATTCGGGGTGTTCTTATCATATGACGCCTCATAGGAACTGGTTTACTACTTACCAGACTGCAGATGGTGGTAGAGTTCTGATGGGGAATAATGCAACCTGCAATGTTGTGGGGATAGGGACAGTTCAGATTCGGATGCACGATGGGGTGGTACGCACACTGACAGACGTAAGGCATGTACCAGAGCTCAAGAAGAACCTTATTTCTTTGGGGACACTCGATGATATCGGGTGTAAGTACACCGCTGAAGGTGGAGTGCTGAAGGTCTCTCGAGGTGCCATGACAGTGATGAAGGGGAAGAAAGTGAGTTCTCTCTATCATCTACTGGGAGATACCGTGACCGGAGCTGCTGCAGTTTCATCAGGTGAGTCAGATTCTAACATGACTCAGTTATGGCATATGCGTTTGGGGCACATGAGCGAGGCAGGTATGGCGATGCTGAGTGATAGGGGGTTGTTGAAGAGTCAGAAGACAGGGAAGCTAGACTTATGTGAGCACTGCATCTTTGGGAAGCAGCGTCGGATTAAGTTTACAACAGCTATTCATTCGACCAAGCGACCGGTTGAGTACATTCATTCAGACGTCTGGGGCCCGTCTCCGGTTCCTTCAAAAGGAGGTGCCCGATATATGTTGACATTTATCGACGACTACTCTAGAAAGGTATGGGTTTACTTTCTGAAGCACAAATCTGATGTGTTTGATCGGTTTAAGAAATTTAAGGCATTGATTGAGAAGCAGTCAGATAAACAGATCAAGTGCTTGAGAACCGATAATGGCATGGAGTTCTGTGGTAAAGATTTTACCGAGTTCTGCGAGAAAGAAGGGATTGTGAGACACCGCACAGTACCCGGGACACCACAGCAGAATGGCGTTGCAGAACGGAAGAACAGAACTTTACTAGAGCGAGCTCGGAGCATGCTTTCGCATGCAGGTTTAGGTAAGGAATTTTGGGCCGAAGCAGTGAATATGGCATGTTATTTAATTAATCGATCTCCATCATCTGCTATAGAGTGGAAGACTCCTGAGGAAGTATGGTCGGGGAAACCTGTTGATTACTCCGGATTACGAGTATTCGGATGTCCTGCGTATGCTCATGCGAGTGATGGTAAGCTTGAGCCAAGGGCGAAGAAGTGCATATTTCTGGGTTATGCACATGGGGTGAAAGGCTACCGGCTGTGGTGCACTAATCCCAGATCACCCGGTTTTCTAATCAGCAGAGATGTGATCTTCGACGAGACTGCAATGCTTCAAAGGAGGGGTCTTGAGACACAACCAGCAGAGCAGACAGATCATGGTGTCAGTAGTGAGGTGGAGATTCAGGTGGAGACTCCGGAGACCTCGAAGGTAACAGAAGCTGAGATTGAAGATGAGCCCGCAATTCCTGAAGTTGGTGATAATGAACAATCAGTAGAGCCGCAGCACACTATAGCCACTGGTAGACAGAAAAGGCAAATTAAACCACCGGTACGTTATGGTTATACAGATATTGCTTATGCATTGACTGTAGGTGACGAGGTGGAGACAGATGAGCCTTCGTCTTACTCTGAGGCGATGGCTAGTTCTGAGTCGTCGCAGTGGCTAGGGGATATGAGTGAAGAGATGGAATCACTTCATCGGAATCAGACATGGGAGTTGGTCAAAGTACCTAAGAGCCAGAAGATTGTCGGTAGCAAGTGGGTCTTTAAACGGAAGGAGGGTATTCCCGGTGTCGAGGGAGCGAGATATAAGGCGAGACTTGTGGCGAAGGGGTATACACAGCGGGAGGGCATTGACTACAACGAGATGTTCTCTCCTGTGGTAAGACATACTTCTATTCGTATTTTACTTGCCTTAGTTGCTGCACAGGATCTCGAGCTGGAGCAGCTAGATGTGAAAACAGCGTTTCTTCACGTTGAGTTGGAGGAACAGATTTACATGAGGCAGCCAGAGGGATTTACTATTCCGGGTAAGGAAGATCATGTTTGTTTATTGAAGAAATCTTTATATGGGCTGAAACAGTCTCCTAGGCAGTGGTATAAGCGTTTCGATTCCTTCATGGCTAGTCAGAACTATTCTAAAAGTCATATGGATAGCTGTGTTTACTATAGGAGATTTGATGATGGGTCTTTGATATATCTATTACTATATGTCGATGATATGTTGATAGCAGCCAAGAGCACGTCTGATATTATTGTACTGAAGAGGCAATTGAGTGCTGAATTTGATATGAAAGATTTGGGTGCTGCAAAGAAAATTTTGGGTATGGAGATTTTGCGTGACAGGACTGTAGGAATTTTACGTCTTTCTCAGAAGAAATATATTGAGAAGATTGTTGCACGATTTAATATACAGTCAGCGAAATCTGTAAGTACACCTTTGGCAATGCACTTTAAACTTTCAGATAAGTTATCACCGCAGACTGAGGAGGGGGAGGAGCATATGTCTCGTGTTCCTTATTCTAGTGCAGTGGGTAGTATTATGTATGCTATGGTATGCACTAGGCTTGATATTTCACAAGCAGTGAGTGTAGTTAGCCGTTACATGAAGCGACCTGGTAAAGCTCATTGGGAAGCTGTGAAGTGGATCCTCAGATATTTAAAGGGGACGACAGACGTTGGAATTGTGTACCGAAGGGACAATAATGGCAGTGAGACCACTGGTTATGTGGATTCGGATCACGCAGGTGACTTGGATGAACGCAGGTCTTTAGCAGGGTACGTATTTACGCTAGCAGGTGGTGCAGTTAGTTGGAAAGCATCCTTACAGGATCATGTTGCCTTGTCTTCGACTGAGGCAGAGTACATGGCACTGACTTTTATAGCGAAAGAGGCGATATGGTTAAAAGATTTACTCTCGGACTTTGGGTTAGATCAGAATAGTGTTGATATACACTGTGATAACCAAGGTGCGATATATCTGGCATATAATCCGATTTATCACGAGCGAACGAAGCATATCGACATCAGGTACCACTTCATCCGAGATGTCTTAGCGAAGGGTATGATTGTTGTTAAAAAGATTGCGACATCAAAAAACCCAGCGGACATGATGACTAAGCCTGTTCCTTTGGCGAAGCTCAAGCTTTGCTTGAGCACAATTGGCATCTGTGGAGAATGAGCGCCCGTTGGGGCGTTGGGAGAGCAGCATGGAAGATGAGCACTATAACTTGGCTACAAACATCGAGTCAAGGTGGAGAATTGTTAAATTTATGTCTCGAGTTTAAGCCTGCATAACAAATTTACTTTCTTATTTGGTTGATTTCGGATGAAGGGCTCGCGGCGATACGAATATTTCCGGCACTACAAGACAAAAGATTGGGCACATATATTCTATTATTTATATATTTCTTTTATGGGGTAAAAAAAAGTGTCTTTGTAGGTGGGTGTGGCTTGCACAAACCATACGAAAGAAAAGAGGAAATCTTTTGTGGCCCCCTCTCTCTTATCCTGATGTAGCCTCACGTCTTTGACCAGTCGCACGGTGGAGGATAAAAATAAAATCAAGGGTTTCTTTGCTAATGAAGAGACGAACAGTAAGAGGTTTTTTTCTTCCTTTGAAGCCGCTGCACAAAGAAAAGAGCCTCACAGTAGACTTCACGGGGACGAACGCGAATAAAGGGAGGAACAAAACAGTAATCTCTCCTTGATCGCGTGCGGAGGAGTCGAAGATTTTTTGCTGTGAGTTTTAAATCCAATATATAGTGGGTTTGGGCTTAAATCTAGGTGTGGGAAACACTCGAGCGTTTGAGCGATTTGTAACTCTGATTCTCCGATTATAGTGGATTATTTGTTGCTGGCTCTCCCCGTGAATGTAGGTACCGATATTCGGACCGAACCACGTAAATCTCTGGTGTCCTTTATCGTTCCTCGTTTGATTTTCTAGTATTTTCGCATTGACTTAATTTGCAAGATCCTGTCGTTTCCGCATTATATTTACAACAGTTGATGTTCTGTTGGCTCCCTATTGATGTTTCAGCCCGTCATCTGTTCCAGCAACTTCACTGATCAAGAGGCTCTCCTCCACTTCAAATCGACGATCGAAGTCAACCCAACGAACACCATCAAAGGCGGCAATTGGACCGTGGAAGCAAATTTCTGTGATTGGATTGGTGTCGTTTGCAGCAACCGCAAGCAGAGAGTCACGGCTTTAGACCTCTCGCACATGGGTCTCCACGGAAGACTCTCTCCCTACCTTGGCAATCTTTCTTTCCTGGTTTCTCTTGATCTCCGTAACAACAGTTTCCATGGCATGATTATGATAGAAATCGGTCATTTACGCTGCCTGAAAGAACTCGTACTCGAAGAGAACAAGTTCGAAGGAAACATTCCTCCTAAGCCTGGTGCCAAAACCTTGAAGTCCTGTCACTTGCGATGAACCGGCTAACAGGTGGCATACCAAGAGAATTCGGTGCCTTCCCTAAGTTGCAAAAACTGAATCTTAGCTTAAACGACTTACGGGGTGAAATTCCAAGCTCCCTAGGCAACGTATCCACATTGCAGGTCATTATATTGGTCAAGGCCAATCTCACAGGTTCGATTCCTTCAATACTTTTGAATAGATCGCTCACGAATGTCATTTTGACAAATAATTATCTCTCTGGAAGTCTTCCCTTTGATCTTTGCTACCGCTGGCCTAACATTCAGGTGCTTGCACTGTCTCTTAACCAATTCAGCGGCCTGCTACCAGAGACGCTAACCCAATGCAAAGAGCTTTTCGTTTTATCATTGTCATACAATCGTTTTCAGGGAAGCATCCCTCGAGACATAGACAGCTTGCAAAAGCTGCAGGGGCTCTATCTCGGTATTAACAACTTGACTGGCACGATTCCTCGAACAATTGGTAACATGTCAAGCCTGCAAATTTTGAGCTTAGGTAGTAACCACATCGGACGTGGCATACCAAGTGAGATTGGCAAGTTGGTCAATCTGAATTTAATGATCCTTGAGCAAAATCTGCTGACGGGCGAAGTGCCTCAAGAGGTTTTTAACATTTCTTCGCTACTAGTGCTTTCTTTGCCGGACAATTCCCTCTCTGGAAGCCTTCCCTCAAGTATCGAACTAAGCCTTCCGAATTTGGAAACACTCCTTCTATCAGAGAATGGCTTTGGCGGCAACTGTTGGAAAATTGACTTCTAAAATGGGTAGAACAATGAAGTGAGACTTTGAGGCGTGATATCACTTTCTTTAAGGAATTATTTACCCCACGAAGTTGCTAATGGTCACCGGCAAATTTCCTCCAGGATACAACAAAGTCTCGATGAGAATACTAGATAGCAATTCTAGTATTTCTCCAGGGTCTCTCTACGAAACAATTCGAGAAGATGGCTGTGTTTTTAGGGAAGAAAATTTCGGAAAAGAAAGAAAACGTTCAGTCATGCCAAACAACCGACGAGTATATATAAAGGCATTTTAACGAACGATGGCAACCTTTCGATAAACGGTTAAAATAATCAAACACAACTCTTCGGTCGACAGTTTATAATTGAAAAGGTATGCAGCCGAAATGGTTTATGAAAAGACACGAAAATTCGAAATTTAAAAAAAATTAAAAATAATGAATATATATTTTATTCACGAAATTCCGAATTTCATAATTTCCAAAAATTTCAAAATTAATGAAGACACCCTTTCGACTAATAACAGTCATAAAGAAACGGCATGACATAAAATAAAAATAATTAAAAAATAAAGTAGAGGATTAGGCTAATTAATCCGCGAGCGCGCATGCGTGCAAAGTGCTAAGTGCGCCTAATAATCGCGCAATTATTCGCGCCCCCGCACGCGGGTATCATGGGTCTAGCCCATATCTCATATGTTTCTTCTGAACACACAAAAGAAGCCCGCACTTATAAACAAGCCTACTTCACTCCATATTATCTATGTGGGACGTAGAAAAACCACTTTTGTTTATTTTACAAACAAACTTCCAACAATCCCCCACTTTGTTTGTAAAACAAAATTTTCATATTAGAATAAAATTATAGTAAATACACAGCCAAAATATCGATGAGATTAAATATACATACATAAAGGTCTCTTTCGAGTTAAACCTTTACTTAGTGCAAGTACCTCAAGACTCTATCAAAGTGACAAGTAGCTCGGCTTTAAACTTGTAATTTTAAATAATAGAATCGGACATATCGCACATACACTAACCTCTTGTTTCAGCGAGAAGTTCTCTATTACTTAGCACTATTATGGCCTTGTGTTTGATCCTGTTTCATGAGCTCTCTAGAAAGCAACCCTAACTCTCGTAAGAAGCGGCACCACTTCTAAGCTCATTTAGGTGAAGTATCTACCATGTGTTTCTGTTACTATTAACACATTACATATTCGTACAATACTTCATTAAGAATTCAATTCAACCTTCAAACCGTAACAGACGATACCGACTTCTCATATTAGGGCAAGCGTCAGTATCAAACAATCACTTTTCAGTAACTTGTTTTTACCCATTAAACCTTGTAACTAGTGATGTTCTAGAAAAAGGTTGGGTTACCATTACTGGTGATTTTAATTAAAGGGTTGCAGCCCCATTTCTTGTGAGGTCACTTTTACCATATCTCTTGGTAATGCCTTTGTCAAAGGATCAGCCAAATTATTACTTGACCTCACGTAGACAATTGTTATGGTACCATCTTTAATCAATTGTCTCACAAACTCATGCGTGCAAAGTGCTAAGTGCGCCTAATAATCGCGCCAAAATCGCGCAATTATTCGCGCCCCCGCACGCGGGTATCATGGGTCTAGCCCATATCTCATATGTTTCTTCTGAACACACAAAAGAAGCCCGCACTTATAAACAAGCCTACTTCACTCCATATTATCTATGTGGGACGTAGAAAAACCACTTTTGTTTATTTTACAAATAAACTTCCAACAGCAACATCCCACATCATTTCTCGAATTTTTCGAACCTAATTATTTTTGTTGTCGGGTACAATCAACTCAGTGGACCAATACCCACGGGTTTGGGCAACTTGAAGAACCTCAGATACTTTATGGTTCAGTCAAATCAACTAACTGGAGAGACTAGTGGTGTGGAGCTTGGTTTTCTCTCTGCTTTATCTAATTGCCAATCCCTGCAACGCTTGATTCTGGAAAATAACCTGCTTCGCGGCTCCATTCCAGAATCTATCAAAAACTTCTCCAGTTCCCTAGAAATTCTATTCGCTCCCAATTGTCAAATAAGAGGTCACATTCCCAAGGAAATGGGTCTCTTGAAGAGCTTGACTTTGCTACAGTTGAGCAATAACGATCTAGAAGGCAACATCCCATCATCGATTGGAGGACTAGAAAGCCTGCAAAGGCTGTATCTTGATAACAACCATCTCGAAGGACCGATCCCCAATGAAATATGCAACTTGACTAGTTTAGGAGAGTTGGTGCTTTGGCAAAATAGGATATCGGGATCGATCCCAAATTGCATTGGAAACCTGAGCAGCCTTCAAAAGTTTCTCGTAAGTTCAAATAACATGACATCGGCTATACCGGTTAGTCTATGGAGCCTTCAAGAACTCATCTTCCTCAATCTGTCACTCAATTCTTTCAATGGAGGACTACCGTTTGACATGGGGAAAATGAGAGCTATAAACAGCATCGATCATTCATGGAACCAATTTATCGGTGCCATACCGAGTTCCATTCTGGAGTTGGGGAGCCTTGCTTCTCTCAACCTGTCAAGGAACTCGTTTCAAGGATCAATACCACAATTGATCGGTGACCTTAAAGGATTGGATTTCCTCGATCTCTCCTACAATGAGTTATCAGGCGTGATACCCAAGTCCATGGAAGGACTTACATATCTAAAAAATCTGAATTTGTCCTTTAATAAGCTATCAGGAGAGATTCATTGGGAATAGGGCACTTTGTGGAAATGAGGCTTTTCAAGTCCCACCTTGCAAAGTAAATTGAAAGATATCATCTAGGGACAAGCACCTCCGGTTACTATTCATTATGTTGCCAATTGTATCAGCTATGCTTCTGGTCCTTGTCATTTGCTTGCTTAGAAAGGGAGGGAACACTGGCAGAAAAGCTCCAATTTCGGTGGAGAACCCGCCTGGAATTAACCACCCGATGATATCATATAAGGAGCTTTGTTTGGGTACCAACAACTTCAGCGAAAGCAATTTGCTTGGAGCGGGAAGCTATAGCTTAGTATACAAAGGGACTCTGGCCAACGGGACAGATGTCGTGGTCAAAGTACTGAATCTCCATATTGAAGGCGCCCTGAAAAGTTTCGACATAGAATGCGAGGTTTTCTGCAAGATCCGGCATCGGAATCTAGTCACGGTGATCAGCACCTGCACGAATGCCGATATGAGAGCTCTGGTGCTACAATACGTGCCCAATGGGAGCTTGGAGAAGTGGCTGTACTCCAACAACTACAACTTGGGTCTCCATCAACGAGTGAAGATAATGGTCGACATTTCTACGGCGCTCGATTATCTCCACCATGGCCAGCAGGAACCTGTTGTGCATTGCGATCTGAAGCCTAGCAATGTTCTTCTAAATGAGGACCTAGTCGCACAAGTCTGCGACTTTGGAATCGCGAAGATTTTGGCTGAGAACAAGCTTGAAACACAAACCCAAACCCTCGGCACGATTGGTTACATTGCTTCAGGTACATCTATCGAATTTTAACTAATTCAAGCCTTTATTTTCCAATACAATGGTATAATATAATAGAGATACATCAGCACTCGTATGCCTCTCGATCTCATTATTTATGTCCCAAAAAGAAAAAAAAAATCAATCTCTAATGTTCTTATTTAACAATCTAGCTATGATGCTTGCAGAGTATGGTTTGGAAGGAAAAGTCTCGACAACAAAAGGAGATGTTTACAGCTTCGACATATTGTTGTTGGAAGTGATTGCTAGCAAGAAGCCAATCAGTAAAATGTTCGATGCGGACATGAGCTTGAGGCGATGGGTCGGTGCAACAATTCCAGACAGAGTACTTAACATCGTGGATAGCAAACTCCTCAGCAGGAAACATGAAGATCTGACACTTCGGGAACTCGAGAGCATAGTCTTATCGATCCTAGAGTTAGGATTGGAATGTTCAAAGGACTTGCCTAGGGAAAGAATGGACATGGAAACTGTCATGGTTAAGCTCAACAAGATCAAGTTGTCCCTTGACAAGAAATTAAGGTGAAGAGCAGTTCTTAGAATTTGAACACGGCGTTATCTTTGTTTGTACACAGATATTTCGTTTCATGGCATTGTGTGTAGCCATCTGCAATAAAGTTTATGATTGTTTTATTCCATGAAAGATCGTTTTAATTTTTCCATATTAAAATTTTAAAGCGAAATCAAACTAAATATATGACACGGAGAGAGCGAACGCCTGATCAAGCCTCGAGCAGCACATTTGTTTCAATATAATATACAGACACATGTTTAATATACCAATCGGAAGTTATACACGAATAATAGTTCATTTTCCTAAGGAAACAGCAATGCTTTGCCTAGGCGCACCCCCTCTTGATGCAGCTATTTGCGTCATTCTCAAATGGCACATCCCATTTTTAGGATTTTGGAGGTAAAAGCTTTTTCTACATTGTTTGCAAACGCGATGACATTGACACAATAATTCTCTAATCTCGAAGAATTGACAAACGTCGATGGTTTTTCTTCTCATAGGATGAGCAAAATTGAGTATGCTCTCGTTTAAACCGGCCATACATGGTCAATGATTAAAGCTCGAAAGCGATTATCAGAGAGTGGACGAGCTCGTCCGTGTGCGGCTTGTGAAGGAATTTTGTGGCTTGCCTTGTAAATTTCTTCGAATATCTATAATTCTTTTAAGAATATTGATTATATTTTTAATGGCTACAAAAGGCTCATGGGCCTGAAGCCGTTGTTATTGATCCCCAAAATACTAAAAAAAAAAAACGAGAAAAAAATGGAAACAGATCAGTAGCTTAGCCTTAACCAATAAAAAAAAACTAATTTCCTTGCATGTAGAGATGGCCACGGTTCGGAACCGACCGGTTCCGGTTCGGAACCGGCGGTTCCGGTTCGTGGCCAAGAATGAACCGGAACATTTTTTTTTTCTTCGGTTCTCTTCTCACTTCTCAGGGCCGGTCGGCGGAGCCGCGGGCGGAGGTCGCTGGCCTCAGGCGAGCCTCGCCGGCGTCGGGCGAGGCTCGCCCTCACCTGGGCCAGCGATGGCGAGGCTCGCCCTCGCCTGGGCCTCGCCCGACGCTGGCGAGGCTGGCCCTCGCCTGGGCGAGCGAGGGCGAGCCTCGCGCCGTCGCCGGCGAGCCTCGCCGGCGTCGGGCGACGCTCGCCCTCGCTCGCCCAGGCGAGGGCCAGCCTCGCCGGCGTCGGGCGAGGCCGGCCTCGCCAGTTGCCGGCGAGGTCGAGCCCTCGCCGGCCGGATGCGCAGGCTGTTTTTTTTTTTTTTGGAGGTTCCGGGCCGGTTCATAAATTTCGGGACCCGGAACCGGGCCCGTAGGGCACGGGCCGGTTCCGGTTCCGAACCGCGGGCCCGGTCAACGGGCCGGGTCCGGGTTTGACTGGGCCGGTTCCGGGCCAAAACCGGCCCGTGGCCATGTCTACTTGCATGTGTTACGCGCCTATGTGGTGATTTTCATTCCTTATGAAAAGTCATAATTGATTAACAATAAGAAAACAACTTCATTGGATGGAGAAATAAAAATTTTAAAACCATTTTTAAGCGTTAATACCTCGAAAAACCCAAAACTGGTACATCTGTGATAAATTTACCCTCCATTAAATTGGATTAATATCACGAAAAATCGCAAACTGGTAAATCTGTGACAATAGTAGGGTAAAATCCTGAACTGGTACATCGGTCAACTGCCACATGTCATCCAACTCAACAATTTGACGGTAAAATTTAACGAAAATTAACGGAGAATAAAATTATCACAGGTGTACCAGTTTTGGTAAAATTACCTAATTTCTTGCAGAGCGAATAAAGGTAAGTATTGGTATCCTCATCCTCTTCCATTTGGAGCAAGCTCTACGAGAGAGGCAAGTGAGGCAACAGACGCAGGGTAACAATTCCAAAGGCAGATGAGAAAAGAACAAGCATCCAGAAAGAGAAAGCTGAGAAGGCCGAGATGATTTGATAAGTTCGTGAAGATTAGGCATAGATGATGAAGTTAGGGTTTAGGATTTATGGAGCTACCACCATGTTAGGTAGAGGAATCTCTTATGAAGGGGAGAGAGCTTTATGCCCTCTGACATCGAAAGGTAATAGCTGATAATTTGGAAAATAACATGAATAACATTTGAACTTTAGTCTAATGTGCAATGTGGACCTTAAATATATAATTTCTCCAATGTTGTCTTTGTATTTTGGTCTAATGTTCAATATAGTCTCTGATTTTTAATTTATTTAATATGATCTTAAACTTTTAATTTATTCGATGTGCTCTTAAAGTTGCAATGCTCATAGAAGCCACAAACTCCATCTCATTGATACACTAGGTAAATAATGCGATCACACATTAAATACTCAAGCAACCCCAGTCTTTCAAAGATGGGATTTTCAAGCACATTTACTCGCACTTTTGTTTGTACACATTATAGAAATTCATTAATCTACTCATGGAAACGGATTAGCATGACCATATGTACTTCTGTCTGACACATAATAATGTCCATGCCAATGTCCATGGATACCTAATCTAATCACATGAATTCCTACAACTATTTCTCACGCACATTGACAAAAGAGCATAAGCACACATACTTATGTGTTTGAAAATACAAAGAAAAAATGGTTTTAAATGGCCGGAGAGAGAATGCTTATTGAATTGGTTTTAGCATTAGAGAAATTGATCCTCAGCATTGACACAATTGATTGGAGCTTTGAAAATTTTCAATTCGTGA
Source organism: Syzygium jambos (assembly GCA_031216235.1). Lineage (NCBI taxonomy): Eukaryota > Viridiplantae > Streptophyta > Magnoliopsida > Myrtales > Myrtaceae > Syzygium > Syzygium jambos. The sequence goes on from CM062222.1 coordinate 24,499,530, forward strand.
ACTGGAATTTATCCGCTCGAATCCTACTAAGTGCAAACTACCTTTTATTGGTAGATGTCTGAATCTTAACTAGTTCATGGGACTTGTAAGGTATTTTGTAGGCCAGGATACCAGGATACCAGGTTTCCATGCCCATGCCCTTGAGTTGTTGAAAAAACGAAGAAATTTGCATCAAATTTAAATATGAGATCTTTGTGGGACTAGTTTGTAAATTAATTTAACATTTAAATTACAATTTTGTCCACTATATTGTAAACGTCCTATTACGATTTATATTTTAGTGAGAAGGCTTGGGCGGGAATGATATTTTTAGGAGAATTTTTAAGGTTGAAATCCAATGAGATGTATTGTGAATATGTATCGTATGTTTTGATTATTTGAACATATGTAATTCGGATTTATATGTCCAGAGCACATCCATTTCACATGCATGGACTGAGATAAGCTTATGGAAAGCCCAATTAACCTTGACGAAATCTAGTTTTGGACTATTGGCGCATTCTTTTTTCTGTGATGAATTGAATACCCTATATATTTCAACATTTTCATTCATGTGGAGCATTGCGTGTAATAATCCATATTATGAACAAAGCTTAGAGATTTGCAGACTGAAACAGACGATAGTATGCTAATCAAATCACCAAAAATTATATAGGCATGACAAATTTCCTTCAATGTCCGTTATGCAGAACCGATCGCTATCTGCCACTGTTGACCTACTTCCTCACCATAACCATCGACCCCCTCCCCCTTCGTTAACAGCCGGCTCTCCCTCATTCTCTCTTGGAGATGACTTTGACCTAAGTTGCGACACAACTCCATTGACCTTGATCCCAAGTTGCTAGCCTCCTCTTAAGCCATGAATGACCTGTGTTTATTATGATCACAGAATGTAACCTAACCATTCATATGATTTATAATTAATCTAAATACCCACACAAAGTCATGCAATTTTTACCACATACCCCCTACCTTATAATCATTTCCCTAACTGCCCGCGCAGCTGTCTCCGTCACGCAGCCTTTAACCACCATTGTATCTTTTCTTCTCTGTCTCCCTCGCTGCACACCTCCACTTGATGTATTTATCAAAAAACTGCCCAATCTCCTCCAACGTTCGTCCCTGCGTCTCCGACATCATTGAGTAGAGGAACTCCCAAGCGACGCTCACAATCGCCGCAAACATGAACAAGGCCCTACAAATGGTGATCAAGTTGTACAACGACACGTACATCATCGATAACTCTGTACTCATGACCTAGTTCACAATGTCGATTGCCCACCCAATGCACACAGCCTCTATGGAAAGATCTACGAGCTTTACACCCATGTGATCAGCCCCATCTCGGAGGAGAAGAGGGCCACGTAGGAAAACAAGGTGATGCACATGGCTATCACCCATATGAGTTCCATGTTGCTGTGGTCAAAAATGGTGAGGCACATTCCGCGGGAGGCGAGCAAGAAGATCGTCTCATTGACACCATTCATCAACAACAGTTGTCGCCCAATTGTTGTTACGAGTAATGTCGGCAGGATGATCTTCTTGCTTGGCTCTCTCAAAATGTGTCTCACTATCATTGACCACAGCCACACGAAGCTCATGTGATGCGTATTGCCTCGGTGTCGTCCTATGCAGCTTTCTTCTCCATTAGGAAGGGGTCAATCACATCGATGTATAGCTCAGAGATCTTCTCACTGAGGCTGTGGGAGCAGGGGTATACAAACGGCGTTGTCTTGAACTGAGTGGTGAGTGAAGTGTTAACGATGATGTTCAAATCGCTATATAAGGCAATTACCATCGACATGAGCCTTCTTGTTTGCGGCGATCACGACCATCGCATGGGTGTTTTTCTACACAATGATGCCCGAAATGCAAGGGCAAACATTGGAGGAGATGGGGCAGCTTTTCGGTAAATACACCAAGTGGAGGTCTGCAAGGAGATGGAGGTGCAAAAAGAAAAAAAAACTACGGGGTTGATGGTGACACGATGGAGGCAGGAACAAGGGGCAATAGGGGAAATGATTATAAGGTAAAGGATATTTGGTAAAAATGGATGCCTTTGTTAGGGTATTAGAGTAATTGCACAAGATATGAATTGGGTGATGTTTATTGATGTGGATGAGGACAAAAAAGAATTATTATCATAAATTTTCAAAGAAAAAAACCAGCCGACAAAAATTTCTAGGAAATTCAACTCCCTTGAGAATAAGAAGTTTATGATAACTAGTTGGAACTTTTTTGGTTTGCCCATTTGAGCCTGGCCTCACTACGTAGTTCTGCCACACTCTCTTTTCCTTGACCCCTCCAAAATTTCCTTGTGTCGTGCTTGTGTCATAAGCGTGTCATGCATTGCCCTGCACACCAAGCACGTGCAGTGCATGCGCAGTGCACGTTGAATACAGGACTTCTAGCCATGGATTAAGAAGAGTTTTTCATCTGGAACTTTGATTTACTCATGGTTAGAGAGTTCGTTGGTTTTCTATTGTTTCTTGATAAAGTGGGAAGGACTTTTGGGAAGGACTTTTTATACTTCTTTTACGCCCAAACACATGTTGCACAGCTAAACTTTCTCTTCCTCTTTTCTTATTTCTTATTTTTTTAGTATTTTTTTTTCTTTCTTTTATTTTCTTTCTTTCAGTCTCTTTCTCATTCCATCACCTTCAAAACATGAACTCATACTTCCTTTGGTTTCCCTTTGCCTCTTTCATTTATTCTTTCTTTCCAACATACTACAGAGACATGATCAGTTCTTTGCTTTGTTCATCATTCACCATTCACCTAGCTCTGTTCATCGTTTTTCTAGCTTCAAAAAATTAACATCATAAAAAATCTTCATCAACCGGGGAACTCATTAAAGCCACAATCCATATTCTAATCATCACTTATGTAACGAAACACGTTCAAATCACAAACAAGAACTCAATGGCAAACAATCTTCAGGGAACCAGTAGTTAAGATTTCTCGTCTTTGTTTCTCCAAGAACAGAGTATAGAGGTACTTACCTTGGAGATCCAGATATTGAGTGAACATGTTCAAATCACAAACAGGAACGTACGATGCAGATGTTGATGCGACTTGCATCAATGGCTTGACATCTGAACCGCATGTAATGATCGCAGATGTCCTTACTAGCGGACCGATGTAAGATGCTTTGACCTCTCTAATATTTAATGCCGTCCTTTCGAAGATGCTCTATTGTAAACTTCACTGAACAAAAAAATTCAAGAGGAAGTCACAACTAGTAAAGAAACAAACAAACAAACAAACAAAATATTTTGCTTGGAAGATGACAATATGGCACGCAATGGTCAGCTCCTGGCTAGCTGGGAGAAAGCCAAAGCATTGCACAATATACTAGAGAATAGAGGAGAAAACTTTTCTCAGTGCATGGTGAATTCTGTGGTTTTGTCGATGAATACTGGTGCAAGTAAGTCAAATTTTAGCTATGAATGCATTGTTATAACTGGACAGTTTGATTTCAGAAGGCATCTTCTGAAGTGGATCCACACCGTCCACATTATCTCTCTTATCTTCAGACCTCTGGATTAAAAGTATGTCGTGATCATCATCCGGAAAGGGCTCTGTGGGTTCTAGTGACCCGTCTAAGAAATTCTTCATCTAAGTCCTTGTACTGCACACGTTACCACAACGTCAGAAGTAATTACAGAGCATAAGAAACCTTAGCATGTGAGGTGCAGAAACTTACATCGACTGAGTCCTCGAGCTCGATAACAAGCACCACAAATATTTCAATTGGCTACTTCTTGCTGAAATCGGTAAAGGCGGCCCTCGTGTGAGTCATTTAAATTGGAAATAAAAAATTAACTACGATTGATTCGATTGTAAATCTAGGGTTAATCCATTTTTAAGTACCAGAACATAATTGCACACGAAAGAGATTCCTCAGCTTTAGTTCACAGATCGGCGTGATGTGAGATCAAGCACATATCGTTTTCATTGATTTCACCAAACACGAATGATGTACATCTTACAACGCTTAGAAGGACATCCGTATATAAATACTAGTCAAGAGGACAAACTTACAAGGATGTTCGTGTGTTTGGCTTCTCCATTTGCATCGGCAAAGTTCGAGAGGAAATCCTTGGCGATCGCCGTCAGCATCACAACGTCAAACTCCATCCTGGTTTCATGAAACGCCACCGATTAATTCCACAAACACACGCAAAACATAGAGAGAGAGAGAGAGAGAGAGAGAGAGAGAGAGAGAGAGAGAGAGAGAGAGAGAGGAACCTTTACCTGCCTTGAAGTCGAGGTCCATCATGGCTTCACCGAGTGTCAGCCTCTCCCTTAGACTCAGGATAAACAAGTCTTGGAGGCATCGTTGCTGGCGATCGGCGTCGGCAAAGAAGAGACGGGCAGGAGCCGACCTCTTCAACGTCTCTGATAAGAAAACACGGTAAAACAGAGGGGCAATCAGCGAGGCTCCGGAGCGGCCTGGGGCAGGCACAGGACATGGCCGCACACCAATCGCTGGACCTGCGGCTGCGCGTGAAGCTGGGGGGCTCGTCAGGATTTAGCTTGGGTGATGCTTCGCTACAGGGACACCAGGCGGGAGTAACGTCAGCAAAAGACCGCAAGAGATTCCCGGAAAGCTTCTGAGTTCATCGGACGGTCACTGGAACTCGCTGCGGGAGGGCTTGCTGAACACGGTGTGAGCGTCAGCGGAGGGCCATGACCGGCTGCAGCAGCGGGAGTGATCATGAGAGTTGAACACCAAGGAGAAAAGGTTAAAGCTGAAGAATCGTCCCTCCCTCACCATGAAGTGACGATGGCTTTGTTTTTGGCCACCTTCTTTCTCCAATACCTGAACGATCTTCATCCATTCCTTGTTTTTAGCCACCTTCTTTCTTATTTCAAACGACAAATCCCTATCACTATCAGATTTTTCAATCTCCAGATATCCATTAAGATCCGCCGTTTTCACTTCGGTTTGGGCGAGTTTGTTGAGCGAGTCATAAGCGAGAGATAGAGAGAGTTAGTTTTTTTTTTACGAAATCGTTATTCTTTCAATGAGCATATACGGTTATAGAAATTGGAACTTCTACTGAGAAAAGGAAATGAAAAGCACACGCTTGCAACACTGATCATAAGACCCATATTGGCAATTTTATTTCCCATATCCGGCAAATCTCCGAATAAAGAAAATTTGGCCTTTTGCATCAAGCGACCACAATTTCGTGGGTCGTAAAACATCGAATGACATGCCTAATAAATGTTACAAAAACCATCTTCGTCCATCGTAAACATCTCTTGATTCGTAGTGAATATGTCGCATTTTATGGTAGTCACAAAAATGTTCGGAAGGGGAAACGAGGTGTTCGGCAATCTGGTCAGCGCATCTGTTTTGGGTACAGAGGGCCATAAGTTCGAATCTTGTCATCTTCATGTGATGGGCCGAAGTGCGAGCCCAGCCCATCACCGGTCGGCGGGCGAAAAGCATGCCGACCATGGGTAGACGGCGTAGTATAGGTAAGCCTGAAAGGCTGCCAAGTCAATGGTGATCCACTAATTTAATTTTAGGAATTTCCTTTGTAAGGTAAATGAATGGGTTGGGACCGGCTAACCTAAACAAAAAAAAAATCCAAAAATGGAGAATAGTAAGAGAGTTTGGGAATTAAGAATAAATAACGATGTGGCACACAATTGAAACTTGACCTAGATATGAATGAATTAAACAAGAGATCCCAAAGCAAGACAATTTTTTTTGGTAACCCAGGAAACCCCCGCACGATCGACAGCCGGGGAGTAAACCCTGAAGGCGACACGTGCTGGCGACACGTGCTAGCCACCACACATGTGCCACCGGTTAAGTCACCCTGCGGCGCCCGGGATTCGAACACTCAACCTTTTGCGAGAGGAAGAGTGCGCGCTCCAGCAGCGCCACCCAGGCGGGTGGTCAAGCAAGACATTTTATTGGTTTATAAATCATACATTTTATTGGTTTATAAATCATAAAATCACTGTGACCTGGGTTAGGACGAGTCAAGAATGGTGTCATTATTTAAATGGTGGATATTTTTGTCCGCCAAGTAAAAGTTTATACATCTTTTTGTGGCATTTGAAAAGTTATCATCGGACCAAGCCTAGGCATCATACTCATTTATTCTTTGATTGAAAAGTAAAGATAATGCCTTTCTGACAGTATCATTGATACTCCCTTTAAATTTGAAAGTAGCGCCATGAGAAACCACTTCTTTTGAATCGGGATGCCAACTTTGTGTATTCTTCAATCTCGATATCCTTCTCTTCCTAGAGCCAGGTTAGAATGTCCAGTAATCTTTGGAAAAAAAAAATTTGTCATAGGATATCATGAAAAAATGTAAAAGAAGTGGAAGAGATATGGCAAAACTACGAGCGAAAAGCTGGACCAATGTTGCGTGATCTTCATTTCGTCCTATCAGGATGTCCTAGAAATAAAAGGATTTTCTTGACATAAACCATTTGAGCAGGGGTAAACCATTTTCTCCCTTTGCATATTTATACCCATGGCCAAAAGGAGTGAACTCTAGTAAGACATTGATCCGTCGGAAATTACCAGAGCAAGAGTTTCATATGGAAAAAGAAAAATTCGGGTGAACAATGAACGTGTTGAATATGAGCTTTATTTATTGCCTCTAGATAACTCCTTTTTTAGACAGTGATGGCGTCAGTTACATATGCGCTTATGTTGAATTTTAGTAAAGCAATCACAAAAAGAATACAAGAATTACGAGGTGCCGCAATGTGCCTACGTCCTCAGACAAAACTCTCAACTCTCTTATTTTTTGTCGTGAGAGTTAAGCTGCATATTCTGCAATTTGTACAAACGGGTTGGCACAACAAAGGAAACAAGCAAACTCGAAAAACAGGAAACTCCAAAAAATAGGAAAACTAACAATATACAGATTTGCCTACAATCTCTCCTTTCCTTGAATAGGAACGCAAATCCCGCCAATAGCTTATGTATATTCCTTTGTTATAAACGTCATGTTATTCATGGCTGAAACTAGTTGAATTACTTGATAAACCATATGTCTATGACCTACCTATAGCGGTTATATTTGTATGCCTATTTCTCCCGTGTAAATAACTACTAAGTTATAAATATCCTGCAAATGATTTCCAAATTCATCTAGAAAAAATTCTCATATGTGATTTCGTCGTAAGTGATGCAAGCATGGACCAACCCACTGATTTAATTTCTCCTTTTCCAAATTATTTAATTTATTTAATGACATGTTTCGGTTTTCATAAATTTTGACTCCGTCTTACGCCAATAATAGCTCCTAAGAAATACAAACTCTAATCCATAGCACCGTACTCGCACTAATTCATGGTCTATGAAGGGAATGAAGCTTAGCCAAGAAAATTTGCAATGTGAAAATGTTGTGAATTATGGTAGAAGCTACTCATTAACTCCAAACTCTAAAAATCACGGTTTGATTGGATGTTATGTGCTTTCTGTGAATACTTTCCAAGAACCAATCGAACCAAAAAGTATACCTTTTACATATACCAACCAATTAAGGATCAGTCCCGCAAAAAGGCATCAATTTTACTGCTTGACCCGAATTTTTAAATGGGTCAAGAAATTGCATGATTTTTTGGGTTGGGAACAAGTCTAGCCAATGTCCTTTAACACCCTTAGAAACCGTGAATATTCCATTAATTACCCTCGAAATTTCCATTTTTACTTTTTCTTATATTTTTTGTGTACTTATGGTTTCTTTTTATCTTTTTTAGGGACGGTTTTCCTCTACTCGTGGTCTAATTATATCAAATGAAGTATGTCAATCCAAATTTAAGGAAAGAAGAAGATATTTGATTTCATGAGAGATACTTGACACTATAAGGACCCGTTTGGTAACGTGCCAAACAGTAAAATTTTCTGTTCTTTTGTTCCCAGAAATAGTTTGGGAACAGAAATGCGTTTGGTAAATTTTTTGTTCCCGGGCACATTTTTACAAAAATTTATGCCCAGAAACAGTTTTGGAAGAAAAACAAGAAGTAAAAAAAAGTTGCTTCTTGTTTCTCGACACAATTTAGAAAATCAGTTTTTTTTCTTCTTTTTTTTGTTTTCTTATTTTTGTTTTGCTTTTCTTCCTTGGCCATGGCCGGTCGCCGATATTTAGAAAGAAAAAAAAAATTATTAAACAAATCAAAATATTATTAAAATATTATTAATAAAAAGAAATTTTGTGTAGTTACCAAATGCAGTTCTGTTCTTTTCTATTCTAGGAATAGAAATTTTGGACAGTTTATCAAACGCCTTCAAATGCTCAGAAATTATTTCCGGGCACAAAATAAAAAAAATCATTTCTGTTCAGAAATAGTTCCTGGGCACAGAATGATATTCATGCGCACTCTAATTGTCTAAACGGTTAAAGTTGGAGCATTCGTTTGTCCCTTTTGAAAGTTGGGGTTATAATTGTCCCAGAAGATAGAGTTGGTGCCTTTTATAGGGAAAAAAAAAACACCCGATAAATCATGGGCACTGTTTGACATTTGAATCAGTGTCACATGGCCTTGCCTCACCATTCACCTAAATCGAAAATTGAAATGATGACGAAGAAATATTTTGTTTCTTCAACGGTGTTTGCTATATAAGTTCGCATTTGATTCATAGCTAGGAATCAAATTTGGTTTAGAACATAGTAAATATATTTTGGTTCTCTTCTCACAAATGTCTCCGTCTATATTAATCCTATCTCATTCTTTTGAACCTAACGTCTTTTTTAACATTTCCATATATTTTATGTCTCAACATAGTGAACCTCCAACTTGATTTATAAAGTCAAGTTCGCATTAGTTTTCCAAGCTACTTAAACTAAATGAGATTCTCATTAGGTTAAATTGATAATGCTGATTCGGTTATCTTATATAAATTAAATTAATAAATTGATCTTATGCATAACTGACGATAAATCATACGTGTAAATATTTGCTAAATGAATTTGGAAATCATTTGCAAGATATTTAGTAAGAAATCATACGGGAGAAATTGGCATGCTAATACAACCCACTATAGGGTGGTCATAGACTCATACATATGGTTTAGGAAGTTATTAAACCAGCTTCAGCCATAAATAAATGGCTTATATTGCAAACACATATGATGTAAGCGCATACGTAATTGACACTATCACCGTCTAGAAAAGCAGCTATCTAGGGGTTATGAATAACTCATATTCAACAAGTTCATCATTCACCAACGAATAATGATTTAGTAAAACTACATTTGTATAATTATCATCTATTGAGTTCTGCTTTGAGGATATAAATCCTTATAATATGAATTAAGCCTATGCAATTAAGAACTTGTATAGCGTTAAAGGCAACAATGATCCTCCATCATAATACCAAGGAGAGATTGGTATGCTCCTGATCAAATTATTTATGTGAAGAAAATTGTATAGTTATTTAATACATCGTGATAGGAGAAAAAGGAAGATCACACAATATGTAATTGGCCTTGCTTTTTGCTCATGTTTCTTTCAAATCTCATCCACTCTCCTTATATTACATATCGTTCATATATTCCTCGATAATATTTTCTGTAAATTACTTGATCATCTGGCGTGGACCCATCTAAAATTCTTCATTAGTCTATACATTAGGTTAAAACTTGTCATTACATAATGGTGTCGTTCTTTTTTTCTTTCTATCATCATAGTATCGATAGGAGGTGTACTTACATTGACATCGAGATTGAAAAATTCACAAAATTAACATCCAATGCCAACAAGATAAACAAGGTATTACATGATAAATAATCACAGTCGCTTGATGTCGATGCCAATCGACGTGTGGGTCATGGAGGAGAAGTACAACACATACACGACCAGCACATACAAGGAAGGTGATGAGGTGGATTGGACACACCCGTGTGGTTTGTGACATCGGCGACGTGTTCATGATGTTCAATTATTACCTAGTCAGATACTACATCGGTCAATACCCATTTTGGATGGCTCTTCTTCTTTTGTATGTATTAGTGGATGTGTTGTGACCTTTCTAGATGTGAAACATCAAAAAAAAAGTTAAAGGATTACTAAGCCCAAAAACTTAGCGCAGACACTCCCATTTCCATACCAACCGCAACTTTCGGATTTTGTTAAAAAAAATTAAACATGCAATTCGATTTATCTAGAAGTTGCCACTAATATGTTATTGGTAGGTTAATTACAGACCTAAGTAAAGTTTGGGATAGAACTTTATTTCTGTGAACAAGACATTCATGGATGTAGGGACTTGCTTACTCTAGATAAATCTAATGCCATTTTGGTACATTTTTCCTTTATTGTAGTCTTGGTCGATTTTAAGCCTAAAACCTCAAACATGCAATGAGCGATCATGCAGGTGCGCAAGCCAGAATGTAGCACTCAATAATTAAAGCATGCAAATAAATTACTCAAAGGAAGGAAAGAACCTCGTTGCACGAAATAACAAGGTTTTGCAGCATGTCAACCTAAAAGCAAGATAACAATGCGATAAATATATGAACTACATATGAGTTCCAAATGCAATGTCTATTTGTTCTTTTTGGGTTTTTCTTGTTTCGAATATTAAACTATGTGCAATTCATGAAATGTGACTATTAATCTACATGATGTGATTTTAATAAAACATTAACATTAAATTATATGACTAACTAAATGATATGCATTATGTGACATGAATATTCTGAAGCTAATAAATCCTATATGCAATCTATATGACATTTTATTTGATTTTGATATTTTTAATGAAAACTATTGATCTTCTTAAATCTATACGGCATATTATGTGTCATTATCCTAAACATGAATTATGAACGCACCTAAGTTCTTAATATGACAATGACACATAATATGGCATGTATACGTAACAATTAATTAATCAAATGATGCATCGAAATATATGTCCCATCGATAACTCACCAATACAATTCAATGACATATTACCTTAATGCAATGACAATTTATTTAATCAATTACGCATAGCAATCATAAGTCACGCACGAGACATGAGATAGGCGAAGGTGTTGAACTCCGGCGATGTCGCAGGGCTTTGCTAGCGTGTATGATGAAGCCTCCCCCATTGGCTAAGCGAAGGTCTGTTGTCTGATATAATCATCTGATGGGAAATCGATTCCCCTTAGGCCCCAAGATGATAGAACGTCATGCCTTTTTTAATTTTTTTCCCGATCTCTCTTAAAACCAACCATTTTTTTAATGTTCCGTGTAAGCCACCCAGGGAATAAGTTTGATAATTCTATTTTATATAGAGTTTATTTATTATTTTAGACTTAATATTTGCTTAGTTTTAATTGAATTTGATGTCTACTTTATTTATTTTAATTAATTTTTATCGGTAATTGAAGTTAAAGGGAGCTTAGGGACTAATTCTGTAATTTGCCGGCTTTCCATGCGTTTTGCCCTCCTAAGCTGCGTGAAAGTATCCAAAATAATCCAATTGTTCCTAAATCGTGTAGAAACTTCTCAAGTTGGAGATCAAAGCCATGCAAATATGAAATCAAGAAGAATCAAGCCTATTTTGGGAAGAAAACCAAAATCCAAGCTAAAAAAGGAGTATTATTATTGAGAGGAGTCCTAATTTGGAAGAACCTTTAATTGCAATCCTATTATGATTAAGGTTTCTTGGAAAGCAAGAGGAGGTCTATATAAAAGCCATAAAGCGTGATTTTTGAAAATCAAGGGAGAGAAAAGAAAGAAGAAGAAGGAGGCGACTTAAACAGCAAGCATTTGATTATTCTTGGTGAATTTGTTCTAGTTCTTCATCATGTTTAGTTTAGTTATCGTTTTTAGTTTAATGTTCATTATGTTCTAGATTACTTGTTGTTAGAGCTACGATGTAGCTTAACTCTAATTGATTAATTTTCAAGATTTGTTTATGTAATTCTAGATCTCATATGTGTGAGTTATATATCATGTGCTTAATGCTTTTAAGTACTTGATCACCACTTGAATGATTTTTGTTGCATGCTGAAACCGAAAGGAGATTATATGCGAGTGCTTTATGATATATAGCCATGAATTTAACTTAGATAGAGATATACTAGGTTGTTTGTGTGATTTCGATAGTAAGTAAATCGAGGGTGGTTTATTGAATTCGGGAACATTCATAGATTTTAATGCACTTAAGTTTACTTAAATTCACATGGACCAAGTGTGGGTTGCTAAATGTAAGTAGGGTTGCTATACCGGACCAAGGATAGTAATTTAAAATAGGAAGTTCTACCAACACACTATGATTTCAATTTGATTGCATGACGAGCTTGGTTAATTAATCTTGATTAGTTAAGTGAAATCGGATGCTCTAACGTTTTTAATTCTTGATCAAAGTCCTTTGCTCCTTACTTCTTTAAGTTCAAAATTTCTAGGTTTAGTTTGTGAATTTCTATTTTTGGTTATGGTTTGCTACCTTGGTTAATTTAGCTTTCGGAAATTTCAATCTTAATAGGTTAATTTTGTAACAGCCCGAATTTCGATGTAATTCCGGGATCAATGAAACTGATATTAATTCGCATTTCATTTTAGAAAGTCTCGCCCAGAGCTGATCACTCTCGGGATACTAACCAATGGGGTATGGCTAACTAAAAAACGGTACGTGGACCGGGGACCCTATCGTGAAACGGACATCGATCACGAGAGACGTTGAGGGAATATTTTAGACCAACGTGGGCCGATCGTAGAAAAGGGTAATGGATTGAGTTTGGCCAAGGCCAACGATGTATAATAGTGGCGCAGGTGATTCTGCAAGACCGAAAGTACACGTGGCCAACCAGTCCTGAACCTAGACCGAACGATCGTGACCTCTGGAACTAGTGATAATTTCTCATTCTCTCAATGATCGAGACCATTACGACACGGATAACCCTAGGTCGATACGCGTAACTTCTAAACAGCCGCCCGTTAGTGAGAGACCCTGAAATTGAAAGTTTAGCGAGTTTATTCACGAAATTGGGCCGGATTTCGATGTTGATTTTCGAAGGCTTAAGGGACTATTTTTGGAAATCTGACGTCATATTATGCTGGCCACACACGTTTGGAGTTAGTACGTGTAAAAATTGGAATTTTGGTCCGGGGGTGAAAAATGACGATTTTGCCCCTCGGGACGCCAGCATCGCTTTTCGAGGTCAGATGAGGTTATTTTTTGAGGCCGACGCCATTTTTAGGTGGCCACACATACCGGGAGTCATTACGGACAAAAACTGGAATTTCGACAAAAATTGGAAAAATAATATTATTTTATTCCCGGAACTTCGCAGTCGATTTTCGAGGGCTTAGAAAGTGAATTTCGCGATTCCGACGCCATATTAGGTTGTCCACACATATATGGAACGCGTATGTTCGAAAATTGGAATTTCGCCCCGGGACCGGAAAAATGACGATTTTGCCCCTGGGCTAAATTTTGGTCCGAAAATTTTGGGAAAATTTGGGATAATTATGGATAATTATTAGCTGCAATTTTTGAGGACCATTGACCCTTTTGCCCCTTCCTTTATGGATAAGATTGCTTAGGAACCCTTGGATTAGGGGCATTTTAGTCTTTTTTTTAGACTGTGACACATGGCACCCCTAAGCCTATAATTTGACTAAGTTGGACTGCCCTCTCTCTCTCCTCTCTCACTCCCACGAACCAGACTAGCTTCAGAAAATTTTCTCTCCATTTTCCCTCACTTTCTCCCATTTTCTCACTCATTTTCTCTCTTTCGCCGGAGCTTCGCCGGAGCACGTCGCCGACCGCCGTGCCTCGCCGTCGATCCCCTTGGTCCCCCGCCTCAGCTCAACCTTGGTTCAGTCCATTTTTCTCTCCCTTTCCCTCTCTTTTTCCCTCTTTTTCTCTCTTTTTCTTATTTTCCATTCTGTGAACAGTACCGCCGGAGCTTCGCCAGAGCTCCGATCGCCGTTCCGTCGACACCTAGGCGTCCGGCACCTCCATACGTCGCCGTTGCGCCCCGTCTGTACAGTGTCCATACGGAAGTTACTGTTCACGTCCGTACGGCAAATACTGTTCACGCCGGACCGTACGGCCCGTCGCCGCCGTGACCGGCACCTCGCCGCCCACTTGTTCCGGCCTGTCCCGTACAGTGTCCGTACGGAATCACTGTTCACGTCCGTACGGAATCACTGTTCACGTCATACGGAAAACATTGTTCACGCCGCGTCCGTAAGCCGTCGCCGGGAATTCGCCGTCGGTTCACTGTTCACTAGTGATCGGCCACCATTCCCCGTCGTCGTGACCCTTGATTAGGTGAGTAAAATTCCTAAACCCGGATTAGAACTAATGGTGCTTTTTTCTGGACTGATTTAGGTGTTTTCGGCACATTTTGGACCGGCTTAGATAGTATCAGTGTGTATTTTAGACTGGGTTGAGAATTGACTGGTAGAAATGACTATCGAGAAAATTGTGGTAAATCATTGAGGATTTATTGGGGAGAGAAATTGAATTAATTGTTCAATTTAGATGTCAATTGGATAAATTACCGAGTGTGATTGGGATGACTGGTTGTCCGTAATTGTGCTTGATTGTGATTGAATTTCCTTGGTGCTCATGGTGCATTGCATTGCATAACATAGACACGCATTATGTATGCCTAGAGTGTGGCATGTAGTGAAATTGTGCGAGAATGCGTGTCTGCCATGAGTGCGTGATCACCTAAATTACCCCGAAGCGTCATACGCTGGGTTCAGATAATAATGAATTGTGTGATCACCTAAGGACCTTCGGGTCGTGATCTTCGGGTCAATTCCGTCCTCATGCACTTTGAAGCGGGACGATGCCCGGTACGTCCGGAAGGCGACCATCCTCCCGCACTTTGAAGTAGGCTCTGGTTCGCAAGGAGAACAGTGTTGCGCCTCATGCACTTTGAAGCAGGCTAGAGACACTGGGCCAGATCGGTTGCTGCGCCTCATGCACTTTGAAGCAGGCTAGACGCACCGGGCCGTGAAAAATTAATGACTCGAGTCGTAGTAATAATGAATTGGGCAAGTGTGCCAGTGTGGGCCGGTGGGCCAAAGAATGCGCATGGCATGTCAATAACATTTGCATGCACAAACATGCATTGATTAGCATGCGAGTGGGTGAGACTCGGTGCATGAGCATATGATTGGCATACGTGGAATTATGCGTGTCACGTATGTGTCGTGACTGTTATATGTTGATCTGTCTAACCTGCAGGGCCAGAAAATGGTTTGATTATTGGGGTATTGTGTTTTAAATATTTATTTTTCCGGTCAGGAGATTGCATGTTAGCCTAGCCTAGGTTTAGGGGTTGAACTCATTGAGATTTATCTCACGGTTGTGTAAACCGAAACATTTCAGACCCTCGGCCGTGAGGATGGAGAGACCACCGCCTCTTTTTGGGATCCCTTTACAGATCGAGCAGTTTACCAGTACCTACCCCTCAAGAAATGGGGAGGCTTTTGTGAGATATCGATCGGAAGTGACTATAGATATAGGAGAGTATTATCATCAGAAGCAGGAGTACGTGGCATGGTGCCACCAGGATGCCGCTGGAAATGTGGGAGAGCCCCTCAGGACCTTCGATATCCCGGTCGATAGTATTGGGTTGTTGCAGCCGATTATAGCGGGTGGTGAGGTGATCAATCCAGAGGCCACACCCGAGTGGATGAGGGAGGAGGAGGAGATGGACGAGGAGCCCGAGGTAATAGTAGAGGACCCGAAACCGATGGAGGAGGACCAGAATGGCGAACCAGAGGCTATGGAGCAAGACGTAGAGGAGGACGGAGAGGTGGCAGAACTGGGATCGGATGAGGAGGGATTCGAGCTGTACCTTGACCCCGAGTTGGAGATGGACTCTGAGGACGAGCGAGCTCAAGCTATGGATTCGGAGGAGTCAGGGTCTAGCGAGGACGCATCCGAGGAATTATCAGATGACCCCACCGAGTCGTCCGATCCTGACTGGGAGCCTTAGGGCCGCCCAGTGTCCTTAGTTAGCAATGAGGGCCGTTACTTTTTGGACTGTCGCCCTCTTCCCTAGTTTAGTCTGACCTCCCTAGCCACTTATCCCTTTTTGATCAGGTGGCTGCTGACCGTTTGTATCTTTTGCGGTACTTGTAAATATTGTGCAAATAATTTTTAAATAGTAATATAAATGTGTAATTATTTTTTTTCCATGAGGTGTTTAATTGTTGGCTATCCGTGGCTCATGTTGTATTTGTCTAGGTTTATTTATTTTATACTTCCGCTTGTGCTTGATCTCTGTATCACTGTGGGTCGGCGACGCTTCCTGGGAGCGTTGCAGCAAAATCGACCATTGGCGGGATGTTATGCTTCGTGGGGAACGGGGCGTGACATCCCCTTCTTGTTTTGGTATCAGAGCAAGGTTAGCTTGATCCAATCTGGTCGAAGCCTGGAGTGATAAGGAGCGATGAGACACTGGGTAGCCAGTAGGGTGACCTCGTGTGCTACATGCATCTCCTGACAGTTTGCGATTGTGTTAAATTGTGATAGTGTAACCCGTAAGTGCAGGTGCGGCAGGACCCGAGGTAAGTATATGAATCCCTTGGGTGATATATTGGATAATTGTTAAGCCGCATGCTGATTGCTTGATTGTTGCTTAATACCTACTTAGGACTTAGACTGGGATAGCTCCGTTTAAGTCTTTAATTCCTTCGTGGAATTATAGCAGGTAGTCATAGAGCCGAGTAGCCGAGATGAGTGGTGAGGGGAGAGGTATAGGAAGAGTTCCTAGAAGGGGTGCCGGTAGAGGGGCCAGAGGTGGAGGTCGTGCTCGAGCGAGAGCAGTGGAAAACCTTGGAGTTAACGTAGGAGCCACAGTAGACCCCCAAGTTGATGTGAGACCTGTAGAAGATCCACGTATGGAAGGAGTTTTGCGGGTATTGGAAAGAATTGGGAATGTGCTCGATAGGCAAGCTCAAGGGCGTGATAATGTGGCAGCCCAGGCGGAAGAGAGGGTAGCCGCTGCTGCTGGGAATGAGAATCAAGCTAATGTTGGACAGGCTCAGCCAGCAGGGGTTAGGCAAATGGCCCAGTTAGTAGAACAATTTATCAAATTGAAGCCGCCTAAATTTCATGGTCGAGGTGACCCCGAGGTTGCGCCAAGATGGATAGAGGAACTGGAGAAAACCTTTAAAGTTTTGGGGTGCACTGATGAGGAAAAGGTAACATTAGCGGTTTATCAGCTTCAAGAAGGTGCAAATGATTGGTGGAACGCCGTGGAAAATAGAGTGTTTCCGGTTGGAATGGCCCCGATTTGGGCTGTGTTTGTGGAAAATTTCTATGAAAAATATTTCTCGGAAAATGGCAAGAAAAGAAGTTGATGGAATTTATGCGCCTACGCCAAGGACAAATGACTGTGGATCAATATGAGGTGGAGTTCGCAAGATTGGCTAAGTTCGCGCCAACTATGGTGGAGAATCCGAGGGATAGAGCGCGGAGATTCCAGGATGGATTGAAGCCGGATCTTCGGAGTCTGATTTTGTCTCATGATATCAAAGATTACGGGGAAATGCATAGACGGGCGCAGATCATGGAACGGGATCAGCAGGAAAGGGCAGCCGCTTCTGGATCGAGGTTTGCTCAAAATCGAGATAATCGCCGTTTGGGAAAAAGGCCTATGACTGGAAATAGGCGATTTGTCCCGCCAGCTAGACGAAACATTGGGAAACCGAATCCCCAGTTGGGTAGATATGGGGCATGTTTTAAGTGTGGAAGTATGGGACATCAGATCCGCGATTGCCCGCAGATGCAGCCATCAGGACCGTCCAGAGTACCGCCACCACGAGCTGGAAATCAAGCCGGACCTCCCCCACCGGCTAATCATTGACGACCGCCAGCTCAAGGAAGGATTTATGCGATGGCGCGCAAGGAAGCTGAGAATGCGCCGGGCGTGGTCACGGGTACGATTTCTTTGTGCGATCATGCCGCGTATGCACTGTTTGATCCGGGGGCAACCCATTCGTTCGTTTCAGAGCAATTTATTGAGTTGGTTGGTATGAAACCCGTGCTGCTTGAACATGTGCTTTGCGTGTTGACACCTGTGAATGATAGGTTGCTAGTTTCTTCTGGATGTTCTAACTGTAAGATAATTATTGGAGGTAGGGAAGAAAGTATCGACTTGGCAGTATTAACTATGTTCGATTTTGATGTGATTATTGGTATGGACTGGTTAGTCCGACAGAAAGCTGTAGTGGATTGCAGCAATAGGACGATCCAATTTAATCCGAATGGACGCCCTAGTTTTGTATTTCAGGGAAACCGAGGAGGAACCTCGATCCCTTGGATTTCCTCGCTTGAGGTGAGTAAGTTGTTGGATAAAGGGTGTGAAGGATATTTGGTGAATGTTGTGGATCCAACAGTTGTGGAACCTAAATTGGAAGATATACCCATAGTGAGCAATTTTCCCGATGTGTTTCCTGAGGAATTGCCGGGTTTACCGCCCGAGCGAGAGGTAGAGTTTGTGATTGAATTGGTGCCAAGAACAGAGCCGATTTCGAAAGCGCCGTATAGGATGTCTCTATCAGAATTGAAAGAGTTAAAGGTTCAGATATAGGAATTACTGGATAAAGGTTTTATTCGCCCTAGTGCATCTCCATGGGGAGCGCCAGTCCTATTTGTCAAAAAAAAAGATGGAACTTTAAGGTTATGTATAGATTATCGACAGTTGAACCAAGTGACAATGAAAAATAAGTATCTGCTGCCGAGGATTGATAATTTGTTCGATCAGTTGCAAGGGGCCTCAGTGTTTTCCAAGATAGATTTGAGGACCGGGTACCATCAGTTAAGAATCAGAAATGAGGACATTCCCAAGACTGCTTTCAGGACTCGATACGGGCATTACGAATTTACGGTCATGCCCTTTGGATTAACGAATGCCCCAGTCGCTTTCATGGATTTGATGAATCGGGTATTCAAGGAATTCCTGGATCAGTTTGTGATAGTTTTCATTAACGATATACTAGTGTATTCTAAGAGCCCTGAGGATCATGAGGTACGTTTAACTGAAGTGCTACGGACCTTGAGAGAGCATGCATTGTATGCCAAGTTCAGCAATTGTGAGTTTTGGCTCAACAGAGTAGGATTTCTTGGACATATCGTTTCTGGGGATGTAATTTCTGTAGACCATGTTAAGATTGAAGCAGTTACCAAGTAGCCTAGACCGACATCAGTAACTGAGATTCGAAGTTTTCTAGGATTGGCTGGTTATTACAGGCGATTTGTAGAAGGATTTTCATCAATAGCCATGCCAATGACAAGGCTACTTAAGAAGGACGTGAAGTTTGAGTGGGATGACAAGTGTGAAAGGAGCTTTCAGGAATTGAAACACCGGTTAACGACTGCTCCTGTATTGACCATTCCGTCGGGCCCAGGAGGATTCGAGATTTATAGCGATGCTTCGCTAAGAGGATTGGGCTGTGTGCTGATGCAGCATGGAAAAGTGGTAGCATACGCGTCACGTCAGTTAAGACCGCATGAGATGAATTACCCGACGCATGACTTGGAATTAGCTGCTATAGTGTTTGCACTTAAGATTTGGAGGCACTACTTATGTGGGGAGAAATTCCAGATTTTTACAGATCATCAAAGCCTCAAGTACCTATTTTCGCAGAAAGAGTTGAACATGAGGCAGCGTCGATGGATGGAACTCCTAAAGGATTATGATTGCCACATTCTGTATCATCCCGGAAAAGCCAATCGAGTGGCAGATGCTTTGAGTCGAAAGTCTAGTTTGGCACACCTAATGATCAAGGAGTGGACCCTGTTGGAAAGACTTAGGGATTCTAAGTTCAAGTTTGAGTTGAGTCAAGTATCAAATTTACTAGCCGCTTTGAGAATTGAGCCAGAAATTCAAGTCAAGATCAAGGAACTACAGACTACAGATCAAGAAATTCAAAGGATTATTGAGATGGATGCAGCTAAGAGGAAACCAAACTTTCAAGTGTCCGAGGATGGAGTTCTGAAGTTTCGAGGGCGATTGTGTGTGCCGGATGATGTACAACTAAAGGAAGAAATCTTGACAGAGGCTCATAGGAGCAACTACAGTATCCACCCAGGAAGTACGAAGATGTATCAGAATTTAAGACAACACTACTGGTGGAATGGAATGAAGGTAGATGTGGCCAGGCATGTAGCTAAGTGTTTGACGTGCCAACAAGTGAAAGCACAACATTGTAAGCCTAGAGGATTATTGAGGCCATTAGAAATTCCAGAGTGGAAATGGGAACATATTACAATGGATTTCGTGACGGGACTACCAAGAAGCCAGAGAGGACATGATTCAATTTGGGTAATAGTGGATAGACTGACTAAGTCAGCGCACTTTCTGGCGGTGCGAAAGGATTTTGAATTGGAAAGATATGCAAACTTGTATGTGAGGCAGATTGTGAGGTTGCATGGAGTACCGGTAACAATTACTTCAGACCGTGATCCAAGGTTTACGGCCAGTTTCTGGAAAAGTTTGCAAATGGCCCTAGGAACGAAGTTACAGTTCAGTACGGCATACCATCCACAGACAGACGGTCAGTCTGAAAGGACCATAAACCCTAGAGGACATGCTGAGAGCTTGTGTGATAGATTTCCAAGGTAAATGGGAGGAACAGTTACACTTGGTGGAGTTTGCTTATAACAATAGCTATCAGCAGAGTATTCAGATGGCACCGTTTGAAGCTTTATATGGTAGGGCGTGCAGGACGCCAGTGTGTTGGGATGAAGTGGGTGAACGGAATATCATAGGTCCAGAGTTGATACAGCAGACTGTTGAGGCAGTTGAGGTCATTCGAGACAGACTCAGAACGGCGCAGAGTCGTCAGAAAAGTTATGCCGATCGAAGGCGACGACCTTTAGAATTTCAGGTTGGAGATAATGTGTTTCTTAAAGTGTCGCCTATGAAGGGATTATCTAGATTCGGCAAGAAGGGAAAACTGAGTCCTAGGTTTGTCGGGCCATTTGAGGTTTTGGAGAAGATTGGAGATATGGCTTACCGACTTGCCTTAGCGCCCAATTTGTCACAAGTACACAGTGTTTTCCACGTGTCGATGTTAAGGAAGTACGAACCAGATCCGACTCATGTCTTAAGGTACGAGGAGATAGAAGTGGACGATAAAGTGTCGTACGTGGAAAGACCAGTCAGGATCGAGGATAGAAAAGAGCGTGTGCTGAGGAACAAGACGATTCCGATGGTCAAAGTTGTCTGGGAACACCATGGAACAGAAGGTGCCCCGTGGGAAAGCGAGGAAACTATGAGACGTCAACATCCCCAGTTATTTGAGTAGATAAGGATAGATTGCAAATTTTGAGGACGAAATTTTTGTAAGGGGGGAAGAATTGTAACAGCCCAAATTTCAATGTAATTCCGGGATCAATGAAACTGATATTAATTCGCATTTCATTTTAGAAAGTCTCGCCCAGAGCTGATCACTCTCGGGATACTAACCAATGGGGTATGGCTAACTAGAAAACGGTACGTGGACCGGGGACCCTATCGTGAAACGGACATCGATCACGAGAGACGTTGAGGGAATATTTTAGACCAACGTGGGCCGATCGTAGAAAAGGGTAATGGATTGAGTTTGGCCAAGGCCAACGATGTATAATAGGGGCGCAGGTGATTCTGCAAGACCGAAAGTACACGTGGCCAACCAGTCCTGAACCTAGACCGAACGATCGTGACCTCTGGAACTAGTGATAATTTCTCATTCTCTCAATGATCGAGACCATTACGACACGAATAACCCTAGGTCGATACGCGTAACTTCTAAACAGCCGCCCGTTAGTGAGAGACCCTGAAATTGAAAGTTTAGCGAGTTTATTCACGAAATTGGGCCGGATTTCGATGTTGATTTTCGAAGGCTTAAGGGACTATTTTTGGAAATCTGACGTCATATTATGCTGGCCACACACGTTTGGAGTTAGTACGTGTAAAAATTGGAATTTTGGTCCGGGGGTGAAAAATGACAATTTTGCCCCTCGGGACGCCAGCATCGCTTTTCGAGGTCAGATGAGGTTATTTTTTGAGGCCGACGCCATTTTTAGGTGGCCACGCATACCGGGAGTCATTACGGACAAAAACTGGAATTTCGACAAAAATTGAAAAAATAATATTATTTTATTCCCGGAACTTCGCAGTCGATTTTCGAGGGCTTAGAAAGTGAATTTCGCGATTCCGACGCCATATTAGGTTGTCCACACATATATGGAACGCGTATGTGCGAAAATTGGAATTTCGCCCCGGGACCGGAAAAATGACGATTTTGCCCCTGGGCTAAATTTTGGTCCGAAAATTTTGGGAAAATTTGGGATAATTATGGATAATTATTAGCTGCAATTTTTGAGGACCATTGACCCTTTTGCCCCTTCCTTTATGGATAAGATTGCTTAGGAACCCTTGGATTAGGGGCATTTTAGTCTTTTTTTTAGACTGTGACACATGGCACCCCTAAGCCTATAATTTGACTAAGTTGGACTGCCCTCTCTCTCTCCTCTCTCACTCCCACGAACCAGACCAGCTTCAGAAAATTTTCTCTCCATTTTCCCTCACTTTCTCCCATTTTCTCACTCATTTTCTCTCTTTCGCCGGAGCTTCGCCGGAGCACGTCGCCGACCGCCGTGCCTCGCCGTCGATCCCCTTGGTCCCCCGCCTCAGCTCAACCTTGGTTCAGTCCATTTTTCTCTCCCTTTCCCTCTCTTTTTCCCTCTTTTTCTCTCTTTTTCTTATTTTCCATTCTGTGAACAGTACCGCCGGAGCTTCGCCGGAGCTCCGATCGCCGTTCCGTCGACACCCAGGCGTCCGGCACCTCCATACGTCGCCGTTGCGCCCCGTCTGTACAGTGTCCATACGGAAGTTACTGTTCACGTCCGTACGGAAAAAACTGTTCACGCCGGACCGTATGGCCCGTCGCCGCCGTGACCGGCACCTCGCCGCCCACCTATTCCGACCTGTCCCAGTACAGTGTCCGTACGAAATCACTGTTCACGTCCGTACGGAATCACTGTTCACGTCATACGGAAAACATTGTTCACGCCGCGTCCGTAAGCCGTCGCCGGGAATTCGCCGTCGGTTCACTGTTCACCAGTGATCGGCCACCATTCCCCGTCGTCGTGACCCTTGATTAGGTGAGTAAAATTCCTAAACCCGGATTAGAACTAATGGTGCTTTTTTCTGGACTGATTTAGGTGTTTTCGGCACATTTTGGACCGGCTTAGATAGTATCAGTGTGTATTTTAGACTGGGTTGAGAATTGACTGGTAGAAATGACTATCGAGAAAATTGTGGTAAATCATTGAGGATTTATTGGGGAGAGAAATTGAATTAATTGTTCAATTTAGATGTCAATTGGATAAATTACCGAGTGTGATTGGGATGACTAGTTGTCCGTAATTGTGCTTGATTGTGATTGAATTTCCTTGGTGCTCATGGTGCATTGCATTGCATAACATAGACACGCATTATGTATGCCTAGAGTGTGGCATGTAGTGAAATTGTGCGAGAATGCGTGTCTGCCATGAGTGCGTGATCACCTAAATTACCCCGAAGCGTCATACGCTGGGTTCAGATAATAATGAATTGTGTGATCATCTAAGGACCTTCGGGCCGTGATCTTCGGGTCAATTCCGTCCTCATGCACTTTGAAGCGGGACGATGCCCGGTACGTCCGGAAGGCGACCATCCTCCCGCACTTTGAAGTAGGCTCTGGTTCGCAAGGAGAACAGTGTTGCGCCTCATGCACTTTGAAGCAGGCTAGAGACACTGGGCCAGATCGGTTGCTGCGCCTCATGCACTTTGAAGCAGGCTAGACGCACCGGGCCGTGAAAAATTAATGACTCGAGTCGTAGTAATAATGAATTGGGCAAGTGTGCCAGTGTGGGCCAGTGGGCCAAAGAATACGCATGGCATGTCAATAGCATTTGCATGCACAAACATGCATTGATTAGCATGCGAGTGGGTGAGACTCGGTGCATGAGCATATGATTGGCATACGTGGAATTATGCGTGTCACGTATGTGTCGTGACTGTTATATATTGATCTGTCTAACCTGCAGGGTCAGAAAATGGTTTGATTATTGGGGTATTGTGTTTTAAATATTTATTTTTCCGGTCAGGAGATTGCATGTTAGCCTAGCCTAGGTTTAGGGGTTGAACTCATTGAGATTTATCTCACGGTTGTGTAAACCGAAACATTTCAGACCCCCGGCCGTGAGGATGGAGAGACCACTGCCTCTTTTTGGGATCCCTTTACAGATCGAGCAGTTTACCAGTACCTACCCCTCAGGAAATGGGGAGGCTTTTGTGAGATATCGATCGGAAGTGACTATAGATATAGGAGAGTATTATCATCAGAAGCAGGAGTACGTGGCATGGTGCCACCGGGATGCCGCTGGAAATGTGGGAGAGCCCCTCAGGACCTTCGATATCCCGGTCGATAGTATTGGGTTGTTGCAGCCGATTATAGCGGGTGGTGAGGTGATCAATCTAGAGGCCACACCCGAATGGATGAGGGAGGAGGAGGAGATGGACGAGGAGCCCGAGGTAATAGTAGAGGACCCGGAACCGATGGAGGAGGACCAGAATGGCGAACCAGAGGCCATGGAGCAGGACGTAGAGGAGGACGGAGAGGTGGCAGAACTGGGATCGGATGAGGAGGGATTCGAGCTGTACCTTGACCCCGAGTTGGAGATGGACTCCGAGGACGAGCGAGCTCAAGCTATGGATTCGGAGGAGTCAGGGTCTAGCGAGGACGCATCCGAGGAGTTATCAGATGACCCCACCGAGTCGTCCGATCCTGACTGGGAGCCTTAGGGCCGCCCAGTGTCCTTAGTTAGCAATGAGGGCCGTTACTTTTTGGACTGTCGCCCTCTTCCCTAGTTTAGTCTGACCTCCCTAGCCACTTATTCCTTTTTGACCAGGTGGCTGCTGACCGTTTGTATTTTTTGCGGTACTTGTAAATATTGTGCAAATAGTTTTTAAATAGTAATATAAATGTGTAATTATTTTTTTTCCATGAGGTGTTTAATTGTTGGCTATTCGTGGCTCATGTTGTATTTATCTGGGTTTATTTATTTTATGCTTCCGCTTGTGCTTGATCTCTGTATCACTGTGGGTCGGCGACGCTTCCTGGGAGCGTTGCAGCAAAATCGACCGTTGGCGGGATGTTATGCTTCATGGGGAACGGGGCGTGACAAATTTAGTCTTCTTTAGAATTTCGATTATTTTATTAAATCTTTAATTAATTAGATAAAATTGAGAATCATTCACCTTTAGTAAGTAATTTGATTGATTTGTCTACAATCTCTATGGGAATAATACTTTAATTCATCACTTCATTACTTGTTCGATACATACACTTGCGTTGCTAATTTAGAGAACAAAGTCCTCTTCTTTCTTTTATAAACTTGACTTTTTATCTTTCTTGCAATCCTTTCTTTCCTGCTTTAGATTTAATTTATTTGCTTCCTGCATGACCAACTTTCTTCCCTTTTCCCTTGAATATATCTTTGTTATTCAGCCTCTCGATATTTTTTCTTTACTTGACCAATGATGTCTCTCTTTTTACATGTTTCCTTGTGTTGAAAAAATCCCCTATGTTATCTTGAAGATGACAAAATAGTTAAAGACTACTGATATGTGTATTGATTGAACAGTATTGGATGATTCCAATATGAGGAGTTTATGCCACTGTCAAGAGTGCTCTGAAAATATCAAGGGACCGGTGCTGATATCAAGGGTGACTAAGATATTGGGCATGAGATGGTTGCAAGCTGGAAGGATCTTCAAATAAGGTAAACAATTGGAAAGACCTGGATCGAGGGTGAACAAGCCAAGAAGAATGGGGATGTTTATGATAGCTTGTGTCACGCCCCGAACTCCAACGGGCACGCGACGCCCCTTACCTGGTCGATAAGTGCGACGTCCCAGGAATGTCGCTGACCTCAAATAATCATCAGAGATTTCCAACCACAGCAGATATTATAATTAATCCCGGACAATATAAAAACTGGGGAGGCATTAAGGGAGAATATACATATCCATATTTCATTTCCATTACTCGATCAAACTTGTACCACCATATTTACAAAATACAAACCTTAGTTTACCAGTGCACACGTTACTAACCCTTCAAGAGTAAGAACAAAAACCGATGACCTGCCATCCAATCCGTAACAACCTTTAACACCCCTTGCTTGGCGTCTACTCAGAATCTAACTCCACATCATCCCATCTCCCATTTGAAACTCAGCTGTCTCATATTCTCTATGCACTGGAACTCCAAAACGTTCTGGTGGCTGCGGCGGATTATTCATCGCTCAGGCGGGGGATCTGAAATGGTTTGGTTTATACAACCATGAGATACTTCTCAATAAGTTGTAACCTAAACCCTACCTAGGCTATCACGTTATTCCATACATAGATAAACACACGACCAAACAAACCACCACAGAACACACGGATACACATACTTGAACTCTCGACACACGCAGCCTGCACGTTAGTCCAATTATAAAAATTTATTTTGAAAACACATGACACAACATACGAACTTTCCACATATCACGCACACAACGAACATGCCACGTTTCCAACCCGCTT
Source organism: Syzygium jambos (assembly GCA_031216235.1). Classification (NCBI taxonomy): domain Eukaryota; kingdom Viridiplantae; phylum Streptophyta; class Magnoliopsida; order Myrtales; family Myrtaceae; genus Syzygium; species Syzygium jambos. The sequence continues at coordinate 24,526,102 of CM062222.1, forward strand.
AACATACTCACATTCCACCTCCACTTCCCGCGTAAACACGCCTCGGCCCTCGATGGCGCCCCGAGCATCACATGCCTCGGTCCGATCCTCTACTTTCTCGGCCCGCGTAAGCACGCCTCAGCCCTCGATCGCGCCCCGAGCATCACACGCCTCGGTCCGATCCCACTTTCACACTATCCTCAGCCCACGCCAAATGCGAAAGGCTTACATGATCGGAACCCGAGCTTATAATGCCTTGTCTAATCCCGGTCTCACCCGAGCTGATCGTGCCTCGGACCGAACTCAATCATGCTCTTTCGAGCCTCAGCCTGTGCCAAATGCAACATACCTACGTGATCGCTGCCCGAGTTTATAATACTCGGCCCGATCCCACCTCACTTTCTCATGTCATTGTCTCAAATTCTGTGCACACTTGCACCCCACACTTTACCACGTCACCATTCCTTCTTTCTCAAGTACACGCTCAATATGCATTTACCACAATCCACTGGCCCATTACAGGCGGCCCGCACACGCATTATTTAACTCACGAGTACACCCAACAAGCATATATAATCACCCAATTGCACAACAACATGCTCAATTTGATCACCACAATTTATTTATAATTAAATATGCATCCAACACGTAAATTCTCATTTTTCACCAACTAAATGGCGTCGAATCAATTCCGATCCTTCATGGAACTTTCTCGCCATAATCTCTAGGTTCCAAAAATTCAACTCGCGTCTCAATCGGACCCTCACAACCCCGTGAACAGTAATTCACAGCTTGTGAACAGTGTTTCGGGGCATATGAACAGTAAATTCGCAGCCCCTATTTTCTGAATTCCCAATAAATAATACTCGAATTAATTCCTAAGGCCTGCCATAAAATTTTCACTCCCTATTCATACCATTCCACACCTAATTCCATACTGATTTCGTCCGAAAATTACCCACTGATACCCGAAGTCCTAATTTGGGTTTAATTTCCATGCGCACATTAAACACGTAAATCACTATTTTTCTCTCACCAAATGACGCCAAATCGATTCCGGTCCTTCACGAGATTTTCATAAAATTTCAAGACGGACCTAACGGTACCAATCACGAGTCAAACGACTCACCACAGCACAGTGATCGGTACTCCCACAGCTCGTGAACAGTAATTTCTGCACTCAAACCACAAAATCACACTACCGACTCTTCACGACACTTACACAAAACTCCAAGCCGGACTCAACGGTACCATTCTCGTTCCCAACAGCACACCACAGCACACTAAACCCCAATTCACGGCATTGATCGGCCCTTAAATTTCCACCAAAATTCTCGGAATTCAAACCTATGGCCCGTGATTCAACTTAGCTCGCAAAATCGCAACAACCCTCGTCTATCTAACCCGAAACAACCCGATCTACTAGGCGAGGTTTAGATCACAACTTACCGAGTCCTAGACTTTCTCGGCTAGAACAAAAGCGGCGGTAAATCTTGAAATCAAACGAAGGCTTGCGGCGGCGGCTACAATCGGTGAGTGGCAGCTTGCGGCGTGTGTCCACGGCGGCGATTGGGGCTCACGGCCAAAGGAAAACCGAGAGTGAGAGAGAGAAAAAGAGAGAGAGAGTCACGGTGGGGGTGGGGAAACTCACGGCCAAAAAGAAAAGGGGGGGTTTTCACGAAGGGGAAGAGAGAAGAATGAGGGAGAGAGAGAATAGTCTAGCTTTTTCTTCAAGTTTTTGACCACTTTTTGAAAAATGACCAAATTGCCCCTTGCCCTCAAAACTACCCCTTCTTTAATTCTCAAGGGTAAAATGGTCCAATTCTCCGTTTCTTATCCAAATCGAATTTTTCCGAAGGATTTAAGCGCACCAAAAATTCACACGTGTCACGTGCAACGTCGTCCTAGTGTTCCGACGTGACTTCATAATTTTCCGGTGTCCAATTTGGGAAAAATTTCAATAATTAAATTCTATTAAATGCAATTCGAGCGTTTCTCGAGCTAACGGGCGGCTTGCTGGGGAAATTCGCGAAATCAACTCATGACTGATACTGAATCGAGTCACGTGCAAGTCCGTTCGGCACGTGACGACCTCGATTATCATTAAAATCGCGAAGATCGATCACTTGATCCGAGGGGTATGATCGTTCGGTATAATTTCGGAATCATTCCTCAAGTCGTTTCGTGGTCCAACGGAATCACCCGCGATCCACTACTAGGACAGTGGCGAACGGACCCCTAACTATCCTTGGATCGGCCAACAGTGGCTCAAAATATCACTTACGCGATTTAATGGTCGAAATCCATTCACGATCGAATTTTCTCTAGTCGCGCGAATTTAATTCCCCTATTAGCCTTTCCCTAATAGTTAGCATTCCCAGGAATGATCAGTTCCGGGCGAGAATCTACTGCGAGCACACCTCATAAAACTCAATTATTCGATAAATTCCAATTGGTGAAAATTTCGGAATGTCACAGCTTGGCAGAACCAAGACAATGCGAATAATTAGATGGAATTTGGTGATGGTGAACAAGTCTAGAGCGAGGATATTCGGTAAAGCTTGGAAGGACCATGAAGGAGAATAGCTTGGTAGAGTCATAATCGACAATATGCAAGGAATGACCAGAAGATAAATCAATAGGATTGTTATCGAGAGAAGTAGACTGAAGGCAGGAGTAGCTGCCAATATCTGAGAGGTAGAAGACATGTGACGTCTTCAGGGCTTTTAATACAAAAAATAGCATTAGAGCTGACCAGGAGCAGTTCTACCATTAATGAGTTGGAGAGAGACTCTGACAAAAGTACACTGACACTATTTGGGAAAATTGCCACTGTCGGAGAGACGTTGCAGATGTCAAAGAGTCTTATTAACGATTCTTAGCGACATTTTGTTGCTAGCAATAGTAGAACCAATGGCTACTTAAGGATTTCGATGAGTAAAGGCCAACAGAGGATGAATGACTATATATCGAGTTCAAGAGAAGTAGTTGAGTTGGGTGGAAATGAACAGCATGAGTCATGTGCTTTGAGCTGCTTTGTTTAGTTTGTTAGTTACTGTGTATTACTATTGTCAATGTTTGTGTAGTGCTACTATTTGTAATTAGTGATAAGAGGAAGTGCACAAGAGTGATACTAGTACGTGAGTGATATTGTGATCTATTGGAAAGGCGATAATTGCTAATAGCAACTTCTCTTGTTAATAGTGGATTACGGCCTTGTTGTGACTATTAATATTGAGAGTAGATGTAGGCTTGGGAATAAAGTCAAATAGCTATATATCTACTTGTCATATTTTCTAACTCTTCATTATCAGCCTCAGCTATTCATTATCATCAGTATTTATTCATCAGCAGCATGCACACCTTATTTCTATATTTTGTATATGCTACTGTTTGAAGTTTAACTTGTTATATTCCACAAAAGTTCTTCATAGTTCCAAAACAACCTATTCAAACCCCGCCCCCTCTCTAGGATTTATTGTTCACTCTAACAATTGGTATTTGAGCCTCATTACTTGTTATTTGAAGTTTTAAACTCCAAAGCATAAAGACCTTGTTTTGACAAACCTTACTAGAGGTGATTTTACAATTTTCTGTTTGTTAACGATCCATCCTTTATACTCAAGATTTCTCGAATTACTTCATTTCTATTACAACCTTTCTTTTCCAGGGAAAAGATGAAGTTGTAGAGGTAATGCCTAAAGAGGCATGCCAACAGCCCTCAATTAGACGCTGGCTATCCCAAGCCCTTCTCTCATGCAACATTGGATTTCGTTTTAAATTTGAGATTAATCCTAAAGGGATTCTACATGAGACAGTAGTCGCCACTTGCTTTTTCGAGGTTGGCTAGAAAGTAAGTGAGACACAGGAGTTTGTCTCACTTCCTACGCAACTAAAGTTTCCTAAATTCGAGGACTTGATAGCTAATAGTCTAATTAGCGTCATTTCGGTACCTCTAACTTCGTTTGGTTATTCATCTAAGTGATCAAATAGTTTTTTTCAGTTATGAGTCCTAAATGCCATTTGATGTCGCTAAGTGTTCATGCATTGGTTTTTCTATGAGTTTATTATGATCCCAAGGCTTATTCTAACTATGCTAAAAAGGAAAGGAACAACTAATGTATTGATAGTGCAAGAATAAAACACCCAAGTATTTAAAAACTCAATGCAAAAGTGCAGAAATAAAAACTTGATACTTGTCGAGCAAAAAATATATATGGCCATGTTATAAGTCCTAGGACATGATCCCCTATTAGCTTGACCCAATACCAATCCGGCAAAGAATATACAAGACTTCGTTATTAAGCCCAAGGACAATAACCCTTGTGAGCTAAATTCCTGAAATCAAGTATGAATCTAACTCTAAACTTGAACGACGAACTCGGCAAGAGTTCACCACCAATCGACATGTGAAGATAAGGCATGTGCGAAATGATTTGATCACATAAAAGAACCAACCCGGGGTCATGGCCACCTATTAACACTATCCCAGGGACACGATATTTGACTGAAAAGAAGAACAATGCTTGCTGTCCCTGAGTTGGACATCAGCATATGGCCTTGTCTTTGTCCAGAAACGAAACCAAACAACGTTAGAAAAGATGAAAAATCAATAACAGTTCAACGTGTCGCCATGAACAACCAAAGCAACTCCCGAACGACTTCGAAATCCACAAAAGTCACCCTCAACGAATGTTGACCAGCAGCATTACAACACATATTCCATGCATGAGGTTATTATCCATATTAAAGTGACGAGAAACATGATCGCCGACTCAAACCGACTCACATCTGAGCATGACAACACACCACTTAGTCCCACTTAATCAATATAACGCATGTTCATGCATGGGTTAGGCGAGGAGTTTGCATGTATCCCACACAGTTCGACATGACATGGGAGTCGAGTCGAATAACACTCATCAAGACCAAAGACTAATCTGGACAGCAAGTAATCATTGAATACAATCGTCGTCTTTCATCGGTCATAGTGACCAGAACATGAGACAAACGATTGTGCTTGCAAAGATTTTATGTAACAGCCAAATCAAGCCCAAACAAACTTGAGACTCTCCGTTTCTCGTGGAATTAAGCAACTCTTTAATCTGGACAGCAATCGCCTACTCTCGATTTCATGCAGTTATGTGAAGCGAAGTCCTCGAAGCACATGAGCCCGTCCCCACTTGTCCACCTCCGCGATCATGCGCCTGCACTCCTCTATCGTACACCGTATGACATTCCGAAATTTCCGCCAATTGGAAATTATGAAATAACTGAGTTTTATGAAATGTGCTTGCAGTAAATTCTCGCCCGGAACTGATCATTCCTGGGAATGCTAACTATTAGGGAAAGGCTAATAGGAGAATTAAATTCGCGCGACTAAAGAAAATTCGACCGTGAATGGATTTCAACCGTTAAATCGCAAAAATGATATTTTGAGCCACTGTTGGCCGATCCAAGGATAGTTAGGGGTCAGTTCGCCACTGTCCTAGTAGTAGATCGCGGATGATTCCGTTGGACCACGAAACGACTTGACGAATGATTCCGAAATTATACCGAACGATCATACCCCGCGGATCAAGTGATTGATCTTCGCGATTTTAAAGACAACCGAAGTCGTCACGCATCAAACGGACTTGCACGTGACTCGATTCAGTATCAGTCATGAGTCGATTCTGCGAATTTCCTCGGCAAGCCACCCGTTAGCTCGAGAAACGCTCGAGTTGCGTTTAATAGAATTTAATTATGGAATTTTTGCCCAAATTGGACACCGAAAAATTAGGAAGTCACGCCGGAACATTAGGACGACGTTGCACGTGACACGTGTCAATTTTTGTTGCGCTTAATTCCTTTGGAAAAATTTGATTTCGACGAGTAATGGAGAAAGTGACGATTTTGCCCTTAAGGATTTATAAAGGATTAGTTTTAGGGGCAATGGGCATTTTGGTCATTTGTGCCTTAGATATTTTTGGTCAAAGGATTAATTATTGGTATTGCCATGTCCAATGCTGAATGTGCATGAGCTACGTGTAAAATAATGCGTGTGCGGGCCACGTGTGAAGGGCCAGTTGTGTGTGATAAATGCGTGTGGAGCGTGGACATGAGTGAGAAGGAAATTGTAGTTTGGCAAGTAATGGTGGGAAAGTGTGTGAAAGTGCGAAAGTGCGAAAGTGCAAGTTTGGGATCGGGCTGAGTATCATAAACTCGGGCCGCGATCACGTATGTCTATTGCATTTGGCACAAGTTGAGGCTTGAAAAAGCAAGTATGAGAATCGGTCCGAGGCACGATCAGCTCGGGTGAGACCGGGATTGGACCGAGGCATCATAAGCTCGGGTTCTAATCATGTAGGCCTATCGCATTTGGCGCGGGCTGAGTTGGGATCGGGCCTGGGGCGTGTGATGCTCAGGTCGCGATTGGGGCCTGAGGCGTGAACGGGTACGCGAGCCGGATGTGGTGAATGATCGTAGTGTGCCTGAGGCGTGTACTTCAACGCGGGTCACTGGCGATGAATGAGAAAGAGGAAATGAGAATGAAAGGAGAAGTGGGATGAGAATTTAAAAAATGCGTGTGTTGCATACGACGTGATTGTGATTGAGTATAGGTGTACGCATGTTTGAGTCTAACTATATTATTTGAGGTGCCTGCGATGTGAAGACTTGATGTGTACGAATGCACGTGTGTCTGTGTGATTGTCTGGAGGTACGTGATAGCCTAGGTTGGGTTTAGGGTAGAACTTACTGAGAAGTGTTCTCACGGTTATTTCAACCAATAATTTTCAGAATCTCGACCTGAGCGATGAACCCTCCACCACTGCCACTAGTATGTTTTGGAGTACCAGTGCATACGGAGTATGAGGTAGCTGAGTTTTCGATGGGTGACGGGATGACTTGGATAAGACACACGACGACCGTGTTTGTAGAAGTGGGAAAGCTTGCATTGGATGAGAAACATTTTTGAGATTGAACGTCAGGTCATCGACTTCTTTTTGATTTTAATAGTTTCAGTAAAGTGTGCACTGGTAAACAGAGGCTTGTTTTATTGTATATACGGTGGAACAAGTTGAACAAGAAATGGAAATGTATATTCTCCCAATTCTCCCCAGTTTAATTTGTCAGGGTGTTTATGGTTTCCGTTTGCGCGATTAAATCTCTGATGTTTAGTTGAGGTCGGCGATAACCTGGGATGTCACAATCGTTCGACCTGAGCGGGATGTCGCGGGCTCGACGGGGGTTTCGGGGCATGACATCCCCTTTTGAATTGGTATCAGAGCAAGGTCAGCTCGATCTAAAGTTAGTCGAATTGGAGTGACAAGGACCGGAAACCTTGGGGTAGTAATTGGGGAGATCTAGGTGGGTTGTAGGGTGGAATGAGCTACAGGTGCCTCCAAATTGTTTGTTGTGATTGTTTGAGTAAGTCGATTGTTGTGTGGTAATTGAATTGCAGGTGCGTTTGGACCTGAGGTAAGTGTTCAGGCTTTTGCGATTGTGATTTCGTGATTGGTAGTGGGGAATTGTTTGTTGAGTGAGTTTTCGTGTTAATTCGCTGCTTAGGATTGGATTGAGCTAGTCGGTTTAAACCGCTAATTCTTGAGTGGAATTACAGCAGGTAGTAGAGTGGCAAAATCGTGACGATGAGCAACGAAGGAAGAGGAGTAGGAAGAGTCCCAAGGAGGGGCGCTGGTAGAGGATCCTGGGTAGAGGACGTGCTCGAGCTAGAGCCGTAGAGGATCTCGGAATGGGTGCTAGAGCAGTAGAGAATCCTAGAGTGGATGTTGAAGCTGCAGTGGACCCTAGAGTGGAAGTTAGACCCGTGGAGGATCCTCGAATGGAAGTCGTTATGAGGACGTTGGAACGAATTGAAAATATGTTAGAACAGCATACTCGGGAAAGAGCTGCTCCGATTGCCCAAGCTGCCGAAGCCGCTACTGTTGCTGATAATAACGAGAATCAAGGTCAGGGGCAAGTGGTTGCGAATAGACCTATGCACCAGTTGGTAGAGCAGTTTATTAAGTTGAAACCACCTAAGTTTTCTGGGAAAGGAGATCCTGAGGCTGCACCTCGATGGGTAGAAGAACTTGAGAAGGCTTTTGAGGTGCTGGAGTGTAATGATCACGAGAGGGTGACTTTAGCAGTCTATCAGCTGTAGGATAATGCGAACGATTGGTGGAAAGCCACCAGGGATAGGATTTTTCCTGAAGGTACTATCAAAACTTAGGCTGTTTTTACTGAGAATTTTTATGAGAAATACTTTTCAGCTAGTGCTAGAGAAAGAAAACTCGCGGAATTTATGAGACTCCACCAAGGCCAAATGATAGTAGATTAGTATGAGGCAGAATTCGCGAGATTGTCTAAGTTTGCGCCGAGAATGGTGGAACATCCTGAGGATAAGGCGCGGAGATTTCTGGATGGATTGAAGGCTGATATCCGCAGCCAATTGTTATTGGTAAATCTAGAAACGTATGAGCAGATATTTGATAGGGCCCAGATTCTTGAGCGGGATCAAATGGATAGAGCTGCCGCATCTGGATCGAGGTTTGTCCAGGGTTGGAATAACCGTAATCCTGGAAAGAGGCCAATGGTGGATAATAGGCATTTTACTCCACCAGTTAAAAGGAATATTGGAAAGCCAATCCGGATTGGGAATGGTCCGTGCAAGATTCATGGAGGTCGACATGCAAACGGGCCTTGTCCAACCAGGGGTGGAGCTTGCTTTGGATGTGGAGGATTTGGGCATCATATAAAGAATTGCCCTAATCCCAGGCAGAATAGGCCGCTTGCTTTGCCGCCACCTCGGAATGAGAATCAAGCTGGAGCGGCCCAGACAACGAATCTAAATCAGAATAGGCCTCAAGCGCAAGGACGAGTTTATGCGATGGCCAGACGAGAGGCTGAAAATGCATCAGGGGTTGTCACAGGTACGATTTCTCTGTGCAACCATGCTGCGTATGCTTTATTTGATCCTGGAGCGTCGCATTCCTTTATATCGAAACAGTTTGTGGAGTTAGTGGGAATAGAACCGCAATTGCTTGATGTTGTGCTATGTGTGACGACTCCCATGAATGATAAGATGTTGATTTCGTTGGGGTGTCCAAACTGCAAGATTGTGATTGGGGATAGGGAGGAATTGATTGATCTAGCGGTTCTAGATATGTATGACTTTGATGTGATTGTAGGGAAGGATTGGTTGTCTAAAGAGAGGGCCGTGATGGATTGCAATAGCGGGGTGATTCAATTTAATCCTGTTGGACATTCGGAATTTAAATTTGTGGGAAGTCGAGGAGGACCCTCGATTCTATTGATATCCTCGGTGGAAATGACAAAATTATTGAATGATGGATGTCAAGGCTTTCTAGCTGCAATAGTGGATTCAACGGCTGAAGAGCCGAAATTTGAGGATATAGCGGTAGTGTATGAGTATCCCAATGTGTTTCCTCAAGAATTGTCGGGATTACCACCAGAAAGAGAAGTAGAATTTGTAATCGAGTTGGCACTTAGAACTGAGCCAATCTCGAAAGCACCTTACAGAATGTCGTTGTCGGAGTTAAAGGAATTAAAGGTGCAGATGCAAGAGTTGTTAGATAAGGGGTTTATTCGACCTAATGCATCTCCGTGGGGAGCACCGGTTTTATTTGTAAGGAAAAAAGATGGATCGTTGAGATTGTGTATAGATTACAGGTAGCTGAATCAGGTAACAGTTAAAAATAACTATCCCTTGTCGAGGATTGACGATTTGTTTGATCAGTTACAAGGGGCTTCGGTGTTCTCTAAAATTGATTTGAGAACGGGGTATCATCAGTTGAGAATTAGGAAGGAGGATATACCGAAGACGGTATTTAGGACGAGATACGGACATTATGAATTTACGGTGATGCCGTTTGGATTGACGAACGCCCCTGCTGCCTTTATGAATCTGATGAATCGAGTGTTTAAAGAATTTCTAGATCAGTTTGTAATTGTTTTTATTGATGATATACTGGTGTACTCGAAAAGCCTAGAGGAGCATGAATTTCACTTGCATCAAGTGTTGCGAACTTTGAGGAAAAATGCACTATATGCTAAGTTTAGCAAGTGTGAATTTTGGCTAAGTCGAGTAGCATTTCTCGGTCATGTAATTTCCGGAAAAGGGATTTCTGTGGATCCGTTGAAGATTGAGGCTGTGACAAAGTGGCCTAGACTGACATCGATAACAGAAGTTCGGAGTTTTCTGGGTTTGGCTAGATATTACCGTCGCTTTGTGGAAGGATTTTCGTCGATAGAAATGGCGTTGACCCAATTATTGAAAAAGGAGAATAGATTCGAATGGACATATCAGTGTGAAGGAAGTTTTCAGGAATTGAAGCAGAGGTTGACAACGGCATCAGTGTTGACGATTCCATCAGGACCGGAAGGATATAAAATGTACAGTGATGCGTCGTTGAAGGGATTAGGGTGTGTGTTGATGCAATATGGACGAGTGGTAGCCTATGCATCCAGGTAGTTGAGGCCACACGAGCTAAAGTATCCGACGCATGACTTGGAGTTAGCAGCAATAGTGTTCGCCTTGAAGATTTGGCAACATTATTTATGCGGGGAAAGATTTCAGATTTATACTGACCATCAGAGCCTCAAGTATTTATTCTCGTAGAAAGAGTTGAATATGAGGCAGCTACGTTGGATAGAATTGTTAAAGGACTATGATTGTGATATTTTATATCACCCTGGAAAGGCAAACCGAGTACCGGATGCGTTGAGTGGGAAATCAAGCATTGCGCATTTAATGGTCAAGGAGTGGATCCTATTGAAGAATGTGCAAGACTCGGAGTTCAAATTTGAAGTAAGTCAAGTCTCGAGTCTGTTAGCTACGTTAAGGATTGAGCTGGAGATCTAGGCTAAAGTTAAAGCTTTGCAGTATACGGACCCAGAGATATAGAAGATTGTTGGGATGGACGTTACTAAGAGAAAGCCGGATTTTCAGATATCCGAAGGACGGTTATGTGTGCCAGACGATGCGGGAGTTAAGGAAGAAATTTTATCTGAAGCGCATCGTAGTCAGTACAGTATCCACCCAGGCAGTATTAAAATGTACAGGAATTTGAGGCAATATTATTGGTGGAATGGTATGAAATCAGATATTGCTAAGTACGTGGCTAAGTGCCTGACGTGTTAGCAGGTGAAAGCGTAACATTGTAAGCCTGGAGGATTGTTGCGACCGTTGGAAATCCTAGAGTGGAAGTGGGAGCATATAACCATGGATTTTGTGTCGAGATTGCCGAGAAGTCAAAGAGGTCATGACACCATTTGGGTAATTGTCGACAGATTAACTAAGTCGGCACACTTTTTGACAGTGCGAAAGGATTTCGCGTTAAAACGGTATGCAGAGTTGTACGTGCAACAGATAGTTCGCCTGCATGGGGTACTAGTGTCTATAACATCGGATCGTGATCCTAGATTTACCGCCAATTTTTGGAAAAGTCTGCAGACGGCGTTAGGATCCAAGTTGCAGTTTAGTATAGCTTATCATCCTCAGACAGATGGCCAGTCTGAGAGGATAATTTAGACACTAGAGGATATGCTCAGGGCGTGTGTACTGGATTTTCAGGGTAAATGGGAAGAGCAACTGCCTTTAGTGGAATTTGCTTACAATAACAGTTTCCAGCAGAGCATTGGAATGGTGCCCTTTGAAGCGCTATATGGCCGTGTTTGTAGAACGCCCGTGTGTTGGAACGAAGTGGGAGAACGAGCTATAACAGGGCCAGAATTAGTTGAGCAGTCGATTGAAGCAGTTAAGATCATTCGTGAAAGGCTGAAGACAGCCCAGAGCCGTCAAAAGAGTTATGCAGACAGAAGGCGAAGACCTCTGGAATTCCAAGTAGGGGATCACGTATTTCTAAAAGTGTAGCCCCTGCGAGGATTGTCCCGGTTTGGTAAGAAGGGGAAATTGAGTCCGAGGTACGTGGGACCCTTTGAGGTGTTGGAAAGAATTGGAGATTTGGCGTATCGCCTCGCATTACCGCCAAATATGTCGCAGGTACATAATGTGTTCCACGTATCAATGTTAAGGAAGTACGAACCGGACCCGACGCATGTGTTGAACTACGAAGAGATAGAAGTGGATGATAAGGTATCGTATGTCGAGAGACCGGTCAGGATTGAAGATCGGAAAGAACGGATTCTGAGAAATAAGACGATCCCGATGGTAAAGGTTATCTGGGAGCACCACGGGACTGAAGGCGCAACGTGGGAAAGCGAAGAAATGATGCAACGTCAGTACCCCAGTTGTTTGAGTAGCAGTAATAATTATAAATTTTTAGTAGTGGCAAAATTATAAATTTCGAGGACGAAATTTTATAAGAGGGGAAGATTGTGACATTCCGGAAATAGTTTTATGAAATGTGCTCGCAGTAAATTCTCGCCCAGAACTGATCATTCCTGAGAATGCTAACCATTAGGGAAAGGCTAATAGGGGAATTAAATTAGCGCGACTAAAGAAAATTCGACCGTGAATGGATTTCGACCGTTAAATCGCGAAAGTGATATTTTGAGCCACTGTTGACCGATCCAAGGATAGTTAGGGGTCAGTTCGCCACTATCCTAGTAGTGGATCGCGGGTGATTCCGTTGGACCACGAAACGACTTAACGAATGATTCCGAAATTATACCGAACGATCGTACCCCTCGGATCAAGTGATTGATCTTCGCGATTTTAATGACAACCGAGGTCGTCACGCACCGAACGGACTTGCACGTGACTCGATTCAGTATCAGTCATGAGTCGATTCTGCGAACTTCCCCAGCAAGCCGCCCGTTAGCTCGAGAAACGCTCGAGTTGCATTTAATAGAATTTAATTATAGAATTTTTGCCCAAATTGGACACCGAAAAATTAGGAAGTCACGCCGGAACGTTAGGACGACGTTGCACGTGACACGTGTCAATTTTTGGTGCGCTTAATTCCTTCGAAAAAATTTGATTTCGACGAGTAATGGAGAAAGTGACGATTTTGCCCTTAAGGATTTATAAAGGATTAATTTAGGGGCAATGGGCATTTTGGTCATTTGTGCCTTAGATATTTTTTGTCAAAGGCATTATTGAAGTCTAGACCTCTTTCTCTTTCTTCTCTCTCCCTCTCCTTCGTGAAATCCCCTCTCCCTTGCCGTGAACCCCTCCCCCTCCACCGATCACTCTCTCTCTCCCTTCACCGTCGCCGCCGCGCCATCACCGTCGCCGATCACGTTCGCCGGATCGCTGTCGTGCCACCGCCATGCCTCACACCACCCCTCATCCCGTCATTTTTTTTTCTTTCTCTCACCCTCTCGATCTCCCCTTTGGCCGTGAGCCCCACCGGTCACCGCCCAAGCCGCGTCGTCGCCGCCCAAGCCGATCGCCGCCACCCGAGAGCCGTACACCGTCGCCGCCGTTCCCGATTAAGTGCCGCCGCTTCCCGTTCTAGCCGTTTTAGTCTAGAACTCGGTAAGTCGCGCTCTAAACCCAATTTAGGAGGGTATCGACAGGCGATTTTGGGCGAAACCGGGAATAGATTAGGTGCGGAATGACATGATTTAGAAGTGGGATTAGGTGGCGGGCCTTAGAATTGAAACCAGACAAATTTTATTGGAAAATTCAGAATAATAGTGGGCTGCGAATTACTGTTCACAAGCTGTAATTTATTGTTCATAGGACTGTGATGATTTGTTCGGGATGCAAGTTGGATTTTTAGAACCGGTATTTTACGGCGAGAAAGTTCCGTGAAGGATCGGAATTAATCTGACGCCGTTTGGTGAGAGAAAAATGAGAATTTACGTGTTGGATGTATATTTAAATTATAAATAAATTATGGTGATTAAATTGAGTATGTTGTTGTGCAATTGGGTGACTGTATATGCTTGTTGGGTGCACACGTGAGTTAGATCAAATTAATTATTGGTATTGCCATGTCCAATGCTGAATGTGCATGAGCTACGTGTAAAATAATGCGTGTGCGGGCCACGTGTGAAGGGCCAGTTGTGTGTGATAAATGCGTGTGGAGCGTGGACATGAATGAGAAGGAAATTGTAGTTTGGCAAGTGATGGTGGGAAAGTGTGTGAAAGTGCGAAAGTGCGAAAGTGCAAGTTTGGGATCGGGCTGAGTATCATAAACTCGGGCCGCGATCACGTATGTCTATTGCATTTGGCACAAGCTGAGGCTTGAAAAAGCAAGTATGAGAATCGGTCCGAGGCACGATCAGCTCGGGTGAGACCGGGATTGGACCGAGGCATCATAAGCTCGGGTTCTAATCATGTAGGCCTGTCGCATTTGGCGCGGGCTGAGTTGGGATCGGGCTTGGGGCGTGTGATGCTCAGGTCGCGATTGGGGCCTGAGGCGTGAACGGGTACGCGGGCCGAATGTGGTGAATGATCGCAGTGTGCCTGAGGCGTGTACTTCAACGCGGATCACTGACGAGGAATGAGAAAGAGGAAATGAGAATAAAAGGAGAAGTGGGATGAGAATTGGTACATGCGTGTGTTGCATACGACGTGATTGTGATTGAGTACGGGTGTACGCATGTTTGAGTCTGACTATATTATTTGAGGTGTCTGCGATGTGAAGACTTGATGTGTACGAATGCACGTGTGTCTGTGTGATTGTCTAGAGGTACGTGATAGCCTAGGTTGGATTTAGGGTTGAACTTACTGAGAAGTGTTCTCACGGTTGTTTCAACCAACAATTTTCAGAATCTCGACTTGAGCGATGAATCCTCCACCACTGCCACTAGTACGTTTTGGAGTACCAGTGCATACGGCGTATGAGGTAGCTGAGTTTTCGATGGGTGACGGGATGACCTGGATAAGACACACGATGACCGTGTTTGTAGAAGTGGGAAAGCTTGCCTTGGATGAGAACCATTTTTGAGGTTGAACGTCAGGTCATCGACTCCTTTTTGATTTTGGTAGTTTCAGTAAAGTGTGCACTGGTAGACAGAGATTTGTTTTATTGTATATACGGTGGAACAAGTTGAACAAGAAATGGAAATATATATTCTCCCAATTCTCCCCAGTTTAATTTGTCAGGGTATATATGGTTTCCGTTTACGCGATTAAATCTCTGATGTTTAGTTGAGGTCGGCGATAACCTGGGACGTCGCAATCGTTCGACCTGAGCGGGATGTCGCGGGCTTGACGGGGGTTTCGGGGCGTGACACACCGCTCGTCCCCGAGCTCCACGAATGACCGAAAATGTTGGACTTAGCTTATCCATGACTGCAATACAACAAGAAGGAAAAGGACGCATGCTCCAAGTATATAACTCAAAATCAGAAAGTCAATATATTCCCAAGCTTCGATTAATCAAGTTTATACTTACCCAAATGATGAGTAGGTGATAAAGTCCAGAAAGACTGGAGGGTCGTGCAACTCCAGTGAAAGGTGGCAGCTTGTGAGTAAGCTATTCTCAACGGCAATATCTCTGCGGATCAACAAAAGAGGAACGACACGATTCAACTAAACCAGCTACAGAAAACCGAACAAACGAAAATGTTGGACTTAGCTTATTTACCGAAAACTGCCCCATCTTCTCCAATATTTGCCCCCGTGTCTCCGGCATCATCGTTCAAAAGAACTCCCAAGTGACACTTGCAATCACCGCGAACAAGAAGGCGGCCCTAAAATGATCGAATTGTACAACGACACATACATCATCAATAACACTGCTCTCATCACCTGATTAATAGCAACCACTACAAAAAAACACGAAAATTGCGACGGAAATTTGCGATGAAATTTTTTCCGTCGCAAATTTGCGACGAAATTTGCGACGGAAAATATAATCCGTCGCAAATTTGTGACGGAATTTGCGACGGATTATCATTTCCGTCCAAATTTGCGACGGAAAAAATTTCGTCGCAAATTTCCGACGGAAAATAGTACCGTCGCAAATTCCGTCGCAAATTTGCGACGAAATTTTTTCCGTCGCAAATTCCGTCGTAAATTTGCGACGGATTATATTTTTCCGTCGCAAATTTCGTCGCAAATTTGCGACGGAAAAAATTTCGTCGCAAATTTCCGACGGAAAATAATGCCGTCGCAAATTCCGTCGCAAATTTGCGACGGTAACGAAAGTCCGTCGCAAATTTGCGACGAGAACTAGGGTCCGTCGCAAATTCGTAGTTTATAATCCGTCCGTGACCTGCAATCACTATCTCTCTCTCGCTGTCTCTCGCTATCTCTCGCTCTCTCTCGCTTTTCTCCCTCTTTCATATATCTGAAATCAGCAAAATCCGCACAGGCACGTATTAATCTTGGTGAAGCTTTTGTACCGGTAAGTGCAAAATTGCTAGCTTCATGACTATTCGTCATTGCATTGTAATTTTTTTTTAATATATGTTTATGTTTATTTTTTTTCGTACCTGCATCACCGGTTTAATGACCGGTGACACCTCGCCGGCCTTCGGATGAGGCAAACGGCCACGCCGTTTTGCGACGGAATGTGGTATCCGTCGCAAATTTGCGACGGACACTATGTTCCGTCGCAAATTTGCGACGAATATGTTAAAATTCCGTCGCAAATTTGCGACGGAATCGTTTTTCCGTCGCAAATTTGCGACGGAATCGTTTTTCCGTCACAAATTTGCGACGAAAATTGTTATCCGTCGCAAATTTGCGACGAAGAACGAGTATCCGTCGCAAATTTGCGACGGATACTAGCTTCCGTCGCAAGTGTCCGCCGCAAATTTTGCGACGGAAATAGTACTCCGTTGCAAATTTGCGACGGATACTAGTTTACGTCGCAAATTTACGACGGAATTTTCATTTATTCATCGCAAATTTGCGATGGATGAATTCCGTTTCCATCGTACATTAAAAATTATTAAAAAATATTGATTCTTATGTGATTATTCTTTTTTGGGTTTGTGCCTAATTGAAGGTCTCGCAATCCAAGTGGACTTTGCAATTCTCATCAAATTGGGAAACTTTGTCCTACCAATATTTCAGTCAAATATTTAGGTAAGTCTTCTTTTCATTGTAATTTTTTCTATTTTTGCAATTACATATTAATTGTTGCGTGAATAACAAAAATTATAATTTCCAAAATTTTATAGTTTTAATTAAGAACAATAGATATGATATTTTTAATATTTTACAAGAATTTTTAATTTTAATACAGACACAATGCAAAGAGAAAGGGCTTGGATGTATAATAAGAACTTACCTGGACGTCAAGGATTGACAGATGAGTTTCGTACAGGGTTGGAACTATTTTTAGACTTTGCTAGTAGTAAATATGAGTTTATGGATGGAAATAAGTTAAGGTGTCCGTGCAAAAAGTGCGGTAATGGTAAATTTCTTGTATGTGATCAAGTTAGAGAACACCTTACTAGATTTGGGTTTACTCTGAACTATTATAATTGGACTTCCAATGGTGAACCATTTATATCTGATGAAGGATATGGAAGAAGTGACCAATTTTCAGTTAGGGAAGAATGTGGCTATTATGAGCAATTGAATCCATACGAGTTGATGGTGATTGATGCAGCTAGTTAAAATTTTGTCACAGAATCAAATCATGCAAGTACTAGTTTTACTCCTACGCGTGAACAAGTGGGTACTAGTCATGCTTCACAATTGGAAGATATAGGAGTAACGGGTTTTGAGGAGAATGTGTATAATGAAACTTTTCAATCTAATCAGTTCTGGGATGTGTTGAAAGCAGCAGATGAACCTCTATGGGCAGGTTGTGAGGACCACACTAAGTTATCGGTAACAGCCCGGCTATTAAATATCAAGGCAGAGCATAATGTGTCTGCGGATTGTTTCAACTCTTTTGTTGAAGTAATGCGGGAATCATTGCCTCGTGATAACAACATGCCAAGTGATTTTTATGATATGAAAAAGCTAGTGGATGTTAGGTCTTCCAGTTGTAAGAATTAATGTATGTAGTAGGGGTTGTATGATATATTGGAGAGATGATGAAAATGCAGAATCGTGCAAATTCTGTAGCCAACCTAGGTACAAGATTAACAGGAGGCCGGGTCGTAATCAGAAGCGTAGACCATGCAAGCAAATGTTTTATCTGCCCTTAATCCCCAGATTACAAAGGCTTTATGCGTCTAAAGCCACTGCTGAACACATGACTTGGCATGCAAATCATGAAACAGAAGAGGGTCTAATGTGTCATCCTTCAGATGCGGAGGCATGGCAACATTTTGATAGAACATACCCTGAGTTTGCAATGGAGCCTCGGAACATCAGGTTAGGTCTATGTGCCGATGGATTTGCTCCATTTGGGAAAACAGGAAAAAGTTATTCATGCTGGCCAGTTATCTTAACGCCGTACAATCTTCCACCTGGTATGTGCATGAAGACACCTTATATGTTTTTGACATTGATCGTGACAGGGCCGCAAAATCCGAAAAAGTTGATCGATGTTTATATGCAACCATTGATTGAGGAGTTACAACGGCTATGGGTTGAAGGTGTCCCTACGTATGACGTTTCAACCGATCAAACATTTGTAATGAAGGCCGCCCTTCTTTGGACGATCAATGAATTTCCAGCTTACGGAATGTTATCTGGATGGAGTACAGCTGGGATCTTAGGATGTCCGATATGTTTGGAGAGGTCAAAGTCATTTAGATTAAAACATGGAAAGAAGCCTAGCTATTTTGACTGTCACAGACAATTTTTACCGCCAAGTCATCCTTTCAGAAGGAATAAGAAAGAATTCACCAAGAATAGGACTGAAAGAACGCGTCCACCACTGAGGTTGACCGGCGATCAAATTTGGGAGCGTGTGAAGGACTTTCTAACTGTTGTTGAGAACCCGCACGGTACGACTTTTGCGTACGGAAGTACGCATAAGTGGACAAAACGCAGTATATTTTGGGATCTACTATATTGGAAGGCCCATCTTATTCATCATAATCTTGACGTCATACACATAGAAAAGAATGTTTTCGACAATGTCATAAATACTGTGATGGATGTCGCCGGAAAAATAAAAGACAACTTGAACGCAAGAAAATATATGAGAGATATTTGCGATCGGCCAATACTAGCTGTGGATGCAAGCAGCAGGGGACCAAAACCGAAAGCAGTTTATACATTGGATAAGGAGCAGAGGCGAGTTGTTTGTCAATGGTTGAAATCTGTGCGGTTTCCTGATGGATATGCTTCGAACCTCGGGAGATGTGTTGATTTGAATGAATGCAAGTTGACAGGTTTGAAGAGTCATGATTGTCACATCCTGATGGAAAGGCTAATTCCAATAGCTTTGAAGGAAATTCTACCGAACTTTGTATGGGGCGCCATTGCAGAATTAAGCAATTTCCTCCATGATATTTGCTCGACGGTGTTAAAAGCATCGCACATGGAAAAACTAGAGAGAGATATTCCAGTTATTCTTTGCAACTTAGAAAGGATATTTCCTCCAGCGTTTTTTGATTCGATAGAACATCTCTTAGTTCACTTGCCTTATGAGGCCAAAGTTACAGGTCCCGTCCAATTTCGATGGATGTATCCATTTGAGAGGTAATGTTTTTTTTTATAATACAGCTCAAATTAGTTTATCATATAATATATTCCGATAAGCTTCTTTCTATTTCAACTAGATTCTTATATCATTTGAAGAAAAAAGTGAAGAATAAGGCACGTGTTGAAGCTTCAATTTGTAATGCATATATTGTGGAAGAAGTGACAACATTTGCATCATACTATTTTGAGCCGCACGTTCAGTGCAAGAGCCGAAGAGCAGGCAGAAATGATGAGGGCCCCATTGATCCCAATTGCACGGCATTCTCTATTTTTAATTATCTGGGTCGACCAAGCGGCGCATGTCAATTTCGTTACTTATCAGGCGAAGAATTTCATGCAGCCCATACTTATATTTTACTGAACTGTCCAGAAGTCGAGCCATACTTCAAGTAAGTGTAAATTCACCATTATATGTTTTGCGTGTCAAATATTTGCTAATAATGATGTGATTTTTAATATTAGGATTTTCCAAACTGAAATGTGTGGACTACAACCAAATGAGTTTGACCGTTTGTGCGATGAACAATTTGCATCATGGTTCAAGACATATGTAAGTTGCCTATGGATCAAAATCAAGTTATTCAAATTATATACATCATTTAGTAAAATATATATTATTGACTTCGCATGTGTAACTTTAGGTTCACAGTCATTATGATGAATTTAGAGGGCAAGGATTGCTATATTATCTGTCATGGGGTCCACAGTTAAAAGTTCGAAGTTGGCCAGCATATTTCATAAATGGATATAATTTTCATACTCAGGAATATGGTATGGGAAAATCCACAATGAATAGTGGTGTGTCTGTTTGGTCATCCAATGGTGACAGTTGGAAAGATGATTTTTATGGCTTGTTGGATGAAATCATAGAGATAGAGTACCCTGGACCATTAATGATGCGGCTTGTGTTATTTAAGTGCACGTGGTTCGACCCCGTCAAAGGAATGAAGGTGCATACGAAGTTCAATTTGGTTGAAATAAATCACAAGAAAAGGTATATGAAGTATGAACCATTTGTCTTGGCACAACAAGCAATTCAAGTATGTTATGCATCATATCCTAGTTTAAAACGTGACAAAGTTGATTGGTGGGCTGTATGTAAAATCAAAGCACGGAGGAAAATCGAGGAACACTGGAAGGATAGAGCCTACCAACAAGAGGAAGTGTGTAACACGGTTGAAATTGAGGAATATAACATACCAACTTTACGAGATCCGTGTGGAGCAATGATAGATGTGGATCCAACTGAAATTTGCGAATTAAATGTGCACGGATGTTCTGAATCTGATATTCAGACAGATGACGAGGACGAGGATGAGGACGAGGACGAAGACGAAGACGAAGACGAAGACGAAGACGAAGATTAAAATTTTTGTCACAAAACACTACAGATGTGTAATTATTAATGCTACAAGTGCTATTTTGGTTGTTATCATTATTGTTCTTGTTATTATTGTTATTGCGCTTTTTTATTATTGTTATTGTCGATTATTCTTTCTATTTTAATTTATCGTCCGAAATTTTGTCCCTAAATGCCGAAAAGTCAAATATTTTTAACGTGCTGTAACATTTTCGATATTGTAATTTCCATTGCAAAATTTGAGATGCCAAAATTTAACGGACATAGTGTCCGTCGCAAAATTTGCGACGGACAGAGCCTTTCCGTCGCAAAATTTGCGACGGACACTATATCCGTCGCAAACTTTTGCGACGGACAGAGCCTATCCGTCGCAAAATTTGCGACGGACCCGAATGTCCGTCGCAAAATTTGCGACGGACTTGGAATGTCCGTCGCAAATTTGCGACGGCCGGGCTGGTCCGTCGCAAATTTTCATCGATAAAAATTTGCGACGGACATTCTCGGTCCGTCGCAAATATTTGTCGGTGAAATATTTGCGACGGACGAGCACGTCCGTCGCAATTTTGCGACGGACGTGGCAGTTCCGTCGCAATTTTGCGACGGACGTGGCAGTTCCGTCGCAAATTTGCGACCTGCGCTTCCGTCGCAAATTTGCGACGGAACAACACGTCCGTCGCAAATTTGCGAGATTTGTACCTGCGCTTTCCTCTTCTCCCCCTTCCCCGACTCAGATCTGGAAGTACGCAAGGTAAGCTCTGTCCGTCGCCGTCGCAGCCGTCGCCGTCGCCGCCCAGCCGTCGTCCGTCGTCGCCCAACCGTCCCCCGTCGCCGCCGCCGTCGCAGCTCCCCCGCCCGTCGCCGCCCAGCCCGGCAGGCCCCCCCGCCCGTCGCCTGCCCTCGCCCCCGCGTCGCCTGCCCTCGCCCCCGCGTCGGCCCCCGCCCATCGCCGGTCGCCGTCGCCCCCGTTCGTCGCCGGTCGCCGTCGCCCCCGTTCGTCGCCGGTCGCCCTCGCCCCCGCCCGTCGCCAGACGCCCTCGCCCCCCCGCCCACCGCCGGTCGCGCCCTCGCCCCCGCCCCGCCCCCGCCCCCGCCCCGCCCCGCCCGTCGCCCCGCCCCCCGCCGTCGCCCTCGCCCCCGCCCCGCCCCCGCCCCCGTCACCGTTGCCGCCGCCCCGCACCGGTCGCCGGCGCCGGCGCCGCCGCCCCGCCCCCGTCGCCGTCGCCGCCGCCGCCGCCGCCCCGCCCCCGTCGCCGTCGCCGCCGCCGCCCTCGTGACCATCGCCGCCGGACCATCGCCGCCAGCCAGCCGCCGGCCAGCCGCCGCCGACGCCGTTGCCGGACCATCGCCGCCGCCGCCCTCGCCGTCGCCCACGCCCGTGCCGAAACCGCCACTGTCCATTCCGCCCGTTTTTGTTGTCCTTGAACCAAGTAAGCCAACTCTCTAACCCCTAGTTAGCATAATTAGGTAATTAGTCGGACTTGTTTAGGGATTATTTAAGATTATTTTTCATTGGCTAAATTACGGGTTCATTTCAGGGTTGTATGTGGCTTTGATCGATGGTCGACTGGTTAATTTGTTTATTATGTGGATGTTTAAGCGTTAAATGACGATAGGATGATTGATTAAGCGTTTTCACAGAAAATGCTTGAAAATTAAATAACTCTATAAAAAATCATGAAAAATAATGGAAAATTAAAAAAAATTGTATATGTTGACAACAAAAATGAAATTTGACTGTAAAAGTTTGTTAAAATTTTTAACAAACTAAAATTTCATAATATGGATCAAAATTGCAAAAATTAATAGTGCCCACCTATTTTCAGTGAAATTAAGATTTTTTAACGTTACGGGGAAAAAATTATTAAAAAATTTAAAATTTCCATAAATTGGTAAAATGGCTTAGCATAAATGTGGTCACCCATTGTGAGGGAAATTTTTTTTTGGTGAAGAAAAATTACAAAAATATAAAATTTCAAAAATGCACATAATTGCCTAGAAAACATGTGGCCATCTACTTGCAGTGAAATTTAAATTTCTTTAGATGGCAAAACAATTTAGAATTTAAAAATTTTCAAAACTTTACGTAATGGCTTATAATACATGTGGCCACCCACTTTTAGTTATATTTAATTTTTTTAACGTGCCCTAAAAATTATTAAAATAAAGAAGGATTACAATTTGGGAAACTTTACCTAATAGCTTAGACTACCTGTGGCCACCCAATTTTAGTATGGAATTTTTTTTCCACAGAAAAAATTTTATATTAAAAATAATAACTTTAAAATTCGTAAAATTTAAAAATTTCAGAACTTTACGGAATGTCTTAGCATATCGGTTGCCACCAACTTTTAGTGAAATTTTTTATAATGTCCCAAAAAAAATTTAACAATAATAATAATTTATTTCTTACAAAACTTTACAGAATTACTTAGAATATTTGTGGCCACCCACTTTCAGTGAAATTTAAATTTTTGTACGTGGTAAAAAAAATTTAACCAAAATGCATGCGATTCATATAGTGATGTTTGATACCTGTGGCCACCCATATCGTGCTCATACATTGATGTTTCATATCAAAATGAATGAGATTCATAGTATATTTGTTTGTAGGAAATTGCACATCATAAACACTCGCCATTGGCTCATTTGAAGGAAACATTTTCTCAGTCTTTCTATCAAAATGGTAAGCTTCGTCATGTACATCATTATGTGTTCGTAATACGTGTCAATAGTTCTTTACATATTCGCATAACCTTCCTACTTGTCAGTTTAAACGTGGAGGTCACATGCCTAGAAGACAAGGCTCTTCCTCGTCTTCGTCCCCGTCCCTTTCCTCTTCTCCTGTCCCGGCATCTAACCCTCAACCACATTATGGTCCGTCACAATATGGGCACGTTGGCCCTTCCTCCCACCCTCAACAATATGTTACGGGACTTGACCACATGCGAACTGAACGTTCTCCAGTTCAATCTCCTTTAGCTCCCTCTCCTTCCGTTCCACCCCATTATTCGGCGGAACAATCGAATATTGACGGAAACAGAGGTCAAGAAGATAACCGATTCTTCATATGCCCATTTGGAGATTCGTAAGTGCTTCATTTTTATTTTAGTATATGTCATATTTAGGGCTTTAGATATTGATGTCAACTGAATTATCCATGTTGCACAATATTCGTATGAATGCAGATTCACGGATGCTACGACTGTTGTGAGGGAATTGAACAAAATAGTAAGAAACTTTTGGATGGGAGAGTATATGAATTACAGAAGTGTTCCACAAGAAGTGAAAGAAATGTGGTGGAATGAGTTCAAGGTAAGTTTTACATATTTTATTTTCTCATTAATTAAGTTTGGTATAGTATATTGATGGTCAAGAATGATGTAAAGGGACCAGAACAACTCTGTAGTTTTCGATACGTAAAGGACCAGATATTTTCCCCGACATGAACTTTACAAAATCTGTCTATATGTGTCTGGTGCATGGTTATGGATATGTGATCATCATAATAATTTTCAATTTGTGTTTTTATTCATTGCAGCGGAAGTTCAAGTGGGAGGAAGCGGAAAACAATGAAGTGAGAAGAATTTTCGATAAGAAAATAAGTGATTTTATGCGAAATGTCATGAATAGAGCGAAGAGCAAGCAAGCGAAGCCGTCTTTCTTTACGGCTGACAATTGGGTGGCGATGAACACATTTTGGGCATCTGAACAGAATCGGCAACTCTGTGAGCAGAATAAGAAGAATCGCTCTTCTAGTTCTAGTGAAGGGTCAGCCACATATGCCGGTGGCTCTATCAACATTGCCGAGCATCGCAAGCGACTGGTAAGTCTGTTAAATGAGTTATAAGTTAATTTAATTCGATTCAATTACTCAAGTTTACATTTTGTAGGCACATGAATTGGGGACGGAACCGACATTTGCAGCTACATTTGAACGCACATTTCAAAAGAAAGATAAGACATGGACAGGCGATCGAGCAAAAGCTGTTAAGGTATGTAAGGTTATACTTTGGCTTATATGTTAACTATAATGAAAACCGTGAATGCTTTCAATATTTATGGTGTATATATATATATAGTGATTTTATTTTCATCTACATTGTTAATGCAGGAAAAATATGATGATCTTTTACTGAGCAGTGCTAGTGGTAGTGATGATTGTCCTGAGCCCCGCCCACCAGTTGATAATATGGCATTGTGGATGGAGGCAGCGGGTGGGGCGAAAAAAGGGAAAATATTTGGGCTGGGATCGTTGTCAAGGATGTTCATGCCGAATAGTCCTGGAAGTTCATCATCCGCTGGGACTGGTCGAAGGAAGTCACGCACAGAGGAGCTTTTGACCCAAGAAGTTCATCGTCTGAATAATTTACTTGTTAAGAAGGATGAACGAATAGATAGCTTGGAAGATCAAATGAGAATGGTTATGCAACACCTTAACCTCCAGCGCAATGACGGGCCTCCTGTACCTCCAGCCAATCCAATGGGTCATGGGCACATTGATGCCGTGAATGCTGATGCTGGTGCTGATGATGATGATGATGATGATGATGATTTTCTCCAGTCTCCCTAGTAATAATTGTGGGTAAGCTTGCTTCATAATCTTGGTTTTTCATTATTTCACTCATATTCATATGTAAGAACATTTATGTTCGTCCTGAAACGTATTTTTGTTATTTTGTACCTAGTTCCACATCCATGCTTAAACGCTGTTTTTATATTCTGGACTGATTTTTGTATCGATATTTCCTCAGGTTTCGACAAAGGTGACTACTTTTGGTGTCCTGCCATTGTATCAAAGCCGCGTCTTCTTCTGTATGGTTTTTTTGAGTCTTCTATGGTTATCCCGTCTCTTAGTTCATGTTTTGAATGTATTGTAAGATTGGATATCAAATAGCATTATGTCAGACTCTATAACTTTCCTTATGTTATTTGTTTCAATTATATGTCATTGTGGCTGGTTTGTCAGAATTTATGGTTTGTTCGTTTTTCTGTTTCAATTATATGTCATTGTCTCCTTTGATTGATATGGACAATAATTTATGGCCGAAATGATGTAAAAATAACGACGAATATTTTAAGCCAAGTTTGCGATGAAATTTTCGACGAATTTACGACGGATTTTTGCGACGAATTTTGCGACGGATTGAGTTCGTCGCAAATTTGCGACGGAATTTGCGACGGATTTTGCGACGAATTTTGCGACGAATTTTGCGACGGATTGAGTTCGTTGCAAATTTGCGACGGAATTTGCGACGAATTTTGCGACGGATTGAGTTCGTCGCAAATTTGCGACGGAAAATTTTGCGACGGATTTTGCGACGGATCTGGTCCGTCGCAAATTTGCGACGATTTTTGCGACGGATTTAGTTCGTCGCAAATTTGCGACGGATTTTGCGACGAATTTTGCGACGAAATTTGCGACGGATTGAGTTCGTCGCAAATTTGCGACGGAATTTGCGACTGATTTTGCGACGAATTTTGCGACGGATTTGGTTCGTCGCAAATTTGCGACGGAATTTGTGACGGATTTAGTTCGTCGCAAATTTGCGACGGATTATTTGCGACGAATTTTGCGACGAATTTTCGAATTTTCCGTCGCAAATTTTTGCGACGATCTAGTAGCGACGGAATTTTTTCCGTCGCAAATTCGATTTGCGACGGATTTTACCGAAATTTCCGTCACAAATTTCGTGGCAAAAAACTAGTTTTTTTGTAGTGAACATCGATTACGCACCCCAGCGCACGCAACATCTGCGGAAAGATCTTTCAGATGTACACCCATGTGATCGGCCCCAACCTGATGGAGAAGATGGCCACCTAGGACAACGAGGTGATTCACATGACCCCTGCCAATATGGGTTTCATGTTGCTGTGGGCAATGATGGTGAGACACATTCCGAGAGAGGTGGGTGACAAGATCATCTGGCCAACACTATTCAACACCAACGGTTGCCGCCCAATCATTGCTACGAGTAGCATTGGTGGGATGATCATGTCACTCGACTCTCTCAGTAGGTGCCTCATTGTCATTGACCACAGCCACACGAAACTCATGTGGACAGTGACCATGTGCATCTCCCTGGTGTTGTCCTACACGGTCTTCTTCTCCATTAGAATAGGACCAATCATATGGTGTACAGCTCAGAGATCTTCCCACTGAGGTTGCGGGCACTGGGGTACGCAATCGGCGTTGCCCTGAAACGAGTGGGGAGTAGAGTATTAATGATGACGTTCTTATCGCTATATAAGGCGATCACCATTGACAGGGCCTTATTCTTGTTCGTGGCTACATGAATTGAGGGATGTTTGCTGATGTGGATGAGGACAAAAAATAATTACTATTATGAATTTTCAAAGAAAAAAAGCCAACAAAAATTTCTTAGGAAATTCAATTCCAACGAGAACAGGAGGTCTTTGATAAGTGGTTGTGAATTTTCTGTTTCGCCCATTTGAGTCCGCCCCACTATATAGTTTAGCCACTCTTTTTCTTGGCCTTACCTAAATTTTTTTGTGTCGTGCATGTTGAATACACATTTTTTGGAGGACTTCTAGCTAAGAATTAGGCAGAGCTTTTCATCTAGAATTTTGATTTACTCGTGATTATTCATTGGTTTTCCACGTGGGAAGGACTTTTGGGAAGTAGGACAACATTCAACTCTAGAGAGACGAATTGAGGAGGTTTGGAAATATGACCTATTATCAAAATCCAAGACATGGATGAAGTGCTCGAATTT
Organism: Syzygium jambos; assembly: GCA_031216235.1. Lineage (NCBI taxonomy): Eukaryota > Viridiplantae > Streptophyta > Magnoliopsida > Myrtales > Myrtaceae > Syzygium > Syzygium jambos. The sequence continues at coordinate 24,553,658 of CM062222.1, forward strand.
GCAAAAGTCTATTATGAGGATTTAGATAGGGAGTAATTTTTGTGTGGATTATCGTTTCACGAATAATTTGCCATATTTGTGGATCATTTAATGGAAATTTGGAAGGCGATTTCTCAACGTGCATTCTTCTTGTTATAGGAAAAATTAACATTGCAAATGCGATCTCTTCTTTATACACCAGTTGCAACCTTCTCGAAGTGGCTCTGCCAACTAGGGAGATAGGTTTATAGGTTATGTCGAGTTGAGGACCAATAGTCCTCAATCGGCACCCATTCTCCCAAACCCTTAGCTCAACATTGGAAGTCCATTTTAGTTGATTAATCCTATAAGAATTCTATATGAGAAGGAGTCACCGCTAGCCTATTAAATCTGGCTAGAAACCAAATGAGATATGGGAGAATACCTCCCTTCAAACGCAACCAGAGTTTTAGATTGGAAGACTTAATTATACTAGTTATTCAACTGATACCCTTTCATCACCTAACTTGGTTCATTGTTAACTAGTGTCCCATGTGGTCTTTGTCCAATTATTAGTTCTAATGTTTTCGTCTGATAAGTGTACATGTAGTCTTTTTTTATGTTTATTATGGTCCTAGAACGTAACTTAACCATTCAATTAAAACAATGAATCACAACACAGAAAATGATATAAGAGCAATCACAACAAACGCATCAAGAATAGTGATGAAGAACAAATAAAAGGTAAGGTACGGTAAAATAACCCAATGCACTGTCGGGTAAAGACCATCACAGGGCCTCATCTTAAGTGACAGGAGAGCAACCCTGTGAGCTAAAATCAAATAAATTCCAAAGTGTAATTCTAATTCTAATATCTAAAAGGAATCTATTGTTGATGAAATCTACAAAAGAGGAAAAACATGTATATGAACTAATCCTAAAATGCAAATCTAAAATTAATGCAATGAGATTTTGATCTTTTCAATTTTATAAAAGTTTGACATTTTTTCATCTGAAAAAAAAAGGACTATCTAAAGTTTGGATTTATTTCCAAAATTCAAAGAAAATATCTCCCTAAACAAATCAGCCCAAACTAAATTGAAATTCAACTAACACTACAGCCTAAGAGGCAACCACCTAACTGAGGCTTGCACTTATTTCTCCTTTTTTAAGTATTTTTAATTTTTGTCATTTTTTATTATTTTCTGATTTTTTTATTCCCTTTAATTTCTTCTTCCCCTTATTATTCTTCTTATACGCCCAAACACGTTGCACAGCTAAACTTCCTCCTCCTCTTTAAATATTATTTTTTAGTTTTTTATTGCTTTCTTTCTTTTATTTCCTTTCTTTCGGTCTCTTTCTCAGTCCATCACCTTAAGAACATGAACTCATTCTTCGCTTGGTTTCACTTTGCCTCTTTCATTTATTATTTCTTTCCAACGTCCTACAGAGAAATGATCAACTCTTTGCTTTGTTCATCATTCACCTAAGCTCTGTTCATCATTTTTCTAGCTTCGAAAACTTAACATCATAAAAAACCTTCATCAACCAAGGAGCTGATTGTTGCCACAATCGATATTCTAATCATCACATATGCAATGAAACATGTTCAAATCACAAACATGAATTCAATGGCACACGATCTTCAGGGAACCAGTAGTTAAGATTTCTCGTCTTTGTTTCTCCAAGAACAGAGTATAGAGGTACTTACCTTGTAGATGCAGATGTTGATTTCGAAATATGATCAAACTAAGAAGCTGAGTGAACACGTTCAAATCACAAATAGGAACATACGATGCAGATGTTCACACGTATAAACAGCTAACTGCATCAACGTCTTGATATCTGAACAGCATGTAATGATCGCAGACGTCCTTACTAGCTGACCGATATAAGATGCTTTGACCTCTCTAATAGTTAATGGCCGTCCTTTCGAAGATGCTCTAATATAAACTTCAGTGAACAAAAAAATTCAAGAGGAAGTCACAACTACTGAAGAAACAAACAAACAAAAAATATGGCACGCAATGCTCAGGTGCTGGGCAACAAGCAGAAAGCCAAAGCATTGCACAACATACTAGGGAAAGAGGAGAAAACTTTTCTCACTGCATGCTGAACTCTGCAATTTTGTCGATGAATATTGGTGCAAGAGAATCAAATTTCCTTGGGGAACCCTCAAATTTCAGCTATGAATGCATTGTTATAACTGGACTAGTAGTCAATAGTAAACAAATTAGATGTTTAAAGTATCAAAGGACAAGACCTCTAATGAGGCTTACAAGTATAGTTTGATTTCAGAAGGTATCTTCTGAAGTGGATCCACACCGTCCACATTTTCTCTCTTATCTTTAGACCTCTGGGTTAAAGTATGTCATGGTCATCATCCGGAAAGGGCTCCGTGGGTTCTGGCATGAGCTCATCGATGGCCCCAGCAAAAATTCCAATATATCGCCAAGTATTTTCAGTGACCCGTCTAAGAAATTCTTCATCTGAGTCCTTGCACTGCACCCATGTTACCACAGCGTCAGAAGTAATTACAGAACATAAGAAACCATAGCATGTGAGGTGCAGAAACTTACATCGACTGAGTCCTCAAGCTCGATCTCAACAGCACGAATTTTTCTATCTGATACTTCTTGCTGAAATCGGGAAAGGCGGCCCTTGTGTGAGTCATTTAAATTGGAAATAAAAAATTAACTACGCTTGATTCAATTGTAAATATAGGGTTTATCCATTTTTAAGTACAAGAACATAATTGCACACGAACGAGATTCCGCAGCTTTAGTTCATAAACATCAGATAAAGGATCAGCGTGATGTGAGATCAAGCACATATCGTTTTCATTGATTTCACCAAACACGAATGATTTACATCTTACAACGCTTAGAAGGACATCCGTATATAAATAATAGTCAAGAGAAGAAACTTACGAGGACGTTCGTGTACTTGGCTTCTCCATTTGCATCGGCAAAGTTCGAAAGGAAATCCTTGGCGATCGCTGTCAGCGTCACAACGTCAAACTCGATCCTGGTTTCACGAAACGCCACCGATTGATTCCACGAACACACACAAAAACATAGCGAGAGAGAGAGGAACTTTATCTGCCTTGAAGTCGAGGTCCTTCCTCAGCCTCTCCCTCAGACTCAGCATAAACATGTCTTGGAGGCGTCGGCGTCAGCAAAGAAGAAACGAGCAGGAGCCGAGTTCTTCAGAGTCTCTGATAAGAAAATACGGTAAAACAGTGGTGCAATCAGTGAGGCTCCGGAGTGGCACGGACCATGTGCAAGACGTGGCCGCACACCAAGGCAGGTAAGGACGTGGTGCTCCTCGCTGGACCCGCTGCTGCGCATGAAGGGGTCATCATGATCAGCTTGGCTGATGCTTCGCTACAGGGACACCAGAAGGGAGCAACGTCAGCCAAAAGACCGCAAGAGATGCCCCGAAAGCTTCTGAGTTCGTCAGACGGTGGCTGGAACTCGCAGTGGCGGGGATCGCTGAACATGGTGTGAGCGTTGGCGGAGCACGATGGCCAGCTCCGGCAGCGGGACTGATCATGTGAGTTGAACACAAGGACAAAAAGGGATAAAGCTGAAGGATCGTTCCCCTCTTGCAACGAAGTGATGATGACCTTGTTTTTAGCCACCTTTTTTCTCCTATACGTGCACAATCTTCATCCGTCCTTGTTTTTAGCCACCTTCTTTCTCCAATACCTGAACGATCGTCATCCGTTCCTTGTTTTTAGCCACCTTCTTTCTTCTTTCAAAAACCAAATCCCTATCCCTCTCAGATTTTTCAATCTCAAGATATCCACAAAATTTCCGCCGTTTTCTGAGGGTTTGAGCGAGTCATGAGGTGTTACAAAAGCCATCTTCATCCATCGTAACTGTCTCTAGATTCATAGTGAATTTGTCACGTTTTCCTAAACAAGAAAAATCAAAGAATGGAGAATGGTGAGAGAGTTCAACCCAGATATGAATGAATCAAACAAAAGATCTCAAAGCAAGACAAATTGTTGGTTTATAAGTCATAAAATCACAAATTGGTCGGTTTGCACTTGGAGCTCTATGCCACCTCATTTGGATAGAGCGTAACAACTTCCTATTTAGAAATGGGACCATTTTCCTGCCTGTGATGCGGAACCATCTTGTCAAAGCTATTCGAGATAAGGCTCTTTCTCTCAAGCCTGTTGCAGATACTCCATGCAATAGAAGAATCCAGGCCAGCTGGGACATCCCGACATCTATTTTTCTTAATGTTCTGTAGTTGTTGTTCCTTTGTGGCTCTTTAGTCCGCTTGTTAGAGGCTCAGCTCGTTCTTCTTAACACCCGGGCCCCTACTGCTTGTAGCGCCCGCTAGCTTTAGTCAACCGCTACACCTTTGCACCTATCGCAACACCTGTGTTGCGTTAGGTACAAGGTTTTTGTGTACGGCTTTTCTGTTGTATCTTGTGAATTGAAAAGTATATAATCCTCTTACCTTACCAAAAAAAAAAAATCACTATGACTGAGGTTAAGACGAGTCACGAATGGCATCGTCATTTAATCGTGAGGAACAGTGTCATTACGTCTTGGATGTGTTTATTATTCACTTCCACCCACTATTTGCCGCATTGAAAGCCATATCGGTATGTATTCGTTTCAAAAAGAAAAAAAAAAGCTATATCGGTATGCATGTTCAGTGAACTTAATGGCGGATATTTTTGTCCGCCAAGTAAAAGTTTATACATCTTTTTGTGGCATTTGAATAGTTTCCTATGGCGTCATACTCATTTATTTCGTCTCTAATTTAACCTTAAAGATAATGGCTTGATGATGTCAATGACGGTATAATAGGAACTCCCTTAAATTTTGAAAATAGTGCCGGGAGAAACCGCTCTTTGCGAATCAAGATGCCAATTTTGCGTATTCTTCATTCTCGCTATCGTTGCAAGACACCTTCCTGTAACAGGGATTTAGAAAGGAACACATCATGAGAGAAAAAATATCCTTCTCTTCCTCGAGCGAGGTTAGAATGTCCAGTAATCTTTGTATACTCGTGCTTTCTTTTCATCTTTCTTAGGGACGGCTTCTCGTGGTCTAATTATATCAGATGAATTATATCAATCCGAATTTAAGGAAAGAAGAATAAATTTTTTTTATTTCTTCAACGGTGTTTGCTATATAAGATCGCATTCGATTTATAGGTAGGAACCAAATTTGGTTTATACCAAAGTACATGTATTTTGGTTATCTTCTCACCAACGTCCCAGTCTATTTTAATGCCATCTCATTTTATGAAACTATCGTCTTTCTTAACATGTCCATATCTTTTTTTTATGACATAACTTTTTATGTCTTAACATAGTGAACCTCCACCTTGATTTATAAAGTCAATTTAGCTACTTAATCTAAATGAGATTTGGTTTTATTATATACATTATATTGATCTTACGCATAAGACTTTAGCAATCATAACTGACCGCCTACAAGAATCCACATAATCTGAAGTTATAACAAAATTGAAGTTGAAAAAAAGTTGATAGTGTTTAAACTCTTCTATTCCGAATCTCTTTTCGACTAGAATTTAAGTTAGTACTTTCATAGACCTTCCGTATGTCCAACAGACAATTTATTTTTTGTATTTTCCGCTCTCAGTCAACAAATAATTCCAAATAACATACGCTAATATAAAACTTGGCACTAATATAAAGAGAATAAACGCGTGAAAATGGATCCTGCCTACTTATCTATTTAATTAAGGCTGCACTTTTTATACTCCCTTTTTTGCTAAAATGCTCCTCAATACAATAATTTGACTATATTGCCCTTTACGGTCCCACTTTTTAGCATCCCTTTTCTGTCACGCCCCGAACCCCAATGGGCACACGACATCCGCCTCTGGTCGATACAAGCGACGTCCCAGGAATGTCGCTAACCTCAAAATGCCATCAGAGATTTACTACCACAGCGGATATCAACAAATAAACCCGGACAATTAAAATCTGGGGAGAACAATCAGGGAGAATGAACATATTCGTTCCCATTTACCCAAACTTATACCAAAATATTTACAATATCCATTAATATTACAAACACGCCGAACCAGTAACTATTAACTTCCATAATACAAAAAGGATCAGCATTATCCAAAAATGGGGGCATTCTCAAATTATTGCCACGCTCCCAGAGCTAGTCGCTACGCCCACTCGAAGACGTCCACTTTGACTCACTGTCCTCGGCATTACCACATGAATCCTCCTCCGCTGTTTATTCACCCGACGGTTCCGAGTCGGCCTTAATATGGTCATGGCTCAGGCGGGGGCTCTGAAATTGTTTGGTTGAAAACAACCGTGAGACACTTCTCAGTAAGTACACCCCTAAACCCAACCTAGGCTATCACGTACCTCCAGACAATTTCGCAAAACACACAAACATACACATTGCACGTATCAAATCATCACATAGCAGGCACATCAGTCACTCTTGCCAGACTCAATCATGCGTTCAACCTGCACTCAATCACAATAATGGCATATGCAAACACACGCATGTTCAACTCTCATTCCACGTATCCATTCCGTTCTCATTTCCTCTTTCCCACATCACTCGCCAGTGACCCGCGTAAACGTACACGCCTCAGGTACACTGCAACCACTAATCACTTTCCACATCACTCGCCAGTGACCCGCGTAAACGTACACGCCTCAGGTACACTGCGACCACTAATCACTTTCCACATCACTCGCCAGTGACCCGCGTTGAAGTACACGCCTCAGGCACACTGCGACTATTCATTTTCCACTTTCATTCGCCAGTGACCCGCGTAAACGTACACGCCTCAGGTACACTGCGACCACTAATCACTTCCCACATCACTCGCCAGTGACCCGCGTAAACGTACACGCCTCAGGTACACTGCGACCTCTTTCCACAACACTTCCAGGCCCGCGTAAACGTACACGCCTCAGGCCATGTTTCTTGCCCGCGTAAACGTACACGCCTCAGGCTCAACATCTACCACCTACTGCACAACCCGCGTAGAAGTTCACGCCTCAGGCTGGCAGTCTTCCGGTAATACCGGGCATCGTCCCGCGTAAACGTACACGCCTCAGGACGGCACACTTTCCACAATCTCACTTTCCCAATTCACACAAAATTTCTCATTTAATTCACACTCGCAACACACATTTGCCACTCAACTGGCCCGTCACACGTGGCCCGTGCACGCAACATTTCACACATGATTATCATGCTCACAAAGCATTCAATATGGCCAATATCACAATTAATTCATTTTGGCCCATGCGTGCACACTGCAAACATAATTCAATCAACCAATTGCACAATTGCACAATTAATTTCACCACCCCAACTCAATTATATATCCAATGCACATAAAACACGGAAATTGCTATTTTTCTCCGACTAAATGGCGTCGGATTAAGTCCGAGCCTTCACAGAACTTTCTCGCCATAATTTCTAGGTTCCAAAAATTCAACTCGCGCCTCGATCGGACCCTCACAGCCCCGCGAATAGTAATTCACAGCTTGTGAACAGTGTTTCGAGGCTTGTGAACAGTAAATTCGCAGCCCTATTTTCTGAATTTCTAATAAATAATGCTCGAATTAATTTCTACGGCCCGCCATAAAATTTCCCCTCCCTATTCATACCATTCCGCACCTAATTCCATACTGATTTCATCCGAAAATTTCCGTCGACACCCGAAGTCCTAAATTAGGCTCAGACGCGACTTACCCGCGTTCTAGAAATATAGAAATCGTTATTTTTCTCTAACCAAACGACATCAAATCGATTCCGGTCCTTCATGGGACTTTCTCGCCATTAAATATCGGTTCTAAAAATCCAACTTGTGTCCCGAACCGAGCATCACAGCCTCGTGAACAGTGAATCACAGCTCGTGAACAGTGATTCTGAGCTTGAAATTCCCTCAAATCATCCTCCAAAAATTCCAAATTAATTCCTCAAGGCCCGCCATACATTCCCGGTCTAAAAACCCAATATTTCGCACCGGCACAAGTCCAATTTCACCCAAAATCAAATTGTTCGGCGATACCCAAAATCCTAAATCGGGATTAGAGTATGACTTACAAAGTTCTAGACTTAATCGGGTAGAACGGGGAGCGGCGGCCCTTAATCGGGGACGACGGCGACAATGTACAACTCCCGGGTGGCGGCGATCGGCTTGGACGGGGACGGTGTGGCTTGCGCGTGGCCGAGGGACTCACGGCCAAAAGAGAGAGGGAGGGAAACCGAGAGAGAGAGGGACGGCGGGAGGGGGTGATGGTGACGTACGGCGGCGTGGACGGTGGCTTGAGGGTGGTCCGGTGTGGTGGCGGCGAGCGGCGGTGCCGGCGGTGAGAGAGAGAAAGAGAAAGAGAGTGTATGGGAGGGGTGGGGTTCTCACGGCCAAGGGGAATTTCACGATGGGGAGGGGAAGAAAGAAGAGAGAGGAGAGAGAGAAAGGGGGTCAAGGGTTTTAAACAACAATTTTGACCACTTTTTGGTAATTTACCAAAATGCCCTTCTCTCACAAAATCTCCAAGGGTAAAATGGTCCAATTCTCCGTTTCTTGTCCAAATCGAATTTTTCTGAAGGATTCGAACGCACCAAAAATTCACACGTGTCACGTGCAACGTCGTCCTAATGTTCCGGCGTGACTTCCTAATTTTCCGGTGTCCAATTTGGGCAAAATTTCCATAATTAAATTCTATTATATGCAACTCGAGCGTTTCTCGAGCTAACGGGGGCTTGCTGGGGAAATTCGCAAAATCGACTCATAACTGATACTAAATCGAGTCACGTGCAAGTCCATCCGGTGCGTGATGACCTCGATTGTCATTAAAATCGCGAAGATCAATTACTTGATCCGAGGGGTACAATCGTTCGGTATAATTTCGGAATCATTCGTCAAGTCGTTTCGTGGTCCAACGGAATCACCCGTGATCCACTACTAGGACAATGGCGAACTGACCCCTAACTATCCTTGGATCGGCCAACAGTGGCTCAAAATATCACTTACGCGATTTAATGGTCGAAATCCATTCACGATCGAATTTTCTTTAGTCGCGCGAATTTAATTCCCCTATTAGCCTTTCCCTAATGGTTAGCATTCCCAGGAATGATCAGTTCCGGGCGAGAAATTTACTACGAGCACACACCTCATATAATTCAATTATTTAATAATTCCAATTGGCGGAAATTTCGGAATGTCACATTTTCCGTCAATGTTCTATGAAAGTGTTCCATTTTGTTTCTAGTCGTGTCGCCTTTTTTTAACTATCTATTTCTTTTCTTGTGGATCCGGCGTTCTCTCATATAACCACTCAAAGCAATAGAGAGACAAAGAAATGGAGACTTTCACGCTTATGTAGGCGGAAGCAGCTGAGATGGTGCTCATGACCCAAGACAGCACCTTCTCGAGCGACTGAGTGAAGGCTTTGCGCCACATACCTTACGGCAACAAGGGGATCGTGTTCACGAAGAGTGGCACATACTAGCAGGGCATGAGGACTATGATATCCTGAAAATTCAACTCAATTCGGTGATTTATGAAATGGTGATTTCGTCAATGCTCTATTAGTAATTCTCTCTCTAGCCTGATCACCCAGAGGATACTAACCAAAGGGGAAAGGCTACTAATAATTTATTTCTAAAAGCCGCCCGTTAGTTTGAGATTTACTATAATTACGATTGATCAATTTCGACCACGAATTACGATTCGATTTTAGTATCGAATTCTCAAGAATTCAAAGGCCGAAGCATAGGACGTCGCCTCGTAATTTTGCGAGTTTACCTGTGAAAATTTCAAAAATTGAACCTAGTGAGACACATGTCAATCAAGAAAGAATTTAGGGACATTTTATTTTATTTTATTTTTGAGCCTAATATTGTTGACTTTTCCTTTCTCTCTCCTCTCTCTCTATCTCTCTCTCTTCCCTTCCCCCTTTTCTCGGCCGACACCCACCAACTCCCAGCACCTCCCCATCATTTCCCCCACTTCTTCTACTTCTTCTTTTCTTTCTTCTTCTTCGTTCTTTCTCCTTTCCGCTCGGCTTCTCCATTTTTGCTGCTCACCGCCGGCCTGTCCTCATCGGACCAGCCACCGTCGTTCGACGTTCCTCTCTGCCGTCGAGCCACTGCCACCCCAACTCCATCTCAGACTATGTAGCACTGCCCCTGCCCCCCCCCCCCAGAACCTCCTGTCGTCGGCCCGCTTTCCAGCCAAGGTGAGTGCACCTCTCGCCGGTCTCGCCCTCCGTCCGCCTCCGCCGCTTGCCGCCACTGTCCGGCACCCTAAACCACCACCACCAGCTGCCATTATGTCCTTAGATTAGCCCCCGAGTCGACCCAAGCAGCCCCGAACAACCACCTACAGCTGCTCCTCCATCGTGCCGTCCACCGCCGTTCTCGCTCGTTGATCGTCCCCGCCGCTGTAGCTGTTGGTCCATTGTTGTCCAGCCGTCATCACCAGTCGCCATTCCATGCCTGGAACAGTCTCGAGCAGCCCCTGAACAACCCTACAACAGCCGCTCCTTCGCCGCGCCCAGATCGCCGCCGTTCGTCGCTTGTAACGCAAAACCGGAGCCGCCACGAGCGAGCTTGTGTCATCGCCATCGTTCTCGTGTTAATGCCATTGTTAAACGAGTAAGTTAACCCCTAATCCCTCGATTAGAGTGTTAAACTTGCTTAGGGTAGTTTAGTTTAAGTTTATGGCTAGTTAAGTGGAATTATATGATAGGTTATCGTTAAATTATTAGATAATTGTTGGTGATAAGTTATCAGCGATTAATAAGTTATCATTGGATGTGGTGATAGGTTATCAGTGTTTAATTGATAAGTTATCGGGAAATTTTAGCGATAGGTTATCGGTATGTTCGATAAGTTATGATTATTTGTTTGATAGGCTATTGTTGTGTTCACGATAAGTTATCGCTATTTTTACGATAAGTTATCTATTATTTTATTATTACCATTTATTTTATTAAATAAATTAATTTTCGGAATTAAATAATAATATTTTATTCTAAAAAAATCTATTAATAAAATGTTTGATTTCCGAAAATTAAATATTAATATTTTCAAATGATTTTTAATATCAAATTGTGATTGTTTTATGCACAAATTGTGATGCCAACGTTGGATTTCGCCATATAAGTTGGCGTATATGGCAAATGATTTAAATGATTATGATTCAAGACAATATTTTTGAATCTTTCAAAATAAATTATGTTCGGATTTAAATGTTAATATATTCTTATTAAATAATTAATTTTTGAATTTATTTATTATTATTTCGGAAGATTTTAATCTCAAATTATGATTTCTATGCTTGAATGTTGGCGATTATGCCGTGAATCGTCGTATTAATTTGATTATATGACAAATTGTTTTGAACGGAAGTTTCTATGGAAAACTTATGAGATTTTTGGAATTAAACTATTTTATTGTTATGCTAAGAAATGATAATGATGCTTTGTGGTTGATAAATGTGTTTGGCATCAAAGCTTATAAGAATTGATTGACTGTTTGCATGTGTGACCACTTGATTTGTTATGCGGCATTGTGTGAGCACTATTTATGGATGTATGGGCTAATTGAAAAGATAATAATTGGTCGGAATGCTTATGTGCTCATGTGGTCACAAGTCAGAGCTGTTTTGCTGTAGATTGCTTGACAATGCCCGATTTATCAAAGTTTGCAGCCAATCGCGCTCGATTTTATCGGATGCTTGGAGATTATCTGGATAGCCAATACTTCAGATGTTGAATCGCGGCCTGATGGTAGATTCGATGCTCCTTATAGGATACCATCTTACTATAGATCGTTTGATGTTGCTGTATTGGAATGCCGTCTTACTGTAGATCGTTTGATGTAGCCATGCCCGACGGGGTGAGACGGAGCCCGGACATGCCGGAAGACTGCCATCTTACTGCAGATCGCTTGATGTGTAATGGCCCCAAGGGAGCTTAATAATTGGAATAAATGTGATGCATAGTACCTGATTATATGATAGAAACTGCTAGACATAGTATGGGACGTACTCAAGTGAATTCTGTCTTATAATCGAGATACGTGCGCCTGTGATGCATTGATGCATGGGAAATCTTTTTAAATGCTTCGAGTATGTGACATGTTCATTTTATCAACGAGTGTACCAAGACAAGGTAAGGATGCCTGTGATTGTTTAATGATGTTGCTGTTGATGCTGTATTGGTTTATTAGGGACCCCCGAGGCGAGTTGGCCTCCTAAGCGGGGCTTAGGCCATTAACTTATTAAGATTTTATCTCATTTGTTGTTATTAAACCTTTTTCAAGACCTTAGCATGTCGTTGCTCTTAATGCGGTTTGGAGTACTACAGGTTTTGACTGGTCCTTGAGGGTTAGGCCTAAAAGCTGATATTTTGGATGGAGTAGATCAACCCTAGCTTTTATCTTTTTGCTGGCTTTTTGTGGAAACGCTCGAAGTGTACTTGTAAGTATGTTCCCAGGATTAATCGATGTAAAAGAAAATGCTTTTGTTATGACTGATTTTCCTTTGCTATCCATGATTTGATTGTTGTCTGGGGTTTATTGTGTTCGTTATCGTTTTAGCTTGCGTAATTCAAAGATTAAAAGAAAAGGGTCGGCGACGAGTCCTGGGTCGTCGCACCATAACAACCATAGCGGGATGTTGCGTGTCCGTAAGGTTCTGGGCGTAACAAGGACGATGTACACTCTACATCTCATGAGCCCAGCGAAGGTAGAGTCGCTCGCGTTGTGAGGAGGAGAAGCTAGTAAGGGCGATGGGGAGGCTGAGGACAGCGGCCTTGAGGCATGCTTTCTACAATTTAAAACACTTCATAAGAAAACCCTTCTCTACACAAAGAATCAATGAGATTGGCAGAAGTAGCAATTCTCACAAGCAAGTCCTCTTGGCATTTCATTACCTCCCAGAGCCTAAGAATCAATTTTTTTGCCTTCTCCCCATCTAGCTATTGAAAAAATCCACTATATATATATACATATGTGCTATATATATATATATATATCCAACAATTGAACATTATACCATCTTCAACCATTTCATCAAGTAGCTTTTGTGCAGCCGTCACCGGGCCCGCCTTACATTACCCTTTGATCAAAGTAGTGTAAGAAATGTAGCTCGGGCAATGCCCCTGCTCCTCATATCTAGAAACACCCTATGCCCAAAAGCTAGTCTCGAAATATAGCACTACTGATCAATTAGCTAGTTAAAATTAGTTAATGAACACATGTACCCGGGCTTGACATCAGCCAAACACCTAATGACCTGCAACATGCCATGTGGGCTGAGAGAATCAAGCAATCTAGCAATGATCATATTCATCCGTGACGACATAAACATACCAAACAAAAGAGACGAACCAACGATGGGCCTCCTCGAACCGTTTTGTGTCGCAAAGAGCATGAAGAACTTTATTAAGGTTGAGCGAGTTCGATCGGTAGCTGTTGAGACGGTGGCGGTCAAGGAGGCAGAGGGCTTCGTCTATGTCCCGATGGTGGGTCCCTAATTAAGATATGCTAGCACAAAGCATGACCTTTCTAATTCTCCTTTCTCTACCTCTCGAGAGAAAAGGAAGAGAAGGAAGAATATTAAATAAAGTGAACGTGGGACCCACAAGAAAAAAAAAAGTAGAAAATCAATAAATAAATAAAAAGGGACGCGACTAAAATGGAGGACACTTTCTTAAAACAGTGGCCGAGGGATGCTAAAAAATTGAGACACACAAAGGGTAATATTGTCAGAATACTGTGTTGAGAAGTATTTAGCCAAAAGGAAGGGAAAAAGAGTTAATCGTGGGCATCAGATTTTAGCGATTATATAACCGACGGCCTACTATATCTTTTGTTCAACAAAAATTAGACTATGTGGGCTGAGGCAAACTCAAATGTTTTGCCAGCCATTAAATTGAAAACATTTCAAAAATAGAAAAATGAGATAGAATTTGGAAAAATGGGATTAATGTGGAACAAGGACAAAATCGATCATCAAAGCAGATGGAAAACGGTTGAACGAAACACAAAAGGCTTGTCTTATGCGGTGTAACATGTATATATTATATATGACTTATATTTACATATGTAGTTAGTTTAAATCATGATGACGATGCTTGTATATCATCATCTCGAGAGCGCTAGTATAAAGAAAAAATTGTATTGATAATATTTTTCATGTACATAGATTCAATGTTCTTTACCCGATATATACAAATGGGGCGGTTGCCAAGTAGAAGGTTCGAATATGCTATGTTAAAGAAAAAAAACTTGTAAATTATATATGTCCTTTTAGTCGAAGTTGCAAGCAATCATATGCAAGTCTCCAGCCAAATCCATATGGCTCTCTCATATTGGTATAGTACATTTACTGTCTGTCCCACGACTAACCTATGTGTATATCACATAATCAATCATTTTCGAGACCCCCAAATAGATATTCCAAAACACACGCTAACATTACAAGACCTAAAGTGGAAACAAATGCTTCTACGTGTTGTCTCCACATCATCTAAGCCATTGACACAGAAATATATTCAATTACATGCATCAACGATTAAGAAGTGGTTGACATTGGGACATCAATGAGAGTATCGTATGAAGTAGAGTATATTCGTCCATTTATAAGCACTCCAGAATAAGAGACATTCAATAAGGCTGTTGCCCAACGCAGTTCCCCACTAGGTCATAGTTGCAAGTCATGAACATGTCCCCGTCATTGCAGACCGCACGGGCGGACCCGATTCACCTCGTCGTCTTCCAGACGATTTGCACGTAGTGGACGCACACTAGGCCTTCCTCGCATGTGTTGTGTTGGTCGCGTACGTGTAATACTTCTCCTCAGCGGCTCACGCCGCCACTGGGTTGGTTGGCGTCCCCGACGTATGACCTGCCTTCCGGGAACGAATGCTCCGCTTTGCAGTCCGACTTCCGCTGGCCGGCCCACCACCTCGCATACCCCCGGCGAATCAACAAAAGAGGAACGACATGATTCAACTCAAACAGCTACAGAAAACTGAACGAATGAAAATGTTGGACTTAGCTTATTCGTGATTTTTGCTTATTTTCCTCGCCGATGATCGCCACAAACAGGACAACAGGGCATCACCGAAAGTACCGCACGTAAAATTGTAAGGAAATCAACTGGAATCAGATATACTTAACAAATCAACTGATAACAAGCGATTTATGCCATCACGCTTTCAGATCTGAGGATATCATTGTCTATTTCTCAGCCGTGCCGGTAAGGCATTTTATCAGAGCTGCTACAAGCGCTCGAGCCTACAATTGAAGCTTTCACGAACGTCTATGACCGTAATCGATCGGGACTAGGGAAGGGCTCTTCGAGTGAAACCCAGCCACTTTGCAGCTTTCGATCGCGAAACAGAGTACTACTTTCGGTGCTCCTTCAAAGATGAATCCGACAAATGGTGACGGACAGCGACTAATAGCGTCAGCAGCTACTGGAATTAGGGTCTACAAGTAATCTTCAACCGAGATCTAAGCATTTGAAAACTTTTGGCCACGGAATAAAGGGAGACTGAGCTTGGCAAACCGCAACTATGGACGCGAATGAGAACGACAATGACTGCCATTTCGTAGCGATTAATATCGATGACGACGACTGAAGACCGAGATTTTATTTCATCTGGTTTTTCTCTCGTGTGCCTTGAACTCGCTGCGGGAGGGTCACATTGTACAACGACACGTACATAATCGATAACACTACACTCACCACCTGGTTCACAACGTCGATTGCGCACTCCAGCACACGCAGCCTCTGTGGAAGGATCTTTGAGCTATACACCCATATGATCGGCCCCATCGCGATGGAGATATATGCCATGTAAGACAACGCAGTGATGCACATGGTCACCGCCCACGTGAGCTTCGTGTGGCTGTGGATGGATGGTTAGCCACGTTCCAAAGGAGGCGAGCGAGAAGATCATCTCGCCAACACTATTCAGCAACAACGGTTGCCACCCAATCGTTGCTGCGAGTAGAGTATCGGTGGGATGATATTTGCACTCAGCTCTCACGAAACGTGCCTCACCATCATTGACCACAGCCACGAAGCTCACGTGGGCAGTGACCATGTACATCGCCTCGGTGTTGTCCTACATAGCCTTCTTCTCCATCGGAATGGGGCCAATCATATCAGTGTACAGCTCAGAGATCTTCCCACTGAGGCTGCGTGCACAGGGGTACGCAATCGGCGTCGTCTTTTAATTGAGTGGTGAGTGGAGTATTAACAATGATGTTTATATCGTTGCATAAGGCGATCGCCATCGATAGGGCCTTATTCTTGTTCACGGGGATCGTGAGCATCCCGTTAAGCGTCCTTTTACACGATGATACCGGAAGGGGCAAACACCGGATGAGATGGTGCAGTTTTCCGGTAAATACACAAAGTGGAGGCTTTCAACGAGGGTGATAGAGCTGCAAAAAAAAAAAAAAAACAACGGGTCGATGGTGACGCGATGGAGGCAACAGCGAGGGACAGATTGGGAAATGATCATAAGGTAGGGGGATATATGGTAAAAATGGATGCCTTTGTTGAAGTATTAGAGTAATTGTACAGGATAAGAATTGGATGATGTTTGCTGATGTGGATGAGGACAAAACGAATTACTATGATGAATTTCAAAGAAAAAAAGCCGACAAAAATTTCGTTGGAAATTCAATTCCCTTGAGAATAAGAAGTCTTTGATAAGTGGCTGGGACTTTTCGGTTAGCACGGCTCCACTATGCACTTCTGCCACACTCTCTTTTACTCGGCCTTGCTGAAATTTACTTGTGTCGTGCATGTGCCATATGCATGTCGTGCATTGCCGTGCACGCTGTTCACGTGCAGTGCATGCATCGTGCACGTTGAATACACATTTTCTAGAGGACTTCTAGCTAAGGATTGAGGAGAGTTTTCCATCTAGAATTTTGATGTACTCATAATTAGAGAATTCATTGGCTTTCCACTGTTTCTTGATAAAGTGGGAAGGTCTTTTGGGAAGAAGGACCACATTCACCTCTTGAGAGACGAATCGAGGTGTTTGCAAAGATCACCCATTATCAAAATCCAAGACATGGATGAAGTCCTCGAATTTCCAAAAGTCTATTATGAGGATTTAGATGGGGAGTAATTTTTGTGCTTTTTGTGTGGAGTATTGTTTCACGAAAGGTTTGACATATCTGTGGATCATTTGATGGAAATTTGGAAGACAGAGGGATTTCTCAACATGCATTCTTCTTGTTAACGAGAGAAATTAACATTACAAAGGTGATTGCTTTTTTGTACATCAATGGCGACCCTCTCGAAGTGGTCTGCCATTCGGGGTGACACTTTTATAGGTTATGTTGAGTTGAAGACCAATAGCCCTCAATCAATGTGCGTTCTCCCAAACCCTTAGCTCAATGTTGGAATTTCATTTTAATTGATTAATTTTATGAGAATACTATATGATAATGAGTCACCATTAGCCTATTGAGGTTAGCTAAAAACCAAATGAGGTATGCCTATGCAACCAGAGTTCTAGATTGAAGGACTTGATTACACTACTTATTCAACTCATACCCTTTTCACTATCTAACTTGATTGATTGTTAACTGTCTCATGTGTTCTTTGTCCAATTATGTGTTCTAAAGTTTTTTTCCGCTAAGTGTCCATGCAATTTTTTTGGTCCTAGGATTGAACCTAACCATTCAACTAAGAAAATGAATCACAACACAAAAAATGATATAAAAGCAATTACAACAAACACATCAAGAATAGTTATGACGAACAAATAAAAGGTAAGATACGGTAAAATAACCCGATGTGGTGTTGGGAAAATAACATCACACGGCCTCATCTTAAGTGCCTGGAGAGCGACCCTGTGTGCTAAAATCAATTAGAATCCAAAGTGTAATTCTAATTCTAATCTCTAAAAAAGAATCTATTGTTAATGAAATCTAAAGAGGAAAGACATTTATATGAACTAATCCTTAAATGAAAATATAATATTAATGCAATGAGATTTTGATCTTTTCAATTTTATATAATTTTGACATTTTCTACATTTTTTATTTTCATTTATTTCATCTGAAAAAAAGGACTATCTAAAGTTTGGAATTATTTCAAAAAATTCAAAGAAAATATCTCCCTAAACAAATGAGCCCGAACTAAAATGAAATTCAACTAACACTACAACCTAAGATGCAACCACTTAACTGAGGCTTGCACTTATTTCTCCTTCTTCATGTTTTTTTAATTTTTATCAGTTTTTTATTATTTTATGATTTTTTTTCATTCCCTTTAATTTCTTTTTCCCCTCGTTATTCTTTTACGTCCAAACGCATGTTGCACAGCTAAACTTTCTCTTCCTCTATTCTTATTTCTTATTTATTAATATTTCTTTCTTTCGCTCTCTTTCTCGGTCCATCAACTTCTGAACATGAACTCATACTTCGCTTGGTTTCCTTTGCCTCTTTCATTTATTCTTTCTTTCCAACGTCCTACTTGTTCATCATTCACCTAGCACTGTTCATCGTTTTTCTAGCTTCAAAAACTTAACATCATAAAAAATCTTCATCAACCAGGGAACTCATTAAAGCCATAATCCATATTGTAATCATCACATATGCAATGGAACATATTCAAATCACAAACATGAACTCAATGGCACACGATCTTCAGAAACCAGTAGTTAAAGATTTCTCGTCTTTGTTTCTCCAAGGACAGAGTATAGAGGTACTTACCTTGCAGATGCAGATGTTGATTTCAAAGGATGATCAAACTAAGAAGCTGAGTGAACACGTTCAAATCACAACTAGGAACATACGATGCAGATGTTCACACGTATAAACAGCTACTTGCACCAATTGCTTGACATCTGAACAGCCTGTAATGATCACAGATGTCTTTGCTAGCTGAGCGGTATGAGATGCTTTGACCTCTCTTATAGTTAATGGCCGTCCTTTCGAAGATGCTCTAATATAAACTTCACTGAACAAAAAAATTCAAGAGGAAGTCACAACTACTGAAGAAACAAACAAACAAACATCATATTTTGCTCGGAAACTGACAATATGGCACGCAATGATCAGGTGCTGGCCAAATAGCAGAAAGCCAATGCATTGCACAACATACTAGAGAAAGAGGGAAAAACTTTTCTCATTGCATAAATTGTAAAAATCTTGTCATCAATCAGATTGTCAGTAGCCTGAATTCTGCGGTTTTGTTGATGAATACTGGTGCAAGAAAATCAAATTTCTTTGGTGAACCCTCAAATTTCAGCTATGAATGCATTGTTATAACTGGACTAGTAGTCAATAGTAAATAATTTTTATGTTTAAAGTATGAAAGGACAAGGCCTCCAATGAAGCTTAAAGGTATCATTTGATTTCAGAAGGCATCTTCTGAAGTAGATCCACCCCGTCCACATTTTCTCTCCTATCTTCAGACCACTGGGTTAAAAGCATGTCGTGATCATCATCTGGAAAGGGCTCCATGGGTTCTGGTATGAACTCATCGGTGGCCTCGGCAAAAATTCCAATATATCGTGAGTATTGTAAGCGACCCGTCTTAGAAATTCTTCACCTAAGTCCTTCTACTGCACACATGTTATCACAGCGTAAGAAGTAATTGCATAGCATAAGAAAACTTAGCATGTATGACAGCACTAAGTGAGGTGCAGAAACTTACATAGACTTAAGTCCTCAAGCTCAATCTCAACAGTATGAATTTTTCTATTTGCCACTTCTTGCTGAAATCGGGAAAGGCGACCCTCGTGTGAGTCATTTAAATTGGATATAAAAAATTAACTACTCTTGATTCAAATGTAAATCTAGGGTTAATCCATTTTTAAGTACGAGAACATAACTGAACACGAAAGAGATTCCGCAGATATAGTGCACAGACATCAGATAAAGGATGGGCGTGATGTGAGATCAAGCACATATCGTTTGCATTGATTTCACCACACGAATGATTTACATCTTACAACGTTTAGAAGGACATCCGTGTATAAATACTAGTTAAAAGGAGAAAATTACGAGGACGTTCGTGTACTTGGCTTCTCCATTTGCATCGGCAAAGTTCGAGAGGAAATCCTTCGCGATCGCTGTCAGTGTCACAACATCAAACTCGATCCTGGTTTCACGAAACGCCACCGATTAATTCCACTAACAAACACAAAAACATAGCGAGAGAGATGAGAGAGAGGAACCTTTACCTGCCTTGAAGTCGAGGACCTTCATGGCTTCACTTCATCGAGGCTCAGCCTCTCACTTAGACTCAGCATAAACATGTCTTGGAGGCGCAATCAGGGAGGCTGTGGAGCGACACGGAGCGGGCGCAAGATGTGACCGCACACAGAGGCAGGAAAGGACGCGGTGCTCCTCGCTGGACCTGCTGCGCGTGAAGGTGGGGGGCTCGTCTGGATCAGCTTGGGTGATGCTTCGCTACATGGACACCAGGAGGGACTAACGTCGGCAAAAGACCGCAGGAGATGCCGGGAAAGCTTCTGAGTTCGTCGGACGGTCGCTGGAACTCGCTTGCTGAACACGGTGTTAGCGTCGGCGGAGAGCGATGGCTGGCTCCGGCAGCGGGACTGATCATGAGAGTTGGAACATAAGGAGAACAAGGGATAAAGCTCAAGGATCGTGCCCCCCTTGCCATGAAGTGACGATGACCTTGTTTTTAGCCACCTTCTTTCTCCAATACCTGCACGATCTTCATCCGTTCCTTGTTTTTTGCCACCTTCTTTCTTAAATTTTTCAATCCCTATCACCATCAGATTTTTCAATCTCCAGATATCCACGAAATTTCCGCCGTTCTCTGAGGGTTTGAGCGAGTCATGAGGTCAAGAGAGAAGAGACTCAGTTAGAGAACAGAAAGACAGATAAATTGAAGAATTACGAGCAAAATTTTCGTGGTAATTTCATAAGAAAACACACATATGGCTATTTTATTTCCCTTATCCGGCTTAAATTGATGACGTTGATTCGGTTCTATTATATCCATCAAATTGATAAATTGATCTCGCGCATAAGATTTTAGCTATCATAACTGACCGCCCGCAAGAATCCACGTAATCTGAAGTTAAAACAAATTTGAAGTAGAAAAGAAGCGATTAGTGTTTAAATTCTTGTGTTCCGGAACTCTTTCCAACTAGATTTTAAGTTAGTACTTTCATTCACCTTTCGTATCTCCAATAGACGATTTCCTTTTTGTAGTTTCCACTCTTAATCGACGAAGAATTCCAAATAGCATACATCTAATGAAAAACTACTGGCACTAATATAAAAAAATGAGAATAAATGTGTACAAAAATACATCTAATGTCATGTAACTAGTTAATATATAAAGCCGTTTTCATATAATTTTTCACAGCTTCTTAACCGATTAATGTTTGCGATAGGTATAGCGTGTTAATAGGAAAATGAAAGAGACAAAGAGAAAGAAAGATGAACAAAGGTTTTAAGTGGTTCGGTCAGCCAAGAAAAAATTCCTTGGAAGCCTGCAACCATGGTAATAATCCCCATATTTCTTAGCTTCTTGGGGGAGATTCGTTCTCCTCAAGTAAAGAAGAGTACATCGTGGTTGCTAAACATAGCCTATGATTTTTATGGTAAATAGAACTATTACACATTGGACCTTGGATCTCAATCTTATCATGATTTGGCAAGTTTATCTCGCCAACATTAGGCTTAACTCTGTATTTAATTAATAAGTTGATCGGGCGCATCATATTTTAGCGATTATATAACCGGACGGCCTACTAGATCTTTTGTTCGATAAAATTATACTATGTGGGCTGAGGCCAAGTCAAATGTTCTGCTAGCCCATTAAATTAAAAACATCTCAAAAATGAAAAAGTAGGATAGAATTTGGAAAAATGGGATTCATTTGGAACAAGTAAAAAATCGACCATTAAATCAGAGGGAAAACAATCGATTCGTATGGTGAAACCGAAAACGATATACAAAGGCTTGCTTTTTGTGGTGTAACATGTATATATTATATATGGCTTTTATTTACATACATAGTTACTTGAAATTATAAAGAAAATTGGTTTGTATATCATCATCTCAAGAATGCTTGTACAAAAAAGAAAAATTCTATTGATAATATTTCTCACACAAATAGATCCGATATTCTTTACCCGGTATATATGAATGGGCTGGTTGCCGAATTGAAGGTTCGAATATGCTATATTAAAGAAAAAAAGATGAAAATTATACATGTCCTTTTTGTCGATGTTGAGAGCAATCATATGCAACTCAACCAAATCCATGTGGCTCTATCACATATTGGTATAGTACATTTCTATCTGTCCCACGACTAACCTATGTGTATATCACATAATCAATCATTTTCGAGACCCCCAAATAGATATTCCAAAACTTACACTAACATTACAAGACATATAGTGGAAACAAATGCTTCTACGTGTTGTCTCCGGAAGCCATTGACACATAATATATTCAATTACATGCATCAACGATTATGAAGTAGAGTATATTCATCCACTTATAAGCACTCCAGAAGAAGAGACATTCAATATGGCCGTTGGCCGACGTAGTTCCCCACCGGGTCATAGTTGCAAGTCATGAACACGTCCCCGTCGTCGCAGACCACGCGGGCACACCCGATCCGCCTCGTCGTCTTCCAGACGATCTGCGTGTAGTGGCCGCACACTTGGCCTTCATCGCATGCGTTGGTCACGTACGTGTAATACTTCTCCTCCGCGGCCCAGATGCCCACTGCGTCGCTCGGCGTCCATGACGACCCGCTCCCCCAGAATATGTTCTCTCCTAGCTTGAACCCGTCTTCCGGGAAGGAATGCTCCACTTTGCAGTCCGACTGCCTCTGGCCGGCCCACCACCTCGCGTACCTTTCTTACTAGCAAGTCACATTAGTCGTAGGAATCCATGGGAAATATATCAGAGTAGCTTGAACTACATCTAAATGAGATTTTCCTTATTTGTTTCCTATTAGAGATTCCAATCTTTTCTCTGAAGTTTCTACCAATTTGAGCGTGTATGAACTTGACGTAAGTGGCTTAGTGTTTAAGAAATGGACATGTACGTGCGTAGACTATATACACCGCACAAATTTAGTTGCCCACGTCAGCAAGTGCAAACAATTTCCTATTTGGACTAGCCATCCTATTTTTTGCTCATGTTCTATGTAGTCCCTAAAGTCAATAGTACATGTGCCGGTGATAATGTAATGCTCCCTCGTCAACCGAAAAAAATTATGTATATGTGTATGTAAAAGTTCCTGGTAAGGTATACCAAAATCAGTTTAAAAAATTGAATTATCAAGCGACGCAACAAACTGTAAATGTCTCTTTGAGGTAAGTGGGCAATATCGAACTTGGGGTAGGAAATCCACATAAAATTTGTAAAGTATAGTATATATTCGGTTAAAAATTACACCAAGAATCAAGTGCCTAAGGAATGAATAGAACGAGATCAGAAAATGTAATATCCTTGCCAAAGGCTAAGGAATGAACAGAACAAGTGGCCAAGCTTTAGATAGGGGCAAAGTATTCAAGGTATCGCCATTTGAAGCCGATCTTTACTTATGAATAACTTCACGTTCACGATCCCGAATCTAATGTGAGATGGGAGACGCCACAGCCTTAATAGATTCAATAGAACAGAGTGAAATCAAAGTTAACGTACCGCTCGAGCTCGAAGTCCCACATCAATGGGAGCTCCCACTTGGAGGCTCGCACGAGGTTGTGAGTGAACAAGAACTGGAGGGACTCGCCGATGCAGTTCCAGCATAGCTGCTTGGAGACCCTGTATATCGTCTCGTTGTCTGGCTTTGAAGAGAGCAGCTTGGCTTGGAGCTGTGGAGAGAGATAGGGAGCGGCCGAGACAACAGAGATTCTGCTGATGCTGCTGTGCGTGAGGAGTACAAGGAATAGAAAGAGGGAGTGGTGATTGCCCATGGTTTGTTCTTTGGGATGGGTACGAATGTGGCTGTTGCAGAGCTCCACAATAATGGCTTTATATGGATCCTAAGAAGGGGTCTTGGGAGCATAATTCCAATATCAATTATTTCTCAATAAATTCCAAAGCCATTGTTGCAAATTTTCCACAATAATGATACTTATCTTTGGGACGGAGTGATTTTGGATCTTGTACTATGAGAAAACTCATATGAAATATGTAAATCACTGAGTAATGACATATTTCACTGATCCCATAAATGAGATAAGATGAGCAAGCTGGCCCAAACCTCCAAACCTTAATGGGGGGCTCGAATGTGGATCGTTCGCATTGGATGTCAAGGGAACTGAACATGTACCATATTTTGCGCATGGAATGTCTATTCTATGAAGACCAACCCGTGTTTTTAAGGAGTGTTTTGATTTATGAGATATAACCCCAACGGTTGCACCGTCTTTAATCGATTGTCGTGAAACTACGTCACCTAGTTTGAAAAAATTTGTAACACTAAATAACACGTGTTTTTAAGGGTTTATGCGACAACATGTCACAGTATAACAATGATAGAATAAAATTGAAACTCCGCCCACAAGGTCCTTCCTATAGATTGATAATCATACACAAATGTGTGCGACATCTATTGATATTGCGAGGTTTTATATTATTTCTTAAGCAGTCTCGTGATCATGATTCGGAATGAAATCATTTTCTGAACGGTAGATATGTATCGACCACGAGATGGTACGTGGACATAAAATGTTTTACAATGCAAAAGAAGGTCCTATGATTGATTGGTGACCTCAAAATATTATTTCCTTGCCAAAGGATTGCGTTCACCTGACTGAATGGAGAGTGGAATCTGCAGCAGTTGAATGGTGGGAAGTTGGATGAATCTGGGCCAAGTAAATTGGCAAGTTCCAAGCACGCGCTTTAGGCGTTTCTCCGGCCTGAAATTAGAGACATAAAGTAAAGACATGATTTAAGGGCCTTCTCGTGAAATCAGAGCAGGGTGGCTTCTGTTGTTGAGCACCCGTGAACTCTTGTCTTGTTCGCATTAATTATACGACAAGATCGTCCCCTGTAGGCCATTCTAGAACTCCACAAATGTTCACATGTCGCTAGAACGTTATGTCTGGATTTATGATGTTGATGAGAAGATTCGATGCATCAAAACATGCGCAAATTCTCTCGAGGCAAACCCTATCAAAGAGTTATGGATTTATGATTCTTCAATCGCTCAAGCTTCTTTAAGCATGGCGACTAAGAAACAAGTGAGATTAGTCGGGTGCTTTATAAGTCTAGGTTTATACACCCTGATGTTGGCCAAAATACATATAATCATGTCCGCCAAACAAATGAAAGCCACGAAATGTGAATGCATTCTCGAATTCAACCTCACCTCCCCAACCCAAAGTAGTCTTTTGGCAGCTACGCCCCATGGATGAAGCTTTCTCCAAAATGCGTCTATGTCACAGTTTGCATGCATTTGCGAGGATCGATTGAGCAGGTCGTATGCAGTCCCAAGATATAAATGGTACCTGCATAAAAGATTGTAAATCTTAAGTGTGCAGTTCACTTAAATGATAAGATTTATATTGATTGTTCAACAATCTGGTAGCTACATAATAGTGTCGTATCGATGGTCTTCATTATTCTTAATTCTCTAAACCAGTTTGTTTGCAGGAAATTGAGTTTTTAAGAAAGTTTGGAAAATATTGTAGACCACAAACTCATTTTTACTTTGATTAGTCTAATAACTATCGTGGAATATTAATCCATTTGCAACGTGTCGCTTCCGATGCCTAAACTCCACCCACGGCGAACTCAAGATCTAGTTTTGAGTGTTTTTAACCTTGAGATATCAATGGACCAAAATAAGTTCCTAGTCCTCAATTCAACCCGCGGCTAAAACTGTAAAACTTGTTTGTGCATTTATCCCCAAATTGGACCATTGCAAACACATGGAGCCTTGATGATCAATACTGATGGACATCAGGACTATCAAGGAAGAACAGCACTGCAACGGTTTTTTTTTTTTTTTGGTCGGTAAAAACTTATTTCGGAACTCATTAGGAAATTCACCAAAGCAATGTCCCATGTCTTTACATAACAAAGAAAAAAGACAACGGGGAATAGTAGACAGCTAGTTCATAGGCAAAGATTCATTCCAGTGGGCCTTCACTACCAAATCCGTGGCCCGGTGTACTTCTCTCTGGACAAAATGCAACTGACACACCCTCTAAGCAGCCCAAGAGATTGGTACAATCCCTGACTGAAGTTTGGACGGCCCATGGAGCTTCGGCCCGGCCCACGATGTAGCTTTCTGGCAAAGTGCAATGTGACTCGATCTAAACTGATGTACTTCCGTCGTTCAGTATGCTCGGCAAGGCTTCTCTTTGACTTTTCACGAACAGCACTTGCATCGGGTTTAATAGGAGTGAACTTGAAAGGGCCGGGTATTTCAACGATTTCGAAATGTTCAAAGCCACTGTTTTGTAACAGCTCTAGTAGAAATGTAACGTCTAATTTGATTTGGTTTTTTAAGGATAAGAGCACCATAAGTCCTAATTTGTCATGAAAGTACATTGAATGCTAAAATTTTCAAAAAGTACTATCAAGTTCTAAAATTTATCAAATCAGTGCAATCAGGTCATCCGTTAACTTTACCCAACTTGACTAACGGAAAATAATGATATAGTATTTTTTTTATTACTTTTTCTCTCCTACATGACATTTATATTATTTTCTTTTTCATATTTTACTTAAATTATATTAAATAAATTTAAAAAATAATTTTTTTAAAAAGCCAAATATAAGGTGGAACAAGCCCCCTCACTAATGGCCGCTATCGTCGCCCATCATCGAAAATGGACAATGGAAGTAGCCTGGGCCTTATTGAAGCCTAGCAACTCTCGTTAGCCCCCAATGAGAACCTACTGGCCCAGATCTGGGGGAGGACGCAACCCTGCTCGAGATCTAAGCAAAGGGTCAATGGCCCTCAGCAAGGGTCACCGACCATCGGCAATGACCAGGCAACCTCCACTAGCCCTTTTTAGCGATGGATGGCGGCAGTGGCCACCAACAAGGGCCTTTGATTCAATCTGTGTTTCTTTTTGTAG
The DNA here is from genome assembly GCA_031216235.1 of Syzygium jambos. Lineage (NCBI taxonomy): Eukaryota > Viridiplantae > Streptophyta > Magnoliopsida > Myrtales > Myrtaceae > Syzygium > Syzygium jambos. The sequence goes on from CM062222.1 coordinate 24,580,686, forward strand.
TTTGTGTTTTTTTTATTTTTTAGCTTTTTATATTTTTAATCTAATTTAGTTTGTATTTCTTTTTATTTTTTTAATATTTTTCTAATATGGCGCTTAGTGGGCACTACATTGTCACCACATGTCTTAAATAATAAAATAAGACATGTCGGCATTTTCTGTTAGCTTAGTTGGATGGAGTTATGGAAGAGCTTGATTGAGCCAATTTGACAAGTTTTAAGACTTAATTGTATTTTTGAAAGTTTTAGACTCGATTACATTTTAGTAATAAGTTTTAAGAGTTCCAATGCACTTATATCGTTTCTTTATTGACCCTTTTCCTTCATTTGCCATTAAAGAGAATCTCCAAATCACAATAAAAACGGCAAAAGATACCAAAACCCCTAAACTATGTACACTTGAACATATTTACCTTAAACTTTTTTCTGTGATACCAAAAATCTCAAATTTATACCAATGTGATATATGTACCATCCGTCAAAGTTTTGTCAATGAGAACAATTAAAAAATTACCTATATAGATGCATGTTGGCACTCAATTTTTAGCTCATTTTTTGTCATATTTTAAAAAATTTGAAAATTAGGTCTAGGGATCTTGACCAAGCCTATAAACCTATTTCTAAACCAAAAAATAATTTTTTTATCATTTTTCTGCATTTTTTATGAATTTCTTTTAGTCAAAATAAACAAGAAAATCAAGAAAAATAGTAAATGGAATCATAAAATTCCATAAAAATAGTCAATAATCTTATTTTAAATCCAATTTCATAAATACACTTCCAATTTTAGAAAATCTCAATCGGGTGTATGTTTTTCCCAAAATTGGGCAAAATTAAACCCGAATTGAACAAAAAATGAAATTAAATTTTTTCTAGACATTCTTAGGTAATAGTGTCTTCACAACAATTGATTCTGGGACCTTTAATTGCATCATGGTCAGTCTAATTTCACGATTTGGTGTTAAAATAAAAAATCCTCAAAAATTGATTAAAAATTAAGAATTTTGAACCTAAATCGGGAATCATGCTCAAAATGAAATAATCGAAATGTGAGACTATCATTTCTAGGGGTAATCAGGGGTGGGCAATGCAATTTTGGCATCAATTTTGCCTAATCAAGTCATTAAGATCTCGAATTGAACAAAACCCTATTAACCCGAATATAAAAATGAGAAAATTTTGGGCACAATTATAATAAAAATTGGAGAAAATTATATATTTGGGTTCGGAATATGCTGTGGAATGCAATTTTGAGGTTTAATTTGAAAAATTCGGTCAAAATAAGATCCAATTTGCATTCTTGATCAAAACCAGAATTGCCGGGTTGGACGGGTCAACCAGACCAGACCCACACAGTTCATCTTCCTCACCCTGCCACCCAACCTGCGCAAAACCCAGAGGAGAAAACAGTTTGAGCCCGTGACTTCGTTGACCAATTTCGATTAATAAGCACGTTTTTAATCAAATTTTCCAGCTGGATATTATCCAGCTGGCTTCATTCAACAACCAAAATAGATTAACATTCGGTTCCAACCGAATTTTGGGCGGGAAATCAATGAACAAAAACTGGAAAAAACCAACTTGGAAGAACGGAAGCCATTCGAGAAAATTCCCGAGAGAGAGAAGAGAGGGAAACAAGCAAGAAAGAGAGAGAGAGAGTTAGAGAGACGTGTTGAGGGTTCTAGGACCGAGCGATCGGCGTTTTCTTCGGCGAGAAAACGCCGGCAAATCGGCTCCTCTGGTAATCCTTCACGTCGGGCCAGTCAGTGACGAAACCAGTTCATGAACGTCTGAAAATGAGTCTCGGCCGACGTATCTAGAGCATCTTCGGTGGTTCCAAAACCATAAATGTGAAGCTGAGGTGTTGAGGATCAACACTGCATGCGTGAATAACCTCAACAATTTCATTTGAAGGTCGAACAAAGCAAGTAAAGTTGGCCGAGAATTAGCTTTTCTCAAAATTTTCCAGAATTCCATTTTAATATTGATATGCATATTTGTGTGTTCTCCTTTGCAAATTTGAGTTTGTTGATGCTTACAATCAGTTTCTGATCATGCTCTATGTTGTTTACTTGCATTTTTGGCCATTAAAACCGCATAAAATCCCCTCGGTCACCATCGCCGAACTTCGCCGAAGCTTGCGAAGTGCTCGCCGAAGCATCACCGTGACTGTAGGTCATTCAAGTAGGTTTCCTTAAATTTTGTTTTGATGATTTTCTAGTCATTAGGTTCGTGGTAGACAGTTAGGGTGATCGGGATTAATATTCAAGTTCTAGAAAATTTTGAAGTGTACAGTTTAGAAGTTAGGGTTTTTGGTCCAATTTTTTGCCGACCGACAGATGTTCGACGATGGTTCGGTTGGTCCATACTGATATTAGACTATGTGGGCTTGTTGAAGGTGCAAGTAGAACGGTGTAATAGTCACCAGAAGTTCGCCAATGGTGAGCTCGAATCGGCAGCCCCGAAATGGAAAACCAAGAATTAATGCATATAAGGTGTTTGTTAAAATGCTTGAATGGAGGAGAACAAAAACGGTGTCGTTTTGGCACATTGTCACCAGAGAAGACAACTGGCACCGACATCGGTGACGGCCGGTTCAGTCTCAGCCAAACCGATCTGAACCGGTCCGGTCCGGTTCGTTCCCCTTGGCGGAAAAATTCAAAGAAAAATAAATAAATAAATAAAAACCAATAAAAAACTATAAAAAAAATTATAAAAAAATCACAAAAATCTAGAAAAATTTTAGATTTTCTTGGAAAATTAAAAAAAAAATCAGAAAATTCATAAAAATTAGAAAAATTACAGAAAATTCAGAAATAATAGGAAAATTCTCAGAAGATTCATAAAAATTTTAAAAAATTCAGAAAATACAAATAAAAATTAAAAAATTCTAAAAAAATCAAGAAAAAAACTGAAAAATTGAAAAATTCACAGAAATTTCCAGAAAATCATAACAAATCATTTCTTGATTTAAAAATTTTTTCCGAAAAAAAATAAAAAATTTTAAAAATCTACAGATTGATTGAAAATCATTGTGGCCAGTCATAAAAAATAAAATTGGAATTTTTGGAGTGTCCAGATGGCACTAAAAAAAATCAAAAATTTTAAAAATCCATAGAATGATTGAAAATCATTGTGGCCAGTCATTAAAAGTGAAATTTGGATTTTTCAAATTGCCTAAGTGGCATAATTTGGAAAATTCCAAATTTAAGGCCAAAACCCTAAAAAACCCTAAACTTTAAAAAATGAAATGAACAAGTTATTAGAGCTTTGTTAGGGTTTTGATAGGTTTTCATTTCTAGTGACCAAATTAGGGTTGTTGTGATTGATTTGCCATTGAATGTGCAGTTGATTTTTGAATGCTTAAATCGATTGTCCATGGTTAGATTAGTGAATTGACTTTAGGGATCCATATGATACGTTAGACATGACATATCGTTCTTAGGTACCGAAAGAGCGTTAATGGTTTCAATTTGGGATCGTTAACGAAACCAAGTCCCTTATCCTTTGGTTCGTAGGATTGCGGTATTTCTCCCGTACCACAATTAGGTTTCTAGTCGACCTACCGTAAATGACTAGTGGCGACTCCAAGTTTAAATTTAGATCAAACAAACCCTGCTGTCACGTGAGGTATGACTTGGGAGAGACCCATATAAAAAAATACCTTCATTAGAAAGCACGCGAGCTCGTGGCGCGACAATGACATAAAGCAAACTTTATTAATATGATGCCTACTTGGCTTATATGAAATAAAAATGAAGTTGTTTTGCCTAACACGACATTGACGGAAGATAAATATGTTACATAGGTATAAGTTTGAAATTTTTATATTACAAAAAAAAATTTAGGGTAAATGTGTCACAATGGGCATAGTTTGAGGTTTTTGCTTGCACAAAAAAAAGTTTAGGATAAATAAGCTATATTGGGCATAGTTTGGCATTTTTTGTGAATTTTGCCCAAAAAAAACCAAAAACAAGAAAGTCTCTCTTTTCTTTCCACTTATTTGCTTGGCTTCACACATAACAATGTTGTTCATGTTCCCTTTATTCATTCTGTGCGGAGAAAACAAGAAGATATGTTGTAAACTTGGAGGATAATCGCTACAACCTATCGCACCGAAGTTCATACTTCAAGAAGTGGCATTATCCATAAAGATAATGCTTGCACGCCATACATTTGTTCTTATTTCACATCTTTTCCAACAGTTAAATGCAACAATCTTAAGGATAAGTCCTATGGGTCTCCAAGTTGAAATTGTTGCCATTATCACCACCGCTGCCACCATTGATGTCTCTATCTCGGCTGCTCCAATTATGTTACCACCACTTCTACATATGTCCTATGCTAAACCATTTCATAACATATCAAAGATTGAAATTTTCAATGGCAACAACTTCAAAAGGTGGCTAGAAAGGGTTTTCTCTATCCTAGATGTACATGGAGTAGCTTTCGCACTTATGGAGGCTAAGCCAACTGATAATAAGCTACTAGAACAATGGATACATGCTAATAAGATATGAGCAGACAAAAGTTCGTGATTGGAAATTATTATTGGTAAGAAATGTATGATGATAAGGATATGAAGACACGCGTCAATGAATATCACAATCTAGTGGAGGACTTGAAAGCACAAAACATCAATTTACAAGAACTTATTGTAGGGTTGCTAATTGAAGAGCAGCCAGATTATTGGAATGACTACAAGCAATAACTCAAGCACAAAGACAAGCAATTGTTACTAGCCGATCTGGTCGAGCATATCATCATGAGGGCACCCCCGCAGGGAGATGAAGGCTGCCAAAGCTAAGAAGATTGTTACCAGGGCAAATTTGGTGTAAGGCAAACCTCAATATTGCTAAAACAGGCATAATAACAAAAAACAAACCTTATTACAAACACAAATTTGCCCACCCCGTCTTCAAAAAGAAAGACACTCACTTTGTTTATGGTAAACTAGGTCATCATGCAGCGCAATGCAAAAAGAGAATAACGAGAAATGACAACCTACTAAACCAAAAGTCAACCTGGTTGAAGCAAATGACTCTAATGACATAAATGTTGTGGTCATTTTCCAAATGGGTGACAGATTCTAGTGCTACCAAGCATACTTGTGCAAATAAAAATGCTTTTTCCTCCTATATTGCAGTAAGGAAAGGAGAAGAGATTATTTATCTTAATGATTTGAGAGTTGCTCGAGTTCTTGGGAAAAAGAAAGTTCTTCTCAAACTCACGTCTAACGAGACTTCGGCTCCAAATGATGTACTGCATATCCCTAATATAAGGGCGAACCTTGTTTCCGTAGCTCTTTTGGGAAAGGTTGGGGCGAAGGTGTCATTGTCAGGTTTGAATGACAAAGAATAATGTCTTTATGGGAAAGGGTTATCGTAATCAGGGAATTTTTGTTCTTAACATTTCCAATTCTATCAATGAAATTACTTCCTCTTCTAGTTACTTGGTTGAATCTATTGATTTATGGCATGGTAGATTAGGACATGTTAATATTTCTTATATTAAGAAAATGCAAAAACAAGGTTTAATCTTTGGGATTAAAAACACATGTTTTAAAAAATGTATAATATGCGCCAAAACAAAATTAACTAAAAAGCCTTGTATTTTGTTAAATAGAGAATATGAATTGCTGAGTTTAATTTATACTGATTTAGGTGATGTAAAACAAACTATCACTAGAGGAGGTAAATCATATTATATGACTTTTATTGATGATTATTCTAGATTTACCAAATTTTATTTGTTTAGGCATAAAGATGAAGCTTTTGATATGTTTTTTTTTAATAAAGCTGAGGTAGAAAATCATTTGAATAATAAGATAAAAAAGTGGTAGATCAGACAGAGGTGGTGAATATGTATTGCTTAATGAATTTTGTGAAAAGGAAGGAACAATTCATGAAACTAGCCCTCTTTACTCTCTGAAATCAAATGAAGTAGCTGAAAGGAAAAATATGACATTAAAAGAAATGATGAAATATATTCTTCTTAGTTCTAAAGCTCCTAATAATTTATGGAAATAAGTTATATGTCACATCCAAAATAGAATACATTTTAAGAAAACTGGTAAGACACCTTATGAATTATGGAAGAATTATTGTCCTAGCTTAAAATATTTGAAAATGTGGGGATGCGTAGTTAAGGTTATTCTTCCTAGTTCTAAGAAAAGCAAAATAGGATCTAAGACATCTTATTGCATGTTTATTGATTTTACCAAACATAGTGCTACATATAGATATTTTGTATTAAAAAGAGATGTGCTTAATAATAATACAATATTTGAGACAAAGAGTGTAGAACTTTTTTAGCATATTTTTCGTAAAGATCTAATACTATTCCACATGCACCTCGTCAAAAAAATGATATTAAAAAAATCAAATGATTAATTGAGGAGTAAAAGACCAAGGAAAGAAACTTCTTTTGGAAATGATTTTAATACTCATCTTGTTGATAATGATCCTTTTAACTTACTTCAAAGCAATTTCTTCTAGAGAAAGTATTTTTTGGAAAGAAGCCATAAAAATTGAGATTGATTATATTTAATAAAATCAAAGTTGGGAATTGGTTGATTTACCAATGGGTGCAAAACCGATTTGTTGTAAATGGGTTTTTAAAATGAAATTTAATCCTTATGTTCCATTGATAAATATAAGCAAAGTTCGTTGCAAAAGGTTTTACTCAAAAACAAAATGTTGATTATTTGATACATTTGCTACAATAACTAGAATTTCATCTTTTCGTCATTTAATTGACTTAGCTTCCATTTCCAAAACTTGTTATTCACCAATTAGATGTCAAAACAGCTTTTCTAAATGGTGATGTAGAAGAAGAAATTTACACGATGCAACATAGGGCTTTATTCTTCCTAGCCAAGAAAACCAAGTTTGTAAGCTTGTTAAATCCTTATATGGCTTAAAGCAAGTACCAAAGCAATGGCATGACAAATTCGATCAAGTTCCAGTTAACAATGAATTTTCCTCTATTGGAATAGATAGATGCATGTGCACAAATATCATTTATGGTGAATATATATATATATATATATATATTATATAGCATATATGTTGATGACATACTTATTTTTGGTATAGGCATTGATGTTGTAAATGAAGAAAAATGTTGTTTGACTTCTAAATCTGATATGGACTTGGGAAAAGCTAATGTTATTTTGGGTGTTAAAATCATAAGTGATAGTGGCCGAATGCTTACTCAAGAGCATTATGAAAATATGCTATTAAAAAATATGATACTTTGATGTCACATATATAAGTACTTCTTACGATGCTAATACCCAATAAGTGAAAAACATATGGGTAATATGGTCACCCTTGGTGGAGATGCTATAACTTGTAAATCAGCTAAACAAACAATATTTGCTAAATCTATCATGGAGTTAGAGTTCGTAGCTCTAGAACTGGTTCAAAAAAACGAGGCTGAGTGCATAAGAATCTTCTTAGTAGACATTCCTTTGGGAATGAAACAAACACCTTTTGTGTCTAAAGAACCTCCAAATCTAATACTAGCACATGAAACTCAGCTTTTTCCACAATCAGTCCACTTAATCTCTACATAGCTAACATAATTGAACACAAAACCAAGCCCATCAGAATACAAAAGAACTTTGCGGCTTTGAGGATGCAAGATTCATGAAAGTTTCCGCAAAATGAACAGTGAGAAAGCCGCAGAGATAAAAATCATAGACAGAGTAGAAGTAAAATCATCGAAAGCCAGGTCACTGCAGATCATCACTGCCCTGTCCCCATTAATCTGGGTTCCAGCAAAATGAGAATGTTGGAATTCTGTATGCTACTGACACTTTGTCTAAACTCCAGATTTCACACCCCACGACAATTCCAGGTGATCATCTTGAGAGATCCATTAGAGTGAGGGACTTCCTCCAAATGAAGACCACGAAAAGCATTAACTAACCGACTATCAGCTTTCATGGGGAAACTATAACCAGAATAGGGTACCGCCCTACTTACTATGAGCATGAAATTCACTCTAATAAGCTCCATTTCTAATACTAGTATATGAAACTTCGCTTTCTCCGCAATCACTCCACCTAATCTCTACAAAGGTCACAAAATTAACCAAGCCCATCAAAATACAAAAGATCAATGTGGCTTCGAAGACGCGAGATTCTTGAAATTTTCTGCGAAATGTAAAGAAATAAATAAAGTCATCAACAGCTTAGGATCTGTTCTGATTGACAAAACAAAACAAAACAAAAATAGCTTTGAAAGCAATGGAGGGGAAAACGAAAAGAGGAAAAATGTAGCAACTTGTTCGAGGCCATAATCAAAACCAAAAGAGATTTGATAGGCATGGAGAATCGCTGATTTATCACCAACCTTCAATGCAATTTGCGCCATCGATTTTAAATAGATGCCTTTGCTCTGCTAATTGGCTTCTCCATCACAATTTTGAGGAATCAAAAAAGCTCACTAGAAAAAAGAGTTATGAAGAAACATAGTTGAAGATGATCAGATGGACACAATGGATTCGCAGAAAAAAGAGTTAAGAAGAGCCATTTGTGAACACTAAACAGAGGCAAGTACTACGGATCCAAACATCTAACTTATTTGAGAGAGAGAGAGAGAGAGAGAGAGAGAGAGAGAGAGAGAGAGAGAGAGAGAGACTCTTACCTCTGCAAACGACTTGATGATTGAAGCTGGATTGGCAAAGCAGACAACGTTCTTTGGCGATGTAAAGATGCAACAAACGACAAAGTTGAAAAAAACAATTTAACAATAAGTCCAAAAAAAGAAAAACAATTCACATTTCACCATCTATATATAACAAGGAGTCATTCATCTACAATATCTACTCCTGAAAAAACAACAGACTCCATCTCCGGCTCATCAAGTGAAAGACTCGCAACTTCAAGTATCCCAACATCTTCAAACGTGTCAAATGCATCTCCGCCAATATCCCACATCTTGGTCTCTCCTTCTGCATATTGTGGGTTTTTTCTTGATAGAAGACGAAGGTTGCTGTGAATGAAAACCAAATCTTCTGCACGTTTTGGGGTCATCTTATTTCTTCTCATCGAGTGCACAAAAGAGTAAGTGCTCCAATTCCTCTCAGCACATGATGAAGAAGAAGGTTGTGCAAGAAGTTTTAAGGCTATGTTTTGAAGCATAGGTGCATATGCACCATGATTAACCCACCAAGCCTTAGGATCCCAAGAATACCGATCTTGAATGGAATCAAATTCTCTAAAATCCCCATTTTTGCTCGCAAAATCTACATACTCCAAATTCACCTTGTGGTGCTCATCAAAGTTAGGAAAGTATTTCCTAAGGCATTTTAGCCTTTCTTGGTTGATCTCCTTATCCTTGTGCGGAGAAACTCGAGTAGGATCTTCATTGAGCCATTGATCACTATAATACCTTATTCAATAAAATAAAATCAAAATAGAAAACCATAATAAGTAAAATGAGTATTATATTATCATGTCAAAGAAAGAATAACTAATAAAGTAATAATCTCATATAATTTTAGAACTTACCTAGGATTCAGGACATGTGCTAAGCAATGAAGTGGAGTGTTCATAGTCCAACGATCCACAAGAATTGTATAAACCACCTTATAAAATGTAGATTCCTCATCTAGCCTTTTCACTTCATGCGCATATATAGCTCTCTTCACTTTTTCAATCATTGAATTCCACATGTCATAGACTAAGTGAAGACAAGGCTTGTCGGTGTCACAAATTCTAAGCATGTCATAAATAGGAGCCGTGAAGGAAAGTATATAATCAATTGAATCCCACCAAAAATCATCCAACACCTTCTCCTTGACAAACTTAGCCCTCCCATGATTATCATCCCGATATATATTCCATTTGTCACAAATAACCATACTTTGAAGACCACCTTTTATTAGTTTAAACCTTCTAAGCATCACAATCATCGAAGCAAAACGTGTATCCGCTACAGAAAGCAACTTCAAGTTAACAAACTCATTGTATATTGCTAATCTCATGGAATGGTTCATGATGAAATGTTTGATTTGCATAACATCCCCAACAATCTCTGAAATCCAACTACATTCCTCATAAACTACTTGATTGATCTCCACATTCTTTGTGGCAAAAATGTTCTTCAAAGCTAGATTAAGGGTGTGCACCACACAAGGCGTCCAAACAATGGACGGAAATTCTTGCTCGATGAGTTGTCCCGCGCCCTTACAATTTGAAGCATTATCCGTAATTACTTGAACCACATTCTCATGCCCAATTTCATTGATTACTTCTTTCAATGAGTTAAAAATAAAATGCATATCCTTTGTTTCTCCCGAACAATCAACCGATTTTATAAACATAGGTTCTCCATCTGATACCGCCATAATATTAATAAGTGATCTCCTTTGTGGGTCACTCCATCCATTACTCACAATACTTACACCCCATTCCCTCCACATGTTTCTAACAGGAGCGTACAACTTATCAATATTTGCCTTTTCTTTTTGCAACAAAGTAGTCCTCAACAGATTATATTTCGGTGGTACATATCCCGCAATATTATGATTAGCGGCATAAGTGAAAGCGGATCGAAAGTAAGGGTTCCTTGCTAGGTTAAATGACAATCCCGCCGAATAGAACATCCTAGCAATTTCATAATCTAAATGTTCCCGTTCAGTCATGTTGAGTGCCTTCTCAATTGATCCTCCACTCCCACTTCCAATCTTCCTTTTTTTGGAGTCAAAGGATGAATCCATCCCCCCACCACCACCACTAATTGAAAAACTAGAAGGGGGTAAAGGTACATTTTTAGGCGCAATACTCATTAATCTAGTATTGACCTGTTCATCTAATCTTTCCATCTCGAAAAGATCCTTCTTTTCTACTTTTCCGCATTTTCCAATTCCTTTTCCACTTATCATCAACAAATGAGCCCTAATTCTCGTGTATGAACTCTTAAAATCTTTTTTACAAAAATTGCATTTCCAAGACACATTTCCTCCCGAATCGCTATGAGTAGCTAACTTAGTAATATACCTCCATAGTGGTTTATTGAAATCTTCATTGCTAGATGTAGGTGGTCGAGTACTAGAAGCGCTACTATCCATGCTTGAAGTCAATCTACAAAAAAAATACAATTACAAGAACTATAAATTTAATATATACTAGTAAATATGATGGCAAAAAAGCAAAAATAAACATATATAATAATAAGCACGTCCATTGTTACCTCATATTATTGGTGTATTGCAATAGAATGAAAAATATAATTGCAAAATCATATCATCCAAATTGCCTAAATATTTAAATTACCATTGTAATGCAGTTAATAGTTAATAGGGGTAAACATGGTCCAAGTGAGTGGTTCCAGGAACGATTCCGAAAAATTGAAACCGGAAACTGCCCATTGGTTCCATGGACCCACCCGGGACAAGATGGGTGGGTCCATGGAACCGATCGACCATTACTACAAAATTGCATTCACCTGCTTGAATCAAGCAACACGTCATCAAATCAGACAAAATCTTGAACTACTTCTTCTTCATATTCTCTGAGGTATTCTATCAAACATGTTATATACAACCGATTGAGGAACATACTACAAACATTGCAAACTCAGATTCCAAACCAGACTACAAACATTGCAAAGCGACAAATCCCTAACTAAACTTCAACAGCTAGATCGAAAATCAAATTCGCTAGAAGTAGGTCGGATATTGAGCAAATCGAGCAAGCGTGACTGGTGTTACCGGAATAAAACCGAGCAAAGCGATCAGTGTTACCTAGTTAATCTAAGCCAACATGCTTCTCTCACTCCCAGTCTCAAGAAAATTGGAATGCAACGTCCAATCAGTTTACTTCAAGAAATCATAAAGCACTCGTTCAACAGAAACTGAAGCTCTACACTAATTGACGAACTTCCAATATCCAACAGACTACCCGCGAAATTAGCCTCAAATAATCGGGTAATCAACAATAATTAAGGAGATTCTCGTAATGAATGGCATTAACAAGGAATGCAGAAGTCGTCATATTTTACCGACACATGTGAAGGGGGCAATCTCATAATGATCTTGAACTAAACCAAAAACCCGGTTTAATTAACCATACATAATGCACAAGAAGTTGAAAAGCAAAGATCCAAATTTCTTGATGATAAGTCTGCAGTTAACAGAAACAAGAACTACTGCAGTGAGGTTGCAGAGACCTACCTACAATGGCTCTATCACAAGCATAAAGTAGATCTCAGTTGAGCAAGTAGCGAGTTCTAAGTTCGAGGGGCTTTTATACGTAGCTAAAATCTTTGCCGATTGCATCGCCAAATAGCTATATTAAATGACTAAAAATTCCATATAGCTACTTACTTACTTGAAAAATTATCCATCAACTCTGCATTAGCCCACAGTCTCCAAACCCAATTGGAAGCAAATAGATTGGTACATGAGCTGATTTAGAAGTCAACTAAGAACAAGGACCTCCCCTGCAATGCAGATAGGACGAACACGGTTAAGCTGAATCAAACCATTTCCCCACCTCTTTATCACACCCAGCCGCCGAAAAGAATCACAGAAACAGTGCAAACATTACAAATTATGCTCAGACAAGGTAAAGCATTTGTACAGAAAGATAGCCTTGATAAAATCTACATATAAAGCACGAAAAATAAGCCATCTGAAAAGAGCATCACCATGACTATAAGCACTTTTGCTCACATGATGAATACCCATCAACAAATGCAAGATGGGCACCGGACAACATGTGTCAAAACTGTACTACCAGAGGAATGAATCAACAACCGAGGATCACGTCTGAAGCAGCAAAAAATCCACCCAGTGAGTCTGCCGGCGTGTAAATTTGAACTAAGTGAGAGGCAAAAGAGTGGCCGGACACGGAGAGAGAAGGAGCAATCGCACCGGCGAACCCCGGCGACCGTGAGCTCGACAAATTTCGGGACCGACATTGTGATTACAGAGGCGGAGACAAGACAGAGAGAGCGAACTCACCGAGGGAAGCTAGCGATTGCAGTCCTCGCCGGCTGCAGGCGGCGGTGCCGGGCGCGAGCTTCCGGCGGCGGTTCCCGGCGGTCGTTAGCGAGCGAACGGTGGAGAGAGCGCGACGACGGGGAGATGAAGGGGAGATCGATGGATAGAGAGAGAGAGAGAGAGGGAGGTGGGGATGGAGAGACTTGGGCCGTCGGATGGAAAAGCCCAGCTATCAAGGTTGCACGCGCATCGCACGTGATCATGCTCTTATGCAAGAACAAGGATTTAGAATGGAGACTTGTTTTAGAATACAGGGAAGAAGAGGAATGAAAGGTTTAAGCTGTGCGAGAGCTCGGGAAAACTGTTGCTCATTTCGAAAGACACAACATTCTCCTGAAACTTGAAAAGGTGAGAGTAGCGATCTTTTGAAAAAATGCTTTTATTGTGATTCATGTCTCTTGATTAATTAAGCAGCACGTCGTTTGATGAAGAGGTAACGATATCGGAAGTACATTAACTTTTTGTCTTTTTACATTTCTAAGTCTTCGCCGTGGCCTCTTGAACTGATGTCATGTTACCTGTTGACATATTAGATGATTAAGATCATCCGAGTCACGCACTTACAGTCTCTCTTGTTATCAAGCAGCACCTAAATGGAAGTAATCATGTCGGCAATAATGCTTAACTTTTGCTGAGTGAGCAAGTCAAATCAGCAAAACCATATCACTTTCGAGGCCTCACATTGAGCCTAGTAAGGCGGGAAGAGGAGCTGGATGACCGTCCACATCAAAGATACCACGGATCAAGCGAACATTGGCACTCTCTCCTCATTCCTCCACATTCATAAATTAGGGGCATTTTTTTTTTTACTAGAAATAGCCTTCCTACACGAAAAATTAACTTAGGCAAGATTGCCCATTTTTTGTGAACGAATGCCAACCCAACCCGACCCAAGTTTTTTTTTTCCATTTTATTTATGAACAAAATAAAAAAAATAAAATTTTAGAGGTTGATGGTGGACTATGCTCCGGAGTACGGGTTAATATGGTGTTAAACGAGACCTTGATTTTTAGGCGAAGCCCAAACCCGTGCGAGTCTCGACGTCGAGCCCACATGACCTTTTATGTAACCCGGCCTCACACTCTCCCTCGTGAAAGAAGACTTAGGCTACTACTCCATCTCTTCACTGGAAACAGCATGAAATCCAACCATTCCTTGGCCCGATTCCTTGCCTAAGCTAATCCTAAGTAACGCAAAGATGCGAAGACAATCTCAGCTTCTAAGGGGAAAAGCAATGCTTGCCGAGATTGAGACAGAAAAACCAACGGAGTGAAAGAGGAGAGAAATCGGCTCTCGCATTTTAAAGTAGAGGAGAAAGCGTGGTCTCACGGAACGACATCGTCGGATCAAGATCGGAGAGGAACGAGCAAAGGGATATCTTGCCGCCGTGGGAAGTCGCGGGTCTCGACTTTGTCGTGGCGATTCATTTACCCTCCTTCAATGTTTTTCCTTCAATTTTAAACTTAGAAGCCAAGGACAGAAGCAGCAAAGGACTCGGACGGGTCAAACCGGCGCCGCCGCCGCCGCTGCCCGGAGACAGACTCCAACGAGGAAACTCCGATCACCACCACTTCAACTCTCGCGTTTCTCACGTGGCAAAAGAACTACGAGGAACCCGACAACATTCTTAAGTGAAAATTTGGTTCGTTTTGTCCGGGAGAGACCCTTTTCCTTAATCAGGAAGAACGACACCGAACTTGCTTTGACTGCGGCTGCATCGCCGTAACCACTCGCTCCCACGCCTTCCCCATACGGCCGAAGAAGATGAGAAAGGAAGGATTTTGAGAAAAACCCATGAATGGTCCCCGCTCCCTCTCCGACTCTGCCCCACATGTTGGCGTCTAACCTCCCGGTCCGACCCTCGACCCCGCCGCGTTCTCTCGCTCGTCCGCCGCCGCCGCAGCACCCGCAGCAGCGCCGCCTGAGCGAGCGTCCCCGCTTCGATCGCGATCGCGGGTCCAAGCTCGTCGGGAGGCTCCGCCTCGGGTGCAGGAGGCTCGCGGCCTCGGTGGATTGGGGCAAGGTCGACCTGGTGGCGAGGATGGGCGCCGGGTGCTTCAAGGTCGCGAGGGAGAGCGACAGGGGGGTGAGGGTGGAGTTCGACAGCGGCGGGCAGGACTTCTTCGACGCCGTCGCCGTGGAGGCCGGCGGCGGCGGCGCTACGGAGCATCTTGTCATCATGGTTAACGGGATGGTCGGAAGGTACGGGTGATTGGTTTGGTTGGGTTTTGATCTGGGTGAGGGGTGAATTGAGCACATTGTGGTCGTTTTCGTGTCCTCCGCATTACTTGGGGCCTCCAACACTTAGTTTGTTAAGAATCTAAAAATGTGATTTTTGGAGTTCATTGGGTCTTAGATCATCTTAGAATTGTTGTTACGGTGTTAGTTATCGTGGAATTCTCGGTATGTCGTGCTTTCATGAGTGTGCATATTACATGTTGGGGACTTGAGTTATGAGTTTGGATTTGCTGTTTTGCTTGAAGGATTCATGTTGCCAAAAGCATAGTTGTAGAAGTTGTTGCTTGCCGTCAGAGTGATAGTTTGGAAGCATGCTAAGTTGTTAACATTCTTCCTTAGATATTCAATGCAACAGTTTTATTGTTGTCAGGAGAGCTTCTACGCTCTGTGGAATAAATAGATGCTGTCAATTAGTGTTGTTCCCCTGTACACCAATGATCTTTTTAAATAATCATTTTCTCTATTGCTTGGTGTGATAATTATAATCATAATTACTGCTGCCTTCCTGAAAAAAATTATTGTCCGAGGCGATGAATCATGAGCCGAAAACTCATACATGGTTATTCACATCGTTCAGTGCTGAAGATTGGAGGTTTGCTGCTGAGCAGTTCGTGAAGAAGCTTCCAGATAAAGTGATAGTCCATCGTGAGTACTCCTCTGCACAGACAGTTTTCTCTCTTCACCCCCCCCCCCCCGCGACATCATGTACTGTCTGTTACTTGTGTAATATACGTTTCCTATCTGTGTTTTCTCCATGATAAGCATTAACATAATGGGTACATGGGTATCGATCATTAGTGATAACTTTGTTAAGGATAACATGAATGGGTCTTCTTGGTTGTCCTATGGACATATGCATGCCGGGACGAAGCAGGTACACTCATGACACCCTAGGTGTGATGGAAAAACACATGAGAGAAGTTCCTCTAATTCTTTTTCTGAACTAGGGTCATAATACATTGCCCCAAGAGAGGCAGCTTCTCTTTGTGCAAATTTGCTGCAAGTTTTAAGCTATTATTTTAGCTTTTTTTTTCTTTAATCTCATCTTTGTTGGTTGTATCTCATGCATTAAATGTTCGGCTTTCAATACCACTATAGCATCAGTACCGGGGGAAGTGTATTAGAGTGGGATAATGCATCAATCTGTGTCCTCCTTGAATCATTTTATTTGTGTATGAGGTTCTGCTTGTTCAAACTTACTACGTTTCTTCGGGATGTTTTATGTTGGCTGCGATAGTTTAATTGCCAAGCATTAGTAAATAGGTAAATGTTACTGTTTTGATTGTATACCCAAAAAGGTTACTGCTTTAAGAGTCCTGTAATTTTTCAATTTGTTGTATTGTCACTTCTGTGTATCTGTGAATTCCGTCAATATTCAGAGCTTCTTTCTGCCAAAATAGCATTGTTTCGTCATTTCTTATCTTGTAATCTATTTTGGTGTTTTGAGTCATAATATTGAAAGCTTGGTAACTTTGATTTCTACTGAGTCATTTTCTGTACAAAAAGTTTATGCAAAATGGCCTGAATGCTGGTTTTGTTACTTCTTCCAAAATCCTCATATTTTTTGTAGTATACTCATCAACCTCATGTGCACATGTTATTTTATTCACACTTATGAAGTGCTTTAATGTGGCCAACAAGAAGTTGACAACTAAGCCTCCTTATTCTCTTCAGGTAGTGAATGCAACTCCTCGAAGTTGACATTTGATGGTGTTGACATGATGGGTGAACGATTGGCAGAAGAGGTATTATTATTTTTATTTTACTCAAGTTAGTTATCTGTTTGCTTCATTGTGTTTGGAATGAGGAATGTGATTGTCTGCTTAATCGTGTGATATTGAGTGGATGTTCAGAGAATTATAGATATTTTGAGCTTGATTCTTTTTGATGCAGGTTTTGGATTTTGCTTTGTCTTGTTTTTTGATCATTAATGCAGGTATTGGGTGTTATCAGGCACAGACCTGGGGTTCGTAAGATTTCCTTTATTGCACACTCCTTGGGAGGCCTTGTTGCAAGGTATGCTATTGGGAGACTTTATGAAGAACCTTCACAATCAGAACTCTGTACTGCTATTAGGGACCGCCCAAGTGAAGAGCAATCAAATCATCAGATGGAAGTTCTGGAGCCTCATGAAGCCAAAGTTGCAGGTTTGGAGCCAATGAATTTCATAACAGTTGCTACACCACATCTTGGGTCAAGAGGGCATAAACAGGTGACACTAATCATTATCCTGGCCTATACTTAATCTGAAGATGCAGCTGCATAGAACACGAACTCCAGTTCCTCTGTCACTGTTTGAGTGGATGTCCATTACGCCTGCTTTGCCTCCTTCAATCTTTCCCTTTGCTAATTGTGTGAGGTGTTCTCATTCTTTGTATTTGTTGATTGTATGGAAAATTTAACTTCTAGTCCATTAATGATAATATGTTGCATGCAACTCATAGGTAGAACATCTCTGATGCCCATCTATTGAAATTCTTCTGGTGTTGCTTCTGTGCAAACTTAGACTTTATCTTTTCGCATTGGTATTGGCATTTGGATAGGATGTAATGATAGTACAAGCGGTCCTGAAATAGTTTATTACCCTGCAAAACTTTTATTTCTATCTATGTCTTTGTTATTCCTGCAGCTGCCTTTCCTTTGCGGTCTTCCCTTTTTGGAGAGAAAAG
This sequence comes from Syzygium jambos, assembly GCA_031216235.1. Taxonomy (NCBI): domain Eukaryota; kingdom Viridiplantae; phylum Streptophyta; class Magnoliopsida; order Myrtales; family Myrtaceae; genus Syzygium; species Syzygium jambos. The sequence continues at coordinate 24,598,606 of CM062222.1, forward strand.
CACCTCAAGCAGCGCATTTGATTGTCGGGAGGTCTGGAAAGCATCTCTTTCTTACTGACGGTGATGATGGGAATCCTCCTCTTCTTCTTCAAATGGTCAATGATTCTAAAGATCTGAAATTCTTGTAAGTGTATTGACTACCCTCTTCTCATCAGAAGTCCAAAGTTTTGGCTTTTTTTCCTCCTCATTTATGGTAGAATAACAGCTTGGATCCTGTGTAGGTCAGCTTTACGCGCTTTCAAACGGCGTGTAGCATATGCAAATGTCAATTATGACCGTATCCTTTTTTGCTCCTACTAACTTTTACGGGGTTTATATTTGAAGATGATCTTTGAACCTGCCTTTTTTTCTTTGTGTGGATCTTAACTATATTTATAAAGAAGTGGTTGGGTGGGGAACATCATCAATCCGGCGTCAACATGAACTTCCTAAGGTAGGGTGTCCCTTCATTTTTTATTTGTCATGCCTGCAAAAGATAAATTAACATCTGAGATGTACATTCAGAACTTGCTTTAGTGATAAATTTTCTGCCTTTTCATTTACAGTCCAGTCTTCTGGTAAAAGATGAGAGATACCCTCACATTGTTTATGTGGAGAAAGAAACTTCTGAGAAGTTTCAAAGGAGAGCGTCTTCTCTGGTGACTGACAAAAGGATTGATTTGGAAGGTTTGTTATACCCTTTAACTCCTTTGACTACTTGATTACCATTATCTGTTTGCTTGTTTCTTGATTAACTGTGAGGTCTAAGGGCGAGTTGTTGACTTTGCTCTCTGTAGTTGATAAAACAATTCTGCAAATGTTGCGACGGAAGAAGCTGATTATTCTAGATGATACATTTTCTTTTCTCTCTTTTCTAAGAATTGTTAAGCCTGTACTTATATGGATGAACAGTCAGGGAGAGAATAAAATAGATTTGGTAATACAAAAAAACAGTATTGTGCTTTTGGATTCTAAAGCTTCTTAAAAGTTATTTTATCTGGCTGGATCGATCCCTGGCCTCTGTGAAATAAAAGGTGACCGCTTTTCTGTTGTCTACTTCGGGTGACAGTATCTTGTTGTTGTTAGCATGGTCCATAAATCCATAGTACATCACAGGGTTACCATAAATTGCCCATTACCCCGTGATTGGCCATCATAGGGTAAATGTGTCACAATGGGCAAAGTTTGGGACTTTTTGTGGCTTTTTCCCTAAAAAAATCTCAGTAAATGTCTCCTTGTAGCAGTAATAAGGGCCAATCAGCTGCTATGGCAGTAATATTGTGGAAAATAAATGTACTTCGCTGTGCTAGTGGCAATAAGGTCTGTCATGAGTGACATGGGAGTTATGAAATGAAACTGACACTTCATTATGCTATGTTTTTTTTAATTTTTTTTTATCTCATCTAATCTTCAAATCAAAATGAAATCTAGCTTTTTCGACAGTTATATAGGAAATGCTCTATCTCAAAGCAGACCTTTAATGAAAATCATGTAATAGGTGATGGTATTCTTGTTAATCAGAGAAAGAATTGTAAAGATATTACAATATTTACAATATTATGAGATCAATGCTTATGTATGAGAAAGCCTCTTCTCCTACTATGTAAAGAAGAACAGTGTGTGAAAGAGACTTCACCAAAAAAAAAAAACAGTGTGTGAAAGAGACAGAGGATAAAGGAAAGTTTCTGAGGAACTATGCCCCTCGTTTTCCTCCTTGAGATCTTTACATTAAATTCAGAATGTTTTCAGTTGATTTAACTCTTGAATATAATTGTAAAATAAGATTTGGAAATTAAATCAAAGTATTATATTTCTGGGAGTCTTCTGGTTACGTTCTTTATAAATAATCTGATCTCCGATTTCTCAAAATTTAAACTGGCCATTTGATTTTTGTTTCTGCGCCTTATCTTGATGTAGGAACTTTTAATTGTCTCCTCTCGTATCAGGCAAAGCTTTGTCTGTTCTTCCCCTTCTTCCGTTAATGTCCTGTTAATTTATGGACCTGAATATTACATTTTATGTCATTTTCATTCTCCGACTGACTTTTGTGACCCTTTTCCATCTTCTGTGTAGAGGAGATGATCAGAGGCCTCACGCAGGTGCCTTGGGAGCGTGTAGATGTCAGCTTTAGCAAAAGCATACAGCGGTATTCTGCACATAATACAATCTTGGCAAGTTTCGAACTTCATCTTATTTGACTTAACTTTTTTGCTATCCATCTAGTGATCACTCAATCTCACATTCGTATTTTGATTGAAAGACTTTTGTGTTGTTTGCTTTCTCATAAGTGGATTTCCCATTTTTGAATGTCATTTGAGAGGTAGATGTCACTTGCATAAGATTGAATCCTATAAGTAAGAATAATATTTGCTTGTTTGAGAGTATATTGAACATATCCAATTAAATGATTAAACCACATCCAAAAGTTTCCACTGCCATTCTTACTTTAGAAGATTATTTCAGCCCCAATTTTTATCATAAGCTTTTTGCATGAAGGATCTGATAAATATTCCGACCATGTCTGAGCCAAGAAAAATTAAGCGATTAAAATCGAACTTTTGGTTCCTTCCATATTCCAGAATGGCTGTAGACTGCAAGTTGAAAATATTTGACCCAGTTTCCCTTTCCCTTAATTTTGATCCTGTCCTACTGATTCTTTGTTAAAATGTTTAGGCTTCTGATGTGTGCATGTGTGACATTTGTTGAATGTTTCATTTGCAAAGAAAGTTTACTTATTGAGTAACCAAAAGGATAAAAAAAAAAAAGTGAAAAGTTCTATTGCAAACTGATGTCTAATTCCACGATGCTTTGGTTTTCAGGTGAGGAGTTACAGGCTAAATTCTGATGGTGCCGATGTTGTATTCCATATGATTGACAACTTTCTTCTATAGCTTTTAATGGTCAATCATTTGTGCTTCTGGAAAGGGGTTAGGTTTATCCTCGGGGACAAGATGTTCATTGCTATTATGAGCTACTCTTCACTTTGGCTTGCTTGCTTCTCTGTTTTTTGTGTATATGGTTATGCCATCTGTAATTGTACTGTAATTCATTGTTAATCTTTAGAAAAATGTATTCTTTTATGAGCTTGTGGTTTCTAATCTTCCAAAGCACTGAGTTTCGCCTTAAAGCATGCCTCTGTGTGTGTCGCGCACAGTCTTGTCTGCACATGCATGTGCGTGTCCTATAGGAGGACTCAAGTCATTGTATTGAGACTATTGTAAACAAGCTGGAGGACTAAATCCTGCTACAAGCCCAAACCATAAAGGTGTCAAAGTACTACTGCTCTCCTGTCATCGCACAAAGATCTACACAAAGAATTGCAATCCTAAGACTTTGATCAGGTAAAGCCAATAATGTAAGCCTCAAATCAAGTCTAACAGTAGAAAAAGTAAGATGTGCCGATAATTTGATATTGACATCCTATCATATTTCCCTTTTATGATATTTCCTGACATTAAAGTTCAATGGAGCTATAATGAGTTTTACTTTTTCAAGCACAGCATATAAGTTGCTCGTGTGAATGCCTTGAGCAACAGATGCGCGTTCTGCCAAAAGTATGGTCTATGTGTGTCCTACAAGCAAATCCATAGTCACATGATGATAAGGTAGTTGTAGCATTGACGGATTGTTGATGAGATGGCAATATGGTATTGAACTTGTGATCAGTATTTTTGTAGAGGTATGTGTCTACTTTTAGGCATTGACCATTTGTTCCGTATGAAGTTCATGCTTTAGAGCATTTCTTCACTTTTTGATTTTTTGCAATGCCATGTGGGGTTAACTGATGCTTCTTCTATCTAATATCTCCCCAAGAGATACCTAGTTATGATCCAATATCAGATATCACTGCTTAATGGTTCCCTTCAGAAAATTCATTAGTTCACACATAAGGTAAAAATCCATATACTTGTACTTGATTCAGTGGAAGCTCGGACCTCTCATTGCTCAGGTTCATGAGGCTTTAGATAATGCTGCTGTTAGGAGGTGTTGACTTTGAAGACAACTAGTTTAGTAATAGCTGCAGGGATTGAGCTTCTATTTGTTTGCCTGGATGCCTATTCTCACTTTCATTGCATATGTTTTGTTCATATGCTTTAAATTCAGTTTTCATAGGTGTTACGGATCAGAAGACCAGTGTTGCATCCATAATCAGTAATTTTTCATATTAGCCATTATGCTATCTCTGCCTTCAACAGGTAGAGCTTGATGACTTGGTAGCCAGGGATGAAAAGCTTCATCATTGACTTTACAGTTATACATGTCGGCATATGAGGCATCTTTTTGTTCTCAACATAGTTCTTCATCTTGATCTACAAATCAAGGGTTAGGTTCATTGAGATGGTAGATACTTATTACTGCAACTAGCTGTGCTATGCTACCAGGGGAGTCCCCCTACATCATTGCGCCATCAAGTTTCACAGGTCATGTTAAGTCTTTCCTACTGCTTGACTTGTTCTCCAACCATAAAATCACATCTGCCTCTCATGGCATTCTGAAGTGATCGCTCAGAAGGTCAAACTATCTAAAAGGGGTTTCTCTCTTCTTATCTTTTAGTAGGCTGCTCCATCATTTTGCAGACATATTTCTCTCTAATCATGTTGTGCATGTCTAAACATCCATTTAATTCTGCTCTACCGAAATTATGTTCACTGTGGTACTTGATCTCACTGCATACTTCCCCTCTAAGCTGGAGCAGACTATAACCGTGATACGATGCACTTTATTGACCCTGCTAGTGCCCTGCAAAGTGGTTTGCACAAATGCCTCCATTTTCCTTTCTGGAGAAAGGACCCAATGTATTGGAGGTGTTTGCGTTGGTACGCTTCAGTCAGATCATGTCTGGCACTATGTAAAAAGAAGTGTCAATGGAGCCAGGATTGCTAATAGTTGTAGAACATCTGGCGAGTAGGGTTATCTACAATAGAATGCTTTCACTCCTTTATGTCATATTAATCTTTATTAATCTCCATTCGTGGGAGGGTTTTTTTATTGAACATTGTTGAAAGTAGATCACATCTACTTGAACTACTCATGCACATTGATTATATACAATATATGTTTAATTTGGAAGAGCATCTCTTAGGTGAGATAAGAGTCAGTGGAGCTGAATGCCTGGAGTGTTTCGCATTTATGCGAGGAAAAGTGGAAAATGCTGCTCATCAAAAAAATTATGTCCGGTTGGATCCCGCTCATCGTTTATATTATGTCTGGTTGGATGATGCAATGGAAAACTTTATGACTTCCCTTCCTAACCTTATAATGTCCTGCTGGTTTATGAAATTACAAATTTCTACTGGTGGGAAAAGGTGGTAGTAGGAACTCTCTGAGATCTTGTCAGTTGTGTCTTATGTTAACCAATTCTTGCCAAAAAAAAGCAATTCTGCATGCATTTAAGTACCCTCTTTTGATTGTGTCTAATTAAGAACAGATAAAAGATAAACATCTCCTGATAATGTTTTGTCGTTGATCTCTTTGATTTTGCTCTGGATGGTCAAGAAACTGAAATTCCAGATTCATGTGACTTCTACTTCAGAATTATTCAGGCTCCCTTTCCTCTAAATTATTCTATTACCATGTAAATGTCGTGTTCTTAATTTATTTTGATTTTATATTCTGCTTTAGTTTTACTAATCTTATGGTTATCTGAACTAGAAGCATCTAGAGAACTGTCTCAGATAGAGCTTCTTGTCCTGCCTCCACATGTCTAGTGTAAAAAATAAACTCATGCAGAGACTCCTTCCATTGTTTACCCGATAGCAGGAGCTAAGTTTGGGTGGGTTGAATACATCTTGTACGGAGATAAAGAAAGGATGATGTTAACCCTATCTCTACGGAGAAAAACTTTACTTTTTTAGGGATCGTAGTCCTGGGTAATTTATTCTTCCTGATTGAGACAGAGTCATCATACTGACATGATCGAAGATATTGGCTGAAGTAAGCAAAGCTCTCTCGCTGATCCACAGATATCATTTTAGTAGATTTAGAATTGGCTTAAGAATTGAGGTCTTTACAGTTGTGAAATTATTTTATGGCTCCAGTTCGAATTTGAGAAACCCATCATCTAAGAAAGAACAGTCATGATAGCGATTTCGGAGAATGTCCTTTTTAATTGAGGCAGCATAAGATTTTTTTGGTATATTAGTTGTGTGTTATTTTAAGATTCAGATGCTGTTTCCTTCCTCACCAGCCTTGCTATATTTTCTGAACTTGATTTTGGACTTTATTCAATAATCAATACTATACATATACCTTCGTGATTCTAGGTCTCTGAGCCTACTAGTCTGAAAACAAGTTTGCATGAATCATAATGTAGAAAGTCAGATTACTTTATCTTTATGGCCCTATTCTTGTCTTGTAACCTATAAGTTTAGGTTTGTCTTGTTAAATACTGTAGTTTTATATAAATGGGATCAAGATTTCTTGTCAATGCTGGTGTGATAATGCATAATGATTTAACCTTGTGGTAGCTGTAAATTGACATAATCATACTGAAATGTGTCATCTTGTTTAGTTCTCTAGCACTTTTAAATCTAGTTAGTGACATCCTGTAATAGGCATGGTGGTACTTGATTTTGTTGAAAATCAAAGGTTTGGGTGTACATATGTCATCCTTGAAGCACCCTGTATATTTCTTATCATTCTTATACTAAATAAGAAGGTGGAGATCTAATGCTATACATCATTCGAGAAGATCCTTGGGTTTTAAGAAAGAGAAATTACAGCTAGTGGATTTTTGTTAGCCATTAAGTCCATTGAACTTGGTGTAGAAGCTTTCCTTATATTTCTTAATATACAGTCCAAATAGGCTTTACATTCTTCCATTGGCGGACTGGAGATGGGCACGCTTGGCATGCTGGACTTCTCGCTTGTGCCCCGAGGGCCATCCAGGTGCTTGTATGTCAAAGAGAGGATTGTGCATCCAAGATGGCTCGATGGAGAACAGCAAGTACAATTCGGCCCAGGGAAAAAGAACTTCAATAGAATGGTTGTATGAGCAACTTCTGTTCAGGCATGGAATACAGTTCTTTATTTGAGTTATGGCATGATCCTGAGTCCTGAAAGGTGGCCAGCTTGATCATAAGGAGGATGAGTAACTTTTGAGGACCTCATTATCATCAATTTCCTCTTCAGAGCTGCAAAACAGACAGCACAAGTGAGTTGGCTATGGAATATATCAAAGATTTAGCCCTTTTCAGAAGCTTTAGATTACCATCCTGCTCCGACTATGTCTTTGCAGATTAAGCTCTCTTGAGACTTTTGACTTTCTAATGAATTGCTTGATTTCTCTGTCAGTAGGCTTGATAAACTTTGACAGAACTGATCACAAGAGAAGTACTGTGAAGTAACATGAAGAGAAATAATCAACATATACAGAAGATGTTGCTATTTACCTCTTTATACATTCCTAGCTCTCCTGCTGATTTTGAGATCTCTACTACGCAGTGCTCGGGAGCAACTTCAATTACCTGAGACATAACATTGACATAGGTGGGCCTCATTTGACTCATTCAATTGGTACTTCCAAGCATGTCATAACTTACTGCATTTTTAACAAGCTTAATTACCTCTGCTGAAAAATCAAAATAGGATCTAGCACATCTAGTCATCTTTTGCCTTGGATGCATCTTCATCTGACATTGTCAAGCAAATCAGCATTTGTATAGGTTTGAATTCATAGTAAATGCTCATGAATGTTTGATACCTTATTATTTAACCTTTCAATTGAAAGACTCATATCTGTTGCAGCAGCTTCTATTTTTCTGAAGGTATCGCTAATTGTATTTTTGGATCCAAGCCTCATCTTTTGTTTCTTCTCTTCCTGTGGTTACAAAACAAACACTGTGACTAAACAAAACTTGTACAGGACCAACTTGTTCAATGTGTTGTGCTCATCTTGTCTTGCCTGTTCTTCAAAAAGTCCTGATAAATCCAGGTCGCGTGACATCGCAATCAATTGAAAAGCATTTATAAAATTGGAGGACTTTGGCATTGTCTTCTCTGCATCGCTATCCTGTTCAGAAGGACACATGATTTAGTTGAATCACTATGCACTGATCTTTGATTATCTGTGATTAATACCTCTAATTCGTCAAAAGCAGCATTAACATCATCCAGGTTCTTTGCGTCACATTCGCATCCGCAAGCAGGTATGTAGTTTTCCTGGAACCAAGCATCCTCTGCAATCTCCGCGATCGTTATTCGCTGCATTGTGATATAGGACTGTGGTTAAATTATTGACAAGAAAAGAGACATTCTGATACATTTGGAACACTCTTACCCTTATAGGATTTGGATCGAGTATTCTGTAGAGGAACTTCTTTTGACTGGCTGTGAACCATGGTGGACATGTGTATTCTGCTCTTGCGATCTTTAGAGGTATGATGATCAGTCAAGGGAATTGTTTCTAAGGGAAACTGTGTCAGCATCTGGTTATAAAGAAGCATACCTTCCTGTACAAATTCATGAGGCTACGGTCATCAAATGGCAAATACCCCGCCAGTAATTCGAAGAGGATCACACCACAAGACCAAATGTCTGCAGCTGCTCCGTCATACCCTTTATCCGCAAATAGCTGTTTAGAAGTCCAAAGCATCATTGATAATAGGATTGGGAGAAAATGCATTTATTAGCTATGATCGTGCAATGTCAAGTACACTCTCTTCTAGTCACCTTTTCCAATTCCTGTTCGTGTTATGGAGAATGATGAAATGTCGATGCAAGGAATTAAATATCGGGTCCTCACCTCGGGTGCAACGTAGCATGGAGAGCCACATGCTGTCGATAACATGTCTCCGGGCTGTTGAATTTAGCCAAGCATACTTGAAATGGTTCGACATCATATTTACATGGGCTAATCAAATTGAGTAGAAGATTGTCTTAACCTTTCGCAAAGCACTAAGTCCGAAATCCGACACCTTCAGATTCCCCTTGCTATCCAACAGCAAGTTTTCTGGCTGTGCACAGAGGATGATAACCCCATCAATTTGCATGACTTTCTTCCCTTAAAAATGGATAAATTGAGCGAAGAGAGTCATCCGCTACTCACCTTTAGGTCCCTGTGATATACCCCTCTGTGATGGCAATAGTCCACGGCATCGATCAACTGTTGGAACAGCTTTCTTGCCTCGCCTTCACTGAATTTCCTCACATAAGACTGACAAAAGCAAAGAAGTTATTTAAGTATAGCAGAAAAACCTGTAATTGCACTTTCATTAGGAGTTTTGATTGTATTGTCTCACCAGTTTGTCTGATAATTGTCCTCCAGATACATATTCCATTACTATGTATATTTTGGTCTTGGTTCCGATAACCTGTTCATGAGAGCCATCATGTAAGAAACTAATGATCTGCAAATTATTTGCCGTGGAAAGAAGTGGCGACCCAGAATCCTGCGGAGCAGCCGCTACTAGATGAACATACCTCTTGTATCCTTACAATGTTCGGGTGATGTAGAAGCTTCATCGTTCTAATCTCTCTCTGTACCTGAAAGTGTAGTTTTAACGGTATCAGGAGGATGAAACTCTGCATCTCTGTTTTCACTTGCAGGGAGGATCGAACGTAGGAAAAGGAGCTTCAAATGGAAAAAAACAGGAACAAAGAGACTCGCCTGGTACTTGAGATTGCTCTCCATCACCATCTCCTTATCTATGACCTTGACGGCCACGTTATGGCCGCCCGTGTTGTCGACGGCCAGTTTGACCTTGGCGAAGGTGCCTTCTCCGATCGTCTGCCGGAGCTGGTACTTCCCTATGTTGCTGACGGGGGCCATTTCCTCCCGCAGCAAACTGTATGATCTCTCCCCTTTCTTCCCAACTTCTCGTGGCCGCGCTGTCGTCTTTGGTCGTCGTTATCCTCCTCCTTCTTCCTCCTGCCGAGACGTGCAACCAAAAAAATAAAAAAATAAAAATGCGGAATTCGGGTATTCCCCTACACTCCCTGCAAGTGTTCCTTATAAGCCGGGCGTCCCGGATCTTTGCTGAAATGGGAAGTGATCGGATTTATCTTGCCCATCCTCTTCCTGGCGACTGCCATGCGTTCATGGCTCTCATGTTCTGTGGGAAAATCCAGCGGTGAATAGTCACATTTTTTTTTTCTTGTAGACAGGGTCAGATTTCTGTGCATCTTTTATTATTTTCGGAGGCTCGTAAGTCCACCACTTGTTCCATCCTCTCTGCACCGACGGCGCCTGACCGGTTGGTCAGCTGATAAGAGCAAAGAGCTCCCCTTTGAATGGATGGTAAAACCTCTTTCCATGCTCCCCATCTGTCACAGCTTCCCGTGTTCGGATCCAATAAGATCAAGAATTGCTCAAAAACCGCCCCCCCCTCCCCCCCCAACCCTCGATTAGAGACTGCACCGCCTTTGCGCCGAAGCGACGTGTCGTGACCGTGGCGTCTCGGCCCGTCCGGCAACTTTCGGTTAACATGGTCGGTCCATCGTTTGAACGGGTAATCGGATAGGGCGGTCAAATTTGATCGTGTTGTGGATAAATACGTACTTTAGATTTATTTACAGAGCTTGATGAGGGTGATATGAAATGGGAAGCAAGTTTTGCATCTTCTTGCTTGGCTGGTGCCGTAATTTCTTGGTGGAAACGTGAGATCTGAGGATCAAGAAAAAGTCTTTCTCCCACAAGGGGCTCCAAAATTCAAATTCACGCCCGCTGTTGCAACCTCTCTTTGGCTGCCGCATAGAAATTGGTTTTTCTTGGTCAAAATGCCAATCAAATTCACTTTTACTCTTGAGATGATCATCTTGACCGATATTTAAGCTTCATTCGTTTTGCTAAAAATAAATAATTCAAAAAAATGTTTTCCTAAAAATCGATCGCCTGTATCGCTTGTAAAAATAAATGGACGGAAAATATTTTCGTCGTCTATGAAAATCTTTAAAATATAAGCCGATGCCGATTTGTACTGACTAATTAGTTTAAACGATACAAGTAATTATTTTTAAGAAATTCTTTTTCAAATCGTTCATTTTAATCTCGTTTTATTTTTCACTTTTGTCAACTGGCTAACACTACATTTTCTTCATGCAACCTACCACGGTGAGTAACCTTTTGAGCAAATCTACCCATTAGAGCTCTTCTTTCACGTAATTGGAGTAGGTGGGAACAAAAACTAGGTTCAAAATAGAAAATGCATAAACAAAAAGAGAGAGAGAGAGAAGAAATTGGAGAGGGCGTTTTGAGGACACGAGATTTCCAATCGGCCTCTTTCTTGTTCCTAGATTATTGGAAAATTCAAAAACGTCAAAAGCTTAGCGATGAAGGGAAATCCACCATCCTTACAACTGGATCATAAATGCGTCCAGCAGATTTGCACCATCATTTGTCTTTTGTCTTCTAATGTCAACGCAAAGGTATTGCCAGCTTGTGCTCTTCATATACTGAAATGAGGAAATAATGCTAAGCATTTTACGATCTGTAAAGATGAATGCCTTTGAATTTTATAAAAAGTCCTAAACTTCTGGCGACAAGCATGGCAAACAACCCGTCGAAGTATTTAATCGCCATTATGGACGGAGGTCCGACGGAATGTATCTTGTTAATCATCAGTACAAATTTAGGGTATTGGTAAGAAGAAAAAAAATGGGTAAGAACATTTCATGGAGAAAAATTTAGGATTTTTTGTGGCATTATCCCTTCGATGATGCACTTGTTATGCACTATTAAACAAGCTATTATTTGTACATCCATCTTCGACTTTGATCACTATAGGAATTTATTTATGAGCAACTTAACTAAGTTGAATATGCAAAAGCATATGCTGCTAATCTTTTTTTTTCTGGGATAATGAATTTCAATCAAATTCAAATTTACATGCTCCGATTACGCGCCTCTAATGTGTCCCACTGATATTTTTAAATTAGTGACATTATCTGTACTTTGCGTGGAAAAACAGGGTGACATATTTGTCATACTATATAACAAGTTGCGCTTATTATAATAATCCTTAGAGAGGTGGTCCTCGATTGCTTACGAGTGAAGTGTGGACCGAGCATTAGGTGATATGAGGGCTTGGACCAGAACGTTGGATGCACTTATCATTCGCAAATTTTCACCATAAAACATTTTATTTTGGCTCTGTCGAATTATGCGATGACCTAACTTTCTGTAACTACGAACTTGTCAAACGCTAAATCATCATGATGGAGATTATAATTATGACCATGATCGATGTTTTCAGCCTCAAAAGGAAGCTGTGAAGATCATTGGCAGTTCGTCCATGGGCCAAGGAGTGGTAGGTAGGACGAAAGTCTACTTACCCAAAAGTGGAAAATAAGGTGAAACCCGACCCCGGGGTCTTGGAATGGAACATTTGTTGGAAGAGCGTGCAATAGGGTTTGTAACCAAACACCTCTACAATTGAGCCGAGTAGGTACAATGTTTAGTGAACAACTAGTGTCAATAGTGTCTTCTTGGGAAAAGTATCAAAAAAGTCCTAAACCTTTTGCATTGGTGCCAATTTAGTCCTAAACTTTTTTTTGTGCAAATTCAGTTGTAAACCTTTTGTATCGGTGCAAATTTAGTCATAAACCTTTTTTCTGGCGCAAATTTAGTCCTAAACCATTTATATTTATGCCAATTCAGTCCTAAACCTTTTGTCTTTATACTAATTCAGTCCTTCTGTCTAATTTTGACTGAATTTTGTTCACATGGACGTCGGTCGGCTGGCAACCAGTCACCGGTGCTGACGTGGACAACTTTAATAATATTTTAATATATTTTTTTGATTTTTTTTATTTCTTTTTTTTTTCCTTTCCCTCCCTCTTTCCTCCAACCAATCGCCGGACCGCGCGATCGGCTAGAGGCTAGAGGCTGGCAAGGCTAGACCTCGCCAGATCTAGTGAGGTCAGGCCTCGCCCAGTCGCTAGCAAGGCTCGAGCCCTCACCAAAGGCCTTCGACCTTGTGGTCTCCGGCGAGGGCTCGAGCCTCACTTGCGACCAAGTGAGGCTCGAGCCCTCGCTGGAGGTCGCAAGGTCGAAGGCCTCTAGTGAGGGCATGAGCCTCGCTTAACCATGGTGAGGCTCGCCTTCGCCGTCGCTAGTGAAGGCAATCCTCGCCAGTTCAGCGACCGGCTAAAGGAAGGAGGTAGGAGAGGGAAAAAAACGAAAAGGAAAAAATATTAAAAATATTATTAAAAGTTGTCCATGTCAGCGTTGGTGACCCGCTGCCGGCCGACCGCCGTTCATGTCAGTAAAATTCGGCCAAAATTAGCCAGAAAGACTAAATTGGCACAAAGACAAAATGTTTTGGACTGAATTGGCACCAGTGCAAAATGTTTAGGACTTAATTCACACCAATAAAAAAGGTTTAGAACTGAATTGACACAAAAAAAAGGTTTAGGACTAAATTGACATCAATGCCAAAAGTTTAGAACTTTTTTGGCACTTTTCCCGTGTCTTCTTCATCCTAGAAACGATTCGCTCGAAACGCATTTGGTCAATCGGCGCCATAGAAAGAATCGCTTCGGGTGTTCGTTTATGATGTAATTCCAACTCGAGTCACATTTGGAGCAGAATATTGCTTTGGTCCATGGAGAGCAAGGTACGACGAAAGTCGAGTGATGAAGCGATGAGATTCTTAATGTTCATATTAGAAACTAACTATAGAAATTCACTCTTTTTGTTCCGAGGGCGTAGCATGATGCTTTGCGTTGCAACTGTGTTTCTCCAAAAGGAACCGAGAATGGGGGCAAAGGCATCCTAGGAAGTTTGCTTGTGGAGTCTTTCTCAAGCGTTCGACCCTTATTCTAGGAAGTTGAAGAATGTTGAATTAGGACATTTTTGTTTTCGAGAATCCAGACATATAATCGCGGAGATCGGGTTAACCAGTTAAGTTCAAACTTTTAGCCAGTGGAAATGGCTCTGATTTAGCGCAACTTGCATGCAGTTATTATTTATTAAAATCTACAACCTAAAATCAAAGTGTTTTAGATCCCTTTACTAGATATATAGGCTGCGTTATGGGAGAGTTTTGGGGAAATGCATTTCCCCAAAAATCTTTGGCTTAGAGTGTATTTGCTCAGCGAATACAATTTGGTTAGTGACTTTTGGTGTAATATTTTGCAAAGTGACTTTGAAATTAAAAAAAAAAAAACAGAAAACAAAGGTCATTCTGTTCATTGTCTCCATCGTGGAAGCAACGGGCCACCATGAGCCCTCGAGGTCTCGAAGGTCGCTTACCTCAGGCGACATAGATCTAGAGACAAAAGGCTCAGATAACCCGTGACCGAGCAGCCTTGACCTTAGCATCACTCTACACAGCCAACATCGACCTCGGCGGCCCTTAACTTGCCAGATCTCGCCTGCACCGTGACCCTCCAAATCTCACTTAACAAACCCATGACCGTCAATGAGGCTTGGCGACCCTCCCACCCTTAGCGACCGTCGACAACAGTTCTATAAAGCTTCACCGACAACCCAAATTTGCAAAGTTGGAGAAGATAAATAGTTTTTTAAGAGGGCAAGAGTGGAATATGAAATACTAGTGAGGGAAATCTTGGAAGAAAAAGTTCATTAACCCTAGGACCCGCCTTCCAATAATGCTGAAAGCCTAATGCAAGTGGGCACTTAAGACAAGTGGGGACCTACCTTGGGCTTTTAACTTTGCCAATACTAGCATTCACTCCATGCTCTCCAAAAAAATTTACCATACTGTCCAGCTTTCACTTAAGGGACTTTAGAGACCCAAATTTTCTTGGGAAAGTTGAACGTGTTTCATTTTGTTGTATTAACTATAGTATTCATTATTTTATTTATTGGTTCACTTTGTGGGGGTAATGATCCGCTATTAGATTTGTCTACCATTGAGAAGAGGGATCTTCCATTATCTGCTAATAGTATATTATTCCAAAATCAAGTGTCTGGTAAGTGAAGGACAAGGTTTGATAACCGTTATTATCACTCGTGAGGTAGCTCCACCTACATCATCAGGTCTTAGCACCACGTTTTCCATTTTAAGAGTTTAATTAGTAAAATAAGCCAAGTCAAATTGATTAAGTTCTTCGCATATGAAGAAGCATGAGCCTTAATTCCGGTTCGACCTCAGCATTCTCTCTCTTGAAGCTAATTCACGATATAGTAATCTCTCGTGAATCTTCTGACGCGAGCATTACACAATGATCTCGTAGAATCTTTGGACCGTTGCCAATTGATTTAAAAGCTTATTGTAATTAGTTGAGGTTGGGGTTTAATCTCAAATGCCCCAAACAAATTGAATGGCCAGTAAAGATGGAGGTCGATTTGTTTATATGACATAAGGAGAGGGTGTTATGTGGGTGCGTGTGAACAATTTGAGTAATTCATTTAATTGTCCATGAGGGTGCATGGAAAAAAAACACTACAAAAAAACTGCATTTTAGCGACGACAATTAGCGACGAAAAAACGCAAATTTTCGTCGCTATAATTTTTTAGCGACGACTTTTGCGACGAACAAAATTTCGTTGCGAAAAACCATGTCGCTAAAATTAGCGACCAAAAACCTGGCAATTCGTCGCTAATTAGCGACAAACTGTCTCGTCGCTAACAAATCTGTCGCAAAACTCAGATATCGCAACTTAGCGACTAGACACCCCATTAGTCGCCATTTAGCGACAAAATACACTGGGCGTCGCTAATATTTTAGCGACTACAAGAGTATGATCGTCGCAAATTTTTGCGACGATATTTTTCTTGTAGTCGCAAAAATGTCCAGAATGCATGGAACTCAGTCTCGCATATTTAGCGACAACAATGTCTACTGCCGTCACCAATTAGCGATAACTTTTAGCGACGACACTGTCATCTACCGTCACTAACGATGTCCGCATTTATATAGATATATCAGGGCCACTTTTGGCGACGGGTATGTTTTCTGCCGTCGCTAAAAGTGTCCACTTTTAGCGACGACACTGTATTCTACCGTCACTAACGATGTCCCGCATTTATATAGATAGATGAGGGCCACTTTTGGCGACGGGTATGTTTTCTTCCGTCGCTAAAAGTGTCCCCGATTGTAAATTTAGTAAGTCTCGGCCACTTTTGGCGACGACAATGTGTTCTTCCGTTACTAATTAGCGACGATTAGATTGTCCGTCGCTAACGTTGTCCCGAATGCAAAATTGTATCACTCGGCCACTTTAGCGACAATGTAGTCGCCGACTCGTCGCTATTTAGCGACAAAGGCTAATGTTCGTCGCTAAACAGCGACTCGGCCCCTTTAGCGACAATGTAGTCGCCGACTCGTCGCCATTTAGCGACAAAGGCTAATGTTCGTCGCTAAACAGCGACGATTAGATTGTCCGTCGCTAACGTTGTCCCGAATGCAAAATGGTATCACTCGGCCACTTTAGCGACAAGGTAGTCGCCGAGTCGTCGCCATTTAGCGACAAAGGATAATGTTCGTCGCTAAATCGTCCAGAATAGCGACGATAGTAGATCGTAGCGTCGCTAAAGCTGTTTGAACGATTAATATGTATTTTTTGTTTTTTGTTCAGTTCTACCTGATAAGTCATAACATTCAACGCAAAACGAAATATAGAAGCAAAAAGTAAATATCTAAGAAAAGTACCCATATCAAAAAGGTTCAGCAAATGTATCTAAACAATTATCATTCGGACATATCAAAAATGTTCAGCAAATGTATCTACTCTTCATGGTCTTCATCGGGTGGGGGTGCCGGTGGAAGTCCAGTCTGCTCGGCTGCTTCATCCTCATCGTCTTGCTGCGAATGCTGACCATGCTGTTGTCTCATAAGCATACTCAATTGTTGTTGCATGATGCGCATTGCCTCATCTCTGGCATCTATGGCATCTAGTCTCTCCTCCATCTTCTTCATTTTTTCGTCTTTCTCTGCAAGTAGATTCTCGAGGTTTTCCACTTTTTTTTCCAGCTCACTCTCTCTTGCGCTGCGCCTTGAACTCGTTCCAGCAGAAGATGTGCCTACCGACTTCATGCTGTCCCGGGCTAACGACCCCAACCCGTACACCTTCCCTTTCTTCACTGCTGCAGATGCCTGCCACCACAGCTTCTCCTGCTCGGCCTGCGACATTTCAATCGAGGGCGACGTCCCTTCTGTACCCTCGCCGCTGCCACTACCCCCGACACCCGCCGTAGATGCAAGCATTTCATCAAATTTTTCCTACGTACACACTTTAAAAGTTACTAGGCATGCATCACAATCAACTAATCTGCTATAAAATCATCAAGTTCGAACATACCTTAACGGCCTTCGCCGTGCCACTGACGAATGATTTGTCCTTTCTCATGAAGGTCCGCTCATATGTTTGTGAGAAGCTGGGCGGCGTTCCCAACACCTTCGCCTAACATACAAAACGGACTTCCAACTAGTCATACAATCTATTAACGGAATAAATTGACAATCTGACAATACTTACCATCTTCCTTTTGTGCTCCGCAACTGTGATGGAGCCGCCGGCATACGTCCCAATCCCAGATTCTCTGGAACTGGAAGTTCGATTAATTTTATTCCTCTCGCTGGCGCGCTTATGCTCCTCACTAGCCCACTTTCTATGGATTTCCCCCCATGACTGATCGTCCATCCAAGCCGGCTGCCTCCGAGTGGTTTTCGCCTTGTTCATCACATTTCGCATGTGATCGCCGGCCTTCTTGTTTAAAATTCTTCTAACCTCGCTATCCATAGATCTGTCCCAATAGTACTTGCGCTGCAAAAAAAAAAAACGCTAACTCAATTTACCAATAAATTTGTAGAAATGTCACTAACAAACCGATCTTACACTTACCTCAAACTCTTGCCACCATACTCTCCTATGTTCCTCCGGCGCTTGCGTAATGCATGTATATGGCCCACGCCAAAAATTGTTGATCATACGATACCAGTCCCGCAGGACTACCGTCGCTCTGTAGAAGCTGCATTTGTTAAACATAAAAAATACATAAAACATCTCAAATTCCAAAGAAAATCTAGCCTATACAGTTAATAACAAAAAATTATGCACTGGAACTCATATTGTACTTACGAGTCTCCTAACGGTTCTATCCGCCTCCTCCCTTCATCATCGATGACCCAATTATCATCCGCATCTTCGGCGCTTGGCGGTGTCGACGTTTGGCCTACCGATGATCGTGCCGTGATCAAAGGCTCGCCCTCAGATTGAGTCTCCTCCGTTCCTTCGTCTTCCAACTGTTGAGGCTGCGGTTCTGTGGGGGGCGTATCGACCCAAGTGGGCGTGGGCACGAAGGTCCGTCGAGGGGGACTAGCCTCGTCGACCGGCCTGATCACGACTGCCATTGAACGCCCTCCTCTGGCCCGTCCACGTGTATAGACCGTCGGTTGATCATCAGCCTTACCCTTACCCTTGTTGTTATTTTTCTGATTTGGACGCTGGTGCACATTGGAAAAACAAACTAGTTAGAACAATTTATTTACCAACTAGAAATGATTTATAACCCAATTAAAAACTTACCATTTTTCTTGCAGTGTGTAAATATTGTTCTTCTTCCTGCATAAGGAAAACAACATTACAAAAGGTAACAACCAGCTTGCTTCAATCACTGTCTTCACAACCAAAGGTAAGCCCATGTCTTGATTGGTTCAGTATCAGCAAGGCAATGTAAGTTGCAGTCATCGACAAAGTAAGACAGAGGATGGTAAAATCAGCGTTGGGCAAGCACTGGAGACGCAAAGACAAAGTCCCAGATCCTCAATCGATGCAACTCACAAAAAAAAATTTACTTTTAATTTGCTTGTACGGAACAAAAGAAGTTAAATCATACTCATGCCATTATTTGGTTAAAACTAGCCAACCTATAGCAAGAACTGTGGGAAAAAAAAATCAGATTACCTCATGCGCTTGAGATCACTGCACCAGACGACACGAAGAATAATTGACGGGAGTACACGAACACAACAAATGTAACCCAATACCTTAAAACCGTATCGCTTCACAGTTCTCCCATACATAGTATGCAAAATGACCCTCTAAAAGTGCCCGGCTGCCAGCTAAAGAGGCACCCAGTACGCAAGCTGAACTCAGTCATCCTCCTAAGGTGCTCAATAACAGCAAGTTAATTGAACTGGGAAGTACAGCAAAATCAACAAACTCAAACCAAACAGCCGATATCATTCTCGCGCCACCCACTTAAAAAGCCACACCCCACGAGAGCAAAAAAACACTCCAATCTCATCCCACCACCTCAACATTCCCCGTAACTCCAATTCGTTCAAATCAGATCATACCCTCTTTTCCCCCCTATCTACCCAATGAACCCTTTCGATCATCGACGGAAAAGAAACCTGAAAAACTGCGACGACCGAGTACAATCCAGGCGAACTCAACTCCGCAGCCTAAAAATGCAACCGAGCAACGAACTGCCCGTTCGACCAGTGTAGCAGCAAGAGGAACAAACGAGCAAATGATGCAGCAACCAAAGAGGATGAAACGGAAGCGGAAGAATAGCAGGCGAGCCGTTACCGGAGGGAATGCGGATCGCCGGAGCCGGAAAATGGAGAGCGAGGGTCGTGACCGGCGAACTCCGAGTCGCCTTTTGGCTTGGGCGGCGGGGAGCGGGCGGACGAGCGGCGGCGAGAGGCCAGACGAGCGGCGGCGGGCGATCGAGCGGCGTCGGAGGTCACAGGGAGAGCGAGAGCAGAGGAGAGATAGAGAGAGACAGAGAGAGACAGAATGGGCAAAATCGATTTCTTGCTTAGGTTATCGTGATTCAGCGACGGTATAGCCACGAATCGTTGCTAATTGGCTACAATTAAAAAACCTCCGTCGCTAATTAGCGACGGTATAGCGACTAAGTAGTCGCTAAAACGCCTGAATCAAATCCAAGCTCTCGGCCACATTTGGCGACCAATCAGCGACAACATCGTCGCTACAATTTCACTTTTAGCGACGACATTTATTTCCCCGTCACCAAGTAGCGACGAAGATATGTGATCCGTCGCTAATGATGTCCCGAATGCAAATTGTATAGCTCTCGGTAACTTTTGGCGACGACCGAGCACGTCTCCGTCACTAAAATTTCACTTTTAGCGACTAGATGAGCTCCCCGTCACCAAGTAGCGACGAAGATATGTGATCCGTCGCTAATGATGTCCCGAATGCAAATTGTATAGCTCTCGGTAACTTTTGGCGACGACCGAGCACGTCTCCGTCGCTAAAATTTCACTTTTAGCGACGAGATGAGCTCCCCGTCACCAAGTAGCGACGAAGATATGTGATCCGTCGCTAATGATGTCCCGAATGCAAATTGTATAGCTCTCGGTAACTTTTGGTGACGACTGAGCACGTCTCCGTCACTAATTAGCGACAAGAACAGGGTCCGTCGCTAATGTCGGACCGAATACCAAATATAAAGCTCTCGGCCACTTTTGGCGACGACAAGGTTATGACCGTCGCTAATTAGTGACTATTGTTTATGCTTTGTCGCTAAAGATGTACCCCATTGCAAATTTTATAGCTCTCGGCCTTTTTTGGCGACGACATTGTGCGTCGCCGTCACTAATTAGTGACTTTTTTAGCGACAAAATTGTCGCTAATTTTTACAGAATACACCTAATTACATTATTATATATTTATATATAAATACACCTGATTCATAAATAATATTATCATATATACCGTATATACTGAATATTAATTATAACACAATAAACCATAAAATACGTTATACATGTCATAAAGAAGAATAGTAAAAGTTTCAAAACCCAAAGTCGTTGTCATTGTCATCTTCGTCGTTGTCATGATCATCGTCGTCTTCTGCATCTTCACTATGATCATAAAACTCGTCTTCGTCTTCGGTGTCCTCGTTTTCCTCATCAGTGTCCTCGTCATCATCAGTGATAAATTCATCTTCTTCAACACTATGATGCAAGTTCGATTGACGAACTTCACTTGCATCAACATCGATCAATGCTCCAAGTGGGTCTTGTAAAGATGGAATATTATATTCATAAGGTTCAGCGGTGTGCAGAACGGTCTCTTGCTGATATGCTGTATCTTTCCAGTGTTGTTCGATCTTTTTTCGCGCTTTGATTTGACATGCTGCCAACCACTCAACTTTGTCCTGTTTCAAGCTCGGATATGATGCGTAATAGACTTGAATTGCTTGTTGTGCTAGTACAAATGGTTCGTATTTCATATATTTTCTCTTGTGATTAACTTCAACCAAATTAAACTTCGGATGCACCCTCATTCCTTTGATAGGGTCGAACCACGTGCATTTAAATAACGTAACGGCCAATGGTGGACCAGTGTACTCTACCTGTATGATAGCATCCAACAAGCCGTAAAAGGCCTCCATCAAACTGCTCCCAGATCGAACACAGAGGCCACTATTCATCGTGGCCTTTCCCTTGCCATATTCTTGCGTGTGAAAATTATAACCGTTGACAAAATATGCTGGCCAAGTTCTTGCTATTGCTTTTGGACCCAATGACAGATGATATAACAACCCTTCATTCTCGATCATGCCATGATTATTGTGAACCTAATGACACATATGAATAAGTTATTCATATATGTACGTATACATAGAGTATGCAGTAATATCAAAATTTGATGAAAACTACAAGTTAACACTTCACGTCGAACTTACATAATTTTTAAACCATGCTGCAAAATGGTCATTGCACAAACGATCAAGCTCATCAGGCGATACTCCTGACATGGATGCCCGAAACATTCTGTTCGATTTGAGACAAGAAAGAATAATTTATTAGCGAATGGTTAGACACAATATATGTGTATATACATTCACATTGTGAGGTCTAATATGAAATGCTTACTGAAAGTATGGCTCCACTTCTGGACAATTCAATAAAATGTATGTGTGGGCTGCATGCATTTCTTCCCCCGTTATATAACGTAACTTACATACGCCGCTTGGTCGACCAAGATAATTGAAAATGGAGAATGAGTTACAATCCGAATCAAGCGGTCCCTCGTCGTTTCGTCCTGGTCTCCGCCTCTTGCATTGCACGTGCGACTCAAAGTAGTATGATGCAAATGTAGTCACTTCTTCAATAATGTATGCATTACAAATTGAAGCCTCCACACATGCCTTATTCTTAATTTTTTTCTTCAAATGATACAAAAACCTATATGGAAAACGACATTTTAGTTCAACATCGTTGATAGGTAGTTTCATATCTATACAAAATGAAAAACATTGTTACCTCTCAAATGGGTACATCCATCGAAATTGGACGGGACCTGCAAGTTTTGCTTCGTATGGCAAATGAACTAGTAGATGCTCCATTGAATCAAAGAACGATGGGGGGAATATCCGCTCCAAGTTACACATGATGATCGGAATATCTTTCTCCAGCTTCTCCATGTGTGATGTACGTAACATTGTCGAGCAAATATCATGAAAGAAAGTCGTCAATTTAGTAAGAGCGCCCCACACGAAGTTTGGCAGAAATTCCTTCAACGCTATTGGAAGTAGTCGCTCCATAAAAACGTGACAGTCATGACTTTTCATACCTGACAACTTACATGCATTCAAATCAACACATCTCCCGATGTTTGAAGCATACCCATCAGGAAATCGGACAGATTTCAACCATGTTAAGACTGCACGTCGCTGCTCCTTGGTCAATGTGTACACTGCTTTTGGCTTTGGACCAATACTGCTTGGCTCCACGTCTAGAGTCGGCCGATCACAAATGTCTCGCAAGTCTTTTCTTGCATTTAGGTTGTCCTTTGTTTTGCCAGGGACGTCCATCACCGTGTTGATGACATTCTCAAAAACATTCTTCTCTATGTGCATGACGTCAAGGTTATGATGAACAAAGTGGGTCTTCCAATATGGTAAATGCCAAAATATACTGCGCTTTGTCCATTTATGCGTAGAACCATACGAATGAGGTATGCATTGCGGGGCTTCAACAACGGTCGGGAAGGTTTGGACTCGTTCCCAAAGTTCATAACCGGTCAACCTCATTGGTGGAGGTGTCCTTTCAATCCTTTTTTTGACGAACTCTTTCTTATTCCTTCTAAATGGATGATTCATCGGTAAGAATTGTCTGTGGCAATCAAAGTAACACGCCTTCTTACCATGTTTTAATCGGAACGACTTTGATTTCTCCATACAAATCGGACATCCTAACAGGCCGGCTGTGCTCCACCCAGACAACATTCCATAAGCTGGGAAGTCATTTATCGTCCAAAGAAGCGCAGCCCTCAATAGAAATGTTTTATCGGTGCAAACATCATAGGTTGGAACACCAACATTCCATAGTTGTTGCAACTCTTCAATCAATGGTTGCATGTAAACGTCTATCATCTTCTTCGGGTTATGCGGACCGGGCACGATCAATGTCAGAAACATATAAGGTGTCTTCATGCACATGCCAGGAGGGAGATTGTACGGCGTTAATATGACTGGCCAGCATGAATAGTTTTTTCCGGTTTTACCAAAGGGGGCAAACCCATCACTACATAGACCTAGCCTGATGTTGCGTCGCTCCATAGCGAAATCTGGGTATGTTCTATCGAAATGTTTCCAGGCGTATGCATCGGAAGGATGACACATCATATCCTCTTCAGTTTCATGGTTTGCGTGCCAACTCATGTGTTCAGCAGTAGCTCGAGACGCAAACAACCTTTGCAATCTAGGAATTAACGGCAGATGAAACAATTGCTTCACTGGTCTACGTGTATGGTTACCACCATGCCTCCTTTGAACCTTGTATCTAGGCTCACCGCAAAACTTGCAAGATTCAGCAGATTGATATTCTTTCCAATACAACATACACCCTGCGATGCAGACGTCAATCCGCTCAACCGGAAGACCGAGGTCATGCACTAACTTCTTCATATCGTAAAAGGAACTCGGCATGTTGTTATCACGGGGTAATGCTTCACGCATTATTTCCACAAAAGAATTGAAGCAGTTCTCTGACACGTTATGCTCGGCTTTAATACTTAGCATTCTTGCCGTGACTGATAGCGTTGAGTGATTGTCACAACCTCCCCATAAAGGTTCATCCGCTGAACTCAACACGTCACGAAATTTATGGCACACACTTTTTTCAAATGTTGTGTCACCAGAATTGTCAAACTGTGATGTATGACTGGAGCTTCCATGCTCATGGGTGCTCGTTTGGTTCGTTTCCCATCCAAAATTATGAGCAGCTGCATCAAGCACCATTCTCTGATATGGATTTAATTCATGTCTAGCACTACTACATTCTTCCCGTACACAAGGCAATTGGTGAGTATTGCGATATTCCTCGGGAGACATAAATGGTTCACCATGGCAAGTCCAATTGTAGTAATTCGGAGTGAAACCGTTTCTATAAAGATGCTCTTGAACGATATCATATTCTTGGAATTTACTGTTTTTGCATTTTTTGCACGGACACCTTAACTTACTTCCGTTCATGTATTCAACTTGTGAACTAGCAAACGCCATGAATTTTTCCAACCCAGCACGAAACTCATCGGTTAATCCTCCACGCCTAGGTAAGTTCTTATTATACATCCAAGACTTATCTCCTTCCATGATGCCTACAATGAAAACCCGACTCAACAAATGTCAAGATTCATTACGGTATTTTAACAAACATATGGGGGGTGTCACATGTAGCCGAGACGTTTAACCCCATATTACGCTTGAAATCAATCTCGTGTAAACAACAACGTATAACGGCAACACAACAACGCGTAATAGACAGAAATATCACTCAAATTGAAAGAAGAAATAACTTACCTTGAAATTAAACAAGTTGGGACAATGGTGTACTTTTTGCGGTTTCTTCAATCGCGAATTTCTCACTCCCTTTAGCTTTTCCGATTTCTTCGCTAAAGCATACGCATCTCCACCTCCAGGTAACTTGTACTTACTCCAAGTAGGCGTCGGGCTCTCGTTCAGACAGAGAGGAAGAAGAGATCGAGTGCTGCGAAATGAATGAATCGTCTGTTTTGTTGCTGATATAAGCTATATTTAGCGACGAAACCTATTTACTTCGTCGCTAAATAGCGACTAATAAATTAAATCGTCGCTAAAGATAGTCGCTATTCAGCGACTAAACACAAGTCGTAGGTAAATATAGTAGCTATTTAGTGACGGTACTAATATCGTCGCTATTTTGAGACGAGATTGCGACAACTTAGTCGCTAAACTGTCCAGAGATCAAGAAACGTAAAATGTAACATTAGATCACATTAGCGACGAAGTAATTACGATGCGTCGCTAAACTGTGTTTTTGCGACAACCAAGTATTTTCGTAGCTACTTAGCTATGATAAAAATGCCTTCGCTGAATGTAGTCGCTATTTAGCGACAGAAAAGCGTGATCGTCACAAAATGGCGACGACATCTTTATGTCGTGGCTATTTAGCGACGAATTAGCGACTAATTGTCTGTTGCCGTCGCTATTTTAGGTAATTGGCGACGAAATTAACTTGGTCGCTAATTTCGTCGCCACTTAGCGACTATTTGCCTTTTGTTGTCGCTAATTAGCGACGATACTGTTGTCGTCGCAAATATGTTGTAGCTAAATTACAGTTTTTTTGTAGTGAAAAATTCTACCCCTATTCCCACATTTTCCTTCCTCTCTATCCTCACAAACAAAGCATAAATATCATGGGACCACAATAATAGATCGTACTCAATTTGTAACTCCAACGTATATTTCTGCTGACGGATGAAAAATGAAAGAGTAGTCAGCTTTTAGATCTCAAGTTCAGGTCTTCTTCAGATATGTTTTTTTATCCTATGAAAAAAGGGTGAGAAGAGACTATCAGCGTGACTGCGTCCTTCAGAATTGGAGTTCAATCTTGTAGTATACGAACGTTTGACCTCCTAAAGTAAAAGCACACGGGAAGTAAGCCTTCTGTCCGGCCGAGTTACCGCCTGCAATGTTTGACAACATTAGGAGGGATGCAAAAATTGAGAACTAAATCAGTGCAAACTATTCTGCCAATTATATACGATAATGCAGAGTCTTGTTGGAGTCTTTGAGAAAATGGTCAAACATAGAGGGCTAAGTATGTTTAATCGTAGCGTCTCCCATTTACGGTAACCTAGAGAATTGGACCATGCCTGGAGCCCGCCACTCTATGAGCCTTCTACGATGCGAGTGAACAACTACAATTCACGTGCGTCATTGGGATTTCACAAAGCCAAAAATTCAATTATTGAGAGGTGACACTCACACACATATATATGTGAGTGTGTACTATGTGTATTAAAATTTAATTTTCTTTTCCGATCTTGTGAGATCTATGTGAGACTTGCATGGTATTTAACGAATCTACTATCCAATTGGGCATCTTAGGATGTATAGCACATTCACTACATGAGAGAGAGAGAGAGAGAGAGAGAGAGAGAGAGAGAGAGAGAGAGAGAGAGATTAATACCACGAAAAACTTTAAACTGGTACATCTGTGGCAAATTCACTAAAACTAATTTTTTTAATCACAAAAAATCCTAAACTAGTATGCCTGTGACAAATTTATCCAAAATTAATTTTTTGATAACAAAAAATCTCAAACTGGTACATTAGTAACAAATTTACTTTCCGTTAGTTTTCATTAAATTGGATCGATACTACAAAAAATCACAAATTAGTAAACCTGTAACAAACGAAGGGTAAAACCTTAAACTGGTAGAACCGTCAACTACCACGTATCATCCAACTTGACAATTTGACAGTAAAATTTAACGAAAATTAATGGAGGTAAATTTATCAAAGATATACCAATTTGGATTTTTTTATGATAAAAAAATTAGTTTGGGGTAAATTTATTACAGGTGTACTAGTTTGAGATTTTTCGTGGTATTAACCCTAAAAACAACCCCCCATGTCTCCATTATAATTAAGATATCGATTGCTATTCCATGCACATGCAGTATAGAAAAGTAATTAGTAATTAGTGAAGCAGATTTTGGAGAACGACCCACATACAGATTGTAGCTTTAGCAAATAAATTTATGGCATAAGTAGATTGATATATCCTTCTCGAGACTGCTTAAATATAAAGTTTGCACACTCTTACGATATATGTAATATAATAGCCATTTCGATATTGAGAACGGGCTATTGAAACAACAAGATGCAAGCCATCCGATATCATCCTCGACGCATTACTCATTTGATACATAAGATTAGCATTTGAAACCAATGCAATTCGGGTTAATTAGATAGGACCCTAAATCCCGTCATTTAAGAAAAATAATTACGTGACATTCACGCAAACAATTGAAGATCGCACAGAAACTTTGAAGGTATATTTGGGTCGACGAGCTCGAGATAAATTCTTTCCATGCGCTGGATGAGATTAATTAGCACATGGTGCTTCGTATTATATTAAGTTGCTTGCATTAGTACGAGACATAACTTCGCTTTGCACGTTATTCTTTGCATGTGGGCTTCCCACGTACTTTCACCTTGGAGGAAGAAAATGCTCTGATGAGGGTCCAGCAAATAAAGTCATAGAAATTGTCGGTGTGTTTCGCGAAAAGTTAATATTTTAAAAAATATTTCGTGCTATGGATTCAATATATCGCTCAGAAAATAAGTTCATAGAATAATTTCACTTTGTGATTTCTCAGTGATGCTCTGAGAATCATATGCTTTGAGTTTGGGGCTAGGGTTTTGAGAGGGTAACCTTTTCTTTTCTGTAGTCTAAATTTATTCTATTGAGTTTTTCTGTTCCTTGTTATACCCGTGGATACTGTAAAGTTCAAAAGTGATTCACCATCAGATTGTGTGGTTGCATGAGATGAGATGTTTGATATCCTTACTTCTACTTTAAAGTTGTTAGATAGATTTGCTTTAAATTTTGAAATTTTTACCTTTGCTTGTAGAATGCTATCATGTCTCTTATATACCTGTACGTATCGAGAGAGATGCACCATGAAATGTCGAAGCTTTCACATTGTTGACTTGTTCTAGATTTGGACGGTATCGGTACACTGAGTCGTTTTGCCATGTTATTTACAAACTCATCTTATCGTCCTTCGTTTTTTTTTTTGGTAAAGTAAGAAATTTATATACTTTCAATATGCAACTTACAGTGACGGTAGTCCTTCGTTGATCCACAAAAATTCCAATGATTCTAACGTGACAGATAATCAATCAAGAAGTCAGACCTCACCATGAACTGATGCGATAGATATGAATGATCCGTTCTACATTCATCCAACTGATAATCCACGTACGAGTTTAACCTTTCAACTATCGACCAGTCAAGAGAACTATGCAGCTTGGAATAAAGCCATGACTTTGGCACTCCAGGCAAAGACAAAACTTGGACTTGTGGTCCCCCATGCCAAATGAGGATGACATGAGCACATTGATGCCCCTACCTGATTGCGCTTGTGGTGCTTCATAAGGCAAACTTTGAGCACCGACAAGGAAATCAACTGGTGCAACTCCTGACGGGTCATAGTGATTCGTATGATGGATAGTATTCGAAGCTCAAACTTTAACGATGGACCCGTTGCCATGTCCGAACAAGACCTATCAATTAGTAAGGTGAGATGAGAAGCAGAGAGGAATCTCGTCTGCTTTATCCGACCCTTACGAGGGATCGGCAGCGATGATTAAGATGACAATAACAAAAAGAGATCTCGAGGCCCAGCACCACATTTTGATTTACTTCACGTATAGATGTTATCTGCTTCGTGGATATCTTCCGGGTCACAGTCCACAGATAGTATGCTGGACCTACAAATGACAACAATGGGGGCCTTGCAGCTGCAATTATGGCGTGCAGTCAAGTGTAGCCGATGGACGGAGCACGATTGTGCAAGAGACAATTGGGAGCAATGTTTCTGGATCGTCAGCTATGTCAGCTTTGACTCCAGCAAGTGAGTCAACTACTTAGCTTTGCTTCCTTACTGTGAGAGCTCCAATCAATCACCTTCAAGTTTTGTCGGTAATTCACATTCTCTAATGTCTAGTGACATAAAATCTTGGATATTAGATAGAGGAGCAGCTGAAACATGCATATGGCCTCTCCTAAGATTATTTTGGGACTTGTTCACAATTAAGTTCTAGAGAATGCAATTACCAAATGGAAAACTTATGTATGGTACATAGTGGAGGAACTTATAAATTGGGAGACTTACCCAATCGGTCGTAAACCTATTGTATAGATGTCAATCCAGTCATAAACTTTTCAATGTTATCAATTTAGTCTCCAACTTTTGCGCAAAATTCCAATGTAGTTCTCTCGGCCAATTTTTACTTGAAATCGCCGATGTGACGGTCTAGTCATCATGGGACATAAGCGATTTCCTACGAAAATTAGTTGGAAGGATTACATTGAAATTTCACGGAAAGGTTTTATGACTAAATTGGCAAAATTAGAAAGTTTAGGATAGAATTGATATCCGTACAATAGGTTTATAATTGAATTGACAATTTCCCCTTATAAATTAAATTAATTTATTATTCTAAAAAAATGTATTGCAGGTTAAAGATTTCTAAATTCAAGACTAAAATTCGATTTCAAAAATTTGTTCTGATGTTGAGAGAAACAAAAAGACTCATTGTGATGTTTGGGCCCGGGCCAAAGCAAATTAAATTGTCTTTCAAAAGTTCAACTATGCCCGCTATTCACCAATTTGATCCATCTAATTCATATTGATCTTTGGGGCCCACATTTAAAGCTCTCTAGAGAAGGGGCTAAATATTTTATGACCATAGTGGATGACTATACTCGAGCCACATGAACATATTTATTGAAGACTAAGCACGAAATGAATACTTAGTTATTACAAATTTATGCACAATGATAGCGAATCAATTTAACACCGAAATTAATATAATACGATCTGATAATGAACTTGAATACGAAAGTATATTCTATTCCCTATTTGGAGGGTATAGAGCACGTTTAGTTTTAGACTTTTAGGATTCAGAGGTGGTAGATAGAAATTAAAAGGGTAGGTGCAATTGCACGTTTATTTGTGGTCCTTAGTTTAGTTTTTTGAGCCATCAATTAGATCTCACGTGACACATATGTAACTACTATGGTTTATGGATAGAGAACTAAAATGTAAGCTGCCGAACTGAGACTGCTACTGTCATTTTGTTGGACTTTAAAGAAGAGAATTGACTTTTCCTTCGAAAGTTTAACTTTGTTGGGCAAAACAAACTCCATTACTAATCCCGCACGGTCGGCTTGTTTATGGGAAGCTAAGTACAACGCAAACTCAAATTAGCACGACAAATTTCAAATCCGTGTGACCATCGATGAGTTTAGCCCAAGTGAGGTTGTGGGACGTCTCGCAAACTGTGGGCCGTCGCTCTAATAGATAAGTTTAGCGTGATCTCAAACTAACACGATGAGGAGTTACGATAAAGTCACTTCCTGATGAGGATGCCTATTAGTTAACGGGCTACAAATACAATTTCCCAACTTTAGTTCTAATACACACTTTTGCCAATTCTACTATTTAATTTGTAGGGTGAAAATTGGAACATTGTTCCATTCTGGTAAAATGTGGGGGAATTTATTCAAAAAGTCCTAAATATGTTGCACTTTGGTTAATTCAGTTATAAACCTTTTAATTGTGCAAATTGAGTCCTGAACCTTTTAGGTTTTGTCAATTAAATCAATCCGGCTAATTTTGATCAAAAATCACCGATGTAGATATTGACTATCCTACATGACATGGCCAATACTAACATGGATGATTTTTAATAATTTTTAATTAATAATTTTTTTGTTTATTTATTTATTTCGAATTGTAAATTTGCTGCTAAAATTCCAAAACTAGTTGTTTTGAACCGGTTTGGTTTTCTTTAATTGATCTACCCTAGCAATCCACTAATTAACACTTCCATAAAATAAAAGAGCCCCATCAATTCTACAAATTTACAAAAGAGTTAATATCACCAAAAACCCAAAAATGGTACACCTGTGACAAAATTTACCCAAAATTAATTTTTTGACCACAAAAAACCCTAAACTAGTATATCTATAAAAAATTTACCCTCCGTTAGTTCCGTTAAATTTTATAGTCAAATTGCTAAGTTGGATGACACGTGGCAATTGATGGGTCTACTAGTTTAGGATTTTTTACCCCTCCGTTTGTCACAAATTTACCAATTTATGCTTTTTCGTGGTATTAATCTAATTTAATATAGAGTAAATTTGTCACAAATGTACCAATTTAGAGATTTTGGTGGTTAAAAAATTAGTTTAGGGTAAATTTGTCACATGTATACCAATTTGGTACTTTTGATAGTCAAAAAATTAATTCGGAGTAAAATTGTCACAAATGTTCTAGTTTGGAGTTTTTGACGGTATTAACCCTTAACAAAATGGAATAAAGGCACTAAAAGTCCTAAAACTTATCGCAAAAATTCAACTAAGTCATAAAAATTTCAAAAAATACTATTCAATCCTAAAATTTGATAAAATTGATGTAATTAGAACCTTTCATTAGCTCTGTTTATTTGACTAAAGGGCTATTTTGTTGCTTTCTTAAGACACATAACAAAAAGAAAGCCCAATTTTTTTTTCCTTAATGGGTGGTTGACTCTGTTCAAGCCCAATGCCGAAGAATATCACGAAGAAGAACCCACAAGAACTGCGCGCTTTCAAGCTGTGTGCTCTTTGATTCATAAACCCACGGAAATATGGAAGAAATTTTAGCGCCTGCGACACCCGCGCAAAAGAAATTCAGTTTCAACGATCGCTTTCTCCATTAACACGAACCTTGAAAATCTCCAAAGAAAATCACCATTTTTTTCTTCTTTCTTCTCTCTTGGGAGACGGAGTTTGCCCCGATCCGTTATAGATAAAAGAGAAAATGATATAAATGATCCATAAATTTTAACTCAATATGTAATATAATCCATGGAGTTTAACTCAATATGCAATTTGGTGTTTGAACTTTTGGTATATGTTTAAACTATGATCCTTAAGTATTAAAGTTTTTCATATAGTTCAAGGACCAATTTGAACATGTACCAAAAGTTTAGGGACTATATTGAATAAATTAAAAGTTCAGGGACCACATTGTATAGTAGGCAAAAGTTGAGGGATCACATATGTACAATATTGTTTGCTTGAGCGCCATGTAAACATTGTTTGCTTTTATGGCATCCATTTAAGCAGATTTTTAACATTTTACATTAACAAAACTTTGGCAAATGGTAAATGTATTACATATGTACAATATTGTGATTAGTTTAAGGTAAATATGTCACGGTGAAAATAGTTTAGGATTTTGGTGGCTTTTGCCTTTAACTTTTTTGGGATTCTTTCACACGTGACATTCACTTGGAGTCATAATGATGCCACATGCAATAAAAGGTATTAAAATCAAGCACATCAACATTTTCCATCAATTAAATTGGAGGGAGTTAACGGAGAGACTTAATTATAACAATTTAAGAAATTTTAGGACTTGATTACACTTTTGAAACAAATTTTAAGACTTTTCATGCATTTATCTCAAAATCAAAATTGTAAAATGAGAGTGGTTATAGCTAATCTTCTAATTTTGTGAAGTTGAAATTTAAGAAAATATCTTTAATATGATGATAATAGTAAATATGGTCTTGATATATTCTTGTTAATCAAATCCTAAACGATTAAGGTGTGAAATCAACCTTTCAGATTGGCCGAGTTCGAAGTTTAGGGACATTTAGATTAGTGCTTCCAAAATTTTGAGGAATGGAGTAGAGTACGCAGCAAAAGTATGAGACAATATTTGGTACTAGGAGTTTTGACTATGTATAGTAAGAAAGAATGTGTACATTATAGAGGTACGATTATTTATTATTTCAAGACTCACATTGTATGAAAATTTCGGGTCAAGACAATGGGAGCTTGGCAGTAGAGCTCAGCTATTGCAACCGTGGCCGCGCGAGCTCTGCTACCAAGCTCCACTATGGCCAAGCGAAAAGAAGAAACAAAAATAAAATGAAGATCAATTGAACACGAAGGAAGAAGAAAGGAGGACGAGAGACCCGGAGCCATGAAAAGAAAGAAGAGGAGAGAGACGTGCATCTTTTTTCTTTCATGAGTAGCAGCCAATGACTGTTGCTCAAGCAGTAGCTCATTTTTGCTCTTAAAGACACAGTTAAGGATGCTTAGGCTTCGTTTGGCAAAGCATTGCCAAGTGACTTTCGAGCCATTTGGCAAAAAGAAAACATGTTTGGTAAAACAATCTAAAATCCCATTTGTCCATTGCAATGCATTTGCAAGGGCCTTTCTCTCGAGGCAATGGCAAAACAAAATGGGCATTGAAGCATTTTCGACATGCTGAAGGTGAGAGTTAATGAACATTTTTGTATTTCACTTTTGCCCTCATTACCATTTTCGTATTCCTATTTTACTCTGACTGTTGGCATTGTTCATCGTCTCTCTACCTACAAAGCCACAGTTGTCGCTTTGTCGAGGGTCGCCGACTTCTGCTTGACGCTCTTTGAGAGTCCAGGGTTGCCGAGGGTTGACGATCAATGTTCACGGGCCTAACTTATGTGAGATCTAGAGGGTCCTGGGTTTGTGTTAAGCAAGATCTAGAGCGTCGTCGAGGTTGCGCAAGGGTCGCCTGCTTGCGCGACAAGGTTCACGAGTCAACACTCACCAAGGCTGAGGCTTGCATGGCCGACAGTCACCTCCAGTCGCAATGATGCTCGCCTCTGGTCACCGCCAATATTTGGCCGGTAACTGCCCGCCGCTTCCCCTCCCTCCACACCCCCCCCCCCCCCGAGTTGTTTCAAAAAATACACCAAAAATCCAAACTCTATTTGTTGTCTGCAAATACACCGTGAGTTAAAGATCAATGGCTTTACATTTCTCCAAAACTTTCCCGAAGGCACCCTTAGTGAAATTGAATTATTTGGATTGTGAACTATAAAATGTAAATGATCAAGTTTGTCTAATTGAAGAACCATTTTCCCAAATGCGTTGATTTATAGAAAAATAAATTTTACTCTCAACTCCGCAATTCGTATAATTTAACATGTATGTTATTTGGAATGCGAATTCTATTAGGACATTATCTATGTAATCAAGTAGTGGTCATTTTTTGTTTTATTTTTCAAAGTTCTAGCCTGAATAATATCATGCTTTTTAGTTAGATCTAATTGTTTTTATTCTTTTCATCTCTTTAATTAATCTACCTTGATTTCCAGCTTCGAGAGCTAACATAAAAACCATGTAGACTAATTTCCAACGAAATCTTTTTTGTGAAAAGTCCATTAAAAAGATTTATTAGAGCGTCTAGGCGTAAATTACTTCACTACTTTCCTAATATACAAGTCAAAATCACTTTTCTTCCAAAAAAAAAAAATTTAAGGCCAAAGGACATAAAACAATGTATTGCAAGGATTTTTTTTTGTCTTTTTCCCTTACCAAAAAAAAAAACAATGTATTGCAAGGAGACTCTTCTGCATCGGTTTTCTTTGTCATTTTCTCCTCGATTACAACATTTTCCTTAATTCGTTACACATGTCAATAAATTAATTTCTCCTGAATATTTTGAAATAAAATTATAAAGTATTTTGATTTAGTCTTAATTTCATGCCACACCCATTCCACAACTATTTAGGAACAACAAAAGTGTTTGAGTAAGAAGTATTCCCACTTATTTCTATATATCATATTCTTCCCTTAGCTTTACTTATTCTTTTTTTTTTAAAGGACTAATACCATAAAAAATCTTAAACTAGTTCATCGTGCCACAAAAAATCTCAAATTGATATACCATTAACTAATTTTTGGGTCACATGTGCCACATTTTCTGTTACCCCCAAATTTGTTTTTTTTGGAAATAATGTGGCATGGGTATATTAATTTGGGATAAAAGGATTTTTTGTGACATAAAAATTAGTTTGGAGTAAATGTGACATAATGGCACTAGTTTGGGGTAAATATGGCACGGGTGTACCAGTTTAAGAGTTTTTGTGATATAAAATTAGTTTTGGGGTAAATGTGATATATGTGTACTAGTTTGGACTTTTCGATAATATTAACTCTTTTTAAAAAGGTGCTTGGACAATGATATAATTTATATTTACATATACCGTGTTCTCTATTTGTAATACGAATAATTAGTTATTAGATTATACAGTTGCTATAACTAATATTTATCAATTTGGATTTTCGAATTACCCCTCACAAAAGAAACAAAAAAAAAACATCGGTGCACTCAAAACTTAGTAAGTTTTATTCTGCAAAAAATAGATCGTTGACTAGAGAGATCAACCCAACCAAATGGAGAAAAAGAAACGATCGATACCACTATAAGTTGCAAATTAGTACATTTATGCCATATTTACTCTAAACTAATTTTCATATCACAAAAAACCCCAAACTATTATTCGTTGCCACATTTACCCCAAATTAATTTTCTTATTATAAAAAATTAAGGATTTTAGCTTACTTTCGAAACTTGAGGGCTTTGCTAGGGAAAAATTAGCAGATTTCCAAAGTGACTCAAAAATTACTTTGGATAAATGTGGGACAGGTGTATCAGTATGGGATTTTTCATGAAATGGATGTACGAGGCTAAAAAGAAAAGGATTAAGACACAGACAATCCCCAAACTTTGGCCCAATGTGTAATATAGTCTCTCAACCTTGTATAAGTGCGGAAGGGTGTGGGATTTTTCGTGACATGGATGTATGAGGCTAAAAAAGAAAAGGGATAAGACACAAACAGTCCTTGAACTTTGGCCCAATGTTTAATATTGTGATATTCCGAAATTCCACCAATTGGAATTTATTGAATGATTGAGTTTTATGAGATGTGCTCGCAGTAGATTCTCGCCCGGAACTGATCATTCCTGGGAATGTTAACCATTAAGGAAAGGCTAATAGGGGAATTAAATTCGCGCGACTAGAGAAAATTCGATCGTGAATGGATTTCGACCATTAAATCGCGTAAGTGATATTTTGAGCCACTATTGGCCGATCCAAGGATAGTTGGGGGTCAGTTCGCCACTGTCCTAGTAGTGGATCGCGGGTGATTCCGTTGAACCACGAAACGACTCGACGAATGATTTCGAAATTATACCGAACGATCGTACCCCTCGGATCAAGTGATTGATCTTCGCGATTTTAATGACAACCGAGGTCGTCACGCACCGAACGGACTTGCACGTGACTCGATTCAATATCAGTCATGAGTCGATTTCGCGAATTTCCCCAGCAAGCCGCCCGTTAGCTCGAGAAACGCTCGAGTTGCGTTTAATATAATTTAATTATTGAATTTTTGCCCAAATTGGACACCGGAAAATTAGGAAGTCACACCGGAACGCTAGGACGACGTTGCACGTGAAACGTGTCAATTTTTGGTGCGCTCAAATCCTTCGGAAAAATTCGATTTGGGCAAGAAACGGAGAATTGGACCATTTTACCCTTGAGTATTAAAGAAGGGGTAGTTTTGAGGGCAAGGGGCAATTTGGTCATTTTTCAAAAAGTGGTCAAAAACTTGAAGAAAAAGCTAGACTTTTTCTCTCTCCCTCTTCGTGAAAACCCCCCTTTTCTTTTTGGCCGTGAGTTTCCCCACCCCCACCGTGACTCTCTCTCTCTTTTTCTCTCTCTCACTCTCGGTTTTCCTTTGGCCGTGAGCCCCAATCGCCGCCGTGGACACTCGCCGCAAGTCGCCGCTCGCCGATTGTAGCCGCCGCCGCAAGCCTTCGTTGGATTTCAAGATTTACCGCCGCTTTTGTTCTAGCCGAGAAAGTCTAGGACTCGGTAAGTTGCGATCTAAACCTCGCCTAGTAGATCGGGTTGTTTCGGGTTAGATAGACGCGGGTTGTTGCGATTTTGCGAGCTAAGTTGAATCACGGGCCCTAGGTTTGAATTCCGAGAATTTTGGTGGAAATTTAAGGGCCGATCAATGCTGTGAATTGGGGTTTAGTGTGCTATGGTGTGCTGTTGGGAACGAGAATGGTACCGTTGAGTCCGGCTTGGAGTTTTTGTGTAAGTGTCGTGAAGAGTCGGTAGTGTGATTTTGTGGTTTGAGTGCAGAAATTATTGTTCACGAGCTGTGGGAGTACTGTTCACTGTGCTGTGGTGAGTTGTTTGACGCGTGATTGGTACCGTTAGGTCCGTCTTGAAATTTTATGAAAATCTCGTGAAGGACCGGAATCGATTTGGCGTCATTTGGTGGGAGAAAAATAGCGATTTACGTGTTTAATGTGCGTATGGAAATTAAACCCAAATTAGGACTTCGGGTATCGATGGGTGATTTTGGGCAAAATCAGTATGGAATTAGGTGCGGAATTATATGAATAGGGAGTGGAAATTTTATGGCGGGCCTTAGGAATTAATTCGAGTATTATTTATTGAAAATTCAGAAAATAGGGGCTGCGAATTTACTGTTCATATGCCCCGAAACACTGTTCACAAGCTGTGGATTACTATTCACGGGGCTGTGAGGGTCCGATTGAGACGCGAGTTGAAGTTTTGGAACCTAGAGATTATGGCGAGAAAGTTCCATCAAGGATCGGAATTGATTCGACGCCATTTAGTTGGAGAAAAATGAGAATTTATGTGTTGGATGCATATTTAATTATAAATAAATTGTGGTGATCAAATTGAGCATGTTGTTGTGCAATTGGATGATTATATATGCTTATTGGGTGTACTCGTGAGTTAAATATTGCGTGTGCGGGCCGCGTGTAATGGACCAGTGGATTGTGGTAAATGCGTATTGAGCGTGTACTTGAGAAAGAAGGAATGGTGATGTGGTAAAGTGTGGGGTGCAAGTGTGCACAGAATTTGAGGCAATGGCATGAGAAAGTGAGGTGGGATCGGGCCGAGTATCATAAACTCGGGCAGCGATCACGTAGGTTTGTTGCATTTGGCACAGGCTGAGGCTCAAAAGAGCATGATTGAGTTCGATCCGAGGCACAATCAGCTCGGGTGAGACCGGGATTGGACCGAGGCATTATAAGCTCAGGTTTCGATCATGTAGGCTTTTCGCATTTGGCGTGGGCTGAGGATAGTGTGAAAGTGGGATCGGACCGAGGCGTGTGATGCTCGGGGGCGCGATCGAGGGCCGAGGCGTGTTTACGCGGGCCGAGAAAGTAGAGGATCGGACCAAGGCGTGTGATGCTAGGGGTGCGATCGAGGGCCGAGGCGTGTTTACGCGGGCCGAGAAAGTGGAGGCGGAATGTGAGTATGTTGAGCGGGTTGGAAACGTGGCATGTTCGTTGTGTGCGTGATATGTGGAAAGTTCGTATGTTGTGTCATGTGTTTTCAAAATAAATTTTTATAATTGGACTAACGTGCAGGCTGCGTGTGTCGAGAGTTCAAGTATGTGTATTCGTGTGTTCTGTGGTGGTTTGTTTGGTCGTGTGTTTTTCTATGTCTGGAATAACGTGATAGCCTAGGTAGGGTTTAGGTTACAACTTATTGAGAAGTGTGTCATGGTTGTATAAACCAAACCATTTCAGATCCCCCGCCTGAGCGATGAATAATCCGCCGCCACCCCCAGAACGTTTTGGAGTTACCATGCACACCGAGCTAGAGGTTCTAGAGTTTCCGATGGATCGACACAAGAGGACTCCGACTCGGAGAATCGGATCCAGAATGGATGCCTAGTAAGGGGCGTAAGGAGTAATATCCAGATATGGAATTGGGTTTTTTTGCGAGTACCATTTTTGGATGGAAGGTTGATCAGGTCATAGGCCCTTTTTGTTATGGACAGTAGTAGTGAGGCGTGCACTTGTAATTGTGGTGACTTGTAAGTGTTGGGGTGGCCTTGTAATTGTAAATATTTTGGTATAAGTTTGGAAATGAGATATTGATATGTATATTCTCCCTTAATGCCTCCCCAATTTTTATATTGTCCGGGATTAATTGTAATATCCGCTGTGGTTGTAAATCTCTGATGATTATTTAAGGTCGGCGATATTCCTGGGACGTCGCACTCATCGACCAGGTAAGGGGCATCGCGTGCCCGTTGGGATTCGGGGCGTGACAAATATTGTCCCTCAACTTTTAATTTATTCAATGTAGTCCATGAACTTTAGCCTAATGTTCAATGTGATCTCTGAACTTTTAATTCATTCAATATGGTCCCTGATTTTTGTGGAGATATTTAATGTAATCTTTGAATTATATAAAAATGTTCAATATAATTTCCGAATTTGAATTAATGGAAGGACTACATTAAATATTTTCATACAGTTCAAGGATTAAATTGAATATGTACTAAAATTTTAGGGACGACATTGAACACTTTAAAAGTTTAGGGACTGTATTGCACATTGGGTTAAATTTCATGGATCACATTGAACAAATTAAAAGTTTAGGGACCACATTGTACATTGGCTAAAGTTTAAGGACCTGCTTATATCATTTTTCCAAAAGAAACGCCAGAACAAGTACAAATACATAGTTTGTCAAAAAGAAGAAAATAATACAGAAAATACAAATTACATGGAAAATAACGACAACCGAAAGAAAATATTGAGTGGTGATGATGAAATTTCACACCTCCATGCGTAGTAGCTCCCTCACTCTCCCCCACCACAAACCAACACCCCCCCCCCCCCCCCCTCGGCTTGCCCATCGCAATTAGGCAACGAGAGAGAGAGAGAGAGAGAATCTCTACCCTTGGAAGAGAAAGGAACAACAATCGTATGCAGAAGAAAGGAAGCTCTATTTCGCGCTAAAAGCAAGCGATTCCGCTAGCTCCACTGCCCAAACATTGCCCAGTTCTTCCCTTGCAATCGCGTGGCCGACCTGAGACTCCTCAATCTTCAGGTAACCCCTCCAATTCATAAATCACCTGGGTGCATTTTCTTGCTGGATCCGGCTTCTTGGTGGTTTGTTTCTTTCACGAGGAGGGGACAGGGGATGCTTAAATCTTTCCGATGGAGAAGAAGATGATAGGCCATCTTCATGAAAGAGAAAGATGAAGCGAAGAGATAGTTTCAACCAGAGATATCTTGATGGAGACCTCACTATTGGTCCACTTGGAGATGATAGAGGAAGATATTAATTCATGGTCTCATATGATATAGCTCCTAAAGAGAAAACTCCTCTCCCTCCTAGCTCTTGCCAACCTCCATCTCCGAAACTTTCCCCTGTCAAACGTTGTTACAAATCCATCTTCGAATGGGTTAAAAAACACCTGGACAGTGACCCTCATACTGCAAATCAATAGAACCTATTTTGTCCACCCAGCCTCCCCTCTCTCAGGCTTACATGTTCAATGACGTTGATTTTCCACAAATAGAACCCTTCACCAGTCCTATTGGATATTGACACCAACCCAAGATACCCAGTATAACTACTATAGGTGTTGCTAGTCCCAATAAAGAAACAGCTCCTTCTAATTTCGTTCAAATTGGCAAACTGAAAATACTCTGGTCCAAAATAGAGCCCTTACTACGTTAAGAACATAACAGCGAAGTGATTTTCATGTCTTCCAAGTTACTAAGGTTAGAAGTAGGGAAAGTCAAAACACGTCTTGATCGAGTACACGAAAGGTGGACCAAACTGCTGAGGTTTAAGCAAAGCTTCTCCAGTATTACAAGACAAAGTTATAGAAGATGGAAGCAAGATTGATTCGACCTAAGCACTACCTACATGATCAAAAGAAGGAGATTGAGAGGCTCAGAAGACAAATTTAAGAGCTCCAGCCTGGCTAGACAAACAAGCTTGTTTCTTTCGTTGATTCTTTATTTTTCCCTTTTGGAGAAGACTTATCTTTTAAGTCATTTGGACCTTTTGGTTTCTCCACTACTTCCAGTCCCAATTCCTCTACAACTCCGTCACTTCTTCCAAGACTATCATAGCTTCCTCCTGCTAGAATACATGACGTGAAGGTAATTCGAGATAGATTTTTGGCCGAAAAGGCTAAAGCAAAACAGCCAAAACTATTTAAATCTCCCATCCCTTCGGATTCTGACTCTGATTCTAATCATGCTGAGTATTTAACCTCACATATGATCTCAAACCCTCTTGAGTCTTTCCTCAGGAGATAAGCAAATCCCACAATCCTCATGAATATCGAACAAAAGCCACAAACTAAAGGCTCTTCTGGATCTGAAGCTGAAGATAACACGGCAATAACATCTTCAGGATAAGTTGTTCGGGTGAACGCTATTAGAACACAAGAAGCTCCTATTCGCTTCGTGATGCAACCAGAATATGAGGATTGTCCTGAAACTATTTTCCCTAATGTAGCTCCAGAAAACAAAACTGTTGGTAGCAATACCTTTACACTTGATGATATTCCCTATCACAAGTGGCATGGCATATTACAAGAGTTATGAATGGACGAATGCAAAAGCAACTGATCCAAATAACGATCAATTCCACATATTATTGGAGTTCACTACCTGATTTACAAGCATCTACTCGATTGGTGGCTAAATCTCCTTCCAGTAGACCCAAACACTAGCTTGGCACAAGACTTTGATCAAGTCATTCGCATAATGCATTTGTTCTTCATTGGAAGTCCTGAAGATCTCCTGGAACAGAAGCGAAAAGAGTTTTTTGAGCGCAAATGCTGCTCTTATCGAAGGAACTATCTCAAAATTTCTAAGCGATGATGAAGCTATTTTATGCCCTCGGCCCTTAAGCCAGTCTTCCTAATATCCATTCCTTCATAGATCTCCAACATGGTGGACAAATACTTTCAAGCCCGCAATCAACAAACTTTAGATGATTCCCTTGGTGAAATTTAACAGGATATCCGTATTGCTTTAGACAAACCGTGTCCCCACAACAAGGCATTCAAAGAATTCACATAAAACAATCGAATGCTAGATAAGGCCCACAAGAAGTCAGGACTCCAAATCAAATGTGGCCACAAAAATTCCTATGACTATTCAACTAAGAAGAAGAAACATTTCAAAAAATATCTCATTTATCAGAAAAAGAAGGGAAAATGGAAGTTCCTTCGCAAGAGTAAGCGGCACAACAGCAGTAGACGTAATGGCAAGAAAAGGAAAAAAGATGTTTTATCTATGGAGCCAAATGACATTTTGTGAAAAAATGTGCTCAAGCAAATAAAAGGAGTATAAATCTTGTGGATTCTATACACCACAAGACCGGAATCACCATTGAAGAAGATGATCTTGAATCTCTCTTTTCCCTTGAAGATAAACCTTCGGAAAAGACTATTTGTGCCATCCAAACCTTTTTAGACGCCAATGGCGATGAAGGGTCAAACTCTGCAGATGATGGAATATTTTTCTTTGAACATTCATCCTCATCACAACCATCATTAAACCCACCAATCCAAATGTCCGAGAAGAGGCCTCTTTCGTTCAAACCATATATTCCCCTTTAAATCTTTCTCACTAAATATGCTAAACCTATATCCCTCGTAGCACTCATAGATATTGATGCAGATTCATCCATCCTTGATCCCAAGCTTCTCCTTGAAGAATATTGGGAACCCACACCCAATATTTTACCTCTGCCTCAGGAAACACATTTGCCACCAAAATGAGAAGCAAACTTATCACAATTCAATTTTTTTCACAGTGCTTTATTGTTTCCATGGTCCTTGGTTCACCATCTCCTGACCGAGATCTCATCATCGGTTGGGATGTTCTGACCTGGCTTCCTAGTCTCAAAATTATGCTAAATGGATTGACGTTTTACTCTCAATTCCGAGAATTTGTGGAGACTAGAAGGCTCTGGCTCTATCTCATCTAGCCAGAGCACCTAGACCCCATCCTTCAACTTCTCCTAGAATCATGTGCTGA
Source organism: Syzygium jambos (assembly GCA_031216235.1). Classification (NCBI taxonomy): domain Eukaryota; kingdom Viridiplantae; phylum Streptophyta; class Magnoliopsida; order Myrtales; family Myrtaceae; genus Syzygium; species Syzygium jambos. The sequence continues at coordinate 24,641,219 of CM062222.1, forward strand.
AACTCATGCAAAGTTTCTCACCAAATGTCAACATCCTCTGTGGAGAAATGAAGACTTCTTCATTAAGTTGCCTTTCAAGAAAAATGATGACGTTAATCTTACCAAGGCAAGCCACACAGGAATGAACTCTTCAGATTTTCAGCTAGCCCGAAAAGAATGCGAAGACTAGTTCAACAAGGTTTGATTGAGCCCACAAATTTCTAGTGAACATGTGAAGCATTTTATGTAGAAAAATGTGCTGAACAAGTTCAGGGAAAATTTCGACCAAAAAAAGAGTTCAAGGAAAAAAGAGACTGGTCATCAACTACTAGCCTTTAAACTTATTCATTCTAGATGACAAGTTTCCTTTACCAAATAGGAAAACACTACTCTCTAGTTTGTCAAATGAAAAAGTCTATTCAAAGTTCAACTTGAAGGCAGAATTCTGGCAACTAGGGATTCATCCAGAGCATATACACAAAATAGCCTTTTGCATTCTGGGTCAACACTTCTAGTGGAAAGTCCTTTCTTTTGGGTTGAAGACAGCCCCTTCGATTCAAAAGGCAATGTGTAGAATCTTCCACCAGATTAGTTCAAATTCTCCGATTTACATTGATGACATCCCACTTTATAGAGAGGATTGCAACCTCCTCTCCCAGTTTGCTAATATTAGGGGTGTGCAAAAAAACCGGGACCCGCCCGAACTACCCGGAACCGGACTGGAACCGATGGTTCCCAAGGGAACCGGTCCAATTCCTGGTTCCAATTTTTTGGAACCGGTACTGTTTGGGCCGGTTCTTGGTTCCCGGTTTGGAACTACCCACCCGCCCACCCGCCCACCCGGACCAGACAGGTAATATAATAATAATATTTTTTTTATTTTTTAATTTTTAATTAAAAAATCTGACCAAAAAATTTTTTAAAAAAAGAATAAAATTTGTTATCATGTCTGGAGCTCTTGCGTAGTTGGGATACCTTGGTCATTTTTCACAATAATTAATGGGTACCCACCTGATTTATGGATGATGTGGTTAATATAATCGATCATAGTGTAGGAATTGTATGAAAAGTTATATTCTTTTCCTTTTGTTTTGTTGATTCGATGTTGGTTCACAGATTTTTTTTTATTTTGTCCAGAAAAACTTGTTGAGACCGGTTCCATAGACCTGCCCAAGAATCGGACTGGACCGGCGGTTGGTTCTCGGGTGGGTTCGTGGAACCGACTGGCGGTTCTCGATTTCAATTTTTGGAACCGGTCCTATAGCGGGCGGTCCACGGTTCCGGGGTGGGAACCGCCCACCCGGACCATGCACACCCCTAGCTGACATAGTCAAGCAATATGGCATCATGCTCTTCCAGAAAAAGATGAAGCTTGCCCAAACTGAGATAGAATTCCTAAGCATGTAGCTTAAAGACGGTGTTTTCTAGCCTAATGACCATATTGCCAAAGAACTACTTAAACTTCTAGATGAAAATCTTTCTCATAAGCAAGTCCAACAATTTCTTGGCATTGGCAACTATCTAAGAGATTTTGTTCCTAAGATCACTAGGCATATGCACCATTGCAAAAGATGTTAGAGAAAGATCCATCTCCTTGGGAATCCTCTCAAACCAAAGCAGTCCTGTCACTCAAATAGAAGTTACAATCTCTGCCTCAATTACAAATTCCCTATGATGGCAAGAGAATTCTTCAGACTGATGCCAGTGACAAATATTGGACAGCAGTTATCCTTGAAGAATAGGCAGATAGCAAAAGAAGAATATGTGGACATAAAAATGGAAGATTTTCTCAAGCAAATATTCATTATTATTCCACTTTCAAGGAAATTCTAACTATTAAGTGTGGGACTAAGAAATTCAAATTCCGTCTTATTGGTCATTATTTCTTTGTGGAAATGGACATATCCTCTTTTCCCCAAATGTTAAAGTTCAAGCAGAAAATAGTCTTACATCCTCAACTCCTCAGATGGGTAGAGTGATTTTCCAAATATTCCTTAGAAACCAAACACATTGCGGGGACGAAGAACGTGCTTGCTATTTTTTATCCAGGTCAAATCCATAAATACGTATGCCTCCAGGACTGCCAGTGAACATATCAAGGCTTAGCCAATGTTACCTAAGTTGCCAAGTAAAGAGTAACCCCCTGAAATTCCAGACTTTATCTAAGGAAATGTTTCTGCTAAAAGCATCATTGATCTTTTGGGTATAAATCAACGCAATGTTTTCAACAAGTATAGAGGATTATGTTTAAGACCCCTAGGATTACATCCGAAGTATCCGTTCATACATCCTCTCACCATTTTCGTCGATGATCCATTTCCTGAGGAATTGAAATGATTTTTCTAGTATTTGTTAAATCTGCATACCATAGCCTTTGAATTTCCTAAAGTAAAAATGCCTCTCATTATTGGCAAGATTATTTAAGGAGAAACACATTTTCAACATTTAGGTGAATTTCTTACATGGTTCAAACCTTTGGCAACCTGGAAAGCATTTTTTGAAAGAACACTTGGGGCTTGTAGACCTAATCCAAGAGTTACACACCATTGCTGTGTGTCATCGACCATGGATATTCTTAAGGCCCAATGGCAACCTTCACAAAACCCCAGCACAAGTAGGTGTTTCAACTTTCGAACCATAGCCAGCTTTAGATGAGTTATACAAGACTCTCCATACTCGTATTAGTCAACTTCCGCAGGAATACCATGAGCTTCAGAGGATTCTATGTCAACACAACAGGTTGTTCCCTTTAGAGATATGGCCTCATGGCAATACCGTATCACGTCACTCAAACCCAAATTTTCCTGAACAAAGCTCTAAAATCCGACAAGCTCTTAAAGAGTATTATGGATATGATCTCATTGATAATGAAGATGATAAACCTGCACATGGTCCCAAGATATTCCTTTTTCCTCACAAGATCCATGGGGTGGCTCGCTAGCACAAAACTCAAACTCCTCATCCCCCTCCCCCGGCAAATTACAGCTAGCCTCCGCTACCCCCAACCACATATGGCTTGTCCCTCACCATCCAAGAAACAAAAGGACGGATGCCTGATCTACATTCATGTTAGGAATCCATGATGATCCAATTGCCGACCAATTCCTGTCCTAGTGGGAAATCAACAGCCTTATTCGAGCTTATCGGCAACATAATGATGGAGATAGCTCAGACAGCTCTATAGATAACACAAAAGAAGAATTCAACAATAAAGTAGGCATGTGATAATTGTGCATGTGGTATGAATTATAGCTGTGAAAGTGTCTGTACTATGTTGTGTGAATTATATGTTTGTATGCAAGTGTAACTGATCTACTTTAAAGATGCTTGTAAGATGTTTGTACCACCGGGAGCGGAATCCAATGTTTGAAGCCTACATAAGGCAATGTATTGCGTAATGGAAGTCAGACCTAGCCCTAGAAACAAAATCGTGTTGTGTTCTAAACTCATAACTTTCTAAATCCTCTCCATCTCCTAGAATTGCACCTTCTGATTAGGAACTTGTTATTAGTTCAGTAAGGTGACGTGGTTAAGTAGGCTCTCTACTTGCCACAAAGTGGAACTTATGAATAAGAAAATCTGGAACTTAAATGTTCGGTTTCGAGAAGCAAGTCTGGAGACTGAAAAACATTCCCCTCAAAATGGCGAAGTGTGTTGATGTTTTAGGGATAGCATATCTATCTCACTTCAACGAGGGGTAAATATGACACGGATATACGAGGCCGAAAAGAAAAGCCGGAACAAAGTACGGAGACATAGTTTGAGAAAAAGGAAGAAACTCATACAGAAAATACAAACTATATGTTAAATAGCGACAACCCAAAAAGAAAGAAATATCGAGTCCGTCCAGCTCCTCACTGCCCCTCCTCCTCCTCCTCCTCCTCGGCCCACCCGCAAGAGAGAGAGAATCTCTACCCCCGGAAGAGAAGAAACAACAGGCGTACGCGGAAGAAAGGGAAGCTCTGTTTCGCGCTAAAAGCGAGCGATTCCGCTAGCTCCGCTGCCCAAACATTGGCGATTCAGCAGGACCCCTCTCCTCAATCTTCAGGTAAACCCCCCCGAAATTCGCAGATCACCTTGGTGCGCGTTCTTACTGGATCCCACTTCACGGTACTTCGTTTCTTTCGCGGGGAGGGGAACTGGGGGGTCGCTCTGCTCTTCTTCCGCAGATCTGATCTCCTGATCTCGTTTCATGCCCTCGTTCGGGCCGGAGCAAGATGGGGATTGTGTTCACGCGGATGTTCTCGTCCCTGTTCGGCAACAAGGAGGCCCGGATCCTCGTGCTCGGGCTCGACAATGCCGGGAAGACCACGATCCTCTGTACGTCCCTCTGGTTCTGGGGTTACCCTTTTCTTGTTTCGCGGTTTCGGGTGGTGGGTCCGTGTCGGAATTGTTTGATTGTGTCATGATGTGGTGATTTGGGTTCTTGCTGCAGATCGCCTGCAGATGGGTGAAGTTGTTTCCACTATTCCAAGTCGGTATCCCTTGTCTTTGCTGAATCTTTCTTTGTGTGGGTTTGTCGTCTGCGTGGGTGCTGAGAGATGTGTTTGTGATCTTGTATCTGATGCAGCGATTGGATTCAATGTGGAAACAGTCCAATATAACAATATCAAGTTTCAAGTCTGGGATCTCGGTACGCTGGTTTCTTTTATCCTTTTAGATAATTTTCCCCGTCTTAACTTTTACAGGATCATACACTTGTGATGCCAATAGAATCAAAGGATAGAGCCTAGACATTATGCTGTATTAAATTAGCTGAGCGACATCGTTTGGTCATTGCATTCATATTGGTTATGCTGCAACTTTATCAATTTTTTTAACTTGTTTGGGAATTTCTAGAAGAACTGCATATTTCATTTTCTTACTCCTCTTTGTGCATTGTGCTTTAGTTTTTTGCTGGTTCCTTTCCGATCATATGCTCTGAACCCTCGATGCCATATCAGTGTCTTGTCTGTGGATAAGTAGTATAGCTATCTTTATGACGCAGAATGTTGATTTGATGGTGAAATTACCAATTTGGATATGTTATGTTACTTAAGATGAGAGCAACATACTGGATGTAAATATACTTCTCCTTTCAATACCACGAAATGCTGTGCATATTTTTACTTAGTCAATCCTTCTGTGAAAGGATAAAGTTTGAAAGGTATCATGGAGGCCTATGCAGTGTTTACAGAACTGACTAGATTGGCTTATATTTATCTGATGGACAGTCTTTCTTTCATAGTGTTGCGAAGAAAAGCAATAATGAGAAAGTTATCAATGGGATTTTGAGATTGTTGAAATGATCATGTTCCATCCAAATACTTTGTCTTTATAATTACTTTCCAAAGCATGAGCATGATTAGGTCATTCAAATAAAAGGGAGGGTTAGGTCAACCATGTTTAGTGCACAGTCTAATACGTGGACTGCAAATCGTTTGTGCACATGAAGGGAGAGAGGGAAAATAGGCGAGAGAACCACCCCTTATCAATATGGATTTTCTAGGTGGCTTTCTCTGGACTAATAGTTGACATGTGTTAGTACAAATCTGTTGACTTTGCAAAAGAGAAACATGTGTTTGGAAGAGTATGAATAGTGAGAACCCTCAGAAACAGATTGGTGTAGGAAATGTTCTGCATAATTAATGAAATATGTTGATTGCAGTAAATGAGCATTTTTATTCACACTTACTTGGATGTTTTATGCTGTTAATAATATCAAAGCCTCTTCCTTTAGATGCAAAGGAAAACCAACATGCACAAGCATATAATTCCTTGACAAGAACATTAGAGATAGAAAGTAATTTGTGGAACGAGTTGCCACCATCGTTGCTATTCCTGTCATATCTTTCCTGAGTCTAGGCTTCCTATTGATGTTAACTTCTTATGGTTACTGGATAATTGGTTTTGATGTTTTAATCGGAATTAGAAATTTGATTATTGGAATAAGGAATGGAAGTTTAAGAATTGTAAACTGATTGCTTGCCAAAAAAAAGGAAAAATTTGAAGCATTTTATTTTATTTTGAATTGCATGGACAGAAGTTTTAATTTTCATTGGCCTTGTAGAACCACACAGAAAAATTGTTTCTTGTTTATTTGTCAGGATATGACTTGATTGCATTCTGTCAACTCTACTATTGCTATTGTGAGAGCTAGTGTGTCCGTGTCCAGTGTCCCTCTTGCCTTACCAGTTTTGATCTCCATAGTTCTTTCGACTATTGTCTTCAGTGTTCTTAATATGAATGTTGTGGCTGGTGCTTGTTCTTAAATTCTAGAGTTCTCTAGGGTAGTTTCTATGCTCCTAGCCAAAATGAGAAAGGACCATGAGAACCATCAATACATCATTTGGGGGTGATTACTTTGTTAATGATGATTTTGTGCTTTTGGTATATTTCATGCTTTATATAGAGAAACATTTGCTGAATGGTTTCTATGAGGCGAATTAGATGCTGATGGTACTGTTTTTGTGTGTTGATGTAGGTGGGCAAACAAGTATCAGGTAACTGCTGCATTTGTATGGTTACTCTTTTTTGAAGCTGATTGATTTATAGGAGATTCTGAATTTATTGTTACTCTGTTGTTTTGTTTGGAAGTATCACTTGTCATTGTAGAAGGTCTTAATCTTACAGAAGCATGATTTATGAATGTTAGATAATAGATATGGCTTGTCTGGATGGCACTTTCATGTGCAAGATCCATAATTTGTAAGATGATCTGGCTGGCAACAACAAAGCATGGTTAAGTAGGTTTTGAACTAGAACTCCTGGTTGTGGAGCTATAAAATATAATTGATGAAGATATACATTCTAATAAAATAGGGGAAGTGAGATCTCTGCTTTTTGAATGAGTACTATAGTCACTGGATAGAAGAAAGGAATGATTATCTATTTGTCGTTTGCTGATGTAAGATGTCACTGCATCGAACACATAAAATTACCATGGCTTTTACATTCATTGAAACTGTCAGATATTGCAATGTCTGTGTTTTCACTTCTCAGATTGAAATACGCCACAAGCTATGTCCTTGTGCCATCTGCGTATATTCTTTGTCATCTCACTAGCTTTTGTGATTTCGTCAATACTTGTTTAAGAATTGTTTGGTATATCATTGCCTTATCAATTTTCTTTATAAACGCCCATAATTATGACCTGTCCAGGCCATATTGGAGATGCTATTTTCCAAACACTCAAGCCATTATCTATGTGGTTGATTCAAGTGACACCGATAGGCTTGTGATAGCAAAAGAAGAATTTCATGCTATCTTGGAGGTATCCCCTCTTCATTTTTTGGGATAAATGCATGGAAAGTACGTGCCTTGTTTAGTTAACTTCCATTTGAGTTTGTTAGAATTTTCCAATTAAGTACATCTATAGTTAACTATGTCAATCATGTGTATAGTCAAATTTATGAAAATGCTAACATTGACATCGACATTATTCACTGACATATCATGTTTGATTAAGGACCCAACTAGAAATTTTGGAAAGTTCATCTATTCATACACAATTACCATTAAAAATGAAAAAAAAAATTATAACACAGAAATCTGAAGTCTGCTTACATTATGATGCAAAAAAAGAAAAGACAGCATACAGGCTTGCATCCATCTGCATGGACAGTCAGTAAATAGAGAGGGCTCTCATTCTAACAAAAGCTTTGTGGTAACCGATTGTTCTTTTTTATAGGGACTTTTGGTGCATATTAAGACGTGTCCAAAGTTGAAGTGCAATGACCTTATTTTCTGTTGTTTCCTTAGGGTTAGGAATGGCTATGCAATAGAACTTTCCAGGAAATTTTTTTCTTTTTCTTTGCAAAAGCAAATTTTTTTATCTCTTAGAAAATTTTTGTTTTACCATTGTGGAAAAAATTAAATACAAATGCATGAACTTTGCAATTTAAATCTTAGCAATCAGTCAAACGTGACACGAGGGCATTTGTGGTCAGTGTTATCCATGTCAGCATTTCAAGGCAATCATCACTATGGTTTGATAGTTCATTAACACTTTTTGGAAAAACTTAAGTCTTGGGCTCTAGTATGGAGATACCAAAAAGTACATGCACTTATCTCTTGATTTGTTATAACAATTAGAAGGAGACACAAGGATCATTTATGAAGCATTTTCGTATTTTCAGCCTATGATAATTCAAAACATGGCGAATCCAGCTTATAGTTAGTCCTCTTCTATCTTAACAGCTTAACAGTGGCCTGGGTCTGGGGTTTCAGAAGTTTTTATTACCAAATTTGCAAAGTTTGCCACGGAAGAGTTGTAGCTTAGACCCTAGATCTCAGACACGTGAATCTCAATTATCCAAGGCCATTTTGTTTTTGTCCATCTTGGTGAAATTGATGACTCCTCAAGTACGGATCTTTAGGATCTTACCAACTTCTTACATCTCTTCTAACAGTTCTAGTGTTTTGGCAGGAAGAAGAGTTAAAAGGGGCTGTTGTCCTGATTTATGCTAACAAGCAGGTGCTTACTTTGGCTATCTTCTTGAGAATTGCAATTGTGAATAATATTTGAATTGATATGCACCATATGATTTCAGCACTGATCAACCTCTAAGGCTTTTCTTTACTCATGAACTGGAGTTTACTTAATGAATCGCTGTGTTTCACATTGCTTGAACATTTCCTTTTGCACGTCTTCCTCTTTCTTTTGCCCTTGGGTTTCTTCTGATATTCACTTTGGTCTTCCCAGGATCTTCCCGGAGCGCTTGATGACGCTGCAATAACTGAAGCATTGGAGTTGCATAAGATCAAAAGTCGCCAATGGGCTATCTTTAAAACTTCTGCTATTAAAGGGGAGGGCCTTTTTGAGGGCCTTGACTGGTAAGCCAAAGTAGCTAAACTGATGTTTTGGTTTGCAAGCTCTTAGTAATCGAAGCTTAATGTTTTCATATATGTTTTCAATACATAAGAAAGCTGGATGCTTTCATAGAAGGTCTATTGATGTGTTACAATGTACTGCCAACTAGTTGACCGCAGTCCAATTAATTCCTAGCGGACTTCACATGTCCGATGTCTCTAGTTGAGATTTTCATTGTTGGACTCAAGGGAAAGCCTTTCTGCAGTTACAAGTGCACCCATCATAATTACTCAGCAATCAGCACGTATCCCGGTCATGTGACTATGTAACTAATTTTAGGTTGAATTGAATCAGCGATGGCCAACTTGTCCTTGTTTTCTCAGTTTTCTCATGCAGCATCAAGAGGAAAGTTTTTTTTTTTTTAATGGTGTTTTCTTCATCAGTATCTCATTTTCTCTTTGGAATAGATTGTGCTTTGATATGTGACTGCTCTGTGTCTGTCTGAGGGGTCTGGGATTTTCCAAAACCCATCTTATGGTCAGCCTTCTGATGTGAATATGCTAGACCCAATCTCCCTAAGTCTACAAGCATCATGAGACACTTCATATCCTGTGTGGTTGGTCTTTGATAAATCTCTTAAGTTTTTTGTGGGTATCGTCTACCTTCTTACATATTTATGTAGTGCATGCTGCTTTGTCTTGCTTTTGCTTAGGAGCAGTATCACTTCTCTGAGGGCTAATGCCGATACTTGCTTTGCTTGTGTGCAGGTTGAGTAATACACTGAAGTCGGGAGGAGGCTAAGGTTGATTATGGTTTGTCGAGAGATGAAAATTCAGCCATTGCCGAGCATGAAATAGAAAGGGTCTAGTCTTTACTTGGTTAAACTTGATGATTGAGTTTGACATTCATCCACTTAAATGATATAATCTGATGTACTGATTTTAGGGAGTTTTGGATGACTTACTTTCAAGAATTGTGAAACTTTCATCAAGCACATGAACAAATGGCTCTCACTTTTCACTTGTTGCATTTTTCCTTTCAATTGTGTAATCTCGTCATTCGTTTTGTCCTTCACCTCTTTGAAAAACATTTTCTTCCGAATGCTTTTCTCTTCAGACTTTGGCATTTTTAAGCTCAGGGTAAAATGCACTTTAGCTCTTTCAATTTTCAACTTTCTTTCATCAACCCACTCAACTTAAAGTCAGTGAAAAGTTGAGGTGGTGGTCTATACGGCTTATTTTACTATTGTTTTGTCTCAATTGATGTGGCATCTTATGTGTGCAGTGATATTTTTGAGATGTAAAGAATGCTGAATGACCTAAACTATCTGAGGCCGGATGACCTACAATGAAATTCATAAAGTTGAGTGCTTACAAGTAAAGTTCAATACAATCACACGCATCCACGCTGGTCATTTTGCAGTGCGCAAAAGATGCAAAAGATTCAAGTAAGTCCCATCAGCTGCTACATTAGATTGTTGACGTAATTTTGGTCGGCCAGGTCGTCTGGTCGTGACTCAGATTGACTTGACTGAAAGTCAAAGCGAAGTTGAACAACACATTTGTTTAAATTGAGAGACTAGTCTGCATATCATGTTAAAAGTTTTGGCAAGCTGGTTAAGTTTGTTTCAACCCCACATTGGTCAAGTTTGCAGAAAGGAAGAGATTTTGAGTTCAATTCCAACAGTTTTCCCTATCCTTGCTTATAAGAAGATGACATCCTCCAAAAGTTTAAGGTGTCTGAACATGACTTGTGCATAACAAATCAATGCAGTATAAATGGTAGAAAGAGGATGTGGAGATTGAAAATAGACAGAAAAGATGTAAGGAAGACAAGAAGAGAGACCCAAGAAGATCAGCTGAAGTTTTGTTCTTCAACGTTCCATCATGATAAGAAAAGAAACAGTATTAAACCCTCATTTCTTAATTTATAAGACCTAAAGAAAGACTAAGCAAGTAAGACGAGAGTGCTATTAGAATCCCTCTCCTGCATTCACATGGTCTCCATCTTGTCTCATTTCCTAGGTCGGACACATGCGGCTTCTCACTTTCGCTCTATCCTAATCTGGTGAAGGGCTACCCTCGCTAGCCTAGGCCTGAGTGTCCCTCGCCCTTGCCCTCACCCGATTTGGCGAAGGGTGGCTGTCACGCCCCGAACCCCGACGGACTCGCGACACCCCTTCGACGGTCGTAATGAACGCGACGTCTTAGGACGTGTCGCCGACCCAAATGAAATACGCAAGCGGAAGCGAAATATAAATAACCCAGACAATAAACCATGACCAAGAGATAGCACTAGCATAAGAACAATATACGCATTTTATAAAAATACGTGGCAGATACAAACAGTAGAACCACGTTCATCAAAAGGGAGTAAAGGTTGGGTAACCTACTTCGCTATACAAAACGAGAGCAACAAAAAAAAAAGGTGGAATGAAGCATCAATTGCCTAAAGTCACTCCCGGTCTTCGAACAGCACATGACGACTATTCGTCACTACAGTCCTGAAAATGTTTAACAACGGGGGATGAGATAAATCTCAATAAGTAGCAACCTAAACCCCATGTAGGCCAATGCGTATCCAGACGAGTCTCCACATACAATCTAACGACCGACAAACTAAAATTTACAAACACATACTTACCTTGCCTCAAATCACACGCCAACTCTGTACGATAGTCAAATCACATTAATGCATCCAGCATAACACATATTCAGAGCACACAAAGAAATTTCCCATGCATCGTACAACCATACTCGTGTGTGTCTCGATTATAAGGTAAAAACCACTTGGGCACGTCTTATATCATGCCCAGTAGTATTCACTCCATAATCAAACATTATACAATATGCGTGGTCCAGCCAACTTTCTCATGACCTCCCGGGTCCTTTCACACTGCCCGCGTAAACACGCCTTGGGCCCATTTTCACGACTCGCGTAAACACACCTTAGGTGCATTCTCACAGCCCGCGCTACTGCGCCTCAAGCTCATTCTCACAACCCGCGTTACTGCGCCTTAGGCTCAGCCCTCCGATCAATCCGTACTCAGTTCTGCGTAACCACGCCTCATGACATTTCTTTCTTTCCAATGACCCGCGTAACCTATGCCTCAGGTCTAACTCACCTTCCACAGCTCGTGTAAACACACCTCAGGCTCAGCCCTCCGATCAATCCGGGCTTTGTCCAATGACCCGCGTAAACACGCTTCGGGTCTATCCTGCCTCAGGCTATTCGGACAGGCATACACGTCATATGCTTCAATCGATTCCATGCCAATCACATATTCAAATCACACTTTAATACACTCAATTGTCAATTATCCCAATCAATCCGTACAAGTATCAAACTCAATCCGTAAAGCATCACAAGCTAGCCACATTGCACAACCATCAATCTAACACATTGAACATGCTCAATTTCAAGTCATGTGCTTGCCATTTTGGCCCACAATTCCAACATTTGACCTAGTCATATTCAACCCATGATCCATCACAAACCGGCCACCGTCAAGCGTCAAATTGCACTCACAAGCACCACGACAAACCAACCACATACGTGCCCATCAATCAATCATAAACTCCAATTCCAATCACAAACTCATCACACTAACCCGCTAATTCAACACTCAATCGACTCAATCAAACGTCATTTTCACCCACACCAGCCACGACAATTCGATCATTGCACCCATATAATTTAGCCACTAAACATGCCACATAATTACCACAATTCAATCCACTAATTAATTACATTTTTAATTTGGCTGTAACCCAAGCTTTCCTACTAAATCAGTACTAATTAACCTTTAAACAAGTCTATAAATACCCAAAGTACTAGGTAGGGATTAAGAAGTCACTTACCTAAGTTTGGTCCGGAAAAAATCTACATAGGCCCAAAATGGCCCGGGTAAACAGTAACGGGCTCGACACGGGCAAGGGCGCGGGGCTCGGCCACAGCTCGGTACACGGCCCGGCGACTCGGCGCGGCACTCGACCACAGCCTGGGACACTCGGCCATGGTAAGTGCAGCGGCTAGGCACACTTGGGCATGGCCTGGGCGACTCGGCTCGAGGCTGGGCACACAACCCGACGGGCTTGGGCACGGCTGAGCATGCTCGGCTGGCTGGTTGACACGGCGGTGACAAGCGGCTGGGCCGGACGGCAAGGCAGCAGCGGCGTCAGAGACTGGACGGTGATGACTTGGCAGATCTGATCGGTCACGACTTCGGTGTAACCAACGGCCGCGCGAACAGGGGAAGAAAGGGAAGAAGAGGTCGACGACGACAGCTCCGGGCCTGAACGAGTGATGCGCGGTAGCCGGATGAGCGGCTAGGCCGAGGTAAGCCAAAATAGGGGAGGGCGTCGGGGGAGAAGAAAAACAGGGGAAGGGAGGTGGTGGCGAGAGAAAGGGGGAGCTAGGGTTTGAGGGGGCACGAGCTGGCAGCGATGGGGCAGCACGGTGGCGTGCTAGTCCCGGTGAGTTGGCATGGCAATGTGGCGGCGAGCTGAGCAGTGACGAGCTCGGCCCGGTAAGCTGGGCTCGTGACGGCGACAGGTGGGCGGCGGCTGGCGGGGCGGCGGTGCCAGGCGGACTGCCGACGACGGTTGGGTGCGGCGAGCGGCCAACTAGGGATGAACTCGAGCGGTTGGCAAGCTGGTCGGGCAACAGAAGAAGAAGAAGCAGAAGCCACGGCGGGGAAGAGAGGAAGAAGAAAGAAGAAGGAAGAAAAGAAGAAAAGAAAGAAAAGAAAAGAGAGAAAGAGAGGGGGAGGTTAGGTCTGTGCATGGTAAGGGGAAGGGATGTGCATGGGGGGAAGGGGAACGTGCGTGTGAGAGAGAGAGAGAGAGAGAGAGAGAGAGAGAGAGAACAGACGGGACAGGGGGGAAAAGTGAGCGGGAAAAGAGGAGGAGAGAGAGAAAAAGTCAACGTACTCTATCGCGATTCAACGGTCACGATTTGAACCAAAAAACGATTCAACGGCCCACGAAAATCCTAATTAATAATACAGGAAAAAGAGCCAAAAGAAAACAAATAAAACACACTACGAGGGAGATCTACTAGTCCAAATTCGCACTTGGTCAAAATTTTACTTTTCACATATCCCGGACAATATCGAGGCTGGTCACAATAATATCGATATCGTCCAATTAAATTTGTCTCGGAACTCCAAAAAATTCGATACCAAAATTTGGGCTCTAAATAACGGCCAAATTCGATCTAGAGTGCGATTCTAGCGAAATCTCTATTTTAAAAATAATAACCGAGAGTGATTAGTTCCCAAGCGAGATTTTACTATAAGCACACTGACAAATTACACGTTTTATAAATTTCAAAAATGGGTCGAAATTCGGAATGTCACAACTCTTCCCCCCTGACAAAAATTTCGTCCTCGAAATTTATAATCCAACCCAACTATTCGAACAAATGGGAGTATTGGTGTTTCATCAACTCTTCGCTTTTCCATGTCGCACCTTCGGTTCCATGATGCTCCCAAATTATTTTGACCATTGAAATTGTCTTGTTCTGCAACAGCCGCTCCATTTTGTCCTTGATTTTTATTGGCTTTTCCACGTACGACATTCTATTGTCCACGTCTATTTCTTCATCATTCAGCACGTGGATCGGGTTCGGTTCGTACTTCCTTAACATAGACACGTGTAACACATTGTGGATTTGAGATAAATTTGACGGTAGCGTGAGACGATAGGCCAAAGTGCCGATTCTCTCTAAGACTTCGAACGGACCCACGTACCTCGGCTCAATTTTCCTTTCTTGCCAAATCGGGACAATCCTTTCATCGACGATACCTTAAGAAAAACGTGGTCTCCCACTTGAAACTCCAAAGGCCTACGTTTCCGGTTTGCGTAATTTTTTTGGCAGCTCTGAGCAGTTTTAAGTCTGTCCCGAATAACCTTGACCGTCTCGACTGACTGTTGAACCAACTCTACACCCGTGATGCTCCTCTCACCAACTTCATCTCAATAAACCGGTGTTTTGCAAGCTTTGCCATACAACGCTTCAAGCAGTGCCATTTTGATACTCTGCTGGTAGCTATTGTTGTAGGCAAATTCGACCAAATGCAACTATTCTTCCCAACCGCTCTTAAAATCTAACACACACGCTCGTAGCATGTCTTCCAAAATCTGAATCGTCCTTTTTGACTGGCCATCTATTTGCGGATGATAAGCTGTGCTAAACTGTAACTTTGTTCCTAATGCCATGTGAAGACTTTTTCTCAAAAAACGGCAATAAACTTGGGATCACGGTCCGAGGTGATCGTCACTGGCACTCCATGTAGACGAACTATCTGTTGTCCATACAGCTTTGCGTACCTTTCTAATGCGAAGTCCTTTCACACTGCCAGAAAATGTGTCGATTTTGTCAATCGATCTACTATAACCCAAATTGAATCATGGCCCCTCTGGCTTCTCAACAGTCCCATAGCAAAGTCCATCGTGATATGCTCCCATTTTCCATTCAGGGATTTTCAATGGCTGCAACAATTCACCCGGCTTACAATGTTGCGCCTTCACTTGTTCGCATGTTAAACATTTAGCCACGTGCTTGGCCACATCTACTTTCATGTCGTTCCACCAATAATGCTGCCGTAGGTTCTGACACATTTTCGTACTATCCGGGTGAATACTATAATTGCTACGATGAGCTTCTGTCAAAGTTTCCTCTTTTTATAGTTCGGCATCATCGGGCACACACAACCGTCCACGGAACTTTAGAATCCCATTCTCGGATACCTAAAAGTCCGATTTCTTTTTTTTTTTTTTTTGGTTAAAGTCCAATTTCCTTTTTGTGACATCCAATTCCAAAATCTTCTAGATCTTTAAGTCCATCGACTGTAAAGCCTTAATCTTAGTCCGGATTTCCGATTCAATCCTCAACGTGGTAAGCAAACTCCAGACATGACTCGCTTCAAACTTAAACCCCAAATCCCAAACTCCTTCTAATAGGGTCCATTCCTTGACCAACATATGCGCGATACTTGATTTCCAACTCAGTGCATCTGCTACCTTATTAGCCTTTCCAAGGTGATACAGAATACCACAGTCATAGTCCTTGCGGAGTTCCATCTAACAACGTTGTCTTATGTTCAATTCCTTTTGGGAAAACAAATACCTTAGACTCTAATGGTCCATATAAATCTGAAATTTCTCCCAACATAGGTAGTGTCTCCAAATCTTAAGAGCGAAAATAATCGTGGCCAACTCCAAGTCATGCGTCAAATAATTCTGTTCATGCGATCTTAATTGTTGTGATGCGTATGCCATTACTCTTCCATGTTGCATTGGTACGCATCCCAGTTCTCTTAGCGACACGCCACTGTAGATCTCATATCCTCCCGGACCGAACGAGATTGTCAATACTAGCGTGGTCGTCAACCTCTGCTTTAACTCTTGAAAACTCCTTTCGCACTTATTCGTCCATTTAAACCTCGTTTCCTTCTTTAGTAACCGCGTTAGCAGCATTGCCAATGCCGAAAACCTTTCCACGAAACGTCGATAATAACCCGCTAAACCCAAGAAACTCCGAACCTTGGTTACTGTTGTTGGCCTCGGCCAATTCGTGACGGCTTCAATCTTTGTCAGGTCTACTGTAATTCCTTCTCCGGATATCACATGTCCTAATAACGCCATTCGATGAAGCCAGAATTCGCACTTACTGAACTTAGCGTAGAGTGCATGTTCTTTCAAGGTCCGTAGAACCTTTTCCAAATGTACCTCATGCTCGGCGGAACTCTTTGAATACACCATAATATTGTCCATGAACACGATCATAAATTGATCCAGAAATTCCTTGAATACCCAATTCATTAAATCCATAAAGGTTGCAGGGGGTGTTCGTCAGTTCAAACGGCATCACCGTAAACTCATAGTATCCATACCTCGTCCTAAATGCCGACTTCGGCACGTCCTCCTTTTTAATCCTCAATTGCTGATAACCAGTCCTCAAATCGATCTTAAAAAACACTGACGCTCCTTGTAACTGATCAAACAGGTCATCTATCCTTGGCAATAGGTACTTATTATAAATGGTCACCTGATTCAACTATTTGTAGTCAATGCATAATCTTAACGATCCGTCTTTTTTCCTCACGAATAATACTGGTGCTTCCCATGGAGACGCAACCGGACGAATGAAACCTTTATCGAATAACTCTTATATTTGCACCTTTAATTCCTTCAATTCTGACAACGATATCTTATAGGGCGCTTTCGAGATCGGTTCTATCTCTAGGGCTAACTCAATCACAACTCCACTTCTCTATCGGGTGGCAATCCCGGTAATTCCTGAGGAAAGATATCAAGAAGATTACACACCTCTGCTTTGTCCTCTAGCCTTGGTTTCTCAACTAACTAATCAGCCATAGAATAATTATCTTTCTATATCTCAAAGACAAAGCTCAATCCATCCAATTTTAATCCAATAGTCTCCCAAAAAAATTCATATCGATTTTTTACAAAATCTGAAATTTCCAAGCAACACTCATCCTCCCAAACTCGTCTAAGAATATCATCAGTAATCCATAAATCCTTAAACCGATTGCGCCTATTCACCATAAAATTGATTATAAATCTTCCATGACCACTCAAGCGATAACTTCAAAATCATCTCCAATTGCATCCAATATCATTACATAACGCATCTAGACTTTCAAGGCACATCCTCCGTTTCCTTCTTAGCCACAACATACACATTCTCTTACGTCCGTAGCCGATTCTAATTATTTTGCGGGGCAGCTCCCGCTTAATGTCTTACTTGCGGTTGCTGCAATTGCATCAGTGGTCTAACCTGTTGACTCAGCAATTTCTCACTTGGTAACCATGTTAGCTACATCCAAAATACGCTCCATGTCCACCTAGGTAAGGGCCATTCGCATGCCTCTTTCCACAAGACTAACAAGCGACGTTGGAGTAGTAGTTCGGCTTTCCAAAGTTCTTCGTTACCGGAGAGACAAGTCTCGTTTTCTCTGACATAGGCTTCTTTCCAAAGTTCCTATTGTCCCTAGCTGGAGCGCACCACAATTCAGAAGCGGCAGCCCTTTCACTCATAACCGTTTCAACCATCGAGCTCTCTCATACAACTCGTTGTGATCCTTTAAGACTCAAGAATACTAACTGACTACGGAGTTCCGGTTTCAGTCCATCTCGAAACCTCCTTGTCCTGTCCATATGGTCCTTAACTATCCTTGGTGCATACTTAGACAACCTTACAAGCTTGATCTCATACTGATTGACTGATATCCGATTTTAGCGAAGCCGAAGAAACTATGTCATCTTCTATCCTCACGCACTCTCTAAAAGTACTTTTCATTGAAGGCCTCGATAACGACACTCCAGCTTGGAAATATGCCCTCTGAAATATCCTACTTCGGGGGTTTGCATTTCCTTAGAGTTTGATATATAACCAGGGTTACTTTCTTCTCATCGATGCACCCGAATACCTCAAAAGCCTTTTTCTAAGTCCTCTATCTAAAGTAATGTAGCCTTAGGGTCAACTCTTCCCATCAAACCTTGCAGGTTTAAATGTCAAAAATTTTCCAACCAACTAACGCATCTGTCTGACTGTATTAACTTGCCTTTGACCTTGATTCCCAACATTTCCATTATACCCATGATTCTCGTTATTTCCATTGGCGGCGGCAACAATGGCCTCAGCATTAGTAGCAACAGTAGCATTTTGCTCTTTAGTTTACCTTCCCATTAAAATTCCAACTTCCTCGAATGCCCTAAAAAATCTCATTCCATCTGGGATCCCCCACAACTCCAACTTGTAGACCTACACGACCTCGACCTCGATCTCGACCTCGACTGCTCAAACTCACAGGGTTCACACCACCCACTTACCTTGTAACATCCTCAATTTCAGTCCCTGGAAAATGGCTATGGTTTAAGTTTGGTGGTTTTCCAATCGGAACTAAAATTTCTCTTGTTTTGGAAAACCCTATTTTAGATCCTTTGTATCCCTTCGTATTGTTATTTTTGGAGAGACTTTTGTGATCCGAATTTCCAAACACTTTCTTCTTGAAAGTTTTTCCAAACAACTTGACATTTTACATACTTTAATTTTATAATTTTTGGACTTGATATGAGTAGTATGATGGCCTGATTTTCGGACCGTGTGAAACTGCCCAGAATGGGTATTTCGTTGATGTTCACACTGTATGTATTTTCTACAAGCTTTTCTAGGCCGATTTTGGAAAAGTTTCCTTCACAAAAGTTGTTGAGAACTTCCTTTTCTATAGCGTATATAAATTTGGGAATTTTTCGAGATGATTTGGATTATGGATAGAGCTTAATTTGAGAAACAATAATTCTGTTCCAGTGAACTATTTTTAGTCTATTTTGAGCTACTAAAAATGGTGCTTACAGAAAGATTCCGATTTTGTGTTCTTCATGGAAAATGTTTGTTAAGGCCTTGTTTATGATATATTCAAATTTGAGAATTTTCGGAGTCCGTTTACTATGTTTTCAAGTCCGAATTCGTGAACAGTGTAAAGCTGTCCGGTTTTATTAGATTTCAAAGATTTATCAGTTTCTATGTGAGAACGTTGGAATCTCGACTTGATGTCTTTTAGTGATATTTGAGGCATATTTAGAGGATTTCCCACACCAAATATCGGGTTGAATGGGATTAACGAGCATGTTATATTTTGGGAAAACCTTCGGAGAATAAGTTAGATGTTTATGATGAGGGTGTGATTGTAATGCCAATTAGTCTATTTCGTGTGACCCGATTGGCCCGAGTCATTTGCGTGAGAAACCAGCAAAGTCAGAAGGTTCTAGGGAGTCCACGGTCGGGAAATTGGTAAAAGAATCTAGAGGATAAGGTCTTGACCGAGTTAAAGCTTATCCTCCAAGCTTCATTATGGCTTGCATTTATTAAAGTTGGACTTTGGTGGTCCTTCATCATGACTTGCAATAAATGAATCAAGACTTTAGGGCCCCTCCATGATGATATGCATTGATGGCTTGAAGTGGTGAGCAAGTTAGTCTAGGCTTGATAAGCAAGTTGTCAAGAACTTGGGGAACAAGTTAGACTTGGAAGAGTCTAGAAACGGTCAAAGCTTCTCTTTCAAGTTTCATTTATTAAGGTTCATCATGACATGCATTAATGAACGAAGACTTTGAGGCCCCTTCATCTTGCATTAATTAGTTAGACTTTGAAGGCACCACTATCATGACATGCATTAATGGCCATAAGACTTTAGAGGCATTTTATCATGTTATTTTGTCCATTAATATAAAGATTTCAAAATCAAGTTATTAATGGCATTTCCTCATGGCTTTTGACTCTTATTCATTAATGCAAAGATTCTCAAGATCATTTCATTAATGCCAAGATTTTCAGAATCTTTATAATAATGACATTTGACTTTGGAGGTATTGCATCATGATATTTTGGCTCTTATTCATTAATGTCAAGATTTTCAGAATTTTTATAATCATGACATTTGACTTTGGAGGCATTTCATCATGAAATTTTGTCCCTTGTTATTAATGAAGATGCGAGGTAAGCGATGACCTCATGATCCAATGACACGTGCGCCTACCTCATGTTCCAATGACACGTGTGCTTACCTCATCCAAACTTTAGCCCCAAGTTTTGCCTCCCTATAAATAGAAAGAAGGCCATTCGGCCAAGGGGAGAGAGAAATGGAGAGAGAGAGAAGCCGAGAGGAAGAGAGAGAGAGAGAGAAAGAGAGAGAGAGAGAGAGAGAGAGAGAGAGAGAGAGAGAGAGAGAGCTTTACCAACTCATCCTTCTTCTTATTGTTCGATCAAGTGAGGAAGCTACGTCCGAGGCCCGAATGTTCGTGTTCAAGCAACACTCCAAGAATTGCTAGAAAGTCATTGAAGTTCTCGTGTTCTTCACACGTCTCGTGTTCTCTAGTTCTTGTGTCGTTGTTGGGTAAGTGAATTCCCTAATATTGGGAAAGGATGCTGAGATACGTTGCGACGTGGTTTGCTTGGACCGTTTCTCGGTCGTTTGGTTGGTCGTAGTTGGTTCATTCCCTTGATTTAATCAGGTTTCATGTTTGATGTTATTTTGAGATAGAACCGAGCCTTAATTGGTAAAGTGTATATGATGTGGCCATGCGTGATGTTCTCTTGTTTGAACTCTGCTATTGATCTGTCATCGATGCGGGTACGGTAAGGGCCGATTTATGTTAACGGCGATCGATATATCCTCGCTTGATATTAGTATTTTCATTTGCTGAGTCTCCCTGACTCATCCCCCATTATTTCCTCTCAGGTCCATAGGATGGTCGAACGGACAATGGCAACAGGGGGAGTTTAAGCCATGTTGGAGTTCGGGGAAAGCTAGGAGTGGTGAATCTGAAGTAGTGGGCTTAGGACACCCAAGCCATAACATTTATTATGTGTAAATGGCTAAAATCGTCTAAGTTGGCTTTTAAAATATGTTTGCGTATCCTGTAAATATAAGGTTTGTTTATGATGCTGTTTGTCTTAATCCCGCTGTTTGTTTTAAATGTGATTGTCCCGAGATATGCTTCTAATTGTGTGTAAAGAAAGATAATAATGAGTACGACGTCACATGAATGACTCCGAGGTGGGGGCGTCACATACCTGCTACAATTCTCCTCAGGCATTAAAGACCTAGGCCAACTACACCAGTCTAAAGCCCTAGGCAGTGAATCACAACAATTCACTTAACAGGCAACCAATTACAACCAACAAAGTTTGTGTACTTACCTTAAGTCCTGACACACCCGCACTTCACAGATTATCACATAATACCATTCAGCAATCATAATTGTACAGTCTGGGATACGCATGGCACACAAGTCTCCCTAATTGGCTACCCCAAAGTCATCGCTCCTTATCACTCAAGGCTTCATTCAACTTGTATCGAGCTGACCATGCTCTGATACCAAATCAACCGGGGTGCCACACCTCGAACCCCAACGGGCTCGCGACACCTCTTTGACGGTCGTAATGAACACGACATCTCAGGACGCATTGCCGACCCAAACGAAATACGCAAGCGAAAGCAAAATATAAATAACCCAGACAATAAACCATGACCAAGAGATAGCACTAGTATAAGATCAATATACACATTTTATAAAAATACTTGGCAGATACAAACAGTAGAACCACGTTCATCAAAAAGGGGTAAAGGTTAGGTAACCTACTTCGTTATACAAAACGGGGGCAATAAAAAAAAAAGGTGGAATGAAACATCAATTGCCCAAAGTCACTCCCGGTCTCCGAATAGCACATGACGACTATCCGTCACTCCAGTCTTGAAAATGTTTAACAACAAGGGATGAGATAAATCTCAATAAGTAGACAACCTAAATCCCACGTAGGCCAATGTGTACCCGGACGAGTCTCCACATGCAATCTAACGATCGAAGAATTAGAATTTACAAACACATACCTCGCCTCAAATCACACACCAACTCTGCATGATAGTCAAATCACATCAATGCATCCAGCATAACACATATTTAGAGCACACAAAGAAATTTCCCATGCATCGTACAACTATACTCGTGCGTGTCTCGATTATAAGGTAAAAACCACTTGGGTACGTCCCATACTATGCCTAGCAGTATTCACTCCATAATCAAACACTATGCAACATGTATGGTTCAGCCAATTTTCTCACGACCTCCCAGGTCCTTTCATACTGCCCGCGTAAACACGCCTTAGGCCCATTTTCACGACTCGTGTAAACACACCTCAGGTGCATTCTCACAGCCCGCGCTACTGCGCCCCGCGCTCAGTTTCGCGTAACCACGCCTCATGGCATTTCTTTCTTTCCAATGACCCGCGTAACCTATGGGTGCGAATGGTAACCATTCTGCTCCAGAAATCAAATTCTTGCCAGAAATTGATTTCTGGAATTCTTGCCAGAAATCGATTTTTGGATGAGAAATCTGTTTGGTAAAACATGATCAATTCTGCTCCAGAAATTGATTTCTGGAACAGAAATCTATTTTTATTTTTTTATTTTTTTGGGTACATCAAAAAAAATAAATTTCACTCAAACTGCATGCCCAAAGGTATTCTAAGCCATTTTGTGAAGTTTTGAAATTTTTAATTTTTTTAAATTTTTTTGGGCACTTCAAAAAAATTAAATTTCACTCAAAGTGGGTGGCCAAAGGTATTTTAAGCCATTTTATGAAGTTTTGAAATTTTTAATTTTTTTAATTTTTTTAATTTTTTTGAGCACATCAAAAAAATTAAATTTCACTCAAAGTGGGTGGCCAAAGGTATTTTAAGCCATTTTATGAAGTTTTGAAATTTTTAATTTTTTTAATTTTTTTAATTTTTTTGAGCACATCAAAAAAATTAAATTTCACTCAAAGTGGGTGCCCAAAGGTATTTTAAGCCATTTTATGAAGTTTTGAAATTTTTGATTTATTTTTATTTATTTTTATTTTTTTAAGCACCTCAAAAAAATTAAATTTCACTCAAAGTGGGTGGCCAAAGGTATTTTAAGCCATTTTATGAAGTTTTGAAATTTTTTTTTATTTTTTTGAGCACCTCGAAAAAATTAAATTTCACTCAAAATAGGTGCCCAAAGGTATTTTAAGCCATTTTGTGAAGTTTTGAAATTTTTGATTTTTTTTTATTTTTTTGGGCATCTCAAAAAAATTAAATTTCACTCAAAGTAGGTACCCAAAGGTATTCTAAGCCATTCTGTGAAATTTTGAAATTTTTGATTTTTTTATATTTTTTAAAAAAAATTCACCAAATTTCCTATTTTCTCGAAATCTTGACTTTTTTTTATTTTCTGAAAATTTTTATGAATTTTTGTGGAATTTTTCAATTTTTATGCATTTTCTAAAAAAAAATTAGTGAGAAAAAGAGAGAAAATAGGGAGAATGCATTCTGGAAGAGAGAAGCTATAAAAAGTAGCTTCTCTTTTTCTTGCCCAAAACTCATTCTGGAATCAAAAATGCATTCTGGAATCAAGAATGCATTCTGGAATCAAGTATTTTTAACAAACGTATTTTTATTCTAGAATGTGAAAATTGCTCCAGAATGCATTCCGGAAATTTTTTAACAAACGCATTTCTATTCCGGAATCCATTCTGGAACAGAATTTCTATTCCAGAATGGATTCCATGCGCGCCCTATGCCTCAGGTCTAACTCACCTTCTACAGCTCGCGTAAACACGCCTCAGACTCAGCCCTCCGATCAATCTGGGTTTTGTCCAATGACCCGCGTAAACACGCTTCGGGTCTATCCTGCCTCAGGCTATTCAGACAGGCATA
Source organism: Syzygium jambos (assembly GCA_031216235.1). Classification (NCBI taxonomy): domain Eukaryota; kingdom Viridiplantae; phylum Streptophyta; class Magnoliopsida; order Myrtales; family Myrtaceae; genus Syzygium; species Syzygium jambos. The sequence continues at coordinate 24,665,256 of CM062222.1, forward strand.
CACGTCATATGCTTCAATCGATTCCATGCCAATCACATATTCAAATCACACTTTAATACACTCAATTGCAAATCATCCCAATCAATCCATACAAGTATCAAACTCAATCCGTAAAGCATCACAAGCTAGCCACATTGCACAACCATTAATTTAACACATTGCACATACTCAATTTCAAGTCATGTGCTTGCCACTTTGGCCCACAATTCCAACATTTGACCTAGTCATATTCAACCCGTGATCCATCACAAACCGGCCATCATCAAGCATCAAATTGCACTCACAAGCACCACGACAAACCGGCCATATACATGCCCATCAATCAATCATAAACTCCAATTCCAATCACAAACTCATCACACTAACCCGCCAATTCAATACTGAATCGGCCCAATCAAATGTCAATTTCACCTACACCTGCCATGACAATTCGATCATTGCACCCACATAATTTAGCCACTAAACATGCCACATAATTACCATAATTCAATCCACCAATTAACTACATTTTTAATTTGGCCCAAACCCAAGCTTTCCTACTAAACTGGTACTAATTAACCCCTAAACAAGTCTATAAATACCCAAAGTACTAGGTAGGGATTAGGAAGTCACTTACCTATGTTTGGCCCAGGAAAAATCCACACGGGCCCAAAATGGCTTGGGTGAACAGTAACGGGCTTGGCATGTGCGAGGACGCGACGAGCGCGGGGCTCGGCCACGGCTCGGCACACGGCTCGGCGACTCGGCATGGCACTCGGCTCGGCGACTCGGCATGGCACTCGGCCACGGCTTGGGACACTTGGCCATGGCAAGGGCAGCGGCTGGGTACGCTCGGGCACGGCCTGGGCGACTCGGCCCGGGGCTGGGCACACAGCTCGGCCAGCTCGGGCACGGCTGGGCACGCTCGGCTGGCTGGTTGGCCGGCTAGTCGACACGGTGGCGACAAGCAGCTAGGGAGGAAGGAAAGGCGGCAGCGGCGTCGGAGACTGGACAGCGGCAACTTGGCAGATCTTGTCGGTCATGGCTTCGGCGCAACCAACGACCACGCGAACAGGGGAAAAAAGGGAAGAGGAGGGCGATGACGACAACTCCGAGCTGGAACGAGCGACGTGCGGCGGTCGGACGAGCGGCGGGGTCGTGGTGAGCCGAAACAGGGGAAGGTGTCGATGGAGAAGAAAAACAGGAGAAGGGAGATGGTGGCGAGAGAGAGGGGGAGCTGGGGGCTAAGGGGGTGCGAGTCGGCGGCGACGGGGCAGCACGGTAGCGTGCTGGTCCCAGCGAGCTGGCACGGCGACATGGTTGTGAGTTGAGCAATGACGAGCTCAGCCCGGCGAGCTGGGCTCGCGGCTGCGACGGGCGAGCGACGGTGCCAGGCGGACTGCCGGCAACGATCGGGTGCGGCGAGCGGCTAGCTGGGGACGAACTCGGGCGGTCAGCGAGCTGGTCGGGCAATAGAAGAAGAAGTAGTAGAAGCCACGACGGGGAAGAGAGGAAGAAGAAAGAAGAAGAAGTAAGAAAAGAAGAAAAGAAAGAAAAGAAGAGAGAGAAAGAGAGGGGGAGGGTAGGTCTGTGCATGGCAGGGGGAGAGAGAGAGAGAGAGAGAGAGAGAGCAAATGGCACAGGGGGGGAAAGTGAGCGAGAAAAGAGGAGAGAGAGAGAGAAAGTCAACGTACTCGATCGCGATCCAACGGTCACGATTTGAACCCAAAAACGATCCAACGGCCCACGAAAATCCTAATTAATAATACAGGAAAAAGGGCCAAAAGAAAATAAATAAAACACACTACGATGGAGATCTACTAATCTAAATCTGCACCCGATAAAAATTTCACTTTTCACATATCCCAGGCAATATCGAGGCTGGCCACCATAATATCAACACCGTCCAATTAAATTCTTCCCTGAACTCCGAGAAATTCGACACCAAAGTTTGGGCTCTAAAGAACGGCCAAATACGATCTAGTGCGATTCTAGCGAAATCTCTAATTTAAAAATAATAACCAAGAGTGATCAGTTCCCTGGTGAGATTTTACTATGAGCACACTGACGAATTACACGTTTTATAAATCCCAAAAATGGGTTGAAATTCGGAATGTCACAGTGGCCCTCGCCTAAGGTCGGTAATCAAAGAAGCCCGACGATGGCCAGCAGAGGGATAAAGGGAAAAAGAAAAAAGAAAAGAAGAGACCACGAAAAAAAAATTAAAGAAGGAAAAGAGAAAGAAAAGAATAAAAGGGAAAAAGAAAAGAAATAAATAAATTCAAAAAAAATACTAAAAATATTCATTAAAAATTGCAACGTGACAAAATGTGAAAAGATTCAGAACTCAGTTTTGCACAATTAAAAAATTTAGGATGGAATTGGTAAAAACGCAATAAATTTGAAAATTTTTTTGGATAAGTTTCCCACTTTTGAAAACATGAATAGGTACATGCGAGCCCTTATTATAAGGTTCAATTGGCTCACGAGGATAATGGCTGTATAAACCCAGGATTTCTTACTAGTTTTGGAGGCTCCAAGGTCTTACCTTCCTCAGCACCAGCACACCGACACCTCCTTCGTATTTAAATCCATTTGCATCCGTCGCTCTTGGCATGGCGGAGCTTCACGGCGAGGCCGTTGGGTGATAGCCCGAAGGCGAAAATGGCGGCGAAGAGGAGGAAGCGGAGGGAGAGTCGGAGGCGCTGAGGATGGCGGGCGAGGAGCTCGTCAAGTGGGACATGGCCAGGGAGGGTTTTCTGGGGCAGACGCAAGGACGGTGGAAGAGACCCGCCATCCTCTCGGCCTCCAACTCTCCCTCCGCTGCCTCCTCCTCCTCTTCGCTGCCACTTTCGCCTTTCGGCTATCCCTTGAGGCCCCGCCACGCCAGGAGAGACGACGGCGGTGCCGGGCCCCATCCGACCTCCCCATCATTGGCCTCGTCCTCGCCGTCCACCGCGGCTCCTTGGCTCGCTGGGTGCTCGATGAGCTCTCCGGGACTTTGAACGCCAAGAAGCTGATGGCGTTTCTCAGTCGGCATGTGTCGCCCGCTGGATAGGCCGGCCCCATGGTCACGTGGAGGGGCTGGCCCATCCAATATTTTCTCTGTATAGATTTTTTTTTTTGGTTGAACCTCTGTATAGAGTAGATGTCTGTTATTGGTCAAAAAATTGATAAGATGTCCGCTTCGTCGCGATAAAGCATACCAGAACAGGACTAGGGTGACAAAATTTCTGCTTGGTCTGCCATGGCATTGATCAATGTCAATGACATCAAAAGTTCGTCGCTGTTGCATTGACGAACATGCAACGAAATCAAAAACTTCTTTGCCTTTGCATTGATTACTGTTCGTGAATTTAAATTAATAAATAAAATCATATTAAAGGATAAAAACTCGTAGAACATAAAAAAGTAAAGGCAGTGTGACATGTTTATTAAGTGTGTGGTGTACAGGGTAGCTAAATTCGTTTCATGCTCGGTCATGCTCCTGTCTCAACACGACATGAAACGAATTGTCGGTCCTAGCAAAAATAATAGACAGATGCAGATAATCCAATATGCAGATATGCAAACACGTGGGTATTTGTTTTCACATGAAAACTCACAGAAACCTTTCTCTTTTATGAAATGGCGAAATAATGATAAAACACTGTTTGAAACACCGAAAAGAAGAAATAAATATTCTTGAAATCCAAGTTAACATGAGAATTTAAGGGTAAACAGTTCCAGATTTTGTACAGGTTCAACATAGAATTTGGAACATACCCATGAGAACAGGTTATTCAGTTTTTGAAACCTAGAATCTACCTTACATACCTTGAAACCTAAAAGCTACCATATCACAAGTTCTAGGATCGATTTCAGGGTTTATTCATGTTCCACCAGGTTTCACCTGTATTATTAATTGAACAATTGCAATAAATCATCACATTTAATGACTATAACTTGTTGTTATGATCAACTAACCATAACTTATATTCAGACAAGTTAAATATAAGAATTGTGAGAGAGAGAAATGAGAGAAATTGTATATATTTCAATATATTGAAAAGAGTACATAGAGAGCCTATTTATAGGTTTAGATAGAAAAAATCAAATGAAATCAAATCTGATATGCCTAATCAAAAGAGATATAGAAAATCAAAGGAAATATCCTAAATATTCCTAGAAGATTTCTAAATATCTTCAACATCTCCTCTCAAACTCATAGTGACTAAGTCACCTTGAGTTTGAATCATTGTCGAACAATGCCACGAAAACTTATTTTTCCAACGACGCTGCATGGCATTGGGCTTGGTGGATCTAGGATGGTGCGGTGAGTGAGGCAGCATCTGGTTCATCTGAAGTTGAGTAAGTCTGGTGGTGGTTTCGGCTCCTCGAAACGATGCGTGAAAGGTTGAGAATCAGAGGGGAAACAACAAGCAGTCGATACAGTTGGCTTGCAAAATAGTAATTAAGCGACGCGGCATATACGACTGTCATCGTAACATCAAGCGACCTATATGGCTGGCTTGGAAAAGAGTTACTGGGATGCGGCCTGTGCGGCTAGCATAGAAAGAAAGCCACCTCCATGAAAATGGCTCGACAGGTGATGCGATCAATGTGATTAGCATGGAAATACTATGTAGACTTGATTAAGTGCTTCCTCCTATGAGACTTGTGGGCACCAAGTGAACACTATTAAATAGCAATGATAGGGATGGATTTATTCTGTGCTGAGAATGATAAAGCGGAAAATAGGATTGGGGAAATTTCCCAGGTGCATCGGGTGCGAAGTGCACCCAGTGCACTAAGTTGCCTTAGGAAAGGAGGCTCTGATACCAAGTTAAATATAAAAATTGCGAAAAAGAGAAATGAGAGAAATTGTATATATTTTAATATATTGAAAAGAGTACATAGAGAGCCTATTTATAGACTTAGATAGATAAAATTAAATGAAATCAAATTTGATATGCATAATTATCATGCCCTGAACCCCAACGGGCTCGCGACACCCCGTCCACGGTCATATTGAACACGACGTTCCAGGACACGTCGCCGACCAAAATGAAACACCCAAAGTCGTATGCAAGCGGAAGCGAAATTTAAACAACCCAGATAATAAAATAATGACCAAAGGGTAGCACTACAGCATTCACAAATACACAATATCAAAAGAGAACAGTGGTTGGGTAGCCTACTATACTATACAAAAGAGAAGCATCCAAAGATGAGACAAAGCATCAAATGCCCAAGGTCACTCCCGGTCTCTGAACCGCACGTGACGACTATTCGTCACTCCAAACCTGAAAATGTTTAACAACGGGGATGAGATAAATCTCAATAAGTAGACAACCTAAACCCCACGTAGGCCAATGCGTTCCCAGACGAGTCTAACGAGCAATCTACTAGCCCACACAATCAAATCAACTCAACAAACTTACCTCTCCTCGAACTACGTGCCAATCCTGCATATTAGTCCAAACATGATAATGCAATAATAGCTCATAACTATATCACAATCACTCGGGCGCCATATACACTTGCATTCAACCAATCCAACCAAACACCCATATGTGCATTCAGCCAATCCAACCAATTACATTATGCACACGTGTCCAACCAACTTTCTCACTACCCGCTTCAACACGCCTCAAGTCCTTTCTCACATGCCTCATAAACACGCCTCAGGCTTAGCCCTACGATCAATCCGGGCTCAGTCCCACTTAACCACGCCTCAGGACATTTCTTTCTTTCCCATGACCCGCATAAACAAGCCTCAGGTCTAACTTTCCTTTCACAGACTACCGTCAACGCGTCTCAAGTCCGTTCTCACAAGCACACAAGCCACATAATTCAATCAATTTCCAATGACCGCCGTCAACACGTCCCAGGTCAAACTTTCCTTTCATGGACCGCCGTCAACACGTCTCAAGTCCGCTCTCACAAGCACACAAGCCACACAATTCAATCAATTTCCAATGACCGCCATCAACATGTCCCAGGTCAAACTTTCCTTTCACGGACTACTATCAACACGTCTCAAGTCCGTTCTCATAGGCACACAAGCCACGCAATTCAATTCACAAGCTCATGACACTAGCCCACCAATCTGACACTCAAGTCGGCCACATTTAAACATCAATTTCACCCACAAATGCCACGACAATTCGATCATTGCACGCACATAAATTAGCCACTAAACATACCACATAATCACCACAATTCAATCCACCAATTAACCACATTTATAAATTAGCCCTAACCTAAATTTAACCACTAAACTGGTACTAATCACACCCTAAACAAGTCTAAAAATATCTATTATACTAAGTAGGATTTAGGAAGACACTTACCTAAGTTTGGCCCGGGAAAAATTAGCTAGGGCCCGAAATGGCCCGGGTGAATAGTGCTGGGCTCAGCACGAGCAGGGCGTGACGGGCGCGGGACTCGGCCACGGCTTGGCACACAGGCAAAATTCTCGGCACGGCCCTCGGCTATGGGCTCGACCACGGGAAAAATCCTTAGTCACGACAGGGCACGGCAACGAGCACGACAGATGACGGGCCATGGCCAGGTGAGCGACCAGGGCCTAGCGGGTAGCGGCTCGACCACGCCCCAGGCGACTTGGCCGTGGGCTGGGCTGGCTGGTTGGCCGAGACGACGGTCGGACGGCGACGGCGGCGAGCTATGGCGGCGAAGGTGAACGGCGGCGACTGGCTGGGCGAGCTCGTGGTGGCGGCGGCGACGAAAGGTGAAGAAGAAGATGGAGGGGAGTCGCGGCGGCGACGGGGGACGTTGGGCAACGGTGACAGCGACGGCAAAGCTCAGGCGTTGGGGCGGTGCTGGGGAGCTGACTGGACGGCTGGGCGGTGGCTGGGACTCGCCGGACGCGGCGGTAAGCAGTAGCTACCTCTGGTTCGCCAGGAAATGATAATTGGCTCAGGCGGCGGTTGGTCGGCTCGGCGGCACGAGGAGGCGGCACGACGGCGACCCGGGGGCCAGGCGAGGCAAGTGAGTTGACGAGGTGGACGGGAAAAGCGGTCAGAGTTGGCAGGCGTGGCGGCGAGCTGAGCTTGTGTGCCCGAGAGGAGAAGAAGACCGAGTCGAGGTAGAGCTGCTGGGCGACGCGGCGGCGTGACGCGGCGGCGCGACAATGGCGCGAGGAGGACGGTGGCATCGGCGGCTGGTTGGACGGCATTGGGCGGAGGTGAAGGGACGGTTGAGCGGGGATCGGGCGAGTAGGACAGAAGCAGAAGCAGAACCAGTCGGGTCGGGGAAGGAGAAAGGAAGAAGAAGAAGAAAAGAAGAAGAAAGAGAAAGAAAAGAAAAGAAAGGAAGAGAGAGAAGGGGAAGAGGGGACGTTGCATGGGGGAGGGAAAAGGGGGAGTGGACGGGCGCAAACGCGGCAGACAGAGAAAGAGAGAGAGAGAAGTCAACGCATTCGATCGCAATCCATCGGTTACGATTCGAACCCAAAAACGATCCAACGGTCACGAAAATCCTAATTAATAAATAGGAAAAAGGGTCAAAAGAAAATAATCCAAAATACACTACGAGGGAGGTCTACTAGTCCAAATCTGTACCCGATCAAAAATTCACTTTTCGGATATCCCGGGCAATATCTAGGTTGGCCACAATAATATCGACACTATCCAATTAAATTCATTTCAAAACTCCGAGAAATTTGACACCAAAGTTTGGGCTCCAAATAATGGCCAAATTCGATCGAGTGCGATTTTAGTGAAATCTCAATTTTAAAAATAATAACCGAGAGTGATCAGTTCCCGGGCGAGATTTTACTATAAGCACACTGACGAATTACACGTTTTATAAATATAAAAAATGGGTCGAAATTCGGAATGTTACAATAATCAAAAGAGATATAAAAAATCGGAGGAAATATCATCAATATTCCTAGAAGATTTCTAAATATCTTCAACAAGACACGTCGAGAATATGAAACATTAACAAGTCATAAAAGAAAGCTCAGATTAGTGGTTCCAGATTATACACTCATCATTTAACGCCATGGAATACCGCAAGATCACGTGAAGACATAGACCAAGAAAAAACACAAAAAACTTATTTAAGAATTTAGGTTCCAGGTTCCACCTACCTAGAACTTACCCATCAATACAGATTCCCCAATTTTTGGAACTTAGAATTTAACCTGCATACCTTAGAATTTAGAACCTACAAATTCCTACCGATCACGTTCTCCGGTTTTAGGTTCCACCCTGGAACTATGCTCACACCTATGAGAAACCCCGAAAATGACCCAAAGTAGTTAATAAACTCAAGAAAAAAAAGGCCTAAAAAAATAGGGACAATAGAAATAAAAATAGAATAATGTCCCTAAACACAACTAAATATTGGATTTTGAGGCTCGAAACAATTGTAGACAGGTTTGGGTTAGGTTTTGGTTTGAACTCTAGATTGTATTTGGTGTTTTGAAAAGTTATATATATTCTTACCTTACCAAAAAAAAAAAAATAATTGTAGACAGGTTTACCCCTCCGGCTGTCGGCTATGCGGGGGGTTCCTGAGTTATCAAAAAAAAAAAATTGTAGACAGGTTACTTACCAAAAAAAAATAATTGTAGACAGGTCCCCAACTTAGCGAGAAAATTACTAAAAAAGTCACAAACCTATTGCAATTGTGTCCATTTTGTCCATCCACCCAGCATTAAATTTTGAGGCTCGAAACAACTGTAGACAGGTCCCCAGTTTAGCCGTAGCATACTGCTCGGAACAAGTTTTCTGATTTTGGTATTATGGGTCTCATAACTCCTCATAAATCAAAAGTTATGTTTATTTTATCGCTTGCTATGCGGATTCTTATTCCAAGCCCCACGTCTAATTTCTACTTGTCCAAACGCTCCTTTCGGCAACCATGCCGCCTTGTTGAATATTTCATCTATATTACTTAATTTTTCTTAAGTTATTTTATTTGGTTTTATTATGGTGGTTTTTTGTTTTTGGTCGAAAAAGTACTTCATTCATTAAGTGTTATAATCAAAACAAAAATGTTCAATATCGAAATATAAAAGATCCCAAAGGGATTGGGGGGGGGGGGGTTTAGTAATTAGAGGGAAGAGCATTTCTACGAAGGATTTTGGCGATCCAATCCGCCACATAATTTGCTTCTCACGGATAGTGGACCAACAAAGTACTTTTAAACTGGGCCAAACTTCTTTTGCAATCCTCTATAATAGCTCGGATGCGCCATGGGCTTGGATAAGTGCCTACTATGAGCCCATATACTGATAAGCTATCACTTTCGATCTCTACCTTCATATCAGCTTATTTGTTCAGAGTAAAGTATGATGCCAAGAGATAGAAACCTTCCTTTAGAGCTAGGGCTTCCGCTTCTTCAGCCATCGCAGAGAGGATCAGTTTCGCAAATCCGGCGACAACAATCCCTCTCGAATCTCGAAGTATGCCAGCAATCGCTTCGTCCGGTTCACCCTCGACGAAAGATCTGTCAACATTCAGTTTAAAGGCGCCATTTTTAGGCAGTTTCCACCTTGCAGGTTCGTTATCTCTCTTGAATCGAAAGACCTAGAAGTGCTCCTCGTCCCTTTGAGACATGGACCCCTTATTATGCTGGGCTGCCTCGAGAAATGCTGGATGCGATGATGATCCCTCCAAGGCCCCTTGATTGAAATAGCTTAACATGGAGAGATGGAACACAAAGCAGTCACTTCCGGTTTTGTAGTATCAGTTCCAATGCCGTTGCTTGAATCTGAGACCCAATTCTGAAAATGGGTGGTGCTTGTTTTTTAACTTTTCTGCTTACTTTGATGTGGGGGCAGTGATGGCAACGGTTAGGAATTTGAAAATCAAGACGGGCACTTGCAAGCGCGTCGTTAAGGAGCTGCATTCTTATGAGAAGGAGGTCGAGAGAGAAGCCGCGAAGACGGCGGAGATGAAGGAGAAAGGGGCTGACCCCTATGACCTTAAGCAACAGGTATTCGAAACGGTTTACTCGTGTTCGCTGAACTCCGTGGTTTGCTTCGGATCCTTAGCTTTTGTTTGTAGCGAACGCTGCCTCCGCTATTGTGCTTGGGTCCGGCTTCAGATTTTGGAAAATGAATGCGTCTCTGGATTTCCAGATCTCCCACAAAACACTAGCCATTATCTCCCAGGAAGGTGTGTTGTCGTACACTCCGTAACTTCCCCTATCCACTGTCCAATTCTTGTCATTGCAAGTCTGGAGATGGAACTATTGATGCGCGGGCCTGACCAAATTTCCTTTGTCCATCGGCATAGCAATTGGCGACACGGGCACGATGGTGGATGGAGTTGGGCAGCTTCTTCAGCGAGGTGGGTGGTCGCTCTTGCGACTGTTGGAGCGAGGAACGAGAAAAGAGAAGAGATATCCAGTAATTTGGGATCACCTTTTCGAGGGATTGATACATCAAATCAAACGTGGATCCTTGATTAAAGACGAGGATATGTCGTTTATTTAAGAGGAATTAATTAACTATGTCAACATTAATATAGCCATACATCGGATTGTGGGGGAGGCATGTGGTGGCCTGAGCCCTGATCCCCGCCACGCGCCACCGACGCACTTGCCTTCACACGCTTTCAGAAATCGACCAACCGCTCCAAACCCGAGCCTCAGTACTCATCAATGCCTATCCCATGTCCGCGATATTGTTATTTTATAAGGGAAAAATAACAAAAAACTCCAAACTATGCCTACTACGAAATATTTATCATTAATTTTTTTTGTCATATCTAAAATCCCAAACTATGCCTACTATAGCACATTTACCCTAAGCTTTTTCTCATGATATAAAAAATTTTAAATTTGTATTTATGTGACACATTTACCCTTCATCAAGGTTCCGTTAGATGATTTTTCAATCAAAATAACATGATTTCAAATGTGTAATCTCATTATATTTTTTGTCCGTCGCCTCTCCGTAAGACACATTTTCTTCCGAATGCTTCTCTTCAGACTTTGGCCTTTTTAAGCTCGGGGTAGACTACACTTTACCTCACTCCATTTTCAACCCTTTTTTCACTAGCCCGCACAACATTTTACTCATTGAAAATTTGAGTTGGGGGTCTATCTGGCTTATTTTACTATTGTTTTAGTCTTAATTGATGTGGCATCTTGTGTGTACACTGCTATTTTTGAAATGGACCTAATACTCTAAAAAACCTCCAACTTTAGCTCTTGTCCCAATTTTATCTAAAAGTCTCGTAAAAGAAGTTTAGGTCATGTCTCAATTCTATCCTAAACTCTTTTTTATCCCATAAAAATCCTTAAACTTTAGATCTAGTCTCAATTCTACCTTAAAATTTTTTTGTCTCATATCCAAAACCTTCAAGTTTAGGTCCGATATCAATTCTACCCTAAATTTTTTGTCTCACAAAAAAAAGTTTAGCTAAAATTGAGACGTGATCTAAAGTTGAGGGTTTTTTATGGGATAAAAGAAAGTTTATGGTAGAATTATGATTGGACATAAAGTTGGAAGTTTTTTACGAGACAAAAGGTAAAATTGGAACAAAAATTAAAGTTGGGGGTTTTTTAGGGTACAAGGCCTTTTGAAATGTAAAGGATGCTGAATGACCTAAACTATCTATAGCCGGATGACAAAATGAAATTCATAAAGTTGAGTGCTTACAAGTAAGTTTAATAAATTCACACAAATCCACCCTGGTAATTTTTCAGTGCTCAAAAGATTAAAGTAAGTCCTACTAGCTGCTACATTAGATTGTCGACGTCATATTGGTCGGCCTGGTTGTCCGGTTGTGACCAGATCGACCTGATCGACAGTTGAAGCGAAGTTGAGTAACACATTTGTTTAAATTGAGAGACTAGTCTGCATATCATGTTAAAAGTTGAGTAACCTGGGTAAAGTTTCTTTCGACCCCACGTTGGTCAAGTTTGCAGTTAGGAGGAGAAGAGAGTTTGAGTTTGATTCCAACAATTCCCCTCTCCTTACCTATAAGAAGATGTCATGCTCCAAAACTTGTGCAGAACATGTTGGCCGCGGAAACAACGCCCAAGTTCTCCATAGCTAAAATCTAAAAATAGATAATCGAATAAAAAGAATTTGTGGATTTGCGCACCTGATTTGGGATCCATTATTCTTGATGTGGAATAGTGGCGATCCTTAGTACAAGTCTTCTCCTCTATTACCCTTTGCATCACTGGTTCAATGAGACCGCATCTCATAATTAGCGTATGCTCCTCATGTGAGATGATTTGTGCAGCGGGATTAGAAGATGGACTTGAGCACTATTTATAGAGTTTTAAACCAAGCCCTCTCATCACAGGCCGGGCCTTACTCGGCCCACACTAACCAGTTCCATATTAGACTATTTAAGAAACTTTATATCTTACCTTACTAGACCAAGCTCGTAAAATGGTTAATTACAATCTCAATTAATATAACCTACGTCAGAAAAACTCTTGCAAAACAAAAATCTCTAGGAGTATAATTGGTAGAAAGAGGATGTGAAGAATAGACAGAAAAGATAGAAGGAAGACAATAAGAGAGACCCAAGAATATAAGCTGAAGTTTTGTTCTTCAACGTTCAATCATGATAAGAAAGAAACGCAATCAAACCCTCATTTTATTAATTTATAAGACCTAAAGAAAGACTAAGCAAAAAAGGCGAAAGTGCAAATAGAATCCCTCTCCTGCATTCACATGGTCTCCATGCAGTCTACCAAATTCCCAGGAGACTTCACTTATTAAGTTGCGTTGAGTTGCGAAAGAAAACCATAACAATGTGGAGTAGTGAAGGACGTAAAAGGCGGTGAGAAGGGGTGATGGTGGGCTAAAATTATGGTTGCAGAATAGAGTGATACTCTACACCTGTCCGTTTCACACAAACTATCTGGGTCGGGGCTACTTGTACAGGTCAAAGATATGAATTTAATCAGTTCATGAGGTTTGTAGGGTGTTTCAAAGGCTTAGAAGCAATCATGCTTCTTGTGCTCAATAAAAAAATAAAATAAAAGAGTGTTGTGATAGGACTGCATTCATTGTGCTAGTGGCAATAGTGAAGGTTAATGATCGAAGTGGCATGGAGATCGGTACTAGTCCTTGCCTTGGCCGTAGTGGAGTTGGCTGTAAAGGAAACGTAATTGCGACAATGGTTTTGTAGAAGTGTTGCTGTTGGTGGTAGCGAAAGAGATCGGAGTGTTGAAGGATGATTAGGGCGAAGGCTGCCTTGCCGTCCACAATAAGAAAAAAATAGAAATTATAATACAAAAGTTCAGAATTGTTTTTAAAAATTGCAAAATTATTCACGTAATCGTTGACCATCCTAATGCTAGCCATGCCACATAGGACAGCTGGCGTCCACATCAGCAATTTCCAATCAAAATTGACTGGAATGACTATATTGGCAAATCATCAAAAGATTTAAAACTAAATTGGCTATTTTGAAAAGTTTAGGACTGAATTGGCAACCGTACAATAGGTTTAGAACGTTTTTTTAGGTTTAATGTAAAAACATCAAAGGTGTTGGTTTTAGAGGATGGAATGTCTAATGTTTTTTACTTGGAGAACTAATTGGATTGTCGTGAGCGGTGCAAACAGGGTGTGCTTCGATAGAATCACTCTGTACTGTGCCATCCTATCGGGTTGAATACTCAAAGTTTCATATTTGAAGCAAGTTTTCAAGAAACTATTCGAGTTTTAGCCAAAGTTGTTCTCCGGGGAAGTGTAGATTGGTTGAAAAGCTTAAAAGACAACGTTGTTATAGGTAGACAATACCCGTAGGTACCGGATTCAAAACAAAAGATGGAACACAAAGAATGGAGAAAGAAAGTAAGTCTCTATTGCCCTACTCTTAAGCATTGAAATGCCAGTGCATTTCGAAGCTCGTTTTCCTAAAGTTGAGTTGTGTAGTAACTTAGAGATCAAATTCAACAGACCATTTAAAAGGTGTTATCTACACTAAATTCCAACCAAAAAAAAAAAACAAGTGGTGAGACATTACAATAAAAAAATTTATTAGGTACTTTGAGATTTAGTTATCTATACTTTCTCGTTATAGGAAAAGAGTAAAATTTTAATAAAACCTTTTTTCACATCTATTGCAAGCGAAAAATCTTCTCGAGACAACACATGTCACGGACCAATAATTAGATCACAGCCTTAGGGCACTTGCATCTCGATTGAATAGGCCTTGATGTGCTCGGTTCAATCTATAATCGGTAAATGAAACAATTAATAAGAATCACGAAATATTGGATCACAAATGAATAATCTCAAATGAACAATTAAGAGATGATCAATTGGTTGAGGATGATTCCGATGAATTTTTTAGGAACTCCGGCCATGGAGATGTCAAAGACTTGTTGAGGAAGGGCAGCACAAGGTAGGACCGTCAGAACCAAGTTGTCAGAGCGCTGGAACCGGTGAGGGAAGGGACGGCTTCAAGGACCGACATGGAGCACGGCGATGTTGCCTAAGTGAAGATCGGGCTGGTTTGAGGTCGTCTGGCAGGATTCCGATGAGACTTGACTTGCGACCAGCTTGAAGACGGCTTGAGGGAGATTGGAGCGACGGCAGCATGCCGGAAACCAGCCGGCAAGTGGCCGAGAGAGAGAGTTATCTTCAAATGGCTGAACCCCCTAAATTTTGGAGGGAAAAATGGATATATAATATTGCATCTTTGAATTTTGGCCCTTGGATTAATCCAAAGGCTCAAGATATTTGCTTCTTGATTAAGCAAAACCCCTATTGGTGGATTTTATGTCACATGGATTGATGACATGTCAAAATGGGTAGCCATTATTAAATGATGATGAATGGCCGAGATTGCATCCTTAATGATTAAGGAACGGCTCTCATTAGTCAAATTTTAGTAACAATGACGGATGGCATGGCTCTAGGGGTAATTTTGTAATTTCACCAATGACAATTGTGTATTTTTTGCACATGGGAGAGGGAGGGGCCAGCCATGGCTGTCGCCTATTGGAATGGACACCGGCCGGTCAACGCCGGGTTGACCCGGTCTGCCCGGGTTGGATCCGGTTGAACCGACTAGATTCCAATTCAATTTTTGTTCCAATTTTCATGCAATCTCTCTCAATATGATTAATTGACTCAATTGGATTAAATTTGATTAAATTGGATCAATTTGATTTGAAATGTGAACACAATTTAACCAATTTTAACTTGTTTGGCTAGATTCCCCTTCAAATTCGGTATAATTACATTACCAAACTAGACCAATGGACTTAATTGAAGTTTAATTGGCCAAATTGAATCTCGATTTGTCAAATTAGTCACTAGTCTAGAATGGGTCAAAGTGAATTGTGCTCATTAGACCAATTTTCCTTAAATTTCCCAATCATTGGATTGCCAAATTAGTCAAATTGAGTTCAACTGGTATGACTTTGTTGAAATTGATATCAGAATCGAGTTTTAGTTAATTAATTGTATTCAATTTTGGCTAATTTGAACTAATCATGAAGAATCGATCGCAATCACTAATTGGGGTCTAAATTGGGGGTTTTTACCTTTGGCTTGAAATCTTAAAATTGGCTTAGAAGTTGAATGCAAAACAATCTTCTAATCAAATGTCATGAAGGAAAACTATGCTAAAAAATGACTATAAATAAAGTAATTTTGATTTTGGTCGATTTCAAACTAGAATTCATGAATTGGCCAAAATTCATTTCAAAATCGATTTTTGTAAAATTGATATAACCTAAGTCAAATTATGGTAAAAATGGGTTGATTTAGGGGTTTTTAATTTTTTTTCAATTTTTTGGGAAAGTGTTGACAAAAAATCAACTCTTTAGTGATTTATCACTAAAAAGTCAATTAATGGGTCAACCTTTGATTTTTTTGAAAATTGAAAGTGCAAAAGTGAAATTGACACTGTTTTGGGACATTTCATGCAAAAAGCCAAATTTTGATTGAAAAGTCAACTCTAAAATGAGCTTTTTGACTTTTCAAAATTAAAGGACAAATGGCTTGTAGATGAAAGGCCAATACTAAATGACTCTTTTTGGCAAAAAAGGGCCTTGTTGCGATTAGGAATCCCTATTCTCAAGTTTTTACTTCGTTTAACTTATCGGCTATAAATCAGGTGTCAACAATATGTATATTCGATTGTGGAGAAAAATGTTGGCTCTGGCTATAATTATGCATGATATATGAACATGAAAGAATGAGACAAGTAGTGAACATGCACTTTTTTTGGATAGTGGCAAGCATGAAATATTCAAGGACAATTTTTACAGTCTCTCAAATTTTTTGTTGTTTTTTGAGTGAAAACATATATCATTTACCATATTTCTAAGTCATTTTCTTTCACACATGCAACGAGTGTGCCCATTTGCTAATATATAATAAAATAGGATATTAACACAAATGGTCCCAAGGCTTTGGCCTAATATGTGATGCCTTCCCTGAACTTTAATTTGCTTAATTTGGTTCATAAAATTTTGGTAAATGTTTAATTCCATCCCTAAAATTATATGAAGATCTGTAATTTTATGCTTCCATTAATTCAAATTTAGGGACAACAATAAACATTTGCATATAATCTAAGAACTAAATTGATCATGTACTAAAAGTTCAGGAATCAAATTGAACAGATTTAAATTCAAGGATGAAATTACATATTGGTTTAAAGTTCATGGATTACCTTGCACAATTCAAAAATTTAGAGACGATGTTGCACATTGAGCCAAATTTCAAGGATCATTTATGTAATTTTTCCATTAAACAAACTCAACTAACTTTTCTCAGTAAGTTCCGTCGAAAGCCTATGGTGACATTATAACAACTATAGAGGGACAAAACAGTAATTCAAACGTAAACCGAATCTCTAACATTCATGATACCTTAATTTTTAGCACTTTCCAAACTTACTCGAATATTTTTCTTTTTCTTTTTAAGTTAAATAGTTTGTTATTTCAAAAGAATTACAATTCACTTTTCCAAATAGATCAAATCCTTAAAGACCTTTTGTCCAAGTACTTGAAATTTGTTATCATTTGGATTAAAAAGAAGTTTTTCAGTATATATTGTTGGGCAACTCGGCCGCCTCAGGAAGTTTCTTTTGGATCCATTCCTAGTTGGAAGTGCCTTGAGTCATATATAACTTTTCTCTACTTTCTTCTTTCAATGACTGTGTCTCTAGTTTTTCCTTTTAATTTCATTTTGCATTTTAAATTTGTAAGATTTATTATATAACACTTTGGTCTTGGACAGCAGATTAGCCTCAAAACTATTTATGCATGTTGTGAACGTGGAATGAGTTTGCAAACAAATGGCTAACACGAACTCTTTTTTAAAATGCCAATCATGCATTATTTTCCGGAAAAGCTTTAGCATCTTAATGCTCTAATTTCCAGTCATACCTCGACTGCCTTTCTCCTTAATTAATAATTTTTTTGTTTTGAAGTTTATATGTATATTTGATTGTCGAGAATAACATCGGTTATTGTCATGCTTCGAACCCCACGGCGCGCCACATCCCTCGCCAAGGTCGAATACAAGTGCGACGTCCCAGGACGCGTCGCCAACCCAACGCCCAAACAGAGTACAGGGCACACGCGAAAGTAATACAACACCTGAACAATTTAACAACACATAACCAAGGATAGCCGCACTACAACCGACATGAACAAATATACACTTGTATTGATAGGGAGGACATATACACTATCCATTTACAGCTTGCGCTCAAAAATCAAAAGCGGGTAACTGGCTACTACTAATAAAAATGGGTAAGTGGCCTGGGTAGTCAAGGTTACTAAAATTAGAAGGGGCTCTGGTCAAAAAGTTATTGGCCCGATCTATCTAGGACTAACATTAGGTCTACGGAACCCAGTCTGAGTCGGATCCCGATGACTCGGAAGAGCTATTAGACAGCTCAACATCAGAATCCAGGGAATCCTGCTCGGACTCGGCCCTAGCTGACTCCTCCTCAGAATCCATCGGCTCGGTCTCATCCTCCTATTCCATGTCCTCCTCCATGGGTTCCGATTCCTTATCTTCCGAATCCATCAGCTCTGGATTTGATTCCCTATCTTCTGGCGTACGGTCAGGGCTCGCCAATTCCCCATCGAGACACTGAGGGTCAATATCCCCAGCATTAGTAAACGGAACCTCAAAAGATCGAAAAGGCCCGTAGGTCCCCACGCCGTCCCTGATACACCACGCTATATATCTGTACGCCTGATCAAACTCCTCGCCCGCATTAACCCAAACTGTAGTAAGGTATCTAACCCAAAAATCCCCGTTCCTTGATGGGTACACCGTCTCCTCCCGGTCTATTCGATAAGGGATCCCAAAACGAATAGGCACGGTAGATATCTCAAAGCCGGGGGTCTGAAAAATTGGGTTTCAACAACAGTGAGAATAAATCTCAGCGAGTAAGTTCCCTAAACCTAAGCTAGGCTAACATGTACCTCCTGACGAGCACTAAATAATCACACAAATCGAAACATAATTGACTCAGGCCCTCAGGCCCAAATCAAACACTTACTTGACCTTGCAGGTTAGGCACCTCATAAATTTACAATAACAGCACAAGACTCAACCACGGCACATATACGAACATCACTCAGCCACGACACATGTCATGCATATGCTCGTGCTCACACCTATGCTCACGTCTCATCAATGCATTTCGCACACTTGCACTCTTGCACACTTGCAATTACCAATTTCACCGACCCGTGCAAAACGCATCAGATCCAACAGTTTGAGATCGATCTCCGGCCTGCGTAAAACGCATCAGGCTGGTCATCTTCCGATAATCCGGGCATCGTCCTGCGTAACACGCATCAGAACGGGTTCGCTACCCCGCGTAAAACGAATCAGGGTTTTATGTGATCACACATTCACATACACCAGTTATTATCTGAACTCCGTTTTAAACGCATCAGGGCATCTTAGGTGATCACATGCTCATGTCACTCGGGCACACTCGTATATGCATATGCCATGCAAATGCTCGAGATGCACACCCATGGCCATAACGTTCACACTTGGGCATTCACGAATTTCACAATGAGCATTCAATTGCACAACACCACTTGTTCAATTCAAAACACAATATGCTCAGTTCAATAAATCACAAGCCCAACTAATCAAATCATCCAGTCCAGCCAAGGCACAAACTTGGCACATAATTTTACGCACATAAATCACACAATTGGATCAACATGAATTCACGCACTCGAGGCCCACCAAGCTACTCCATTCTTAGTCACACTAGGCACATGACGCGGCACCACAACATTGATCGCAACCTAAGGCAATTTAGCCACCCAAATAGTCAATCTAAGCCATCCCGGTAGTTACACAATTAAACCTCGAATTGATCGCTTTTAGTCCAATTAAATCCCGATATGGACAGCCACTAAATAGGTCATTCTAGGCCAATAAATATCCTCAAATTACTTCCTTTGGCTCCCAAAACATCATCCAAAATAGCCACCATGAGAACAATGCGAGGCGTGCACAATATTCCACAATTGAGCCCGAACTTAACCGAACTCGGGCCATTTCGATCCGACAATTCCAGCCACCACCCGGCACATTCTAAGCCGCTAAACCTCAATTAAATTATCACCCTAAGCCGCGAAATCAGCCACCACATCAGCCCCTAACAATCTCCATAATTTAACCCCTAAAATACCTTAATTAACCCCTAAAGCCCATCTAGAAATGTAAATTAGTCTAATTAGGGTTTAGGGTTATACTCACTTGGATTCCTAAGCTCCCAACTAAGCTGAACAAGAGGCGAGGGCGGCTGGACAGCGGCGGTTCCGCGCCCGAACAGCGGCGGCGAGCGGCGGCTCCGACGAGCTCTTGAGCGGCCGAGAGAGAGAGAGAGAGAGAGAGAGAGAGAGAGAGAGAGAGAGAGAGAGAGAGAGAGAGAGCACGGGAGAGGGAGTGACACGGTGAGAGGGAGAGGAGAGGGGGAGATGGGATGGTGATGGTGGGGTGAGGCGTGGGGCGGCAGCACCGGCGGCGGCGGCGATGGTGGCGCTTCGGCGGTGTGGCGCACGTGTGGCCGGGGGGAAGGAAAAAGGAGCTCACGGGATGGAGAGGGAGGAGGGGGTGCCGCCTGATGATGGTGGAGGAAATGAGGAGGAAAGAGAGAGTCAAGAGTGTATAGAGAGAGTGAGATAGTGGGGTGGTTGACCAAACATTCAAAAATGACCATCTTACCCTCTAACTAAGGGCTAGGATTAATTCTAGACAAAATATCGAAGGGCATTAAGGTCCAAAATTCTAGCATTATTAGGCTGATACACTTCAATATAAAACCTTAAAATAATCCCCAAATAAGCCCAAAATTCGGAACACTAAAATTAGGCCTAGGGGCAAAACGGTAATTTTCCGGTCCCGAGTCAAATTTCCAATTTTTGACTCTAACGATCCCAAATACGCGTGGCCACATAAAAATGACGTCGTCCTCGCAAAATAGTCGCGTACGCCCACGAAATTCGATAACGAAGTCTGGACTCAATTCCACGATTGATTTAACTCAATTTGCAGTTTTAGCGTCTCTCACTAACGGACGGCTGTTTAGGGGTTATGCCTATCGACCTAGGGTTACTCGAGTCATGACGGTCCCGATTTCCGAAGAACACGAGGATTTATCGCTAGTCTCAGGGGTCGCGGTCTTCCGGAATAAGTTCGGGATCGTTCGCCGTGCGTACTCTCGGTTGTGCGGAATCACCCGCTATCCGATCGTACATCATCAGTCAAACCAAATCCGTCGCTCTCCTTGGACCGGCCCACATCGGCACAAAATATTCTCTCGTCGTACCTCGGAATCGGACTCAATTCACGGTCGAGTTATTGGGTCTACATACCGTCTTCCTAGCTAGCCTTTTCCTATTGGTCAGTATCCCGAGAATGATCAGTTCCGGGCGAAACTTACTAAAATGAAATGAGAAATACATCAATTTCATTGATCACGAAAGTGAGTCGAAATTCAGGACGTTACAGTTATGGCAATAATTATGCTTGATATGACCATGATAGAATGAGACAAGTGGAAAACATGCATTTTTTTTTTGGATAGTGGCAAGCATGCATTATTCAAAGACAATTTCCAATGTCTCAAATCTTTTGCCATGTTTGGAATAAATTTCTTTATATTTTACCATCTTTCAAATGTCAACTTGTTTCACACACGCAACGTCTGCGAATATATAATAAAACAAACTCAAAGAAGTTTTCTCAATAAGTTCCATCAAAAGCCTATAGTGACATTACAATGACATAACATTAATAGAGGGACAAAATCGTAATTGAAATGTAAATTGAATCTCTAAATTTCATAATTCCTTAAAATTTTAGAACTTTGCAGACATACTCGAATATTTTTGTTTTTCTTTGCAAGTTAAATAATTTGCTATTTAGCAAGAATTACAATTCACTTTTTCAAATAGATCAAATCTTTAAAAACATTTTCTCTAAATTCTTGAAATTTATAATCATTTCTATTAAAGAAAAGCTTTTCATTATATATTATCACCAACCTGGCCGGCCCAAGCAGTTTTTTTGGATCCATCCCTACCGATTTGTGCCTTGTGTCATATATAACTTTTCTTCTTTTTTCTTCTTTCAATTCAGTCTCTCTACTTTTTTTATTTAATTTATTTTGTATTTTAATTTGTATCATTTATTACATAACACTTCAGTCTTGGACAATACATAGGTGTCAACACTAGTCACGCATGTGGTGAAAGTGGAAGGAGTTTGCATAAAAATGGCTAACATGTACGTACTGCTTTTAAAATGGCAACCATGCATTATTTTATGGAAAATTTTTAGTATCTCAATGCTCTAATTTCCAGTAATATTTGTATATTCATTCATCGAGAAAAACGTTGCCTCTATGACCATGAAAAAATGAGACAAGTTGCAAACATGCACTTTTTTATGTAGTGTCAAGCATGCATTATTCAAAGAAAATTTTTTTCAGTCTCTCAGATCTTTTGCCATGTTTGGAGTGAAAAATTTATCTTTTACCATTTTTCAAATGTCAGTTTCTTGAACACAACGTGTGTGCCCATTTGCTAATATACAATAAAACAAACTCAAGGTACTTTTCTCCATAACTTCCATCAAAAGACTATGGTGACATTATAATGGCATAGCATTAACAGAGGGACAAAATCGTAATTCAAACGAAAACTGAATCTCTAAGATTCACGATTCCTTAAATTTTCAGCACTTTCCAGACTTACTCTAATATTTTTCTAATTCTTTTAAGTTAAATAATTTGTTATTTCAAAGGAATTACAATTCACTTTTTGAAATAGATCAAATCTTTAACTTTTCTCTAAATACTTGAAATTTGTAATCATTTGGATTAAAGAAAAGTTCTTCATTATATATTGTCGGCCAACCCAACCGCCCCAAGAAGTTTCTTTTGGATCCATCCCTACTTGGAAGTGCCCAGTTTCTCTATTTTTTCCTTTTAATTTCATATGCATTTTGAATTTGTACCATATATTACATAACACTTTAGTCTGGGACAATAGATTGGCCTCAAAACTAGTTATATAGGTGGTGAACTTGGATGGAGTTTGCAAACATATGGCTACATGTACTCTTTTTAAAATAGCAACCATGCATTATTTCATGGAAAAGCTTTAGCATCCCGATGCTCTAATTTCTAGTCAAACCTGAACTACATTTCTCTTTAATGATAAATTTGTCTTTTGAAGTTTATATGTACATTCGGTCATCGATAATAACGTTGGCTATGGCAATAATTATGCATGATATGACCAGGAAGGAATGAGACAAGTTTCAAACATGCATTTTTTTAGGATAGTGGCAAGCATGCATTATTCAAAGACAATTTTCATTCTCTCCTACATTTATCTTTTACCATGTTTGTTATCAAAATCAATTATCTTTTGCCATCTTTCAAATTCAATTGCATTGCTCAAACTTATGATCTTGTAGTAAAATGTACAACCTCCTTGCCATTGTACTCAGTGGAATATTATCGACCAAAAAAAGGTGAAATTTTTGCAATATATAAACAAGCGTAGGTATCTGCTAGACGGCCTCACTTTCTGCTTCTTTTTGTCACCATGAAACTGAATGTGGAAATTGTGCCGTTGCTGCTTCTATTCTTCAGTCTTTCTCTGTGTGAGAAGGCTTATGTTTCCAAAGAGGATGAATTAGACTTGGAAAGACAGGTCAGAACTATGAACAAGCCATCCATCAGGACCTTTTCGGTAATTTTCCTTCATACCCTTTGCAATAGTCTCATTTAAATTTCAAGGAGATGTTGGAATTTATCTGGCTAATCTTTGAAATATGATTGCTTCTGGATGAACGACTAACTATGTTTGGTTTTATCAAGTCTAAAGAAGGAGACACAATTGACTGTGTTGATATAAACAAACAACCAGCACTCGATCATTCTCTAATAAAGAATCATAAGGTTCAGGTAATAGTTATCATTTTATCCTAAATCAATTGATAAATATGCAAACCAATATCGGATAATTTAGGTGAAATGGTCTACTTGATACTTCCATAATCAGTTTTTTCTTCTTGCAGATAGAGCCGAATCCACATGTCACTAACTTGCACAAAACTTCTTCTAATGCAAAATCAGTAAGATTTGGGTGGAGAGAATGTTGCCCCATTGGAACAGTACCCATTTGTTGAGCAATAAAAGAAGATTTGATGAGGGCAAGATCCTTGCCCAAGATACCGTCCGTCGCATCTATGAGACAAAGTATTGTTTCTTCATATCAACATGTACTATCCCTCTCTCCCATGCTCACATGCATATTTACATACATAAGATATCGTTAGTGATTCTTTTTTTCAAATCTATTAATGAGGTTATGTGTATATGAATTTCGTGAGACCCCATGTCAAATGTCGACTTATGACAATCTCAAAATCTGTTCTTTCCATCATTTATTTACAAAAAGAAAATCAATACATATTTTAAAGTAAGACAGTAGGCATAGGTGAATAAGTGATTATTTAGTTTTCTTTCACTTTCTAGTAGTCTAAGTTACAAATTATCATTTTCAGTTGGTTTCTCTAACAGACAACATGATAGAAAATATTAAATATGGGGGAAGTGGAGGTACGATGGTCTACAAGCTTAATGTTGCTCCCGACCAACTCAGTGCAGATAATATGTGGATTGAAACTGGTCCCTCAGAGCATATTAGCGTGATTGTAGCTGGTTGGATGGTAAGTGATTTTTTAAGTAAGTCCATGTCGTAGTTTTTTTTTTACACAAGAAGTTCAATATACGGTAAAATGATCTGAGAGAAAAATCTCTTATTTTCCTAGGTTTCTCCACAGTTATTTGGCGATATTCGTACTAAGTTTTTCACATATTGTACGTATAGGTGAGGTGTTAATTCTTAATTGAACCTTTTTTTCACCATTTTCGGGAATCCAAACTAGAAGTTGGAGATAATTTGAATCTTATTGACCAAAGCATTGCCCTCATAAGGTGATGGCTATGGCATTGGATGCTACAATGTACTATGTCCCGGTTTTGTCCAGGTGGATAAAGAAATAAGCCCTGGTGATACAATACAACCTGCTTCTACATACGGTGGAAATCAATATGAGCTTGTAATCCATATTGAACAGGTATGTTTGATGTTTTCAAGGTTCTTAAGATAATGATTTGCTAAAATTATACTAGAGACTAGAGACTAATAGTTTTGTTCTTAAAGTTAGCAACTTTCGCTATCATTCTACCCTACTGAAAGTTATCCATATAAGCATATAATCAATCATTGCATCCATGTTATATAATTATCATTGTCCGTAATACCAAGCATGGTGTAATGTCACAACATTTATTGAAATATACTATTGTTAATAATTTCTGCAGTTTTTTACATTTTAGCACTTATTATCAAAACTTAATTCTAATCAGGATAGAAATACTGGGAATTGGTGGTTAATTGTGAAGAATTGATCGATTAAAGTAGGCTATTGGCCAAAGGAACTATTCATGTATTTGCGCAATGGCTAGCTACACACAGCTTGGGGAGGAATTGGCATACCTGGAAGCAATGGCTTCTGTCCACCGATGGGAGGTGGTCATAGGCCAGATGGTAATTTCCAGCATGCCACCGTCTTTCGAAAACTCCATTGGGTTCAATTGGATGACAAATTCCTACCTCCTTCATATAAGACAACGGAGTGGGTGGATAGATCCAATGTTTATGGTTTGATGGACCATCACCATTTTCGGAAAATATGGGAGTGGCTACATGATTAGCTTTGGAGTTCCAGGAGGTTATTGCAGGGTATAGAAAATTTACATGAAGAAGTTGTCTTGAGCAATTTAAATAACAAAGCTATCGATTGACAATTTCACACCCTTTTATTTGTAATTAGTGATGTTCATTTTCGTTTCCTTTCTCTGGTGATTGAGGTGGCAATGGCACGTGATGTGACCTCGATGGTAACCATAAATCTTTCGACGGCTTCTTTGGAATTTCCAAATATGATAAATCCGTACCACCTCTTTCAACCAAAACAGTCGAGCCGATGGATAAATCCAGCATCTATGGTTGGAAGGTGACTTGCTAAACAATGAGAAATGAACTAAATAAATTCAGCATAGGGGACCTGGCAAGGTTTTGTAGGGGATAAACTTTATAGAAAAAATGCTTACCTTAAATAATTTGATAAGCAAAACTCTCTATTTTTCATTTTTTTACTCCCTTTTACAATTAATATTTCACATTTTCTTTTCCATTCCTGAGATTGAGATCGCAATTAATATTGGTTAGGATTAGTAAGAATAATCTTTAATAATACAATAGGCGTGCTTTTATATATAAATCATCTATTGTGTATGTACTGATTATAATTGACTTACTGGAACAAACAATTTGTAGCAGCTATTACTTGAGATGTTGCCGCTAATGGTCTAATTGGAAAATCTGAGTCGTCGCTACCTAGGATTAATAATGTGATTATAGGTACCCTACTATTTTTTTTCTACCCAAAACTGAGTATGACCTGAGATCTAGCTCACTGGTTTGGAAATACGTTTGAACATTATAGTAGGTAAGCATTTAGTAAGGGATCTTTTTTTTTTTGGTCGAAAATCGAAATGATTCATTCATTAACCAAAAGAGGATGACATAGGTAATGGGTTTCCGAACATAAAAGATCACATAACGGTAAAGGTGGTACGACAAGCCAGTCATGCGGTAGGAGTTTTTTGCGGTGAGACTTTGCTAACCAGTCCGCCACTCGGTTGGATTCGCGTGGGCTATAGGTTAGTTGGACATACTGGGCCCGTGCAAGCAGCTCTTTGCATTCGTCGAGGATGGCCTGCAATTCCCATGGGCCGGCAATGTGGCCCACAACATAGTGCACGAGTGATAAGCTGTCCGTGCATAACTCCACGTGCAGATCAGAAGTCTTCCCCTGTTCGTGTTGTCTTCGCCGAAGCTTAGTTCGATCTTGCAAGTACAGTAGAGCAGTTCGCAGTGCTAGGGTTTCGATCTCCAGTGCCGAAGAAGCCACCGCACGTTCGGCGAAGCCTCCAACGATCCTCCCCAGTGAGTCGCGGCAAACTCCAGCAACCGATCCTTCCCTTTCTCCTTCGACGAGCGAACCATCGATATTCAGTTTCACGCTGCCGCTCTCTGGGGGGATCCACGAGTTGGGTGAGTTCTTCAGTCGGTCCTGTTGTCGATTGTTCGCTCGGGGGTTCCATCGCTTAAAATTTTTGTCTGTGGTGCATGCTTCGTCGACTATTGAGCTCGGATCTGGACGGCGATTTTGGAAGACGACGCTGTTTCGGGCGAGCCATATTTTCCACAAGACCCCAGAGACCAACTCAGATGAAGGCAGGTGAGTGTTCTGGTTGAAGGTGTCCAACAGCCACTTTTCAATTCTCGTAATTTCGTAACTAGATATATGGATGTTGAGTCGGACGTCTGACCATATTGTTTTGGTCCAGTCGCACAGCAGAAAGAGGTGTTCCGTAGACTCAGGGGCTTGCTTACAGACTGGGCAGAGAGCTCTTCTAGTAAGGGATCTTTAACGATATCTATTTTGTCGAAAATAATGGCTCTAGAAGTTTCTTTGATCTTTCAAAATAGAATCTACTGTTTTTAGATGCATCGACAGTTATGTCAATTGGGTTTGAAAGGGGAGAAGTATCATACATCAGAATTTGGTCAAATCTCCATATTAATTAGTGTTGTGACTCTCCCAAAGTTGGGAACGAGTTTAGGAGTATTGCCCAAAGGTAGGCCAGCGCCCTTCGATTAGGCGCGGACTCTCCCAAGCCCATATCTCGCGCGACATAGGATTTTTTTTAAAGTTCTTTTCTACCTAAAGAATTCTAGGAGTGGTCACTATCCTTTTGGGGTTGGCTAAAAGCCAAATGAAACATGGGAGTGTTGTTTGATTTTCTATGTAGCCAGAGATTCTAGCTTGAGGACTTGATTACGCTAATGGTCTATTAGCACCTTTTTGGTTCCACTAACTTGGAAAGTTGTTCATCTACGTGATCATGCATTCTTGATTACCAATTATGAACCTAAAGGTATTGAAGTCTCTAAGTGTTCAAAAAATGTTCTCGAGGGGTTTATTATGAACCTAAACTAGTCCTAACCATTCTTGAAAGGAAAATAACAAACAATTTATTGAAAGTGCGATATCTAACTACTGAAGTATTGAAAGCTCTAAGTGGAGGTTCAAGAAATGAAAACCTGATACTTGTTGGTCAAAGAATATACCCCATAAGCTTGAGATTAGAGACTAGTCATATCTAAAGTGGGTCTAAATCTATTCATTTTATTCAAAGATAGCATTAAACTGGACTAGGCTATTTATTAAAAGGTGGTTATAAGTCTAATTTGATTTTATTTAGAACCTAAGCCAATCTGTTTATTAAAACTTAAGTTTATCCACTAAATTGGCCAATTCGAAACTAAGTCTATCGAACCGGTTCAGTTCAGTTTGATCTGGTTCAACCGGTTTAATTGGTTCCCTGACAAAATTTTTATGCAATTTAGTCCAATTTTCTCTCTAGATGACCTAATTGCAAATAATTTCTCACCAATTATCAAAGGAATTGATCAAATTGGAATAAAACAATTCAAATCCAATCGATTAAACTCAATCAAACTCATTCTTAACATCCCAATTGAATTAATTTGTTGCAATTACATCATGGGTGATGCCGATTTCATCTCAATTGATTTGCCTCACATAAATTGGGGATTTTCAATCAATTGATGCAATTTTGTCAATTTTGTTCTCAATTGACAAAATTGATTTCAATTAAGCTCAATTGACTTGAAAAGCATTCAATTGATTCAACTGAATGGGTTGCACAAATTGACTTTCATATAATGGCTTGAATTAAACCCTAAAAAAATTGGAGATTAATCATCAAATTGAAGCTCAATCTATCAAATTAACCCCTAGATTGGAATGGGTCAAGTTGAATTACATCAATTGGATCAAGCTAGCTTGATTTTGTAAGTTCTTGGTTATCCAAATTGATCAAATTGACTCATGTGAATTTGTCAAAATTTATGCTGGATTTGAGTTGCATATATGAAATCAGACTCATCTATGGGTTAATTGCATAAATCATGGAAAACCAACTGGAACCCCGAATTAGGGCTCAAATTGGGGGGTTTTTACCCTTGGCTTGGAATTCTGAAATTTGCTTGAAAATTGAATGTGAGATGACTTCTAGATCAAATGTTGTGAAGGAAATTATATTGAAAAATGACTAGAAACAAAGTAATTTCATTTTTGGCCAATTTCGAACCAAGATTCACGAATTGGGGAAAAGTTGGTTCTAAACCAATTTTTGTGAAATTGATGGTGCCAAAGTCAATGAAGTAAAAAGGAGTTGATTTAGGGGCTTTGAATTTTTTTCAATTTTTTTGGACAAAGTTTTAATCAAAAGTCAACATTTTGGTAATTAGTCACTAAAATGCCAATTGATGGGCCAAACTTTGATTTTTTTTCGAAAATCGACAATACATAAGTGAAATTGACACTATTTCGGGGTTTTTTATGCAAAAAAATCAAAATTTGACTTACGGTTGACTTTTTGATGAAAGTTTAACAAAATAATCAACTTGAGAGTCAACGTTTTGACTTTTTGAGATTAAGGGGAAAATGAAAAGAAAATGAAGGGCTAATGCAAGAAAAAATGTTAAATGACTCATTTATATTGAGAAATGGGCTATGTCACGATCAGAAACTCTAATCTTAATTTTTTTACCTTTACGACGCATCAACTTAAAATCAGGTAGCTTGGTCTAAAGTCTGCCTACCCAATGATGAAGGAGGCATTGGAATAAGGCGACTTGTAGAATATAACAGAGCTATGACTCTCAAACACTTATGGCTCCTCTTCACTAATGCGGAGTCAATGTGGTGCAAATGGATTCACTCAGTTTACTTAAAAAAATCCAACTTTTGGGTTGTATCTAAACCAACCTTCTGCTCCTGGACCTGGAAGAAAATTCTAGATTTGCGGTCTTCAGCCCAGTCCCTTTTTAGATGGAAGATTGGGAATGGACACTCCGTCTCTCTTTGGTTTGATTGGTGGCACAACAAAGGGCCTCTCTATCTCATTTTCAGTAATGTTGACATATACCAATCGCGGATCCCTCGAGATACCACTGTACGGAAGTTCTACGATGGTGTTTGGCAAGCCTCAAATACGCTCGACACTATCACTAGCTGGACAGATACCCCGCCTTCCTTTGATGATAATACTCCAGACAGACTGACCTGGACTCCTCACCCCTCGGGCTCCTTTTCAGCAGTGTCTGCATGGAATCACATCAGAAGGAAAGGACATACAGTCCCTTGGCACTCATTTATATGGGACCATCATATTGCACCTAGGCATGCCTTTCTCTTGTGGATAGTCTCTCTCAACCGGCTGCCTTCCCAGGTACTCCTGTTACAAAACCGAAGAATTGATACTGGGTACTGTGCCTTTTGCGGTGCTATTCCGGACTCAGCAAATCACCTCTTCTTCGAGTGCCCTTCTACGAGTAGGCTGGCTTCTTTCTGGGCCACCAAATGTAACCTCCTTTGGCGCAACCGACCTTAGCAAGAACTCATCTTGTGGGTCATGAAGGTATGTGGTGGTGACTCTTTCGCTCACCGTCTATCCCAATTCTTGTTTGGGGCACTTATCCATATTATTTGGACCGAGAGGAACAACACCATCTTTAGGAACAAGAGTGTCTTCATTCCGGATATGCGCAAGCACCTCATCAAAGTGGTCAAAGACAAAGCCATCTCCATGGGGGGGGTTTTGGATACACCTAGAAACCGCATTTTACAAAGGAAATGGGAGCTTCCAACCTCGATCTTTGACGTGTCTCCGATGTCCTCCTAGTTCGGTCCGATAGCTTGTTTGTTCCTTTTTGGCGTTTCTTGCCATTTTGTATAGCTCTTGCGGTACCTCTCTGACCCTGTCTGGACACTTCCTTGTCCTATCTGGGTCTGAGGTAGGTTCTGGCTTTAGTCTGTATTTGGTACTTGAAAAGTAATACATATTTTTACCTTTACCAAAAAAAAAAAACTTAAAATCAGGTGTCAACAAAGATTACTAGAGAATTCTAGCCTTATTGATGTTGTTATTGTTGAGAGTAGATGTAGACTTGAGAATAAAGTCGAACCACTATATATCTACTTGTAATATATTATATCCCTTCACTATTAGCATTACATGTTCGTTTTCATCATTATCTGTTAAACAACAGCATGAGCACTTGATTTCTATAATCTGTTTCTGCTATTATTTGATGTTTAACTTGTTATATTCTGCAAAAGTTTTTCATAGTTCTCAAACAATCTATTCACCTCGCCTTTAGGTTGTATTGTTAGCCCCAACACGGTCATTGAGAATAATGTTTGCTATGCCAATAATTATGCGTAATATGACCATGAAAGAATGAGACATGTGGCAAACATTCTTTTTTTTAGAATAGCAGCAAGCATGCATTGTTTAGAGACAATTTTCAATCTATCAAATCTTTTATAGTGTTTGGAATGAAAACATTTATTTTTTACCATTTTTTTGTCAAATATCTTTTAGCATTTTTCAAATGTCAGTTTTTTGCACACGCACAACGTGTGTGGCCATTTGCTAATATATAATAAAACAAACTCAAAGAACTTTTCTAAATAAGTTCCATAAAAAACCTATGAGACAAGACAATGGCATAACATGAATTATGGGAAAAAATCGTAATTCACACGTAAACTTAATCTCTAACATTCATGATTATTTAAATATTTAGCACTTTCCAAACATAGTAAAATATTATCATTTTTCTTTGAGTTAAATGATTTTTTATTTCACAACAATTACAATTCACTTTTTCAAATAGATCAATTCATTAAAAAAAATTTCTCTAAATACTTGAAATTTATAATCATTTGGATAAAAGAAAACTTTTTCATTATATATTGTCAGCCAACCTAGCCGCCCTAATAATTTTCTTTTGGATTCATTCCTAACTAGAATTGCCTTGTGTCATATATAACTTTTCTCTACTTTCTTCTTTCAAATTCAATTTCTCAAAAAAATAAATCTTTTAATATCCTTTGCATTTTGAATTTGAAACATTTACTACATAACACTTTAGTCTTTGAAATATGTGACATTTCAAATTTCGACTCATTTTTGGGATTTATAAAATGTGTAATTTGTCATTGTGCTTATAGTAAAATCTCGCCCAAGAACTAATTACTCTCGGTTATTATTTTTAAATTAGAGATTTCGCTATAATCGCACTCGATCGAATTTTGCCGTTATTTAGAGCCCGAACTTTGGTATCGAATTTCTCAGAGCTCCAGAACGAATTTAATTGGACAGTGTCGATTTTATTGTGGCCAGCCTCGATATTGCCCGGGATATGTGAAAAAAGGATTTTTGACCGGGTGCGAATTTGGATTAATAAACTTCTCTCGTAGTGTATTTTATTTGATTTCTTTGGCCCTTTTTTCTAATTTTTTAATTAGGATTTTCGTGGACCGTTAGATCATTTTCGGATTTAAATGTGGGTCGTTGGATAGCAATGATTATTTGGACTTTTTCTTTCTCTCTCTCCCTTCTCTAGTCACGTCCCTCTGTCGCGCTCCCCCATGCGCACGTCCCCTCTCTCTCTTTGTCATGCAAACCCACTATCCCCCCTTCTCTCTCTCTCCTTCTTCTTCCTTTTCTTCTTCTTCTTCTTCCTCTTCTTCCCTTCTTGACTCGCAACCTCTGCTTCCTGCTTTGGCTTGCTGCTTCGCCCGAGCTCCTCATCTCCCAACCGCAGCACGTCGCCGCCATCGCTAGCCAGCTCGACCGCCGCACAGTGCCACACCGTCCACCTGCTGCCGCCCACGACCCTACCGCCATTCTCCTCCCTCTCTCCTCCCTTTCACGCGCAGGCGAGCAGTTCGCCGCCGCGTCCACTGCGGCCCAACTCCACCGAGCCAACGGCCAGCTCATCCGGCCTAGCCCCGCCGCTGCGCCGTGCCGCCCTGTCACCGCCGGTTCACGCCCCTACAGCCTCAACCATTCCTCGTCCATGCCACCACCGCCCAGCTTTTCCCTCTCCTTCGCTTCGCGCCGTCGTCGCCATGTCGCCGGGACCAACTCGTTGCCGCACCGCCATCGTCCCAGCTACTCGACGACGACGCTGCTGCCCCCTGCTCCAGCCAAGATAGTCGCCAAGCTCACCACCACCGCACCAGGTCGCTGCCGCCCACTATCCTCCCGTCATCGCTACCGGCCAGCCAGCCAACCCGGCCGTAGCCGAGCCCATTGCCGAGCATCCCGAGCTAGCCCGTCGCTCGGGCATGTTGCCCATCCAGCCGGCCCATCACTCGGGTGCGTCGCCCGTCCAGTCGACCCGTCGCCTGGGCACATCACTCGTCCGGCTTGCCTGTGTGCCCCCGGACACACCGCTCAGCCACCACGCCCGTGCGCCAGGCACACCGTCCAGCCACTATGCCCGTGTTGGCCGATCAGTGCGCCCGTTTGGCCCACGCCCGTGCCTAGCCCAGCATTATTCACCCATACCATTTTAAGCCCGAGCCGATTTTCTCCTGGCCAAAATCTAGTAAGTGACTTCCTAATCCCTACTTAATACTTTGGGTATTTATAAACTTGTTTAGGGATTAATTAGTACCGATTTAGTGATTAAGCTTGGATTAGGATCAATATGTGAATGTGGTTGATTGTTAGGCTAAATTGTGGTGATTATGTGGCTTGATTTGTGGCTGGTACGATGATGAACTCGAGGGGCTAATGTTGGCTAGTTATGTAACATCCTGAATTCGCCCACGTCCAGGATTAATAAAATAGATGATTATTTCTCATTTTCGTTTTAGTGAATCTCGCGCAGAACTGATCATTCTCGGGATACTAACCCATTAAGGAATGGTTAACTAGGAAAAACGGTACGTGGACCTAAGAACTCGACCGTGAATCGAGTCTGATTTCGAGAAGAGACGAGGAAATATTTTGTGCCAATGTGGGCCGGTCCAAGGAGAGTGACGGATTTGGTTCGATCGACGACGTACGATCAGATAGCAGGTGATTTCGCACGACCGAGAGTACGCGCGGCAAACGATCCCGAACTTATTCCGAACGATCATGACCCCCCGGAACTAGTGATAAATCCTCGTATTCTCTGGGAAATCGAGACCGACACAACTTGAGTAGCCCCAGGTCGATACGCGTAACCCCTAAACAGCCGCCCGTTAGTGAGAGACGCTAAAATTGCAAATTGAGTGAAATCGATCGTGAAATTGAGTCCGGCCTTCGGTGTCGAATTTCGTGGGCGTACGTGACTATTTTGCAAGGACAACGTCATTTCTATGTGGCCATTCATATTTGGGATCAGTAGAGTCAAAATTGAAAAATTTGACCCGGACCGGAAAATTACCGTTTTGCCCCTAGGCCTAATTTTAGTGTTCCGAATTTTGGGCTTATTTGAGGATTATTTTAGGGTTTATATTAATGTATTTCAGCCTAATAATGCTGAAAATATTAGTCCTTAATGCCCTTGGATATTTTGTTTAGATTAAACCCCAACCCTTGGATTAGGGGCAAGATTGTCAATATTGAAAGGTTGGCCACCAACTCTCACTAAGCTCAAGCCTTATACACTCTTTAGTCTTTCTCTCCTCTTCATTTCCACCACCACCGCCACCGGCCACTCTCTCCTCTCCCCCTCTCTCACGAGCTCTCCCCCTCTCGGCCTCACGCCGCCGCCGCTCAGCGGAGCGCTGCCGCCGCCCACCGCTCGCCCCGCCTTGCCTCGCCACCAACCCGACCAGCTCTCCCTCTCTCTCCTTTCCTAGCCATGTGATCAGCCTCCCCCGCCTTGGATCGCCGTCTGCGAGCTGCCACCGGTGCCGCCGCCGTGAAGGTCGCCCGTCGCCGCCGCTTGCCCCGCCACTGTTCAGCCGCCTTCGCCACTTGTTCAGCTATGTCTAAAGCTTAGGAATCCAAGTGAGTATAACCCTAAACCTTAATTAGGCTATTGTGCATTTCTAGATGAGTTTTAGGGGTTAAATTAGGGTAATTTGGGGGTTACATTGTGGTAGATGTTGGGACTGATTTTGTGGCTATTTTACAAGCTTAATGTGATAATTTAGTTGAGATTTAGTGGCCCGTATAGTGCTGTGAGGTGGCTGTGCATAGGGGCCTTAAATTGGGCGAAAATGGGAATTTGGCGGGTGTAAATTGAAGACCGAGTGGTGGCTATTTTCGTGGTGAATTTTGTGGCTTAATGTGGTGATTTGGAAGAGAATTAAAGGCCTAAAGTAGAATGTTCATGGCTGATTTAGTGTGGTGTGGATTCGGGCCATAATTGATTAATTATGGCCTTAGTGGAAATCGGCAAGTGTTTCGTGAGCGGACCATGAGGAGGTTGAATTGAGCGTGAATTGACGTTAGTGTTTTGATGCCGTGCCGAGTACTTATATGCCGTGACTTGGGGGAAACTTGGGATTCATGGACTTGTGATTTTTATTAATCTAGTTTCGTGATTTTTGTGTGTGTCAAGTTTGTGCCATGGCTGGATTGAGTGATTTTATTAGTTGGGCTTGCGATACATTGAACTGAGCTTGTTGCGTGGTGAATTGAACAAGCGTTATGGTGCAATTGAATGCTCATTGCAAAATTCATGAATGCCCAAGTGTGAATATGCAGCCATGATTGTGCATCTCAAGCATTGGCACGGCATGTGCATATACAAATATGCACGAGTGACATGAGCATGTGATCACCTAAGATGCCTTGATGCGTTTAACGTGGGGTTCAGATAATAACTGGTGTATGTGAATGTGTGATCATATGAAGCCCTGATGCGTTTCAAGCGGGGTAGTGAACCTGTCCTGATGCGTGTTACGTGGGACGATGCCCGGATTACCGGAAGATGACCAACCTGATGCGTTTTACGCAGGTTGTGTGTCATGAGCCTGATGCGTTTTATGCGGACCGGAGATCGATCTCAAACTGTCAGACCTGATGCGTTTTACGCGGGTCGGTGAAATTAGTAATTGCAAGTGTGTAAGAGTGCAAGTGTGCGAAATGCATTGATGAGACTTAAGCATGGGTGTAAGCACGAGCATATGCATGACATGCGTCGTGGCTGAGTGATGTTCGTATATGTGCCGTAGTTGAGTCCTGTGCTGTTATTGTAAATTTATGAGGTGCCTAACTTACAGGATCAAGTAAGTGTTGGATTTGGGCCCGAGGGCCTGAGTCAATTATGTTTCGACTTGTGTAATTATTTAGTGCTCGTCAGGAGGTGTATTTTAACCTAGCTTAGGTTTAGGGAACCTACTCGCTAAGATTTATTCTCACTGTTATTGAAACCCAATTTTTCAAACCCCCGGCCTTAAGATGTCTACCATGCCTATTCATTTTGGGATCCCTTACCGGATAGATCGGGAGGAGACGATGTACCCCGCAGGGAACTGGGATTTTTGGGTTAGATACCTTGCTACAGTTTGGGTTGATGCGGGCGAGGAGTTTGATCAGGTCCACAGATATATAGCGTGGTGTATCAGGGACGGCGCGGGGACCTACGGGCCTTTTCGATCTTTTGAGGTTCCGCTTACCGATGCTGGGGATGTTGACCCTCAGTGTCTCGATGGGGAATTAGCGAGCCCTGAGCATACGCCGGAGGATGGAAATTCAGACCCAGAACCGATGGATTCGAAGGACGAGGAGCCTGAGCATTTGGAGCAGGATATGGAGTCGGAGGACGAGGTAGAGCCGATGGATTCTAAGGAGGAGTCAGCTGGGGCTAAGTTCGAGCAGGATTCCCTAGACTCTGATGTCGAGCTGTCCGATAGTTCTTCCGAGTTATCGGGATTCGACTCAAACTGAGTTTCATAGGTCTAGCCTTAGTCCTAGGTAGATAGGGTCAGTACCTTTTTGACCGAGGCCCCTTCTAATTTTGGTAACCCTGACCGCCCGGGCCACTTACCCCTTTTTGTTAGTAGTAGCTATTAACCCACTTTTGATTTTTGAGCGCAAGTTGTAAATGGATGATGTATATGGTTCCCAGTGTCAATGCAAGTGTATATTTTGGTTCATGTTGTTGGTTGTATGGCTATCCTTGGTTATGTAGTTTTTAAATTGTTCGGGTGTCGTATTGCTTTCACGTGTGCCTTGTTCTCTAATTGGGCGTTGGGTAGGCGACGCGTCCTGGGACATCGCACTTATATTCGACCATCGCGAAGGATGTGGCATGCCGTGGGGTTCGGGGCGTGACAAGTTACGGGTTGAAATGTGAGTTTATTTATGATTGATTGATAGACATGTATGTAGCTGGTTTGTCGTGGTGCTTGTGAGTGCAATTTGATGCTTGACAATGGCCGATTTGTGATGGATCATGGATTGAATATGACCGGGTCAAAAGTTGGAATTGTTGGCTAAAGTGGCAAGCACATGACTTGAAATTGAGTATGTACAATGTGTTAGAATGATGGTTATGCAATGTGGCTAGCATGTGATGCTTTACGAATTGAGTTTGATACTTGCATGGATTGATTAGGATGATTGACAATTAAGTATATTAAGGTGTAGTTTGAATATGTGGTTGGCATGGAATAGATTGAAGCATATGACGTGTGTGCCTGTCTGAATAGCCTGAGGCAGGATAGACCTGATGCGTGTTTATGCGGATCATTGGACAAAGCCCGGATTGATCGAAGGGCTAAGCCTGAGGCATGTTTACGCGGGCTGTGGAAGGTGAGTTAGACCTGAGGCGTAGGTTACGCGGGTCATTAGAAAGAAAGAAATGTCTTGAGGCGTGGTTACGCGGGACTAAGCCTAGATTGATCGGAGGGCTGAGCCTGAGGCGCAATAGCGCGAGCTGTGAGAATGGGCCTGAGGCGTGTTTATGCAGGCAGTGTGAAAGGACCTGAGAGGTCGTGAGAAAGTTGGCTGGACCACGCATGTTGCATAGTGTTTGATTATAGGGTGAATACTGCTAGGCATGGTATGGGACGTGTCCAAGTGGTTTTACCTTATAATCGAGACACGCGCGAGTGTGGTTGTATGATGCATGGGAAATTTCTTTGCGTGCTCTGAATATGTATTATGCTGGATGCATTAATGTGATTTGACTATCGTGCAGAGTTGGCGAGTGACTTGAGGCGAGGTAAGTATGTGTTTGTAAAGTCTAGTTCGTCGGTTATTAGATTGCATGTGGAGACTCATCTGGGTACGCATTGGCCTACGTGGGGTTTAGGTTGTCTACTTATTGAGATTTATCTCATCCTCCATTGTTAAACATTTTCAAGACTGAAGTGACGAATAGTCATCATGTGCTGTTCGGAGATTGGGAGTGACTTTGGGCATTTGATGTTTCATTCCACCTTTTTGGTTACCCCCGTTTTGTATAATGAAGTAGGTTACCCAACCTTTACCCCTTTTTGATGAACGTGTTTCTGCTGTTTGTATCTGCCAAGTATTTTTATAAACTGCGTATATTGATTTTATGCTAGTGCTATCCTTTGGTCATTATTTTATTGTATGGATTGTTTAAATTTTGCTTCCGCTTGCGCACGACATTGGATGTTTCATTTGGGTCAGCGACGCATCTTGGGATGTCGCGATCAATACGACCTTCGGAGGGGTGTCGTGAGCCCGTCGAGATTTGGGACGTGACACCCCAGTTGATTTGGTATCAGAGCAAGGTTAACTCGATCCAAGTTGGTCGAAGCTTGGAGTGATAAAGAGCGATGACTTTGGGGTAGTTAGTCAGGTACCCTAGACTATTTGATTGTGATTGTTGAGTGATTGTTATGCAATAATGTGTGAGGTGCGGGTGCGTCAGGACTTGAGGTAAGTGCACGAACCCCGTTGGCTGAGATTGATTGATGCACGTGATTGGCTGCCTGCTTAGTAAACTATTGTTGCGATTCATTGCCTAGGGCTTCAGACTAGTATAGTTGGCCTAGGTATTTAATTCTCGAGGGGAATTATAGCAGGTAAGTGAGTGGTGTGAACCTTGTGAGTCTGAGTAGCCGATGAAGAGGTCAAGGTCGTGGTCATGTAGGTTAGCAAGTTGGAGTTGTGAGGGATCCTAGATGGGATGAGATTTTGAGGGCACTCAAGGGAGTTGGAATTTTAATGGGAAGACAGACTGATGAGCGAAATGCCATTGTCGTTGCTGCTGCTGAGGCCGCTGTTGCCGCCACCAATAGAAGTAACAAGAATCGTGGGCATAATAAAAATGTTGGGAATCAAGGTTAAGGGTAAGTTAATGCAGTCAGACAGATGCATTAGTTGGTTGGAAAATTTTTGAAATTTAAACTTGCAAGGTTCGATGGGAATAGGTGACCCTGAGGCTACATTACTTTGGATAGAGGACTTAGAAAAAGGCTTTTGAGGTATTCGGGTGCACAGAAAAAGGCTTTTGAGGTATTCGGGTGCACTGATGAGGAGAAAGTACCCTGGCTATATATCAACTCCAAGGAAATGCAAGTGATTGGTAAGAAGACCCCCAAAGTAGGATATTTCGAAGAGCATAATTCCAAGCTGGGGTGTCGTTGTTGAGATCTTCAATGAGAAGTACATTTAGAGAGTGCGCAAGGACAGAAAATGACTTAGTTTCTTCGGCTTCGTTAAAATCGGATGTCAGTTGATCAGTACGAGGTCAAGTTTATAAGGTTGTCTAAGTACGCACCAAGGATGGTCAAGGACCATGTAGATATGATAAGGAGGTTCCAGGATGGATTGAAACCGGAACTCCGCAGTCAGTTAGTATTCTTGAGTCTTAAGGGATTACAATGAGTTGTATGAGAGGGCTCAATGGTTGAAATGGAAATGAGTGAAAGGGCTACCACTTCTGGATGGCGGTACGTGCTGGTTAGGAACAATAGGAATTTGGGAAGAAGTCTATGACAGATAATATGAGACTGTCCCTCTGGTAAGGAAGAACTTTAGAAAGCCGAACTACTACTCCAATATCGCATGTCGGTCTTGTGGAAAGAGGCACGGGAATGGCCCCTACCCAGGTAGACCTGGTGCGTAAATTGGATGTGGCCAACATGGTCACCAAGTGAGAAACTGCCTAAACCGATAAGCTAGACCATTAATACAGCAACAACAATCGCAAGTAGGATATGAAGTGGGGGTTGCCCCACGGAATAACCATATTAACCGCAGGCACAAGGAAAGATGTACGCGGTGGTTGGGAGGAATCAGAGAATTTGTCTTGAAAGTCTGGATGCGTTATGTGATGATAGTGGGTGCAATAAGAGAGGATTTTGAAATTATAACTTGAATAGTCATATAAGACTTATAATCACTTATGGTGAATAGGCGCAATCAGTTTGAGGATTTCTGAATTACTAATGACATTTTTGGACAGGTTGAGAAGGATGTGTGTTACTTGGAAATTTCAAATTCTGTAAAGAACTGAGGTAATTTGTTTTGGGAGACTATGGATTGAAATTGGATGGATCATTGAGGTTGTGCATTGACTACAGACAACTGAACCAGATGACCATTAAGAATAAGTACCTGTTACCAAGGATTGATGACATGTTTGATCAGGTACAAGGGGCGTCAGTGTTTTCTAAGATCGATTTAAGGACTGGCTATCACCAATTGAGGATCAAGAAGGAGGACGTGCTGAAGTCGGCATTTAGGATGAGGTATGGACACTATGAGTTTACGGTGATGTCGTTTGGACTGACGAACGCCCTGCAGCCTTTATGGATTTAATGAGTCGAGTATTCAAGGAATTTCTAGATCAGTTTGTGATCATGTTCGTAGACGATATCCTAGTGTATTCGAAGAATTTCACCGAGCATGAGGTACATTTGGAAAAGGTTCTACGAACCTTGAAGGAACATGCGCTTTATGCTAAGTTCAGTAAGTGCGAATTCTAGCTTTATCGAGTGGCATTCTTAGGACATGGGATATGTGGGAAAGGAATTGCAATGGATCCGACAAAGATTGAGGCCGTCATGAATTGGCCAAGACCGACAACTGTAATCGAGGTTCGGAGCTTCTTGGGTCTAGCAGGTTATTACAAACGTTTCGTGGAAAAGTTTTTCTTTGTTTTTTTTTTTTTGCGTTAGCTACACTGTGGATGTGTTTGCTAAAGAAGGAAATGAAATTTGAATGGATGGATAAGCGCAAAAAGGAGTTTTCAGGAATTAAAATAGAGTTTGACTACCACGTCAGAGTTGACAGTCTTGTCAGGTTTGGGAGGATATGAAATCTACAGTGACGCGTCGCTAAAGGGATTACGATGCATGCTAATGCAACATGGAAGAGTGGTTGCATACGCATTGCGACAATTGAGACCGCATGAGCTGAATTATCCGACGCATGATCTGGAATTGACCGCGATTATCTTCGCTCTTAAAATTGGAAACACTACTTATGTAGGGAGAAATTTCAGATTTATACGGACCATCAAAGCCTAAGGTACTTGTTCTCCCAAAAGGAATTGAACATGAGACAACGTCGTTAGATGGAACTCCTTAGGGATTATGATTGCGATATTCTATATCAACCTGGAAAAGCTAACAAAGCGATGGATGCATTGAGCCGGAAATCGAGCATCGCGCATATGATTGTCAAGGAGAGGACTCTGTTGGAGGGGAGTTCGGAATTTTGAAATTTAAGTTTGGAGTAAGTCATGTCTCGAGTCTGCTTATAGCATTAAGAATTGAACCGGAAATTCAGACTAAGATTAAGGCTTTACAATCGACGGACCTGAAAATTCAGAAGATTTTGGATATGGATGTCACAAAAAGGAAATCAGATCTTCAGGTATCCGAGAATGGAATTCTGAAGTTCCGTGGACGGTTATGTATACCTGGTGATGCAGAACTGAAAGAAGAGATTTTGTTTAAAGTGCACCGTAGCAATTACAGTATTTAACCGAATAGTACAAAAATGTATCAGAACTTGCGACAACATTATTGGTAAAACGGCATGAAAGTGGATGTAGCCAAGCATGTAGCCAAGTGTTTAACATGTCAGCAAGTGAAGATGCAACATTGCAAGCCGGGTGGAATGTTGTAGCCATTGAAAATTTTCGAGTGGAAATAGGAACACATCACAATGGACTTTGTAATGGGATTACCGAGAAGTCAAAGAGGTCATGATTCGATTTGGGTGGTAGTCGACTCATTAACAAAGTCAGCACATTTTCTGCTAGTGCGAAAGGACTTCACCTTGGAAAGGTATGCCGAGATTTACGTGCGACAAATTGTCCGTATGCACGGAGTACCAGTGACAATCACTTCAGACTGTGATCCTAAATTTATTGCCGCCTTTTGGAAATGTCTTCATATGGCATTAGGAACGAAGTTACAGTTTAGCACGACCTATCGTCCCCAAACGAATAGCCAGTCTGAAGGGACGATTCTGACCTTGGAAGAAATGCTGCGAGCATGCATATTGAATTTTAAGGGTGGTTAGGAGGAACAACTGCATTTGGTTGAATTTGCCTACAATAATAGCTACAAGCAGAGTATCAGAATGGCACCATTCGAAGCACTATATGGCAAAGCTTGCAGAATACCGGTGTGTTGAGATGAAGTGGGTGAGAGGAGTATCACGGGTCCCGAGTTGGTTTAGCAGTTAGTCGAAATAGTCAAGGTGATTAGGGACAGGTTTAAGACCGCTCAGAGCCGCCAAAAGAATTATGCAGACCAGAGACATAGGCCTTTGGAATTTCAAGTGGGGGACCACGTTTTCCTCAAAGTATCGCCTATGAGAGGATTATCACGGTTTTGTAAGAAAGGAAAGTTGAGCCTGAGGTACGTAGGTCCATTCGAGGTCTTAGAGAGAATTGGCACCTTGGCCTATCGTTTCGCGCTACCGCCTAATTTATCTCAAGT
Organism: Syzygium jambos; assembly: GCA_031216235.1. NCBI lineage: Eukaryota > Viridiplantae > Streptophyta > Magnoliopsida > Myrtales > Myrtaceae > Syzygium > Syzygium jambos. Next base: position 24,707,584 of record CM062222.1, read on the forward strand.
GCATAATGTATTCCATGTGTCCATGTTAAAGAAGTATGAACCGGACCGACCCACGTGCTAAATTATGAAGAAATAGACATGGACGACAGAGTGTCGTACGTAGAAAAATCAGTAAGAGTCGAGGACAGAATGGAGAGAGTGTTGCGGAACAAGACAATTTCGATGGTCAAGGTGATTTGGGAGTACCATGAAACCGAATGTGCGACGTGAGAAAGCGAAGAGTTGATGCAATACCAATATCCCCATTTGTTTGAATAGTTGGGTTGGATTGTAAATTTCGAGGACGAAATTTTTGTAAGGGGAGAAGAGTTGTGACATTTCGAATTCCTACCCATTTTTGGGATTTATAAAACGTGTAATTCGTTAGTGTGCTTATAGAAAAATCTCGCCCGAGAACTGATCACTCTCAGTTATTATTTTTAAATTAGAGATTTCGCTAGAATCGCACTCGATCGAATTTTGCTGTTATTTAGAGCCCAAACTTTGATGTCAAATTTCTCGGAATTTCGGGACGAATTTAATTGGACGGTGTCAATATTATTGTGGCCAGCCTCGATATTGCCAGGGATATGTGAAAAGTGAATTTTTAACCGGGCGCGGATTTGGACTAGTAGATCTCTCTCGTAGTATGTTTTATTTGATTTCTTTGGCCCTTTTTTCTAATTTTATTAATTAGGATTTTCGTAGACCATTAGATCGTTTTCGGATTTAAATGTGGGCCGTTGGATTGCAATGATTATTTGGACTTTTTCTCTCTCTCTCTCTCCCCCCTTTCCGGCCACGTCCCTATGCTGCGTGCCCCCATGCACACGTCCCCTCTCTCTCTCTGCCATGCAGACCCACTATCCCCCCTTCTCTCTCTCTCTCCTTCTTCTTCCTTTTCTTCTTCTTCTTCTTCTTCTTTTTCTTCCCTTCTTTGCCCGCGACCTCTACTTCGTGCTCTGGCTTGTTGCTTTGCCTAAGCTCGTCGCCGCCCTACTGCAGCATGTCGCCGCCATCGCCATCGCCAGCCAGCTCGACCGCCACGCCGCGTTGCACCGTCTGCCCGCCGCCGCCCATGACCCGATCGCCCTTCTCCTCTCTCTCTCTCCTCCCCTTTACGCGCAGGCGAGCAGTTTGCCACCACGTCCACCGCAGTCCAACTCTGCCGAGCCACCGGCTAGCTCGTCCGGCCTAGCCTTGCCCCGCAGCGGCACCATGCCACCCCGTCACCGCCGACTCGTGCCCCCGTAGCCTCAACCCTTCCTCACCCATGCGACCACCGCCCAGCTTTTCCCTCTCCTTCCCTCCGCGCTGTCGCTACTATGTTGCCAGGACCAACTCGTCACCGCGCCGTTGTCGTCCCAACTACTCGACGACGACGCTACTACCCCCTGCTCCGGCCGAGATAGTCGCCGAGCTCACCACCGCCGCACTAGCTCGCTGCCACTCGCGGTCCTCCCGTCGCCGCCGCTCGTTACCGCCGCCGTCTAGCCAGCCAGCCGGCCGACCCACCAACCAGCCAGCCAACCCGGCCATAGCCGAACATCCCGAGCCGGCCCTTCACTCGAGCACGTCGCCTGTCCAGCTGGCCCGTCGCCTAGGCACATCGTCCGTCCGGCTCGCTTGTATGCCCTCGGGCACACCGCTCGGTCACCGCGCCCGTGCGCCAGGCACACTGTCTAGCCACCATGCCCGTATTGGCCAATCAGTGCGCCCATTTAGCCCGCGCCCATGCCTAGCCCAGCACTATTCACCGAGGCCATTTTAGGCCCGAGCCGATTTTCACCGAGTCAAAACCTGGTAAGTGACTTCCTAATCTCTACTTAGTACTTTGGGTATTTATAGACTTGTTTAGGGGTTAATTAGTACCGATTTAGTGGTTAAGCTTGGATTAGGATCAATTTGTGGATGTGGTTGATTGATAGGCTAAATTGTGGTGATTATGTGGCTTGATTTGTGGCTGGTACGATGATGAGCTCGAGGGGTTAATGTTGGCTAGTTATGGGTTGAAATGTGAGTTTATTTTTGATTGATTGATAGACACGTATGTGGTTGGTTTGTCGTGGTGCTTGTGAGTGCAATTTGATACTTGACGGTGGCCGGTTTGTGATGGATCATGGGTTGAATATGACTGAGTCAAATGTTGGAATTGTGGGCCAAAGTGGCAAGCACATGACTCGAAATTGAGTATGTGCAATGTGTTAGAATGATGATTATGCAATGTGGCTAGCTTATGATGCTTTATGAATTGAGTTTGATACTTGCATGGATTGATTGGGATGATTGACAATTAAGTGTATTAAGGTGTGGTTTGACTATGTGATTGGCATGGAATCGATTGAAGCATATGACGTGTGTGCCTGTCCAAATAGCCTGAGGCGGGATAGACCCGATGTGTATTTACGCGAGTCATTGGACAAAGCCCGGATTGATTGGAGGGCTGAGCCTGAGGCGTGTTTACGCGGGGCTGTGGAAGGTGAGTTAGAACTGAGGCGTAGGTTACGCGGGTCATTGGAAAGAAAGAAATGTCCTGAGGCGTGATTACACGGAACTGAGCCCGGATTGATCGGAGGGCTAAGCCTGAGGCGCAGTAGCGCGGGCTGTGAGAATGGGCCTGAGATGTGTTTACGCAGGCAGTGTGAAAGGACCTGGGAGGTCGTGAGAAAGTTGGCTGGACCACGCATATTGCATAGTGTTTGATTATGGGGTGAATACTGCTAGGCATGGTATGAGACGTGCTCAAGTGGTTTTACCTTATAATTGAGACACGCGTGAGTGTGGTTGTATGATGCATGAGAAATTTCTTTGCGTGCTCTGAATATGTGTTATGCTGGATGCATTAATGTGATTTGACTATCGTGCAGAGTTGGCGTGTGACTTGAGGCGAGGTAAGTATGTGTTTGTAAAGTCTAGTTTGTCAGTTGTTATATTGCATGTGGAGACTTGTCTGGGTACGCATTGGCGTACGTGGGGTTTAGGCTATTTACTTATTGAGATTTATCGGCAAAAGTACACTACAAGTGCCATAACTTGTGTACGGCACTCACTTTAGTGCCATAACTTTTTTTTGGATCACTTTAGTGCTAAAATTTTTGAAAAACGATCACTTAAGTACTAAAATTTTTGAAAAACGATCACTTAAGTGCCAACTCCGGTACCGTACACAATTTTTCACCGGAAATCTGACGTGGCATTTTTTTTATTAATTTCTGAAGCTGACGTGGCTCGCCGGAGTCTCGCCGGAGATTGGCACTTAAGTGATCGTTTTTCAAAAATTTTAGCACTTAAATGATCGTTTTTCAAAAATTTTAGCACTTAAGTGATCATTTTTCAAAAATTTTAGCACTAAAGTGATCCAAAAAAAAGTTATGACACTTAAGTGATCGTTTTTCCTCCGACTTGGCACCAAAGTGAGCGCCGTACACAAGTTATGGCACTTATAGTGTACTTTTGCCCATATAAACTTCAAAACGAAAAATTTATTGATTAAGGAGAAAGGTAGTTGAGGTATTACTAGAATTATAGCACACAGATGCTAAAGCTTTTCCGTTAAATAATGCATGGTTGCCATTTTAAAAAGAGTACATGTTAGCCATTTGTTTGCAAACTCCTTCCACTTTCTCCACATCATAACTAGTTTTGAGGCCTATCTATAGTTAATTAAAAGGGAAAAAAAACTGAAATTGAAAGAAGAAAGTAGAGAAAAGTTACATATGACACAAGGCACTTTCAAGTAGGGATGGATCAACAGAAACTTCTTTGGGTGACCGAGTTGGCCAAAAATATATAATGAAAGACTTTTCTTTAATCAAAATGATTGCACATTTCAAGTATTTGGAGAAATTTTTTTTAAAGATTTGATCTATTTTAAAAAGTAAATTGTAATTCTTCTGAAATAACAAATTATTTAACATAAAAGCAAAATAAAATTATTCAAGTAAGATTGGAAAGTGTTAAAAGTTTAAGGAATCATGAATGTTAGGGATTTAGTTTTTATTAGGATTACGATTTTGTCCCTCTATTAATGTTATGCCATTATAATGTTACCACAAGCTTTTGTTGGAACTTATCAAGAAAAGTTGTTTGAGTTTGTTTTATCATTTATTAGCAAATGGGCATACCTGCCGCGTGTGTGCAAGAAACTAACATTTGAAAGATGGTAAAAGATAAATGTGTTTGTTTCAAACATGGAAAAAGATTTGAGAGACTGAAAATTATCTTTGAATAATGCATGCTTGCCACTATCCTAAAAAAAATATGCATGTTTGCCACTTGTCTAATTCTTTCATGGTCATATCATGCATAATTATTGCCATAACCAAAGTTATTCCGGAAGATCAAACATAAATATAAAACTCAAAAAGACAAGTTTATTCATCAAAGAAAAAAGCAATTGAACGTCTGAAAATTAGAGCATCAAGATGCGAAAACTTTTCCGTAAAATGATGCATGTTTGCCATTTTGAAAAGAGTATCGTAGCCACTTGTTTGCAGCCTCCTTCCACGTTCACCACATGCATAACTAGTTTTGAGGCCCATCTATTGTCCAAGACTAAAGTGTTATGTAAATGTTACAAATGCAAAATACAAATGAAATCAAAAGCAAGAAAAAAAAGAGAAACTTAAAATTAAGGAAACTTGTAAATAAAAGTTATAAATGACACAAGGCACTTCCAGGTACGAATGTTCTTGGGGCAGCCGAGTTGGCTGACAATATCTAACGAAATTTTTTTCTTTAATCCAAATGATTTTAAGTTTCAAGCATTTAGAGAAAAGGTTTTTTAAAATTTGATTGATATAAAAAAATGAATTGTAATTCTTTTGAAATAACAAATTATTTAACTTACAAAGAAAAATAAAAAATATTCGAGTAAGTTTCAAAAGTGCTAAAAATTTAAGGAATCAAGAATGTTAGAGATTCAATCTATGTTTGAATTACGATTTTTTCCCTCTATTAATGTTATGTCACTATAATGTCACCATAAGGTTTTGATGGAACTCTTTGACAAAAGTTCTTTGACTTTGTTTTATTATATATTAGCAAATGGGCATACATGTTGTATGTGTGCAAAAAAACTAAGATTTGAAATATGGTAAAAGATAAATGTTTTAATTCCAAACTTTGCAAAAGATACAAGAGACTGGAAATTTTCTTTGAACAATGCATGCTTGACACTATTCTAAAAATATGCATGTTTGCCACTCGTCTCATTCTTTCATGGTCATATTGTCACGTCCTGGACCCCGCCGAGCCCGCGACATCCCGCTATCGATCGTATTGAACGCGACGTCCCAGGACGCGTCGCCGACCCAAACGAATTACGCAAGCAGAAGCAAAAAGAAACAACCCGGACAACTAACATGATGACCAAAAAGGATAGCATGAAACAATAATCGCATAATATCACAAAGTAGTTACTATTACAGAATGATAACCCAGGCTACAATCTTCAAAACGACAACTATCAAAAGGGGGCGGTAGTTGACAAACCTATCTCCTCTACAAAAAGGTACTCAAAAGACAGGGTAAATTGGTCTATCCTTCAATCTCTGTGGTACTCTGGTGGCATCTTCGAATCGATCACGGTCGCGGATCTGAAAGTGGTTATATAATAACCGTGAGAACAAGTCTCAATAAGCAATACCATAAACCCTACGTAGGCCAATGCGTACCCAAACAAGCAGTACATGCAATCTAATTCCCAATATACCGAATTCACCTCAAAGTACTTACCTCGCCATCAAGCGCGTGCCAGCTCTATATGTCAGTCAAATGTATTATAATAATAATAATAATTCGGTAACATACCACAGTCATTCACACGCTAGCCACAATAGCACCCAGTCGATTCCAACATTTCGATCGGTCAATCAATCAGTCAAATCAATCAATTTCAGTCACACTCGAATCGCATGGGTGGTCGAATAGCTTTCCACGACCTCCCAGGTCCTTTCACTCGGCCCGCGCCACAGCGCCTCAGGCCCCATCTCACAGCCCGCGCCACTGCGCCTTAGGCTCAGCCTTCAGATCAAGCCGGGCTCGGTCCCGCGTAACCACGCCTCAGGACACTTTTCCTTTCCAATGACCCGCGTAACCTACGCCTCAGGTTTAGTCATGCCTTATTCGCCACACCCGCGTAACCTACGCCTCAGGTTGGCAGCCCTCCGATCGATCCGGGCTTTTTCACATGCACATGCACCACAACACAGTTCGCCATTCTTACACATCGTACCAATCAACTCAAGACACACTCGCCATATCTCAATTCGCCAAATCAATGCATCATGCCAATCCCAGTAAGTGCCAATCCCAGTCACATCACAAGTCCGTCACACCCGATCACACCTTCGACATCCCAGATAGTCACATACGAACACCAATTTCTATCCACACGCGCCACCATAATTCAATCAATCAATGCACCACAACTAGTCACATATTCATCATAAATTGATCTACCAATTGCCACATAATTCACGCACTAGTCGTATTCTCATCGACTAATCTAATTTCTAATTTAATCACTAAATTAAAATAAATAAATCCCTAAGCATGTCTAATAGTACCCATTATACTAAATAGAGATTAGAATATCACTTACTAGGTTTTGGCCAGGAGAAAAATCCGCACGGGCTCAAGACGGGCCCGATGAACAGTAACGGGCCCCCAAATGAACAGTATCCGGGTGAACAGTAACGGCTAGTGAACAGTGCTCAGGAAATGAATAGTAACGGGCCTCCCCGGAATGAACAGTACGAGCAAGGGCGCGGGCTCGTTCACGGCCCGGGCACGGGCACGGGGGTGGCTCAGCGAGGCAGGCGGCCGGACAACGCGTGGCGGCGACGAGCGGCGGCTGGCGACGAGCGGAGCGGCGGCTGGTGAAGTAGAGGCCAAGCGCAGCTCGTCGGGCGAGGAAAAACTGAAGAGGAAGAAGAGGGGAAGAGAAGAGAAGAGAAGAGAAGAGAAGGGAAGGGAAGGGAAGGAAGAAGAAGAAGAGGAGAGAGAGAAGGAGTCGTTGGGGGGTGTCAGAGGAGGGGCGCATGGGCGCGAAGGGGGATGGGACGCATGCATAGGTGACGTGCGGCCAGAAGAAAAGAAAAAGAAAGGAGAGAGAGAGAGAGAGAGAGAGAGAGGAATAAGAGAAAAATAAATTTCATTCTAATATTAAATGCGATCCGATGGCCTAAATTCAAAATCGAAAATGATCTACCGGTCCACAATAAGCCTCGCATATAAAAAGGGATAAAGGCCAAATTAATTAAATTAAACTATAGCGATGGAGGTCTACTAGTCCAAATTCGCACCAAGTCAAAAACTCCCATGTTTCCATTATTCCTGACAATCTCAACGTTGGCTACAATAATATTGACACCGTCCAATTTATTTTGTCCTGAAACTCCCGAAAATCGACTGCCAAGTTCGGGGTCTAAATAACGGCGAAAATTCGATCGAGTGCGATTCTAGTGAAATATCTAATTTAAAAAAATAACCGAGAGTAATCAGTTCCCGGGCGAGATTTTACTATAAGCACACTAACAAATCACGCGTTTTATAAATCCCGAATTGGATCAAAATCCGGAATGTCACAATTCTTCTCCCCTTACAAAAATTTCGTCCTCGAAATTTACAATCCAAACCCGACTACTCAAACAAATGGGGGTATTGGTGTCGCATCACTTCCTCGCTTTCCTATGTGGCGCCTTCGGTCCCGTGATGTTCCCAAATAACCTTGACCAACGGGATTGTCTTGGTTCTCAACACTTGCTCCTTCCTGTCCTCGATTCGCACCGGCTTTTCCACGTACGACACCATGTCGTCCACATCTATTACCTCATGGTTTAGCACGTGAGTTGGATCTGGTTCATATTTCCTTAACATCGACACATGGAAGACGTTATGAACTTGAGACAAATTCGGCGGTAAGGCTAGGCGGTATGCTAACGATCCAATTCTTTCTAAAATTTCAAATGGGCCTATATATCTTGGACTTAGTTTCCCTTTCTTGCCAAACCGAGACAGTCCTCTCATTGGCGAGATCTTGAGAAATATATGATCGCCAACTTGGAACTCCAACGGTCTACGCCTTCGGTCCGCGTAACTTTTCTAACGGCTCTGAGCTGTTCTCAACCTTTCCCGGATAATCTTTACCGTTTTCACCGACTGCTGAACCAACTCTGGACCCGTTATACTTCTTTCTCCTACCTCATCCCAACACAACGGTGTTCTGCAAGCCCTGCCATATAATGCTTCGAATGGTGCCATTCTGATACTCTGCTGGTAGCTATTGTTGTAGGCGAATTCAACCAAATGCAGCTGTTCCTCCCAATTACCTTTAAAATCCAAAACACATGCTCGCAACATGTCTTCCAATGTCTGAATCGTCCTTTTAGACTGGCCGTCCGTCTGAGGATGATAGGCCGTACTGAATTGCAACTTAGTCCCCATGGCCGATTGCAGACTTTTCCAAAAATTCGCAGTAAACCGGGGATCACGGTCCGATGTGATTGATACCGGTACTCTGTGAAGGCGAACTATCTGACGCATATATAATTCTGCCAATCTTTCTAGCTCGAAGTCCTTTCGCACAGCCAGGAAGTGCGCTGACTTGGTCAATCTGTCTACTATTACCCAAATAGAGTCGTGTCCCCTCTGACTCCTTGGCAATCTCGCTACGAAATCCATTATAATGTGTTCCCATTTCCATTCTGGGATTTCCAACGGTTGTAACATCCCACTAGGCTTACAATGATGTGCCTTCACTTGTTGACACGTCAAACACTTGGCCACATGCTTGGCCATGTCCACTTTCATTCCATTCCACCAATAGTGCTGACGAAGATTCTGGTACATCTTAGTGCTGCCCGGATGGATACTGTAATTGCTCCTATGAGCCTCCGACAAAATCTCTTCCTTAAGTTCCAAATCATCGGGCACGCACAAACGTCCTCGAAACTTAAGAACTCCCTCCTCGGACACTTGAAAATCCGGTTTCCTCTTAGTGCCATCCATACTCACAATTTTCTGAATCTCAAGGTCCGTAGACTGCAACGCCTTGATCTTGGCTTGCACTTCCGGCTCAATCCTTAATGTTGCCATCAGACTGGAGAGATGTCCTACCTCGAACTTAAATTCTGAGTCCTGCGCTCCTTCTAATAAAGTCCACTCTTTAACTAGCAAATGCACGATGCTCGATTTCCGACTTAAGGTATCTGCTACCCGGTTGGCCTTTCCGGTGTGATACAATATGTCACAATCATAGTCCTTCAGCAATTCCATCCAACGCCTCTGCCTCATATTCAATTCTTTCTGCGAAAACAAATACTTAAGGCTTTGATGGTCCGTATAAATTTGGAACTTTTCTCCACATAAATAATGCCTCCAAATTTTAAGTGTGAAAATAATTGCTGCCAGTTCTAAGTCGTGGATCGGGTAGTTCATCTCATGAGACCTTAACTGCCGCGATGCATAAGCAATCACTCTTCCATGTTGCATTAGCACGCATCCCAATCCTCTAAGCGAAGCATCACTATAAATCTCATACTCGCCCGGTCCTGAAGGAATCGTCAATACTGGTGCCGTCGTCAACCTCTGCTTCAGCTCCTGAAAACTTTCTTCGCACTTTTCGGTCCATTCAAACTTAGTCTCCTTCTTAAGTAACCTCGTCAATGGAGTGGCTATCGCTGAGAATCGTTCCACAAATCTCCGATAATAACCTCAGTAACTGTCGTTGGTCTCGGCCAGTCCATTACTGCCTCAATCTTTGCCGGATCCACGGAGATTCCTTCTCCAGAAATTACATGTCCGAGAAATGCAACTCGATTTAGCCAAAACTCGCACTTGCTAAACTTAGCATACAGTGCGTGCTCCCTTAACGTCTGTAGAACCTTTTCTAAATGTACTTCGTGTTCCTCGGAACTCTTCGAATACACTAAAATATCATCAATGAAGACAATGACGAACTGGTCTAAGAATTCTTTGAATACCCGGTTCATTAAGTCCATGAAAGCAGCAGGGGTATTAGTTAGTCCAAACGGCATCACTGTGAACTCAGAGTGTCCATATCTAGTCCTAAACGCTATCTTTGGAATGTCCTCTTTTTGGATCCTTAACTGGTGATACCATGTTCTTAAGTCAACCTTAGAAAACACCGAGGCTCCCTGCAATTGGTTGAACAGGTCGTCAATCCCTGCAATTTATCCACACGCGCCACCATAATTTAATCAATCAATGCACCACAACTAGTCACATATTCATCATAAATTGATCTACCAATTGCCACATAATTCATGCACTAGTCGTATTCTCATCGACTAATCTAATTTCTAATTTAATCACTAAATTAAAATAAATAAATCCCTAAGCATGTCTAATAGTACCCATTATACTAAATAGGGATTAGAATATCACTTACTAGGTTTTGGCCAGGAGAAAAATCCGCACGGGCTCAAGACGGGCCCAATGAACAGTAACGGGCCCCCAGATGAACAGTATCCGGGTGAACAGTAACGGCCGGTGAACAGTGCTCGGGAAATGAACAGTAACGGGCCTCCCCGGAATGAACAGTACGAGCAAGGGCGCGGGCTCGTTCACGGCGCGGGCGCGGGCACGGGCACGGGGGTGGCTCAGCGAGGCAGGCGGCCGGATAACGCGCGGCGGCGACGAGCGGCGGTTGGCGATGAGCAGAGCGGCGGCTGGCGAAGTAGAGGCCAAGCGCAGCTCGTCGGGCGAGGAAAAACTGAAGAGGAAGAAGAGAGGAAGAGAAGAGAAGAGAAGGGAAGGAAGAAGAAGAAGAGGAGAGAGAGAAGGAGTCGTTGCGGGGTGTCAGAGGAGGGGAGCATGGGCAGGAGGGGGATGGGACGCATGCAGAGGTGACGTGCGGCCAGAAGAAAAGAAAAAGAAAGGAGAGAGTGAGAGAGAGAGAGAGAGAGAGAGAGAGAGAGAGAGGAATAAGAGAAAAATAAATTTCATTCTAATATTAAATGCGATCTGATGGCCTAAATTCAAAATCGAAAACGATATACCGGTCCACAATAAGCCTCGCATATAAAAAGGGACAAAGGTCAAATTAATTAAATTAAACTATAGCGAGGAAGGTTTACTAGTCCAAATTCGCACCAAGTCAAAAACTCCCCTTTTTCCATTATTCCTGACAATCTCAACGTTGGCTACGATACTATTGACACCGTCCAATTTATTTTATCCTGAAACTCCCGAAAATCGACTACCAAGTTCGAGGTCTAAATAACGGCGAAAATTCGATCGAGTGCGATTCTAACGAAATCTCTAATTTAAAACAATAATCGAGAGTGATCAGTTCTCGGGCGAGATTTTACTATAAGCACACTGACAAATCACGCGTTTTATAAATCCTGAATTGGATCAAAATCAGGAATGTCACACATATCATGCATAATTTTGCCATAGCCAATGTTGTTCTCGATGACCGAATATACATATAAACTTCAAAATCAAAAATTTATTCATTAAGGAGAAAGGGAGTTGAGGTATGACCGGAAATTAGAGCATCAAGATACTAAAGCTTTTCCGTATTCGTAAAATAAAGCATGCTTGCCATTTTGGAAAAAGTACATGTTAGCCATTTGTTGGCAAACTCCTTCCACATTCACCACATACATAACTAGTTTTGAGGCCTATTTTGTCACGCTCCGAACCCCGATGTGCTCGCGACACCCCTCTGAAAGTCGTATTGATAGCGACGTCCCAGAATGCGTTGCCGACCCAAACGAAACACCCAGAGTCGTGCGCAAGCGGAAACGAAATTTAAACAACCCATACAATAAAATAATGACCAAAGGATAGCACTAGCATAAAATCAATATACGCATTTTATAAAAATACTTGGCAGATACAAATAGCAGAAACACGTTCATCAAAAGGGGGTAAAGGTTGGGTAACCTACTTCACTATACAAAACGGAGGTAACCAAAAAGGTGAAATGAAACATCAAACGCCCAAAGTCACTCCCGATCTCCGAACAGCACATGACGAGTATCCGTCACTTCAGTCCTGAAAATATTTAACAACAGGAGATGAGATAAATCTCGGCAAAAGTACACTATAAGTGCCATAACTTATGTACGGCGCTCACTTTGGTGCCATAACTTTTTTTCGGATCACTTTGGTGCCAAGTCGGAGGAAAAACGATCACTTAAGTGTCATAACTTTTTTTTGGATCACTTTAGTGCTAAAATTTTTGAAAAATGATCACTTAAGTGCTAAAATTTTTGAAAAACGATCATTTAAGTGCTAAAATTTTTTAAAAACGATCACTTAAGTGCCAATCTCCGGCGAGACTCCGGCGAGCCACGTCAGCTTCAGAAATTAATAAAAAAAATGCCACGTCAGATTTCCGGCGAAAAATTGTGTACGGCACCGGAGTTGGCACTTAAGTGATCGTTTTTCAAAAATTTTAGTACTTAAGTGATCGTTTTTCAAAAATTTTAGCACTAAAGTGATCCAAAAAAAAGTTATGGCACTAAAGTGAGCGCCGTACACAAGTTATGGCACTTGTAGTGTACTTTTGTCAGTTTATATGTATATTTGGTTGTCGAGAATAATGTTGGCTATGGCAATAATTATGTAGGATATGACCATGAAAGAATGAACAAGTGGCAAACATGCCTTTTTTTAGGATAGTGGCAAGCATGCATTATTCAAAGAAAATTTTTAGTCTCTCAAATCTTTTGCCATGTTTGGAATAAAAACAATTATCTTTTACCATCTTTTAGATGTCAGTTTTTTTTTTGTAAGTACACAACGTGTGTGGCTAGTTGCTAATATATAATAAAATGTACTCAAAGAACTTTCCTCAATAAGTTCCATCAAAAGCCTATGGTGGCACTATTATGGCATAACATTAATAGATGGAAAAAATCGTAATTCAAATGTAAACTGAATCTCTAACATTCATGATTCCCTAAAAATTACTTGAATATTTTTATTTTTCTTTGTAAGTTAAAAATTTTATTATTTCACGAGAATAACGAATCACTTGTTCAAATAGATCCAATCTTTAAAAAAATTTCTCTAAATATTTGAAATTTATAATTATGTAATCAAAGAAAAGTTTTTCATTATACATTGTCAGCCAACCCAGCTGCGCCAAGAAATTTCTTTTGGATCCATCCCAACTTGGCAGTGCCTTGTGTCATATATGTAACTTTTCTCTACTTTCCTCTTTCAGTTTCAGTTTCTCTATTTTTTTCTTTAATTTCATTTTTATATTGAATTTGTAACATTTATTACATAACATTTTAGTCTTGGACAATAGTTAGGCCTCGAAACTAGTTATGCAAGTGGTGAAAGTGGAAGGAGTTTGCAAACAAATGGCGAGCATGTACTCCATTTATGAAAAAGCTTTATCATCAAGATGCTCTAATTTCTCGTAATACCTCAACTGTCATTCTTTTTGGTTACGTTTGATCGCCTGGACTTGAATTGGGATAACATAGAATAAGATGGGATTAGAAATTCTTCAAATATCCTCCGGAATGTAAAAAATCATTTCCCATGTTTGGTGCAATCCAAGATAGGATTCAAAATCTTAAAAAATCTTACTTGCTCACAGAGGTGATACTTTCCAAATCTAGGGCAGCATCCTCCTAACGTAATCTTGCACGGCCAAGACTAGCACCATTTTGAGTAATCACCATTTTACCCGGAGCTCCTCCTCCTCCCTTGAAATCTTCCGATTGTCATCACAGAGTCTCGGATCTTAGTAGAGAACGAGATCAGACGTCGAAGCATTACAGAAAAATCAAGTGACCACTGTTCGAGACCAACATACGAACGCCCACCGTTCGGGACCAACATACGAACGCTCAAAACTTTGTGCGTTTTGGTTTTTTCCTTCTTCTTCTTCTTTTTCAAAGACGACTTTTTGGGTCAATTCATCGCTTTCAAGTCATTCATCAATGACAACCGGTTTGGTTCGATAATCATCGGAGGGCAATCAGCTAGATGGCGAAGACAATCAGCGTTGGTCAGAGACGATAACAATTGCATGGTGGTCGGGAGTGATAGGCTGTTGTGGCAGCGGTCCTTGCGTGGTGGCCAGCGAAGCCGGACTCCATCACTCCATCATTGGAGAGAATTTGTTATGTTTTTTTTTTTTTTACTTTTTTATCTAATCCGGGTCTATCCCACCAGCTAGCCCGGATTTCTTATTCGAGGTATACCTCAGTTTATCCAAACACTAGAAAGGATATTTTATTATCCTATGCTGACTACTAAACGTAGCATTTGATGAATAAATTTGTTGGTTTGAAGTTTATATGTGTCATGACCTCGAGGGTCGGCCTGAAAGTAGATTTAGAGGTAATTAATTGTTCGTTGTTAAGTGATTCCAGAGTCATTTTGGCAACAGCGACGATGGATTTTGATGGAACTACGGCGGGCAAGAGCTTCAGAGGAGGGCAGTAGGCAAGCGCAAGGCCGTGCGACAATTGCGGGTCTGCCATAGCAGCGGCCTTCTGTAAGGCCGACGCGGCTTTCATCTGCCTAGGTTACAACGCCAGTGCCTAAGAGCTTGCCCTCCGCCGCGAGCATGCATGGATGTGCGAGCGTGCGCTGGCCACCTTCGTGTGCAAGGCCGACGCTGCTACGCTATGTGTTGTGTGCGACGCGGACGTGCACTCTACCAACCCCCTCGCCAGCCGCGACGTGCTGGTCCCTTTGGATCGCTTCTTTGACATGGCCGCTGCAACCGAGCTTGTTACTACAGGCTCCGTCCCTGAATTCCTCGCCACACCTGCCGACGGCATGTGCCGCAGGGTGTGCCGCGGCACATGGGGATGGCGGGAGGAGACGAAGTCTTGGCTCTTGTCGAATCTAACGAAGATCACCAAAGGGGCCGAAGCGGAAGCCGGAGATTTATTCTGGAATGAAGTTGACCCGTTTCTCGAATTCGAGTGTGGCGGCTCGGTGGCAATAAGCGTGATCAATAACGAATGTCTCATGCCGGTTCAAGCAAACGTAGTGAATCCTCCAGTCACGATTCGGTACCCTCATCAGTTCGGCAAGGGCTTCAACATGGACTTTAGCACGTCGGGCGATCTCTCGCCCTTGAGCCAAAGCGTAAGCCTGCTTGATGAAACGTTTAATCATGCAACCAATGAATAATTTTGCCAATCTAGCCGGTTTTGTCTCTATTCCAGCTACCGACGTTGCTCGATTTTGGAGTAGTCACCGACGAGAACTCCGCGCCGGAGGCACCATGCTCCAATCGAGGGGCTCATCCGTTGAACGGAGCGGATCACGAGGCTAGGGTCTTAAGGTACCGAGACAAAAGGAAGAACCGGCGGTTCGAGAAGACCACAAAAAACCCCGAGGCGAGGCGAGGCGAGGCTCGCCTCAAGAAAAGCCTACGCTGAGTCGAGGTTGAGGATCAAGGGCCAGTTTACTAAGAGGGTCTAGTCCTCGAAAGGGAGGAGGACGAGAGCATCGCCGTCAACGTCCACGGAATCAGGGCAGAAGCGGAGTGTGCACGTCAATTAAACTTAAGGTTAATACTACAAAAAACCCCAAACTGATACACTTATGATAAATTTACTTAAAACTAATTTTTTAATCATGAAAAACCCCAAATTGGTACATCTGTGACAAATTTACTCAAAACTATTTTTTTAATTATAAATGTCATGCCCCGAACCCTACGGACGCGTAACATCCCGCTATGGTCGTTATGATGCGATGACCCGGGACTCGTCGCCGGCCCTTTTCTTTTTATCTTTGAATTACGCAAGTGAAAACGATAACGAACACAACAAACCCCAGACAACAATCAAATCAGGGATAGCAGAAGAAAACCAGTCATAACAAAACCCCCTTTTTTTTTACATAATCAATTAACCCTGGGAACATACTTACAAGCCCACTTCAGGCGTTTCCACAAAAAACTAGCAAAAAGATAAAGGTTAGAGTTAATCTACTCTGTCCAAAAGATCAGCTTCCAGGCATAACCCTCAAGGACCAACCAAAATTTACGGTACTCCAAACCGCATAGGGAGCAACAACATGCTAAGGTCCTGAAAAGGTTTAATAACAACAAATGAGATAAAATCTCAGTAAGTTAACGGCCTAAGCCCCGCTTAGGAGACCAACTCACCTCGAGGGTCCCTAATCAGGTGATAAAGCATCAACAATAACATCACTAAACAACCATAGGTATCCTTACCTCGCCTTGGTCCACCCATTGATGAAATGAACATGTCACATACTCGAAGCATTTAAAGAGATTTCTCATGCATCAATGCATCATAGGCGTGCGTGTCTCAATTATAAGATAGAATCCACTTGAGCACGTCCCATAGCATGCCTAGCAGTTTTTATCACATAATCAGGCACTACGCATCATACGTATTCCAATTATTATGGCCCCTCGAGGCCACTACACATCAAGCGATCTGCAGCAAGATAGCAATCTTTTGGCATGACCCGGATCCATCCCGCCTCGTCGGGCACGGCTACGTCAAATGATCTACAGTAAGACGACATTCCAATATGGCAATATCAAATGATCTACAGTAAGATAGTATCCCGTAAGGAGCATCGAATCTGCCATCGGGCCGTGATTCGGCATTCGGAGTATCGACTATCCAGATAATCTCTAGGCATCCGATAAAATCGAACGCGATCTTCCGTAGAACTCAATAAATCAGGCATCGTCAAGCGATCTACAGCAAGACGGCTCCGACGTGTGACCACACGAGCACACAAGCATTCCAGCCAATTATTATCTTTTCAATTAGCCCATGCATCCATGAATAGTGCTCATACAATGCCGCATAACAAACCAAGTGGTCACTCATGCAAACAGTTAATCAATTCTTGCAAGCTTCGATGCCAAACATGTTTATCAACCACAAAGCATTACCATCATTTCTTGACATAACAATAAAATAGTTTAATTTCAAAAATCTCATAAGTTTTCCTTTGAAACTTCCGTTCAAAACAATTTGTCATATAATCAAATTAATATAACGATTCACGGCATAATCGCCACCATTCAAGCATGAGATTAAAAAATTTTTGAAATAATAATAAATAAATTCGGAAATTAATTATTTAATAATATCCAAAAATAATTTATTTTCAAAGATTCAAAATATTTTCTCGAACCATAATCATTCAAATCATTTGTCATATACGCCAACTTATACGGCGAAATCCAACATTGGCATCACAATTTGTGCATAAAATATTTACAATTCAATATTAAAAATCATTCGAAAATATTAATATTTGATTTTCGGAAATCAAATATTTTATTAATAAATATATATTTTTTGAATAAAATATTATTATTTAATTTCGAAAATCAATTTATTTAAGAAAATAATATAGTAATGATAAAATAATAGATAACTTATCGTCAAAATAGCGATAACTTATCGCGAACACAACAATAGCCTATCTGTTGCGCCCCGAACCCCATCGAGCTCGCAACATCCCTCTTTGATCGAATAATGCGACGTCCCAGGAACATCCCCGACCCAGCCCAACACGTCAGAGTTATAAGGCACCAGCGAAAGCCACAAACACCCAGACAATAACAACTAAGGGTAAAAGGGATAATAAATATATCCATTACCGATTTAAACTGATACAATCCATCATTTACATAACCACAACATATACATGCACACTGAACTTCTAAACTATATACCACCGATATAAAAAAGGATCAGCAGCCTGGGTATACCCTATCTCTAAAAATGGGACATATCAAAAAGGTCTACCTAACCCCTAATACTAGCCCTTACGTCATCGAGATGGCGTCCACTCTAAATCCGACTCCTTAGAACTCGAGTCTAAATCCCTCTGAGGTATTTGCCCCTCTGAGGATTCCAAGTCGGCCTTGATCTCAATCGGGTTACCCAACTCACCCAGCTCCAGTGGAACCTCTACCCGCTCCTCCTCATCAAGCTCCTCCTTTGGTTCATTCTCAGGCTCATCCTCTGGCTCGTCCTCGGGTTCTTCCTCCGGTACTTTTTCAGGCTCTTCTTCGGGGTCTCCTTCTCCGGGTTCCTCCTCTAGTATTACCCCTAGATCCACATCCATTGGATCATACCCCGCCTGGGATTCTTTCGGCTCAGGATCATGCTCGGCCCTGAGGGCTCAAGTGCTGTAGGCGCAGGCTGATGTTCGGACTGTGCTAGACTAGTCTTTAAACTAGTCATCTCGCCATCAGGAAAGGGTATGGCTAACGGATCCCAATCCCCTACTCCGTCAAACGGCACGCCAAAGCCATGGGCGGGGCCAAACTCATCCAACCCGTCCCTAAACATCCAAATGGTGTATGTGTGGGCCTGCCAGAGGGATAGTCCTATATCTACCCAGACTATAGTAGTGTGCTTGATCCAGGTCATATTATCATCTATACGATACTCTACAACATTATGGTTAGTGTGCATCGGAATCCCAAAACGCTGTAGCGGCGGCGGCGACGACGGCAGAAGGTTCATGGCTCAGCTCGGGGTTTTGAAAGGATTTGGTTAAACAACCATGAGACAAAAATCAATAAGTTGACAGCCTAAACCCCACTTAAGCTACCACGTATCTCCAGACATGTCCAAACACATAATCACTCAATACATACATATCACACACAAATGGACTTACCTGGGCTCAACCTGCACATTAGTCTCAAATACACGAATTTCAAGCCACATGCACATTCTAAGCCATTCTCATGCCTAATAGCACATGTCGTACACACAACAATTCCGAACCCCACATTTCACACTCATTCATGCACTACCACACCATTTTCATTTTCAATCTCTTTCCTCGGCCCGCGTAAACACATCTCAGGCCCCACATTCCTATCGCAACTCGCGTAAACACGCCTTAGGCCCAATCTCACTTTCCACTTGCCACATCACACATTCCTATCGCGACCCGCGTAAACACGCCTCAGGCCCGATCATATTCTCACTTGCCACATCACACATTTCACTTTCGACCTCTTTCTACGGCCTGCGTAAACACGCCTCAGGCCTCACACATTCGTATCATGACCCGCGTAAACACGCCTCAGGCTGGTTCAATTCCCCGCGTAAACACGCCTTAGGGCTTTTTAGTGATCACACGCACATCGCACGCCTCAAATCTCATACTTTCACTTACTTGGGCATTAATCAAACGCACTCAAGTGCATCAATTCCGAGCGTCACAATTCAGCCCACATGCATACATACAACCATTATATAGCATGCCATTTTTCACCACAAAAACCATGGCACAACAATCACGGTGCTACACGGCAATTTCACGCAATTAATTGCCGAATCAAAACATCCAATCTACGCGTCGAACAGAAAATCACAGCATCCAAACCAGCCAATCACAGCCCTTATTTGGCCTCTAATTTGCCACCAAAATATCACAAATTCATCCCTACGGCCCCTCATCCAAATCAGCCCCTAAAACCGACTAAATCGTGTCTAAACTAGTCCGTTAATACCCGATATCCTAAATAGGGTTTAGATTGTAACTTACTTGGAATCCTAAGCGTGTCCAAGTAAGAAAGAGAGGGTGATGAGCCGGCAGTCACGCGGTGGCAGTTGCGATTCAACGGATAGGCGGCGACGATCAGCGACGGCGGCGGTGGCTTGCTTGGTCGGCTACTCACAGCCACGAGAGGGAGAGAGAGAGATATCGGCCGAGAGGGAGAGAGGGACGGCGGCTTGAGGGTGATGAGGGGACGGCTTGGTGATTGGTCGGGTGGCGACGGGCGAACGGTGGCCGGCACGGTGGCGGTACGGCCAAGGGGGAGAGGAGGCGGTCGGTCGGGGGGGGGAGGCGTATGCCGAGAGAGAGAGAGGGAGAAATGAGAGGGGGAGAGAGAGAAATTGGTATATATATAAACCAATAATTAACCCCCTTTTGACAAAATGACCATCTTGCCTTTCTATTTTCAAATCAACGGCCACGATTCGTTCTTATCTTGAAATCAACGGCCGAGATCGAATCTTTTCCAAAATATCCAAGGGTAATTTGGGGATTTCACAAAAAGTCCAAGGGCAAAATTGTCCAAAAATTTGTCATTTCTAAAGTGAGGGTAGAACTACCAAAATGCACTTCCCCATTTACACTTGGCCTTAACAATGGCTCAAGGGTAAAACGGTCCTTTTTCTGTTTCTCATCGAAATTCAATTTTTCTGAAGGATTTGGACGATTCCAAGGCTGATCATGCTAATAATAATGTCGTCCAAATGTTTTGTTGTGACTTTCTAAATTTTCAATGTCCAACTCGATCTCTAATTAATGACTAAATTTTAAATAACGTAACTT
Organism: Syzygium jambos; assembly: GCA_031216235.1. Classification (NCBI taxonomy): domain Eukaryota; kingdom Viridiplantae; phylum Streptophyta; class Magnoliopsida; order Myrtales; family Myrtaceae; genus Syzygium; species Syzygium jambos. The sequence continues at coordinate 24,727,882 of CM062222.1, forward strand.
GAGCGTATCTCAGACTAATGGGTGGCTTTTGGGGAAATTCGCACTTTTGACCTGTGGCCGATACTGAATCAAGCTACGTTCAAGTTCACTCGAGTCGTGACGACCTCGGTGGTCACTTAATCGCGAGGATCGATCGCTAGTTCCGATGGGCGTGATCGTTCGGTATAGTTTTAGGGTCATTCGTCAGTTCATCTCGTGGTCAAGCGGAATCACCCGCGATCCACTAATATGACAGTGGCAAATTAATCCCTAACTATCCTTGAATCGGCCTACATTGACTCAAAATGTCACCTCGACAATTCTATGGTCGAAAGTCAATTCACGATCGAGTTTCTTTGGTCTCGCGAATTTAAATTCCCAATTAGCCTTTCCCTAATGGTTAGTATTCCAGAAATGATCAGTTCCGGACGAGATCTAACTACAAGTACGTTCATATAATCATCTATTTCATAAATCCCAAGTGGGTAAAATTTCAGAATGTCACACTATCACACAACTAATCATAACTTATCGAATATACCGATAACCTATCGCTAAAATTTACCGATAACTTATCATTTAAACACCGATAACCTATCATCACATCTAATGATAACTTATTATTCGCCGATAACTTATCACCAACAACTATTTAATAATTTAACGATAACCTATCACATAATCCCACTTAACTAGCCATAAACTTAGTTTAAATTTAAACTAAACTACCCTAAGCAAGTTTAACACTCTAAACAAGGGATTAGGGGTTAACTCACTCGCTTAACGACGGCATTAACACGAGAACGATGGCGACAACACGGGCTCGCTCGCGGCGGCTCCGGTTTTGCGTTACGAGCGATGAACGGCGGTGATCCAGGCGTGGCGAAGGAGTGGCTGCTGTGGTGGCTGGTCAGGGCTGCTTGGGGGCTTGTTCTGGGTGTGAAATGGTGTCTGGTGGTGTCGGCTAGGTGGCTGGACAGCAGCGGACCAGCAGCTGCAACGGCGGGGATGGACGACAGGCGACGAAGTTGGTGTCCCAGTAGAAACCAGCCAGCTGTGGGCTGCTGTTCGGCGCTGCTTGAGGGCTGAACCGGGGATGAAATGGTGGTTGGTGGTGGCGTCTTGGTGGCTGGGATGGCAGTGGACAAGCAGCTCAACCGGCGGGTGCAACCGGCGAGCGACGAAGCTAGAAACTTGGCTGGAAAACAGCCGGCAATGGGGGCTGTGGGGTGCATCTGGGCGGTGCTGCTTGGCCAGAGGAGAGCTGTGGTGGTGGTGGTGTAACGGCGGGGTGGAGCAGCGCACAATGTGGCTGTTTCTGGCGGAAAATAGTCTGGCGGTGGGGCTAAAATGGAGAAGCCAAACGGAAGGAGAAGAAAGAAGCAGAAGCAGCAAAGAAGCAGGAACCGAAGAAGAAGAACAAAGCAAGAAGAAGAAAAATGTCAATCATGGGAAGTGGGTGGACTTGGTAGGGAAGTCAGCGGGCGTGGGGGGTTCAGCGAGGAGTTAGCCAGGAATGAAAAAAAAGGAGAGAGAGAGAGAGAGGTGGGATAAATGATTATCCCCACAAAATATCTTTCAAAAATTTCTTTTGAAATTTTCTCTACTTGTCCCCTAAAATTACCACTTTGTCCTCGGCCTGAGCACCAATTTACGGGCCGCCTCATTCTTATTGGGCCTTGATGGTCGGCCCCCACAAACGAGAGGCCCAACGGGCGTTGCTCGGTTCACTTCCGTTTCTCGCATCGAATATCCGATTCTTCGATCCTTTTCCGAAATTGGAATTTTCGATGGCCAATTCATAAAAATTACGAGGCGACGTCCTATGGTTCGAGTGTGAAATCTTTGAGCATTTGACACTCAAAATCAGATCATAATTCGTGGCCGAAATCGATCAATCGCAACTATAATTCATCTCAAACGAACGGGCGGCTGTTAGAAATAAATTCTTTGATAGCCTTTCTCCTTTGATTAGTATTCTCTAAGTGATCAAGTCAAGACGAGAATTAACTAATAGAGCATTGACGAAATTACCATTTCATAAATCCCCAAATTGAGTCGAATTTTCAAGATATCACAACAAAAAATCCTAAATTGGTACACCTGTGATAAATTTTCCCAAAACTAATTTTTTTATCGCCATAAACCCCAAACTGGTATATTTATGATAAATTTACCTTCCGTTAGCTTCTGTTAAATTTTACCATTAAATTTGTTGATGTGAATGGCACATGGTGACGTGATATGGTGATGTGGCAAGTCAATGTGGAAATCCATAGGGTAAATACTACAAAAATCCCCAAATTGGTCACCTAACGAAAGATAAATTTGTCATAGGATTACTAATTTGGGGTTTTTGATGGTCAAAAAATTAGTTTGAGGTAAATTTGTCATGTGTGTATCAGTTTAGGGTTTTGATGGTAAAAAAATTAGTTTTGGGTAAAATTATCACAAGTGTACTAGTTTGAAATTTTTCATGATAAAAAAATTAGTTTAAGATAAATTTATCACAGTGTATTAATTTGAAGTTTTTCATAGTATTGAACCTATACTTAACAGGGCATGTGAGGTCATAATAGTCGGTGCAAGTTCAATTCTTCGTGTGAGCTTGTCCTCAGCTCTTCTTTTTTTCCCAGCAAACAAAAAGTTATAAAAATGGCACCACTTGTCCACATACTTTTTGAAAATATTCACTTTGGTTCTTAAATTTTTGTCTGAATTTGTCCTTCTGTTATAATATATAAACGGAGATGCCAACGTCGAGTGTAGCTCCACGTCATCACCAAGTGGATAAATAGTTATTATATGAACTTACTTTTGCTGGTCGGATCAAATAGCAACAAATTGAAAAAATCTCGAACTCAAGGAGAGAAGGAGGTGATGACTAAATTTTCGGGAAGGTACAAAAAAAAAAGTCCTAAACCTATTGCATTGATACCTATTTATTCCTAAAATTTTCAGTTGGACCAATTTAGTCTTAAACTTTTTTTGCATTGGTACCAATTCAGTCAATTCCGCCCATTTAGACCGGAAATCGCTGACGTGGACGTCAACCATCTTAAGTGGCACAGCTGACACTAACATGAACATTTTATATATTTTTAATAATTTTTTACTTTTTTTTTCCTTTCCCTTTTCTTTTTTCCGGTGACGGGGCAGCAAGGGGATCTTCGACTAGTTCATGGATTAAGGTCCCCCTTATTTGCAAGGAAAATATGGAGATATTTTCATTGTTCAATTCATTTCAGATATTTCCAGGTAACTCATTAAAAGAAAGCATTATATAAGTAGGACTAAAGCATCCAAAAATACAAGAAATGTATAGGGTTAATACTACAAAAAATTCCAAACTGGTACATTTGTAATAATTTTATCCTAAATTAATTTTTTTACTACAAAAAACTCAAAGCCAGTATACATGTGACAAATTTTTCCCAAACTAATATTTTGACAATTAAAAATCCTATACTGGTACATTTATGACCAATTTACGTACCCTCCGTTAGTTTTTGTTAAATTAAATTAATACAAAAAAAAATCACAAACTATCACACTTATGACAAACGGGGGGTAAAACATAAAACTGGCACATCAGTCAACTGTCGTGTGTTATTTAATAAAACAATTTGACAATAAAATTTAACAGATACAAACCGAGGGTAAATTTATCGTAAGTGTATCAGTTTAGAATTTTTTGTGGTCAAAATATTAGTTTGGGGTAAAATTGTCACAGGTGTACCAGTTTGGGGTTTTTCGTGGTATTAACCCAAATGTATACCGGAGAATCATTGCTCAAACACCAAGACCTTTCTGCAGTATACATGTGAATTTCTCAGTGATTTCAAGATTCCAGGAGTGTTCAGAGCATGCCTTGATTCTAAGCCATGAGGTTATCATCCTTTTCATTTATCCGTTGATGTAAATAACCAAGAAAACTTGCCCGGTTCTTGTCTGAATCTGTTAGATCGTTTCTAGAACAGAACACATCTCTGAGTTGACTTCAGTGATTTCTATTCTGGGACAGCTTCACTAGGTAAGCCGGTCTGTGTTGCCAATCTGTCCTATGTCCAGTCATCAAGTTGAGTGATTCAAGACGCAAGAGATGCTTCCTCTTCTGCTTGGGGTTTCTTTTAAGACAATAGCTATACAAAAACATTTGTAAATTAAATTGAGAAGCACATGAACTGTCTTTTGATCACACGAACGAAACCATATGGCCTCCTCAGTTACTGCAAGCAGCACTAGAGTCACTTAATTGGCAATTGGCATTTGGCATGACATACTGCTTGAGGAGGATGTCTGAAAGAACACGACTACCATATTTCTTGGTGCATTTTCATAATTTTGACAATTAAGTTAATGTGTATGTAAACGAGCTAACAAGTAACAACCTGTCAACTTACGGGCAGTCATCAAATTTGTACACTGAATCAGGAAATGCAGAGCTAAAAAAAAAGTTATATCGGGAAATACACGAGTCAATCTAGATATCCTCTATGTTTCAGTACCTTCTTCGATAAAAGATTTACATAACTGAGTTACAAATGAAGGAGCTTGGTTTAATAGCAACTGAATTCCGTTGAATATGCTTTAACCTTGTAAACAAAGAATTTTGATAGCATCTAGAACATGATGAATTGCCAATGTGATCGCCAACTCACATGGAATCCTCCAAGGAAATATCGGTTGGAACCTCATATCCAAATACCATGGAGTAGTCATCCACCTCATCAGAAGAGAATTTGGGTATCCTCCAGCTTTCGGCTACGTCGGAGTCAAGGCCATTCGTCAGGAGCTCTAACACCTAGTTCATGAGATTATTCATTCAGACAGTGCAAACTTTGTATAGTGACATGCTTTTCCCTAAGCTATAAGGTTTCATGTACCTCACTCATCGTCGGTCGCCATATTGAGGATTGTCTCACACAATAGGAAGCAGTTAATACCACTCTGCGCAATTGATCAGAGTTGTACTTTCCCTCCATTTTCGGGTCTGCCAGTTCGGCAATGTTTCCAGATTCCATGAGAGGCATTGCCTACAATGTTAATTAGCTAAACAGTTACAGATGAGAGCGAAAAGGAAAATGAGGAATTAATTATTTTTCTTATCGTTGTCATTGAATCACTGCAACGGCCTCTTGGACTGACAGAAATGCAAAAAAGAAGATGATGTACCCAGAGGAGAATGTTCTGCTTTGATGAATTGACAGGCCTACGGCCGGTCACTATTTCCAACAGCAGCACTCCAAATGCAAACACATCTGTCTTTTCGTCCACAATCCCGTGCATGAAATACTCCGGTGCAAGATAACCAAAAGTGCCCTCGATTGGAATCACGGCATGATGAGTCCACTTGTTTGGTAGCCATTTTGCTAGACCAAAGTCGGTAATCTACAGAGAGAACACTAAGTTTATTCAGAATGGTTGAAAAATTGCTATGCAGCTTGAAGCTGCGAAAATATAATCATTTTCTACCTGTGGTTCGTAGTCAGGGCCGAGAAGGATATTTGACGCTTTTATATCTCGATGTATAATGCGATGCTTGCAGCATTTGTGAAGATAGTGCAAACCTCTTGCAATGCCCACGGCAATCCTGTATCGTATGGGCCACTCAAGTGACTTGGTTGCTTTACCTGAAGGAGAGAGAACTATAATACCACTGCAATATGGAATTTTTCAACTAAAAGAAGAACCGTACAACTTTATGAACGATACTTTTGGACAAATAATTCATAGTCTTGCTTACCCCTATCTTTTACTTTTGTTTTTTCCTTCTTTCTTATCTTGCTCAGCTTCTTAACTATGATGTTGATTAGGCTTGACCTTCCTCTTGCTCTCTACAGAATGATTAAAGTTTCGGACTTTTTTTCAGCAATTTATGGGCATGACAGTTACTTCGGCCAAGAGAAGTGATACTCACCATGTAACGCAGAAGCTAAATTTCCATTCTCAGAGAAGTTGAAAACCAGGTAGAGCCCATTTTCAATACAGTAACCAACTAAGCTGGCGGTATTGGGATGACTGACATGTCCTATTACGCCCAATTCCATCAGAAACACTCTTTCTTTGTTTTCATCATTGTTGTCTTTAGCCAACCTCTTCACTGCTATTACATGTCCATTAGAAAGATCACCTCGGTATACCTCCGAAAATCCACCTTGTCCCACCATATAATCTGCAGAATGAATCGATAATGGAAATAAAAAAACGATACACACATTTCCAATCTCATATTGTGTCATTTTTCGATCACGTATATCTTCATTGGTTAGCTAAAGCGTGTACATGGAAAAAACCCATGCTACTTGAAAGATTGAGTGTTTTGTCACTTTCAGCTTTGGGAGTTTACCAGGATGGAAATTATTTGTAGCATTCAGGATTTCCTCGTGACTGAAGCACCGCAGCGGAGGCTGGTGGCTCTCTGTTTTAGTATTTCCTTTTCTAAATAGCGAAATAAATAAAGAGTATATGAATTTGCAGGGAGATGCACATTTCCTTCTGTTTGATTGTGCCTTGATATTTTGAGGCCGAGGAGGTGTTGCTGCCACAATAGAGTCTTGGAAGCTAGAGGTATTTTCATCTGTGGTTGTCCAAGAATCCCTTTCAAGATAATCAAGAACTGTTCTTGGTGAAAAGCTTTTACTCTTTGTTTCTGGATCGGTAAACTTAACGTGGGATCGTTCTCTGCCACTGCAGAGTGTCTGGTTCAGCCATGTTGAACTTAGTTGATGAGTTTTAACTGTCAGAAGCAAGCACATAGATATTTTCAGCTGACAATAACTTCCATAACATTAAAATTTATAGATTTTACTAGCACCAACCTTTTGATTGCTTGGGAGGTATATATGTCTGTTCTTTCCTGGTACATTTCCCCACCGAGATGACCGCACAGTCTTGAGGTGCATTCTCAAAACAATACCTTAGAATCCCGTGTGAGTATCTGATTTGAATTTGAGGAAAAAGGAAAAGGAATCAGAAATTGCAGGTCGTAAAGTAGATTTTCGCAAAAAAATTGTTACCTAGCAGATTCTCCTCTCGATCCACGAAGAAGGAGATATTCTGCTGAAATAGATTTCGCTTCTTTAACTAGACCTCTCCCAACACTAGTGCTGAATCCTACTCTAGCTTCCAAGTTTATCTGAAAGTAAAAGGACAATGAGCTCTGAGAAACAGAGACTCAAAATCGATCAATCTGATGCAGTTCCATAATGAATTTCAAGATAGTGCACCTGGTGTGACTGGCAGGTCTTAGCGAATTCACCTAGCAGAGATATAACATTTGCTTTTGCTCTGCGGATTTTCGACAAACACTTCTGGGTAATTTGTCCCTTCTTCGTGTATCCACCGACTGTTGTTTACAAGGAAGGGAATAGATATCATTAGATCAAAGATCACTGGTTTAGGACCTGCATTTATCAGTCGGTAAACGAAAGCACCAACGTCCTGTTGGCAATTGCAGCGCACATATTTCTCACCTATCAACATATTCTACTCAAAAGAACAACTGTAGATGGTAAACTGACCCAGGACATGGAGGGCAACAATGTTGTCACGAGGACGAGCTAAAGCAGTGACTGCCCATGAGAGAAGATCTCTGCTTTCAGATGGGTCTGAAGAGATGCCTACTAGTATGTTAGCAGGACTCAAAGGCCTCATTTTTTTTTTTTTGCTGACAAGAGGAATCTGCGGAGGGACTTCACTTGCTCATGTCAGTATCTTGCCCATAGGGAGCACTCAAACCCAAGCTTATAAATGAGTGGGAAATCACTAGAAAATGATTGAGGTCAGTGAGAGAGGATACCACCCCAGCTCCCTCATTCCACCAGTCTTGTTTAAGAAGCATAAAAAAAACGTCTTTTGCAGTGTCAGACAGTTGAAAAAATGTGATCTCTCTCTTTCTCTCTCGTGGGATCCACAGTACAGTGAAAAAGAACAAAGATTATATCCAACAAATTCAGTCTCTGAAGTGCTATCTCTTTCTTCTGTGCTTGCGCGTGTTCTTTTCTCTTTAATTGGTTATGGTGCAATCCTAGCTTTCTGGGGATATACAATTAAGTGCAACGGTTGGGTGCTTTAGGGGATAAGCAAAGGTGGGTTGGCGGGATGCATATGATTTGTCTTGCAGTGGAAGCCAAAAGGAAGGCCTCGAGCCCTCCAAAAGGGGCCAGATAAAGGTACAGTTATTGGGGTTTGGTGGGAAGGGGGGGGGGGGGGGGGGGGCTGTGAAGAGCCGGCCAGTCTCCAAAGGCCTCTTCACTCCATGATGAGTGGGAGACTTGGAGATGTCATCTATTCACTGTTTTCTTGCCACTGCAGTTATGTGCATGCGACAACACGTCATCCTTGCCATGATTGTAGACAATACTTTCAAGTTCGAGTTCGAGATCGAGAGACACTGCGTATGGCTTCAAGGTTTTCCCAACCACACGTGCTAATGACATATGTCCTCATGAAATGCTGGTGAGTTTGCCCTTCTCTTTTATCGTTGGAATCATATCTCAACCGCTGGAAAAAAAATTATGAGGATGAACAAACAGGTTGTTTCAATATCGGGTTTGGAGGCAAGCATGACATGGCACTAAACGGAGAGATGTTGGTGTTGATATTTATCTTGCCGCTCGTTCACTTTGGCCTTTGTTAAATTTGAAGCACTTGAAATGTTCACAAAATGCAAATGTCGACACGTACACTTTTCACTTTAGTTAATATTTTAAATTTGGCAAAAGAGTAAATTTTTACTTTCAGCTAAGTTTAAACAAACGACCCCTTAGGCTTGGTTTGGCCACACCAAGCTGGTTCTACTTGCATTGCGAGCATGACTGATGATTCCATTTGATAATCCCCCTTCTCATTCGAGCAATTCTTTGCAACGTGATGTATTTTTACCTCCCTCATATCTGTCTCACCACCAGTCGAACAAAATGGATTCTATGCACTGACACATGCCTGAGCTACATTCTGTATGGCTTTATGAGTCATTTGCTGTAGTCCGTCTCTCTCTCTGGCAGATTCGAAGAATAAGTAGAAGAGTAACTTTGTTTGCACGTCGTTAAAGTAGCACTTGAATATTGTGAACATGGAGAGAAAAAAGGGTCAAAGAAAGAAGCAATGTTGTAAGTGTGACCTATTTCCAAACATTTCATCCATACTCAAAAGGAAGAAAAGAAATACCAATAAGCAAAGTAAGATCAATTAGACAATACCAACATCTTCATTGCTACCAAAATTGGACACACGGCTGACCATTTTTTTATTTTTATTTTTTTGGGTGGCAGCGGAAATTTCTAGCAAATAACAATATTACTAACACATTACTCTTGGGTTCAATTTCCATTAAAGCGAGTAACTAGGAAACTCCTGCCTTGCACTTCTCATATTACTGGATACAATTACAAAACAATGTACAGAATCAAGACAACTCGACAATTTCAGGTCTCTTTTTCGGTTGCTTTCTTGACCATTCCCTTCCAATCGATCCGTGCGAATCTTCTTCACCATTTTCAGATCTCCCATGCTTTACGGGAACGCCTGCTTGGGTAGTACCACAATCGTCATCACCATCCTCGCTGCCATCATCACTGTCATCATCGTCGTCATTGGTAGTATCGTCTGAATCCATTTCACCAAAGCTGGCAGCTAAAGGATTCAGAGGACAATGACTTGCAACTGCAGATTCTGCAGCAGCTACTGCCTCGGGGGTATGAAGATCAGCAATCCCCAGCATTAAGTCCTGTTTTTGTAAAGGTGAAAAGCATCAGGTGACCATTCCATAACCCAAAATTACACCAAGGAAGGTCATAGAGCAGCGGAAAAATACCATTTCTATTATTTCTGACTCATTCCCATCAAGAACTTCAATGTCATATCTTTTGGGATTGTCCTACACAAACCAAGAATTGCTCACGGTAGGTCATGACGAGACAAGCAATTGTGCTGAAAAGGCAACGTCGCAAAGGACCGAGATGATTTCACAAACCTTGACTTCAACCTGCAGTTTTTTATTAGCCTCAGACATGACTCCAAGAAAATCTTTCACTTTTCCAAGAACTGAAGCAAAGCCAAAAAGACAACAATTATTAATTCTTCCCCTTTTTGGGAATAGAAAATCCAATTAAAAGCTTAAGCTGCTAGGTGGAGCAAGGATACAAGTATACATGGCACATACCCCATAGACAAGCGATTTGGATACTTCAATAGGAAACAAACAAGAGAATATGCTACTAAGACCAAGCTTACGCATTACACAACCATATCAAATCAATCATAATATTTTGGAAGTCCTCTCTCAGCTGAAATCTCCACTGAAGCCCATAAATCCATTATTCTGAAAGGAATTAATTTGACTAAACAACCATTGGCATAAATTATGAAGAAAAGCATAAAACATGCATTATCCTGATCGCAAAATTAGACATGCAAATTCAATACCTTGGCTAGAAGGAACTGAACTTGTTAATGGCCTTCCATTGGGGGGCCGTTGCTTTCTTTTAGAGTCTGAATCCTTTTCTTTACATATAAACAAGGTGGACTCTGCACATTAAAACACATAACAAAGAAAAGAAAAAGAATGGCGCCATTAGACACACCTATTTGACCCATGCAAACAGAAGCCATTGTTACAGCCCAAAGATCAAGGTATAAGCCATACCTATCAATGAGGAAGAGAGACTCTTATTCTCTAATTTCAAAAGCTCTAGACTTGTAGTCTCCATCTCTGCTGGCTATGTAGAAGTACTTTGGCAAAAGTGAAGTTGAGGGATTGAAGTTGTCACTGAATGTAGAACAGGATCAGATCAAATTGTTTGGAGAAAGAAGGTACTTAATATTCTCCTAACTTATAAAGCCTTGGTGAATAAACAATTCGCAGCAAGAATTAACAAAAGCTTGTCCTAGTTGCCTATGATGTCAATCACGTTTCACAAATAATACCGCAAGGACCAAAAACCAATCAGGCAAATACAACTCATCCTAATAGAGAACAATTAAAACTTGAAAGTTAACCCACCACTCTTCTTTCAAGTGTCTTGTCTTCAATCCTCTTCGAACCAAGGCTTAGTATTTCATGTGAACACCTGAACCCCATTACTTTCAGCCCAAAAAAAAAGTCTTTGACAGCATTCTGGCAATCAAATGTACATCATCCTAGTCTCACAAACAAATGGCAGAGCAAAATGAACTTCACAGACAGCTGATTCAAACCTGTACTCAAGACAAAAGGCCCTGAACCCTGCCCATAGATCATAGACAGCTAATAATAAGTACACCACCATCAACTCTTCAGCACCTAAACTAACTAAACAAAGACGGCCAAAAAACAACAAAAACAAAAAGGGATCCCACAATGTTGTTTTTCAATGAACACAACACAACAAGGGTCCGAATCGACATCAGTAAGGATCACTCATGACTTGACTCACTAGAAGTCAAGAGCATGCACCAAAAAGAAAGAACCCAAGCTAGTTCAAAACCCAAACTTTTCCATTCCTTCAAGGCATAACTCACCCATTGCAACCGGAAATTCCTACTATGCACAACTGGGTTGTCAAAAAACAAAAAGCGAATCTAGACAAAGCGATTTCTTGGCAATCAAAAGGGGTGAACCAAGAAAAAGTTCAAACTAAAGAGAGAGAGAGAGAGAGAGAGAGAGAGAGAGAACCTGTCAATGTCTTAGCAGCTAGCGCTCGGTGGCCGGCGAGGTTTTGGGCGTCTGAGAGAGGTGGACGGTGAAGACGATGACAATCGAGTCGGACCGGGATACGGTTGGGCCAGCCCATTATACTTCTTTGTCATTGTTGTCTGCGTGAGCCCAATATTAGGACCTTTATCATAGAAGATGATGCAATTGTCTAGTATGCCCTTTCATTCATTTGTTTCGCGAAAAATGGATGATTCGAAAAATAATTACTTATATTATTTAGAAGAATTAGTCAATAGAAAATATTTTCATCGTCGATAATAATCTATACATGACTATTTTCGTGGGCGATGAGAAAATTTTTCATTCATTTCTTTTTGTAAGTGACATAAGTGACTATTTTTTTGAAGATATTTTCCAAATTATTTGTTTTCCGTGAAACGAATGCACCTTTAGTATAGTAATTTTATAGACCGGTCTTAAAACAACTTCAAATTTTACAAACCAACCTTAATATCACTGACTAGGTAACGGCTCGTCATATTGTCCGACGAGCAAAAACATTTTCGACAAACTAGCATTAGATTTCATCTTACGAAAGAGATTGTACAGAGCAGATTTTGAAAAGTTCAAGGACAAAACTAAATAAAGAGGGCCAGGGATAACATTGAGCATCGAGAAAAGATTGGGGATTTACCCATTACTTCTAACCTATTAGGAGCTTCTCTTCAAACGAAAACAAAAGCGTATGCATAAATCTGAGTAGACATTCATTCCTTATCTTATAACCATGGAACGGACTTTGTTCGCTTAGAATTATCATCTCTCTTCCACCCCATGTGCCCCAAAGGCATATGCAACACCATTGTTATATTGACTCTCGATGCTCCGGATGACTAAGTCTCAAAATTTGTTAAAGTCTTACCTTAAGGAAGACTAAAGCATTATTCTCCATAATATTAGTGATCATAGATAAAACTATTAGAGCTCATGTCACATCCCGAAACCAACAAGAAGAGGGGATATAACATGGCCGTCCTTCCTCCTGAAAGATGCAACCTCAAACCATACAAAAAAAAAAATCAACTCCCAAAAGTTCCTGTCAAAAGTGCTCTGGTACCATTGGCCGTTAACTGAGGAACCTGAAAAGATGGAAAGAAATGAGGTGAGCAATAAATTGCTTAGTGAGTAGTGTATTTCTTCTAAGCAAAACGAACATTCACTATGCACCTTTATAAAATAATATAATATCTCATCACTTCCAAATCTAAAATACAATATATGTAATTTATCAAAAGTAATGATATCTTTCCTTCAAAACTTTTTACATATAATTCAATCAATAACATTAACAATCAATTGTCTATTTCATTGATTAATTTCAACCAAATCAACATCAATGGTCCATCCATTGACTAATTTAATTTCCAACATTTAACTATAGTCTTGTTTAACGCTGTGACAAAGGCAATCAAGTTTAACCCTCTTGGCTAGGTCTGCCACATATATTAGCCAATGGTTCTATAACAGCCCGAATTTCGATGTAATTTCGGGATCAATAAAATTATCAATATTTCGCATTTTATTTTAGTAAGTCTCGTCCAGAGCTGATCACTCTCGGGATACTAACCCATGGGGCATGGCTAACTGGGAAAATGGCACGTGGACTAGGGACCCGATTGTGAATCGGGCACCAAACACGAGAAACGATGAGGGAATATTTTGGGCCAATGTGGGCCGATCTTAGGAAAGGTGATGGATTTGGTTTGACCAAGGCCAATGATGTACAATTGGATCGCAGGTAATTCTGCACGTCCGAAAGTGCACGTGGCCAATCAGTCCTGAACCTAAACCGAACGATCGCGACCTTTGGGACTAGTGATAATTTCTCATTCTCTCAATGATCGGGACCATCATGACTCGGATAACCCTAGGTCGATACACGTAACCCCTAAACAGCCACCCGTTAGTGAGAAACCCTGAAATCTGAAATTTAGCGAGTTTTGGTCACGAAATTGAACCTGGACTTTGATATCGATTTTTCGAAGGGTTGTGCAACTATTTTCACGATTCTGACATCATATTATACTGCCCACTTACGTTTGGAGTTAGTCCGGTCGAAAAATGGAATTTCGACCCAGAAGTCATAAATTATGATTTTGCCCCACTGGACCCCGACACTGATTCTGAGGCCGTATGAGGTTATTTTTCGAGGTCAATGCCATTTTAGGGTGGCCATACACATTTGGAAGTGTTACGGTCAAAAATTGAAATTTTGACTCGGAAGTGAAAAATAATATTATTTTATTCCCAAGACTCCGCAGTTGATTTTCGAGGGCTTAAAGGGCTGTTTTCGAGATTCTGACACCATATTATATTGGCCACACCCATTTGGAGTTGATCTAGCAAAAAATTGGAATTTTGCCCCGGGACCGGAAAAATGACCATTTTGCCTCTGGGCCGTTTTCAGTTCCGAATTATGGGAAAATTTTTTGGGATAATTAAGAGTATTATCAGCTCAATTATTAGGGGCCAAAGACTATATTGCCCCTCAATTATTTGATCCTATCTCCTTAGAACCGTCGGATTAGGGGAATTTTGGTCAAAACTCCCGGATCGGCGACACGTGACTCAATTGGGCTGCTATATTTGACCAAATCAGACCAGTCTCTCTCTCCTCCCACATTGTTTTTTGGCCAGTAGCCCCAGAACAGCCCCTCCTCCTCCGTTTTCCTCCTCCGCCGGTTTTCCTGGCCGGCCGTCGGAGCTTGTCGCCGCCGCACGAGCCACCGCCTGTCCAGCCGCGCCGCCGTGCCGTCACCTCAGCCTCACCCTCATCCCGACCATCCTTTCTCTCTCTCTCTCCCTCTCCGGCGTCTGTACAGTCCGTACGGAGACCATATGGGCCGTCCGCGCCAGCCATCACCGCCTCGCCGGCCACCGTCCCTTGCCATCCGTACAAGCCCCTGTACGACGTCCGTATGATTCGTACAATGTCCGTACGGTGACAGTACGCCATCTGCCGGGAACGCCGCTGCCGGTTTCACTGTTCATCGGTGATTGGCCACCGTTCCTCGTCGTCGTGGTCCAAGATTAAATGAGTATACCTCCTAAACCCGGATTAGGACTGATAGTGCGTATTCTGGACTGACTTAGGTATTATCGGTGTATTCTGGACTGGTTTAGGTAGTACCAGTATATAATTCGGACTGGATTGAGGACTGATTAGTGGAAATAAAATCCGAGGAATTTAGTGGGATTATTATGGATAATTGTTGGACCCGGATTAAGGAAATAGTGGTTGTCCACATTTTTGAAGAATGTACCAGATTATGTCGAGCAGCAAGAATTGTTAGCTGGATGACAGGGATTACCCGAGGTGATTGGTTGTTGACTGATTGGTGCTTAATTGTGAAATGTTATGTTGTGTGCTCGTGTGGTTGAATCGTACGGAATGTGATCGGCCAATTGATGGCTTGAATTGTGTATTTGAAATGGGGCCGCACGGTATTAATTGGCCAAGTGAGCATGCTATTTGTGAATTGGACACTGTAAGGTGATTTTCGATTTGACTGAGTGCATATGGTTTATTGATGCTCATGTTGCATTATGTTGCATTTCATGGACATGCATTGGGTGTGCCGAGAATGCGGCGTGTGACGAAATTGTGTGAGAATGCGTGTCTGACATGAGCATGTGATCACTTAATTATGCCCTGATGCATTTTACGCGAGGCCCAGATAAAATTGGCGATGTGCCGTGTGATCATTTAAGGGCCTTCGGGTCGATGCGGTTCTCATGCACTTTGTAGCAGGACGGTGCCCGATACGTCCGGATGACGACTAGCCTCATGCACTTTATAGCAGGCTAGAAACACCGGGCCGGGAATTGTGTGGACTCGAGTCGTAATAAATATTAATAATCAAATTGGAGTGCATTGTGAACCAAAATGAGAATATGGCATGAGCATGTAGGTGTGGCATGAGCATGTGTGTGCGGCACGTGTGACTAGTGTATCCGTGCATGTGCCTTGAGGATTTCAATGAACTGCCTAACCTGCAGGGTAATTATTATGTTTTCTTTGGGCTGAGGGCCCAGGTCATTATTTGGTATTGCTTTTTCCTGTCAGGAGAATTCATGTTAGCCTAGCCTAGGTTTAGGGGTTATACTCGCTGAGATTCGTCTCACGGTTGTAATAACCTACATTTTCAGACCCACAGCCACAAAGATGCCGAATCCACTGCTTTTTGGAATACTTGTACAAATACACCAGTATACCAGTACATACCTCGCAGGAAACGGGGAATTTTATGTTAGATACCGATCCGTGGTGTTTGTGAACGTGGGAGAGTATTTTAATCAAATGTAGGAGTGCGTGGCTTGGTGCTTGCGAGATGCCGACGGAAACCTCGGGCAACCCCTTAGGACTTTTGATGTGCCGGTTGGCCAAGAAGGATTGATGATCCCATAGATGGCTAATGGTGAGATAGTCAATCCTTAGGATGTGTATGACGTAGATGGCGTTGATGAGCCCATGAATGGGGAGCCTCAAGTAATCGCCGAGGATCCCGATCAGCTCGAAGACGAGGAAGAGGAATTCGAAGACATGGACATAAATGACGAGGAAGAAATTGGGGAGATCGCTGAGGTAGGGTTAGATGTGGAGATAGGAGCTGAGGAAGATGACAAGTTAGGTCTTTACCTCGATCCGGAATTAGAGCTTGATTTAGAGGATGAGAGGATCGTGGTAGAGACTATGGATTCTGAGGAGTCTGAGGTTCAGGAGGGTTCTTCCGAGGAGTCTTCAGAGTCATCTGATTCTAACTGGGAGCCATAGGTTTATCCTGAGTCATAGCTAGTAGTGGGGGCTGGTAACTTTTTGACTATATCCCTCTCTTTGAGTTAGTCTGACCTCTCTAGCCACTTCCCTTTTTGACCAGGTGGCTGTTGACTGCTGATGTTGTTTCCTTTTTTGGTTGTACAAGTGGATATTGTAAAAAGGTTTTTCCTATAGTAATACAAAAATGTATTCCTGTGTGATGGTTGTTCTGCCTTGGTCTCACGTATTTATTTTGTACGGGTGTATATATATAATTATATACGTTGTTTCCGCATGTGCCTTATCTCTGATTGGGTGTTGGGTTGGCGACGCATCCTGGGAGCGTTGCTTCATAATCGACCAGAGGTGGGATGCTCTCGTTTCGTAGGGTTCGGGGGGTGACAGGTTCAGCCTAGAAAGACGTCCCAATTTGGTATGCATACTTACCCCCTTTGATAGGTTCTAAACATAGCAATATAAGCATAGTCCATCAATCTCAATCTTCAATAACTCACAACCAAAACTAGGAATCATCTCATAAATCAGTTTCGCAAACCGAATCATATCACCTTTCACAACCCACTTTATCAAATAGAATGCATTTCACAAAGCATTTCACAAATCAATACATATAACCTTTTGTAAACATACTCAAAATCAAGAGCTTTTCGTATTTCTTTCACAAAAGGTTTTGCAAACCCCTAATATATAATCTTTCTTAACTGTGTTCATCAAACATAATACATTTCACAAGTCATTTTTCAAACCATTTTAGAATTCTTCATAAACCAAATTCTCAAATCAAAATGTATAGCCTTTCGTAACGTTTTTCATAAAATGTTTCTCAAATCATTTTAGAACCCATTCCATAAACCAATCCGTAATGTAATACATATATTTAAACTTTCACAACACCTTTCATAATAGGCTTCTCAACCATTCTCAAACAACCAAAGAGTAGTAAATGCCCAATCCAACATTTTATGCAATAAATATGTCATTTCATTAACTCATACAATATAAAATATATATTACTTTTGAAATATGAGTCTACAAACTCGAAAAAGAGATAGCACTACTCACCTGGAAAAATTGAAAACCAACCTACGATGGCTACTCAAGCTGATACACTTGAATCCTATCAATTAATTGAAAAAAGATATAAAAAAAACCGAGTAATACACTACTCTAATGAACAACTAGACTAATTACGCTTATTCATTGATAAAACGGCATCTAAGGGTTAGCAAAGAAACTTGTTTATAACAAATGCTCTTCTTTCTCCCGTTACGCATATTTTCCGCTAAGCGTAACTCAAATGCGAAACTTCAGAAATTCGTTCCAATCAAACGTACTTTGCAATCAATTTTCGTTAAACCTCACGGCTCCACAACACCATAAACTATCATTTCCATATATATATATATATATATCCATAGCTTAACAACTCCTCAATTGAATCCCATAATCCAAAATTGACACTACTTCAGATTTACAGCCTAACTTCGAAAATTACTCCAATTAAACGAATAATAAGCTTGAATACTTACCTGACATTGTAATTCAGAGTTGATTCGGCTTGTCGGGAAGTTAGGATCGGCTACATCGCGAATAATTTTTCTCTTTTCCCCTTTTCCCTCTTTCCATCGCAACGAACGTCTTCTTCTTTCCTCGTTTACTTCGCTGGCGTCATCACTTTATCCGTTGAAGAAGATATAAGATGGCTTGGGCTTTAGGGAAATGGAACGAGTTTTATAAAGGTCTATGTTGGGACAATATAATACAGCTTAACCCTCAATGATGAATCTAGACATCTATTTCGTCAAATCAATGATAATCTTCTTTAACTCATTTAGGTGATTTTCAACATGCATGTCCGTCTCATTACATGAGATACAACGAGCCATTATCAACTCATTCTTTTCCTTTTCCAGAGTTGTGGGCAAGTCATCCTCCTCTCCCACTCCCAGGGCCTTCCACAAACCTCGTGTCCTTAGCATTGCGTGCATCTTGTTCCGCCATACACAAACTCTGATCGATCTTCTCCATTTCAAGTTTTGTCATTGTAGAAAACCCCAACAAAAATTACAATGACTTCATATCTCTTGGTATTACCTAGACAGCAATTACATCGATAGATCTTAACCTTCTCAAAATTCTCGAAGAGATCGCTTTACCTCAGATAGAACTCTCAAAACCTCTCTCAATGTGTTTGAAATGGCTAACATCAAATGGCTAAGTACAGTTTACATATGGAACAAGGAAAACATTCTTGCTGCAAAGTCCGTTATCATCATGGTCCTAGATGTGGGTTGCAAGGCTCTGGTCACTCATTCGAACCCATTCACAACTCGGAAAAAGTCGACCATCTGAGTATGAAAACTCCATACATGGATTTAGTTCTACTAAATCCATATCCTCAGCCGGATGGGCTGTGGCCCCAAACCTCCTACATTGCATTGTCCTTTCTTCATTCATGTGAAACTGAGTTAGGCCTCAATACTGCAAACTAAGTCACGGTTACCACATATAGTAAAATAGGTAAATGAGAAGGAAATTAGACAAAACAATATACAAGTCATTGGATGGAAAAATATGCATATAAGGAACGTCACTTAAATCATTGCGAATCCAGGAGAAAATTCTCAATATATTCACGTAATAAATGATTAAATTGTCATATTCTCGAATACGGAAGTCATTGACTAACTGTCGATAAAAAGCGGAGAAAATCGAGAAATTTTACCTTAAATGGAGAAGTGAAAGGATATATTTAAGCCTATCATGGATTCTATTGTACTCAACAAGAGTAGAAGAAGGAGAGCGGGTCGATAAAGCAGGAAAAAAATCTAGCTCTTTTTCATTGTAGATCATAAGATTTGAACAACTTCTTGCAAAGGTTAGTCGATTTCTCTCTTTCTCTCGTTTGATTTTATGAGTCCTGGATTGTGAATCACTGTTTACGGAGAAATTTGTGATTCTGTTAAACGATTCAAGAGTTCTAGAAGGAATTGCTTGGAAATTTCATGCAATTTTGACGCGATAGTTTTCAATACAAACGAGGCTATGTATCTGTGCTCTCGTTTGTGTTTTTTCCCTAGCCTCCTCTCTAGGGAAATCGATGAGGGGGGAACTTTTTATCTTTGTTATGTTATCGCTATAAGATTCAACGTACTTTTACCTAATGCTGCAAAAATGGACTTTCGATACGACCATTCAAAAGTCTTGAAAAAAGCTTTCTACTCGCGGGACAATTTTGACATCTGTTGTTGGCAGCCGATGTGAATGACGATTTGTGACCTAGTTATCTGTCATTGCACAGTATTACATGAAATTTTTTCGGCCTATGAGAAAAATTGGATTCAAATGAGGACTTTTGGATCTAGTTTTAAATTAAAGTCGACAACGATAAGGCTCTTTCTCTCAATCTCACTGCCTCTCATCATCACTATCATTTAAATGATTCCAACATTATGATTTGGAATGTTATCATTGACAATTGGATTCCAATGGTCGGCGGCGCGATTGAGAGAGAGCTTTTTCATGTCTGTCGTTCACTTAAATTTAAACCTAGATCCAATGGTTGTTGTGTAATAAATTACTTCAAAGGCCAGAATGATTTTATGTAACAATGTGCAATGACGTGGAAACTACGTCACAGATCGTCATTCATGCCAACTGCCGCATATTTTTTTTAACTATATGTCATGTTAAGAGTGTCTTGGAAGTTAACAATTATTATTTTTTTTTGAGAGGTTCAAAAGGTCATGTTAATCTATATGGCCGTTTGTTTGGATGATCTCTTGAGCCTGAGTACTATGTATGGTTGATCTCTCATCTCTTTCAATGGCGGTGATCTATATGGCCGTTTGTTTGGATGTGTGGAACGTAGAATCATTCAATTGTGCAAGTTATAATCATGTTACTTAACCACATATTTGATTGAGCTTTTCAACAAAGCCATCACATTTAGTCCATTGCACCTTTACGAGAAACAAAAATTGTCAGAAGCAATCAATGAAGAAGTAACGGTAGGGTAGAAGGATACATAGGAAGAGGGGTCGCAAGAGGAAGATGGAGATGAAATGAGAATCATTACAGATGAGATAATCTATCTTATGGATCACGTAGGGCAAGAGGAGATTTTACGGAGTGTTGAGACTCGAGTACCATTTTATCTTGGCAAAATGGACCTGCACTTCATTTCATCTTCAGGGAATGAGTTTATGTCTTGGCATATTGTCACATTGGCAATGAAAGATTGAAACATTATGTGGACTTGTGTTTCAGGATGAGAAAGAGAAAGCGGAACGATATCGCATGGCACTTTTGCACTGTGGTTGACGGCAACGTCGGGCGTGTCCGTTGCAATTTCTGTGGACACGTGATGTGGGGAGGCGTGACTCGACTTAAGCATCATCTGGCATGTATCAAAGGCAACGTGATCCCCTGCAGGTGCTGCCCTCCCAATGTAGTGGCGCAGATTCAGGAACATCTAGGCCAGGGCTCGCAGAAGAACGAAGAAAGCATGGAGGGTGGTAGCGAGCAAGTGAATGACGTGAGAAGTGTAGGAAATGAAGGGCAATTACCGCAGGATGATGGATATTGGCCCAAGCTTATGCGTATGGCTGAAGAATTTCTCACCCATGTCTCGCCAAAGAAGGAAGAAAACATAAATGGTGTTAGCGAGCAAGTGAATGACATGAGTGGTGGAGGAAATAAAGAGCAATTACGGCCGGAGCAAGATTGTTGGCCAGAGTT
The DNA here is from genome assembly GCA_031216235.1 of Syzygium jambos. NCBI lineage: Eukaryota > Viridiplantae > Streptophyta > Magnoliopsida > Myrtales > Myrtaceae > Syzygium > Syzygium jambos. The sequence continues at coordinate 24,749,076 of CM062222.1, forward strand.
ATCCGATGCCATTCATGAATATGTCACCCAAGGTTTGCAAAACAACGAAGAAAACATGGGCGGTGGCAGCGAGCAAGTGAATGACATGAGCTGTGAAGGAAATGAAGAGCAATTACAGCTGAAGCAAGAATGCTGGCGAAAGAGTGCCGGTGACGATATGTTCCCATATTTGTTCGGAGAACTGGTCCGCCGTGGTCGGGTAGCTAGGAATCTAGGGAATGAGATGGAATTGAAGATGAAGATTGATGAGGAAAAGCGTGCACCCGAGGTTGCGCAATGTGTCGGTGAGCTTACTTTCTGGGGGAATGGAATCCAGCGTGGCGAAGGTTGTAGCGGAACCAAGCCCGTGCCATCTTACCAAGAGTATGGCATGACCGGTACTGATTCCGATGACAGTAGCGACCTAGGGTTCTAAGCCCTGATCCATGTGTGCCTTAAAAGAGAGAACCATCGAGTTAGGTCTCTTCTGTTTCCTTCGTACACTAGCATCTTAGCTATAACTTTGGCATGCTCTGTGCCCATGCAATTGAATTTGGGACAAAGTGACTGTTTATTATAATGTTGGTGGTGCTGTAGCGTGCTTGGGTTAACAGGTGCATGGTGGTATGGTTTAGTTCATTGTTTCGAGATTTTTATATGCGATTTGGTGATACCAAAATCATTTTGAAACATTTATGTGCGATATTGCAATATTTTGAAATATGTCAAGGTCATGAATCTTATATATGATGATTGATTTGGGTGGATGTTCATGATGACGTCGGAAGTATTAGATACTTAGTATTTAAAAATACTCAAGAATTGCAGATCATATTGTTGGAGATATGTAATAGATGGGGAATTTTTTCTTTTTGGGATGACTTAGATTCAACTTAGGGATGAATAATCTCTTAGGGATTCATTAGATTTTAGATTATTCAACTTTCATTTTGTGCTCCTTGTCGCGACCTTTTCAGAGGTGAACATCAAAAGGAAAGCTAATGGACTACTAAACAAGAAGAAAGATTCCTTTCACGAGACAATCGCTCACGTTTAGTATGGACTCTCGCAAGCCCTACCAACGACAACTTGGTACTCGATTTAACGTGCAATTTTCTTACCTTGCAAAGCAGCCACTAATCAATTAGGGTCGATTAGACACTTAAGTAAAATGAGGAAGTACATTTTACTTCTACGAATCAGAGATTCAATGGATTCGGGGCTTTATTAAGCTAGATTATTATAACGCCCTTTCGGTGCATTTTCTGTTTATTTTCAAAAATATTTTGCAAGCAATTTTGATTGATTTTAAGCCTAAGCCAATAACATGCAAGAGTAATCATGGTGGGTGCGCTATCAAAAATCTTACACTCAATAAACCAAAACAACAAATAAATCACTAGAAATAGGATTAACCTCAATGCAAAGCAAAGCATAAATTCATTACGATTATGTCTCAATAACTGCAAGACGTTAAGAAGAAACTCATGCATAGCCTAAACATGAATTGCACATGTAATGCAATTCTAACTAATTCTTTTTGGGTTTTTTTGGTATATGAAAACTAAATTATATGCAATGCATGAGAAGCAATTTTAGTCTAAGTTCTATGAATAGTGAATTCTAATTTGAGTTAATGACATGTGACTCGAACTATCCAAATAACCCAATCCTAATGACAAGTAAAATTATGACATAATCTAACATGACATGCCATCTAATTTATATGAGCCTAAACATGCAATCATTAAGTGACACTGAAATTATGATATGAAAATATAATGACGTGGAAATAATGACATGGCAAATGATGACATGGAATTGATGCGGCTAATTCTATATGATATATGCATATTATTTTTGTGATTTTCTTTTAAAGTTAAGATAGGAAAACTACCTAAAATATGTGATTACCTAATTTAAATATAGAAATAATTTATATTAAATCTTACTCCAAATTATGAAATTTCCTAAATTACTACATGTTTCCTAAGTATGCAATTCTAAAATAGGAAATAACTAATGAATGCATTTATCCTAATATGAATGCGATTTTTTTGTATTTTTAAAATAAAAAAGTTTACTAAATTGGTAACGTGCAATATAATAAACCCATATAATTCAATATCCACCATAACTCAAAATAAAAAATCAAAAAAATCAAAAATCCAATCGTATGTCTGGCAGTTCGAATTCTTGATTATTGACATTTTCAATACGGGAACTCTCCTAATTGAGGTTTGCCTAAAAATCTCACTAAATCAAAGTTGGAATCAAATAATTCAAACTACGCAATTATATAATCAAATTAGGTTTAGCTCAGGAAATTACCTGGGTCGGAATGTTGCTTTCCAACAATGACCGGAGACGAGGAAACTTGCAGCAATCGCAGTCTAGGACGATTCGCGGTAACCGACAAGGCGACGTTCACGGTGTGGTTACTGGCGAACAACAGCTAGGGAAGTGGGATCGCGGATGCTGTTGAAGTTGGCAAGGCGTTGCCGTGGACGATTCAGATGCGGCTGTGCTGCTGTGGCGCGAAGAACAACATGGCCCTGCGAGGATTGAACAGCAACGTACGTTGAGATTGGCAGGACACAGCTGACGATATTGACAACGTCAAGACCTGCAAAGAAAAGGGTGACTTGCCGGTTTTTGCCGAGAAGTTAACAGGTGCATCGCTGGTTGTTTGCAGCAAGGACTCTCTGGGTAATCACCGTGGAGTATCGTTGAGAAACTGGATCGTGCTGGAGCTGCTTTGGAAGCGGTGAACTGATCTGGATGGCTCGGGAGCACACAGTATTCACTGGACTCATCGGGATTTGCCTGCTGGGCGCCGGGACTGTTGGGCACTTGCTGGGTTCTCTGGGCGTCTCGCCGGAGGAGCTTGCTAGGAGGTCGACGGTGCTGCTTAGCAGCTAGGCTCAGTGGCGAGGCTGAAGTGGCGTCGCTGAACAGGGTGCTACTGGAGTCGCTTAAACCTGCAAGGGAACTTGGCAAAGGGCACGGTGACTAGTTGGTCACGATGGCAGGACTCGCATGGGCACTTACGGACGTTGAGGGACGCTTCAAGAACCGGACGAGGCCACCAGAAAGTTTGGCAAAACACCCGGGGATGCAGGAAACTCGCTGGGTCCACTAGTGCTGGTCCGGATAGTCGTGGGATCTGCAAGAATCTGCTGCGCTGCAGGAAGTTCGCCGGGATTGTTCGGACCTCACTTGCTGGTTGCTGAGTTTGAGTGTGTATACTCTTAATCAAACACCAAGGATCCACTGAAGACCCAAGGCATAATACCATTTTTGCTTTACAGAAAATCTCTCAAGTCATATGAACCTTAATCAGAAATTATTCTCTCTATTTTACCAATGGTCAAATTGTCGAATATCTAAATTCGATCCTATCAACGATGCAAGAAAATAATGAAAATTCTCACAACACAAGAATTTACGTGGTTCAGCAGGGGAGATATTCCATCTACCTACGTCCACGGGGAGATGAGATCCGTTTCACTAATAACGTAGAAAAGTGTACAGCCACTTTTTCTCACACCCCTGCTTCTTATATTTTTAGAGACTTTGTCACGTCCCATACCCCACGAAGCGCAAACATCCCACTTTCAAGGTCGATTTTGATGCGACGTCCCAGGCCACGTCGCCGACCCAACTCCCAACACAGAGCATAAGGCACATGCAGAAGCAATAATTAAAACACCCGTACAAAACAATACATGACCAAGGGTAACAGAGACATTACTCAACGGATAACAAACAACACTATTAACTGCCATCAAAATACTTACAATATCCATCTTACACATCAAATACAAACAGCCTACCATAAATAGATCAGCGGCCACTAAGGTCAAAAGGTTAATGGCCCTACCACTCTACGACTAAGACTGATCCTAGGAACATCAATCCGGATCAGATCCCGATGACTCAATCTCAACCTCGATTATCTCATCTTTCGAATGCATTTGCACGACCTCGCCAACCTGATCGGGATCCTGCTCTATGGGCTCCGGATCCTCATATTGATCGGGTACACCGGTTATCCTCTAACAGGGGTCTGAAAAACGGGGTTTAAACAACTATGAGACGAATCTCAGTGAGTAGGCCTCCTAAACCGAAACTAGGCTAACATGCACCTCCCGACAAGCAAATCAACACAACAATCGACAATAATGTCAATCAAATGACCTAGGCCCTTGAGCCCGGATCGCTTACCTTGCTGACCCTGCAGGTTAGGCACTTTATATGAATCACGGCACATACGCGACACACTAGTTACACGTACGCCATACGCATGTTCATGCTCAATAGTGCCTATCTCACACACAAATCACCGGTGTGCACATTATTCACATACTCCGGCACACAATTGCCATGCTCATGATTTAGTTCAAATGATGCATGCTGACACACGGCTCATTTTGCAATTTATAAACCGACCCGAAGGCCCGACCCGTAGGCCACAGTAATAAACCGACCCGAAGGCCCGACCCGAAGGCCACAACACTTCACGGCCCGCGCCGAAGCACATATGGCCCGGTGTCTCTAGCCCGCAGGCGCAACACCGATCTCCTCGATCTTCCGGACAAACCGGGCATCTTCCCGCATAAACGCAGCGGACGGAATCGACCCGAAGGCCACGACCCGAAGGCCTTAAGTGATCACACGGCACACTACCAAATTTTATCTGAGCCCCGCATAAACGCATTAGGCATTTAGGTGATCACATATGCTCATGTCAGGCACGCATTCTCACACAATCTCATCTCATGCCCCATTCTCGGCATACACAATGTGTGGCCATGCAATGTCGTACAATGCAACATAAGCATTCAATTTCAACGCGGCATTTCAACAAACATGCCAAGCCCACGTGCTTAAACGCCGATCAGTTGCCCAATTTAATAGCACAATATGCGCACTCGACCAACTAATACCATGTGGCCCAAAACATGATTCACGCACTTGGGCAATAATCATTCACACCAATGATTGGCCAATCACACACCGCATTCAGTCGATCACGCGAACACGCGGCATGGCAACGCCCCAATTGGGCCTCAACAAACAACAATCATTCACAATTTAGGCAAAATTCAACACATTATTGGCATGTCCAATTTAATCCCATTCTAGCCCAATTAGTCCGGTCTTTGTACCGCGCATTCATATCAATCCAACTCAATGCGCCTAAGGCCCGCCATGACCAATCAAACTTAACCAATCAATCCTCGAACATGGCGACACCCAATAGGATTTATACAAGCTCTAAATAGTCTCCAAATTGCCTAATTTCAAGTCACTAATCAATGAACCAACTAAGTCCCAAAGTGGACAGCCACTATTCATCCCAACCTTGGCTTCCGATTCAGCCCTAATCGGCACAATAAATCACTAATCAGCCAGAGAGAGAAAAACCGAAAGTATACAAAATCGGGTCCAAACTGGGCAGTTACACAGTGACCGAGATTCATTTGAAATAAATAGTAAATAAATTACGAAAATTCTAAAATTTGGATATGTTGTACAAAACATCTTAATGAACATTTTTCGTGAGAACTCGAAACCCGGTTCTAACCTTAAACACCTCGTTTTGACACTCAACTTCTGACAAAATCTGGTTCGCTCGGACAGCCTCTCAGGCCATCAAAATACAACTCATTCGGTACCCAAATCATTTTGGAAACTTCTGGAATTTTTATATGTTATAGCCACAAATGTCCCCAATAATTTTTGTGAAGGAAGTATTTTGAAAATAAGCCTGAAAAAATTTATAAAAATTCGAACAGACCCAAAGGTCGGGTGAACAGTAAATCGGGCAGACCCATTTCGGTCCAGAGATGGACTTCCGAATGGCATCAAATGATTTCAAAAAATTTCCAAATTAAAGTATGTTATACTTCAAGATGTTGGGAACAACTTTCATGAAGAACACTTCTTCAAATTCGGCCCACACAAGTCACACGAAAAATAACAAAATCCGGCGACGCAACAGTAACCGTACCGAGAATCAACAAATATACATCATCAATCAAACCCAGCACTACCAGCCACCAATCCAAATATCCACAGCCTTTAAACCATCCCTAAATCATCACCTTAGACCATTAAAGTCACCACAACTTCAGCCCCAAATTAGCCTATTCTAATTAACCCCTAAAATACCCTAATAACCCCTAAACTTGTCCAAAGTGCATATAATCCTAATTAGGGGTTAGGATTTCCACTCACCTAGATTGAGCTTCCAAAAGTGGGCTGAACAAGTGAGGAAAATGGGTGGGCTGAGCTAATTCCATGGCGGCGCAAGCGACGGCGACGGTCCTCCGGCGAGGGCCTTTCACGGCCAAACAAAGAAAGAAAAGAAGAAGAGGAAGAAGAAGTGGCGTGGGAGAAGGAGGAAGAAGGGAAGGCACGACTGAAATGAAGATGGGGGAGAGAGAATGGGTCAAAGAAGCCTTATGTGTCAAAAGTGGGTGCCACTTGTCAAGATCTTAGCCCCTTTGACCATTTTGCCCTTGATCCAATGGCCTAGATTCAACCCAATACAATTATTTGAGGGCACTTTGGTCTTTCAATTATTCTGAATTTTTTTCTTGATAATTATCCACAAATAAATCCCCAAAAATTGCCCAAAATTCGGAATACCCATAATTAGGCCTAGGGGCAAAACAGTAATTTTTCGGTCCCGGGTAAAAATTCTATTTTTCGACCGTACCGACCCTAAATATGTGTGGCCACTCAAAAATGACGTCGGCCTCGCAAAATAGTCGCAAATACCTTTAGAATTTCGACATCAAAGTTCGGGTCCAATTTGGCAATCAAAATTGCTCAATTCAAAATTTTAGAGCTTATCACTGACGGGTGGCTGTTTAGGGGTTACGCGTATCGACCTAAGGTCACTCGAGTCGTGAAGGTCTCGACTACCGGGATAGCGCAAGGAATTATTGGTTATTCCAAGGGTCACGATCGTTCGGTTCAGGTTTGGGATTTATTTGCCATGCGCACTCTCGGTCGAGCGGAATCACCCGCGATCCGATCGTACGTCGTTGGCCAAACCAAATCCGTTACCTTCCTAGGATCGGCCCACACTGGCTCAAAATACTTTTTCGCCATTTCCCGGAATCGGTACCCGATTCGCGATCGGGTCCCCGGTCCACGTACCGTTTTCATAGTTAGCCTTTTCCATTGGTCAGTATCCCGCGAGGGGCCAGCTCCAGGCGAGACGTACTAAAGTTAGATGAGAAATAATATCCACTTCGTCGGATCCCGGAAATGGGTCGAAATTCGGGATGTTACAGACTTGTTTCGCCCTAAATATATATAGCGAAACCCTACATTGCACAAATTACAAAGTTGCCCACATAGCCTAAAATATTTAACTTTCTCATATAAATCCTTCTATGACTGAACATAAAACGTTTTTGGCGGCCTGGGGGCGCTGCCCCCGCGACCCTCGCCGGGACGGCGTGGAGCGGAACCCCCATGCTGTCCAGTCGTTAGGGGGCCTTTTGGAACTGCCTCATAATCTCTTGGATAACAGAATACAAGATATCAACCTCAACACAAATAAATGGGCCAGATCTCGAAAATTCCAATGCAATCCACGACCGATTATTGAACTTCTCCATTTCAATTTTTGTCATTGTAGTTCACGAAGTTGGCTTCGAACCACAATAATAAACCTAGGAATAAACATTCAACACGCGACGTTTGCCTAGTTCGGTAAATTTTACCGACATTCACAACAAGAGTAGAAAATCCCAACAAAAATTACAAGGACTCCATGTCTCTTAGTATTATCTGGACAACAATTACATCGTTAAATCTTAACCTTCTCAAAATTCTCGAAGTGATCACTTTACCTCATGTAGAACTCCCAAAAAACTCTCTTAATATGTTTCTAGTGGCTGACATCAGATGGCTAAGTACAATGTAATTATGAAACAAGGAAGACATTCTTGCTGCAAAAGCTTGTTTATCATCGCGGTCCTAGATGTGGGTCGAGAGGCTCCGGTCGCTCCTTCGAACCCATTTATAACTCGGAAAAAGTCGATCATCTGAATCTGAAATCTCCAAACAAGGGTTCACTTTTGCCTGCACATGTGACTTTTCATTCTACTGAATCCATATCCTCAACCGGATGGGGGTCCTGTGGCTCCATACCCCATACATTGAACTGTCCTTTCTTTATGCAAGTGAAACTGTGTTAGGCCTCAATACTACAAACCAAGACACGGTTACCACATTTAGTAAACAAGGCAAAAGAGAAGGAAATTTCAATATACAAGTCATTGAATGGAAAAATATGTCGCATATAAGGAACATCACTAAAATCATTGCGAATCCGGGAGAAAATTCTCAATAAATTCACGTAATAAATGATTAAATTGTCGTATTCTAGAATACGGAAGTCATTGACTAACTGTCGATAAAAAGCGGAGAAAATTGAGAACTTTTACCTTAAATGGAGAAGTGAAAAGATATATTTAAGCCTATCATGGATTCTATTGTACTCAACAAGAGTAGAAGAAGGAGAGAGGGTGGATAAAAGCAGGAAAAATATCTAGCTCTTTTTCATTGTAGCATAAGATTCTTGCAAAGGTCAGGCGATTTCTCTCTTTCTGGCGTTTGATTTTATGAGTCCTGGACTGTGAATCATTGTTTATAGAGAAATTTGTGATTCTGTAGAATGATTATAGAGTTCTGGAAGTAATTGCTCGGAAATTTAATGCAATTTTGACACGATCGTTTTCAATACAAGGGACGACGTTACGTACATGTGCTTGTGTAGGTGTTTTCCCTTTCGCCTTCTCTTCCAGGGCAATCTAGGGAGGGGGCACTTTTTATTTTGTTAGGTTATCGCCATTAGATTCAACGGTACCTAATGCTACAGACCGTTTTTGAAAAGGCTTTATCTCGTGGGACAATTTTGATTTCCGTTGGCGGCTGACATGAATGATGATTTGTGACCGGTTGTCATGTCACTGCACATTATTACATGGAATTATTCGGGCCTTTGAAAAAAATTGGCAGATGACGACTGCTGGATCTAGGTTCAAATTTAAGCCAAAAATGTAACGACGATAAGGCTCTTTCTCTCGATCTCATTGCGGCTCGTCGCCACTATCATTTTAAGTGATCTTTTCTTTTACCATAGTTATGATTTGGAATGTTAGCATTGACGATTTGATACCAATGGACGGCGGCGAGATTGAGAGAGAGCTTTCTCATTTCTGTTGTTCACTTAAACTTGAATCTAGATCCAACGGTTGTCGTTTAATAAATTATATCAAAGGCGAGAATGTTTTCATGTAATAATGTGCAATGACGTGGCATAACAGATTGTCATTCACGTCAACCGCCAAATAGATTTTTTTTTAATGATGTTTTGTTACATAAGGCTTAAGTGGATGCCGAAATTGTCTCACTGGCAAAATGTATGCTTCCTTGAAAGACATTTGAAATGTCATGTTAGAAGTGTCTTGGAAGTTAACAATTATGTTATTTTTTTGAGAGGTCCGAAGGGTCATGTTAATCTATATGGCCGTTTGTTTAGATGATCTCTTAAGCCTGAGTACTATGTATGGTTGATCTCTTATCTCTTTCAATGGTGGTAATCTATATGGCCGTTTGTTTGGATGCGTGAAACGTGGAATCATTATTTGTTCATGTGTGAATGAGGTAGCTTATCGTATTTCTTCAATCTTGAATTTATGCGGTATTTCACCTTTTTATTTACTAGAATCAACATATTGCTATCAAGAAAAAGAAAAAGAAAAGAACTCCATGTTTAAGCTAGTTATAACATCACATAGGGCAAGAGAAGATTTCATGGAGTGTTGAGACTCGAGTACAATTTTATCATAGCAAAATGGACATGCTTTTCATTTCATCTTGAGGGAATGAGTTTATATCTTAGCATATTGTCACATTGGCAATGAAAGATTGGAAACATTATGTGGACTTGTCTTTCAGGATGAGAAAGAGAAAGCGCAACGATATTGCATGGCAGTATTGCACTGTGGTTGACGACAACGTTGGGCGTGTCTGTTGCAATTTTTGTGGACATGTGATGTGGGGAGGCGTGACTCGCCTTAAGCAACATCTGGCGTGTATCGAAGGCAACGTGATCCCCTGCCAATGCTGCCCTCCCGAAGTAAGGGCGCATATTCAGGAATATCTCAGTCACAGCTCACAAAAGAACGAAGAAAACATTGACGGCGGTGGCAAGCAAGTGAATGACATGAGAGGTGGAGGAAATGAAGAGCAATTACAGCCAGAGCAAGAATATTCGCAAAAGTTTGTCAGTGAGATTGAAGAAAATCTCCCCGACTGCTTGCAAAAGAACGAAGCAAACATAGACGGTGTTAATGAGCAAGTGAATGACATGAGAGGAGAAGGAAATGAGGAGCAATTACAGCCGAAGCAGGAATGGTGGCAAAAGAGTGTCGGTGATGATATGTTCGCATATTTGTGTGAAGCAGCATTCGATTTTGGTTGGGAAGCGAGAAATCTAGAGTATGAGATGGAATTGAAACGAAAGAGTAATGAGCATGAGCGTGCAGTGGACGCTGTGCAACGTGAAAGCGAGCTTACTTTCTGGGAGGACCAAATCCAGCGTGGCGAAGACTGTAGCGGAACGAAACCTGTGCCATCTTACCAAGAGTCTGGCATGACCGGTAATGATTCAGTTAATAATAGTGAGCTGGGTTCTAAGCCCTGATCCATGCGTGCTTTAAGAGAGAGAACCATCAAGTTAGGTCTCTTAAGTTTCTTTTAGACAATAACAGCTTAGCCAACTTTGGGATGCTTTGCGCCGATGCAATTGAATTTGGGACAAAGTGAATGTGTTTGTCATAATTGGTGGTGATGTAGTGTGCTTGAGTTAACATCCGCATGGTGGTATGGTTTAGCTCATTGTTTTGCGATTTTGCTTTGCAATTTACAGATACCAGAATGATATTGAAATACTTATGTACATTATTTGCTCTGATGCGACTTCTCTGTAATTAGGTGCTTGTTAGGTGACAACCAAGATTTTTTTTAGAGGATTTTAAGTGCTAAGAGAGTACGAAATTTTCGTCCACCCAAGTCAATAACCATCTACTGTCAAGTTCATGAATTTTGTTATATGATGATTGACTTAGGTGGACAAAGATAATGTATTTCGGGAACGGTAATTACTTCACAAGTATTTCAAAATACTGAACGAGTGTGGATCATATTCCATGTGATATTGTATTATGAAATTGATTGGAGGCATCTCTGAGTCCATCCGTATCTTTGAATGTAGTCATCTCACTGAGTAAATCAAGCAGAATCCATAAGATCGAATGACACACATGTACTTGAGACATGCACCCCACGGTCTGTGATAACTTCTTGTCATAGAGAACGGTCACGATTTACACATGAATTTTTTTTTCAAAATGGCTGAGAATTGCTAATGGGACCGAAAAGCATTTGATGCCTCCTAGGTCCACGGGATAAATGGGATTTTTCACGGGCTCGAGATTTATCTACTTAAGGTATCTTCACAATCATACTAACAGTAGAAAAAACCGCGCGACTAACTGATGATGTAATGAAATGATCGTGTGACCATTCCATACATTTCATGACGATTATAGGGAGAGTATAAAAGTATTATGACCATGACAAATAGGGAGAGAATAGATGATGCTGATGAAGGCAAATGGCTAGGCAAGAATTACAACAATATTTCTTTTCACACATTGGGAAAAGAACAAATCGAACGGTCGTGTTCTTTGGCAAGAACAACAACGATCATCGGATCCTAATGTCCTGGCATTACCAAGATCAGGAAATATAAACCACTACATAAACATGTGTATGTATACATGATTAAATATACCAGAACAGCCAAACTTTCCCTTGGCATGGAAGGAAACAATTGTCAAATGCCTCTCCTATTGTTGCCAAACCTTGGGTTGTAAGGTTCTGGCATCTTTTGCACCTCTATTGCACTAAAAATCCCATATGCGTCACTTTCATCAGCATCCCCCCTTTGACGATGATCATCGTCATCGTCATCGTCAACGTCATCACCATCGTCATCGCTGGTTTGATCTTGTGCCATCAAGTCCTCGCCATACTTGACGCTCTCCATCCTCGTCTGCATCGCTTTGGCCTTGGGCTCTTGGCCCTTCAAGATGCTCACCACGTCTTTCATGGTGGGCCTCCTCTCGCCTTCGCTCTGCACGCACAGTGCCGCCACGTTGATCGCCTGCTTCAGCTGGGCCTCGTCGAAGTTCCCTCGGAGCTTCGGGTCCGCGAGGTCCCGGAACCTCCCCTTCACGATGTACGGCTCCGCCCACTCGGTGATCGTCCTCTTGATCCCCCCCGGGAGCTTCTCGATGGGTTTCCTCCCCGTGACGATCTCGAGGAGGAGGATCCCGAAGCTGTACACGTCGCAGCTCTCTGAGACCTTCCCCCACATGGCATACTCGGGCGCCAGGTACCCCAGAGTGCCCTTGACGCGAGTGGTCATGTGGCTCACTCCCTCCGGGATGAGCTTCGCGAAGCCAAAATCGGCTACAAGCGGTTCGAAGTTCGAGTCTAAAAGTACATTGCTTGCCTTTATGTCCCTGTGGATTATGTGAGGCGTTACCTCATGATGCAAGTACCTGCAGAAGAATATTCAATCACAGGGTATGTAAGATATCACAGACCAATTGATGCCCTTAGCTAGGCAAGCAATTCAGGGGAATGCTTGGGATCTTCTCAAGGAATAATCGATACGCCAAAAAAAAATAATATTAATAAAGATATAGCAATTACTTGTTACTAAGGAACTAGACAAGTCAATAAAAATGCCTGCAGTCAATAAAAAAGAGAAGCTGTTCTGTAAACTATTGTAAACTACATCAATGGCATATCAAGACATAAATGAGATTCAGAGTCTCAAAAGTACAAATTCTTGTACAGTTTGTGCACTGTGATTGGCTCTGATTGGCTCTATTCATCATGTTATCCACGGACGATGTCTCCTCAATATTTTTCCCCGAAAGAGACTACTCTAAAGAAAAGGGCATTCAACAGTGTCACGCACACACACACACACACACATATATATATATATATATATATATATATATTATCCATTCAGAATATACTTACGAGTACCATTTTCTCAAGATCACCTTGTAAGTTTGAAAGGTTCTTCGTTTAACACTGTCTAATAAATCTTTTTTTTTTTTGGTTTTCAATCAATTTATTTGCTTTACGATATCTTATTTATAGAATAGAAATCAAACAGAAACTAATAAATTTAGAGAAAAGAGGAAGGCCAAGGCGACTGATGCTTACACCAAGCCTTCGGCCGACCCGATTGCAATCTTCATCCTCCTTTTCCAGTCCAACTGAGCGTCGGTCGCGAATTGGCCATGCAAGTGAGAGAGCAGACTCAGATTCGGCATGTAATCATACACGATCATCCGCTGATCCGTCCCAACGCAGTACCCTCGCAGGCCCAACAAGTTCTTGTGCCGGACTCTGCCAAGGACCTCGACCTCCACTGCAAACTCCATCTCAGCCTTCGAGTTCATCGCCTTCAACTTCTTCACAGCTATCTAGAACCAACAGTCGCATCAACATTGCTCAGCTTCCACCATGGTGTCAAGAAATACGATCTATACACAATATGCGCTGGAGAAACAATCAAAACAACTGGTTGTCTAACATGGTATCGGAGTTTAGGCGAAACTCAAATTCTAACATCAATCATTACTATTTTGCTCAAGTTTTCTATAAGAACAAATGGTTGTCTAGCATGATTAGTCGAATTGAGGGGAGTTCGATAAAGAGTGAGATCAAACTGGACAAGAAAATACTCGTCTGCACTTATTGCACACCAGGTTCTGTTTATCGCGTTAAAGGTGTGAAAAACGAGTCTACGCAAAAAAATCATCTAGGGTTCTAAGTAAAGGGAAATTAATCAATTCACCTGAAGGCCATCGGAAGTTTTGCCCCAGTAGACACTCCCAAACCCTCCCTCTCCAAGCTTGTTGTCATCACTGAAACCATTAGTGGCCGTATGCAGCTGCTTGTATGTGAATATCCTCCATGAATTATTGCCTCCACCTATTCCACTGAACCTAACAATTCACCAAACAAGAAAATAAAAATACTGAACGGAACATAAGAGCTATAAACATGGTTGATAAAGTTAGATGAAGGAATTGATCAAAGACTTGGATCTGAGCTCACCCTTCGTCGACCTTCTCTGAACCACAGCAACTGAGAGATGATCCCATAGCTTCTCCCTATGGGATTTACGAAGTTTGAGCTTATTTAGAGCCTTTTTTATTTGTCAATGGAGTTTCTTCTTTTAAACTGGGCTGGTGGCCTCTGTCGTTTTTGCGCTTAATGCCAGCCGACCCCGGCCGGCTTTCTTTTAGGGTTTTTTGGTTTCTTTTCTTTATGTGAGTAAGAGCTTGTCATGTTTCATATTCATTTCTATCATTACTTATTTCTTTTCCAACGGTCATTACTAAGAACCAGAATATTTTATGAATCTCCAATGTCAAAGTTTGACACTCCACTCCATGATGTGCACAGTGATGAGCTCGATACAGTCCAAGAAAGAAACTAAGTTAAACATGCATGGAACCATCCGCCAAGTGGGTTTTAGACATCCTCCCCTTAGATAAAATTATTGTGTTTTCTTTTCCTTGATTTCACACAGCTGTCAATGTTCTACACACGATCCGCCAGTGGTTTTTGTGATCGTCTTGAATGATAGGGGATTGATAAGAGCGTTTACAAATGAAACTGACGCTGGAGTGTTAGATTGGCATCACATGAACTTTGCTTAATAGGGATGGGTATTACCTTGTGCCTTGTACTGTCCGATCTCTCTCTGTCCAAGCAATCACTCTCAGCTCTCGTTAGAAGGTCCTGTTGTAATGTAATCTGTAGCAACCTCACTCGTTTCACGGGATCCAAATTCCCAAAATAATAATAATAATAATAATAATAATAATAATACATTGAGCGACCGTTCTGGGTGGTGACTACTAGTGGTGGTTCTTCCTTATTAATCATTTAGTAGGGCCTCTCCCCACTAATGCGGGATTTTAATATATTACAAAGAAATTCAAGAATCATTCCAAGACAAAAAAGAAAATCTCTCTGTTGAGTAAATTTCCTAAATAGATTTTGACTTTGACAAAACTATCTATGTTAATCTTGTAAATCTGATATGTACTCTAAAGTATTTTGATCCAGGTATATATACTCTGGAAGTAGCAACTTTAATACTTCAAGAGAACTTAAATTTCTGGACGCTCAGATTTTACGAGGTTCAGAAGGAAATCTTCAGACCCTACAAATTTCAAAACGAGAAATTTAGACTATACTGAAATAGACACTCATTCTTTTTCTTAAGATGTCAGAAACCTTCATATTCTTATTTTAAAGAATTTAGACTTTACTGAAGACCTACGTTGACTCGGGTTTTGAATGTAAAGCAAGAACCATAAATTTTTTAGACTCATAATTTATTCAGAATGAAACATAACAACTAGTGATTTGGCGTGGATTTAACAAAATGAAAGTTTTGATTGATTTAATCTAAGCCTAATTGATTGACAATCAAACATTATGACAAGTATATATCACAACGGATAAAACTCTACTTATGGAAACCAAGATTCTGGTTGTATGGGCAATCAGATTCAATAGGATTGATTTTGTCAACCAACGGCTCTTCAATCCATTTTATACAAATCTATCAAAGGTGAAGATTAGAAGATGATCCTCTGAAGACTGTCCAACGGCTAGTTTGGAAGTGGAGGAGTATAAAAGAAGACAAATGAGAAGCAAAAGGTACAAAACGAAATCGTGAATCAACAAGTCCAAAGTATGAGCTTATTCCAATTCTATTACTTGTCCTTCCTGAGCTAAATACTGAAATTTTAAGAGATACTCTGTAAAAGTAATTGTGTGAAATGGAGAGTTCTATTATTCACCAAGTGATATCACTTAGATCTTGTAATTCTTTTAATCACAAAGTGGAATCCAGCCAGTAGGTTGTCAGCGTGGGAGAGTGGACTTAGACTTCATCTAAACCAAACCACTATAACTTCTTGTGTACAGTTTTCTTTATCCCTAATCTCTTTTTATATTGTTTATACTGCACACAATCATTTTCAAAATCTGAACATTGTTCAGACTTTACTAATTATATATAGTTTCTGCTTTAAATTCATAAAAATCACTCAAATCGCCTTTTTACCACCCCTCTAGGTGATACCTGCTAGCTATAACACTCTCTACTGTAGAACTAATCATAGCTGTTATTGAATCGGCAAGGTGTGCCAATTGGCGTCATTATTTTTTCTTTATAAAATAGGATGTCCGAAATATTTGACTTGTCTAATGCAAATGGATGCACGTAAATCCTCTCGTCCATGGACGTTCTGGTCCATACGGTGGCTCATGTGGCTCCGAAATTACTGAGCTAGAGACATCATTATTTGAATATAGAATCTGAAGTATCTTTCTGTAAGTGCTTGACTGCAAAACCAATTACCGACTAGTATTGTCAAGAAGACAGCACTTCAAATTTATGGCACTAAAGTTTCATTATAAGTTTTAAACTTTTTGTTCGGAATTAGTCCAGTCTTAAACCATTTATCCGATGCAACTGATTTGTAGATCTATTCAAAAAGAGCAATGAGTCATTATGTTAAAACCAACTAAGTGGTTGGTCGAATGGTCCAAGACTTGATTTGCAAGCCAAAGGTCACAAGTTTGATTTCCCAATTTATTCTCGATCTTAAGAAACCTTGGTTAGTCTATAAAAGATGAGTCTAAGCTTAGGTGTATCCCTCAGTCTTGAGCTTCCCTACTCGGACCTGGTGGGCCTATGATGACAGGCTCGCCAAGTAGGCAATTAGTGTTTCATTGGCATCTTAAACTAAACGTTCGGGTAGCGGATGAGGTAAGTCCTAATCCTGTCCAATCTCTTTGTACCATACAAAAGTCATTCCGTCAGAATCTGCCTATATTGCAACCAGAAAATTGCCTCCAAGACAGCTTGGAAAATCAAAGAAGTGACAATCGAAAGATTTGATTGCAGTTTTTTTAAAGAAAAAGTTTAGGAATTAGCTAAATTAATTGAAAACTCTTACACTCGATTGCGCTTCCTACACAATTACTTACAACTTTTGTTCTACTTTTTCCCAAATTCAAACCGTTCTTACCATAAAATCACGACCACATTAGACCAGAATTGAAGTTAAACCTATTCCTGTATCAAGCATTGGCCTGATAATTCTACGGCAATAAGTCAAAATTACATACATATAAACTACTTTTAACTGCTACTCTTATATATGACGTTAATCTTGTCCATTCCCTCTCTCCGCGAAGCTCAAGAATGGAAGCCATTGGCAATGTTGACTTCAAAATGAGCAAACGAAAGGTAAAAAGAATGAAAATAAGATAGTTTATATTAGGCGCCAACTTGGTTAGTTTACTTAAATTTTCCAAATTAAATACAACACAAAAGCAACGTTTCAACATGAATTGCTCAATTCTTATTGGCCAACCGCCTTGCGTTTGAATCTTGAATGGTCAAAGGCTTCTCCATGTGCTGACGATCGAGTAGGTGAACAGGGAAGATCAGAGAACAGTGCATTAGACTTGTGTAAACACACCATACAAAGCCATATGGATGCATTGCAAGGCCATAATGGATTTCTTTGGGTCAATGCGAGAATATGCAAAAGTGGTCCGTCCGTCCAAATGCAAAACGACAACTTCAAGAGTCAGATCTCAAACACAGGCTTGCGTGTTTTAAAAAATGTAAGTTGTCTTTCTAATTTCCAAGATTTGGGAGGGCTTGTAATAAATAAGCAGCAGAAGTTAGAGGTAATCATGGACGAGTCCAACTAAGCTTAGGTCTATAGGTCGGGCCTAATGTGTTGCGCAACCTAGCCCATCATATTAATTTCATGCAATGAACTTTCGGTCGGGGTTGAACGCGGCCTAGGTCAAAGAATAGCGGGCCGGGCTTTCCGTGTAAGCACATTGTCACGCCCCGGACTCCACCGAGCCTGCGACATCCCGTCCATGGTCGAATTGAACGCAACGTCCCAGACACGTCGCCAACCCAACCCAAACATCAGAGATTAAACACGCACGGAAACAAATAGAAACAACCCGGACGATTAATAATGAAGAAGGGGTAGCAAAAGCACAATCAAAACTTGCAGTTCATACACTTAGTAGATACATACAATGTTCACAAAAGTCAACTGCCAACTAGGCCAAAAAAGACAAACCACGTTCAACAAAAGAGACCGTGGTTTGTCAACTTAACTACTCTACAGGGTCCTTGACCCGTCTTCGATCCCCGAGACTATCCTTGCAGGGTCTCCAATCAACTACGGTCGCGGACCTGAAATGGTTTGGTTAACAACCATGAGAATACATCTCAGTAAGCAGACAACCTAAATCCCACATAGGCCAATGCGTACCCAGACGAGTATAACATGCAATCTAACTTTCCACATAACAATTGTCACATAATATACTTACCTTGCTTCAAATCACACGCTAACTTTGCACATTAGTCAAATCACTATAATACAATAACACTTCACGTACATATCACAATCACTTGAACACCATACACACGTACGATTACCCAACTCATTTGATTTCAAAACACATGCGCATCTATTCAACTTTCTCATGACCCGGGTCAACACCCCGCAGGTCCTTTCTCGCCACCCGCGTCAACACGCTCCAGGCTGGCAGCCCTCCGATCAATCCGGGCATTGTCCCGGGTCAACACCCCACAGGACCTTTCAAAAACAAACTTTCACACGACCCGGGTCAACACCCTACAGGTCAGCCCTCCGATCAATCCAGGCTCTGTCCCGGGTCAACACCCCACAGGACCTTTCACACGACTCGGGTCAACACCCCTCAGGTCCTTTCTCACAACCCGGGTCAACACCCCTCAGGTTAGCAGCCCTCCGATTGATTCGGGCTTATTAAGCACACACGCCACATAATTCAATCAATTCCATGGCATTCACGCGTTCCAATATCACCCAAGTGTGTCCAGACAACCACAATGCAATTCACCATACTAGCACATTAAAATAGCCACAATCCCACCAAATCAATTCACGCTTGCGCACCAACCAGCGGTCATCCGAAGGATGGCGACTACTTTGTCATCAAAATATCACTTGAGCACCCAATTTCAAACATGAAATCAATCCATAAATCAAACAATCATTAGCCACACTCAGCACGCTACACCGACAATATAGCCTACAATTCCACTCCGAAAACTTGTTCATTAACAATCCATCGGACTAGCCATTATCACGGCTCATGACAACCCCTAACTCAATCTCAAAACCAGCCACAATACGTCCATAAATCAGCCATTATTACACACGCATTGGGCACTAAATCAACCTGCTAATCAAGCAACATTCGATCGTCACAACGCTCGCCATTTCCCCCACATTTTAACCCACATTCCGCTCAATAGATTCACCAACATCGTCCTGCCGAACTAGCAATTGACTCAGCCGATAATAGCCACTAACAAGCCTCTAAACCATCATAAATCACCCACTACTCCAGCCATGAACAGCCCATACGATCAGCCACCTAATTAGTCCCTAATCCACACTAATTAACCCTTAAACGAGTCAAATAATACCCAAAGTCCTAGACGAAGTTTAGGGAGTCGCTTACCCCAACTTGAGCGAGAAAACAAGGCTAGGCAGCGAGGAAAATCGCTGGGACAGCAGCGACGTCGGCGATCAGCGAGGCTCTAGGCCACAGCCGGGCGGCAAGGAGGTCCGGCTGAGGCGACAGCAGCTCGGCGGCAGCAAGGGAGAGCCGGGGCCTCGCCGGAACGGCAGCAGCTCCGGCGTTCGAGCAGCGGTCCACGGCGGCGACGGGAACAGGGGTGGTGAGGCAGAACAGGGGAAGGGGAGGGGAGGCGCTGGGTTGGCCGGAACAGGGGAGGGGCGGTGCTAGGTGGCCGGCCAGGCGGTGGGGTGGCGATCGGTGGCTGGGGGGAAGGGCTGGATGGCGGAGGCGGCCAGAACGGCGGCACGCGATGGCGGCGGAGCTGGGAGCCCTAAACAGGGGAAGACGCCGGGGAAGAGAGAAACAGGGGGAGAGGAGGTCGCGCGGCGGCCGGAGGCGGCACAGCGACGTCGCGGGTGGCCAGGCGACGGAGGACAGGTCGGCGAATGGCTGGGCAGCGCCGAACCGCGGCGAACGCAGCGGCGAGCTGCTGCTTGTATGCAGCGCGGGCAGGGCCGGCAAGCGGCGGTCGCGGGCGACGAGCGGCGGCGCGGTTCGGTCAGGCGATGGCGGCGCAAGGCGGTAGGCAGTGGTGGCTGGGCTGGTCGCTCGCAAGGTGTGGTCGAGCGAGCAGCAAGCAGGAGCAGAAGCCAGAAGCAGCAACGTCGGGGGCAAGCCAGCGAAGGAGAAGAAGAAGAGAGGAAGAGAAGAAAAGAAAAAGGAAAAAGAAAGAAAGAAAAGGAAGAGAGAGAGAGAAGTGGATGGGTTTGACTGAGGGGGGACAAACGTGCGCGGGGGAAAAGTGACCGGAGAGAGAGAGAGAGAGAGAGAGAGAGAGAGAGAGAGAGAGAGAAATAAAAGAAAATATAAACATTCTAATATTAATCGCGATCCGATGGCCCAAATTCAAAACCGAAAACGACCTACCGGTCCAAAATAAGCCTCGCATATAAAAAGGGACAAAGGCCAAATTAATTAAACCGAACTATATCGAGGGAGGTCTACCAGTCCAAATTTGCACCAGGTCAAAAACTCCCCTTTTTCCATTAT
Source organism: Syzygium jambos (assembly GCA_031216235.1). Lineage (NCBI taxonomy): Eukaryota > Viridiplantae > Streptophyta > Magnoliopsida > Myrtales > Myrtaceae > Syzygium > Syzygium jambos. The sequence goes on from CM062222.1 coordinate 24,769,926, forward strand.
TCCTGACAATCTCAACGTTGGCTACGATAATATTGACACCGTCCAATTTATTTCGTCCTTAAACTCCCGAAAATCGACTGCCAAGTTCGGGGTCTAAATAACGGCCAAATTTGATCGAGTGTGATTCTAGCGAAATCTCTAATTTAAAATCATAACCGAGAGTGATCAGTTCCCGGGCGAGATTTTACTATAAGCACACTGACAAATCACGCGTTTTATAAATCCCAAAAATGGGCCGAAATTCGGAATGTCACACACATTGCCCAAGCCCGTCTATTTAATTATTGGGCCTTGGTGGGCTTAGGCGGGCCGAGTGGGTCTCTTGCTCATTGATTACCTCTAGCAGAAGTGGCCTCAAAAGGAATCTTAAGAGTGCATTTGTTTCACAAAAAATATCGATTTGGAAAACATTTTTTTAAAAAATGATAGCTTGTATCCCCTTGTAGAAATGAATTAACAAAAAATATTTTTATCATCAATAAAAATATTTATATATAGATATTTGTTGATAAGAAGACTATTTTTCATTAATTAATACAAGCAATCGTTTTTTGAAAAACTATTTAGTTGTGTTTTACATCTTTCTTTTTTTTTTTGGTTGAAAATGTTCTACATCTTTCACTAGTATTTTGGATTTGTACACTTTATTAATAATTTCGACTTGTTGATAGTCAATTACCGTACAAAAGAGATTAATATATATAGTGGATCAATTTTTTTGGTAAAAGTCTATGTAATGCTCTCCGTATCTGGGACTATTAAAAATTGACTTCTCAAATCTTGGTTGTCAGAAAATCCGCAAGTAGTACTTCAAAATTCACATCGTCTTCCTGTCACTTTTTTAAAGTTAAGTTGAATACAGATGATCAACGTACGAATACCAGTGATATCATTAAAGCCTCAATTTCTAGTTTCAATACCGGTCATGCATTTCCAATTTCCTTTCTCTAATCAACTTGAATTTCATGCAATACAATCATCTTCTCGTAAATTATTTAAGTGCAAGTTTATCCATCTGATCTTATTTCGTGTACTTTTGTGCAAGGATGAGGAGTCGAGAAGTGATCTCGGTAGCTTCTCTGTCATCTGAAGTTCGAGTTACCTACATGATGTGCTTTGTGCAAAAAAAGAATACGACATGGATTATCTTTTAGATATAATTTATTAAGGTATAAAGAGTTTCCATTAAAACTTAAGGTGCATTTATTTCGCAGAAAATGAATGATTTGCAAAATAATCTCCAAAAAAATGATCACTTGAATCATTTATAAAAATGAATGAACGAAAAATATCTTCATAGTCCACCAATGTCACGCCCCGAACCTTACGGTGCGCGAGCATCCTTGCCATGGTCGATTTGAGTGCGACGTCCCAGGACGCGTCGCCGACGCAACTCCCAACACAGAGACTTAAAGCACATGCGGAAGCAACTCAACACCCGTACCAAGATAAACACACAACCAAGGATAACCACAGAAATCAACACTTGTACTGGTACTGGAAATCATATATAATATCCATATACAATCCGAACATCAAAAATCAAAAGCGAGTCAAGGCCACTACTGACAAAAAGGGCTAAGTGGCTCGGGGGTCAGTCTACTACTAATGGTGGGGCGTTGGTCAAAAAGGTACTGGCCCTACCCATCCTAAGGCAAATACTAAGCCCTACGGTGCCGAGTCTGGGTCGGAATCAGAAGACTCCGAAGATGAAGAGTTGTCAGGCATCTCCTCCTCGGACCCTGATGAGTCCGACTCTGGCTCGACCTCAGCAGCCTCCTTCTCTAAAGCCATACCCTCCGGCTCGGCTTCCAGAATAGGATCCTCCTCGATCGGCTCCGGCTCTTCGTCATCCACGTCCATATCCACCTGCTCGAGCTCATCCATCTCGTACTCTACTGGAACTCCATCAGAACTCATAGCCTCCTCAGATGAGGAATCAGGATCCGTCACCTCACCATCGAGGCATCGGGGATATCTCGTGCCCATCCCAGTGAACGAAACATCAAAAGCCCGAAGAGGACCATGCTCTCCGAAGCCGTCCCGGAAACACCATGCCACATATTCATGAGTCTGGTAATGCGTCGCCCCCACCTCTACCCAAATAATAGAAGAATACCTAACATACGATTCCCCGTTCCCTACGGGGTGTATCGTCCTCGTCCGCTCTACCAGGAGCGGAATCCCAAAACGAACCGGAATCTCGGACATCTTAACGCTGGGGGTCTAAAAATGTGGTTTTAAACAACGATGAGAATAATCTCAGTGAGTAATTCCCTAAACCTAAACTAGGCTAACGTGCACCTCCTGATGAGTACTAAACCATGCATAAATCAAAACATAACCGACTTAGGCCCTCGGGCCTAAATCTAATTCATACTTGACCCTGCAGATTAGCCATTCTATAAACTTAATCATAACAGCACCGTAACATTTAGATCGCAGTACAAATACACATATCACTTAATTCCGATGCATGTAATGCACGTGCTCATGTTCGCACTCATGTCATGCCTCAACAATGCAGTAACGCACACTCGTATGCTAGCACTTTGCCATTTACCAATTTCTCCTCCGACCCGCGTTAAACGTATCAGGTCCGACCCGCGTAAAACACATCAGGTCTATCACTTCAAGATCGATCTCTGGCCCGCGTAAAATGCATCAGGCTCATGACACATTACTCGCGTAAAACGCATCAGGTTGGTCATCTTCCGGTAAACCGGGCATCGTCCCGCGTAACACGCCTCAGGACGGGTTCACTACCCCGCGTAAAACGCATCAGGGTTTATTGTGATAACACATTCACAAGCACCAATTTTTATCTAAACCCCGCGTAATACGCATCAGGGCATTTTAAGTGATCATAATGCAAATGTCATTCGGGCACATTCGTACTGCTCATGCCGTGTCAATGCTTGAGATGCACACTCATGGCTGCAGTAATCACACTTGGGCATTCACGTACTTCTCAAAGAGTATTTAATAATACTACACCACTTGTTCAATTCGACACGGAATATGTATCATCCACATTTCTAATATACCCAATCACAAATTAGTACAATCATGGAAATCAATTCAAGTACTCATGCACGGTACACCGTTCACACGTATCAGTCACATAAACCGTTCCACATAATACCGCGTAATCAAGGCCTACCAAGCCACTCCGTTCTTAGCCACACTAAACATGTCACGACATTGCCAAATCACTCCCAATTAGAGACCATTCAATCACTAACTCAGTCTATCCATCAATTTCGCCAATTGCACTACTAAGCCCCAATCAATTGCGCCTCGCCCCAGTCGGCCCTAGTGTGGACAGCCCCCACACGAGTCTTCCTAGGCCTATATATATCTTCAAAGGCTCGATTTAAACTCCCCAAAACACCAATCCCATCGGCCGCCACAAGACCAATTACTACGCGCACTAAAGTTCACATTTCCAGTCCAAATTTTCCCGAACTTAGGCCGTTCCGATCCAAATTTGTCCAGTCCATTTATCGTGCCTCTCAGGCCACTAATTCTCCATTAATTCATCATACTAATCCACCAAATCGACCACAATCACAACCCCTAATCACCTCCACAATTTAACCCCCAAATTACCCTAATTAACCCCTAAATCCCGTCTAGAAACGCAATTTATCCTAATTAGGGTTTAGGGTCAAACTCACCGGATGTCCTAAGCATGAAATGGGCCGAACACGTGACGAAAAGGGGCTGGGCAGCGGCAGTCCCTCGCCGGAACAGTAACGGCGGTGGCGGCTTCGGCGAACGGCTCGAGCGGCGGCGACGGTCTAAGCTAATCCACGACCGGCTGCTTGAGGTGGAACACGGTGGCGACTGGCGGCACCAGAGGCGGCGACGGCGACGCGAGGCCGGCCGGTAAGTTGGCGGACAGCGGCGGCCGGCGCGAAGGGCAGCAGTGGCGAGCTCGCTGCTGCGCGCGCGTAAAGGAGGAGAAGGCGACGTCGGGGCTGCAACTGGCGGACGGCGCGGCGCGACGATCGAGCTGGCTGGCGATGGTGCGGCACGCGACGGTCCGGCGAGCCCAAGCGGTCGGCGAGCTAGGTAAAGGTGAAGCAGACCCAGTCGGCCAGGAGAAGGAGAGAGAGTAGGGGCTTCTGTGGTGGCGGCGACAGGGTGGCGGCAACGATCGGGCGGCGCGCAGTGGCGATGAGCGACAGCTGGCGACGAGGGGGACGGCGTCGGGCGGAGCGGAGTCCAGACGCGGCTCGTCGGGGCGGAAGAAGACCGAAGCAAAAAAAGAAAGGAAGGAGAAAGAGAAGAAGAAGGAAGAAGAAGAGAGAGAGGAGAGAGGGTGTCAGAGGAGGGGGGAGAGTGGGCGTGAGTGGACTTCTGCATGGGGGGTTTGCGTGCGGTCAGAGAGGAGAGAAGAGAGAGAGGGAGAGAAGGCGGAAAGGACAAACGCGATGATGGGGGAGAGAGGGGTGCGTGCGGGCAGGGGAGAGAGAGAAGAGAGAAAGAAAGAAAAAAGAAAAAGAGAGAGAGTAGGATGGACGCGCGGCCAAAGGGGGGTGTCTTCGGCGCGAGAGAGAACAAAAGAAAAAAAAAATTTCATTCAAATATTAATCGCGATCCGAAAGCCCAATCTCAAAATCGAAAACGATCTACCGGTCTAAAATAAGCCTCAAATATAAAGAGGATAAAGGCCAAATTAATTAAACCGAACTATAAAGAGGGAGGTCTACTAGTCCAAATTCGCACCCGGTCAAAAACTCTCATTTTTCCATTATTCCTGACAATCTCAACGCCGGCTACGATAATATTGATACCATCCGATTTATTTCATCCCGAAACTCCCGAAAATCGACTGCCAAGTTTGGAGTCTAAATAACGGCAAAATTCGATCGAGTGCGATTCTAGCGAAATCTCTATTTTAAAAATAATAACCGAGAGTGATTAGTTCCCGGGCGAGATTTTACTATAAGCACACTGACAAATTACGCTTTCTATAAAACCCAAAAATGGGCCGAAATTCGGAATGTCACAACCAAATTGTTTAGATATAAATTGTTATCAATAATAAAAATTGTTGCAACAGCCCTAAGAATTTTGATAATTCCCAAACTATCCTTGGAATAAAATCTACTATGATAACTGCAAATGTTCATAATGATTATTAAAGACTGTGTGATATACATGATATGTTTATTGGAAGAATATCACAAGAAGTCTACAGACTGACCATAAACAACATCAACTGACTAAGATAATCGGCTTGTGGTGATTTCTATGTCACTTACGAGGGTATCATGTCACTAACGATGCTGGAATAGCGACCATATGAGAATGTTCATGATAAAAACAGTAAAAGTGCCATAACTTTCGTATGGTGCTTACTTGAGTGCCATAGCTTTTTTTCACCCACTTAAATGCCACATCGGAGTAAAATCGATCATTTAAGTGTCATTTCCGGCAGACCCTCCTACGTGGATTTTTTTTTTATTAATTTCCCATTTTGACGTGGATTTTTTTTCATTTTTTTATTAATTGTCCATGTTAACGCTGGCGATGTCAAGTCGGATTTTCCGGCGAGGTAAATCATCGATGGCACTTAAGTAATCAATTTTTTAAACTTATGGCACTCAAGTAAGCACCATACAAAAGTTATAGCACTCCTAATGTACTTATCCCAAAAATACTCATACATATATTTCCATTGTAGGAGTGATTATTTAAATATCTGGGAAAATTATCAATTTAGTACTAAACCTATTGTATGAATTTCAATTCAGTTTTAACTTTCAAATTTTGTCATTATAGTCCTATACATTTGCACTATATTTAAACATAGCCTTTCTTGCCAGTTGCCGTCGTAAATTGCGACGTGGAAATCAACAAATTGCCATCCTAACTTTCCACTTAAGATGGCCAGCCATGACTAAATGCCACGTCAGCGATTTTTTTGTGGCAATTGCTAGAAAAACTACATTGAAAAATCGCTCAAAAGTTTAGGACTACATTGACAAAACTAAAAAGTATGGCTCTTTAAAGGGAATAATTAGTTATTAATAAGAAAATTATGATAATTGTAATTACATTGTAAGACAATCAAATCAAACCATTGGCAAATGCATATTTTTTTGCCAATTCTAAATGCATCAGAATTTCCAAAGAAAGAAAAGAAAAGAAAGGTAAGAAATAATCTTAAATTTGGACCAGCAAGAGATATTATGGTTAGTTTAAGGTATCAGGGGGCGTCGGAAGTAAAAAAAATGTATGTAAAAATGCCTTTATGCATTTATCCTTTTCACATAATTACTCATTTAAATGTTAAACCTAACCATCTTAATTATACTTGAGTTGATGTGAGTAAAATAATAAGAGAGTATGATGGACTTCTAGAATCAAGGTTGTACGGTGGTTGAGAAAAAGGAGAGTTGAATGATATAATTTATAATTAATACTACATATGTATTAATACATAATAATTTTTTTGATGATATTTTAATTTTGATCTTTGTTGAAAATTAAATTTAAAATATTTTGGATTTTCTATATAATGGGCCTCATTCATGAGAAGTACGCAGTTTTATAAATACGGCACCTACTTTTCTATTAATATGTTTTATAAAGAATTAATTAATGCAAAGTATTTATCTACGTGAGACCCTTGTGGTAATGTTCAAAAGGAATTGCATTGATTGGCCTTCTCTAACTTTTTTGCTTATAAATAAAAATGTTTTGGAAAAGGACACCAAGAATGCGATAACTTTCGTACGGCGCTTAGTTGAGTGCCACATCGAAGTAAAATCGATAATTTAAGTGCCATTTTTGGCAAATTATCCTACGTGGATTTTTTTATTAATTTTCCATTCCAACGTGGAATTTTTTTTATTTTTGAATTTTTTAAATTAATTATCCACGTTAGCGTCGGCGATGCCATATAAGACGACCAATGTCCACACAGGATTTTTCGGTGAGACAAATCGCCGATGGTACTTAAGTGATCGCTTTTTGAAATTTACGGCACTTAAGTAAGCGAAAAAAAAAATAATGGCACTCGAGTAAGCGCCATACGAAAGTTATAATACTTCTAGTGTTGTTACTGTCACGCCCCGAACCTTATGGCACGCGAGCATCCCAACCGAGGTCGAATTTGTGCAACGTCCCAGAATGCGTCGCCAACCCAACACCCAACACAGAGATCAAGACACATGCGGAAGCAACATAAACAGCCATACAGTTTGAAACACGTGACCAAGAATAGCACAAACAACAAACAACATTATAAATATACATTTGCACTAACATCAGGGAAACATATACAATATATATTACGCAAAATACATAATAAACCAAAAGCGGGTCAACGGCCACTACTGATAAAAACGGGTAGGTGGCCCGGGCGGTCAGTCTAAACACTAATCTAAAGAAGGGCTCCGGTCAAAAAGGTATCGGCCCAACCCAACTAGGGTTACGACTAAACCTTAAGGTACCTAGTCCGGATCAAATCCCGAAGACTTAGAAGAATAGTCAGACAACTCGACCTCGGAGTCCATGGAATTCAGCTCGGACTCGGCCTCTACCGACTCGTCTTCAGAATCGCCCTCTTCTAGCTCGCCCTCAGGCTCGGGGTCCTACTCCATTGGCTCCGGCTCACCATCCGAATCGATAGGCTCCAAGTCAGAATCCCAGTCTATCGGCTCCTTATTCATCGGGTATGGCTCGTCGACCTCTCGGATGATCGGCCCGTCAACCTCCCAGATGACCGGCTCAAATCCAACGTCAGAATCCTCTCCGAATGAGGCCTCGGGGCTCACCAGGTCTCCATCGGTACACTGGAGATCTATATCACCTAGCCCGTTGAACGGGATATCAAAGGTCCTAAGAGGTTCGAAAGTCCCGGAGTAGTCCCTAAAGCACCAACCTATATATTCGTGGGTCTGAAAGTACTGCTCTCCCATGTCAACCCATACGATAGTAAAATGTCTAATATACGTATTCCCATTCCCTACGGGGTGCTCAATCACCTCTCGATCTATTCAGGATGGGATCCCAAAACGGATAGGCACGTTTAACATCCTCAAGGCCGGGAGTCTAAAAATATGGGTTTCAACAACAGTGAGAATAAATCTCAGCGGGTAAGCCCCCTAAACCTAAACTAGGCTAACATGCATCTCCCAGACAAGTACTAATCAAACACACAAACCAATACACAAATGACTTGGGCCCTCGGGCCCAAATCCAACACTTAGTAGCAACCCTACAGGTTAGGCACCCAATAATAGCAATAATGGCACAAAACCCAACCACAGCATATACGCAATGTCACTTGGCCACGATGTATGACATGTACATGCCCGTGCTCATGCTCATGCTTATGCTCATGTTCATTGATGCACACTTGCACACGTGTCAATTCCCAATTCACTTCCAACTCGCGTAAAACGCATTAGGTCTGACCCACGTAAACACGCCTCAAGTGCAACAACACTAGGGGTGAGCGCGGTTCCAGGGTAGAACCGGGAACCGGAGAACCGGACCCGGTGGATCCGGTTCGGTTCCAGGTTCCATGGATAGAGGGTCCGGTTCCCGATTCCCCATTTTTAGGAATCGGTTGTTCCGGCTCCGGTTCCCCATTCCTATAGGAACCTGGAACCGAAAATGGAACCGGAACCTGGAACCGGAATCGGAACCGGAACCTGGAACCGGAACCGGAACTTGGAACCAAAACCGGATCGGAACCGGGAATCGGAACCTGGAACCGGTAGAAACCCTACTTCAATAATTCCCAAATGCTCCCTTCTCTTTTTGAATCACACCTTTGAAGTTCCAAAGCATTCGTTTCGCCACACACGCACACCCCCTAAGTCGGAGCGTCGCCGTGTTCCGGAGGTGGGTCTTGGTCCTTCTCCGTCTCTCGGGCCCCCCTGATCCAGGTGAAGCCCCCGATCCTAGCGTTAAAAGTTCTCGTCTTTTTTGTTGGGTTTGTCCTTAGATCTAGATGCCTGCGATCGTGGTTTGGTGGTCCAGCCTTCTTCTTGTTTTTGTCTTTTCATTGGTCGCCGGCGAGTATTCTGTAGATCGGATCGAATGTGGGAATGTTACTGGGTTTCTACTGGATTTCGAGACATTGTTAGGCTGGTTTCTTGCTGTTTGCGGGTGTGGGTGTTGCCGATCTGTGCTCTGTAGCAATTTGTTTGAGTGAATCAAGGCTCAGCTCTATGGTTGACGGCAAATCTTGCTTTCCATTGAATATGTTTGGCTAATTGTCTCGTGCATGATTGGGTGTGTTGATCTGTCGGGTGTCGTTTTTATGTTTCTTGATCCGTGTGTGGTTTGATTGAGTGATCTATTTGATTGTAGATAGATGCCATTCTTTCTGCTTAGAGATTTTATTTTTACTTGGAACTGTTGTTTGAATTTGTAAAGAGGAATGGCGTCATCTTGAAGATACAGGACAATGAAAAAGAATTCTCCTTTTGGACTAGAAAGGAAAACGAATTCTCTAAGCTCTCTCTCTACACTCTTGCAATCGAATGAATCTCCGGCGTATGCTAATTCTTGTTTTTTATTCTTATAGCTTTTAGCTGGAACAAAGTGGTGCTAATTGAATATGTTACTTCTTCAGATTTCTTGATAATATGTAACAATTTGATTTTAATGTGCTTCGTGCAGGTCATTTGACTCTTTAGGTGGAAGCCCTTTTGTATTTGAGCTGGTCCCAGCAGTTGGTGTCATTGCATTTGCTGCATGGGGTCTTGGTCCACTCATGCGCTTTATTAGGGTTGTCTTTCTTCATGTAAAAACAATCATTCTCCTATAATTATTTCCTTTTTGACAGATCTATTCATTAAATAATTTGCTTGAACAATTATCTCCAATTTATGCAGAAAAATGACAACAGTTGGCAGAAGAGCAGTACACACTATGTTATGACATCATATCTCCAACCTTTGATAGTATGGACTAGAGTGACACTCATTTGCAGGTGCATAAATGATTTTATGAGTCTAGGTGTATGTTCGCATTTGTTCTATTCCCAGCAAGTCTGTTTGTACTAAACTGAATTGGTTATGTTACAGAGCATTGGATCCAGTAGTTTTACCAGCTGAAGCTAGTCAAGCTCTTAAGCAACGGCTTCTTATTTTTGTTCAATCATTGTCCACTGTGCTGGCTTTTGCATTTTGTTTATCAAGGTGAGTTTTTATCAGTACGAATTGATCTTGGAATCGAGTGAATATCGATCTGTCTTCAATTAGTCAGGTGACTTTCGAGAAGAGAACATAAAACTTAATTTTGTTTGTTTTGTATTCTCTCTTATTCGGTATTATTGCATTCATTTTTCGTTTTGTTTAACTAAAAATGAAATAAAAAAAAAGGAACCTGTTGGACCCTGGAATCGACCCTGGAACCTGTGACAGGGTAGGTTCCAGGTTTCATATTCTGACGGGTAGGTTCCAGATTCCTCATTTTGAGGAACCTGTACCCGAGGGTAGGTTCCAGGTTCCGAGCGGAACCTACCCGGAACCTGGAACCGCTCACCCCTAAACAACACTTCTATAGCCTGCATCAAAACGCCTCAGGCTCAGTGTCTCTAGCCCGCGTAATACGCCTCAGGCGCAACACTGATCTCCATTTTATGGCACAACCCGCATAAAATGCATGAGGTTGGCAATCTTCTGGTAGTCCGGGCATCGTCCCGCGTAAAACGCATCAGGACGGGTTCAATACCCCACGTAAAACGCATTAGGGCTTTATGTGATCATACGTACATAATCACCAATTATTATCTGAACTCGCGTCAAACACATCAGGGCATTTATGTGATCACATGCTTATGCCAATCGTGCACACTCACGTAATGCACATGTTATGCCAATGCTTAATATGCATAATTTATGGCCATAACAATCACACTCGGCATCTAACTTTCCACATTGAGCATTCAATATGACTTTTGGCTACATATTCAAATAATGCCACAACATGCTCAATTAACCAAATCATTCAATTCAGCCACAATGCATATTGGCACACAAATTCACTCGATTAAATCATTGAAACTACACATGCCGATAGATCACTAAGCGTCTCATCAATCGGCCACACCAAGCACACAACAGGGCATTACACAATCAAAATCAAGCCATGCTCAATTCAGCCTCCTCATGGTCCGATCACAATCCCTTTAGAAATTCACACTAAAACCCCGATTAACCAAATATGGCCCAAATCAAACCTACACCAAATCATCCATAAACAGTACACCCTAGGCCACTAAGTCACTTCCAAATCATCATATTAGATCACAAAAATCACCACGAGAACAGCCACCACACAGCCCACAAATTACACTCGTTTAATCCACATTTTTGCCCAAATCAAGGCTTCAATGATCAGCCACCACACAGCACATTCTAGGCCACCAAACCTCATTTGAATTATCACGCTAAGCCACCAAATTAGCCACAAGATCAGCCCTAAACATCCTCCACAAATTAACCCCTAAAACACCCTAAATAACCCCTAAAACTTGTATAAAGTGCACAAAGTCCTAATTAGGGTTTATGGTTTATACTCACTAGGTCTTAGGCTCTAAAAGTGGGTTGATCACAAGAGAAAACGGGCTGAGCAATCGTCGGCCACGGCGGAACCAGCGGTGCTTAGCGGCGGCGACGGCAGGTGGCTCAAGCTAAGCTAGGGGGCGGCAAAGGGGAATGATGGTGCTGGTGGTGGCCACACGATAAGAAGGAAGAGGGGGAGAGAGATGGTGAGAGGTGGTGCAAGGCGGGACGTGGACGGCGGCGGCTTGAGCGGCGGTTCCGGCGAGCGGCTACGGCGACGGGGCTCCGGCGGGGCTGCTCACGTGTGGATGGGGAGAGAATGGAGAGGGGAATGGCCGGTGATGGTGAGGAATGAGGGGAGAGAGAGAGAGAGAGAGAGAGAGAGAGAGAGAGAGAGAGAGAGAGAGAGAGAGAGAGAGAGAGAGAGAGTTGAGTGTTTAAGCAAAAATGGTGAGTGGGGTTGGTAAACTACTCCCCCAAAAAATGACCATCTTGTCCTCAATTCAAGGGCGAGGATTAAATCTTGCTAAAATATCTTGGGGTAAATTGGTCCATGATTTTCAGCATTATTGGGAGCTGATTAAGTCCAAGTTAAATCCCAAAATTCGGAATTGACACTTAGGACTCCAAGGGCAAATTGGTAATTTTTCGATCCTGGGTTGAATTCCATTTTTTGACCATACCGATCCCAAATATAATTGGCTGCACTAATACGACGTCGTCCTTGTAAAATAGCTGCGTATGTCCACGAAATTCGACACCGAAGTACAAACTCAATTCCATGATCGATTTCGCTCAAATGTGATTTTAGCGTCTCTCACTAACGGGCGACTGTTTAAGGGTTACGCGTATCAACTTAGGATTACTCAAGTCGTGACGGTCTCAACTTCCAAAACAACATGAGGATTTATCGCTAGTTCCGGGGGTCGCGATCGTTCGGATTAAGTTCGGGATTGTTCGCCACGCGTACTCTCGATCGTGCAGAATCACCCCCGATCCGATCGTACGTCGTTGGCCAAACGAAATTCGTCACTCTCCTTGGACCGGCCTACATTAGCACAAAATATTCCCTTGTCATTTCTCGAAATCGGGCCTCAATTCATAGTCGAATTCTTGGGTCCACGTACTATTTTCCTAGTTAGCATTCCCTATTGGTCAGTATCCCGAGAATGATCAGTTCTTGGCAAGACTTACTAAAATGAAATGAGAAATACATATCCATTTTATTGATCACGAAAGTGGGTTGAATTCAGGACGTTACACTTACCCCTAGAATATTCATTGGAGACTTAAATATAGCTATTGGCAATTGGAAAATCACAGCAAAAGAACCGTAAACAGCTTTTGTTAGAACTGTTAGAGTGACAAGTGATGTGACAGTAGCAATAGAACTCACTTTCGAGAAAGCTTGCCGATGTTCATGGAAAAGGAATGTATGAGCAGTCTAACTTCAAAACAGCAGTTAGGGAAAAATCCTAACGACTACTTGCTTCTCTGGATAATCTCCATGTGAAATCCTTGATTCGATCACGATTTTAGAAGCAGAAATCAAAGACGAAATTAGTATTTGGGATTACGTAAATTGAAGATGTTTCATAGCAAAGTTGTCTTTTCTCCCCTCTCTTTTGTTGGCTGACCAATTGAAGAAAACAAGTGAAGATGGTCTCCTTTTCTTCTTTTGTTTCTTGCATATCAATGCAATTTATGATAATTAGTAAACTTGACTTGGAAGTTCAATTTCTAGCCAAGCATTCTAACTTGTTGAGCAAGTTCAATTCTTAGCAAAGCATCCTAACTTATTGACCAAGAAGAAATGTGAACCAAGTGTTCTTGGCTTGGCTTGAGTGAGAAGATTTGTCTCTCTTCCTCTCATTTCTCATCCCCATCTATCTATCTATCTATCTCTCTCTCTCTCTCTCTCTCTCTCTCTCTCTCTCTCTCTCTCTCTCTCTCATATTTTCCCCCATGTCTCTCTCATCTCTCTCTAGCCCCTCTCTCACCGACACCACCACCACTCGCCTCACCACCTCATGCCATCGCCACCACCACCGATCACTGGGCCTCAAGCCACGCCTGAGCGAGCCTCATCGGCTACTGCCTAGCTCTTCCACCACGTTCTGCAAAGTTGGTTTGTGCTTTGTGTTGACACCTAAATTTTGTCCAAATCATTTAGGGTTTTATCGCAAAAAAAAAAATAAGTAATAAAAAAATATAAAAATATTAGGGTTTAATTCTTTAATCCCTAAACAAAAAATATTTTCATTAAATTACGTGGCATGTAGACATTAGGCGCGTTTGCATTAAAAAAAAAAAATCCCAGGCCTAGCCTATCGGCCCATTCTTTTTCTCTCTTTTTCCTTTTATTCCGCGCGCCCCTTTTCCCTTCTCCTTCTAATTTTCGCATGAGCCGGCCCATTTCTCCCGGGCCCGGCCCACGCGCTGTCCACCTCCCCCCGGTCAACACTTCTGGACGTACGGGGAGGAAGAACGAAAAGCAACAGAAGCAGAGGAACAGAAAAAAATCGGAACAGTGCAGAGCAGGAACAGAGGCGCGGAGGGGGGAACGCCGGCGCGATCCTCGGGTCGGGCGCAGGCCGACCGCGCAGGCTGGCGGTGGCAGGGGGCCATGCGCGCCTGCCGGCCAGCCCCGCGTGGCCGGCCGCCCTTAAAGCCGAGAGAGAAGCGAGAGCGAGAGGGGGGGAGCAAGGGAGCGAGATCTGAGAGTTCGGGGGAGACGGAGAAAAACATAGAAGAAAGAGCCGAGAGAGAGAGATCGAGGTGGATGGCCGGCGCGCGGCGCGACAAGTCGGGCGAGCTGGTACACGGCCAGGCTGGCTAGAGACGGCGGCGGTGTGTGATGGCTGGACAACGACGAGCGGTGGTCGAGCAACAGAAGAAGAAGAAGCAGAAGCCACGGCGCCGGGGAAGAGGAGGAAGAGAAGAAGAAGAAGAAGAGGAGAAAAAGGAAAAGAGAAAGGGGGGCAAATCTGTGTATCACGCCCTGAACCCCATCGAGCTCGCGACATCCCCTGCTCCGATCGAATAATTGCGACGTCCTAGGAACATCACCGACCCAACTCAAACATCAGAGCCACATGCGGAAGCGAAATATATAAAACAAAACCCCAAACACAAATATGACGACAATGGGATAGAACAACAGAACAAACAAACAACAATAACAGCATTTCATATAATATTACTGCACCACAAAAACCAACATTATATTACAAACATATGCAACAAACTAGCATCCGAAATCACCATCATAACAAAATATCAGGGGTTTGGTTATCTTAACTTCACTATCAGATAACTCAAGTTAAACAACCCCTAAAATAGCCTAGGAAATACCTACTGGTCGCCTTCCTTTCTGCTCCTGATTCTTTGGGCTTGAGCCTCCGGACACTCACCTGCAATTCCACCGGGCACCAAAGGTGGTTCCTCGAACTTTCAAAAAGAAGAGGCGAACTTTCCGGATTTACAATTAGGGGTCTGAAATTGTGGATTATACAACTATGAGACGAATCTCAATAAGTGTACAACCCCAAACCCCACGTAGGCACTCACGTACCACCAGATAGAACACGCATCGCATACGACAATCAATCAAACTACCAACCACATATGCCCCTACCTGGAATCCATCATACATGTCCCTACACGTTAGATAATAACACAGCCAATACACCACAGTAATGAATCACAGACGCCCGCATGCCTCAATTATAAGACAGAAACCACTTGGGCACATCCCATACCGTGCCTAGCAGTTTCTACCCCATAATTAAGCATCACATTACGCGATACCAACATACTCGCACACTACTCACACCATGCGTCACTTTCTCAAACCTCGCACCTCAAGTCAATTCCTGCTCATTCTCAACTCTTCCACCACTACCGTGCCCGCGTAAAATACATCAGGCCAACGGTCTTCTGACCTTGTCAGGTATCGTCACCCCGTCGGGCCGGGCATTGTCACCTCGTCAGGGACGGCATCGTCCCGCGTAAACGTATACGCCTTAGGACAGAATCCTACACAAACTTTCCTTCTACCACGCCCGCGTAAAACGCATCATGTCACGCCCCGTACCGTACGAAGCATGAACATCCGTGTATAGGTCGAAATGAGATGCGACGCTCCCAGGTTACGTCACCGACCCGAAAACCCAAATCAGAGAAAACACGCCACATGCGGAAACGACGTATATATATATATATATATATATATATATATATACACACCCAGACAATTCAAAAGTAACCATGAATAGCAAGAGTTAACAATTTACAAACGATTAAAACAACATATACTTTCATTTAAAAACACTTATATACAATATCCATTAAAACCAGAGATACAATAAAAGGGCCATGAGTACAAAAATGGATCGGTGGCCTAGGGGGATCGGACTGACTACTAGAGGCTACAGTCAAAAAGGGTTTGGCCTCTACTCCTAACACTGAGACCTAATCTAAGGCTCCCAGTCTGGATCGGATGACTCTGAAGACTCCACGGAAGAATCCTCCTGAAACTCAGACTCCTCTGAATCTATGGTCTCTGCCATTATCCTCTCATCCTCCGAATCGAGCTTTAACTCTGGATCCAGGTAAAGACCTAACTCGTCATCTTCCTCCACTCCTATTTCCACATCCGATCCTACCTCAACGACCTCTCCATCCACATCTACGTCCTGCTCCATGGCCTCGGGTTCATCCTCCTCCTCATCCATCGGCTCGGGGTCCTTAGCTAGTACATCGGGCTCCTCATCTATCTCTTCCTCCTGCCTCATCCACTCGGGTGTGGCCTCTGGATCGATCACCTCCCGGCCCGCTATAATTGGGTGCAACTGCCCAATACTATCGACCGGAATATCAAAGGTCCTAAGGGGCTCGCCCTCATTTCCATTGGCATCCCGGTGGCACCATGCCACATACTCCTGTTTCTGATAATAATACTCGCATTTATTCACAATCACTTCGGATTGGTACCTCACAAAAGCCTCCCCATTTCCTGAGGGGTAGGTACTAGTATACTGTCGAATCTGTAGAGGGATCCCAAAAAGAGATGGTGATCTCTCCATCCTCACGGCTGGGGATCTGAAATGTCGATTTTACCACAACCGTGAGACAAACTCAGCAAGTACAAATCACTAATCCTAAACTAGGCTAATGTGCACCTCCAGAAGGGTAAATAAAACGCATCAACCAATGAACCGGTAAAACAACGTTAATACATTTCCGGCTCACAGCCCAATACATTATCTCAGCCCTGCAGGTTAGGCATTTAATATCAATATAAGTTAAGTGCTATTATACCGACTCGAAAGCCCACAGTTGAATATAACGACCCGTAGGCCCGACCCGAAGGTCACAATTTGATAGGCAAAATAACACTACAGGTGTCATAACTTGTGTACGGTGCTCACTTTAGTGCCATAACTTTTTTTTGGATTACTTTAGTGCTAAAATTTTTGAAAAACAATCACTTAAGTGCTAAAATTTTTGAAAAACGATCACTTAAGTGCCAACTCCGGTGCCGTACACAATTTTTCGCCGGAAATCTGGCGTGGCATTTTTTTTATTAATTTCTAAAGCTGACGTGGCTCGCCGGAGTCTCGCCGGAGATTGTCATTTAAGTGATCGTTTTTCAAAAATTTTAGCACTTAAGTGATCGTTTTTCAAAAATTTTAGCACTTAAGTGATCCAAAAAAAAGTTATGACACTTAAGCGATCGTTTTTCCTCCGACTTGGCACTAAAGTGATCCGAAAAAAAGTTATGGCACCAAAGTGAGCGCCGTACACAAGTTATGGCACTTATAGTGTCCTTTTGCCCAATTTGATATAACGATTCGTAGGCCCAACCCAAAGGCCACAATTTGATATAACGACCCGTAGGCCCGACCCTAAGGCCACAATTAATAAATCGACCCGTAGGCCTGACCCAAAGGCCAACGGTTTGATAAATCGACCCGTAGGCCCGACCCGAAGGTCACAAGTTTAGTAAACTCAAGCATGTGCTTCAAGGCACTTAATTTCACCCATAACACAACCTACTTTGCGAATCACAATCCGGGAATTCAAACCCATTGTCAATGCCAGAATGCCAAACATAATCAATCATCGATTAAACGAATTTAACGCATTCTCGGCACATCCAATTATTTCCAATGTAATCCAACCATTTCAACATTTATTCCGCGCCTTTGTTACAATTCAATTTTCATGTGTCTCGGGCCCGCCTTGGGCAATTCAGTCTCGGTAGTCGTTTTCACCACTTCGGGGTCATACGATAGGATTCATACAAGTCCTACTCAACCCCTAAAAATGTCTAAATTCTTGTCATTAATCAATTACTCTAGAGTATTCAACTTGGGCACAAATTAGGCATTTTCGGTACTGAATGAACAGTACCAGGTTTTAGCACCAATTAAGCCCTAAACCATGTTTAAACCATTCCATAAATTCCCAAACACAACTATTAATCACCCAACAACTAAATACACATAATTAATCCTCAAATGAGCCTAATTAACACTTGAATTGTCTAATTCCAAGCCTTGAATCATTGAATTCAATTAGTGCAAAACTTAGATAAATATGCACATTTTCGGTACATAGTGAATAGTACCAGAACAGGGGCTGTTTTGGGCCTTAATCCACTATTAAATCATCTCATTAGGTCCTAATGACCCATACAAAACATCCCACACACAATTAAGCCTAATTAACCCTCAATTAGGCCTAATTAACCCCTAAAAATGCACAGTTGAACTAATTAGGGGTTTAGGGGTTTATACTCGCCTATTAACGATTCAGGACGACGGGAACGAGCGGTCGATCACCGACGAGTGGTAAGAATCGACGGCGGCATTCCGGGCGCAAGCCGGCGGTCCGCGACGACACCGGCGAAGGCGATTTGCTGCTGTTTTTGTTCTATTTGGGCTGGAAATGGGACTGTGGATGGCCGAACAGGTGAGAGGAAGGTCCAAAGGTGTTGTGGTGTGCGGTGGTAGGCGGCCAGCAGCTCCGGCTGGTACTGTTCCGGCTGAACAATACCAGAAAATGCAGAAACGTGCAAAACAGAACAGAAACAGGAAAAGAAGAGGAAATTTGCGGGGGAAATGGCCGAATGGTCTGCTGGAGAGAGAGAGAGAGGGTCTGGTCAAATGGGTCAAAGATGGTCTAAATGGAGTCCAAGTGTCAAAATCTTAGGCCAATGGACAATTTTGCCCTTGATCCAAGGGCTAAGATTTGATCTAATCCATTAATCCAAGGGTGAAATGGTCATTTGTCCTTAACCATGGTTGACCAGACCTGAGTTAAGCCTAACTAACCTTGGTTAACCCCCAAAAATTAACCAAATTTCGGAATTAATGAAAAATGGCCTAGGGGCATTTTTGTAATTTTCCGATCCCGAACTGAAATTCCAATTTTTGTCCATGCCGGTCTTATATATTCATGGTAGACATAATCCGGTATCGGATCCTTAAAATTCATCCTTTAAGCCCTCGAAAACCAGTCCAAAAGTTTGGAGGGGCAAAATCATAATTTTTCGTTCCGGGGTCGAAATTTCAATTTTTGACCGTATGCACTCAAGATGTGCATGGTTGCCCCAAAATGGTGTCGGTTTCGAAAAATAATTTCATTTGGGCCTCGGAAATAGACATCGAGGTCCCTAGAGGCAAAATTGTAATTTTCCCCAACTTCTGTCGAAATTTCCATTCTCAGCCGTACTAGTCCCAAACATGCGTGGCCACTCTAAAACGACGTTCGTCCTGCCAAATAGTCGTATTTATCCTTAAAATTTTGATATCGAAGTTCGGGCTCAATATCGCGATCAAAATAACTCATTTGCAGTTTTAGGGTCTCTCACTAATATGCGGCTGTTTAGGTGTTACGCGTATCGACCTAGAATTATCCGAGTCGTGATGGCCTCGAATTTCAAGAGAACGAGAGGAATTATCACTAGCACCGGGGGTCGCGATCATTTGGATTAAAATCGGGATTTACTGGTCAGGCGTACTTTCGGTCGTGCGGAATCACCCGCGATCTGATCGTACTTTACTGACTATATAAATCCGTCATTCTCTTAAGATTGGCCCATATTGGTTCAAAAGATTCCCTCGACGTTCGTCGAAATCGGCGCTCAATCGCGATCCGGTCATCGGTCCACGTACCTGTTCCTATTTAGCCTTTTCCATTTGGTTAGTATCCCGTGATTGATCAAGTCCCGGCGAGACTTACTAAAATCAAACGAGAATTACTGTACACTTTATTGGTCCCGATAACGGGCCAAAATTCAGGATGTTACACATCAAGCCAACGGTCTTCTGACCACGTCAAACATCGTCACCCCGTCGGGCCGGGCATCGTCACCTCGTCAGGGACGGCATCGTCCCGTATAAACGTACACGCCTCAGGACAGATTCTTTCCAACCAATCCTATATTTCCATATCCTTGTTCCACTCAAACCATACTTATACACGGCCAACAATCGCACGGCCAAACATACACACCTCACATGCATACATAGCCACGCACCAATTCACATCTCACGTACACTTCACAAACACACGTTCTCGTCCTACGAATACACCACACGACCAAGCACATTTAGCATGTGAATCCAATGCATACTCACACGGCCATGCCACTACACCTCACGGCCATACACACGCGGCACACCACCTCATCACATTCAGCCCATGCACAAACCAGAACCAGCCAACCACAGCAAACAATGCAATTAAACCAATAAACCCAATCAAGCCAACACAATTCCAATCAATCACCCATTTAATTCCCGATCAATCCTCAACATCACAGCCCTAACTTAGCATTCCTAAACCTCGAATTTCATCGTCAAATCAGTCCACAACAACCCAAACAGCAACCCCTAATTCAATCCCAAAATAGCCACAAATTTACCTAAATCGAGTTCTAAACAAGCCTAGAAATACCCGAGGTCTTAGGTAGTTTTTGGAGGAGACACTTACACTAAAAGGCAAGATAAACAAGTCTGGATGGTGGCCGGAACAGCGGCGGCGGCGGTGTCACCGGTGAACACGCGTATGGACACCGTACGGACGCCGTACGGATGGCGACGTACAGGCGGCTGGAGGGTCATGGCGGTAGCGGCTCAGCTGTTCGAGCTTCGGTCTGGCGGCGGCAAGCTCCGACGTTCCTTTGCCGAGAGAGAAAAACCAAGAGGGAGAGAGATTTCAGGGGAGAGGAGAGAGAGTGGTCTGGCCAGAATGAGAGAGGAGAGAGAGAAAATCTGGTCAAATATAATGGCTAAAGTGGACACGTGTCGGCGATCCGCGATTTTTCCCAAAATACCCTTGATCCAACGGTCCTTGTTTGTCCATATCCAATAATTGAGGGGCAAAAGTGTCTAAGGTCCAATAATTAAGCTGATATTTCAGACCTGATTATCCCAAAATTATCCTCAAATTCGGAATTAAAAATGACCTAGGGGCAAAACGGTCATTTTTCCGGTCCCTGGTCGAAATTCCATTTTTCGCTCGTATTAACCACAAATGTGTGTGGCCAACATAATATGGCGTCGGAATCGCGAAAATAGCTTCTTAAGCCCTCGAAAATCGACTGCAAAGTCCTGGGGAATAAAATAATATTATTTTTCACTTCTGAGCCAAAATTTCAATTGTTGACCGTAACCACTCCAGATATGCATGGCCACCCAAAAATGGCATCGGCCTCAAAAAATAGTCTCATATGGCCTCAAAATCAACGTTGGTGTCTAGAGGGGCAAAATCGTAATTTTTTCGATCCCGAACCGAAATCCATTTTTTTGCAGAAATGGGTGGCCCCAAGGTTGGCCAAGCCAAAAACGTCATCGACCATCCAAAATTGTTACTTTCAAAATTCTCGATTCTCGGGCCCGAATTCCAAGAAATGACTAAAATCGAACAATCGCAACTTTAGCTTATCTCTGGCTAACGGGTAGCTCTCTGGAATTACGTGCTCTCGACCCGTGACCGGCACTAAGTCAAATCACGTTTAAGTTTACTCTACCCAGGACGATCTCGATTGTCATATAATTGCGAGGGTCTATCACTAGTTCCCTTCGGACACGATCAATCAAATAGACCGGTCTCGGTTGGCTCAAAACATTTCCTCGTCAATCCATATGGTCGAAGATCGAACCCAGGTCGAGTTCTTTGGTCGTGCGAACTCAATCCCCGTAATGGCCTTACCCCTAAAGTTAGCATCCCGTGAATGCTATTTTCCGGGTGAGATCTCACTATAGTGCATTGGTCAAATTCATTTCCTAAATCCCGGGAAAAGGATAGAAAATTCGGACTGTTACACTGTGCATGCAGGGGGGAGGGGACGTTACATGGAGAGAGACAGAGAGAGAGAGAGAGGACAGGCATAGGGGGGAGGTGATCGGGGAAAGAGAGAGAGAGAGAAAGACAAAAGAGAGACGAAAGTCAACTTTTATCCTCGAGTGCGATCCAACAACTACGATTCGAACCCAAAATCGATCTAACGGTCCACGAAAAATCCTAATTTTTTTTTTGGTCGTAATGAAAATTCCTAATTAAAAATTAGAAAAAAGGCCAGAAGATATTAATTAAAACACACTACTAGGGAGTACTAGTCCAAATGCGCACCCGATCAAAATTTCACTTTTCCCTTATCCCGGGCAATATCAAGGCTGGCCACAATAATATTGACACCGTCCAATTAAATTCGTCCTGAAACTCCCAAAAATTCGAAATCAAAGTTCGGGCTCTAAATAACAGTCAAATTCGATCGAGTGCAGTTCTCGTGAAATCTCTTATTTAAAAATAACTCAAGAGTGATCAGTTCCAGGCGAGATTTTATTATAAGCGCACTGACGAAATAAACGTTTTATAAATCTAAAAAATGGGCCGAAATTCGAAATGTCACACATGATAAGAAACATTTGTCATGTGATGAAATATTTGAGTGCATGATGTAATCTTGGTGTGTAATATTGGTGCATTAACTGGTGGCATGTGATCACGTAGGATATTTTGTGCATTTTCACATGTGAAATCGAATATATTCCGAAGTATGAGCATATATCACTCTTGCATCGAGTTAAATGAGACAACTTATAATTTGGCATGAGTAGTTGTGTGCTTGTGTGATCACATAATACTCTGATGCGTTTTATACAGGGTTGAACCTCTTTTGATGCGTTTTATGCGCGATGATGGCCGATTTATCAGATGCCTGGAAAGTGTCCGGATGCCTTGTCGTGGTAGAGACCAAACTTGATGCTCTGAATGGAATGCCGTCCTGAGGTGTATGTATACACGGGAAGATGCCATGCCCGATGGGGTGGGACGATACCTGGGTAGGTCTAGAAGACCGCCTTCCTTCAGGATGTGCCATGGCCCGATGGGCCATTAATAATCGGAACACCATGGAACTGTTGTAATGTGTTCTAATTATATGTGATATATGTTGCTTATTTATGTGATATTATAACCTGTCGTGTGCAGCAAGTGTGCTAGGACTAGGTAAGGTTGCTTGCATGTGGATGTGCCTGGTTAATTTATTATGTTATGATTAAATTGCTAACCTATATTATAACTAAGGTAGGGTGTGAGGTGCCTTGCTATTGATCCACCATCGTCATTGAAACGCAGGAACAGGGGATGCCTGAGGCGAATTAGCGTCCTAATCGAAGATTAGTTAGTTAACTCATTGAGATTTTATCTCACTCCCCGTTGTCTAACATTTTTCAGGATCGTAACGATGAAGGTGCATACAATCTACTTTTTGGAAGCCCGTTTTTAGAGTAGAAGCATGACATTAAACCGCTGACCACCAATCCCTTTCTGACTAGTTGGTCTTATAAATATACTAACTTTCTAGGATAAGGATATAAATGTACAAAAGCATCTTGTTGATATGTTAATGAATGGTTGTTTTTCTGCGCTATCCCTGTCTTTTTAATTGTTAGGAGTTTAGTATATGTTTCCGCATGCTAATAATTGAAAGATGAAATGAATGGGTCGGCGATGCGTTCTGGGACGTCGCAACATAACGATTGCGATGGGATATTCATGTGCCCATGGGAGTGGGGCGTGACACTCCAACAAAAAGATTGAAGATGTCTATATAAGAATAGATCATTGAAGTCAAAAAGGGTTTGACAAAAAATCTAAGACAAGCCGAAAGTGTTCATCATTATATTATGAGCAAATTGTGTTTCATTCTTTGAGATTTTTAGAAGAGTGTTCTTGCTGCATTATAATCGTGAGAAGATTAATTGTAGAGCCCAACTTGAAGCTGTTCGTTTGAATAGCGGACGTAGGCTTGGTGAAAATCGCCTTTCCTTCAATAAGGTGGGGTTTTGATTGGCTTACCACTGACTTTGGGCCACAATTTTTCCCCATTCATGATTAGGAAGGGAAATTGTTAACATTTTTCATAAGCATCTTTCTTAAAACAATCATCAACATAATCATTGATGTCTAACTTCATGAAAGCAATGCAACATATGGCATCTCTACCTGGTGTTCCAAAGATATCTTATTCATTACAAGCACAAGTCTTCCTAACCAAGTAAATCACAAACTTATTACCATCCCCTTTAACCTCAAAATTATTCCCTAAAGACATTCTAACAAAATAATGCTTAGACTCCAGTTTAATCTTCTCCAACTTCATTCTAATATTTGGGCAAATTGGATATGTTCGATCAACCATTAACTGGCTTCTCTCCATCATTCTCTCTATCAACATAGCTGCTATTTCTTCAAGCATATTAAAAATGGGTTTTTGCTCTTAATATGCAAATGTATCCATTAAAGGTTTCACTTAAATTATTTTCAACCGCATCACCCTTGGTACCTGACAGAAATGCTTAGGGCCTTGTCTCATGAAGTCTTCATAACCTTTAAGGCACTCTATCTTCAAATATGCTATTATTAGGTCAAAATCAGCTTCGAATGTACACCTCACAGCCCTCTAGAAGAGATTCTTTAAAGCGTCCCCTTTGTCAAAATTTGTGTGTGTGTGTGTGTGTGTGTGTATATATATATATATATATATATATATATATATATATATGTCTTGCACAATTTTAATGTTCTGCTTGCGGAGATAGCCAAGTAACTGCATTCATTAGTCCCTGCAACCAAAATCAACTAATGAAAAACAAACACATCAAAACAATGATTGCATTGGTGTAGTGTAATAGTCAATAATGAAAAATGTGAAATATTACCTTTTGTTGATCATTGATAAAAGTTCAACCTTCATCTGTGCCCACATTCAAGTCAATAAATAACTGAGCGAGAAACCAAGTCCACAATACCTCGGACTCAACTTTTACAACTATCCAAGCTATTGAAAACATTTGATTGTTTCCATCTTGTCTAACAATAGCACATAACAACATACATTTCAATCTAGTCTTAAGGAAGCACTCATCCAAGCCTACGACACGCCTACATCTTGCTAACCCCCCTTTTCAACTCATCAAAGCCCATGTAAAACCTCTCAAATACATTGGTTGCTAGTTGAACTCCATCTCAAATCTTCCATTCTTGCTAACTCCCTTAGACAACTAAGGGCTCCATATGGCTTTGTAAATTTTTTTTATTAGGGGTTAGGGCAAATCTTTATCTCACATATATTTGCATTTCCGTAGCTAAATAAGTGAGTCTAGCTCTAATCTTAGGCATGTACTCACAAGCAAGTCGAGTAAAAGTGGCTTGCCTATTTATAAGGTCTCTGTTGCAATTATGTGGATTTCCAAGTGTCTTTATTTTAAAAGTTTTCTCATCTTGAACCCAACTGCCATACAATCTCTAACCACAACCCTACACACACTTTGCTTCCATTCTTTTCTTTTGACTCCTTTACCAAAAAAATGTCAAATCCATTAACTATTGCATATTTTTGCAGAGCTAAAATAAACTCTACATGAGATTCAAATCTCTTGTCTAGACTACAAACATTCTCGTTATGGTCACACATAGGATCATACCTATTAACCATTCATCCAATTGTAACACTAATTTCTTCAAAATTATCAATATCAAGATCACTTAGAGGTTCATCATCCGATATTTCATCTTTCTCATCATCCCTACCTTTGTGTGGAACAACACCAACCTCCTCCTACATTCTTACATCGATAGAACCATCAAGTAATGCTCCACTATCATCTACCTTTTCCATTATTGCTTCCCTAAATTCTTTCCTCATCTTCCTTGTCCTAATCTCTTCGTCATTTGATTGATATATATATATATATATATATATATATATATATTTCATCATACAAGTCTAATGAACCATCGTTAGTGTCACTTTCATTATGTGAAAAAACACATAAAGTCATACAATGGAAACTAAAAACAATAATTAAATGTAAAGGGATAACAATTGAATGAACTCACCATTGTTTCTTATTCAACCTACAACACTTTAATTTCCCACGAGCAAACCGACGGTCAACATGAAATCCCAACTTGCCCTATCCGATAAACAAAGATAGAGCAAAAAATTGGAGATTTGAAGTCAAAGTCAAACTCATGACACTAATTAAATAGCTAGTAAGACAACAATAGCTTTAGTAATTGTACAACATAATAAGCAATTATGACACACTTCACATTGTGAAGAAGAGTTTCACGCAACATCTTTTGATTAGAAACTCTAAAGAAAAGAATAAGTTTTGGCTCCTAATATCTAAACACGTGACAACCCATAGCTAGAGAACACATTTGAAATACGTAACCTTCTGAACTAATTCGTTTGTTCAATGCCTTCCAATAGCATAGGAGGAAGAAGAAGAATAAGAAGAAAACCATCTATTCAATGCCTTCAATGCTCTGTCTACTTCGACGCATAAGCAAGCGTCCTTTGAGCCCAAAATTCTAGACAGAAACGACATCTCTAAAGCGACTGAGTGTGAGTACGTGCAAGAGTGACCATCTTTGAGTAAAAGAATGAGTGAGCGAACGAGAACTTCATACGAATTGAAGACTTCATCATGCGTATCCAATGATGATGGAAACCCTAGAGAGAAAAATCATGTGAAGAGAGATGAAGTGAAAATGCATGTGTATTTTTGCCTTTATATCCACGTATAGTTGTTGTGGTGTATATTATTACTAACGCGAAAATGCCACGTTAGATGACTAACATTGACTATGGATGGAGCGTTAACAGGGGCTAGATTTGGGATACTAATGAAAGTTGGTGATTTTTTTTAGACAAAATAAAGTTCAGAATAAATATGGGACTAGACCTAAAGTTCGAGCCAGGTTGCCTAGTTAGCCCAAATAATTAGTGTCTGAGATTTGTTACTTGTTAATTGAAGTGCATTACTTCTAATCATAAAAATCCTTATTAATGGCTAACTTTGGTAATTTTCTGTACAAGTGATTCTTAGGCCCTTAGCAAGCCTCCAAGATTCAATGGCAGCAACTACAGCTACTAGAAACAAAGAATGCAAGCCTATGTTGAAGCAATGGGTCCCGTTATGTGGGATGTGATTGAAAATGGATTAGTAGTACTAACTCAAGCTACTGCTCAACAAGAAGCTCAAGTTGCTGAAGCTGCAGCTATGCCCTCCTAAAGATTATGGGAACATGTTTAGAAGTATTGCTAAAAAAACAGTCCAAATTGTTCACTGCAAGATGACAATCAAGATGATCCATCAATTAAGAGCGCGGGCTCTCTCAAGCCGTTACCTTCCATGACATTTAGATTTAATTATAAGTTCTTTTTAAACCTAATGATTTCTAGGAGTCGCCACTAGCCATTAGACATTAGATAGAAACTAAACAAGACATGGGAGATTTGTCTCATTTCCTATGCAACCAGGGACTCTCCACCCAAGGACTTGATTATGCTAATATTTCTATTAACGCCCCTAACTTGAAAGTTGTAATCTAAATGGTCAGGCATTAATTTTACCAATTATGTCCCTAAGTGTATTAACATTGCTAAGTGATCATGCAAGTGATCTTGAGATGTTTATTATGATTCTAGACTAGCCCTAATCATTCGAGTAAAGAAAATTAACAAACAATCTGTTGAAACAACGTGAATTAAACACCCAAGTATTTAAAAACTCAAAGTGAAAATGCATATGAAAACTTGATACTCATCAGGCAAAGAATATGCATGGCCATGTTATAAGTCCTAGGATATGATCCCCTATGAGCTAAATTCAAACCAAGTTCATCTCCTACTTAAAGGATTAATCTAGTAAGACTAAATTTATCAAAAGTAACCCCTAAAAGAAAAACTAAAGGTTATGCTAACTAAATAAAACAAGGCTAAATCTATTACTAAAACCACACGACTAGGTCAAGACCTATCTCCAAACCATTTTCTGAATTATACAAATTTTTGAAATTTTGAATTTTTTTTAATATTTTAACATTATTCTAATCCAAAAATAGGGACTTGGGCTAGGCCCTAGGCCCGGTCCAAACATGGGCGGTTGTGGAGTTTTGTGGGCTTGGATTGAGAACATGAATTAGGCAACTCTAAAAAAGCCACTTCATGAAAATTTAAAAACGGTCCAAATATCCATAAACTAAGCCAAGTCCATGTCCGCTTAACTTAAACCAAACCCAAATCTACTAAAACATAACCTTAAGCCCATCCCCAACTATAGCCAGAATTAAGCCCAATTTCCAGTGAGCCAATTTAAGCCCAAAGAACATCAAAACCTAATTAAGCTCACATGTTTTTCTATATTTTCTATCCCTTTCTACGTTGCTGTCTTTTCCTCAACAAACCAGAAATGCAAATTCTAACTAAAACTCTTCAACCATACCGAGAAGAATTCATGTTAAAGTATTATCTCACGTCAACTGACAATAGGTCCTACAATGCTTTTTATATCCACATGATACCACCATGTTAGAAAATCGAACCCAAAAATTTAAGCTATTAAGTATAATAAGAACAGTTTCAGTATGATTTGCTTTGTTTTTTGCCTTTCTTGATGCCTTTTTTTCCTCAAAATCTGCATGTTTTCCATGTAAGTTCCAACATGCAGCCATAATGTCACGCCCCGAACCACATCGAGGCCGCGACATATTTCTCTGGTTGATACGTGAGACGTCTCAAGTTATCGCCGACCTCACTTATAAACATCAGAGATTTTAAAACAACAGCGGAAACCACAAATTTGCGCGAACAATTAAAATTGGGGAGAATAGGGAGAATATACATATTCATTTCTCATTCAAACTTATACCATAGTATTCACATTTTACAACCACCATACATATATGCACACCATACTATAAACCACCGATAACAAAAAGATCGATGACCAGGCAGTCCATTCTCAAAATGATACACCTCCAAAACTTATTATCAGCCCCTACGCTAGCCTCTACAACCCTTAGTCGGCGTCCATTCCAAGTCTGATTCTTCGTCCTCTGAATCTGAATTCCCTTGATGAGACTATTCTTCCGAGGACTCCCACTCTGCCTCGATTTCAATTGGGTGGTTTATGTCGCCTGATTCAGCTGGAACTTCGTCCTGATCCTCTTCGACAGGTTCCTCGTCGGATACGTCCTCGGGTACAAATTCGAGGTCAGCCCATTATTCAAACGGGTGTATATACTCGGGTTCTCCTTTCGGCTCGTCCTCAGGCTCAGCAGGTTCATTCTCGGGTTCGGCCTCGGGTTCTTCCCATAATGGTTCCTCCTCGGGGATCGATTCCAAATCCACATCCATTGAATCATATTTTGCTTGCGATCCTTCGGGCTCAGGTTCGTGCTCAGCCCATGAAGATCCCTGCATCGCAAGCGCTGGATGCAGTCCAAACTGCGTCGGATGCAGTCCAAACTGCGCCAGACTAGTTTCCGCACTAGTCAACTCGCCGTCAGGAGGGGGTACAGCAGATGGGTCCTAGTCCCCGACTAAATCAAAAGGGACATCAAATCCTCGGACGGGACCAAACTCATCTACCCCGTTTCTAAAGAACCATGCGGTGTATGTATGGGGCTCCCACAAAGGTAATCCTACGTCTACAAGAACTACGGTAGTGTGTTTAATCCAGGTCATATTGTCAGCCACAGGAAACTCTAAAACTTTATGTTCGGTGTGCATTGGTACTCCAAAATGCTCAGGCGGCGACGGCAGAGGATTCATTGTTCCGTCCGGGGTTCTGAAATGTTTGGTTAAAATAACCATGAGATAACATCTCAGTAAGTACACTCCTAAACCCTACCTAGGCTATCACGTACCTCCAGATAATCATCAACACAATCACACACTCAAACATCGCATAGCAGGCACACAATCAGTACTTACTTGGCATTCCCAGAGTGCGACCTACACGTTAGCCATAATATTATATTTTTCCAATCACATGCACGTTCGAATCAAACGTCATGCATTCACACTTGCCTCATCACATTCTTTTCCACACCACTCGCCAGTGACCCGCGTAATGAAACCGCCTCATGTACACTACGACCATCCCATATACACAACACTCCTGGGCCCACGTAATGATACCGCCTCAGGCCATGTATCTTGCCCACGTAATGGTACCGTCTCAGGCTCAACATCCGTTCTCCCATTGCACAACCCGCGTAATGGTACCGCTTCAGGTTGTCTATATTTCTAGCACTCCTCGGCCCGCATAATGGTACCTCTTCAGGCCATGTATCTTGCCCGCGTAATCGTACCGCCTCAGGCTCAACACCTACCACCTATGACACAACCCGCGTAATAGTATCGCCTCAGGTTGGCCGTCCTTCGATAATACCGGGCATCGTCCCGCGTAGTCGTATCGCCTTAGGACGGAATCATTCCCACAATCGTACATGCCACACTATACACAATTCCTCATTCGTCCACACATTTAACACTCGCAGGCCAATAAATTGGCCAATTGACAATTAATTTAATTTAGCTCGGGCATGCACATAATCAAGCACATTTCAAACAATCAATTGCACACCAATTTCACCACCACAATTCAATCACAGTACAAACACACCATCAACATACAAATTGGCACCTTTCCATATCTAAACTATGCCAAATCCGTTCCGGCTCTTCACGACTTTTTCACACAATTAATCGCTGGTTCTAAATATC
The DNA here is from genome assembly GCA_031216235.1 of Syzygium jambos. Classification (NCBI taxonomy): domain Eukaryota; kingdom Viridiplantae; phylum Streptophyta; class Magnoliopsida; order Myrtales; family Myrtaceae; genus Syzygium; species Syzygium jambos. The sequence goes on from CM062222.1 coordinate 24,800,568, forward strand.
TAATTTGCGTACCGAACCGAACCTCACAGCACCTAAATCAGCCCATCATAGCCCACTTTGGTCTCAAATTTTTCCACCAAAATTTCCTAAATTCCACTCTAAGGCCCGCTCGTCAATCCCGTTCCTAAAATTGTACAAATTCGCGCCTAATTAAACCCGATTTCTCTACAAAAATTATCCGTCGATACCCGACATCCTAAATAAGGTTTAGGGCACGACTTACCGACACTCTAGACTATCTCAGCTAGAGCGAAAAGCGGCGGCGATCGGCGGAGACGGCGGTGATGCGGCTTGGCACGGCGGACGGCGACGGCGACGACGGCCTCGGTCTTCTCGGCCGTGGCTCACAGCCACACGGGGGAGAGAGGGGGAGAGAGAGAGAGAGAGACGGACGGCATGGGATGGTGGTGGTGGTGTACGGCGGCGTGGGGCGGCGGCATGGCGGGCGGTGAGCGGCGATGCCGACGTACGGCCAAGGGGAGGCGATCGGTGAGGGGGAGAGAGGAAGAGAGAGAGATGGCCGAGAGTTAAAGTGTGAGGAGAGAGAATGGGTCTTGGGTCTTTTAAGGTCAAACCAATAATTGACGGCCCAGATTCGATCTTATCTTGAAACCGACGGCCAAGATCGAATCTTGCCCAAAATATCCAAGGGAAATTTAGAAATTTCATAAAATTTCAAGGGCAAAAATGTCCAACCAAAAAGTTAGGGCAAAATGACCAAAATGCCCCTCCCTCCTATAACTTGCCCTTTATAAATTCTTAGGGGTAAAATGGTCACTTTCCTCATTTCTCATCGAAATTGAATTTTTCTGAAGGATTCCGGACAATCCAAAATTGCACGTTCCAACCGCAACGTCGTCCTAACGTCCCGTTGTGACTTCCTAATTTTCCGATGTCTAATCTTGGCTCAATTAAATAATTAAATTTTATTAAACGCAACTCGAGCGTTTCTCAAACTAACGGACGGCTTGTTGGGGAAATTCGCATATTCGATCCGTGACTGATAATAAATCGAGTCACGTGTAGGTTCCTTCGGTTCGTGACAACTTCGATTGTCATTAAAATCGCGAGGATTGATCACTAGATTCGAGGAGCACGATCGTTCAGTATAGGTTCAGGATCATTCGTCACTTCATTTCGTGGTCCAGCGAAATCACCTGCGATTCACTACTATGACAGTGGCGAATTGGCCCCTGACTATCCTTGGATCGGCCTACAGTGGTTCAAAATGTCACCTCAATGATTTTATGGTCAAAAATCAATTCACGATCGAATTTCCTCTTAGTCGTACGAACATAATCCCCCAATTAGCCTTTCCCTAATGGTTAGTATCCTAGAAATGATCAGTTCCGGACGAAAACTAACTACGAGTACATTCATAAAACTAAATAGTTCATAAATTCCAAATGGACAATTTTCAGGATGTCACACTTAATATGATACAGCCTATGACAATGTTCACACTTCACAACCTCCTTAGAGGTACCATTAAATCAAGAGAATAAGCCATATTCAATAATAGTGCCAGCACTTATTTGCAAAGCAGATCGATCAATAGTAGAGGGGTGAAGCATTGATGTCCTACGACTTTCTTCTGAGTGAACTAGGGCATAGGACTGTTCTAGAGTACGAAATGAAGACCTGCTAAGGACTTGAACATGTATCTGATCATATTCAAAATTCAATCCTACCATGAAATCATAAACTCTAATATTGTCCACATGGTTCTTGTAAGCAGCAATGTCTACAGCATTGGTTGGGTGATAATCAGTATAATGATCTAGCTCCTACCACAAGGTCCGAAGCTTAGCATAATATTGAGATATAGCCATCTCATTTTGAGCGGTGTCATGAACTCTTTTTCGAAGTTCATACACCTGTGCATCATTCTTGATTTGACCATAAGTATACCTAGCAGCCAACCAAATCTGCACCGTAGTATGAAGAAGCAAATATCCTTTTGCAATATGTGGTTGCATCGAGTTAAGCAAAAAAGACATTACCAAAGAGTCATTTGAGATCCACTAGTGCTGAGTAGCACCTGATGTATTTGGCTTCACAGAAGTGCGATATCCTCAATCCGTCACCGCTTAATTACACATTGTTGGATTCATTTGGTCTCGTTTAGGCGCCAATCAAGAAGGTAATGCCCATCTTACCACATTTGACCTTGATTGATTTTTATAATATTGCACCTTAAAGTGCAATATGCTTGATTAGTATCCTATGATTGATTAACCTATAGTTTTCATATAAATGCAACTCCTACAAGCTTAGTTTGGGGAAAGACCAAAATTTAGTCTTACTTCCCTAGGGTTGACGCCACTTTGGCTAATGGAAGGGGGGAGAGACCAACTTGGTTGGTTTCTAGTTTGGTTACCTTGGTGAGTCCCTAACTAATTACATGTGTCTATTTCTAATAGCCATGATTACCTTAGGAGTGAGACTTGATGGAGATATTTCTAGATGACTTCTTGTCCATAATTTTGCTTGGTTTGGAGCAAATTAAGGAGACTAGGCTAGGCTTGATGGTTGAGTCATTAATGTACTTGCATTATTGGGGTCTTCTTGCAAGACCAATTGAGCGGATAATCTTCTCATTTTCTCTCATTTCTCTCTCTCTCTGACTCACTCTCATTTCTCTCTTTCTCTCCCTCTCTCCCTCTCACGCCACCATCACCGCCGACCGCCGCCGCCACCACTGCTCGCCACTCACCGCCGAGCCGCCGTTCACCGCCACGCAAATGCCGCCATCCGCTGGTAGCCATCCTCACTGTAGCCGCTGTGCCGCCTTGTCGCCGAGCCACTCACCGCTCACTAAGTTGTCGCCGTCCACGCCGCGCCAACCACCACCTTGTCGCCGTGAGCCACTTACCGTGAGCCGCCGTGCTACACCGTCTGTGCCGTCGTTTGAGCCGTTCACCACCATCATCCGTGCGGTGTTGATGCTCGTTTGCCATCACCTTTTGCTCTTTGCCACCCGTAGTTTGAACGGCTTCGCAAGTAGTTCTTCTAATCCGTGGATAGGGTGTCATTCTATGCATGTTGGACTTTGGTTTAGTCTTGTTTGAACTCGTTCTATCGTGGGTATGACGATCTTTGGCTAGGGATTGTCATGGATGGAATATGTTGAAATGGAAGGTTAGTGGGAACTAACGATGGGTGATGCTAATGTTTGTCTTGTTTTATTTTTCTCGTTCTACGAAGAGGAAGCCATTTAACAATTTTGTAAGGTTTGTCTTGTTTTGTTTTGCTCATTCTAGGAAGAGGAAGCCATTTAGCAATTTTGTAAGGTTTGTTCATGGAATGCTTCCGCTATTCCTATCCTTGTTGCTTGCTGGTTGGATTTATATGGTTCTCTAATGTACGTCTATGATATGGAGGGTATGTGTTCATATGATTGCTTGTTATTATAAAAGTCGCATATTGGCATATTGTTAGGAGTCTATAAGAAAATAACATCGTATGACATATTGCGTGTGTCCATTATTACAAGGTAAGGTTGCAAGTGCAGTGTGTGCAATTTAAATGAAGAGGAGTTGTGTTGCTCACATGTGATTATTTTAGTGCATTTTTATATGTGTGGAAGTTAGATGTTCTAAGGGTGTGAGCATGAAATACTCTTGCATTGACCTAGGTGGAAGATAATAATTAGCTTGAGTGATTGATATGCTTGCTTGATCACATAAATAGTTCTGTACTTGTATGTCTGCAAGGGACGATGTCCGATGGATTTTAGATGTCGTTCGCGGATGGATTTCGAAACGATGCTCTTAAGTGAATGCCGTCTTCGAGTGAGGTCGAGACATTGCCGTGCTCGATGGGGGCGGGGTGATGCCCAGTCACGTCAGAAGACCATCAACGCAAGTGTCGGTCGTGGCCATAAGTGGTCGTAATAATTGGAACACATGTGGATGCATTGTGAATGAACTATGCAGTGTAATGTGTTTTTGATTACTATATGTGATTGTTGCATGCCGATTAAAAGCAAGGCTTCGCTTATGATTGTTGATTGTGTTTTTGGCATGATTAAGATGGTGGGTTTACTCTTCGTATTTATGAGGCGAGGTTTCATCCTACTCGATGTTTTATCCTACTCGAGATTTAGCGGTTCTACTTGTTGAGTTTTGCTCGTGTTGTGGCTTAAACATTTTCAGTACCTTAGGATGGATATGCGGATAGTGCATTTAGTGTCCCGGTCAACCAAGACGTAGAGATCGTCGAGTACATGGCATCGGGGATGTATACGGTGTACGAGGAGTACACAATGACCATCTAGGTCGACAAGGGACTTTCGAACTTGATTCCCCATCGCTTTAAGGCGTGGTATGTGTGGTTTAGGGGTGAACTTTGGGGGCCTCTTCAGGGCTTTGATGGACCACTGGGTGCACCGGGTGCAATCTTGTGGGATCTCACTACATCAAATGTCCCCGATGGTCTCGTTAGCAACTTGGAGTTGGACCCGGATTATGACCCGACCCCGAGCCATAGCATACCCAAGCATGGAGGAGTCATATTCTTTTTGAGGAGGCCCTCGTAGATAAATGAGATAGATCTAACCCTAACCCCTTTGATTGAATCGGAAAAAGGCCCGTTGTAACGGATTTGTATTTTACTAACTTACGATTATTAATGATGCATATATATAGATATATATATATATATTAAGTGTGTTTTGTCTACCTGTTTTCCTTGCTATCCCGCTTGTTGTGGTTGAATGGGTGTTGTTTAAGTACGCTTCCGCATGTGCTTAATTGAAAGATAAAAATGATGGGTCGACAACGCCTCTTGGGATGTCGCATTTCAATGACCAAGGTAGCTGTCGCGCACCCGAGGCTCGAGAGGATAGGGTGCAGGGCGTGACAAAAGTGCCATTGATATGTCCTGTAAGCCCACGGCCTGCAATGGTCAAGAATATAGATTGAGACCATATCAAATAATTTGTACCGTCAAGCTTCACAGAGATTGTAGTGAAAGTAATATAATCTGTACGGCCATCTCCTGTAGGTGGAGGGTTCTTAACTGAACCATTAGACATTGTGTCTCTGGTAACAGGTGGAAATTATCCTCCAAAAAAATTAGCTAGATCGGATTAAGGGAAGGAAAAAAAATCGATTTTTTCAAGGTTTTGAAAACCTGAAAAAAAAAATCAATAATTCTAAATTTTCCCAAAGAATCTAAAAAAATAATATGGTGGTCCACGAATTGCAATGCTTTGGTCTTCACACACAAGAGAATTGTAGGCTAGCAGCAAGGCAGAAACAATTCCTGACAAGAAGATCCAAAAATCGCAAAAGAGGTTGAACCGCCTATTGCGGACTAAGAAGTTTTAGTTTATCTCATAGAAGTAAAGTTTAGGGTAGACACTGTCACGCCCCGAAACCCTTGTCGAGCCCGCGACATCCCGCTTCAGGTCGAACGGTTGTGACGTCCCAAGTTATCGCCGACCTCATCTAAACATCAGAGTTTAATCGCGCAAACGGAAACCATAAAACACCGGACAAATTAAATTGGGGAGAATTGGGAGAATATACATTTCCATTTCTTGTTCAACTTGTTCCATCATATATACAATAAAACAAACCTCTGTCTACCAGTGCACACTCTACTGAAACTACCAAAATCAAAAAGGAGTCGATGACCTGACGTTCAACCCCAAATATGGTTCTCATCCAAGGCAAGCTTTCCCACTTCTACAAACACGATCGTCGTGTGTCTTATCCAGGTCATTCCGTCATCCATCGGAAACTCAGCTACCTCATACTCTGTATGCACTAGTACTCCAAAACGTACTGGTGGCGGTGGTGGAGGGTTTATCGCTCAGGTCGGGGTTCTGAAAATTATTGGTTTACATAACTATGAGATTATATCTCAGCAAGTACACCCATAAACCCAACCTAGGCTATCACGTACCTCCAGACAATCACATAGACACACGTGCATTCGTACACATCAAGCCATCACATCGCAGGCACATCAAATAATATTGCCAGGCTCAATCATGCGCATAACAACATTCAAACTCAATCATGTCAGATGTAAACACGCGCATGTACCACTCTCATCCCACTGTTCCCTCCATCCTCATTCCTCTTTCACATTCCTCGCCAGTGACCCGCGTTGAAGTACACACCTCAGACACACTGCGACCATTCATTTTCCACAACACTCGCCAGTGACCCGCGTTGAAGTACACACCTCAGGCACACTGCGATCATTCACCACATCCGCCCCGCGTACCCGTTCACGCCTCAGGCCCCAATCGCGACCTGAGCATCACACGCCCTAAGCCCGATCCCAACTCAGCCCGCACCAAATACAACAGGCTTACATGATTGGAACCCGAGCTTATGATGCCTCGGTCCAATCCCGGTCTCACTCGAGCTAATCGTGCCTCGGACCGATTCTCATACTTGCTTTTACAGACCTACGTGATCGCTGCCCGGATTTACGATACCCGGCCCAATCCCATTCTCGTACTATCACACATTTGCATACTTTTCCACAATCACTTGTCATACCACAACTTCTCCTTACTCATGCACATACTCGATATGTATTTACCACACGCAACTGGCCATCACACGCGATCTGTACACGCAGACAGAGCTCACTCAACAATTCACATGGCCAATATCAACAATTAATTCGATTTGGCCCACGCGTGCACCAAACAGACATATGTCCACTATATAAACACACAAATAAACACTCAATTAAATCAACCCCATCCATAATAATTCAAACGTGCCTAAAACACGTAAATTGCCAATTTTCTCCGACCAAATGGCGTTAGATTAATTCCGATCCTTCACGACACTTTCTCGCCATTAAATAACGGTTCTAAAAATCCAATTTGCGTCCCGAACAAATCATCACAGCCTCGTGAACAGTGATTCGCAGCTTGTGAACAGTAACCTGCAGCTTATAATTCACCTCAAATTGTCCTCCAAAAATTTCAAATTAATCCTCAAGGCCCGCCAAACATTTCCAATCATAAACCCCAATATTTCGCACCCGCATAATGTCAATTTCACCCTGAATCAAATTATCCGACGATACCCAATATCCTAAATCGGGATTAGAGTATGGCTTACAAAGTTCTAGGCTAAAACGGCTAGAACGGGGAGCGACAGCACATAAATGGACACAGCGGGAACGGCGGCGAAGCTCGGCAACGGCGATCGGCTTGCGGCGGCGGTCCAGCTCTTGATTTGGGCTCGCAGCCACTTGGGGGAAAGAGAGAAAAGAGAGAGAAACGGTGGCTAGTGGTGGTGGTTTGGGGCTAGTACGGCGGCTAGAGGGCGGTCCGGCATGGTGGTGGCGAGCGGCGGCGCCAGCGTGGCTTCACGGTGGAAGAGGAAGAAGTTCACGGCAAAGACAAAAAAAGAGGAAGAGGCTGATCGTGAAGACGAAGGAGAGAAGGGGGAGGAAGACCACATTCCTGACTCAAATAATATATTTTGACCAATTGCGGAAATGACCAAAACGTCCTTTACTCATATTTTTAATCCGACGGTCCTGATTCGATCTTATCTTGATCCGACGGTCGAGATCGATTCTTACACAAAAATATCCAAGGGTATACTTGTAATTTCCCAAAGATCCAAGGGTAAAATTGTTCAATCAAAATTTTAAGGCAAAATTACCAAAATACCCTTTACCCTTAAAGCTTGCCCTTTAATAAATCCTAGGGGCATTTTGGTCACTTTCTCCGTTTCTTGTCCAAATTGAATTTTTTCGAAGGAATTAAGCGCACCAAAAATTCACACGTGTCACGTGCAACGTCATCCTAACGTTCCGTCGTGATTTCCTAATTTTCCGGTGTCCAATTTGGGCAAAAATTCAATAATTAAATTCTATTAAACACAACTCGAGCGTTTCTCGAGCTAACGGGCGGCTTGCTGGGGAAATTCGCAGAATCGACTCATGACTGATACTAAATCGAGTCACGTGCAAGTCCGTTCGGTGCGTGACAACCTCGGTTGTCATTAAAATTGCGAAGATCAATCACTTGATCCGAGGGGTACGATCGTTCGGTATAATTTCATAATCATTCGTCAAGTCGTTTCGTGGTCCAACGGAATCACCCGCGATCCACTACTAGGACAATGGCGAACTGACCCCTAACTATCCTTGGATCAGCCAACAGTGGTTCAAAATATCACTTCCGCGATTTAATGGTCGAAATCCATTCACAATCGAATTTTCTTTAGTCGCGCGAATTTAATTCCCCTATTAGCCTTTCCCTAATGGTTAGCATTCCCAAGAATGATCAGTTCCGGGCAAGAATTTACTGCGAGCACATTTCATAAAACTCAGTTATTTCATAATTTCCAATTAGCAAAAATTTCGGAATGTCACAGACACTAGATTCAAAGAATCACCTCATTAGTGCCACCTTACACTGTGAAAGAAAGCAAAAGAGAAGATGAGAAGGGACTGCGGTGGGAGAGAGTGAAGGCGTGAAGAGAGAAGAAAGAAAGGATGCATAAAGAAGAGATCAGGGTTAGGGTTTCAATTAAGTTCGGCTTTGATACCATGTTGAGAGAAAAAACTGAACTGATTGTTTGGTTAGGTCTATGTGACCCAAAACTATCTATTTATCATAAAGCCAAAATGCCAGAATTACAATATTACCCTTATCGTTGCAATACATAAAAATAATAAAGAAAATAGACAAATATGCCCCTATTAGCCAAGTACTCTCAACAAACCACCTCAATCAAAGCTCGCTACACCAACACATGAACGTATACATCTCACCATCAATTAAAATGTACCCATCACCGGTCCCCCAACCATCGATCGCCCCCGATCATCAACCATCACTACTCTTGCACAGAGCACAATTTCGGAGCAAACATACACGAAGAAGAGAAATTCTTAACATATTCTGTAAATCCACAATGAATACTATGATTCATTCACAAAGGAAAGATGTCAAAGGAATCAATGATAGATAAGAGTGTATGGAATTGATGTCAATTATTGCATGTAAATGCAGGATAAATTACGATCACCACAAAGGCCTAAAGGACAAGCCACCAGCCAAGGATCAAGACTGGGATTGATGGAGTTCACCACCAAAGTTTAAAAGGCAAACCACCGGCTAAGAATAAAGGACTTCGAGATAGCATAAGCTTACCACCAGAGCCTAAAGAATGAACTACTAGCCAAGGATAAAGCGTTTCTTGGCTCACCACCAAGGTATAATCCACTTTCCATAGATAAAAAAATCGAGACAGAAGAAACTCACCACCAAAGTCTAAAGGAAATTCCACCAGCCAATGATAAAGTTCTTCACGACTTGTAACATCCTGAATTTTGACCCGTTATCGGGACCAATAAAGTGTATATTGATTCTCGTGTAATTTTAGTAAGTCTCGCCCGGAATTGATCAATCACGGGATACTAACCAAATGGGAAAGGCTAAATAGGATCAGGTACGTGGACCGAGAACCCAATCGTGATAGGGCGCCGATTTCAACGAACGTTGAGGAAATATTTTGAACCATTATAGGCCGATCTCAGGAAAAGGACAGGTTGATATTGTTAGCAACGCACGATCGGATCGCGAGTGATTTCGCATGACCGAAAGTGCGCCTGACAAAGGAAACCCGATTCTAATCCAAACGATCGCGACCTCAGGTGCTAGTGATATTCCTCTCGTTCTCTCGATATTGAGACCCTCACAAGTTGGACAATCTTAGGTCGATACGCGTAACGCCTAAACAGCCGCCTGTTAGTGAGAGACCCTAAAACGACAAATCGAGTAAATTAGATCGCGATATTGGACCAGGACTTCGATATCAAAATTTCAAGGGTAATTACGACTATTTTGCAAGACGGATGTCGATTTGGAATGGCCATTCATGTTTGGGATTAAAACGGTTGAAAACTGAAAATTTGACAGAAGTTGAGAAAAAGGACGGTTTCGCCCCTGGAGACACCGAGGCCGAATTCGGAGGCCGTTTCAAGTTATTTTTCGCGGCCAAGGCCATTTTGGGGTAGCCAAGTGTGTTTGGAGTGATTCTGGACAAAAAGTAGAATTTCGACAAAAATTGGAAAATAATATTATTTTATTCCCGAAAACTTCGCTGTCGATTTTCGAGGGCTTAGAAAGTGAATTTCGCGATTCCGACTCTGGATTAGGTCTCACATGAATATTTAGGACCAGTATGAGCGAAAATTGGAATTTCGGTTCGGGACGGAAAAATGACGGAAATGCCCCTAGGCCATTTTTTGATTTATTTCGAATTTTGGGGGCAATTTTGGAATTAATCAAGGTTGGTTAAGGTTAACTAGGGTTGGTTAACCATGGTTAAGGACAAATGACCTTTTTACCCTTGCATTATTGGTCTAGAAGCAATTTTAGCCCTAGGATTAAGGGCATTTTGGTCATTTTGGCTAAGATCTTGACATGTGGCTTCCACCATGGGTTATGTTGACTACCCTTTGACCCCCTCTCTCTCTCCTCAGCTCTCACTCCCCGCGTCTCTCTCTCTCTTCTCCCGATTCTCTCTCTTTCTCTCGGCTGCTTCACTTCTCCTTCACCGTACAGCACCGTCGGCCACTGTTCACGCCGGAATAGTTGTCCTCGCCGGAGCTGCTGGTCACTAGCCGCCGTGCACAGTCCCCTGGTGCCGTCCCCAGCCTTGTCGCACCATTTTTCCCCGTTCCCGCCGCCCGTGGCAGCCGCTCCAGCCGGGTCGTAGAAGACGCCGTCACCGTCGCCGGGCTTGCCCGCCGGTGCCGCGCCGCCGTGCGCCACCCCAGCCGGTCAGCCTCGCCTCACCGTCTCCCTTTCCGTCAACCTCAGCCCTCCCTCACCGGCTCCTCCCCTGTTTTGGCCGAGCTTGGCCGTGAGCCTCACCGGACCGCCGTGAGCCGCCGGCTTGCCTTGGAGCGCCGCCGTCGATTGTACCGCTCGTCGGTAATCGGCCGCTCGCTCTCGTCGTCCCGCGTCGACATTAGGCGAGTAAAATCCCTAATCCTTGAATTAGTCTAATTGTGTTAGATTAGGGGTTTGATTAGGGTAATTAGGCTAGATTAGGACCTAATTGGGTGTGTTTTGTGCAAGGGATGATTAGTGGACCTAATTAGGACTAATTATAGTGGTTTAATGGTGATTTAGAGAGGAAATGATGGCTGTTTTGGGGTGGGCCTCAGGGGATCCGAATTTGCACAAATGGCCCAAATTGAGAGATAAATGGGCTTTTGAGTGAGGACTTGAATTGAACTTGTTTGAGGCCCATTGGAAGTTGTTGGAAGGCTATGGGATGATGCCATGTTTGCGGAATTATTACTTGAGATCGATTGGTCACGTTGAATTCCCAATTGACTATAGTATAACGAGTTAGACGTGCCAATAATGCTCTATAGGAATTGAATTTGTGATTCATGATGCTTGGCACATCGAGGCCTACGGGTCGAATATAAATGTGACCGACGGGTCAGGCATTCGGGTCGATTTATTTGTGAGGACCGACCGGTCAGGCCTACGGGTCGAATATAATTGTGACCGACGGGTCAGGCCTTCGGGTCGATTTAATTGTGAGGAACGACGGGTCAGGCCTACGGGTCGAATATAATTGTGACCGACGGGTCAGGCCTACGGGTCGAATATAATTGTGACCGACGGGTCGGGCCTTCGGCTCGATTTAATTGTGATGACCATTGGGTCATGTCCTTCGGGTCGATTTATACCACTGTGGGCCTTCGGGTCGGGCCTTTGGGTCGAATGATTTATGACCATTGGGTCATGACCTTCGGGTCGATTAAACTGTTTATGGATTATACTGCTACTGAAAGCCTAACCTGCAGGGCTGGAGAAACGAAATTAGGGCTGAGGGCCCGAATTATGTTAATGTGAATTATTGCTGGTTCAATGATTTATGTCCTTTTAATTATTTCTGGAGGTGCACGTTAGCCTAGTTTAGGAATAGGAATTTTAGTTGCTAAGTTTATCTCACGGTTGTGGTAAAACCGATTTTCAGACCCCCGTACCTAGGATGCTGAGGAGGGCCCCTCTTTTTGGATATCCACATCGGATTCAGCGACATGTTAGCGTTCATCCATGTGGAGACGGGTCAGCGTACGTTAGATATCACTCGGTTGTGCTGGTAGACGTGGGAGAGCAATATAACCAAACCCATGAGTATGTAGCTTGGTGTTATAGGGGAACTGATGGTGTAACTGGACCCCCGATCAGAACTTTTGACGTTCCAGTAGATGTTAATGGCGTTATGATTCCCCAAATGGCGAGTGGTGAAGTTTCTGATCCTCCAGCCTCCCTTAGTGTGAGCAGCGTAGGCGATACAGTGGATGGACCTATAGCCATGGACGAGGAGCAAGGAGATCAGCAAGTGATAGCTGTCGATCAAAACCCTGAGGAGAATGAAGAATTAAATCTGGAAGTGATAGGTGAGAATGCTGAAGCAGCAGGAGAAGTAGCAGAAGTTGGATCGGACGAGGAAATACTATCGGAGGAGGATTCTTCTGGGGAATCTGCAGCACCATCCGATCCAAACCGGGAGCCGTAGAGCAGGTTTCAGTGTTAGGAGTTAGACTAACCCTCTTTTGTTGTAACCCTCCTCTAGTTGGTTAGCCGTTACCCTAGGCCGCCGATCCTTTTTGTTTAGTGGCCTCTTTGATGCATTCTTTTTGGTTGTAAATAAATAGTTTGTATAAGTTTTAAAGGAGTGTACATATGTTCTTATATCTATTGCTGCTCATGGCTGAGTTTGTTATTGTGTCCGGGTGTATATATATATATATATATATATATATATACGTTGTTTCCGCATGTGCCGTGTTCTTTCTCTGATTTAGGTCTTCGGGTCGGTGACGCAAAAATCCTGGGAGCGTCACACGCTAAGTCGACCTACGCGCGGATGTTCAGCCTTCGTGGGGTACGGGGCGTGACATCCCCGTTCGAATTGGTATCAGAGCAAGGACAGCTCTGTTTGATCTAGTTGAGCCTTGGAGTGATAAGGAGAAATGACCATGGGTAGCTATAGGGTGACTTAGTGTGCTAAGTGTACCTCCAGAATGTTTGTGTTTGACTGTTGTAGTGATTATTTGAACCAGTAATATGTAGGTGCGGCAGGACCCAAGGTTAGTGTGCGAGTTCTTGGGTGAAAATTTTGTGCTGTTGTGTTAGCCGCATGCTGAGTGCTTAATTGTTTCTGTGTTTATACCTGCCTAGGACTTAGACCGGTTAGTTGGTTTAGGTCTCTAATTCCTGGATGAAATTATAGCAGGTAGTTGAGCACTCAAGGTAAAAAGATGAGCAGTGAAAGAGGAAGAGTGGGAAGAGCCCCAAGGAGGGGCGCAGGAAGAGGAACTCGAGGTGGAGGTCGTGCTAGAGCGAGAGCGATAGAAAACATAGTTGCGGGTGCTAGAGAGGAAGAGAATCCTAGAGTTGGTGTTGGGGCTGCGACAGACCCCAGAGTTGATGTTAGGCAGGCGGAAGATCCGCGCATGGAAAGAGTTCTCAGAGTTTTAGACAGAATTGGGAATGTAATGGATAGGCAAGCGCAGGAAAGAGAGAACGCGACCGCTCAGGCTGCTGAAGCTGCAGCAGTTGCTGCCGTCCATGAGAATCAAGCTCAAGCACAGCCAGTGCAAGCTCAACCAATGGTGGCACCGAGACCAATGCACCAGTTGGTGGAGCATTTCCTTAAGCTGAAACCGCCCAAGTTCACGGGCAGAGGTGACCCAGAAACCGCCCCGCGTTGGGTGGAGGAGCTAGAGAAAGCATTTGATCTGTTAGAGTGTACTGAGAGGGAGAAGATCTCCTTAGCATCGTATCAACTGCAGGATAATGCCCACGATTGGTGGAAGGCGGTTAAGGATAGAGTGTTTCCGGAGTTTATGGAACCGACCTGGGCGATATTCGTAGAGCATTTTTATGGACAGTTTTTCTCAGAAAGTGCTCAAGAGAAGAAAATGGCAGAGTTTATGAGGCTTCGTCAGGGACCGATGACAGTGGTACAGTACGAGGCGGAGTTTACCAGACTATCCAGATTTGCCCCGAGAATGGTTGAGAATCCCTTGGACAAGGCTCGAAGGTTCCGGGATGGACTGAAATCGGAACTTCGCACTCAGATGATTTTATTGAATATCAGAGATTATCGAGAGTTATATGAGCGAGCCCAGACTATGGAGCGGGATCAGATTGAAAGGGCATCAGCATCGGGTTCGAGGTTTATTCCTAATCGGGACAATCGTCGCTTTGTAAAGAGACCAATGGCCAGTAATAGACGGTTTGTTCCGCCCCCGAGAAGGATTATCGGGAAACCCAGTCAAGCGCCAAATAGAATCGGAGCTTGCTTTCGTTGTGGGAGTTTGGGACACCAGATAAAGAATTGCCCCCAGCAACGAGTTTTGGGACCCCCAGGACCACAGCAGCAACCCCGAGCGGGAAATCAGGTCGGGAATCCCCCACAGGCTACTCAGGGTAGACCACCGGCACAAGGACGAGTATATGCTATGGCGCGAAAGGATGCTGAGGACGCGCCGGGTGTGGTCACAGGTACTGTTTCTCTCTGCAATCATGCGGCTTATGCGTTATTTGATCCCGGGGCAACCCATTCGTTTATTTCTGAGCAGTTTGTTAGATTGGTTGGTCTGGAGCCTGTTTTACTTGAGATTATGTTGTATGTGACAACCCCATTGCATGATAGGGTGTTAGTATCATTGGGGTGCTTGGACTGTAAAATTGTGATTGGAAATGTTGAGGAAAGGATTGATTTAGCTGTGTTAGCCATGTATGATTTTGATGTGATCATTGGTATGGATTGGCTGACTAAACAGAAAGCCGTTATGGATTGCGGCAGTAGGACGATCCAATTTAATCCGATTGGACGTCCTAAGTTTGAATTTCAGGGAAACCGAGGAGGAACCTCGATCCCTTGGATTTCCTCAGTGGAGGCAAATGAGATGCTCGAAGAAGGTTGCGAAGGATATTTGGTTAATGTTAAGGATCCGACGTTGGTGGAACCCAAGTTGGAAGAAATCTCTGTAGTATGTAATTTCCCCGAGGTTTTTCCTCAAGAGTTGCCGGGTTTGCCACCAGAACGAGAAGTGGAATTCGTAATAGAGTTGGCCCCAGGAACTGAGCCAATTTCTAAGGCCCCGTATCGGATGTCGTTGTCGGAACTGAAAGAGTTGAAAGTTCAGATGCAGGAGTTACTAGACAAGGGATTTATTCGTCCTAGTGCGTCTCCATGGGGAGCGCCAGTCCTGTTTGTAAGGAAAAAGGACGGGACGTTGAGGTTATGTATAGATTACCGGCAGTTGAATCAGGTGACTATAAACAATAAGTATCCACTGCCAAGGATCGACGACTTGTTCGATCAATTGCAAGGGGCATCAGTGTTTTCCAAGATTGATTTACGGACAGGGTATCACCAGTTAAGAATTCGGAAGGAGGATATACCCAAGACTGCATTTAGGACGAGGTACGGGCATTATGAGTTTACAGTCATGCCCTTTGGTTTAACGAATGCCCCTGCAGCTTTCATGGATCTGATGAACAGAATT
The DNA here is from genome assembly GCA_031216235.1 of Syzygium jambos. NCBI lineage: Eukaryota > Viridiplantae > Streptophyta > Magnoliopsida > Myrtales > Myrtaceae > Syzygium > Syzygium jambos. The sequence continues at coordinate 24,816,117 of CM062222.1, forward strand.
TTTAAGGAATTTCTGGATCAGTTCGTCATCGTGTTCATTGACGATATTCTGGTGTATTCGAAGAGTTCAGAAGAACATGAAGTGGACTTGACTGAAGTTCTACGGACGTTGAGGGAACATGCGCTTTATGCGAAGTTCAGTAAATGTGAGTTCTGGCTTAGCAGGGTAGCATTCCTTGGACATATCGTGTCGGGAGAAGGAATATCTGTGGATCCGACTAAGATTGAGGCAGTGCTTAAGTGGCCCAGGCCGACATCAGTGACAGAGATCAGAAGTTTCTTAGGATTGGCTGGCTATTATCGACGTTTTGTGGAAGGATTCTCGTCGATAGCCACGCCCTTGACTCGATTACTGAAAAAGGAAGTTAAATTTGAATGGGACGACAAGTGCGAACGAAGTTTTCAGGAACTTAAGCACAGACTGACGACAGCTCCAGTCTTGACTATCCCCTCTGGACCTGGTAGATTTGAGGTTTATAGCGATGCTTCATTCAAAGGACTTGGTTGTGTGTTAATGCAACATGGAAAGGTAGTTGCGTACGCGTCACGTCAGTTAAGGCCTCACGAGGTGAACTATCCGACGCATGATTTAGAGTTGGCTGCCATTGTGTTTGCACTCAAGATCTGAAGACACTATTTATGTGGGGAAAAGTTTCAGATCTATACGGATCATCAGAGCCTCAAATACTTGTTCTCGCAGAAAGAATTGAATATGAGGCAGCGTAGATGGATGGAACTTCTAAAGGATTATGATTGCGACATCCTGTATCACCCTGGAAAAGCGAATAGAGTGGCAGATGCACTGAGTCGCAAGTCCAGCATGGCGCATTTGATGATCAAGGAATGGACGTTATTGGAAAAGCTTCGAGATTCAGAATTTAAATTGGAATTAAGCCATGTGTCGAATCTGCTGGCTACTTTGAGGATCGAGCCGGAGATTCAAACTAAGATTAAGGCTCTGCAATCTACGGATCAAGAGATTCAGAAAATGGTAGGAATGGATGCCTCGGCAAGGAAGCCAGATTTCCAAGTATCAGAAGATGGAGTCCTGAAGTATAGAGGACGATGGTGTGTGCCGGATGATATTGAGCTTAAGGAAGAAATATTAAGAGAAGCTCATCGCAGCAATTACAGTATCCACCCTGGCAGTACGAAAATGTATCAGAATCTACAGCAGCATTATTGGTGGAACGGATTGAAAACGGATGTGGCCAGGTATATGGCTAAGTGTTTGACGTGTCAGCAAGTAAAGGCACAACACTGTAAACCTGGAGGATTGCTGCGACCATTGGAAATCCCCGAGTGGAAATGGGAACATATCACCATGGACTTTGTAACGGGACTACCAAGGAGTCAGAGAGGGCACGATTCCATTTGGGTGATAGTGGATAGACTGACTAAGTCAGCGCATTTTCTAGCAGTGCGCAAGGATTTTGAGTTAGAAAGGTATGCAGAATTATACGTAAGACAGATTGTTAGACTGCACAGAGTGCCAATGACGATTACATCAGATCGTGATCCGAGGTTTACAGCGAATTTCTGGAAAAGTCTGCAGACGGCCTTGGGGACAAAGGTGCAGTTCAGTACAGCTTATCATCCGCAGACTGATGGGCAATCAGAAAGAACAATCCAGACTCTTGAGGATATGTTGAGGGCTTGTATAGTGGATTTTCAGGGTAAATGGAAAGAACAGCTGCATCTGGTAGAGTTTGCATACAACAACAGTTATCAGCAGAGTATCCAGATGGCCCCATTTGAAGCTTTGTATGGCCGAGCGTGTAGGACTCCCGTGTGCTGGGATGAAGTGGGAGAACGGAGCATTACGGGCCCAGAGTTAGTACAGCAAACAGTGGAAGCTGTTGAGATCATTCGAGAGAGGTTAAAGACAGCACAGAGTCGATAGAAAAGTTATGCCGATCGGAGACGACGACATCTGGAATTTCAAGTTGGGGACCATGTATTTTTAAAAGTGTCGCCTATGAAAGGATTATCCCGATTTGGCAAGAAAGGGAAATTGAGTCCGAGGTTTGTTGGCCCGTTTGAGGTTTTGGAAAAGATTGGCGATATGACATACAGACTGGCCCTGCCACCAAATTTGTCCCAGATACATAATGTCTTCCACGTGTCGATGTTAAGAAAGTATGAACCAGATCCGACACACGTTCTAAGATACGAAGAAATAGACGTGGACGACAGGGTGTCGTACGTGGAGAGACCGGTCAGAATCGAAGATAGGAAGGATCGAGTGCTTCGGAATAAGACAATCCCGATGGTTAAGGTAGTTTGGGAGCACCACGGGACAGAGGGCGCTACTTGGGAAAGCGAGGAAGCTATGCGACGTCAACACCCCCAGTTGTTCGAAGAGCAGGTTTGAAGTGCAAATTTCGAGGACGAAATTTTTGTAAGGGGGGAAGAGTTGTAACATCCTGAATTTTGACCCGTTATCGGGACCAATAAAGTGTATATTGATTCTCGTGTAATTTTAGTAAGTCTCGCCCGGAATTGATCAATCACGGGATACTAACCAAATGGGAAAGGCTAAATAGGATCAGGTACGTGGACCGAGAACCCAATCGTGATAGGGCGCCGATTTCAACAAACGTTGAGGAAATATTTTGAACCATTATAGGCCGATCTCAGGAAAAGGACAAGTTGATATTGTCAGCAACGCACGATCGGATCGCGAGTGATTTCGCATGACCGAAAGTGCGCCTGACAAAGGAAACCCGATTCTAATCCAAACGATCGCGACCTCAGGTGCTAGTGATATTCCTCTCGTTCTCTCGATATTGAGACCCTCACAAGTTGGACAATCTTAGGTCGATACGCGTAACGCCTAAACAGCCGCCTATTAGTGAGAGACCCTAAAACGACAAATCGAGTAAATTAGATCGCGATATTGGACCCGGACTTCGATATCAAAATTTCAAGGGTAATTACGACTATTTTGCAAGACGGATGTCGATTTGGAATGGCCATTCATGTTTGGGATTAAAACGGTTGAAAACTGAAAATTTGACAGAAGTTGAGAAAAAGGACGGTTTCGCCCCTGGAGACACCGAGGCCGAATTCGGAGGCCGTTTCAAGTTATTTTTCGCGGCCAAGGCCATTTTGGGGTAGCCAAGTGTGTTTGGAGTGATTCTGGACAAAAAGTAGAATTTCGACAAAAATTGGAAAATAATATTATTTTATTCCCGAAAACTTTGCAGTCGATTTTCGAGGGCTTAGAAAGTGAATTTCGCGATTCCGACTCTGGATTAGGTCTCACATGAATATTTAGGATCATTATGAGCGAAAATTAGAATTTCGGTTCGGGACGGAAAAATGACGGAAATGCCCCTAGGCCATTTTTTGATTTATTTCGAATTTTGGGGGCAATTTTGGAATTAATCAAGGTTGGTTAAGGTTAACTAGGGTTGGTTAACCATGGTTAAGGACAAATGACCTTTTTACCCTTGCATTATTGGTCTAGAAGCAATTTTAGCCCAAGGATTAAGGGCATTTTGGTCATTTTGGCTAAGATCTTGACATGTGGCTTCCACCATGGGTTATGTTGACTACCCTTTGACCCCCTCTCTCTCTCCTCAGCTCTCACTCCCCGCGTCTCTCTCTCTCTTCTCCCGATTCTCTCTCTTTCTCTCGGCTGCTTCACTTCTCCTTCACCGTACAGCACCGTCGGCCACTGTTCACGCCGGAATAGTTGTCCTCGCCGGAGCTGCTCGTCACTAGCCGCCGTGCACAGTCCCCTGGTGCCGTCCCCAGCCTTGTCGCACCATTTTTCCCCGCTCCCGCAGCCCGTGGCAGCCGCTCCAGCCGGGTCGTAGAAGACGCCGTCACCGTCGCCGGGCTTGCCTGCCGGTGCCGCGCCGCCGTGCGCCACCCCAGCCGGTCAGCCTCGCCTCACCGTCTCCCTTTCCGTCAACCTCAGCCCTCCCTCATCGGCTCCTCCCCTGTTTTGGCCGAGCTTGGCCGTGAGCCTCACCGGACCGCCGTGAGCCGCCGGCTTGCCTTGGAGCGCCGCCGTCGATTGTACCGCTCGTCGGTAATCGGCCGCTCGCTCTCGTCGTCCCGCGTCGACATTAGGCGAGTAAAATCCCTAATCCTTGAATTAGTCTAATTGTGTTAGATTAGGGGTTTGATTAGGGTAATTAGGCTAGATTAGGACCTAATTGGGTGTGTTTTGTGCAAGGGATGATTAGTGGACCTAATTAGGACTAATTATAGTGGTTTAATGGTGATTTAGAGAGGAAATGATGGCTGTTTTGGGGTGGGCCTCAAGGGATCCGAATTTGCACAAATGGCCCAAATTGAGAGATAAATGGGCTTTTGAGTGAGGACTTGAATTGAACTTGTTTGAGGCCCATTGGAAGTTGTTGGAAGGCTATGGGATGATGCCATGTTTGCGGAATTATTACTTGAGATCGATTGGTCACGTTGAATTCCCAATTGACTATAGTATAACGAGTTAGACGTGCCAATAATGCTCTATAGGAATTGAATTTGTGATTCATGATGCTTGGCACATCGAGGCCTACGGGTCGAATATAATTGTGACCGACGGGTCAGGCCTTCGGGTCGATTTATTTGTGAGGACCGACGGGTCAGGCCTACGGGTCGAATATAATTGTGACCGACGGGTCAGGCCTTCGGGTCGATTTAATTGTGAGGACCGACGGGTCAGGCCTACGGGTCGAATATAATTGTGACCGACGGGTCAGGCCTACGGGTCGAATATAATTGTGACCGACGGGTCGGGCCTTCGAGTCGATTTAATTGTGATGACCATTGGGTCATGGCCTTCGGGTCGATTTATACCACTGTGGGCCTTCGGGTCGGGCCTTTGGGTCGAATGATTTATGACCATTGGGTCATGACCTTCGGGTCGATTAAACTGTTTATGGATTATACTGCTACTGAAAGCCTAACCTGCAGGGCTGGAGAAACGAAATTAGGGCTGAGGGCCCGAATTATGTTAATGTGAATTATTGCTGGTTCAATGATTTATGTCCTTTTAATTATTTCTGGAGGTGCACGTTAGCCTAGTTTAGGAATAGGAATTTTAGTTGCTGAGTTTATCTCACGATTGTGGTAAAACCGATTTTCAGACCCCCGTACCTAGGATGCCGAGGAGGGCCCCTCTTTTTGGATATCCACATCGGATTCAGCGACATGTTAGCGTTCATCCATGTGGAGACGGGTCAGCGTACGTTAGATATCACTCGGTTGTGCTGGTAGACGTGGGAGAGCAATATAACCAAACCCATGAGTATGTAGCTTGGTGTTATAGGGGAACTGATGGTGTAACTGGACCCCCGATCAGAACTTTTGACGTTCCAGTAGATGTTAATGGCGTTATGATTCCCCAAATGGCGAGTGGTGAAGTTTCTGATCCTCCAGCCTCCCTTAGTGTGAGCAGCGTAGGCGATACAGTGGATGGACCTATAGCCATGGACGAAGAGCAAGGAGATCAGCAAGTGATAGCCGTCGATCAAAACCCTGAGGAGAATGAAGAATTAAATCTGGAAGTGATAGGTGAGAATGCTGAAGCAGCAGGAGAAGTAGCAGAAGTTGGATCGGACGAGGAAATACTATCGGAGGAGGATTCTTCTGGGGAATCTGCAGCACCATCCGATCCAAACCGGGAGCCGTAGAGCAGGTTTCAGTGTTAGGAGTTAGACTAACCGTCTTTTGTTGTAACCCTCCTCTAGTTGGTTAGCCGTTACCCTAAGCCGCCGATCCTTTTTGTTTAGTGGCCTCTTTGATGCATTCTTTTTTGTTGTAAATAAATAGTTTGTATAAGTTTTAAAGGAGTGTACATATGTTCTTATATCTGTTGCTGCTCATGGCTGAGTTTGTTATTATGTCCGGGTGTATATATATATATATATATATATATATATATATATATATACACACGTTGTTTCCGCATGTGCCGTGTTCTTTCTCTGATTTAGGTCTTCGGGTCGGTGACGCAAAAATCCTGGGAGCGTCACACGCTAAGTCGACCTACGCGCGGATGTTCAGCCTTCGTGGGGTACGGGGCGTGACACGACTCATCATCAAGAAAGAATCCACTTTTTAAAGATAAAGAAACCGGGGATAGAAATTCGCTCACATAGAGGAAAATCTCATATATTAATATACTCAAGTCTTTATGTTCTTTTACAATGAGATTACACCTCCATTTATAGAAATATTGCTAAACAAAAGAGAATGCTCTTTGAATTCCCAAAAACCGAGTAGATTCTTCAAAACTGGAACCGCACTTATCTAACAGGTCCTGAAACCACACCTTTATCTAACAAGTCCAGAAACCGAGTAGATTCACCACCGAACAGAACTTGGAACCTACCCGCTGGAATAGATTCTGCATTGTTTGGAAGTTGGAACATACCATGCATACCCTGGAACCTGAAACCTACTCTATCACAGGTTCCAGGGTTGGTTGCACGATCTACTCAAATTCTATCCTTATTATAAATTGATTGATTGTAGTGAACCATCGCCTTTGATAATCATAATTTACTGCTACAATCCATTAACCACAACTTATATTAAGACACACGAAAAATATGAGACATTAACAAAGTAAAATTCTTAGTCATAAAATGGAAGTTTAGATTATTGGTTATAGATTATACAAACATTATTGAACGATTACTTACCAAAAAAAAAAAAAAAGAAAACATCATTGAACGACCTTACCAAAAAAAAACATTATTGAACGATATTGAATACTGCAGGATCACGCGAAGACATAGAGCAAAAAAAATACAAAAACTTGTTACAGGTTCCAAATTTTACCTACCTAGAACCTGGAACCTATTTATCGAAATAGGTTTCCTAATTTTTAACCACCCTGCATATCTTGAAACCTGAAACCGGATAGGTTTCCATCGATCTAGTTCTCCGATATTAGGTTCTATGCCTGAAACATGCTCACCCCTACTTGTAGTTAATTGCCACCGTTGAGTTTGAAACCCTGTCAGCGAGCGTAACAACTCTCTTTTCAGGAACAAGAGTATCTTCATCCCGGGAATACACAAGCACGTTTTCAAACTGGTGAAGGATAAAGCTTTATCCTTGGGACGAATTGTAGACACACCTACAAATAGAAAATTACAAAGGAGCTGGGACCTTTCGCCTTCCATCTTTTCTTAATTTGGTAGTGTAGTTCCTTCTCCTTTATAGGCCTTTGCTGGTTTAGTGTTTTTGCTCACCCTTGTAGAGTGGCTCCTTCCCCTCTTGGACTTTTTTGTTCCTTTGGGGCCTAGGGCCGTCTCTTGTGTTTCTTGTACATGGTGATTTTGAAAAGTAATACAAATCCTTACCTTTACCCAAAAAAAAAAAAATTAGGCCATCATGTCCCTTATGCCTTGGGCTACACATGTGCTACAATGGCTGGGACAAAAGAATTGTGATCCCATGAGGGTAAGCTAACTCCAAAAACACTTTCTCAGTTCAAATCGCAAGCTTTAACTAATCTACATGAAGTTAGAATCACTAATAATCGTGGGTTAGTAACATGATAGTGACTTCTTTCCTGGGCCCTGTACACTGCTCTTCACACTATGGAAGATGACCATACAAATCATGGCCTTAACCACAATGAGGGGAATGCGGAAGGCAGGGCTAGCAAATGGAGAGAAGTCATAACAAGCTAGGAAGGCTGCAATGTATGTGCCCATTTATAATATGAGATTTCATGAGATCAATACCAGTAGTTCTCAAAAGTTAAGATGTTAGATAAATGTGTGGTTTAATATTTAAATATTATATCATACAAGTTGGATTCTACACAAACTTTATTGACTATTTAAAATTACAAATACATAACAAAGTTAGATTATGGCTCCTATTTTTTTTTAAAATTACTTTAAGGTTTTGCAATTAATAATCTTAATAGTCCTTGTCTAGATATGTCATTTTATTACGAACTGTTTAGTTTAGTTCAAAATATTATCCAGTGTAAAATTACAGAGAGTTAGAGGAGCATATTGGATGTGGAAAAAAACCAAAGAAACGTTCTTCGTAAAATACCTCAGGAACCTTTGCAGCAGCATAATGTCCTGGCAAAATAGTCGCTCGGGGGAGTCCTTGGGACAGGTATCAGTTTCCCAACAGTGTCAAGAGGCCAACTGGATTACAAACAAGTAGAATAACAAGAGAAGTAAGCAGCACGTTGGCGTTAGTGTAGATGGGACATGACCAAAAAGCTTACATACTCTCTAACACACATGTTCATCAGTTGAGCAAGGTTGAATGCACTCTAAAGAAACCACACAAAACACCAAAGAGAAAATGAAATTCCATCATCGAGCAAATAAAATCAGTCAGGACCAGCCCTGAGAGGGTATTGCGTCAGGAAATTCACGACACTTCAAGCTTGGTACTAAGCCAGCCCAGGAAAATAAAGGCAAGAGAAAAATCTGTCACTATTCAGGAACCAAACACACAGAACCAGCTCACCCCAAAAGGACGACGAGAATTTCAGAAAAAACATAACGGTATGCCCAGCCGCGGACCGAATAGAAAGAAAAGGAACCAACTACTTGTTTCACCATATGAGTTGTTGAAATCTATGTCAGCTAACCTGATGAGACCGATAATTATCGATATCAGCCACTGCTTCCAATCAAGCTTTACTGATGAAGTAAATGTTCCAAGAAACTCAATCATAATGACCTGAACGAGTACATACAGAAAAGTTGTACAATGGAGGATTTCATGAAGGAACACCAAACACATCAAATAAGACTAAGCATGACTTACCTGAAGAATAAGTGTTACACCCACTATTACCATGAAGAGGTGGTTTCTGGTGACTCCTTTGAACACATTCAATTCATCTGGTTTCCGAGCATTAAATTCGTTGAAAATCTGCAGCGCAAATGATATACTATTCGTCAGTTGTTCAAGGAAAAACATTTAGCGTTAGCCTCTTATCAAGCAAAGAGAGCAGTTCACCAAAAACCATCCAATTACAAGCCTCTGTTTCCCATATGTGCCGAAAGAATGTTCGTTCAAGAAAAGGGTTACTCTGCAACCGCATCATATAAAATTGAGAATAAAACAAATTTTCATGAGGAAGCAGAGCTATGCATCTTCGTCTTCTGATTCTCACAACACCCTATTACAAAAAAGAACAAGAGCATCCACTATTTCAATTTCAAGAGAAGTTTTGAAATCAAATATGACAGAAATTTCACTATAGATCAACAATTTAATTAGATGATCCATTTTCAGGACGATGCAGTAGGGCATGCTATTCGCCGTCATGTCTCAGAACCTGGATGCACAATAATAGCACAATTCTGTCCTGGATAAGAGTAGCATTTTAAGCTAAGTTTTCACAACTGTCCACACTATTCACTTCTAAAAAAAAGTAAAAGACAAGTGCCAAAATGGAATAATCACTCATGCACAAATTTGATTCCAATATAAGATTGACTCAAAGAATGGCACTTACTTGGCAAAAGACAAATGCATTGAAGATCAAAGTATTCTTCACTTTGTTTGCATGATCACTGCTATCATTCTCTAGGTTTAGCAGGCTCCTTCCTCGAAAATTGAGAACAAGCAGGACACAAACTTGATAAAAAGACTGCAATAAAAAATTTACATTTGTAACTTTTGGTAAACAGTAGATGGAACTTAGCACAGAGGCATTTAAATTGATCTTTACCTGTATCAGCAAGTTCCGCCACATAATATTGGTTATGAGAGGTTCTCTGGTCATACAAGATTCAACCAAATGCATCATACATCTTACAGTGAACTGTATATGTTAGAGAAAATAAGAGATTTCTGGAAGATAACTTCCCATATTAGAGATATTTTGATAATTTTGTTGATTCTCCATATCTTTCAAATTGCATGTATATCTTGATTGATATGATATATTAGATAGTCATATAATAAAGTCTATGAATAGGCTTATGTATTCTTCTTCAATATTTATCGAAATACATAGAAATTCCACAACTTAATTTTCTGCTTTATTCTTATCTGCATAAATGGGTGGGGAATTCAGAAAAGAACAATGAAGATATCGAGGATATGGGCGCAAAAGTGGAGAATTGCTTAAGACAAAAGCTTTACTGTAGAAAAACAAAAAATATTTGCATGAATCCCACACACAAACACAGGGCTCAACCGATGATATAATTGCTACCACCAATAAATTTTTACCTCCGACCCACAGGTGGCCTATGCATCAGGTGATCTGTGGGGGGCTCTGTGGCCAATGCAAGTGCTGCAAGAGTGTCCTGGATGAGATTGACCCAGAGAAGCTGCCCAAAGAGGAAGCCAGCTAAGCATAGGATTTATACAGATACAAATATGTGTAGGAATAAATCGAACAATCTCTGAGTGAGAGAGAGAGAGAGAGAGAGAGAGAGAGGGGATCAAACCTGCACTGTATTTAGTGGAACTTCGCCAGAGGAAACAGCAGCAATGACGTTTATTGCAATAGCTGCAACATTAATTGTAAGCTGGAACTGGATAAATTTCTGGATATTTGCATATACAGATCGTCCCCACCTGACAACCTGCATGGTGTACATGACAGGTGAAGATGATTTTAAGAAATTTAAGGACTTTGTCCATAAAAGGAATTCCGTTGAAACTCCTTTTGCATCAACAGGGTTGTCAACAAGATAGAACTCAAGATTACGAAAAAGAGAAAAATTAATAGCACGATAAGAACTATATTATATTGGTCATCCTCCTTCCACCCTATAAATTGGTGTATGCAACCGCATGCTGCATTTTGCAGACAATGTATTTAAATGCATACTGCCAAAGAAAAAAAGGAGGCACTGAATCAAAAACGAAAAGCAAAAAAAGCACAGAAAATAAAGACCAAAAAAGAGCAATCTTACATCACAGCTCATGCAGTTCAGCACATATCCAAGTCTCATAGGTCATATAATTACTCAAATATAAGAGATTAAGAAATCTCTAATGGATCGATATGTGATTGAACCTTAGTTGGTGGAATAAGGATAACAAGGGTCATTTCCGTATTTGACAAGAAAAGATATAGGAACTACTATGCCCCAAGCGGTGAGAGGAAAGAGTGAAAATTTCCATCAATATCACTCTGTTGCTGAGATGTGAGATCATAAGCTAATCATGGTGGCAAGTACTAACCTTCACAACAGAAGTAAAATTATCATCCAAAATAATGATATCGGAGCTCTCCTTGGCAACTTCTGTCCCTTGAATACCCATTGCAAGGCCAATATCCGCCTAAACACCATAAAAAGTTCACATCCCAACAACAATACAAGAGAGAAAATATATCCAATCAATGAATATTATACCATGAGCAGGAAGTGTAAAACATATGTGTAATGTACAAATGATAATGTACCATAAGACAACAAGACCCCAACGAGTGTACAAACCAATTTAGTAACATTTATTGCACCCAAGTTACTTTGTGTTACACAAAGTCCAATCCAAAAACTCAAACTATTAAATGGAGGGAGACCACATGAATATAAAGAGCATTTATGATCCGTTGTCAATCGATGTGGGATAATATTTCAACACCCCCAATTTAGGACCTGTTGTCAATCGACGCGGGATAATATTTCAACACCCCCACTCACATGCAAGTTGGATTAACGTGAAATTTTGACTACACACATTCACATGGAATTTTTACGTCACACATTCGCGAAAAGGATAGCATTGGCTTTAATACCACGTTAGAAAGTCTAACCCAAAAGCTTAAGCTATTAGGTGGAGGGAGACCACATGAATATAAAGAGCATTTAAGACCCGTTGTAAATCGATGTGAGATAATATTTCAATACTTTGACCATCTGCCAATCAACCAAGGGATTTAAGAGCCTATGGATAATTGAGCAGCATAATGCAAATGTGGCTGCTGGTCTAACCACATCATAAGTAGATCTGAACCTTCCCATAAAAAAGAAGAAGAAGATCCAAACCTCATGTAGAGCAGGAGCATCATTTGTGCCATCTCCAGTGACAGCAACTACATGTCCTCGTTTCTTCAGAGCTTGCACAAGCAGAAGCTTGTCATTTGGCGAGGATCGTCCCATCACCTAAAAATGCAAGGCCCGATCAAATTTCATTCTACACCAGAAGAGGGGAAAATAACGGAAAACTAATCAACGAAAACATACGGATATCTGTTCTGCAGTTTCTTCCCTTTGGACTTCAGATAAGGCACGAAATGCTCTTCCTTCAATGAGATTAGGCTCAATAGCATCTGCATCAGAGCCTAATATCCCACATTCCAAAGCAATTGCTTTAGCAGTTTGAAGATTGTCGCCTGTAACCATGCGTACCTACGCATTGAGAAAAAGGATACATTTTACAAAAAAAGGCAGATTGGAGGACCTAATTTTTCCAGCCATCTTCTAGACTTAGGAGGATGCTTTGTGGATATATGCGCATGTAATTTGCATAATTTCTGGCATCAAAATGAATAATAAATGTCCAAAAGCTTAACAGGGTTGATGGAGTGATCTAACAATAAGAAGAAAGAGAAAATTATTCTCTAATAGAAATGATCCACCTGTTTCCCTTAATGGAAAGGACGAAACAAAGTATTCGCATGACTCACAGGATGAATAAAATTATGAGACTGCAGGAAAATGCCCAAACATAGAAGTGGCAAAAAGCCAAGCTTGGTTTTCAGAGGATTTAGTGGGTCATTGTTACCTTCACGGCTTGTCACCAATGAAAATAACATCAGGTCTCAGTCTTCATAAAAGTCTAGATCTAACAGAGCTAAACGAATGTTTTTTTTTTTTTTTTTTTTTTGGTAAAGGTAAATGTGAGCTAAACGAATGTTCATCCATGAAAAACTGAAACATGACTTAAATCAAAGATTTATGAATGGGAAAAGAACCTACTTTAACACCAGCTGCTTGGCATTTTCTTACAGCATCCTTTACACCAGGTCGACATGGATCCTGCAATGCAGTGGAAAATAAACAAAAAACAGAAGTTGTCGATCAGTTATAGAGACTGTTAAAAAGTAGCAACAAATTCAATAATTTAGATGCAAGACAGCTTGTCATCAGTCTATTCTATTTGTCACCTGATATAAGAAGAAGCCATAATCGAAAAATAGATCGGTTTTAATTGTCAAAACTAGAATAACTATCACTAGCATAGATGAATTACGCCTGAATCAACATTATTATTGTTATAATTCCTCATTTAGCATCAGATACAATGCCAAGTCACTATCATTTATCATGAGTGCACTTGGGAACCAGAATCCCCACCTTCTATGAACTGAATGCTATAAGCATCTATATAGCGGTGTAACAGCTGTGTTTTTCGTCATAGGCATTCAAAGCATGGTGAAAACGTTATATATTGCAACATAAAATTAAATATAAGGTGAAAGGACATACTAAAAAATGCAACGATGACAACGACAATTATTGGCACACTATAACTGCTATCAAAATCATTTTCCATGATATAGGTTTAGAACAGAGAACATTCTCATGCTCAACAATTTGCACACAATAATTGCTATCTAAATCATTTTCCATGATATATGTATAGAAAAGAGAACATTCTCATAAAAGCATTTCATGCTAATTTCTCAAGGAATATATCTGAATGAAAAATAAAGAGACTTGAGTGAAGGATATGTACCTTTAGGCCAACAATAGCCAGTAAAATAAGCTCGTCCTCAGGCAGTGCCCACTTAGTTAATTGTTCTTCAACAGTTGGAATGTCTTTCAAGTCAATGGTCCTATATGCAATGGCAACACAGCGTAGACTACTAGCAGCCATATCTTCAATAGCTTTCATAAAAAGCATCACCTGCAACCAGGGGTTATGATCAGGAAATGTTATATAATATAAAGTACAATTTATCAGAAACACGAGATATACTGATCCTCAGGACTTAGTATGACAATCATTAACAATAATATCAGTGAGAAGAACAATTAAACTTGTGCATGTACAACTGCAGGTAACTGATCTTTCATTTCTTCATTGTTGGTGGTATAACAATTTTTACATATCTTGCTTGCATATTTCACAAAGCTTGGGCAACATGCTTTTGACTCCAGCATTCTTTATTTCCACCACTTGTTTAAGAATCATATAGTGGAATGAATTAGGTGGACACTAGTGCAAAGAGAATCTGGTGAATCGTGATGGAATGTTTTCCAATTATTGGGTAGAAAGTGTCTAGTTAAGATTACTATCATCATTTTAAATACAGAAAGGGACCCTATTTCTAGACGACTTAGCAAACTTCCATCAAAATTGTGACGGAAAAAGGAAAAATAATTCCTCAAAACCAGTGCAGCGCCTTCTCACAAATAATCATTTGCATTATCAGATTCGAGCTCAACCACAATTTAACTAGCTCAAAGACATCCTTGTCATAAAGGCTTAATCTGATACACCTTTTCTTCGTCCAATGCAGCCACCTGATCGTTTAAATCCATGTATTGGGTACATGAGGACAAGACTATTTCGGCAGCTCCTTTCCAGTGTACATGAACCTCGGAGTTTGTCTGTGCATACAACAAAATGGACAACCTTTTAATCCTACATTAAACTGCTCAACTATGTCATGATGCAACATTCTGAATCTTCAGTAAAGTATCCTCAGTTAAGAAAAGAGAAAAAGCATTAAAGCGAAATATGTAGAGAGACTGAAATGATTCATCTAGATATAAGGCATGAGGTGGTGAAAGAGAACTCTGAGAACTGTTTCATCATAAGCAAAGCAAAATATGGACCAGAGACGAGAGAATTATCGACCAGAAGAAGAATTAAAAAAGCTGTAATAATTAGAAACGAAGTTCGATTTCAATGACTAATGTTGACCATAGTGACCAAAATCTTTCAGCACACACAAAATGACAGGGACATGATAGGGAAGAGAGAACTTTTGGCACATTGGAAGTACCAAGTCAGCTTTTGTCATTGGGAAGGCTAAGTGACTTCTGTTGGAATATTTTCAACTTACTTTATAACCATTAAGCTGGCAGAATGTACAACAAGATCAGAAGGACTGCTCTGCTTTGGACGTAAAACAAGATATTCTGGGGCTATGACAATAATTGTGATCCATTTCCCAAATTCTCTAGATTTCTCAAGAGTGGTCAACTAACTTAATCATGAAGAAAACAACAAGTGTCCAAGTTGAAGAGGAAAACTTGAAGGTGAAAAAAAAGACTGCTTAATCATGAAGAAAGAAGAACCTAGAAAGTGGACAACAAGTAAAACCAAGCAACGTACAGGTTGTGAAACAAAGAGATGTCAAGTTGAAGAAGGAAAGCTTCAGTCAAATGTTGAGTTCAGTGAACTTGTAAAAGAAGAAAAAATTGTGCGCTACCATGTCAGTTAGGATGCCTATAAATAGGCATTACTCATTCATGTCGAGAGCGTGTGGAGGTGAGCTTAAAACACATCGTATGCTCCTCCATCAACACCTCATCCAACTGCTCGCACTACCATTTCTATAAACTAAATAAACTATATCCCATGGCCTATATTTCTTAATCTATCCTATATTTTTCCCTTATCCATCCTCTAACACATATGTCCTACGCACATACACACTAGCGCGTCGCTAACAACAACTATCTATCAAAATCATGCTTTCACACACTCAAATTTTTAATGTAGCATCAGAACTCCGAAAACCCAAAATTACTGTACATATGTCGAGAAACACAAACTAGCATGCACGTTGCTATAGCATATAAAAGACAAATTCAACAATTACCAGCTTTAATGCGACACCCCCTCGTTTCTTCATAGAATTAAACGGGCAAACATGAATTATTGAGGACTGCGATCGGGTCGCTTCAAAGTTCATACCAAGCTACCAAGAAGAAAACAGCATATAATCAGTTTGAACTTCAGAATCTAAGGAGTTGCAGATGTAGCATATTTAAGTTGAGATTGAAAACCTCAAGTCCCCAACAAAGGATGGCCTTTTCTGTCGGTGAGCCAGAAACCTCGACAGCTTCCCCACCCTGCAGATGTCAGAAAACAAATGATAACCATGCTTTATAAACTCCAATGTCAAATACTCTGCCTCTAATAGCTTTGGGATAAGAATGCCATAATTTTAGTATGCCGATCACTTATATATCATAACTTTTTTTTCGACCACTTGAGTGACATAACCTTTAAAAAATGCTGACTTGAATGTTATAACTATCAATAGATTGCTTAACTGTCGTAACTTTTTGAAAGATGTTCACCCAAGTCCTAAAAATCCAACTTGGCATGGCACTTGGGGTAGCACTTAAGTGATCAATTGAAAATATTATATGGAACTTGTTGGGTTTATTACTTTAGAGTATTAGCAAGTTGGGGATATTTGTGTAAATGTATTAGGCTTAATCCTGAGCCTATAAATACTCTTTGTTATCTCTGGAATAAATTGAATTACTCTTTTATCATTAACATGGTATCAGAGCACAAATTAAAAACCTAAACCCTAAAATTAACACCTCTCACGGTAAACCCTAGCCACCACCACTGTAGATCTCGCCGGCGCCACTGTAGATACCTCCGGCGACCTCTGTCCGGCGTCGCCCAAGGCCGGCGACCCTCCGTCCGGCGTCGCCCAGGGCCGGCGACCTCAGATCCGGCGAGATCTGAGTCCGGCGACCCCAGTCCGGCGTCAACTAGGGCCCACGACCCTCCGTCCGGCGTCGCCAGGCCCTGGCGACCCTAGTCCGGCGTCGCCCAGGCCCCGGCGACCTCCATCCAAGGCGCCCAGCTCCGGCGCACCTCCGGCGACCTCCATCCAGGGTCGCTGACCTCCGGCGACCTCAATCCAGGGTCGCCCAGCTCCGGTGAATCCAAGAATAACACACGTGGAACTCATCTAGGGGAGTTTCCAAGGCCAAGGGTTATGTGAAAGTGATTTGTGGAGTTAAATTTGCTGTTTTTCATTGTGGTTTGTGAAGATGGAGCATTGAATTTGGTGGTGATGGTGTATTTTTTGGCTGAATGTGATGTTTTGAAGTGTCAGTTCCCTGAATTTTGTGTTCTATAGTTGGAGTGACATGTGGGGTTACTGAGACTTGCGGAAGTTACATAATAAGTGGGGTGTGTTATCGGGTCAAGTTTCCAGTGATTAGTGATTTGTGAGGATGTCTACTGGTTCATCTAATTCACCGTCTATTACTTCGGGGTTGGGCTCCTCTAGTGCTTCTTTGAGTTCAGTATCTTTTGGTTCGTATTATAGTATGACTAATCTGCACAATACCTTGATCAAGTTGGACGGTACCAATTACCCTTCTTGGTCTATGGCTCTTTCGACTTTTATTTATTCTAATCGCCAGTCTAGATGGCTTGAAGAAGAACCACCTGCAGATTCAGCTAGTCTAGATGAATGGAAGTACGTAGGTGCTACTTTGCGTACTCTTTTATGGGGAAGTATGGTTGAATCTATTCGTCATCTTTTCATAGATTGCACTACAGCTCGTGAGGTATGGACAAAGTGTGCTTTATTGTATTCTGGACAGAATAACATGAGTCGAGTTTGTGATATGTGGGAGGCTTTATTTGAAGCCAAAATTGGTGATGCTAGTTTGGCAGAACATTATGCTCGTTTTGCATCTTTGTATCAGCGCCTCAAGTCTTATTTTCCACCTGCTACCACTGTTACTCAGATGCAGCAACGAGAAGCAGACATGATAACCGTACTCTTTCTTCGTAGCCTTGGTCCAGATCATAGTGCTCTTCGTCAACAGATTACCTCTCAGAGCACTCTTCCTTCCATTGAAGAAGTGTATTCTCGAGCTGCTCGTTACACTTCCAGTCCCAAGACTTCAGTAATTTCAGATAGTAGTGCTATGGTGGCTCGTGGAGGTCAAGGGACTCGTGGTCGTATTAATGGCCGTGGACAATGGAATTCTGATAGTTCTTACCGTGGTCGTGGTCGTGGTTTTCAAGGCCGAGGTGCCGTTCGTGGTGGTGGTAGTAATACTTCTAGAGGAGCACGTGGTGGTGGTCGAGCGAACCGTTTTTGTACTCATTGCCAGCTTTCTGGGCACACTGTTGATTATTGTTATGACCTCCATCCTGAACTGCGGGGTCTACATGCTTCTATTGATACTGAACCTTGGGCTCCTTCCCCTGGATCTTCTTCTGGACAGGGTACAGTACAGTTAACTCGTGCAGAATATGATGAGTTGGTTAGAGCACGACAGAGTGAGAGTGGTACTATCTCTAGTCCTACTGCTACTTTAGCACAGCGTAATGATTCTACATGTCTATTGTCCAGTACAACTCCTCATTCTTGGGTTATTGATTCGGGTGCCACTCATCATATGACTGGTGATCCTCGTCTTCTCACATCCACCTCATCTGTTCCTTCTATGTCAGTCACCTTAGCAGATGGTTCTCAATCCAAAGTTACTGGTACAGGTTGTGTATCATTGAGTTCCTCGGTCTCCTTACCTTTTGTTTACCATATTCCACACTTTCCTTACAATCTATTATCAGTCAGTTCTATTACTCGTGATCTTGATTGCGATATTATCTTTTCTTCGTCTTAGTGTGTTCTTCAGGATCGGAAGACTGGACGCCGAATAGGTGGTGGGCGTGAAACTGGTGGATTGTACATCCTGGAACCTGAGATTATTGCTGCTGCTACAACAGTTCAGAATAAAGCTGTGGATGATCCTTATCGATTACATTATCGTCTTGGTCATCCATCAGCAGACGTACTCCGTCGGTTTCCTTTTGTGTCTAATTCAGGTCTTCAGTTTAATTGTGAAACGTGTCAGTTAGGTAAACACCATCGTGAGTCTTTCTCTCCTCGTGTTTTGAGTCGTGCGTCACATCCATTTGAGTTAATTCACTCCGATGTGTGGGGTCCTAATCGAGAGTCTTCATTTGATTTTCGGTATTTTGTCACTTTCATTGATGATTGTGCTCGTACAACTTGGTTATATTTAATAAAAGATCGTACTGAAGTTTTTCATTCTTTCTGCCAGTTTTATCATAAAGTACGTACGCAGTATGATTGTTCTATTAAATGTTTACGTACTGACAATGCTCGTGAGTACTTTTCTTCATCTACCTTTATTCCGTTTCTCAAATCTCATGGTATTTTACATCAGAGTTCTTGCGCTCACACTCCGCAACAAAATGGAGTTGCTGAACGTAAGAGCCGTCATTTGTTGGATGTTGCTCGTTGTCTTCTTCTTCACACTCATATACCTAAATCATTTTGGAGCTATGCTCTACTTACAGCGTGTCATCTTATTAATCGTCTTCCGTCCTCTGTGCTGAAAGGAGCTATTCCTTATGCTCTTCTTCATCCTGATCGTCCTTTATGGTCTGTTCGCCCTCGTATCTTTGGATGTGTCTGTTTTGTTCATTCTTTGTCTCCTGGATTAGACAAATTATCACCTCGTGCTGAAAAATGTATATTCGTTGGTTACTCCCGTACTCAAAAGGGATATGTGTGTTATAATCCTACTCGTCGTCGGGAGTATGTTTCTGCTGATGTGACTTTCTTTGAGGATAAAGCATTCTTTGGCGATGATCGTCCTCCAGCACCATTAACCCTGGACCTTCAGCCATTGTTTGTTACTTCTGATGCTGCTCCACCAGATCCAGGCTCACCAGCACCAACCCCTCTTCAGGTCTATACACGTGGTCCTCGTCCTATTTGGGATAATACATCTTCACCAGCAAGTATTCCACCACCACCACCAACTTCGGTCCAGGCTTCCGATCCTCTTCCACCGTCTCCTGACAATTCTCCTATTGCTCACCGTACTCGATCTCGGTATCCTCTTTCTAATTTTGTGTCTTATCATAACTTAAGCCCTCAGATGTCTGCCTTTGTGTCGTCTCTTGCTTCTATGTCTGTGCCTAGTAGTGTCCAGGAGGCTTTGGCCCATCCAGGGTGGGCTCGTGCTATGGAGGAGGAGATGGCTGCTTTACATCATAATAAGACTTGGGAGCTCGTTCCCTTGCCGGCTCATAAACAATTGGTAGGTTGTCGCTGGGTGTTTGTTGTCAAACACCATCCAGATGGTTCAGTTGAGCGCTTAAAGGCGCGTCTTGTGGCCAAGGGCTATACTCAAACTTATGGTATTGACTATGATGAAACTTTTTCTCCGGTAGCCAAAATTCCTTCTGTTCGTATCATTATTTCCTTGGCTGCTCGGTCTCAGTGGACTCTTCATCAACTTGATGTAAAAAATGCCTTCCTTCATGGTGATCTTCACGAGGAAGTATATATGGAGCAACCACCTGGGTTTGTTGCTCAGGGGGAGAAGGTGTGCCGATTGCGAAAAGCTCTTTATGGACTTAAGCAATCTCCTCGTGCTTGGTTTGGCCGGTTCAGTGATGCGGTTATTACTTTTGGCATGCATCGGTGTAGTGTGGATCACTCAGTATTCAGTATGTCATCTTCAAAAGGATGTGTTATTCTTGTTGTTTATGTTGATGATATCATTGTCACAGGCAGCGACGTTGAAGGCATACGACAACTCAAGCAGTTTCTTCAAAAGGAGTTTAACACTAAAGACCTAGGTCGTCTGCGATATTTTCTTGGCATTGAAGTTGCCTATGCCAATGGTAGCATTGCTCTCTCCCAGCGAAAGTATGCTCTTGACATTCTTAAGGAGGTTGGCTTACATGATTCTAAACCTGGTGACACACCTATGGATCCTGGAGTGAGGCTTGACAATGAACAGGGAGAACTTCTTCATGATCCAGAGAAGTATCGTCGATTAGTAGGCAAGTTAAATTATCTTACCATTACCCGTCCGGATATTTCATTTGCTGTTAGTGTGGTGAGTCAGTTTATGAGCTCTCCTCGTACTAATCATTGGCAAGCTGCTTTACAAATTGTTCGATATTTGAAGAGAGCTCCAGGTCAAGGACTTGTGTTTCATAATCAAGGTCATCTTCGTATAGCTGGTTATTCCAACCCTGAATCTTTGGAGGTGATAGGATATTCTGATGCAGATTGGGCTGGTTGCCCTATGGATCGACGGTCTACTTCAGGATACTGTGTATTTCTTGGTGGTAATCTTGTGTTGTGGAAAAGTAAGAAACAGTCGGTTATTTCCCGATCTAGTGCAGAGGCTGAGTATCGTGCTATGGCTAATGTTACCAGTGAACTTCAATGGGTTCGTATGTTGTTAGCTGAGATTGGACTACCTATGACCGGATCATCTATTCTGTGCTGTGATAATCAATCTGCTATTCATATTGCTAGCAATCCAGTGTTTCATGAGCGAACGAAGCATATAGAGGTGGATTGTCATTTTGTTCGAGAAAAGGTGAACTGCGAAGACATACGGTTGGTACACACACGTTCTGAAGAGCAACTAGCAGACATTTTCACAAAGCCTCTTCGACGTGGACAAGTTTCATATATTTGTCATAAGTTAGGACTTTTTGATATGTACGCTCCAACTTGAGGGGGAGTGTTGGGTTTATTACTTTAGAGTATTAGCAAGTTGGGGATATTTGTGTAAATGTATTAGGCTTAATCCTGAGCCTATAAATACTCTTTGTTATCTCTGGAATAAATTGAACTACTCTCTTATCATTAACAGAACTTAAGTAATTGGGAAAAAATTGATGACACTTAAGTGAAAATCATACATATGCTAGGACACTCAAGTGATTTAGAAAAAAAAAGTTATGGCCTCAAGTGAGCACTATACGAAAATTCTAGTACTTGAGGTGTCATTTTTCCAATAACTTAAGACCGGTAGACATACCTCAGGGGTGAAAACACTGCCATTGGTATTCTGTGCAATACCTTCAGTGAGTAAAGAAACCATTGTTGTGGGTAGCTGTGAACTGCTATTAGGAGAGTCCATTTTCTCCCCACCAACATAAGCTTCAACAACTGTCATCTGTCAGATAATGAAGAACCATCATCAAACTAAACCTTCTTCTCGACAACAGACCTTGAATTCAATAAATTAGTTGTTAAAGATTAAGCTTGCTTGAAATATTTTAATCTTGTAAATAATAAAAATTGGGAAAAGGAAACCATCTAAATGTAATGAGATACTAAAAAGTTAGGGACTCGACTAGATAAACTATTACTTTCTACTTTATGCTTAATATAAATTTTGCGAGGGATATACTTTGCCTTATTCTTAGCCCAAAGCATCTTAAACGTGCACAATATACAAATGATGACACATAAATTGACATATAATTTTTTTCATATTCCTTTGAAATTTGAATAATATTTTAAAATTTGGCAAGAAAGCAGAAAAATGGTTTATCTTTTCTTTCAAAAAGAATAAACTAACTGGCCCAGAGTTTTTAGAGGTTGCACCACAAAGGGGAAAAGTAATCATCGTACCTTGTTCAAAGTCAAGGTACCAGTCTTGTCACTGCATATGGTCGTGGAAGATCCCATAGTCTCACAAGCTGAGAGTCTTCGCACCTGCATAATTTACTACTTCTAAACCTCATTCCATATTTATATTTTATATTCCATGAAACAGGTTTGATAGTTCAAGAGTATGTACCAATGCCTTGTCCGCCATCATTTTTCTCATTGAGTAAGCAAGTCTGCAAAGTGGGGGAAAGAAAATAGGATACGGATGGAGAGATTAGAGTAAAATGGACATCATGATTGTCCAAATCTGTTAGTTATTGCAGAAAGATCAGAAGATGCCATCAGCATCACGCAAGCAAGCGTAGATTGAGATTGTCAGTCAGATGCAGGCATGCAATGTTTGTCAGTAGGACAAGTGGGACTTTGCTAAAAGATACAAGATGAACACGACTAGGGGGATATGTTATTTCACTTTATTCCTAAGATTATCCATAGACATCTTTAAAAAACAATCAACTCAAAGTTCAGCCATCCATTGACATATTCATGTCTTCTTTGTAAATTGGCTTAATTTCTCATAAAAGTAACATAACTTCGATGATCACATATATTCATAGTGTCCAACATTCAAACATTCCTTGCAAAATCACTACACGATGTTGTACATATAGAGTTCCTCATAGATGTGTTCGACCATGAATCAATGTTCTGAATTAAGGGTAGACCTATGTTGCTAAATTCACATCCCTACAGGGTCCTAAAGAACACTTCAAGGAATTGCATGGTTTGAATTCCTGTGCAATTTTTACGTAAATGAACTCGAGAAGAAACAAGTTTGGTTGAAAGTGCTTACGTCAGTGTAACAGCTAGAGGGAGCCCTTCAGGCACTGCAATAACGACAATTATGACCTGTGCATCGTATCGTCCATCATGAAAAGAGGAAGAAAGAAAGGAAGGTTTGGCTGCACAAAGGCAAAATATTGAATGCTACCCACCGAAATCATGAAAATCTTGACGGCTCCATCCACAGTGCTACTAACACTAGTTTTTCCTGCCTGAAACTGGGGACTGCCATCTAGATTTTTCGTATGGCCAGTAAAGTATCTGCACATGCACAAGTTGACAGCCCATGCGCACATAAGCACTTGTGAGAGAGAGAGAGAGAGAGAGAAAAGAGAGAAGACGATTATCAACTAAATGGTGCTTGCCTCGCCATAACCACGATCAAAACCGCTGCAGCTAAAGTCAGGCCAACATTCCCAATGAACGTGGTGACTCCACTTAAGCGTACCTATTCATGAAAGGCAATCATATTCAATGTCCACTAAATTAAAGAGATAATGGCACAAATGATGCATGAATTTTGCTCCAATGTGTAATGTTGTTCTTGTACTTTTGATACGTGCAATGTGATCAATTAACTCCGGCTCAATGAGCAATATTGTCTTTAGATTTTTAATTTGTTCAAAATGATCCCTGAAGTTCAGGTAAATATTCAATATACTACGTATATTGTAGGAAAATGTTTAAAGGTGCATGGACCACTTCGAACAAATTAAAAATTTAGGAACGACATTGCACATTGAACCAAAGTTCATACACCATTTGTGTCATTTTCTCTAAATTAAACAAGGATATGATTGAGCCAAAACACATATAAGCACACGCATAAGCACACGCGCATAGACAACACAAGAATTATATAAGACCGAGTATGGAACCCAATCACAATCAATCTTCTCTTTACTCTTTAGCTGGACTGGGATGGATCTCACATTTAAACCCTCTCCTATTACTTTCTATCCATATATTCCACAAAATGTTGCAACAAAGAGTGTTCCGAAGTCATCCATTTATCTGTCAGAAACGCCTAATTTCAGCTGTTTCACCAGCCTCCAGAATGTACCAGGCCAATCTGTGATGACAAACCTCTTTCCATAAATTTCCTTCCCTAGCTTGTTGTCCTAATTTGAAGAAAGCTACCTTAGTTCCAGCAGTTCCTCCAAAATATTTCCATGGAAATTACAGTTAATACCGCCTCCTTGTGGGGCAATGTAAAAAAGATTCATGGTGAAAGTTTGTACCATGTTGAATGCCCTATCAAAGATTAGGTTGTCTTTTAAAAGTCTGAAATAATTCCCTGCAAGACACCAAGGGAGGGTCAACCCATGTGCCGAAAGAGCCGAAAGCCAAAAGAGAGCTCATTGATGATTGAAGGAATCCACAGTAAGTCAAAAAATCTGTCTATTGATCATTGGCGCTGATCAAGTCTACTGACAAGTAGTTAGATTTGGTCCAACCCATTTACATAATAATGTGCAGAAATCTTTGTTAAGACTTCTTACAAATCCATCTTTCTGCACATGATTGTCAATAGCATGTCAGTCAACCAAATGAAACTTTTACTGCTTTCATTATCATCTTCCCAAGGTTCACAACTCTCCCGCTTTTGTGCAACTGAAGATGGAAAAAGGAAATAAAGAGAACTAAAGGAAGATTGGATGCGCTCTCAATCAATGTTAATCTGCCCCCTCAACAAACAAATCTGATTAAGACCTGTTCCTTCCTTTCCACTCTCACCAAATTGTCGCTCCAAACCAAGAGTTTTTCCCAGATGAACCAAAGGAAGACTCAACAATTCATCAGCAATGAACCAACCCGAACCTCAGCTTACTAAACACATTATCAATCTCTTCGGCGGAGCAACCTCACTTTGTTTTGAATGGATTTCGAAATGAGACATGGCTTGAAAACAGAGAAGCAAGCATCTTAAATATCTTAGTTGATCACTTTCAATCACCAGCATATTAGAGATGAGGGATTTGAACAAGGCTAATATCACTCAGTTCAACCTTAAACCAGCCGAATGTGTCACTCCTATTGCTTTCAAATCTTATGAAGAACTTTCTCGACAATGATAAAGGAAAAGGTGAAGCCCGGATATCACAGAAGACACCAGCAAGTATTTCAGAACCTGATCCTGCTACGCAGTACCCAAGCAATCATTCGCAAATAATCCTTTCCTAAATCTGGTAAAGATTATAATTTCAGAAATACTAGCCTTGATCCTGCTATACAGCACCCAAGTGCTCATTGGCAATGACATCCTCAATATATCTCCCACAGATATAGCATTTTGATAGGGGAAATAATCTTTTTTTTTAATTGCAATAGGGGGAAATGATCTTTGCCGCATCATATTATAGACTATAAGCCAAAACCTTAGAGATAATCAATTAATGAATCATACCCATCCTCAGCACTTGCCACATTAGGAAACAATGCACTAAAAGAAGCATTGAGACTTTTTGCCAAAAAGAAGTTAATAGAATTATTTGAAATCGATGGAATTATTTGGAACAGCTTCTCTAAGCACAGCCTAGCAAACTTCCACACCTCCAATTGTCAAACGTCAAATTTAGGAGCTCTGTCTCGATATTCCAAGGCAACTTCTACATCTTAAAGAATGAATTGCTTTCTTAGCTCATCTCATCTTTGTACTGCAATCCATCATGTCAAGTAAACGCCTCCACATCTCTCCAATCCAGACTCTGCCTCATTATAGCCAATGCACTTCATTTTCTCCCAGAATCTCATTATCCACTAAAACAGACACCTTTCTAATTTCCAGAATACCAAAGCAATTTTATTGAATCATATCAATTTACCCTTAAGGATTTTAAATGCTTGCCAACACAAAACTTGGAGAAAAAACAGAGAAACCACTCCATCAATCAACATGTCCACGTAAAGCACACAGCACAAATAAGTACAACTCAAGATAAATTAAAGAAGGACCTGCAAGGGTGTCTCTTCACCCGTGTCTTCTGAAATACTGGTCATAAGCATCCCCCATTCAGTATTAATTCCAACGCTTGTCACCTAGCAGAACGAAGATATTGTAGGCAATTTGAATTCTATTTGAGGGAACAACATGAGAATGTGTCTGTGAATGCGAGAAACAGCAATCTTTTTTCAGGCTCAGTAAGCACTTCACCATCTGGAATTATGAGGAATTTCTTCAACACTAGTATGTGCAGCCAAAGTTACATCAGAAAGAGAAGCTGCCTGTGGAAAACAATGAATATTACCTGACCAAGGCTACTACCATGTGCGATTTAATATCACCCAGAAGCATGTGCAACAGAATACAGCAGAAAGGACAGTCTAGCACGTAACTTGGAGCTCAACTACATTTCCATATTTATTCCCTCAGGGATTGCACTTAAACAAATTACCAAATTCAATTGTCTTGAACTCTTGATATCATACGTCAAAACCTTTTTTTTAGAGGACATTCAGATGCAAAAACTTATGGGAACATCTTAAAACACAGTGCACAATTCGTCAGTCAATCAGCAGGACTTGATTTCATATCAATATATCTTGTAAAATATGGCATCAAATAGAGTGGAAGGGCACGATATAACATTTATGCAGCCAACAGCAACCATTAAAATGGATATATTTGTTGTGCATCTGAAGAACTGTTAGTCAACAATGAGGGAGCATAATGGGGGACTATGACTGTCATAGATGCAAGTGCTAGAAGCAACTGGACTTATCCCAATCCACTGTACAGAATTGTATTCATTTTAACAACTAACATGAGACTCCATAAATTTTCACAGAAATGATGTATTTACGACCAAGAAGAATTTAAAACAAAAGAAACTGCAAAAAAAAATATTAGTTACCAGCATGGTACCACTGCCATCAGCCACTTTGCATCCAGACATTAGAAAAGGTTGCCTTGAATTTTTATGAACCTGTACAAAATAACAAATAAGAATTGCATTACATGATATAAGATCCAGAAAAACCAGCAGAATGCCATACAAGTTTGCTCTCTCCAGTCATGCTAGATTCATCGATTGCAAGAGAATGACCAGAAACAAAAACTCCATCAGCAGGCACCTAAGGATGATCAAAGTGGATATAAGGCTGAATTACTTCCAAACACCGAGTAGAAATCTCAAAGAATATGAAGCAGCTTACCTGATCGCCAATATTAAGGGGCACAATGTCACCAACCACTAGATCATATATTGACACCTCAACTCTACGACCACCTCTGACAACCTACAAGTATGTTCCGCCATATTGAAAGCAAGAGAAAAAAGTATAAGGTTCATAAACATCAGTCTGAGTGTATATAGCATACCTCCATGTAAATGTTTCGCTTTTCTTCATTTAAGTTCTGGAATTGAAGGGACTGTCTATAGTCACTTATAGCTGCAAAGTATTCACAAAGGTATGAAAGATCCTTTTAGGTGAACCGCGACTTATTTTTTTTCAGTCAGCTTCCACATGCTTTCATCATAAAATTCCAAGTGTATAGCTGAGAAAAACTTAGTCTAACCATCATTGATTCTGTCACGATAACTTAAATATTAAACAATGCTTTTATCGAACGGCTGCAAAAAGCACTCGCCTAAACTCTCTGCCGAGTTGAAGCACAGGCTCAGCGCTTCGCTTGGTCTTAGCCGAAGCATCATCACCTAGTAGCTGCTTAGACGAGCGCTTTAAGGTGAGGAGCTTCACTGCTGAGGCAACACCTCAGTAAAGTTGTTTCTCTTCGCCTAATACTTTTTCTTTCTTTTGACCTTTTCATCTCTGTTCAAATAAAAGTGAAGGAAATGTGGAAATTTTTTTTCGTAAAGAGGCTAATCTATGTTCTAAACTTATGAGAAAAGGTGGACAACTTCTGTCTTCGGCAGAAATAATACAGAAGCTTTTCTGCTATTCCTCTCCCTCGACATAATCTCAACATATCATTGAATATGTATAGCATCGTTGCAGACTTTTTTACCCTCCCCTCTCTCTGTCTCTCTCTGTAAAAATTCAAATAATAATCAGTTATATATATAACTAAAAAATAAATATAGACAGATGAGACTAGTAACTTCAACTGTATTTTACCTCTCGGACATCATATGAATTAATGGTACCAAAAGTACAAAGTAAGCATTGATTAACCAATAAACCTGCTTATATCCTTTTGAACGTCAACTCTGATACAATTCATCATTTGAAAAATTTCGCTAATCAATAAGACTTTCTTCTCTTTTCAACTTCGCAGCTCTCTTCTCTCATGCATGCGCCTAAATTAACACCTAGCACCTTATGCATTACAAGGTCCTAGCACCTAGCACTTTTAACAAAGTTGATTGTTAGTAGTTTCGCAAATTCTCACATGATATCAGAGCAGAATATCGTGAGTTTAAATCTTTCAGCTTCCTTATTTGCCATCCGGTTATATATTTCCAAGCTTCAATCTCAGGCCAATGTCCAGCCCACACATGAGATGGAGTGTTAGAATATCAAAATATGAAATCACACCTTCATCCTTGACCAAGAGAAAAACAAAAGAAGTCATGGCTTCATCAAATAGCATTAGCTTTTGAAATAGTTGACAATAGTCCCATAAAATTACACAAGATTATCACAAGGATTAGAGGCACGCGAACAAGACCTAGGCACAAAGCTAGAGAAAGATTTTAGATTTTGATTGTGGCAATGACCCTACAAAATTTCACAGATCCATCAAAGAAGCTAGATTCACATCGACAAGTCCTAGAAACAAAGGTAGAGAAAGACTTTTCAACATATGAAAAGCATTGGCAAATCATTACTCTATGGATAATGTCCCAGAAAGCAGGGGAAACACGCTGATGAGAAGCAATTTTCTTGCTTTTGTTTCGATGATGCATTAGTTTAATCACATTGGAACCTCCCTAAGGCCATGTTCGCTTTAGTGGCTTGTACATATGCATCGTACTCCAGCATCCATTAGCTTGGATTGAACCAAATAAACTTGGACTAGATTGGGGTACAAACTACTGGCCAAGTAAACCTAGATAGATCTGGTTTTAAGATCAGATACCTCAAATTCCCACATTCATCACTGCAAACACTGGCTCAGCACGGGTCGCTTTGCTAACTACAGATGTACTCACAATCAATCTAGGCTGTTCAATCACCGTTATCTGCAAGTTGTCGAACACCAAGGGCTGTATTAGATTACCACGGTCCGGTACTCTCTCTCTCTCTACTTCATCTCTTCTACGGAATCCACAGAGTTTGGGAGGACCAATCTAGCTGCTGCTTGAAAATGGACCGATGACCATAGCAAACTAGAAAGTTTTAAGCTGGCTGTTCTTTATTTTCGCTTTCTTTAGAGTAGTGCGTAAGAAAAATTCACAAGGCCGTAAGCATAACTAAGGCAAAAGAACACGAAAACAATATCAGTCCTACCAATCCTAGTCTAATAAAAAAATCTAAGGTACCATAAAGTATGATCATCCTTAAAATTCCCAAGAACATCCAGATATCTGGCTCACAAGATGAATGACTATTGTATAATCAAGAAACATTATTAGCAAGTTTTAGCAATTGTGAAGAGAATGGGGAAAAATACATGTATACACCAAGTACAAACACCAGAGAAATTCATACCGGTGACAGCAATCACGAGGATAACTGCAAAAGATATGCTCACACCGTCGTACCATCCTTTTTTAATGCCCTAGATAGGAATCGCAAGCAGAAATCAAAAAAATTGATAGCACAAATAACACATATAATTAAAAGCAAGCAGCACAAACGTTGAACCTATAACAAACTCACAATATGTCCGGACTAACCTTTGCTTTTTACTATTTGCTTAATCTAAATCTTGCACACCCACTTTGACTTTTCTTAAATCCAAAATACTTGAAATTTTCACTACCTACAAATACTGACACATAGATTCACAAATAAGTATTTCAAATTTGGGAGGGAGAAAAAAAAGTACTTTTTGCTATTGGGATAAAGTGCATTGAAGTCCTAAAACTTGTCACAAAGGTGCAATTGAATCCTAAAACTTTTAAAAAGTACAATAAGTCATAAAACTTAACACGAAAGTATAATCGAGTTCTAAAACTTTCAAAAAATGCAATCAAGTCCTAATACTTATCACGTAGGTGTAATCGAGTCCTAAACCTTTCAATAAGTATAAGTGTAATCGAGTCCTAAACCTTTCAATAAGTATACTCAAAGAAAGGGTTTGATTGAATCAATTTGATAAGTTTTAGGATTTGATTACATTTTTTTGAAAGTTTTATGACTCAATTACACTTACGTAATAAATTTTTGGACTTAAATGCACTTCTTGAAAGTTTTAGGACTCAATTGTACTTTCATGACATATTTTAGGACTTCCGATGTACTTATCAATTTTGCTATCTAGAACTTTACACAAACAATCCCTTAGTCAGAAGAGTTTGCACTATTAATGCACCGACTTTTAGGTATACTTGACCAGTGTTTTCTAGATAGTCGTTAACATGATACTTAGTAAAATGCTGAGGGATGTGCCTAATATAACAAAACACAAGCATTTGTTTCAGTAATACCAGCATTCTGAAACAAAAGAGGCAATTTGACATCTCTTGTTTGAATTAATATGTTCTCCCCAGCTTACCTCGGTCTTTATTCCCAGCGCCATAGAAGCCACAGCAGCAATGATTAGAATAATCAACGTGAGATCCTGCCAAGCTTCCCAGAGGAAAATCTGAGTAGACCCAAAATTGGGGGGACAAAACAGTGAAGCAAACCATCAGCACATATTTTCCATCTTCAACGAAGAAGATTCAAAACTTCGGATGCTCACTTGTTTCGCGAAAAACGAATGATTTGGAAAACATTCTTCTAAATCATCGCTCATGTCGCTTATAAAAATGAATGAACAAGAAATATTTTCATCATTCACAAAGATGTTTAGACATAAATTGTTGTGGATGATTAAATATTTTTCATTGACTAAGTATTTTAAGCGATATAAGCAATCATTTTTTGGGAAAATATTTTCAAAATCATTCACGGTCTCGCAAAACAAATGGTGCCTTCTTGTGGATACATAATACGTTCGGATATCTTACGTACGTGTACAAACCTACATACCCAAAAGCTTTTTCCTTGTTTACGAGGATATGTGTTCGACCCGAATGCATTCCTTCGTGCTTGTAAATCAGCATCATCACCACAAACACCCTTCTCTAAGTTTGTGTTTAAAGAATTCGACAGCCCCATGACCTGAATCAAGAAGTAGCAAAGATTAAGAAGACGATACCTCATTCTTCACGAGTCTAAGGACAATGACATTTTTCAAGTGAATTTACCCCCCCATATTCCTCAAGTGCAGAATGATCATGATCTCTCGTCATCAAAACAAGTTGGTCTTGAGAGATTGTAAAATCACCACTTGGGACTGGGGATCTTGCAGTTTCTGCCATTAGCACCCATGAATTCAACCATAAAGCATGCAGCATGAGAGTGAGAGTGAAATGAGAAATTTCTACGCATCAAGCTATGGACTGAAAAGAAAATTGATCATTTAGTTCCATTGCTGGACATATTTGTGACTCAAACAGAAGTTAAGGTGAAGAGTACCATCAACATCTTCCCCAGCAGCTTGAGAGAGATGCGCAGCCTAATTCCATGAAACCAACAAACCCCAAATTATTACTTATATTGCTGAAACGGCACAAAGCTATTAAAGTCATCAATGGCGAAGTTCGTACTTGTATGGCTTGAGCATTGGCTCCAATTGTCCACGGCATCTGCTTTTTCTCTTCCTCCTTCAAGTCCAGGGTGTATCGAAAGCGGCGAGAGGAATTCCGAACAAGAGCTGCTTGCTGCATTTTAGCCGTGCAACCAATTTGCAGTTAATGATTGTTTGATGGCAAATTAGGATTCTAGTACAAAAGAATAGCCCAAAAAACGCAGAGAAAATCACGCAGTATCCATCAAAGGGTCAGCCTCAGGGTTACAAATAAGCTGGTGATGAAGAATCGGGTAAAACAGACGGATATAATCACATTCATAAATTTTAAGAAAGCTTTGTCAGATGAAAATAAATGACCACATAAAAAGTAGGCGTCACCTATGACATTTCATCACACGACATGACATGCGCAATATGCACATGTGTGCTCTAACTAATAAATCAGTGTTAAGGAACTTTACCTTTCCAAAAGAAAGTGATCAATCACAAGCAGATGAGCGTAAAATAGTGGAACATAAGCATATCATTATATATGTGGTTAATTAGACAAATCTTTTTTCAAGCAAAAAGTAACTTACTGATTCTCCGCCAAAGCTTACAATATTGTTCAAACTACAAACACAATGGAAAAAAGAAGTGTGTACGATTCGATGTGCCAAGTTAGTACATTTTGAATTCAGTTATCCAACTTTCGAAATCAGAAACAGCTGCCCCCAGGCACTAGCAAAGAAGTTTATAGATTTGCCATGTAAATGCTCCGTGATCACACACTTCGTTGAGTTCAGTAGTCAAGTTGCGACGACTTCATGAAACTCTAGTCACAAAAACAGGAATAAGAGCAAAGCACAGTCACTTAAACTCTGCAATTCAAACTCACAACACATGAAGTTCCGATTATCCAGATACGAAGGCAGAATGTAGAGAGTACCGCACCCGCCAGCCCTTGAGGCGATCAACTGGAGCATTCTTCGTGCTGATGATGCCGAACGGATCCAAAGACGAACCCTCATCTGAATCCCCGGAGATTCCGCTTCCGGCTTCCACATCGCATTGCTTCCGGTCAGGTGAACCTTGGAACAGATTCGCCATCTGTATCTGTAAAAATCATTGCAAGGGAGATGGCCTCGTCACACACTCGCAGTGTTGTCAGGCGCATGACCACAACAATACATGCAGGAAACAAGGAATGAAACCAAGCATACTTTAAGATTTACTATGCGGTGACAATCTTTTTAAGATTTATCCTAAGATAACAAGGAATGAAACCAAGCAAAGTGGCCCTTCATATCACTTGTGAAATTACAAGGCTATCCCACAAGAAATTTAATGCCTGAATCACTTTCACGTATTATAATGATTTAAGCATAATTGACCCCTAAGTCAACAATAGTGAAAGATTCTTACTTCCTGTTGACAAAATCCCTATTCACTTCGTAAAATGTAAGCATCAGATGATTGGATGTCGTGTCAAAATCGGAAGTTTGTGGAATCGAAATGAAAAATCGCTTGCCATGGCCAGAAAATTGGTGTAAGATCCATGGTGAAATCATTAAGAGTTTGAGATTTACCTTTTCCTTTTACCAGTTCTAAAGCAAATGTGACATTGAAGATGATAGAAGAAGACGATCAATTGGCCATTAAGAAGTTTCAGAATTTTTGAACGTCATGATTTTGACTTGGACGATGACAAAATGGAAATTGGCCATTAAGAAGTCAACCTAAAATCGATTCTTTTCCCTTTTTTTCTTGGTTATGCTTTATTTACATTTACTTCGGAGAAATTAATGAGAAATAACCTGCAGAACTAAAGGACGGAGGAGACGAAACAATGAACATACTTTTATTTCCTTGGCATGTTTTCACTCATCTATTATTTATTTGAATTTAGATTATGAACGTGGAACTATATTGCAATTTCTCTTCGTGATTGCTCACTTTGCCTAGTAAAGTGTACACGTTCGAACTCTAGAGATCTCGACCAAAAAAAAAAACCTCCAGAGATTGCTCCTAAAGCTTTTGTATTCAAGACCCAACAACACGGATCTCCCAACAACATCGCATGAAAGCACGACTTTAACAAGCTCGCTTACCTTATCGCGGAATCGGTACAATCAAATCCCTTCGCCAGAGCAGCAAGACGTGAGACCCGCCTCAGAAATGGAGAGTAGCGGGACTTGGCGACGACCCCGCTGGCCGGAGAAGTGGAGAAAGATATAGAAGAGGCGGGATAATGTGATGTCTCGCGGAAGACGGGGGAGCAAATAGAAGGCGGAGGCTTCAAGATGAATGGAATGAAGTAGAGGAAGGTTCGGAGGACAATATATGTACTGTTGAAGCACGGGTTACAGCTCAGGAGTCGAATCAACATAAAAAAATGAAATTTCGCGGGAGTATCGGTCGAGTCAACATAAAATATGAAATTTCGCGGGAGTATCTGGGGACAAAAGACGAGGGGGGGGGGGGAAGCAGACGCGAAGTCGACATTATGGGACATTTGTCCTATCAGCCCATCTTCTGTCGATTTCGCAGGTTTTCTAATGGCCCATTATATATGCCAACGAAACTTCCAGGAATTTTAAATTTGGGCGCCTCGGAACACGTTAAGAAGACTAATTAAATATGCAGCTTGAAGAATAAGCTACACGTTAAGAACCCATCTTTTTGCCCTTTATGGTTTTGGGGCTAGGCGACTCTGCGTGACGAACGTGGATGGCAGCAGAATCAAAGGGGCTCCTCAAAAGAGCCGAGAGGAGCTCAGACAGCGCGGAAAAGTGTGCGTACCATGTTGTTCTCTTTCTTCTGGGTTGGGGGTAGGGGTGAGCATAATGGACCGCCCAAACCGGGACCGGACCGGACCGGACCGGACCGGCAGGTTTGGTCCGGTTCTCGGGAGTAACGGTCCGGTTCCCGGTTCCTAAAAGTGGAACCGGTTCCGGGGCGGTCCGGTTCCCTGTTCTAGGGTGGGAACCGGACCGGACCGGACCGAACCGGACCGGACCAATAAATATATACTTATTTTTTTGTCAGAACATATAGATTTATTTATTTTTTAAAAATTTTGAAAAAATAAAAAGCCTAAATATATAGGCTTTCACCAATTACCTCTGCAGCAAAGTTTTGTTAGGCTAAGTTCCGGGCCGGAACTTCCGGCATCAACCTTGGATACTAGCCGCAAAAGCTTTACTACATAAAGTTGCAATTTATTCAAATAAGTGATTGGTTTAATTGGAACCGGACCGGACCGGACCGGACCATCGGTCCGGTCCGGTCCACGGTTCCAGGATTAGCCGGTCCGGTCCTCGGTCCTAAAAATTGGGAACCGGTCCTCCCGGTCCGGTTCCCGGTTCTTGGGTGGGACCGGACCGGACCGGGAACCGCTCACCCCTAGTTGGGGGCACGGCTAACTTTTGAACATTTTGTTGTTCAATTTAAGTGACAAATTTAAATTTGACCTCTGAACTTTTTG
Organism: Syzygium jambos; assembly: GCA_031216235.1. NCBI lineage: Eukaryota > Viridiplantae > Streptophyta > Magnoliopsida > Myrtales > Myrtaceae > Syzygium > Syzygium jambos. The sequence continues at coordinate 24,851,453 of CM062222.1, forward strand.
TTGTTCAATTTAAGTGATCAATTTATCATAAATTAATTTTTTTATCACAAAAAATCATAAACTGGCACATATATGACAATTTTATCATCCATTAATTTTCGTTAAATTTTATCGTCAAATTTCTGAGTTAAATGACACTTTACAGTTGACGCGTGTAACAGTTTGGGGTTGTACTCTCCGTTTGTCACAGGCGTACCAATTTGTAGTTTTTCATGATATTAATCAAATTTAACGTAGGATAAATCTATCACAGGTATACCAGTTTGAGGTCTTTGATAGTCAAAAAATTAGTTTTGAGTAAATTTATCACGGGTGTACCAATTTGAGATTTTTCGTGATATTAACCCTTATTTAATCCTTCAAATTCCTGGAATTTGCCCGACGTCGGTCCTCACCACCGCCATGGTTGCTTAGTTGAATGACACGTAGTAGTTGATGCATGTACCGGTTTGGGCTTGTACTCTCCATTTGTCACAGGCGTACCAGTTTGTAGTTTTTCATGATGTTAATTAAATTTAACATAGGGTAAATCTATCACAGGTATACCAATTTGGGGTTTTTGTTGGTCAGAAAATTAGTTTTGAGTAAATTTGTCACGAGTGTACCAATTTGAGATTTTTCATGGTATTAACCCTTATTTAATCCTTCAAATTTCTGGAATTTGCTTGACGTCGGTTCTCACCACCGCCATGGTTGCTGGTGTAGTCTTGTCATGCCTAACACCACTACTACCAGTGTCGGAGGAGCTCAATGCCGGGCGTCTCTGTCGATCAACCGTAGAGTGCAGCTACCTCAGGAAAGATCTAAGCTACCTCTAAGCCAGATTGCAGTTTCCCACCAACGACAAGAGGAAGTTGTCCAGACAATGTCGATGGAATGAAGCCACTTTGACAACTCAGATGAAGGAACTGCCAAAGTCCTTGCCATATTTGTTAAGCTCACGTACCAAAATATAATACAAGTACAAAGCATATGTTTTGCTTCTCTTGATATGTTACAGAAGTATACCTTTGGAAAAAGAAAAGAAAGAAAAGAAAAAAAGGAAAAAGAAAAGAAAAAGTAAATAAATGAATTCAAAAAATATTCAAATATTATTAAAAATTATTCACGTCAATACCGGCCGTGTCACGTAGGTCGACCGACGTCCACCTCAACAACATCCGGCCAAAATTAGCCAGAAGGACTGAATCAACTCTAGGTCAAAAATGTTTATGACTAAATTGGCATCAATGCAATATAATTAGGACTTCTCCTTCTGAAAAATTGCACAAATCCAATCATTCGGCTTTAACTGTTCTAATACAATTGGTTAAGGTTTTATGTACAGGCTCATCTATAAGTGTGCTCTGAAACAGAGAAGCATTGAACAACAAAAGAATTTCAAATATTACTACACTTGTACTAAATCCATCTTCCCCCAACATATTCAAGTAGTGGGTTACTGACAAATTTTTCACGGTAGAAGAGGTAGGCCAATACTACTTGTCGCTCATCTTGACCCTACACAAAAGGACAACATATAGAATAAGTAAACACATAATGCAGGGACAACATGAAAACATATAAAAATAAAGCTTTCTTGATTCTAGTAATCCATATCTTGCTTTCTAAAATGTCCATAGTGGATTAACTGTGAGAGTATTCTACGAGTTGGTGCTAAAACTTATGTTTATTTAGAGATATACTATGTTTATCATCACTATCGGCAGGGCCAAGTTGCTAAGAAGTATAAAATCCTTATATACCTCAATCTATATAGGATGGATAATTGAATTTGTATCTATTATCAATTGTTCTGAGAAAGAATTTACTCTTTGCAGTTACATTTGTGGTTAAAATGGGCCAGCAGAATGTGTTCGCTGTAGAATTTTGAGGTCAAATTAGGTCTCTACAATTACGAGCAAAACGGGTCTCTATGAATTATGGGTGACTCAGGTCTTCGCGATTTGGACGGGCAGATCGGGGATTGTGACGGACGAAGGAGTTAGCCAAATGGAGAGTCAATTACGGTCAATTTGACTGAAGAATGATTCGACTTAAGGGAAATGGCGAGAAGGGATCCAATTTGGAGGAAAATTTCCTTCGATCAAGAGCAATTAGGGCTCGTAGGCGATTTGGGCGAGATTGAGTGAATGATGCAAAATGGAAAGTGACGTCGTTTTGGGTTTTGGTTTTGATTTTTTTTTATTACTAAAAACGGCATCGTTTTGATGGTTGATGGTCCACGTCAGTACCATGCCACATGGGACGGTCGACAATGACTAGATCTCCATGTTAGAATTTCCCAATCTAAACTACCCTAATGGACAATATTGAAAAATTGTCCAAAATTTTAGGACTACATCAACTAAGTTGAAAAGTTTAGGACTGAATGGATGACCATATAATAGGTTTATGATTTTTGGGTAATTTTCCAGATAGATAACTTATATACATAAAAAAATTACTAAATACATAACAAAGCAAAGCAATCTTTAGCCGGGGAATTTTACTAGTTTTCCATAATTATTCTTGGAGATACCCAGTTAGAAAAGCATGTAAATTTATGACAAACATTGATAGTTGGATCAATCTTGATCCCAATTATTATAAGAATGCAAAAGAAATTCGACAAGAGTTGCTATATGTAAAAGTTTCCCCGGTTCAAAATAAAGAGAGTTAGATTTCACATTGATTTTGATAACTATGCTCATGAAGGGGGATGAAAGAGCAATTCCCAGCCAGTCAGTCAGCCTTCTTAAAAAAACACTAGATAGACATTCTTCCAGAGATCTATTTTAAGTTGAGAAGGTACCAAACTACCTCCAGTACAGCCCAACTTGTAACGTACCTTCCTCTAACTTGCCCAGGAGATCGAGCTTCCATGTCGGACAAACGGTGGAGGATATTGACAACAAAACAAGAAGTTAATGTGAAACAGAAAATCAGCTTAGCGCACCACCTGGCACCTCACGATCAAATGGTCATAATTAAAAGTTGCGATGTCTTGAGAAACCGGTTATCGGATTTGGGCTAATTAGGTATCGTTGGAAAGCTCTTGACAAGTATGAACCAATTACATCATTTGATCGAATTTTTAATGAAGTTCTATTCACGATCAATTTTGGTCGAAATTTATATAAAAAAATTAGTCGTCTAGTTGTCAATAGGACCCACATCAGATGTACATTAGATCCACCATTTTCAATGTTCCATGTACAATTTAAAACACATGCTAATTCTTAGCCAGGGGAACAGCGAGGACCGCGTGGACAGTTGTTTATAGTATTGTTGGTTGAGGTATGTAGCTATTAGTCTCAGTTCAAAGCTCTATGATTCGTAGATTTCAATTTTCCTTATAAATTATAGGTAAATCTTTCGTTGACTTTGTCGAGGTTTGCATAAATGTACCTTCAATGTACCTTAATTCTCGAGAACCAAGATTGTTCCACATATTATTTGTTATCCCTAGGGGTCGAAAGTGTAATCGTGCACTCAGACTAATACTTTTATTTCCCAAAACCAAAATGCCCTTTGATCTTTTACAAGCTAAATGCCCTTTGGTCTTTTACAAGCTTGCAAATTTTCTTTGGAGAATGCTCGTGTTCCTCTCGGTTTCACGCCTGCAAGAATGCATGTCTTTCTCTAGCTAGTTACTTGTATATTAGGCGTGTGCTGTTTCTTTTTTCCTTTTTCTCGGGCATGCCACCAGAGTTGATAAGGAATATGTTTCAATAGCTTATGTTTCAATAGATTTTTCTCTGGCTAGTTCACAACATAACGATATTGCTCTACAGGTAAAGGCATGTCTCCGGTGACGCTTTATATTCTCTTTTTACTTAATCTAAACCTTACTGCTCATACTCCTTAACTTCTTTAACTTTTAAAACCCTTGAAATTTTCGCATCACTCAAATGTTGATACGTAAATTCAGGGACAAATCCAGAATTTGACCCTTGGGGGGGCAAAAATGATATGATAGCAGTTTGGGTCAGTAAAGATACATAATGTGGAAGATTTTATCTAAAAAGAAACTTCCAATTTCATGGGAACTTTATCCTTCAATTGCATAAATTATAATCGAATAAGAGTGAAACTTTCATTCATATAAAAAATAGAATATCCAACTTGAATCTGATTAATAGAAATCCAAATAATAGTTCGCTTGACCAAATTTTACCGATAAAAGAAAAGTTATTCTATATAAGAAATCAATATTGTGTTTGGTTGATCAGTTTAGCCCAAAAACTTTGCATATATGCAAAGAAATTTAAATTCCGAGGGTTTTCATAAAAAAGAAAATAGTGTTTTGTAAATACTTATTTTACAAACAGATACCTATGTCAAAAAGAAGCATAACAAAACAGCATGGAAGCCTGGAAGGAAAAAAATACCGCCGAGGCTTAACAAAGGGAAGAGCAGAACATCGGACAACAACAGTTGAAGAAATATCCTAAAAACAGTCTGTACACCAACAACCGTAATAATGGGCCCAGCCCATTCCCTATCTCTGAAAGCCCAGCCCACCATTTCGTTTCCTCTTTGTTGCGACTCGCGACCTCACTTTTCCGTCCGAAGGGGAAAAGAACGAGGTTTAGGGATATTGCATACCTAAATTTTACTTAGTCATTTAAAATTTAATTGCATAAAAATTTATGAATTAATTTTTAATCTCTAAACAAAAATATTTTGATTAAATTACCTGACATATAGATATTAGATGAATTTGCATTAATAGGATCTATTAAAACATATTCGCTCTTGCTTATTTTTTAAAGAATTTAAAAAAAAACAAAGGATTTTTTTTTTATAAAAACAAAGGATTTTAAATCAACCAACACCAATCCGCTGGTTGGGATCTGGCCGGCCGCAGCAGGCTGGTGGTGGCAGGAAGCCATGCGCGCCTACCGTGGCCCCTTAAGAGCACGGAGGGGGAGGGACTGAGAGGGTGAGCGAGAGTTCCCGGGAGAGAGTGAGACCATGAGGGAAGAGGAGAGATCCGAGAGTGAAGAATCCGACGTTGAGAGTCTTCCTCTAGTGACCACCGCGCCGGAGGTTTAGTCGACAAGATGGTCGTCCGACGTTTCCCCTTCCTCGAGCCAAAGCCACGGTAGGTTTCGGTTTTGTCCATTCTCCCTTTCTTTTTTTGGGTTTTAGGTTGATTCCCCGAGGATCCTGGTTCGGAAGCGTGCGGGGTGACCGGACGTAGTCCAATCTATCGAGGTCGCCCCCCCGTTTGCTGCCGCCGAGCCGTGTAGGGACGCCGCTGCCGACACCCCTATTTTTCTTGTCTTTCTTGCTCTGTTTTTGGTCTCGGCCAACCGGGGCCGAGACTTGCCGGCGCGCGCTTGCACTCGTTTCCGAGCGTCGGTGCGCCTTCCCCAGCAATTTTTTTGTGTTGATTGTGAACGCGGGTTTGAGCCTTAATCGGCTCTGTTCTTGTTCCCAGTCAGTCGCACGTAACTCGTTTGACAAAATGCTCATGGAAAACTCTGCGTAAGTGATTTCGTCATCCAAGGGCTATTACTGTGGGCTACATCACGTTAATCAATCCTCGAGTCATTTTCACGATGAGGTGCTCTTCTACACCATCGTTTACTTTGTTTTGTACATCGTGCTTTGTGGCTACCAATGACAGTCCACTAGGGGTGCCCGACGAACTGCCGTGTGATAGCGTTAGTCGATGGCGGAGGTTCGGTGTTTAAGAAATGCTTAGTGATGCAATGCGTTATTCTTGCTTTAAGATAAGATAATGAGGGCGTTATTGTTAAATCCGTTTTATTCTGAGATTGATGTGGGATGTCGAAGTTCCTGGGTGGTTGCGGTTGCTGGGAGAAGACAGCCATCTGGGCGCGGGTAAGAGAGAGAGAAAATTGGTGGAGGTTCTTGTTCGTCTCTTGTTAGTGAATTTGGGCTGGGGTGTTTTCTTTCCTCTATTGCTTTATTTGAGTTGTAGGTTTATTCCAAATTGGGCCTAATCGCGGAACCCACCTAGCGGTGGACCCGGGCCAGCGCGCCCGGATCGGATGTCCGTGTCAGTTTTATATTATTTTAATATTAAAAAATATTTTTTTAATTAATTTTTTTCGAAAAATCAAAAAATGGCATTTGGGTTTGGGAATTGCCCCCCCTTCCTGCCTTTGTGGTGTGATTAATGCCATATTTAATTGCATGTTACTTATTTCGCACGTTTTAATTGCGTGTTTAATTCGACTTTACATGTGGTCGATTAGAGACATATTAGGTCTTTGTTTGCGTATTTCAATTTTGATCGTGACTTGATTGCGCAGCTTCCATATATGGATTACTTCCACCCTTTAAGATTCATCGTTGATAAGACTGCTGCATGAACACGTTAGGTGATGATTGAACAAGGTTAGGTACCAAAAGGGCACTAATTGATCAATTAGTGTAATCAAGTCTCCGTACCCATTGAATCTCTGGTTTGTAGAAGTGAAGCAATTCTCCCACCTTTCCTTGGGTATCTAATCGACCCACCAAAACTGATTAGTGGTGACTTCTAGATAAAATTGATTTGCATGTTAATAACTCAAACCTTAAGCCGCAAGTTGGTATGGGTTTGGGAGAGCCCAAGTTAAATCATTGGTTTAGACTTAGCAATCCATTAGTCAGACCCCCTTAGGTGGCGAGACCGGTTCAGGGAGGTTGCGACATGCCCAAAGGCACAATAGTGACCTTCGATGCGGGCTCTCTAAAGCTCATATCTCACTTGACGTTGGATTTCATATTAGGTTTCAATTTAGCCTAAAAGATTCTACATGAGACAAGAGTCGCTACTAGCGTATTGGGATTAACCAAAATCAAGTGAGGTGCAGGAGGATACCTCACTTTCTACGCTACCAGAAATCTAGGATTGGAGACTTCATTACTAGTGATTTAACTAATGCCCTTTAGTACCATAACTTGATAAATTGTCCACTAAGGTGCCCAGGGAATTTTTTTACCAATTATGAGTCCTAAAATTGTCATTCGCTGAGTCCGTGCAATGTTTTCGTGTTAATTATGATCTTAGCTTGTGGTCTAACCATCCAACTAAGCTAAAAGGAACACAATCAAAGAAGTAAGGAATAAAAGCGCACACATCAAGTACGATAATATATACTAGTAAGTAAGGTGTGGAAAGTAAACTCGATACGGTGTTAAACAACGACAATTACATCGCATTGTTATTACACCCCGAGATTGTACCCCCGTAAGCAAAGTGGAAATTTAAATATGCATGAATTACTTGAAATGCAAGAAATTACACTAAATAATTTTAATCTACGCAAAATGGGTTATTTACAAAAATGATTATTATAATTCATAAAACAACATAAAATAGCACAAAATTAGGAAATTGAGTTTTGAAAATTAGGAAAGTTCCAAAAACATCATTTCTGCCCTAATTTACTAATATCCTAAATTTTTTTTCTATTTTTCTGGAAAATTTTCAGATTTTTCTTTTTTTCTTTTTTATTATTCAAATTTTAATTTTTTTGGAAAATAATTTTAATTCATTAAACCAAGTTTATGCTTGATTCATATGAACATGGACCCAGTCAGAACATGAATATCACAATAACCAAGCTTGAATCAACCTTTCAAGATTGAAACTTGGATTGGGCATTTCGTTGAACATTTGGTGCACATCACATTGCCTACACTAGTTACGTCGAGCTATGTTCATGTTTTCAATCTCAACTTATAGCCGATCTTAAGAAAAATTAAATCATCAAGGTTACGCTAAAAAATGTCAAGAAAAAGATTAACAAGAAAAATCATCCTAAAACACACATTAACATGATCAAACTTAGCTTGAAAGTCACGGGTTTGACCTGTTTTTGGAAATCTGGTTTAAACCCAGGTCAGACAAACAGTTTTCCTGCTCAGATTCAAGCCCCAACACTTATCACATGCGAGACACACATGAAAATATACTCGATCCTAGTGAAATTATGTAACATGGACTTTCAAATGCAACAAACATCATGGAGAATGATCAATTACACATATCGTGGCCAACCAAAATTAGCCGGATCGACTGAATGGACACAAATGCAAAAGGTTTAAGATGAATTGGCTCAAAAAAAGGTTTGGGACTGAATTGACACAATTACAATAAGTTTAAACAATTTTTGTGATTTTCCCCTATACTCTAGCGACTTACAGAAACCTTTTGTCCCTAGGGTTCTGGTGAATGTTTGAGTCACGGATCGATAAAGTTGGGATTCATTCTTTATAGTCTCCTGACATATTCTTTAGTCGATATTGCAAAATAGCTATGTAGACTTGTCCTAGCAGACGAAACAACTTAACATTAAAAGGCAAATTGACCTCTCAAGTTTTAGACACTAAATCTACCCGATACAACTTTCTTGAAGTAGTTAAAGTGAAAAGAGGTGCTATCATTTTTACAAGATGTTTGGTAAACTCCTCAGAATTGCAATACTTTCATAGTTATAGCAACTTACAACCTGTCTCACCTAACTTTGAGGTGCTATAATTTTTAATTTTGTATTGTCTAACGCGCCAATTTTAGTTTTCGCAACATAGCTAAATATAGAGCATCGCAGCAGCTACACTAGAGCAACAATGGTTAGTAGGGGTGTCAGAACCGAACCGAGATACGAACCGAACCGAACCGAACCGAAAATTTCGTGCATTTCGGTTCGGTTTCGGTTTCGGTTCGGATAATTAAAATTAACCAATTTTTTTTTTTTCAATTCGGTTTCTTTCGGTTCGGTTCGGTTCGAACCGAACTGCAATAGACACTTTGGTTTTTACCCGAAAAGCCTTTTGCTTTTAGCTTTAGGGCTTTCTCCCCTTCGCTGCATCTGCCTCTGCTCATTCGCAAAGTCTCTGAATTCGACATCGCACTGCCTCTGCTGAAGCAAAGAGTAAAGGCAATTACAAGTCCTAGCGATCGATACCTGCCGGAGAAAGCAAAGCAGATCAGGACCACCAGCGGGGAAGCTCAACCTTTCAACAACAACCCCCCACCCTGCAACAGAAAAAAAAAAAAAAAAGGAGGTGAGGGCGGGCAACGAGAACGCATCGGATCGCTCGCGATGCGCGGAGGCGAAAAGACGCAACAGGGGCGGTGGAGGGGAGGGAGGGAAGTACCCAGCGGAGACGGCGGAGTGGGGCGACGGCTGCCGATAGAAACGCACAGAGAGAGAGAGGGGAAGGAAAGCCGGGGTTAGAGAGAGAAAGAAGAGGGAAAGTGGAAATGGAGGAGAGGGGGGTGGGCTTACTCTGAGATCAGACTAGGTGTCAGTGGCCACCATTGCTGGAGCCGAGGCAGCTCCGACGGAGAGGAGAGGAGAGAGAGAGTCTCTTTCAGAATAGATCTGCGAAGGAAGAAGGAAGTTTGAAAAAAAAAGAAAAGAAACCAAAATCTGATCCGAACCGATCCGAGCCAAACCGAACCAAATCGATTTTTCGGTTCGGTTTCAATTCGGTTCAAGCGAGTTTCGGTTCGGTTCAAGGGGGTGCCCTTAATGGTTCGGTTCGGTTCGGTTTTTCAAGAAAACCGAACCAAATCGAACCGTTTACACCCCTAGTGGTTAGAACAAATAATTGGGAAGAATAGAATAAGACTTTGGGGCGTGAATACACTATCTTTAAGGGATTGTTTGCCTCACAAGGTTTTTTTTTTTGGTAAAGGAAAAAAAAAAAAAACCTTGTGAGGCAATTGTTTGCCTCACAAGGTTGCTAATGATTGCTGGCAAAATTCCTCAAAAATACAACAAACCAAATAGCAATTTTGGTATTTCTCAAAGAATCTAAAAAGGAAGCAATTGGAGAATAAATGCTATATTTTAAGAAAGAAAAGAAAATTAAAGTGAAAAATATTGAACGAGAAACATTCAATATATAATAGCCACAAATTATGTTTGAATAGATACAATATTTTAAAGGTTGTAAGAATGCCTAATAACCCTCAGGCAAAAGTTATCAATCCGAATTTTAAAAAAAGTAACCGTGAGTGCCAATCTTGGTCAATGAGCAAGCAAGCGTGCTAAGTGCACTTATTATTTGAGCACCCACATGCGGTTATTGTAATGTCCAGCCCACTTAGCCCATGGCCTTTAATTGTAAGGCTAAAATACTTACAATTGAACGAATAAAGGTTGTATTTGAAGAAAGAAAAGAAAATTGAAGTAAAATATATTAAACAAGAAACGTTGAATTTATAATAGCGAAAGTTATGTTTGAACATATACAACATTTTCAAAAGTTGCAAGAACGCCTAATAACCATTAGGCAAAAGTTATAAATCCGAATTAAAAAAAAATTAACGGTTATTAAGTATCAATTCAAGAGCACACAAGTATAAAAGTGCCTATTCTAAGGTCGAAGAGCACGCAACACATTTAGCCCATAGTCTTCAATTATAAGATTCAAAAAACTTTCACACTTATATATTGGTCCACGCACTCATATCTTTTCTACGTGGGACAAGACACTTCTTTGTTTGTTTTATAAACAATCTATCAACAACATAGCTATACCAAACAGACACTAAACCTACCCGTCTTTCTTTCTTCAAATACAAATCGCTCTTTTTTCATTATATCCATCATACTAATCTAGACAATATACTTGTCTTCGACGAATTAATCCTGTTGTATTCTCGTAGTGGATCACCTAAATGGACCACTCAAGACGAATGACATCAACCCATACCTTTTATCGACACCTCCTGCAAAAAGTATGAGCAATGGGAATGTTCTGAATTTGACATGAATTGACCCATCATGGCTAGTCGACAATCAATTGGAATCGCATCGACTCTGCATCCACAAGAATACTCTCTCGGGTCAATTCAGTCTCATCATCCACCACACGAATGAACCCAGATAATGGTGCCAAGAGACAGCCACAATTTCGCGTTAGTAGCATTGCTTTATATTGCCAATACGCGGGGTTAATCATGTCCAAGTATCTGTCATCTTTTCAGCGTGTCTGATCGTTTTTAGTAGGCCATCCATGAATAGGAGAGACGTTTTTCAGCTCTCGGAATCATGAAGAATGTCCGATGCTGACGACCCCAATATGTGCTCCTGGAAAGACACAAGTTGTGGCCATATATGCATGCCTAAGCTTCACGTCAACGTACTGGCGCATGAAATCAGGGCCACATCTTCATATTCTAGCTATTCTGGATGGGGTCCGAGCATTCATGAGTAGGTTGACCGGTGTAATGAGATGATCTCATGAGCTAAATTTGACTGAAAAAAGGATTGGGATGATATGTGATTGAGTGGTGACAATGGGGGTCCACAATGAGTCCGCTTACGCACTACTAGAGCCATACTAAATGTACTGCTCAAGCTTGAATACATTGCACTCGAGTTCGCGTTGGACTCGAGTAGCTCGAGACGCGAATCGAGCAAGTGTCTGCTACTTTTCCTTCGAGACGCTGCCTATCCGAGCTCTACACCACGCATATAGCCATACCGATAGATCAAGACGGTGTTCTATCCAATTAGAACCCGACAATTCCACAACAGGAAGTCTCTGGGTGGCCTCAGGCTAGGAGAATTTCCTTCTTATGAAATTGAACCCGTGATCATTCTTCATATGACCCAAGTTGGTATTGAGAGTGAACCAACTCGACTGTGCCTTATTGTCTTCAATGTACCAATGTACTTATGCTGTTATAAATATATGTACCTAATACATACAATAGGGGAAAAGTGTAAGAAAAGTCTTAAACCTATTGTATTTGTGCCAATTTAGTTCTAAATCTTTTAATCTAGTGCCAATTCAGTCATTCTAGATAATTTTGTCCGTATATTGTTGACATGGACACCAGCTTGCCGACGTGGCACCCCCGGCTCTAATGTGGACAATTTTTAATAATGTTTTAATATTTTAATATTTTTTTTATTATTTTTCTTTCTTTTCTTTTTTCTTTTCTTCTTCCTTTTGCCGGAGACTAGCCACAGGCGATGGCTGAGCGGGCTGGCCTCACCTAGACAAGGGTCGCCGTCGCACGCCACAAGTGAGGCCCGGCGAGGCTGCCCTGGCTTGGGCGAGGGTCGGCCACACTTGTGGTGGGTGACGGCGACCTTTGCCCAAGCTAGGCCAACTCGCCCGACCATGGCCGGTCACCGTAAAAAGGAAGAAGAAAGGAAAAAAGAAAAGAAAGAAAAAAATTAGAAAAAATAATTAAAAAATATTATTAAAAATTGTCCACGTCAGCGTCGGTAGTACCACGTAGGCCGGCTAGCAGTCGCGTCAACAGTATCCGATCAAAATTAGTCGAAAGGACTGAATTGATAGTAGGTCAAAAGGTTTAAGATTTAATTGGCATAATTAAAATGTTTAAGATTAAATTGATACAAATGCAACAGGTTTAAGACTTTTCTGACACTTTTCCCCATACGATGGTGTCCTTCAATGGATGTTAGAGTTCTAGTTTAAATCGAATTTGGCCAATTTACACTTTTTAACAAATGAATCGAGCTGATTAGAGTTAACTTTGAGCTTAATTACCCTCTTATTTAAGTTTGAGAAATTCAATTTGATTGAACTCAAGTTCAGTATCATTGGATGGCACCCCCAATGCCTAAAATATGCACGAAGGATACTTTGAGACATGAAAAACAGGTCAATGACACCACAAGTCTGATAAATTTCATATGGCAATCACTTGAGTGTAATAACTTCTTTTACAAATGCGTGAGTGCCATAACTTATGTACAACACTCAATTAAGGGCCTTAACTTTTTTTTGACCACTCAAGTGATAAATAAAATTTTAATTGATTATTCGAGTGCCATAACTTTTTAAAAATATTTATCACAAGTGCCATGCCACGTCGGATTTATGGTAGTTGAGTGAACATTTTAAAAAAGTTATGGCATTCAAGTGATCATTTGAAAGTTCTAGCACTCAAATGAACGTTTTTTAAAAGTTATAACATTCAAGTGGTTGAAAAAAAAGTTGTGGCACTTATGTCCTTAGACGCACCCATCTTTATCAACTTAAAATTTTAGAACAAACAGGCACATACTTAATTTTAAGACAGTATCAGAGTTGTGGTCTTGCGTTCAATTCCTTATACGGTCATGCTATCCAATTGACGCATGAGATAATCTTAATCATGCTTATCGAGTTGGTTAATGGACGACTTAACCAGAATGAGTGAGCGTTAAGCTTAATTAAGGGGTAGAATACCACCCAAGTAGTTGAATCGACTCCCATGATCATCAGCCAGCATTAGTGCATTGTGAAGACTCCCATGAGCGGCAGCCAGCATTAGTGCATTGTGAAGGAGACAGGACTCGCATAATTTTTTATTGGCCTAATACTCTTAAAAACCTCAAAATTTAGCTTTTATCCCAATTTTACCTTTTTTGTCATAAAAAATCCCAAACTTAAGGTCTAATCCCAATTCTATCATAAATATTTTTTTGTCCTATAAAAAACCCTCAATTTTAAGTTCTGTCTCAATTCTACCCGAAACTTTTCTTTGTTCGATAAAATCCCCCAACTTTAGGTCTTATCCCAAATTTACCGTCTAGTACCAATTTTATCCTAAATTTTTTACAGTTTATTAAAAGTCAAAAATTTTTACTTGAGTCACAAATCTACTCCCATCAACCGTTTGTCCAAAATTTCTCATTGACAACAGAAATATGAAAAACTCCCAAGTAAGAGCTGATCAAGTGTCCCAAGCACGAGCTCTTCAACGGCGAGAGATGGGACATCCCCAAGAACGAGAGATCGAAGACCGAGCGCAAAATCACTAAGGACGATTTTGATGAAGGGTTGATGGAAAGTAGATTTGAAACTCAAGTAAAAATGGGTGATATTTTATGAGACAAAAAAAATTAATTGAAATTGAAACTGGACTTAAAGTTGTGATTTTTTTATGAGAAAAAAAAGTTTAAGGTAAAAATTGGTACTTGACCTAAAGTTACAAAAAAAAGTTTAAGGTAGAATTAGAATTGGACCTAAAGTTGTGTGTTTTTTATGAGATAAAAAATAAAATTGAAACAAAAATTAAAATTTAAGGTTTTTTAGAGTAGGAGGCCTTTCATTATTTAAGCCTACCGAATTTCTCCCACAAAAAAACCAAGACGAAAAGGAACACGGAAGGTGCATAAAACCCTAATCATTTTTGGTCAGTGCGGTTGCCTACTTCATGGAGCATTAAGTAAAAGATATCGAATGATTACGATTGTCCCCTTCGAACTGTACGCTCACCTCATAAAATATCCAATGATTGACGCACTTCAAATAATTTCGCTGTGAACCACCAATAACGTCAACGAATAGTGCTGCTTCAGGATCTCGCAGGATGTGGATAACTACAAACATCGCAAACTTTTGAGCAAGTGTACAATTAAGACATAGAAATCTAATTTTGGAGTAATTATATAAATGATCCTCAAACATTAATTTAATATGTAACGTGATCTCTTGATTTTTAATTTATTCAATTTGATCTTTAAACTTTGCCTTAACATGCGATGTGATCCTTGAATTTTTTATTTGTTCAATATGATTTCTGGACTTCTAATACATGTTATTCTTAGTTCCCAAATTATATGAAATATTCAATATTGTCCTTCTAGTTTAGGGATAATTGAATATTTTCATATGATTGGAGAATCAAATTGAACATGTATCAAAAGTCCAAGGACTATATTGAACAAACTGAAAATTTAGGGACCAAATTTTACATCGGGCTAGAGTTTTGAGACTACATTGAACAAATTAAAAGTTCAAGAACCACATTACACATTGGACCAAAGTCCAAGGATCATTTGTCTCATTTTTCCTTTTAATTATTTGCCAATTGAGTTTCGAATATTTCAAGTAATAACCACAAAAGCTTTAAGTTAGAAAATCCAATCTGACATTTTTGACATCGGAATTTTGATTACGGGATCTCGTGGCAGATTTTTAAAAAATTTAACAAGTTAGATCGTCAAAAATGAATATCTTAGAATTCAATTGTACGTTGCGTAAATGTCTGTAAATTCCTTTGTACTTATCCGAACAGAATATTGGTGTATAGTGGGACACTATTGAGAAAGCATACATATCTTGATCCTAGAAATCATTTATACTCGACATACATAATTTGAGTTTATAAAAGTAAGGCTCTACATGTAAGTACCAAAATGGAAATCAACTTTCCAATTTCTAATTTCCACATCGCGTTAACGAGGAGCCCGCTCGAGCAACAACAATAAGTTTGAAGTAATTTTTGAGTTTCGAATTTTTTTGATTTAAACAATTTGACTTTTACTTGATGCAAAATACGTGAAATTTTGACTTTCAGATTGACATATAACATTTTCATAATTGCTAAGAATTCAAATGGTATTTTAAATTGTTTTACGAAAACTTATTGCTGAAATAAGTGAATAATCGGGTGGGACTACAAGATCAATGTGCTGCCATGTTGTCCCTAACCCTGTTTCCTTAATACAGTAACTTTGGAAGTTTGATTTATTTCTCTGTGAATGAGAACTCAATCCATCGTCATTGTGCGATCACTATTGCTCCTTGTTTATAGAGAGATCTTCGCTGAGAACACCCGACTAGATTCGGAACCGACCCGTCATGCTGAGATCGAATTTCACCGATCTCGCTAGCCATGATCGTCGTATCTTTGATGGAACATTCATCCAAGGACATATCAAAATTGATCTTTCAAGAAAAGAGAGTCTCATATGCTTGAATCCTCGGTGTATCATATTTACAGCTCCCGGACCACAACGGGGGAATAAAAAGATGGGAAAATAGTAAGGACCAAAAAGAGAAAAGAAAAATTCTTGAAGCTAAGTCATGCCCAAAACCAAGAACCAATCACTCTAAAAGAAAAGGAAACGAATTTCCCAATCAAGAGCTCTGATCAGAGCCATCCTGGTTCTCCAAATCCCTGCCGTGATCCACCTGATCAGACCCACCTTGCTTGCTCGCAATCTCCGCCTCCCCGACCGCCAACTTCTCTCTCTTATCACCAACACTACCGCTCTCACTCTCCTCAAAACTAGACAACGTCGTACTACAATTGCTGCTGCTGCTAGTGCTGCAGTTGCTGCTGCTAGGGGACAAGATGGGCGTGGCCAAGAACATGGTGTCCGGTCGACCAGCCACGATCACCACTATCTTCTCCTCGAAAACCTTGTCTTTCTTCTTGTCGCCGTGATCCGCTCCCTCCTTCTCTGCACCGGCCTCCAGGTCACGCTGGCTCTGTGAGGAGGAGTCACCGTCATCTCTGGAATCGAAGTGGCCGGAAAGCTTCCAGTAAGAGCAGGCGAGGATCAGGAGAGCGAAGGCGACCAGGCCGAGCATTGCCGCAAGCCCGCCAAAGAGGTACGGCACGGGGGAGTGCCACGGCGAGTGTTGGTGGGATTTGGGCAGCGTTCTTGCTGTCAAGTTGAAGTGTCCTCTCGCAGCTGCCATTTTCCTTTTCTGTGAAGATCTAGTTTGTTTCTTGGCTTGAATTGTGAAGATTTGGAGCTGTGTTCGCGTTGGACTGAGAAGCAAGAGAGTAGGTGTAAGAGGAAGTAAAAGGGAAAGGAATTAGCTTTGGATGGGGATGGTGGGTGCGATGCAGAGAGAGCTTCATATATAGCAGAGGGAGTGGGTTTTCCAGAATTTTCTCAAGTGGATCATGTCATCGCTTTTCTTCTCTCCTGCTAATGGTTTATTTCGTCATTTAGTCACATGCGAAAGCGGGATATATCTTTCCGACCAAAAAAAGAAAAGTGGGATATATCTTAAGAGTAGACTAAGAGTTGGCAAATATGAAAAGCATATGGTTCTTGTATTGTTGATTGGATGGTTATAGTTTGGAACGGAATATGAACTACGCTGACGGATGACTAGGAGCTGAAAAAGGATAGCAGGAGCGCAAATCGAACTCCCAAGAGCGAGAGTTTGGTAAAATAAAAGAAAAGCAACAAAAATTCAGATAAAACAAGTAAAATCTTGAGACGTTCTTTTTGTATCATGACCCTAAATCTTATGAACAGAATACAATCAAGCCCTAAACTTTATGATTGTCTAAAAAAAAAACCAAAAACTTAAGCACTGAACTTTTCGATTAAGTTTAGTCCTACATACACGCTTACTAAAATATGCAACCAAGTCCTAAGCTTATGTTGAAAATTACAATTTAAGGATGGCCCCTAGGCAATAAGTGGCACCAGGCAATCTTAGGTATTTTTCATTGAAAGAACTTGAGTGCATTCTTAAAAAAACGTTTAGGACTTAATTGAACCAATTGAATGGTTTAGGACATGATTCCTTCCTACACAAAAGGTTGAGGAATTTCAATGAGTAAACCTATGGGATTACTAAGGAGATTTTTATCGATAAGAAGACTTTCTTGTTCATAACCAGATGCATGTGAAATTCTTCTCTAGATTGAACTTCTTTAGATGGGAGTCAAGTGAGATTTTCTTTAATTGTATTCCTTGTTGCGCGTAAATCTAGCTTGTTGTGACATTTGAGTCACAACATAAATGGCCCATGTGAATCTAGCTTGGGAAAAAGAACTAGTATGGGACAAAAGCTGGAAGAAATGCTCGAGTTCGGCTAGTAAAATGAGTATAAAGAGAGAAAAATTCCTCTAGGTGGGTCCTGATGGGGTCCCGTGAAATATTCTGTCGTAGGGGTTCGGGCATATACAGAGCACTAAGCGATGCGATTATCCTAATCTTTAGCAATCGCTGACGTCTCGGGATACCAAGGAATGGATTCCTGGGATCGATCAAGTAAAGAATATGTACGAAAACAAGTTAAACAAGTCATCAGAATATAAGTGGGCAATTGGAAAAATGCAAAAGGGAAGACAAGGAGAAAAAGTTTGGCAAGATAAGATTAGAGACGTAGCCATTAGATTCCCACTATCTCAACTATATGTTAACAAAAAGGTTCCAGAAGAAAGAAATATGGGAAAAGAAGCTTGGTGCTCATGGGCGTCTACGATGGTGCTCGAACTCTACGTGGATTAACAATTTGGCTTCTTAGGATAATTTTCCAGAAAGTCCTAAATCTATTGTAAGGCAACCAATTCTGTCCTAAAAATTTTAATTGGATCAATTTAATTCTAAACCTTTTAATGATTTGCTAATTTAGCCCCGAACCTTTCAATTTTATCCTTTTGATCCAGCAACGTAATATATAAGTCACTAGAATTCCCAGTACATCTTTTCTTAAAAGAAAAGCCATCACTTCCATACTTTCTGAACTAATTTACTATGACAATACCAATCATTCAAATGACATTGCTACTTTTAAGTGAAATGGGCACACAATGCTGTTTAGGGTGCGTTTGGGAACACTTTGGAAGAAAGTTTTTGGGAAAATGCAAAGGACTTTGAGCTAAAAGGATTTTTCGAAATGCAAGTGGTGTTTGGTATTGTGTATTTTAAAATCACGTTTGAAAGCAACTTTGTCTAAATACCGTTTGGCAAAAATTAATTTTGTAAAGGACTTTTGCAAATTATTTATAAAAAAACTAAAATCCAAAATGCACAGCCACTGCCGGCGGCCCAAAATGGCCGCCGGCCAGCCTCGCCTGAGGTCGCCTGACCTCAGGCAAGGCGGCGCCGCCAGGGCGACCTCAGGCGAGGCTGCACCGCCGCTTGAGGGTATCGCAACCCACAGGTCGCCTCACTTGAGTCACAAGACCCAGGCCCAAAATGGCCGCCGGCCAGCCTCACCTGAGGTCGCCCGACCTCAGGCAAGGCGGCGCCGCCAGGGCGACCTTAGGCGAGGCTGCACCGCCGCCTGAGGGTCGCGCAACCCACAGGTCGCCTCACCTGGGTCGCGCGACCCAGGCTGACGCTTGCCTAGGTCGCGCGACCTCAGGCGAGGTGACCTGAGGTCGCGTGACCTAGGCGTCACCTGGGTCGCGCGGGTCCGGCCAACGCCGCCTGGGGTCGGCCGACCTCCGGCGACCGCCGCCTGGGGTCGCCCGACCTCCGGCGACCGCCGCCTGGGGTCGCCCGACCTCCGGCGACCGCCGCCTGGGGTCGCCCGACCAAGCTCAGTCACGCGACCTAGGTGCCGCCTGAGGTCGCCCGACCTCAGGCGGCGGTCGCTAGGTTTGGGCGACCCCCAGGCGGCGGTCGCCGGACGTCTGCCGGCCCCCAGGCGGCAGTGGCCGGACCTCTCAGGCCGCGGTCGCCGGCCTCCAGTTGGTTCCTCGGGGAAGATAAACAGTGCCAGACAAGGGCAAAACCGGAAAATCAAAAAATAGATGATGGTAGTTTCGGAAGAAAATTTTTTTACTTACCCGGGTACTGTTGCTTACCGAGAAAGCTGAAAGCCCAAGGCAACCTAGGACCTGCCTTGGGCTTTCAGCCTTCACAAGGCTAACTTTGGCTCAATGGGGTTTCAAAAAAAATTTACCAAACACCAATTTTTAGCATAAAGGGCTTTAGGTGCCCAAAGTGGCTTTCCAAAGCCAATCCCAAACGCAGCCTTAGTCCACCTTATTGGTGGGGAAAGTTTTTCCCATTGATATTTTGACATGTTAGTACTAAAATCAGTCACATAAGGTGTTTCGCCTTTTCCTTGTGATGGAATCTCAACCTATCTTTATTAAAAGCATTGATTAGATCGAGGAGTGATTGTAATCACCTTTATTCATTTTTAACGCGTGGAAGTTTGGCAACAAAATAGGTATAATCTCAATCACCTCTTGCAAATAATAATAATAATAATAATAATAATAATATTCATCTTAAACTTCTAATAATATCTTGATAGTAAGAAAAAAGAAAATATAATTGCAATTTATTAGATTGAGGAATGAATGTAATCACCTTTATTCATTCTTAACATTTAAGAAATGAGTGCCATCTTAATACCTTTTTGGATAAAAGTGGTGGGTACCTCTCTCTCTCTCTCTCTCTCTCTCTCTCTCCAGCGAACCTTGAAGGGACAACCAAATGTTCCGTAGATATAACACGTCAACACATGATAGTGGAAAATAAGATTAATTAATCCACTAATCCTCCACTATGTCTGTAGAATATCCTAGCTATACATTAACATGTCACAATCGGATCCCTCTCCTTGATTACTTAATGATTGCGGCTGGATAGAAATCGCTCTCGGGGAGGCTATATGCTGCGCGGATCACAAGTCCTATTAGAATTTTAAACCCAAATGTTTTGAGTTATCAAGTGGAGGGACACACAAACTCGTTTGTAAACACACGAATGGAGGGGTCCTACTTAAAGTGAAGCGAAGGCACTTGTCTAGGTGAGAGATAAAGTGTACGAGGGATTCTTTGAGAACACTTGGAGGTGTGATATATATTGTTTGGGAAGAAGATCTACAATGGTGTGCGTACAAGGTGTGAGAACAACTATTGGAGGTCCAACAAATACTTAGTTTATAGCGGGGTTGTAGTTGAAGGAAGTCGGGTTCTGTGTAGCAGTAGGTTCTATGCTTGTACAAAGGCGGTACTTGTTTTTTTGGCATAACTAAGGGAATTCATTCTATTTGCACTACTAGAACTAGAAGAGAGGAGCGGGCACCCCCAAGCCGAACCTCTACAAATCTTGTTTAGGATTTATCTTTCCCTAAACTCGTTAATTTCCACATCGTTAGTTCACTTTGCACATAAAAAACAATATTTTCATTGGTGTTAAATTTAGAAAATTAATCTTTGTTTTCTCGAAAAACCAATTCATCCCCTCTCGATTGCTTATTTGGGCCACTACAAAAAAATTGGATTTTTGCCACGAAAATTTTCCAACGAAAAAATTTTCGTCGCAAATTTGCGATAAATTTTCCAACGAAAAGTAAAATTCGTTGGAAATTCCAACGAAAAATTTTTCGTTGGAAAATTCGCTGGAAATTTCCAACGAATTTTTTTTCGTGCCAAAATTCGTTGGAAATTTCCAACGAAAAAAAATTTGTTGAAAATTTCCAACGAATTTTCCAACGAATTTCAATTTTCCGGGCAAATATTTTAGTTTGTACAATTTTCGTTGTAAAATTCGTTGGAAATTTCCAACGAATTTTTTTTCGTTGGAAATTTCCAACGAGATTTCCAACGAATTCAAAAAAAACCCGGGCGGTTCGGTATTTTTATATTCGTTGGAAAATTCGTTGGAAATTTCCAACGAATTTCAATTTTCCAGGAAAATATTTTAGTGTGTACAATTTTCGTTGGAAAATTTTTTGGAAATTTACAACGAATTTTTTTTCGTTGGAAATTTCCAACGATATTTCCAACGAATTCAAAAAAAACCCGGGCATTTCGGTATTTTTTATATTCGTTGGAAAATTCGTTGGAAATTTCCAACGAATTTTTCAACGAATTTAAATTTCCCGGGAAAATATTTTAGTGTGTACAATTTTCGTTGGAAAATTCGTTGGAAATTTCCAACGAATTTTTTTTCGTTGGAAATTTCCAACGAATTTTTTTTCGTCGGAAATTTCCAAAGAATTTTCCAACGAATTTCAATTTTCCGAGCAAATATTTTAGTGTGTACAATTTTCGTTGAAAATTTCGTTGGAAATTTCCAACGAATTTTTTTTTGTTGGAAATTTCCAACGATATTTCCAACGAATTCAAAAAAACCCGGGCGGTACAGTATTTTTTATATTCATTGGAAAATTCGTTGGAAATTTCCAACGAATTTTCCAACGAATTTCAATTTTCTGGGCAAATATTTTAGTGTGTATAATTTTCGTTGGAAAATTCGTTGGAAATTTCCAACGAATTTTTTTCGTTGGAAATTTCCAACAAGATTTCCAACGAATTCAAAAAAAACCCGGGCGGTTCGGTATTTTTATATTCGTTGGAAAATTCGTTGGAAATTTCCAACGAATTTTCCAACGAATTTCAATTTTCCGGGCAAATATTTAAGTGTGTACAATTTTCGTTGAAAAATTCGTTGGAAATTTCCAACGAATTTTTTTTCGTTGGAAATTTCCAACGATATTTCCAACGAATTCAAAAAAAACCCGGGCATTTCGGTATTTTTTATATTCGTTGGAAAATTCGTTGGAAATTTCCAACGAATTTTCCAACGAATTTCAATTTTCCGGGCAAATATTTTAGTGTGTACAATTTTCGTTGGAAAATTCGTTGGAAATTTCCAACGATATTTCCAACGAATTCAAATTTTTTGGGTAATTATTTTAGTGTGTACAATTTTCGTTGCAAAATTCGTGGGAAATTTCCCACGAATTTTGCAACGAAAACCCTACTTTCTTATTCAACATTTTCGCGCCTATTCTTTCAAATTTCCACATTTACTCTCTCTCACTCTCTCTCTCTCAGAGTCTCTCTCTGTCCTTTGCAATCCCCCCCCTCCGCCTCCTCCCCCCGCCTCCCCCTCCGCCTCCTCCCTCGCCGCCCCCCCTCCTCCTCTGGCTCCGGCTCCCCCGCCCCTCTCCGATGGCGGATCACTGCGGATCACTGAGGGGGTTCGGAAAATGTGGGGTCGAAGTCGCGGCTGTTCCTCGCGCGTCGTCCTCGCTCTGTTCGCGCTCCGTTTCCTGGGCGCTCCGGTCGGCGGCGGTGGCACCGAGTTCGACTTCGGGACGCTGACGCTGAGCAGCCTCTCTCCACCTTCTTCTCCTTCTCCGTCACCAACCTCAACCCCTCCTCCATCGGCGGCGGCCTCGCCTTCCTCATCTCCCCCGACGGCGACTCCCTGGGGGGAGGCGGCGCGTACCTCGGCCTCCTCGACAGCGCGTCGCCCGCCTCCTTCGTGGCGGTGGAGTTCGACACCCTCATGGCCGGCGAGCCTCGCCCACGACGAGGCTGGGCCTCGCCGGCCATGGCGAGGGCCGAGCTCGCCATGGCCGGCGAGCTCGGCCCTCGCCGGCGACGAGGCTGGCCCTCGCCGGCCATGGCGAGGGCCGAGCTCGCCATGGCCGGCGAGCTCGAGCTCGCCTAGATCTGGGTGAGCTCGGCCCTCGCCGGCGACGAGCTCGAGCTCGCCCAGATTTGGGCGAGCTCGGCCCTCGCCGGCGGCGAGGGCGATTTTTTGAAAAAAAAAAAAATTTCGTTGGAAAAAAAAATTCCACGATTTTTCGACCAAAAAAAAAATTTGTAATTTTTCCAACGAAAAATTTTTCGTTGGAAAAAAAATTTCCATGATTTTTCGACCAAAAAAAAATTTTGTAATTTTTCCAACGAAAATTTTTTCGTTGGAAAAAAAATTTCCACGATTTTTCGACAAAAAATTTTTTTTGTAATTTTTCCAACGAATTTAGACACGAGTTTTCCAACAAATTTTCCAACGAAATAAAATTCGTCGCAAATTTCCAACGAAAATTGAAATTTTTCGTTGGAAAAATTTCCGACGACTTATTACCAACGAATTTTTTTTCGTTGGAAAATTTGTTGGAAATTCGTTTTCCAACGAATTTCTCCAAATTTTTCGTTCGAAATTTCGTCGGAAAAAATCAGTTTTTCCGCTTGGCCAAGCGGAATAGACCTAGTCTCCTCCATCACGAAGGAGACAAGATCCCATCCCCGCCAAGTTGAGGCACAACGACAGCCACAAAGAGAGGTGCTAGTACACAGGGTTTCGGTGGAAACATCTTCTAATTTACAAAATAGATGAACTACATTTCTCATGTGTCGATCCATATTTCACGTGAAGAGCCTATGTTAAAGATGGGTACACACAAAATACTTCAATCGTACGATGACTTTGAGGGTAGACATACCATAGAATCGAGTGAAGCATGTGGTGTGAGGCGGCTGTGTTACCAATATCGCGACAAATGGTTCGTCAGATGTTCTCATTCTAGATAAGGGTTTATTATCAACAAGCTAGGAAACAACTTCTTCGACTGGGCTATTCGCAATCATGACATAAAGAGAATATAGGAATATATGGTTTTTATTATTATATTCCCACTATTGACATGCATGAATCTCCCTTGAGAACGAGGATATATGTAGGGGCGATATATCATACTATATTCCCATTGCCACAGCACTCATTGCTTAGAGGCTGCTCTCTAATTTGATTTGCAATTGGACTTTGCTCTTTTAACGAATTTATTAATATATCGTAGTAGGATGTCATTTTAGCCACGACACTTCCTCATAGGATGACACCCAATAACTTGATCATTCACGAGCCAAGCAGGGCTCAATCGTCCACTTCGGTTTGATTTGGACATTTTTTTACACGTTTCTCGAGGAAAAGGACACATCAACTGCCATAGCCCATGTATATTGTTGACGTCCACGTCAGCTGGCCTACGTGGTACGACCGGCACTGGCAAACCTGGCTAGAGGTCGATGAGGTCCCTCGCTGGCCTCGCTTCTTGTTGGACACTGAAGTCTGGTGACCGACTGGAGGAAGGGGAAGGAAACAAAGAAGAAAGAGAGAGAAAAAAAAGAAACGATAAAGAAAATAAAAAAAAAAAAATTGGAAAAAATAATATTAAAAATTGTTCACGTCAACGCTAGCCGTATCACATAGACCGGATGGCATCTATGTTAGCAATATTTGGCCAAAATTAGCCAGAAAAACTGAATTGGCTCTAAATCAAAATGTTTAAGACTAAATTAGCATAATTAAAAAGTTTATGATTAAATTGATACAAATGCAATATGTTTAAAACTTTTTTGACACTTTTCCCAAGTTATGACACTCAAGTGATCTGTTGAAATATTCCACATCACTTAACTGTGGAGTTTAGATGCTCTTATGTACATGTGGTTTTTCGCTATTTATAAGTTTAATTTTGGGTTTGATTTTTTAACATGATCGATTGAAAAATTATAGCACCAATGTGACCGTTATTACGAAAATCATGACATTTGTGATATCCTTTCCCTAATTTGTTGTATTGCCATCCATCATAGGTCATCATTAATATATATTGAACCTCTATAACAAAGCCGCCTAACCATGTTAATTTAGCTAAATGATGGCATAATTCGAATATGCTTGTTGGGCAGGGTCCTATAAATTGTAAATCACAGTCATTTAGTCAAAACTAAAATGACCCTACAACGAATGGTAGCTTGCCTAATGGTTTGTAGACATTCGAACATGGCTATCATGCCCCATCGATGGGTTCACCAGAAGATGAAAGGAGCCTTGCTTTAATGAACACACTCGGTGACATTGTTTCCAAGAAGGGTCTTAAGGACGATTAATCCGGGAGTGCGGAAAGAGAGCCTCAAGTTTAGGTATTGGAAGACTGTTGGTTGCTTGCTTGTGTTTCGGTTCGGTTCGGGTACAAGTCATGATACCTGATTTTTTTTACATATTACCTGAACTGGAAGGGACCCCAAACGAAAATACCTGAAAAATTCTGTTCAATTTGGGTTGGGTTTTTTTGACACTCCTAACGACAATGGTGCTGGTGATAGACATTTTGAGGAGAAAATTATCCAAAAAGTTATAAACCTATTACACTTTTATCAATTTAATTTTAAATCTTTTAATTTATCAATTGAGTCCTAAACTTTTTCGCGTTTTTCCAATTGAGTTCATCCGGTCAATTTTGACTGAAAATTGCGAACTTAGATGTCGGCTGTCCTATATGAGGCAATCGGTGGTGACATGGATAAATTTTAATGATATTTTAATTTTTGAACTTTTATAATTTTTTTGAATTTTTTTATTTTTCCTTTTTTTTCTTTTCTTTCTCTTTTCCTTCTTCACTACATTTTTACTATGGCCGACGAGGGACCATCGACCCTCACCAACCACTACGCAAGGATTGTCGGGCCCTTGCCAGACGCAAGGAAGGGCCCCGACGCCTTCGTCCAAATCTGGGCAAGGCCATCGCAGCTGTGAGTGAGCAGCCTCACCATGGCACCACCCAAATATGGGCAAGGCTAGCCTCGCTCGCAACCGCGTGATGGACCAATGAGGGTTGCCGAGCCCTTGCTAGCCACCGGCCATAGTATGAGTGGTGAAGAAGGAAAATAGAAAGATAAGAAGAAAAAAGGAAAAAGAAAAGAAAAGAAACATAAATTATTCAAAAAATATTAAAATATTATTAAAAATTATCCACTTCAACGCCGACTGCCCCACGTAGGACGACTGGCATCCACGTCAGTGATTTCCGTCTGAAATTGATCGGATGGACTCAATTAGTAAAATGTGGAAAGGTTTATGACTTAATTGATAAATTTAAAATGTTTTGGATTGAATTGGTAAAAGTGCAATGAGCTTATAACCTTTTGAACAATTTTTCCTAACACATGAGAGGAGGTGTTAGTGGGATGGGAGGCCACGGTGACAAAGCTCATGGACCTGGCATTGCACTTTACTAAATGATTGTATTGAGCGGATTTCAACTAAATTAAACAAAAATAATTTTGGAGACCATATTGAATATTGAGCAAAAGATCAGAATTACCCATGATATTAGCTTAATATTGGAATCATAAGTTATAATCTCTCTTAGAATTTGTATTTATTATCTTTTACGATGTTCGTTATCTGATTATAATTGGTTTTTTTCCTCCAGTTAAATGCATCACGTGATTATATCAACTCACAACATACTTAAGTTTTTACATGTAGAATTGATTTCTCCTATATATGAACTTTTCTTTTTTTTAAAGATAAAGCAAATACAATAAATTCTCGATTACTCACTCCAATTCAATAAATTTTTTAGATGCCCATTAAAAATAAGAAATATTCCTCCATTCTCATGGCGCTGCGCGTGCAATTTTTACTATTACTAATTCCCCTCCTCTTCAGCGTCCAAACAAGCCCATTCCTGTCCCACATTTTATTAACATATAGTAATATTAGTTACTATTAACTTTACTCTAATTAGAAAATACAAAAATGATCACAAAGCATGGGTGCAATAAATTCAGATGAAGAGAAAAAAAAATGAATAAATAGCTAGTCAAATATACTCCATGGATGAACTGAAAATATCTATTATATGTTGTGCACCCTCCGACCTGTGAGCTAATCTAAATAGATGGATACCGTGAACGTTATAAATGCAATCTATCCAAATTCATGACACGTGTAATGTACTCCAAAAAATAAGTTCCAGTCCCGTACTGCACGTCCACTGTTTGATTAATGAGTAGATTCACTCTTTCTTTCTATACATTCGTATGATTTACTTAGATTAGGGTAGACACAATATCAGCACAGCTTCACGACGGCTACCATGTACTTATCGTGCGAGCTCAATAGATCAAATACATCAATATGGTGAAGTTTATAAGTTCAGGTTCCGTTTGTTTCATAGAAAATGAATGATTTAAAAAATATTTTTCTAAAAATAATCATTTATATCATTTTATTTAATTAGTTAATTAAAAATGTCTCATTATCGATAATAGTTTATGTCTAAATATTTTTGTAGAGAATAAAAAAAAATTTTGCTGGTTAATTTTTAGAAGCAATACAAGCGATTATTTTTAAAAAAATAATTTTCAAATTATTTATTTTTTACGACACAAAAGCATCTTTATATAGTTTTACAATGACATCATGATGATTTATCTAAATCTATCTTTGGTCATGAACAATACAGATAACCTCAAGAGACCTATTGCATCATGCACTTTGCGTTATAATGAATCCATCCTTATCCATATTAGACTCATCATGGATAAAGATTGTTAAATTTAGATTCTTTCTAAAAAAAAATTTGAAACTACTTAGGTTTGATATTATGTCTCAACGGCAGAAATGTACAAAATATTTAAATGCAAAATGTTTTCACCTTGCTTTACAATGGATCTATTCATAGCCAATATTAGACTCCTCACGGCCAGATTGTGCTTGATGTAGATTTTTCAAAATTTTGGACTATCTACGTTTCTCATTGGGTCCGCAGAGTAAACTTATCAAAATGGGTCATAGATCTATTTCTTAACTCATATTTGATGTGTTGTGTTGTTAAATGCTTTAGTTATATTCAACATATGAGTTATTAATGAGTTTAGAATGGTAAAATTTAAAATAATATAGGTGTTAAATGAGTTTACAATTTATTTAGACCCAACCTACCTCTAAGACTCTCTTTTCACTCTCTCTTGCCTTCACTCGATGTCGCACTCACTTGCTCCATGTTCTCATCTTATTTTGAAATAGATTTTCCTAGATTTAATTAAATATGAAAGTATTTTAGCAACATGGATCGGCCTAAGCATGAGTCATGTATGGTTCACTAAATTCGTGTTGTGTGGAAATTAGTCAAAATGGGTTAAATATGTCAATTTGGGTAAGATCAAAATCCATTCGATCCACCCGTTTAATAGATCTATATTTAAGTGCAAGATGTAGCGGGCATGGAAAGGCAAGTTGCAAAAGAAATAGTTTACATGTGAATGAGGGGTGGTTGGACGACCACCACTTTTAGAGGAGAGAGATAGAGAGAGGGATAGGGAGTTGGCGCGCGTTCAAGGGGGAGAAGATGATATTGTGCCCTGGTCGCCCACTTTCCATCATCAAATATCCTTTGTGCTCCCTCTGTAGATTTGGTCCTCTGTCCTCCATGGTTTTTATTGTTCGTTTTTCTCCCGAAAATGAGTACAAGGAATGTTGAAGGGTTTGTGGGAGGAGAGAGAGAGAGAGAGAGGGAGAGGGTGGGCCGAGCACCATATGGGCCCTTGGGGCAACCTTGGCTCTTTATGAACCTCCTCGTGGGTCGGCCCATTAACAAGTCCAAGCTCCCTTAAGCTTCATTTTATCTTAATTGGCCCTAAGTTGTGTTTGCTAGATAAATTCACGTGTCAACACTCGATCAGAATAGGGATAATTACGTAAATGATTCTTGAACTTTGGCCTGATGTACAATGTAGTCTTTGAACTTTTAATTTATTATATGTAGTCCTTGAATTTTACCCCAATATGTAATGTGGTCTATGCACTTATAATTTGTTCAATGTAATCCATAAACTTTAGTTCAGAACAACATTGAACATTTAATGTAGGGACTAAATTGAATATTTATCAAAAGTTCAGGAATTAGATTGAACAATTTAAAAATTCATGGACGTCATTGCACATTGAGTTAAAGTTCATGAGCCACATTGAACAAATTAGAAGTTTAAAGATCACATTGCATATGGAACACAGTTTAGGGACCATTTGTGTCATTTTCCATGAGAATATATATGTAGCAAACAAAATATTTTACAAGTGACATTTGTCAACCCAAACTTAACCCCTTATTCCAAAAGCAAAAGAACAAAAAAAGGCTAATACGTGCATATGCATAACTAGATGTGCTGAATTGGTCTCATGCTCGATGAGCCTGTCTTAAAACACCATCTTCATTATTCAAACGTCTATAATGAGCACTGGCCTCTCTCCTTCATTATGGTGTTCTCGCTATAAGTTCAACCTCATTATTAGGAGAAGCTTCCCCACTTTGAAAATGAGAGTTCGGAACTATGTAAGGTCTATTTCTCTCTAGACAAACAGATAATCCGTGCTCGCGAACGAAGTTGTCTTTAGTTTCCAAAAACTTGGACCAAAGGGAGCGATCACCGGAACGAATCGCACTTGAAGAAGGCCAATGAGAATAGAAGAACGAAACCACATGTATCAACACTGACAATACCGAGACAACGCCGGTGATGATGAAGAGTCCTCCGAAGCTATATACACTCAGGCTGAGATTTTCTGAAAAGATTGTAGAATCTTGATCTTGGCATGAGCTTTGACTGCAGAAGTATTTTCGTTCGATCACATCCATTTTCGCTTGATCTTGAGTAACATTCAAGATTGCCCTTGAAATGTAGGAGACCAAAGGGGACCTCAATGGAAAGGCCTGATGAATTGTCATGTTAGCTCGCGGCGTTACCTAACAATACCTTCCATGCATGATCTTGTCTGTGCACGAGCACATCAGACGTGAATCAGGTGTAGGCACGCATGTTATAACACAAGAACGAGCTTATGTGCATTTTCATGCCCATATATACATGTGTGTGTAAAGTAGAGGTTTAGCTCCAGCTTCTCTCCCCCCCCCCCCCACGTTGACACGTGGCATGCCCGTTGCTCACCAAGTGTCTTTGGTCTCCACTCTCTCAACACGTTTTGACCTTCATTTTCATCACGTGTATCGATGTGGTTTTGTGATTCCTACTATATATTCTGATATGTTTTGCCCTCAAATATCTTATGTATGTCCATAGAAGTACTAAAATGAACAAAAATAGGTGCATTGGCATACAAGGCGCAGATATACTAGATCTCTTGTATTCATCTATATAACTCATGAGCGCACCACCACAGATAAACTGTCGTCGTAGCCTGTCCGAACGAAATAATGGCTTTGTATGGGAGAAAGGGATGGGCTAGTGGCTAAGAAGGATATGATTGGGACTTGAACTTTTACTCCTTGTCGCGACCTGCCCCTTGAGGGCCGTGCTCGGATGAGGCGGGTTTAGAGATAAGTGTTCATGAGATGGTTCATATGGCATCTTATAAAAAATGATTTTACTAAAGTGTAAATCTTTTGTTTAGCCATATGATCCATTGATCATGAACGTGGATTTTCCCTAAATCCATATCTCGCGTGACAGCGGATTGATTTTATTCTTTAGGAGTCGCCACTAGCCTAAGTCGGGGGTCGGCTAGAATACCCAACCGAAACGCGGGAATTTCGTTTCGGTTTCTACGAAAACCAGAGATCAAAGGTTCGGGGACTAGCTTACGTTAATATTTCTATTAACGCCCTTTCGGTACCGCTAAACTTAACATGGTTGTTATCTAAGTCATCATGCATTTGTTTTTTACCATTTTCATGCCAAAGTCTTAGTCCACTAGATGATCATGCATCTTGTTTTTGTATTTTCATTTGAGATTCTAAACTAATCCTATCTTAGTCTAGAAAAAGAAAGAAACAATCAATTGTATTGAAAGACATTTAGTAAAGTAAACACTCGAAGTATTGAAAAGACGAGCTAATTCTAAGTGCGAGAAAGAAGTAAAAAGTAAAAACCCGCAACTCGTCGGGTGTTTATTACAACACAAATTGAAAACCCGAGACATGATCGGGAATGGATGAATTAAGTACAAATTGAAACCGGATTGGACATCGGTTTGGCACCATGAGTACAAATTGAGACCGGATTGGACATCGGTCAATCACCTTGGTCTTCTATTTCGGATTATTCTTCCTTGGACCGCCTCTTGGGTGTCGATGTTTACATTCATACATTCATTCATAGCAAATGACATATGAAAGATCAATATGGCAATCAATTACTAATAAAGCACGGGCCTCGGGGTCGACCTTTGTTTTTCATGCGTTTCGATTCATCACCCATCTAATCACCTAACGTTGTTTGATTAATGGTTAATGATAATGAGCTACCATTTGCATTCACAAAACGGCAACTCATATCAATTAACCCCTAAAGTCGGGTTCTAATGATCAAGAATGGGCTACCCGCCGATCATGCATCGGGCCTAACATTCATCTAACAAACACATGCATAAACATAAAATGAACATGCATTCAAGCCCATGGGCCTTGTTTTGAATCCAATCAAACAATGAGAAGTGGGCTTTATAAAAAAGACCACTTATTCAATTAATGCCTAATTCGGATTGCTTCTGTTTAAGAATGATTAACTATCCTAATGACGTTCAAATGAAGTGGTTCAGGTGTCATTAGAAAGCTTATGACATGAGGAACAAAAGTCATGAAGACCATTTTTTCTAAATCCTAGCCAATTTTCCCGAAAATATCAAATTAAATTTCAGTGACAGGCTGGACTCGGTTCAGTTATGAATTTCAAAACAAAGGCGGGAAAAATAACAAACATTATCAAAACAACGCGAAAATTTTTGTACCGTTAGGATTCCCTGTGTGCAACAACTTTCATGTTTTGAGTTTTTGCTAAAAAGCCCTCCAAATTTTTATAAAATTCGATTTTCGCGAGGGACTCAATTGCAAATGGAATTTTAACCCGAGAAGACTTTTCAAGCAAATTGACCCCCCAAAAATTGCAATTAGGTCCTCAAAATTTCCAGTTGACATAATGAGACCCCAATGAGCAACTTTGAAGTTTTGATTTTTTGCAAAAAAGGACTCTAACTTCATCAAATTCGGAGAAACATCTTTTGAACTCTAAAGGAATGAAAATCAGATCTGGACACAGATTCTGATCAAATTGTGAGAATTCCTTTTGAAAATTCAAATTATCTTCGATTTTGATGAAATTAGTATCAATTGAAAGATCTTGATCTCAGGAAGAACTTTGATGAAATTTTTTCATAACTCGAACACACGAATTTATGAAAATCGAAGAAAACACAAAGGTCGACTGAAATTAGCATGAAACCAGATTTACATGCATATGACGTTGCAAATCGTACTAGGCTAACATGCTCGAAATTTTGTGAAAATTTTATGGTGAACAGATCAGGATGTGTTCTACGATTCTCATGAAGGAAGTTTTTCCAGAAAATGATCACAAAAAATCATAAAATTCATCCAACAGCACAACATCAGTCAGGGAATCATCAGAACAGAATTATACAACATATTCCAGATTCTGATCCTAACTTCTAAAAGTGTTTTGACATAGCAAATGAAGTCCGATCGAGGCATATGATATATCAAATCGAAGCTTAAGACGAGTTCTACGACTCTCTAGTTTATCACTTCATCAGATTTCGACGTTAACAAGCTCAAATCAGCATCTCAAGCCAATAGGTTCCACTGAACACGAATTTACAGAGTTGTGTTTAAGCGTTCTTACCTTGTCTCACGATGATCCAACGCTCAAGCGAGCGATCCGGCCTCCGTATTCTGATCTGGAATAGTACAGAGAGGCCTCGGAAAGCTCGGCCAACCTACGACAATGGATTGCACGAGATAGCGTGAGATTCAACTCTTGTTCAAACAAATGGACTAATCAGTAAAAGTTGAGGAAAATGATGTGATCCGGTGGCTGTTTAATGCGAGGCCAGCCACCACAGTGCCGTGAGGACGTCGAGGGAGATCGTCGGTTGCTCGGGATCGCCGGAAGAGGTCGCCGGAGGGCCGGTTCAGCCGGCTGCACCTGCTGGTCCAATCACCGGCGGTTTTGCCGGTGATTCTGCCGAGAAGAAAATGCCGCCGGAGAGAGGTGCTCCGGCCACCAGCCTGGGTTGCTGGTCTTGCGATCAGCCTCAGGCCGCCGTGGGGGACGCCGGAGGGGCGGTGGCTCGCCGGAAAGGGGCCGGCAAGGGGCTGGAAGGCCGGCGGCCGAGAGGGAGTGGCGAGAGAGAGGGCTGATCGTGAGAGAGAGAGAGAGAGAGAGAGAGAGAGAGAGAGAGAGAGAGAGAGAGAGAGAGAGAGAGAGAGAGAGAGAGAGAGAATTCAGATCTGAAAATGATTATCCCCCAATAATTTTTGGAGGGAAAACACTATATACCCTCTTCAACTTTGAATTCTAGCCCTTAGATTGATCAAATGGTCCAAAATGCATCCTTAATGATTAAGAATATTCCTTAGAGGCTAAGGATTGATGACATGGCATTATGGATGGACATGATCAATTCTAAATGAATGGCCATGATTGATTTGCTAATCCCCTAATTAATTTGCTTAATCCTTGAAGAAGGGCATTTTTGTCTTTCTTAATTAAGGGCATTTTTGTCATTTTTGATTAAGGGCATGTGACTGATCTTGGTTGGTCCGACTGGATTATCGATCATCAAAATTTTCGACCGGAAAATGACTAGTCTGATCGGGTCAGTTCAATTTGAATTAAACCGATTTGAGTCAATTAGCTCTGAATTTGGGTAATTGCATGACCGAGCTAGACTAACAAGTTTAATTGAAGTCTAATTAACCAAATTGAGTCTCAATTCATCAAATTGAATATTAGTCTAGAGTGGGTCAAGTTGAATTGCACTAATTAGACCAATTACTCTTAGACTTCCTAATCATTGGATCACTAAATTGATCAAATTGACCCAAATTCATGTGAATCTTCCAAAATTGATTTTGAATTTGGGTTTCATATAAGAAATGAGGTTCAATCGTATCTCAATTGCACACATCATGAAGAATCGATCAAAATCACTGATTAGGGCTAAAATTGGGGGTTTTTGTGTTTGGCTTGGAATCACAAAATTGGTTCAAAAATTGGATATAAAATGACCTCTAGATCAAATGTCGTGAAGAAAACTAATCTAAAAAATGACTAGAAATGAAGTAATTTCATTTTTGGCTGATTTGAATTAACTTCCGTAATTTGGGAAAAAGTTGATTCAAAATCGATTTTTGTAAAATTTCAAATGCCAAAGGTAAATTGAAAATAAAATAAGATGATTTGTAGATTTTTGAATTTTTGAATTTTTTGGTCAAAGGTTTGACCAAAAGTCAAACCCTAGTTGACTTTTCACTAGAAGTTTGATTTTATGATCAAATCTTTGAATTTTTCTAAAATTTCTACTTCTAAAGTGAAATTGGACTTGAAAGGAATCTTTTTATGCAAAAAGCCCCAATTTGACCTGGGGTTGACTTTTGGTCAAAGGGTTGACCAAAAAGTCAGCGCCAAAGTCAACCATTTGACTTTTTGGGTTTTTGTATGATATGAATAGAAAATCACTTATAAAAGCTAAACCAACAGACAGAATTAAAAAACGACACTTTTTGCTCAAGAAACGGGCTCCGTCGCGACCGGAAACCATAATCTCGAATTTTTATTTTTAATGACATATCAGCTAAAAATTAGGTGTCAACACTCCTAACTCGATTACAAATTTGGCTTGCGAGGACCATTGTAGGCCCAGGATTGCATGGACTTCTTCATTCTCCATCAAGTCCAAAACTGTAAACACGATGTATTTAATGAAGTAAATGACTTACCAAAAAAAGTTGGATTGCATGGACTCTCTCTCCCTCCCTCCCTCTCACTCTCTCTCTCTCCCTCATTGCAGAGCTCGGCATCAAGTCGAGCTTCTCCTCTAGACCGAAAGGCTTTGATCTCCAGTACCAGCGAGCCTCTAGGTATCAAAGCAATGGCTCCTCCATGGGGGCAAGCATTGAAACGAGACCCATATCTCAACAACGATAGAGTAGCCCCATGATCAACGGCAAGAGAAGAGGGAAAAACGTGAAGAAGAGAGAAAGAGAGGAAGATAGACAATAGAGGGGATAGATAGAGAGAGGAGAGATTGTGCAATGTGTTGGTGAATTACATCCCAAGTGTTTGAACTGAATAAATCTTGTGGTAATATTCGTAAATTTCATTATAAAATTGAGAGATTGTTTTGCGAGTAATTATGAGAATTAAATATTGTGAGAGTTATTGGATATAATTGAAAGCTAGGAAACACTCAGTGTTTGAATTATTCGAATGTGGCTGTAATCTCCACCGCATCGCTTAATCTATAATGGATTCCTATGATGCTCTTTCCCGCAGGGTACATTCCACCGTTTTATTGCCTTGCTTTGCTTATTATTGTGTTTGATTGCTTATTTTTTTTATAACAAAATTCCCTATCACAATTTATTTATAAGAAAATTCTAAATAAGGACGTGAAGTGCTATCATTTTCTTAAATGAGGATTGGAAGTAGACCTTGTTTCAATTAAGGGCCTAAAGTGGCCATAGCAGTTTCAAATAAGAGCTTGAAGTGGCCATGCTAGTTTCAAATAAAGGCTTGACTTGGCTGACCAGCTAAATATTCCAGTCGGTTAAAGGCATTTCCGTTCAAAGATAATATTGTGTAACCTAAATTTCAATTAAATTAGATTAAAAATTAAGAAAAATACAAATTTTTAAAAAATATACAAGCGGGAGGGCTCCTCTTGCTTGTGGCCATCGCCTTATCAGTGATGGAGGGACGGCCATGGCTGACGGGGTTGCCGGCCCTCGCCTCAGTCTGTGCGAGGGTCGCTAGCCGTCTCACAGTTCTGGCTAAGGCCTGCTGGCCCTCACCTCTGGTTGGCGAGGGTTGCCGGCCATGGCCACAACCACACTGGCTGTGGGGTATTTTTTTGTGTGTGTGTGTGTGTTTTTTTTAAGTTTTAGCCTTTTTTTTCTTTTTTGAGTTTTCTTTTTTATAGAAAATATTTTGGATTTTTAAACCAAATTTAATTAAGATTTTATGTAAAATTATGTTTCAATTCAAAATGACGTCGTTTTAGTGCTGTAGTTAACTTTAAAGTCATTTGGGATAGATAAAATATTTTAAAAAACCAAGTCAGTATTTTTTATTAGTCAAATTGGATGGAGTTAGCGAAAAGACGGGATTTTTACACAAAATCGAGTCCTGGGTAGGGCATGCAAGCCCTTGCTGGTCATTGACGAAGGCCGGCTTGGCCAATGGTCGGTGAGGTCACCGAGGCGAAGTTTGCTCTCGCTTGTGGCTTTCGAGGGCGGCCTCGCCCGTCCCTTTCCTGGTATTGCCGGTGGCTGGCTATTGCCTGAGATTGGCCACCGGCAAAAAGGAAAGACAAAACAAAAAAAAAAGGAAAAAGAAAGAAAAAAGTGAAAAATGAAAAAATGAAAACCAATTAAAAATAAATAAAGGACCAAAATGCCCTTGGCTAACTAGTGAGGTCATGCCCTTCTTTGAGACTGATATGGTTACTTCAAGCCCTTATTTAAAATAAAATCCACTTTGGGCCTTATTTGAGAAAATGAGTACATTTCATGTCATTATTTAAAAATTTTCCAATATTTATTAATATGGTGGATTAGACTAATTTGGATAGAGTTTTTTTTATTGTAGTACTTTTCCAAAGCACATGGGTCACCTCAATTTCGCCGAAAACATGAGGGCTTCGGTGTAGTTTACCTCATAAAAAAAATAGGGTAAAGAACCAAAGAGAATGCAGATAACAAATAAGTTTATGACTAGTATTTGACGTCCTGAATAATAAATTTTCATTGGCAATAAGTGTTTGAAATTGTGAATAATCTAATTTACGAGCACGAGAACATTGTGTCTCACACAAGTGATATTATTCAGGAAAGCAATTTCCAATATAACCTGCACAAACGCATATTTTTACCTGCGGATGCCGCATCAACGATGTCGTCCTCTTGATCTCTAAACTGAAGCCATAATTTGGTACGGTAATGATCGTGCACGTCAATATACAACTCGCTGCCACCTTCCCGGCAGTCGAGCTCCTGCTGTGAAGTAGCCCAACTCGAATCATTTCCTTTGCTGGGTTCTCTTTGGATACACTAGAGTTTTCAATAGTAGAGGCCAGGCCAAGAAAAGATACTAGTGCAAGAATCAAGTAGCTTATATGGGCGTCCATATTCAGCTTCTCTTGGTTATTTTCTTCTATTGCTCCATTCGATTCCCGACTACTTATACATTGTTTCCAGTTCTAAGCATTGGAAAAATTTGACTCTGCGATGTGGACAGATTAACTAATTCCATACGAAAGTCTTAGACCTACGTTAAAATAAAACCCGTAAATTCATTGGAAAAATCGTGGAGAACCATTGTCTTTTTTTAATTGCAAATATTTAATACCTTTTCCCCTTTATTGGCAATAAACCAATAAAAAAGATCAATTTGTGAGGGTCTATCTGATCGTAACACATGCTTTTGTAAGGACTGGAAGCGTTCCCCTCGTTTCGCATTTATCATCTAGTGGCATCAAAGTAGACTACCGTAGGAGAAACGAAACGGAGAAGACTTACCGTAGGAGAAACGAAAAGGAGAAAAGGTGATAGGTCTATCACTCTCGTCGGTGACGTATCCAGGAGTGATAGATTCCAAGGTAGGTCAATTCCCATACAATTGGTCAATGCTGATTTCTCGCATGACAAACCTCCTATTGGCCAAACCCTAGGCCAATCGTGACCTACTAGGTAGAGATGGCCACGGGCCGGTTTTGGCCCGGAACCGGCCCGGAACCGGTACGGTCAAACCCGGGCCCGGCCCATTGACCGGGCCCGCGGTTCGGAACCGGAACCGGCCCGTAGCCTACGGGCCCGGTTCCGGTTCCACAATTTTGGAACCGGAACCGGCGGTTCCGGTTCCGGTTCCGGTTCCAATTTATTTAAAAAATATAATAATAATAATAAAATTTTTTTAAAAAAAATTCATTATTTAATTTATTTTATAAAACAAATTGAACTCTAATTGCCATGCATTGTAAGTGCATTGATCTCCAAATGCAATGCTTGGCTTGGGCGTATTGAACTCTAATTACAAGGCTTGGCTTGGATTTTATAAACAACTCCTTTGATGGTCTCTTCATTCCCATTCGATGTGGGACTCTCGGTTTGCCTTGAACGCCTTCAATATGAGACTCTTGGCTTGTCTTCATGCAAATGCCAAGAGTCCCACATCGAATGGGAATGAAGAGACCATCATAGGGATTGTTTATAAAATCCAAGCCAAGCCAAGCCATGAGCATGTGAAGTTGTATGCCTTTTACGGCTACGATCCTTTGCTAGTTAAGAGCAAAGAGTTCCATTGGACCGCCTAGAATCGGACTGGACCAATGGTCCGGTTCCCGATTCTATGGTTTGCCGGTTCGGTTCCTAGTTCTAAAATTAAAAGACCGGTCTTACCGGTTCGGTTCCCGGCTCCGACCGGGAACCGATCATCCCTACAATTTTCATTTTGATTATAATTTATATTGAATAATTCATTATTTCATATTTTTATAATTATTTATTTTTTATTTCATAATTTATTTTTAAATTTTTTTAATTACGAATCGGAACCGGCCGGACCGGAACCGAACCGGAACCGGAACCGCTAGGGGCAGTTCCGGTTCCGGCTCACGTGTGGCCACAAACCGGAACCGCCGGTTCCGAACCGTGGCCATGACTACTACTAGGCATGATTTTAATAACATGTTATACCTATAAATTTGATATCTTGCTTAATATGATCAATGTATCACAAAGCCAATGTCTTTCTCAAAGTGGTGGTAAACTTTTTTGGCAATTTTAAGGTGACAATATAAGTATGGTAAACAATTGCCCTAGTAACAATCTTTAGAAAGACCCCTTGTAACAGCCCGAATTTCGATGTAATTCCAGGATCAATGAAACTGATATTAATTCGCATTTCATTTTAGAAAGTCTCGCCCAGAGCTAATCACTCTCGGGATACTAACCAATGGGGCATGGCTAACTAGAAAACGGTACGTGGACCGGGGACCCTATCGTGAAACGGACATCGATCATGAGAGACGTTGAGGGAATATTTTGGGCCAACATGGGTCGATCGCAGGAAAGGGTAATGGATTGGGTTTGGCCAAGGCCAACGATGTATAATAGGGACGCAGGTGATTCTGCAAGACCGAAAGTACACGTGGTCAACCAGTCCTGAACCTAGACCGAACGATCGTGACCTCTGGAACTAGTGATAATTTCTCATTCTCTCAATGATCGAGACCATCACGACATGGATAGCCCTAGGTCGATACGCGTAACTTCTAAACAGCCGCCCGTTAGTGAGAGAGACCCTGAAATTGAAAGTTTAGCGAGTTTATTCACGAAATTGAGCCCGGATTTCGATGTTGATTTTCGAAGGCTTAAGAGACTATTTTTGGAAATCTGACGTCATATTACGCTGGCCACATACGTTTAGAGTTTGTACGTGTAAAAATTGGAATTTTGGTCCGGGGGTGAAAAATGACGATTTTGCCCCTCGGGACGCCAGCGTCGCTTTTCTAGGTCAAATGAGGTTATTTTTCGAGGCCGACGCCATTTTTGGGTGGCCACGCATACCGGGAGTCGTTACGGACAAAAATTGGAATTTCGACAAAAATTGGAAAAATAATATTATTTTATTTCCGGAACTTTGCAGTCGATTTTCGAGGGCTTAAAGGATGAATTTTACGGATCCGACATCGGATTATGTCTACCATGAATATATAGGACCGGTATGGACAAAAATTGGAATTTCGGTTCGGGATCGGAAAATTACGAAAATGCCCCTAGGCCATTTTTGATTAATTCCGAAAATTGGACTTTATTTTGGGATTAACCAAGGTGAGTTAACTTAATTCAGGTCTGGTCAGCCCTTGGTTAGGGGCAAATGACCATTTTAACCCTAAATTATTGGATGAGAATGAAGGATAGCCCTTGGATTAAGGGAAAAAGTGGCAATTGGCCCAAGATTTGGACACTTGGACTCCACTAATCTACCTCCTTTGACCAGACATATCTCCCTCTCTCTCTCATGTGCAGACCATTCGGTCAAAATTTTCCCAGATTTTCCCTTCTTCTTTCCCGTTTTCTGTTTTTGCCGTTCCGTTTCTGCGTTTCTGGTACTGTTCACGCCGGAACAGTACCAGCCGGAGCTGTCCCCGCCGAGCCAACATCACTAGCAACCCTTTCCACCTCTGTGCAGCCACCACAGGTCCCGGTTTTAGTCCAGAAACAGCATCTCTCTCTCTCTGTTTTCCTCTTTTTCTCATTTTTTTTTCAGTTTTGCAAACAGTCCCGCCGGAGCTTCGCCGGAGCTCCGATCGCCGTTCCGTTGACACCCGGCCGTCCAACAGGTCCATACATCGCCGTCGCACCTTGTTCGTACAGTGACCGTACGGTTGCTGTTCACCGTCCGTACGGTCACTATTCATCCCGACCGTACGGCACGCCGCGGCCGTCACCGGCGCCTCGCCGGCCGCCGTTCCCAGCCTGTCCGTACAAGTGTCCGTACGAAAGTTACTGTTCACCGGCGTCCGTACGGCACTGTTCATTCCGTCCGTACGTCGTCGCCGGGAATTCGCCGCCGGTTTCACTGTTCACCAGTGATCGGCCGCCTTTCCCTGTAGTCGTGACCCTTGATTAGGTGAGTAAAATTCCTAAACCCGGATTAGGATTGATAGTGCATTTTTCTGGACTGGTTTAGGTGTTATCGGTACGTTTTGGACTGGCTTAGATAGTATCAGTGTGTATTTTCGATTGGGTTGAGGATTGATTGGTGGAAATTTTTATCGGGAAAATTGTGGTGAATCATTGAGGATTTATTGGGGAGAGAAATTGGATTAATTGACCAATTTAGGAGCTCGTTGGTGAAATTGCCGGGTATGCCCGGGTTGACTGATTGTATGTCAATTGTGCTTAATTGTAGTTGATTCCGTACTGCTATGTCGTATGTGGTGTGGCTATTTTTGTGGAGTGCGACTGGCCATTATTTAGTTTACAATGAATTACTGATTGGTGAAACGCACGTTAGGCCACATAGTAGTAATTGGGCCAATTAAGCACGTGTTGTGATATTGGGTGTCTGAATTTCATTGGTGCTCATGGTGCATTGCATTGCATAACATGGACACGCATTATTTATGCCTAGAGTGTGGCATGTTGTGAAATTGTGCGAGAATGCGTGTCTGCCATGAGTGCGTGATCACCTAAATTACCTTGAAGCGTCATACGCTGGGTTCAGATAATAATAATGAATTGTGTGATCACCTAAGGACCTTCGGGTCGTGACTTTCGGGTCAATTCCGTCCTCATGCACTTTGAAGCAGGACGATGCCCGGTACGTCCGGAAGGCGACCACCCTCATGCACTTTGAAGCAGGCTCTGGTTCGCAAGGAGAACAGTGTTGCGCCTCATGCACTTTGAAGCAGGCTAGAGACACTGGGCCAGATCGGTTGCTGCGCCTCATGCACTTTGAAGCAGGCTAGACGCACCGGGCCATGAAAAATTAATGACTCGAGTCGTAGTAATAATGAATTGGGCAAGTGTGCCAGTGTGGGCCAGTGGGCCGGAGAAATGCGCATGACATGTCGATGACATTTGCATGCATAAACATGCACCGATTAGCATGCGAGTGTGTGAGACTCGGTACATGAGAATGTGTTTGGTGTACGTGTGACTGTGGATGCCACGTATGTGCT
Organism: Syzygium jambos; assembly: GCA_031216235.1. Classification (NCBI taxonomy): domain Eukaryota; kingdom Viridiplantae; phylum Streptophyta; class Magnoliopsida; order Myrtales; family Myrtaceae; genus Syzygium; species Syzygium jambos. The sequence goes on from CM062222.1 coordinate 24,893,191, forward strand.
GTGATTATTATATATTGATTTGTCTAACCTGCAGGGTCTAAGAATGATTGGGTTATTGTCGATTTGTGATTTAAATATTTATTTTCCGGTCAGGAGATTGCATGTTAGCCTAGCCTAGGTTTAGGGGTTGAACTCACTGAGATTTATCTCACGGTTGTGTAAACCGAAACATTTCAGACCCCCAGCCGTAGGATGCCAAGAACACCACCTCTTTTTGGGATACCGCATCATATCCAGCGGTCGTCTAGCATACACCTCTGTGGGGATGGAGCAGCGTATGTGAGATGCTACTCAGTTCTATTTTGTAAACGTGGGAGAATCATATTACCATACCCAAGGGTCGTGGAGTGGCTGTTGACTGCTGATGTGGTTTCTTTTTGAGTGTGAAAATGAATCTTGTAATCAAAGGCTTTTTATGGTTATGAAAAATGTATATTCTTGGTGATGATTGTTTTATCTGTGGTCTCATAGTGTTTGATTGTACGGGTGTATATATATATATATATATATATATATATTTATATATACGTGGTTTCCGCTTGTGCTTGATCTCTGTATGGGTGTGGGTCGGCGACGCTTCCTGGGAGCGTTGCACCATAATCGATCGAGACGGGATGTTGCGTTCCAGTGGGGTACGGGGCGTGACACCCCTATTGAAAATAAGGCGAGTAGGAAAAATATCAACCGAATTCAAATTAATAGTTTTGATCTGCTACCCTTTTGGGTCGGTTTAAAATTGCTACCATTTATAGGCCAATACATAAATAAAAGGAATGATCGCAAAAACCATCATCAACTTTGATCTACATATCAAATACCCTTGTCAATTTCAGAACCTACGTTTTTAGTGTCCCCAACCTAAAAAGACCTATTTGCTCCCATGCACACCCAAAATCTACACTCAAAACGTTAAATCCAATTTTGAGGAATGGATTATTTGGGAAAGAAAGTAGTAACTTGGTGAATTATGTGTGGATGGGAGATGCAATTTGAAATCCAATGCAAAAAATGAGGTTGGTAATTATAGGTTTTAAAACGCGAGGAGGTATTTAATCTGGAGAAGCAAAGTTGAGGATGGTATATTTAATTTTCTTTAAGAGCGATGCAATGCATGAACTTGTTTTTTCCCATTAAAAATATCAACAAATATACCCTTAACTTTATGTACGATCAACTGTTGTCTGACTTTAAATTTTTCTTTTTGTTAATGCAGAGTTTCTCTGTCTATTTTTGCCTTTTGTTTCACTTATTTATCTCATACACAGTTTTAAGTATCAATCACAAATTACTTCACTTTAAGTGTAACTTGAGCTATTTCATTTCATTTTTACCTTCACGTTACGAAAGTAATCATATAAGACTATTCTTGTTAGCGATTGTTGAGAACATTTTAAGTTTAGGCCACAAACTCAAGTGAAGATCGAAATATGGACATTGAGATAGGTTCGAGATGAGTTAGGCAACCTCTGTGGAGTGGGAAGATGGACGAACAGGCACTCAGGCCAAAAGGCCGGGCGACCGGCCTAATGAGGCCTAGTAGCTGAAGTTATTGGGTGGGGGCGAGCGTCGAGACTTGAATTTTCCATACAAATTGAACCCCAAATAAATAATTAAACCTCATATGATGTATACATATTTTTTTACTATACATAATCAAAACTCCTAGATAAAATATAAACGTCTACTTTTAGTAACATTCTCAATTTCAGTCCCTAGGAAATGGCTAAGGTTTAAGTTTGGTAGTTTTCTAATCAGAGCCAATTCTACTCTTGTTTCGGAAAATCCATACTCAGATCCTCTGTACCCCTTTCGTATTTTTATTTTTGTGGAGACTTTTGTGATCTGAATTTCCAAACATTTCCTTCTTAAACATTTATTAAAAATCTTGAAGTTTTACATACTTTAATTTCAGAATTTTTAGACTTGATATGAGTAGAATGATAGCCTAATTTCAAACTGTGTAAAACTGCCAAGAATGGGTATTTCTGTGATGTTCACACTTTCTCGATTTTCTACAAACTTTTCTAGGCTGATTTTGAACAAACTTCCTTCACAAAATTTATTGAGAACTTATTTATCTATAACATATATAAATTTGGGAATTTTTTGAGATGATTTTGATTTTGAACAGAGCTTACTTTGAGAAGCAAAGATTTTGTTCCTGAAAACCGATTTTATTCTGTCTTTGAGCTACTAAAAGCTATATTTACAGAAAGATTCATATTTTATATTCTTAATGGAAAATTTTTGTTAAGGTTTTATTTATGACATATTCAAATTTGAGAATTTTCTGAGTTCATTTACAATGATTTTTAGCCCGATTTCTAGAACAGTACAAAAACTGCCGGTTTTGTCAAATTTCAAAGATTCATCATTTTCTATATAAGAACGTTGGAATCTCGACTTAATGTCTTCTGGTGATTTAATGTGCTCATTCTGAGATTTCAAATGAGCCATGCTAAGCTTTGACTGGAGGTCACACAAAGGGGGGAGATATGAAAACGAAATTGGCCAAGTCGAGGGCCAATTCTTCTTGTTGAAGCCACCATTATTGAGTCATGTTTAGGTGTCCCCCTCCATAATTGCTCAATAGTTGAATTGTCCACCCTCATTATTGGAGTATGGTGACTCATTGTCACCAATAATGAGCTAAAAACAAATGAGGAAGTCGGCCAAGAAGGGGGACACCGAGAGGGAGCCGAGAGAGAGAGGGAAAGAGAGAGAGAGCTATTAATTGTTAAGATTTGCTAGATTATTTCATTATTTCATTTTGGATCTCCTAAAAATCTTGATCATAGTCATGATGGCACTTAACTTTAATAGCTATTTCATTAATGTCATTTGGCTCTCCTCCATTAATGTCATTAATGATTAATATTTTCTAGATCATAGTTATGATGGCACTTGACTTTAGGAGTTATTTCATTAATGTCATTTGTCTCTCCTCCATTAATGTCATTCATGATCAAGATTTTCTAGATCATAGTCATTATGGCACTTGACTTTAGGGGCTATTTCATTATGTTATTTGTCTTTTCTTCATGATTATGCTTGGGGAACAAGTTGGCTTGCCTATAAATAGGCTTAGTTTGCCCCCCCTTAGTTACCACACACCACTTCCTCGCCTCTCTCTCATCTCTCACCCTCACGCCAAACACTTCTCTCTCTCTCTCTCGCCATTTGCCGCCGCTGACCGCCGTAGATATTTTCTTGTGATTATAGGTGAGTGAATTCCCTAATACTTGGATAGAGCGGTGCGTTACGTGGTTGGAAATGCAGCAAGTAAGTGGATTCCCTAATCTCGGGATAGGAAGTTATGATGTGTTGTTGGCTTGAGTTCTCACCCAAGCCTTTATTGAGACTTGCATGTTGTTGTTTGTCTCGATGTTGCACGCATCGATTGTTACTATGCTTGATGTTCTCATCCATGCTTGTTGATTTATAAGAGGATAGGATGTGATATTATGAGTTTGGCTCGAGTAGTGATCGTGTCTGAGATGCTCGATGTTTGCATGAATGCTTCTTATTTTGCTTTATAATCGTAAGTCAAGGCACGTACGAGTTACAAAATGGGGTATCGTATGGTCTCTTGCTCATGTTATAGCGTCACGAGACGAGTTAGGCTTGGTACGGGTTTACATTGGAATGTGTAAATCCAGGCCAAGTTCGGCTCCGAGCCAGCACTCGGCATGGTGGACCAAATCACATGCCCTCAACCGCGACCTGCATGTTAGGCGAATGTTCTAGAGATCATGATTACACAAGCATGACTTGCCTTTGGGCTTAATTGAATGGACTAATGAAATTAAGATAATAAACCGGCTTGTGTGACCTATGATGTGTGATCACTAAATAAAAGAAGAAGACTATCGTCACATAGCATTGGTAGTGATGCCTCAGTAAACTAGTGCTGGGATGCCCTAGTCGAGCTATAATGCCTCGGTAAACTAATGCCGAGATGCCCTAGTTGAGCCTGGATGCCTCGGTTGAGCCTGGATGCCTCGGGTGAGCTAGTCCCGGGATGCCTTGATTGAGCCAAGATGCCTAGCATGAAGCTAGATGCCTCGATTGAGGTGGAATGTCTTAGTTGAGCCAGGATGACGATAAATAAATGGGAAAATACCACAAAAAATTCCAAACTATGCCACTTATGACAAATTTACCTTGAACTTTTTTTATGACACGAAAAATCCTAAACTATGCCATTTGTGATAAATTTACCTTGAACTTTTTTTTTGACACGAAAAACCCCAAACTATGCCATTTGTGATACATTTATCCCATAATACATTGGTTTATGGGCATTTTCGTCTTTTTTCTTTTTCTATTTTTTTTCCTTCTCTCTTCCCTTCGCCGGCCATGGTGGAGGGAAGCCAGCGAGGGCCCTCCCCGGATCTAGCAAGGGCGACCCTCACCGGTGCTGGGCGAAGGCTGCCCTCGCCTGAGTTAGAGTTGGGCGAGGGCGCCCTCGCCTGCCCAGGTGAAGGTGGCCCTCGTCGGATCTAGTGAGGTTAGCCCTAGCCGGCCCAGGCGAGGGCGACTCTCGCCCGATGCCGGCGAGGGTCGCCCTTACTCGATCCGGCGAGGGTTGCCCTCGCTCGATCTGGCGAGGGCAGCCTTCGCTAGCACCGGTGAGGGCAGTCCTCGCCAGCACCTGCGAGGGCCTTCGTCGGCATCCCTTCAGCATGGCTGGCAGAGGGTAAAGAGAAGAAAAAAAACAGAAAAAGAAAAAAGACGAAAATGTCCACGGGTTAAAATATTGTAGGGTAAATGTGTCACAAGTGACATAGTTTGGGCTTTTCGTGTCACAAAAAAAAGTTCAGGATAAATTTATCACAAGTGGCATAGTTTAGGATTTTTCGTGTCACAAAAAAAGTTCAGGGTAAATCTATCACAAGTGGCATAATTTGAGGTTTTTGATAGTATTTTCCCTAAATAAATCTTATATGTGTGCCGGTATGTGTGTTTATTGATAAGCCGAATTTATGTGATCGGATAAAGGTGAGTTTCCATGTGAACATAGCAAGGGCAAGGTCAAAGTTTTTGCTATTGATTTGCCATCGACATATGGCGGAGAAAATATTTACATGCGTTAGTACAATGGCGAGGTATCATCCTGCACGAGTATTAGTGAATTTACTCATTGAGTCTCTCCGACTCATCCCCCGTTGTTTTCCTTTTCATGTCCGTAAAATGGAGGGTGACATAGAGGAGTTAGGATTAACCTTGACCTTCGCTTGCGATATGATTTGTACGTGAAACGGCCTGTGGAAAAAAAAAGGTTGGTAAAATATGTTTAAGTAAAATGGCAATAACGTATCTTGCCTGTTATGCTTTCCCTGATTTCCAACTATTATTATGTTTGGAAATTTGTTTATACATGTTTCTGCATGTGCTTAATAATCAGATGAAAGAAACAGGACGACAACAAGCCTGTAATGTCCAATTAATAACCCCGTGGTAAGATAAGGACATTACACTTTTGCTACGCACTCTAATCCTGTCCTTAAAGAATATTTGGATGAGCCAAAGCTCGATAAATGAAAGCTCTAGGTCTAAAATAGGAGATCTACTCACCACTCGAACCAAGAACAACAAAATAGTAACAATCAGCGAGTCACATATCATTTCGACGAAATCACTATAATTCAAAAAGTACTAATTACTTATTTAGCAAGTGTACTATATATATTTCGTTTGCTTTTTAATTTTGTTCATATTCATAATAGAATATTTTAATCACACGAGCAATACAATGTGCAATGCACGTGATTCAAGCACTAGTAATCTATACCAATCTAACATGTTAACCAATTCATATTGTGTGCGCGTATCATAACGTAGATTTAAAAATATATCCAAAATCCACATCTCATAAAATCCGTTACAAGCACTAAAATTTCCTTCATCACTTGCCCACTAGAGTAATAAGGAGATCAACATATTCAAAATAATGAGTATTTACATACACTTTCCAAATATATATATTTTAGTTCATTTAAGATAATGGAATCTATACGTTATGACGATAATCATGTGTGTTAGGAATAAAAATAAGTGTCGTGAGTTAACATTCAGTTAAACACTCAATTACAAACAGATAAAGATACAAATCTCAGGATGTGCAAATACCACATGGTAACTCATCGATATTAATAGGTGAGTGTCTACTCCCTACTTATCACTAGTCAAGACTCATCTCGACTAACAAAGCATAGTCATCATCAACACATGAGGAACGGAATCATAACATCTTGACTAATTCAGCATCATCACCACTAACTCATGGGGGACGGAATCATAAACACATTTTTGCCACGTCACTCAGCCCATCCATCACAAATGTACTCTGCATCAACGAGAATAGATACACCAATGTACAAGCATATGATGGTGGCTATTCCATAATATTACATCATAGGCTACACAAGCTATATCATTGCATGTATTAATCATATGACTTCATGTCCTCTCAACCTTGTAGAAACCCATTTTAGAAAGTAGAACATCTATCGTTTCCCATAGTCTTATATGCATACTCATACAAGAGAGTTTGCTCTTTAGCGAATAGACCGTGACAAATGTCTTCATCACATGGCATCATTGACATGTATATCATCATAAAACCACAACTGTCATGTACAATTATATAACGGTAGTGCAAATATTATCACACTAATCTTTTTCGTTCATTGATGAATAGATTGTGGCAAATGTCTTCATCACATGGCATCATTGACATGCAAAAAATCATAAGGGAAAAAGCCATCAAAAACCTCAAACTTTACCACCTGTGATATTTACCCTGAACTTTTTTTTGTGACACCAAAAACCCTAAACTATGCTATTTGTGATAAATTTACCCTAATGTACTTTAGTCCATGCGTATTTTCGTTTTTTTGCTTTTTCTTTTTTTTTTCCTTTTTTTTCTTTTTACCAAGGACTGCCCTCACCGGCGTTGAGTGAGGGTGGCCCTCGGCAGATCCGGCGAGGGCCGCCCTCACCGGCGTTGGGTGAGGGTTGCCTCGCCTGGGCGAGCAAGGGCAGCCCTCGCCCTACTCAGGCGAGGGCGACCCTCGTCGGCATCGGGCGAGGGCTGCCCTCGCTCGCGTCGGGCGAGGGCTGCCCTCGCTCGCCCAGGCGAGGCGACCCTTGCTCGACGCTAGGTAAGGGCGACCCTCGCCGGCATCAGGCGAGGGTCGCCCGACGCCGGCGAGGGTCGCCCGACGCCGACATCAGGCGAGGGTCGCCCGACGCCGGCGAGGGTCGCCCGACGCCGGCGAGGGTCGCCCGACGCCGGCGAGGGTCGCCCTCGCCTGGGCGAGCGAGGGCGGCCCTCGCCCGACTCAGGCGAGGGCGACCCTCGCCCGACGCCGACGAGGGTCGCCCTCGCTTGAGTCGGGCGAGGGTCGCCTCGCCTGGGCGAGCGAGGGCGGCCCTCGCCCGACTCCGGCGAGGGCGACCCTCGGCCTACGCCGGCAAGGGCGGCCCTCGCCCGACGCCGGCAAGGGTCGCCCTCGCCTGAGTCGGGCAAGGGCCGCCCTCGCTCGCCCAGACAAGGCGACCATCGCCTGACGCCAGGGAGGGCAGCCCTCGCCGGATCTGGCGAGGGCCACCCTCACTCGACGCCGGCGAGGGCCGCCCTCGCCAGATCCGGCGAGGCCGGCCCTCGCTGGAAAGAAAAAAAAAGGGAAAAAAAGCAAAAAAGACAAAAATACCCATGGACTAAAGTACATTGGGGTAAATATGTCACAAATAGCATAGTTTGGAATTTTTGGTGTCATAAAAAAAGTTCAGGGTAAATGTGTCACAGGTGGTAAAGTTTGGGGTTTTTGGTGGCTTTTTCCCTAATATAACACCACAATTATCATGTACAATTATATAATAACAGTGCTAATATTATCTTACTATTCTTTTGGCATTTTTCATAATAGCAATGGAGATATTCAATTATCCTCATTGGCAAATTCACAAACTCTTATTTATGAAAGAATTATCTTTCAATCCAAGAGTTCACAATACTCTCACACAACATGATTTTATGATTATTCCTAGTTTGCAATTGAAACTAAAATGCATTTCAAGAAAAACTTAGCTTTCTAATTTCACCAATTACATGGCTTGAATGACATGTATGTATCACAACAATAATATAATCATGTAAATGTCACAAAGAATATCAACAAAGACCTTCCATCATAATAGTATGTATAGAACGTTAATCTCTTGCTGCTTTCCATATAGAATGACTTGTGATTTTACTTCCAATGATATTTCTGAGCATATTAGCTTCCAAAAACTTCATAGATCGACCATGTGCCTCCCAAGTTCTTATGAACACCTCGTCACGTCTGACTTGTTCACCTTCTATTGAAAACTACATCATAGTAGCTAGTCAAACGCTTTAGCCATCATGGATATCATCACGGTCTTTCAGATATCACCACGAACATATGCATTCATCAAAGTAAATATTACACTAAGGATCGTTTTTGAATCATCAAAATTTCATAGGGATGTTTTTCAATAGACTAAAACTTTGGGGGAGAATTTTTTCCATTGTGATTTACACGAGAGTCCATTTTCATTATCGTATCATATACGTTCATCAATTGAAGTTTAGGTATCCAAAACTAAAAAACGTCATCTCACTCTCGTTTTCTAAGTGGAATTGACTTATATGACATGTTAGTACCAAAATTGTTACAAAATAAGTTTCTCTTTTTTCTCGTGATCGCATCTCAACCTATCTTTATTATAGCATTGATTAGTTCAAGGAAAGATTGTAACCACCTTTGTTCGTTTTTTAACGATTGGAAGTTGGAAAGAAAATCGGCGCCATCTCAATCACCTTTTTGGAATAGAGTGGTGGGTACCCCTCTCTCTCTCTCTTTTCCTCCCGCGTGCTCTGAAAGGACATGAAATGTTCCTTAGATATAATACGTCCACATTAAATAGTGGAGAATAAGATGAACTACTCCTCCACTAAGTCTATATATAAATCAACTAGCACAAATGTGACAAGTTAGCATGTCACAATCGTATGCCAGTCCTTAGTTACTTATTGACTTAGATTGGATTGAAGTCGCTCCCTTAGAGACTATATGTTGCTTCGATGAGAAGTCTTATCAGAATTTGAAACCCAAAAGTTTGCGTTATCAAGTGGAGTAGGTATGTTAAAACTTCATATTTAAGTGAGATGTGTGATGTATTTTAGCATCCCTTCTCACATGCGAGCCTAAACGAAGAGTGATGGGAAAATCGTCTTGCAACTGAAGTGCAAGTCAAAATATGTGGGATGATGGGACAATTGTATCGCACATGTAATTTAAGAACGGGAAGGCTTCAGGCCCGTTATCCCTAGGCCCAAATCAAAGTGTTTTGTGTTAGAAAAGATGGTGCGGATAAACTTGTCGTACGGAGAAAGGAAAAATATCAAAAAAGTCATAAACCTATCGTATTAATAATCTTAAACCTTTCAATCAATTTAGTCATAAATCTTCAATTCAATCTATTCGGCCAATTAAGGCCGGAAATTTTTTATGTAGACGCCAGCCGTCCTGTGACCAGAGGCCGAAGAAAAGAAAAAAAAAGGAAAGGGAAAAAAGATAAAAGAGAAAAAAATTAATAAAAATTTTGAAAATTTATTAAAATAATAAAAAAAATTATCCACGTTAATGCCGGCAGTACCAAATGGAACGGTTGGTGTCTATATCAATAATTTCCGGCCTAAATTGATCGAATGGACTGAATTGGTACTAATGTAAAAATATTTATGACTAAATTGATCCAACCGAAATATTTAGAATTGAATTAGCATCAATACAGTAAGTTTAGAACTTTTTTCGTCCTTTTTCCTATGTAGAAAAATCATTTTGTTTGTTTGAGAGGCAGACAGAGAGGGGAAGAGATGGTGGAGGAAGGTAGTGCAGCTAAAGGGAGGGCACGTGTGGCGGTTGAAAGAGAAGAAACCCGTTGACTTTGACTGTTTGAGTCAGTCTTACGTTTGAAAAGTCAATGATTCGATTTCTATCTCTATGCGGTAGGAATTTACTGAAGTCTAGGGAATATGCGACAGCGGTTGATAAGAGTAGACCTAGAAGTCAAGTGCATTTTCTGTTTTTTTTTTTTCACAGAAAATTAACCTCAGCTTTATTTACAGATCAAGTTGTAGTTTCCTGCACAATTCCTTGGAGACATCTCTCGCATTACGCTTGAAAAGAAGGGGCGCGGGCCAAAATTGAACCCAACAAAGTACGGAAAATTCTTAATCAACCCTGACTAAATCACTCGATAAACAAACCGTACAGTGAGTCCACCCCTTCAACCTGCTGTCGCGCAAGATATCTTTCCCTTCTCTCCTTCCATTCATCAATGACGAGCCTTACATTGGACCATAATACTAATATTGTAACTGTTAGATGCCCTATCAGAACCTATTTAGGATTCATTAAACTATGTGGATTGATCCTTTCAAGCCAACTTTTCAGTCTATTCTACATTAAAAGCTCACACTAGAACCACTTCATCATATGTGTATTAAGACCGTCGATCAGACAAGGAAAAGTTTTCTACTAAAGTTGTTGATGAAAAGTATTTGAAGCTCTGAAGAACAAAGAATCAATGGTGATAAGAACTTGAAATTGTGAATAATCTAATTCATGAGAGCGAGTCCAATATATCTGGCACAAGTGAAATAAGTGCATGTATTTACCTGCCGATGCCACATCGACGACATCATCCTTTGGATCTTTGGTGAGAAGCGACAATCGGGTATGGTAGTTAGGGTGCGCATCATAGAAATCAGAGTACGCCATGGATATACAACTCTTGACCACCTTCCCGATGGTTGAGTTCATGCTGAAAATTAGCCCGACTTGAATCATTTCCTTTGCTGGGTTCTCTTTGGGTACACCGGAGGAGGTGTCAATAGTAGAGGCCAGCTGAAGGAAACCTAATAGTGCAAGACTCAGGTAGCTTGTTTGGCCCTCCATATCCTGTGTATCTTGGTTGCTGTTTTCTATCGCTTCACATGTTGATTCCCGACTACTTATATATGCATCTTTAAATTTCCTTGCTTATTCGTCAAGATTTTGTCTGTGTTCCGCCTATAGCTGTAAGCATTGGAAAAATCGTTCTGAAGTTTCATAGAATTTGACTGTCCCATTTGTCAACATTGACTGATTATATGCGAAAGTAGTAGTCCTAAGTCAAAGTAAAACTTGTAGATTCATAGGAAAAGATGTGGAGATTCATTGGCTTTTTCCTTGCAAGTATGTAATGCTTATTGTCAATTTGTGAGGATCCACATAATCGTGAAAAATGATTTTATCAGGATTGGAAGCGTCCCACTAATTTCTCGCTTATTGTCGTGTGGCATCAAAATAAACAACCATAGGAGAAACGAAAATGAGAAGGTGATAGGTCCGCGTGTATAAGGTGTATACCATAGATGCATCTGCTGAAAAAAATGGATGAGAAATACAAAAGTATAAGGTGTCCATGCATGACTCGATTCAAAGGTATTTTTCAAAGGATTTTGTTAACTAGTATCCCTAAAATCTCACTTCCATGTTCTAAGGATGCATCTGGGAACATATTTCCAAAGTCCTTTAGGCCTCTAAAGGTCCTTAGACAATGCAATGCATTTCCATTGGAGAAGTGCAACACATTTTCAAAATCTTCCAAAGACCTTTCTTTCAAGGCCACTGTAGACCAATACTGGGCATTCCGGCATTTTCAGAATGCTGGAGCACATCATAAATAAAAAATTTTATTCCAATTTTCCGTAGGCAATTTTTCGTATTCTTCTTTTACCCTTTAATTTAGCACTGTTCAACTTCTCTTCCTGCAATCTGGGATCCGAGTTTGGGAGATCGGAGAGCTTGACGGACGCTGACATTGGGTTGCCGGTCTGAAGCTCTGCCCCAACTTTCACCGATGGTTGTCAAGGGTGGTCGATAGTTGTGGGTCTGTTAGCTGAGATCTGGTGAGTCAAGGGTCACCATGTCGAGCGTCACTGAGGTCGAGGCTTGCCTGTCCCGGTTCTACCTGGACCGATTTGTCCCGAGTCCGGGATCTTCATGCAGGACAAGAACCCTGACCTTCCTGGGTATTACCATAAGCGGATCGTCAGTGAGGAGAAGCATCAGGAGATGAGGACGAGGATGATGATGGTCTCGTGGAAGACCTTTCGGAAGAACGAAATTGGTGAGCTTTTGGATGGAGTCGGAAGAGTTTGTGTAACGACCATATGAGAATATCTTTTCCTTTCTACTCAGCATCCAATTGTTTCCCTTTGCCGTTCGGAGAGTAAATAGTTCCGGAAATTTGTATGGTTCAATAATGTCATGGAATTTCCCTGATGCCATATGTGCTCGAAAAATCAATTGAAGCTTTTCAACTTTTCCATTTAGGGATCTGAGTTCTGAGCTTTCTAGTACTATTGGGGAAGTTGATTGAGCTCGTGGGTCTTTCTATTTAATGGCATCGTGAGGTGAATAGAGATCTGAAAATTGCGCGATGCTGATCTTCACTAGCAGAAGGCATCGATGGGGCTTCTTCAAAGTCTCGTGATGCTTGTACTTGGAGATAAGAACAATAGGAATGCCATAACTTTTGTTCGGCGCTTACTTACCATAACTTTTTTATCGCTCACTTAAGTGCTACAAATTAAAAAATCAATTACTTAAGTGCCATTGGGGATTTACCTCACTGGGAAATTTGACGTGGACACCGGTCGTCCTACGTAGCACTGCCGGCGCTGACATGGATAATTTTTGTAATTTTTTCCCTCCCTTAAGTGCCATGAATTTGAAAAATCGATCACTTGAAGTATCACAAATTTAAAAAATCAACCACTTAAGTGCCATAAACAGTTTGCCTTGCCGGAAAATCCGTTGTTGGCCTTGCCCAGATCTAGCAAGGGCCTTCACGCCCTTGCCTACGGCCAACGAGGTTGACATGGCCCTAGGCGAGGGCGCAATGGCCATGGCCCTAGGCAAGGCCATTGTGGCCTCGCCAACCTTGGGCGAGGGTGCAAAGGCCATCATCGGCCGTGGGCAAGGTGGCCTAGCTGAGAAGGCCCTCGCCTGCAGCTAGCGATGGCCTCACCTAGGGCGTTCGCGGCCCTACTGGCCAAGGGCGAGGCCTTTGTGGCTGCCGGTCGGTGCACAGAAAATAAAACAAAGAAAAAAAAGGAAAATAATAAAATAATCAATATTTTTTAAACAAAGAATAAAAAAAATCCACGTAGGACGATTTGTCGAAAGTGGCACTCAAATGATCGATTTTATTCCGATGTGACATTTAAGTGAGCGAAGAAAAGGTTATAATACTCAAGTGAGCGCCGTACAAAAGTTGTGGCACTAGTGCTGTTCTTATCTCTTGTACTTTAGTAATGGTTGTTGCTTTCGGACTCAGAGGTCATAATGTTTTTACCAGGAATTTCGATTCTGCAGAACTTTGGATATGGGGGGAGTTTTTGAAGGAAGGCAATTTGATGAAGAAATTGGCGAGTTGGATGGAAATCGGCGAGGTTGCCGGTCTAAAGCTCCTTCTTGGGTTACTGTTGCATTTTTTGCTTTGTTTTTTTCTAAACCAAAGTCCTTTATGCAAAATACTATTTGCATTTCGTGAAAACCTTAAGCAAATAGTGTTAACCTCAAGTCTTTTGCATTTATGCAAAGGCATTTTCCAAAAGCTCTCACAAACACACCCCAAGACTAGGTCCCCACGTGCTGGACGCATTTCCCAAGTTTTGGATGTACCTCCACATTTCGGACGTGGACCTTACAGCTGGGGAATGAATTCCTAGTAACAAGTTTGGTATAATTGTGAACCATTTCTCCACATAGGCCAATCAGCTTCAGTGACATGTCCGGCTACAATTTCCATCAGAAAGTAACCTTTTACCCACTTTTCTCGCACTTTGAGCGCAGGAAACATAGTCACGTTAGGCCTGCTTGTCCCTTGCTCAAGCAAAAGAAGGAAAAATTCAAGAAGAAAAAGAAAGCCTTGAAGGCTGAGACTTTGAGATATACGGAATGTGAAATCAACAACGATGACGATGAGGACCAAAAAAATTTGTGCCTAGTGGCTAATATTTAGTTCGAAGAGATAGAAGATGTAAACATATCTGAATCTACCATTAATACAACGAAAGATTTCCTTAAAGAATTATATAATGAGCATAAAAATACATCTAAAATAGACTTCTGAACTAAAGAAAGAAGTTTCCAAATTGAAGTAACAAGATATTTTGCGAAAGAAGGAAATTTATGATTTAGGGAAGGACCTTGCTTCAGTTAAGGAGGAGCGAAATATTTTTAAAAAGGAAAGTGTTTCTATTAAGGAAGAAATTTTGAAAATTCGCAAAAAAAATTCTCTTGTATTGGAAACACTTGAACATATTCTGTCAATACAAGTTCCTTATTATAATAAACTTGGCTTATGATTTGAAAAGGAATGTCAAAGTCGAAATCCCTTCCCGAAGGCTAGAGAAAGATTGAGACAAAAACCTCCTACTTATGTTTCAAGAGCCAATTTGGAAAGCAATTTGTTATGCCAATCAGTCAACAATTTAATAATTGCTCAAGTTGCAGAGAGTCTAATCATTTCAAGCAATAATATCCAAAAGAAGTGAAAAAGGTAAAAAGAATCAACCGGAAGTTTTGATGTATAATCTAATAGGAAAGAACCCAAACTCGTTTGGGTACCAAAGAAGAGATAAATCTTTTCTTCGTTATAGGGTAAGAAGAAAAAGAACAAAAGGTATCATGATAATGGTTTTTTGCAGCACATGACAGGTGTTTCTACCAAATTCATAAGCCTTACCCGTGTAAATGGAGAAAATGTTACTTTTGGCGAAAGTTGTAAAGGTAAGAGTATTAGCAAAGGAATTTTGGGAAATTCGATTATTATTGATGTATCTCTTGTCAAAGAACTCGATTACAACCTTATCAACAAAGTTAGCTATGTGATAAAATATTCAAGATCAAATTTGAAGAAGCTAAATTATACCAAGTGTCTTGTGTCTATCACATATGAAAGTGACTTATGACATAGAAAACTTGGTCATATCTGTAACATCTTGAATTTCGACCTATTTCCAGAATCAATAAAATAGATATTATTTCTCATTTCATTTTAGTAAGTCTCGTCCGGAATTGATCATTCTCGGGATACTAACTTTTAGGGAATGGCTACCTAGGGAAATGTACATGGACCTAAGAACTCGATCATGAGTCGACCTTTGGTGATGATCGAGGTCACCATGACTCGAATAACCCTAGGTCGATACGCGTAATCCCTAAACAGCCGCCCGTTAGTGAGAGACCCTAAAATTGAGATTGGGCGATTTTGATCGCGAAATTGGATCCGGACTTAGATGTCGATTTTCGGGGTCGTGCGCGACTGTTTTTACGATGATGACGTCATTTTAGTGTGGCCAATGATATTTGGGGTTGGTATGGTCGAAAAATGGAAATTCGGCCCGGGACCGGAAAATTACGACTTTGCCCCTAGGCCTATTTTTGGGTATTCCGAATTTTAGGGGGAATTATTGAAAAATTATTTTGGAAAATTAAGAGGATAAGATCAGCCCAATAATGGAAGGATGAAAAGACTAGAATGCCCTTGGATATTTTGGCTTGGATTAATGTAGACCAAGTGAGAGAGGGGCAAAATGGGCATTTTGGAAAAGTTGGTCAAAATTTAACTATTTAAGTCAAATCTCTCTCTCTCTCTCTCCTCACTCATTTCCCCTCCTCCACGGCAGCCCCCTCCCCACCAAATTCTTCCTCTCTCTCCCTCCTGAACTCTCCCCCACCGTGAAGCCCCCATCGCTGGACCGCCGCCGTCGCCGCTTGCCTTCGCCACCGCCAAGCCGCGCCGCCGTCCACCGCCGTCCCCGCCGCTCGCCGCCGCGCTACGTTCTAGCCGCTTTAGTCTAGAACCAGATAAGTCGCGATCTAATCCCTATTTAGGACGTCGGGTATTTTCGGACTCGTTCGGGTATGGTTTAGAGAATTTAGAGGTTGATTAAGGTGTCGATAATGGTTTTTGGTGGTTGATCATGGCTATTGATGGCTTTGTATGGCTGTTAGTGGTTGTTGCGGGTTGGATTAGACGTCGGGAAATGAGTTTTGGCGATTGGAATTCGGTAGAAATCGGTTCGGGTTTGAATCCGTGAGGTTCGGGGTGAATCGCGGATTCACAGTTACTGTACCCGTCCGATTTTCTATTTTTGTATAGAATTTTGTGGGCCGAATTTGAGAAATTTTTATTCATGAAAGTTGTTCCTAAAATCTTGAGGTATAACATAATTTAATTTGGGAATTTTTGGAAATCATTTGAGGCCATTCGGAAGTCCATCTTTGGACCGAAATGGGTCTGCCCGATTTACTGTTCACCCGCCCTTCGGGTCTGTTCTAATTTTTATAAATTTTTCTAGGCCTATTTTCAAAATACTTCCTTCACAAAAATTGTTGGGGACATTTGTGGCTATAACATATAAAAATTTCAAACCTTTTCAAGGTGATTTGGATGTTGAAAGAAATGTATTTTGAGGACAAAACAGTCTGTTAGAGCGAACAGATTTTGGTATGACTTCGAGGGACAAAAAGGCATGGTTGCAGATTGAACAGGATTTTGTGTTCTTTATAAGAAATGTTGATCAAGATATTTTTTATGACATATCCAAAATTTAGAATTTTTGGAGTTGGTTTACTATTTATTTCAAATGAATTTCTGTCACTGCGCAACTGCCCAGTTTGGACCCGATTTTACATATTCTCAATTTTTCTCTCTCTCGAGAATTATTCGGTGTTATCGTGGCATTTTGACGGGTAGTTTGATGCTTGAATGAGCTCGTATGTGTGATTGTGTGGCTATGAGGTGTGGTGGCGTGATTGCGCATTGAGTTCGCGTGCCAAGCTTGGGTGTTTGTGTGATGTTCGCGTGATGAGGGTGGGTAATTGTGAAAAGTATGTGCGAGATGTGAATTTGTGTGAGACCGTGTGTATGTGTGGCCATGTGATACGTGTGGAGAGTGTGGAACGAAGGTACGGAAATGTAGGATTGATGGGAAAAGTAATATCCTGAGGCGTGTTCGTTTACGCGGGACGATGCCGTCCCTGACGAGGTGACGATGCTCGGCCCGACGGGGTGACGATGCCTGACGTGGTCAGAAGACCGTTGGCCTGATGCGTTTTACGCGGGCGCGGTAGAAGGAAAGTGTGCATAGGATTCCGTCCTGAGGCGTGTTCGTTTACGCGGGACGATGCCATCCCTGACGAGGTGACGATGCCCGGCCCGACGGGGTGTTGATGCCTGACGAGGTCAGAAGACCGTTGGCCTGATGAGTTTTACGCGGGCGCGGTAGTGGTGGAAAGGTTGAGAACGAGCGGGATTTAGCTTGACATGTGAGGATTGTGAAAGTGATGCATGGTGTGAGTCAGTGTGCGAGTGTGTTTGTATAGCGTGATGCAGTGCGCGATTATGGGGTAAAATCTGCTAGGCATGGTATGGGACGTGCCCAAGTGGGTTTTGCTTTATAATCGAGGCACGCGCGCGGCTGTGATGTATTACTGTGGTATGATTGGCGTGTGTATTGATATGTGGAAAGTGTGTGATGGCATGTGTGCAAGAATTATATGTTGGGATTGTGGGCTAACGTGCATGGTGCGTATGCAGAGAGTCCAGGTATGTGTGAAGGTTTGATTGATGGTTGTGTGGTTGTTTGGTTGCGCGTTTGGATGTGTCTGGAATTACGTGATAGCCTAGGTGAGGCTTAGGTTGTGACTTATTGAGATGTGATCTCATGGTTGTTTCAACCAAATCATTTCAGAGCCCCCGCCTGAATGTCGAGATTGAGGTCGACTCGGAGTCGTCAGGTGAGCAAACAGCTGCGGAGGATTCAAGTGGTGATGCCGAGGACAGTGAGTCAGAGTGGACGCCTTCGAGAGGGCGTATAGGATAGTTCTGGGAGGAGGATGCGCCCCATTTTTGGATAGTGCTGACCTAGAGAGCTGATCTTGATATTTTAGTTGTTTGGAGTTTATAGTTCGGTGTGCTTATAAATTATTTTGTGGTTTATATTGGCGGATGATGTAAATATTTGGAAGTGTAATATATGCTTGGTGGTTTGTCGATCTGTTCCTTCCTGGTGTTCTCCCATTTTAATGTCCGAGATTTTTGATTGTTTCCGTCGCGATTTAACTCTGATGGATCGTTGGGTCGGCGACGTTATTCCTGGGACGTCGCACTCTTCCGACCGAGGAGAGGGATGTCGCGGGCTCGATGGGGTTTGAGGCGTGACAATATCAGTATGAAACAAATTTCAAGTTGTCTATTGAGGAACTAGTGTGTGGTTTGCCTAACTTAGAAAGTGAAAAGACTTATCTATGCAATTCATACTCATTAGGTAAGCAATTGAGAAGCTCATTCAAATTTATAACTCTGTCTCTACTAACCGAGTTTTTTAGTTTTTACATATGGACTTGTTTGGACCAACTCAAAACTTAAGCCTAGGTGATAAGAGATTTTGCTTAGTGATTGTAGATGATTACTCTAGATTTACATGGGTATGTTTTCTAGCTCAAATGCATGGAGCATTCACTCTTTTGTAAAATTTGCAAAAAAGGTTAAAAATGAAAAAGGTTATGTTATTTCGTTCATTGAAACTAATCATAGAAGAGAATTTGAAAAGCAAAGCTTCTTTGATTTTTGTGATGAAAATGATCTTTAACATAATTTATGCTCTCCTTATACTCCACAACAAATGAAGTTGTTGAAAGAAAAAATAGATCACTGCAATATAAGAACCATGTTGATAGAAAGTGGAATTCCTTCATAATTTGGGCCGATACAATAGCATTGCTTATGTTGGGAAAATCCCTTAGGTTGTTTTAACAATGACAAAAACATTGAAAGGCTATTAATGTATGTATTGGTTGTGTAGTACCAAGTGATATATGCATAAGACAAAATGCAGATATTTGTCATAAACAGTATCAGAAGATTCTGATATGATGAGTGCTCTCTGCCACTATCTAGAGTGCTCTGCCGATATCGAGGGATTGCTGCTGATATATAAGGTGAACAAGATATTATGCATTGAAGATGTCTACAAG
This sequence comes from Syzygium jambos, assembly GCA_031216235.1. Taxonomy (NCBI): domain Eukaryota; kingdom Viridiplantae; phylum Streptophyta; class Magnoliopsida; order Myrtales; family Myrtaceae; genus Syzygium; species Syzygium jambos. The sequence continues at coordinate 24,912,324 of CM062222.1, forward strand.
ATAGAAGGATTTTCAGATAAGGTGAACATCTAGAAGGATCTTAATCGAGGGTGAATAAGCCGAGAACAACGGGAATGTTTGTGATGGCTTGGAGGTATAAAGATCGGGTGAACAGTTAGATAGACATGGTGATGGTGAACAAGCCTAGAACGAGGATGTTTGGTAACTTTTGGAAAGACCATGAAGATGAACAACATGGTAGAGTCAAATTTGCCAATATGCTTGAAAGGTGAACAACATTGTAGAGTCTGTTGAGGAAAATCCCTAATCAGTTTTGAAGAAAAACAAAACAATCATTTTCTGACCAAATTATACTTAAGTTATTTGATGCAGGTAAATACTAAGTCATCAAACTTAGTCAATGAAAGGACTTTGTTATCATACTCAAAATTCCTCATCAGAATCAATAAGTGTTATTTTTGGCAAGTTTATGCAGGATAATCAAATTGATATCTCAAGATATCCTAATTAGTAATCACAAGATCGTTCCTTAAACACGAAGAACTACACTTATGGAAACCTTGATTTGATTGTATGGGCGATCAAATCACCTGAAGATAATAGTTCTTCTTCTAATAGCTATACATCTTCTCTTGGGAAGATTCTCCAATGGGTTGATTTGGAGATTAATCCTTTAAAGGTTGTCCAACGAATAGATTGGAAGTAGAGAAGTATAAAAGGAGTGCAAAAGTCGTACAAGAATATGAACAAGAATTGAGAATTCTAAAGTCTGAATAGAGCTTCGATCTTAAGTGTAATCTATCTTTTGAGAAGCACTAATCTTGTAATCTTTTAGTGATTCAATAGTGAAACACAGCCAACAGGCTGTCATCGTAGAGAGTGGACGTAGGCTTAATAAAGCAAAACTACTATAAAGATCTTTGTACAGTATTCTCTTTCCCTAAACTTTCATTTATTATTGTTGATATTTTACTGCATACATGTCTGTTAGACGAGTTCGTTAAATCATCATCATAGTCATCAGATGCAATCATATGACAACAACTTATGTACAAGTTTGTCATACGCATCCATCTAATATTGATCATATGAGTTGTTGACCTCGACTACATTCATTCCATACATTTAAATCATTCAATTTGGTAAAATCACCTATTCACCCCCTCTAGGTGATAGCACTAGCTGTAATAGAGTCAAATTTGCCAATATACATAAAAGGACTACAAATATTAGCATCATTATCGGAGCAGCGGATTATTGGCACAAGAGCAGCTACCTTGTACAGATGAGGTGGAAGATTGTGATGATATCAATGACTTATGTGAGTTCACCGAAGACCGAGTACAATGACCTATGGGGGTACCATGGTCAATCTTTCATCAAGGTGATGTCTTTAGAAGCTAAGATATTCAAAAGGATCATTGAATGATTGATCGCAAGTCGTCCACACGGTTTTTCGTAAACAGCACCAACGGACCTAAAGATCAGCTGTTGATGATGTTTGTATTGATGCTGAGAGATCATGTCATTGGTGAGTTTGAATAACAATCGTGTGAGGATGTTCGAGATTATAGTCATTGAAAGGTAGAGTTGCACAACAAAAGATCAAGAAGTCTATCAGGGAACAAGAAGAGGCGTCTATCAGAATTGCCAAAGCAATCAGCGTTGGAACAATAGCTACGGGACCTATTTCAAGATAGCCTGCAAATGTTCGGGATAAAGGACTATATGAGTAGTTCTATCTTTGGATAGCAGCACCAATGAATCTCTAATGGCTAGTTGATCCTCTAAAGTATCTCCAACGGGAAATTGAAGATGGCCCTTTAAGAGAAGAGCTCCTAGGCCAAGATGTTAGAGAGCATAATGTAGAATCTGAATATTTGCTTTGAGCTGCTTTCTTTATTAAGTAAGTGCAGTATCTGAGTCCTGATAGTATAATCTATCATTTGAAAAGAATCAGTACTTGCCAATTGTAACCTATTGAGCAGATTACTAGTGCAATCCAACCCGAGTTGTGGCTGTTAGTCTTAAGATTGGATGTAGGCTTAGAGATAAAGCTGAACCACTATATATCTGCTTGTAAATCTTCTACTTCTTCATTATTAGCATTACCTCATCTTTGTCATCACGATTTGTTAAATAGCAACACGTGCGCCTGATTTCTACAATCTGTTTTTGCCAATGTTTGAAGTTGAACTTGTTATATTCCATAAATGTTTTTCATAGTTCTCAAACAATCTATTCACACCCCCCTCCCCCTTTAGGTTGTATTGTTAGCCCCAACAGTTTATTTCCTAAGACCATTCGAGAAAACCCTATAAGATATTCAAAAATAGAAAACTAAATATTTCTTACTTTCATATTCTAAATGCAAGTGCTACATTCCTAAAAGTACAAATGATAACATCCATAAGTTTTATCAAAAGGCAGATGAAGGTATTTTCATTGGCTATTCTATTACTAATAAAGCAAATATAATATTTAACAAGAGACTGCAGCATTAGAAGAATTAAATAATGTCTGGTTTAAAGATAATTAAGACCTTCCAAAGAACATTGAAGAGGAGGAACTTGTTCAGCAGGTACAAGCACCTGCCTTTATCAATCAAGATCTGGCTAAGGAAGAGCAAGGCTCCAATCCAGTGCCTCTATCAAAAGATTGAAAGTACAAATCAAGCCATCCTAAGGAGCAAATCCTTGGTGACATAGGTGAAGAAATCAAAACCATATCTTCATTCAAGGAACTAACGAATACATTAATACTAATTGCAGAGATAGAACCAAAAGATATGGAAGAGGCAATTGTAGACAAAAACTAGATTGAAATAATGCAAGAGAAATTGTATCAATTCAAAGTTAATGAAGTTTTGGAGCTTGTGCCGAGACCAAAAGACCATCCAGTGATGGGAACAAAATGGGTATTTTGGAACAAGTTGGATGATAAAGGTAGTATGTAATAAAACTAGGTTAGTAGTGAAAGGTTACACACAATAAGAAGGAATAGATTATGATGAAACATATGCTCTTGTGGCAAGATTAGAAGCAATCAGAGTAATACTTGCCCATGCATGTCATTATGACTTCAAATTATGTCAAGTAGATGTGAAAAATGCTTTTCTAAATGGTCATGTCAAAGAAAATTTGTTTGTGAGGCAACCTCTAGATTTTGAATATCCTCGTAAGAGTAATCATGTATATCAACTCAAGAAAGCTCTTGATGGGCTCAAGCAAGTACTAACGGCTTGGTATAAAAGGTGAAGTACATTCTTAATAGGAAAAAGTTTTAAGAAAGGTAAAGTTGATACAACATTATTTCCTTACAAGAAAGGTAATGATATATTGCTCATTCAAATAAATGTTGATGATATCATATTTGGTTCTTCTAATGAACATATATGCAAGGAATTTGCAAAATCCATACAAAGTGAATTTGAAATGAGTATAATGGGAGAATTAAATTTCTTCTTGGGGCTTCAAGTAAAACAAACCAAAATTTTCAAGAAGAATACACTAGCAAATTGGTCAAGAAGTTTGGTATCGGGAATTGAAAGAAAATAGACACATCTATGTCTTCATCTACCAAACTTGACATGAATGAAAAATGTAAGTCTATTGATCCTAAACTTAATGGAAGTATGATAGGATCCTTATTAATTCAGTTACATCAAGACCTGATATTATATTCAATGTATGCATGTGTCCTCGATTTCAATCCAATCTAAAAAAATCTCATTTAACTGCTATTAAAAGAATAAGGGATATGTGTACTAAAAATTCTAAAACTTGTTAACACAGTGCATTGAGTTCCAAAATTTTTAAAATGTACAATTAAATCCTAAAACTTGTCAAATTAGTATAATAAAATCCTTCCATTAACTTTGGCCAATTTGGCTAATGAAGCACGGTGATGTGCCTTTTTTCATTATTTTTATTGAAATATGTGGCATGGAAATGGGTTTTTTTATTTTTTTTTATTTTTTGAAGAGATAAGCTAACGTGGCATTTCTTCTTACTTGGTCCATCATCTTCCTCCTCCGCCGCCTTCATCCACCAACACCGATACTAGAAAAACCTCACTAAAAAGTTCAAGAAATGGAGCAAGGCAAGCACGAGGTAATCGTTGAAGTCATCTGTTGATTCATTCATATCTAGAAGAAAAAAGGGTATCTCGAAAGAAATTTGAAACAAAATAAAGTGAATCAGGCGAAGAACAATGCTGGGGCAATCAAACCAAAATGCTCATCAGAGGGCTTCACTTGAGGGGATTCATGATCCTCGAATTCCACTGTCTACCACCTTCTGAGCTAAGCAGTTTTGCTCCAACAAGGAGCAAAGTAAGTAGTAGGAAAAAGACGTAGTATTAGTGCCATTTGGCCTATATGTGCAAATAAAAGTTGGGCAGATTTTTTTTACTCAGCAACTTTGAGTCTTTGAATACTCAAAGTTTCCTATCTGAAGCAAGTTTTCAAGAAACTCCTCGAGTTTTAGCCAAAGCTGCAGAGCAAACGAAGTATGTCCAAAAGTAAACCCATCCCTTGGATTGCTACAAAAAACACCATTGGATTTTAAAGTAACACGATAAAAGTCAAAATTTTCTCCTAATTGGGCACCCAAAAAGAGGAAACTTTGTTGAAATTAGTGAAACTCTTTTGATCGAATGTATATCGTGCGGGAATCAACCGTTTATGATTCTTTGATAGAAATGTTGTTTCTAGTCTATATCTTTCTATTTCTATATATGGGAAGTTATTAATCATCATATAATAATTCATAAAAGAAATTGAAATAGAAAAGAAAAAAGGAAGGTTTGTGATGATTTTGAATGCAGTTCATGAACACCATTCAAATTCACCTAATCATCATCATCAACTTTGAACCTCAAATTAAACCTCTGGATATAGGAAAGACCCAATTCACTTACGACTAAGGTTACGTTTGGTCGTTTGATTTTTTAGATAGGATAGGATTTGAAATCCAAGGAATTTGCTATATCCTATCTTCTGTTTGATGAATCGGGCAAATAAAGCTGGATATTTCACATTTTACTATGTCGATTATTTGCTATGAACGTCATATTAGTGTAAATAAACGTAAAAATTACACAAATGGAGATGATAAAAATCTATCACGGCACTCTTACCTACTTCATTTTTATTTGCTTATTTTTTTATTATTTTTCCCTCTCTTTTTTAATTATTTAATTATTTTATTTCCTTTTTCCTGTTCCATCATTCTCTAATAAAATTTTATTAAATAATAAATTATACTAATATACCTAAAATATGTAATAAATATAAATATATTAGTATTGATTTATATATATGAAATTTATATCACAAGATATAAATAAATTTTGAATATATAAATAAAAATAAAAATAAATAAAAACAAAATTATTGTCATTTTTTATTATTTTGAATTTTTATATTAAAATTCAAATATTATTTTAATTTTATTAACTTAACAAGTTTGTTATTCAAGAAAATTAACTTTTAGATTATGGATATTAGAAATCCTATACACCTTTATCCCACCTCTCCCGCAAGATAATTTTATCCGGGCTATATCCCTCTCATATCCTACTTTATCCTATCTTTGGACAGATACCAAACACGGATATGATGAATTTTATCCTATCATAAATTTTATCCCGATTACCAAACGTAAATGGTACAAACAACCACAAAAAAAAATGTAATCCAATTCACCTAATCATTGCCCCAAGCTGTAATGCCCCCATCTCGAGGTCATTAACGTGACATCCCGTTCATTGTTATTTTTCTTTACACACAAGCGAAAGCATAATTTTGGAACAATCACATTCAAATCAACAACGGAATTTAGACAAGCAGCAACATGAGCAAACCTTATGTTTACACTATATGCAAACATATTTTAACAAGCCCTTTGGGCCATGGCAACATCACATATTTCACACGCATATTCTAAAAGCTCATTCATTCCTCGTTGACTATGAATAGCAAAATTCGGCTTGGGTGATCCTGTCCCCTCTACTTCATCATCTCGCTTTTAATTCCATCCACATCTCCTCCTCGCTTCCCGTTCGCATGGCCGATCTATACCCCATCCATGGCATGCCCCAGAGCCGGCCTGCCTGCACCGTGAAAAGGTCCATTAAACCCACATAGGGGTCCAACCCCTTTTCCGTCAGTGTAGTCATGCCATGCTACGTACGGGTGAGGCACCAAGTCCATTAGGCTCTCATTGACCATCACATACGTCATGATCCGACGGTAGGCTCAGCCTTCTCGGGCATTTATCATGGTGAGCATTTTGGCTCTCATTTCCACGGGGTTGCCGAACTGAGTCAAGGGAGACACCATTCTTCAGACCTAAAAAGGAAACAACAGGGGATGAGTCGGGGAGACTCAGCAAGTAAAACTACTAATATCAAGCGAGGACGAGGGGATCGCCATTAACATAAGTCGGCTCTCATCGCACCCGCATCAATGGCAGATCAATAGCAAAGTTCATACAAGAGAACACCATGCATGACTATAACGTGTGCACTTTACTAGCCAAATCTCGGTTCTAACTCAAGATAAACATCAAACATGAAACATGGTCAAATCAAGGGATTGAATCAACTACGACCAACCAAACAATTTAGAAACGGTCCAAGCAAACCGTGTCACAACGCATCACAACTTTCTTTCCCGATATTAGGAAATTTACTTGTACAACCGTATAAAACAACAACTAGAAAATGAAAGGTGTGTGATGGACACGAGGGCCTCGGCGAGTCTCGGGTGATCTTCATCACATGTCTTGAGCTCGTGGAAGTTGGGATCTCGATCGGTTCTTAGGCGTGGCTTTCTTGTTTGGCTGAACAAAGAAAGGGAAGATTCGGTGGGTCTCTCTTTCTTGGGCGTGAAATGAGAAGAAGATGGTGATGGCATGAGAATGGAGAGAGTAGCATGAGAGAGCTTGAGGTGGCCATACAAGTGGTGTCTTCTCCTATTTATAGAAGTTCTTTCTTGTTCCCTACTCAAGGCCATTAAAGCTCTTCATTATTAAGGGGCCTCAAAGTCAAGAGTAATAATGGCCATTAATGCATGTCATAATGATGGTGCCTTCAAAGTCCAACTAATTAAGGCTTGTCATCATGAATGGGACTTTTAAGTCAAGGGTCATTTAATGGCATTAATGAACATAGACCAAAATAAAATGATGAAGAGATCTAGCAAAATCTAAGCAATTAATGGCCTAAATCTCTCTCTCTCTCTCTCTCTCTCTCTCTCTCTCTCTCTCTCTCTCTCTCTCTCGGCTTCTCCCTCGATCGACCTTCAATCAATGCTTAGCATAGCTCATTTGAAAGCTCAGAAAGTGCAAATTAAATCACTAGAAGACATAAATTCGAAATTTCAATGTTCTCATATAGAAAATGATGAATCTTTGAAATTTGACAAAACCGGACAGTTTTGCGCTGTTCAAGAAATTGGACTTGAAAACATAGTAAATAGATTCCGAAAATTCTCAAATTTGAATATGTCATAAATAAGGCTTAACAAACATTTCTCATGAAGAACACGAAATCTGAATCTTTCTGTAAACATAATTTTTAGTAGCTCAAAGACAGATTAAAAATAGTTCTCTAGAACAGAATTCTTGTTTCTCAAAGTAAGCTCTTTCCAGAATCCAAATCATCTCGAAAAATTCCCAAATTTATATTTGTTATAGAAAAAAAAGTTCGCAACAACTTTTGTAAAGGAAATTTTTCCAAAATTGTCCTAGAAAAGCTTGTAGAAAATAGATAAAGGGTGAACATCACCGAAATACCCATTTTGGGCAGCTTTACATGGTCCGGAAATTAGGCTGTCATACTACTCATATTAAGTCCAAAAATTCTGAAATTAAAATATATAAAACTTCAAGATGTTTGGAGAAACTTTTAAAAACAAAGTGTTTGGAAATTCAGACCACAAAAGTCTTCACAAAAATAATAATACGAAAGGGGTACAAAGGATCCGAAACGGGGTTTTCCAAAACAAGAGTAAAAATTGGTTCCAATTGAAAAACTACTAAACTTAAACCAAAGCGATTTTCCAGAGACTGAAATTAAGGATGTTACAATTCTCCCCCTCTAAAAGAACTTTGTCCTGGAAATTTAAAACGTACATGGTTCCTCGAACAAGTAGGGATATTAACGCTTCATTAATTCTCCACTTTCCTAGGTAGCTTTTTTTATTTCATGGTGACACCACAAGACCTTTACTAAGGGAATGACCTTACTTCTCAACACTTGCTCCTTACGATCCACGATCCGTATTGGCTCTTCAACATTGGACCTTTTGCTGTCCAATTTGACCTCGTCGAAAATCAACACGCGTGCCGGATCGGCTCGTACTTTCTCAACATCAACACATGGAACACAAATATGTATCTGAGCAAGTTTTGATGGCAACGCCAACTAATAGGCCAAATTCCCTATTCTTTCTAGAATTTAAAAAGGTCCTACGTAACTGGGATTTAACTTACCTTTCCTTCCAAAGTGTGACACACCCCTCATTAGTGACACCTTTAGAAAGACATGGTCGCTTACCTGAAACTTAAGCGGTTTCTGGCGCTTGTCAGCCTAATTCTTTTATCGAGTTGTGTTGTCCTAAGTCTTTCTCTACTTATTTGGATAGCATCTATGGTGAGTTGGATTAGCTTTGGATCCGTGACCTTCTTTTCCTGACCTTATTCCAACAGACTGGAGTTCTGCAAGCTCGACCATATAATGGCTCGAATGGTGCCATCTTGATGCTTTGCTGATAACCATTATTACAGTTGGATTCTACCTTCCTTACTGAAGGTAGCCTTGCTTAGCTTTTTCGGAAAATGCCGAAAAATTTCTTTATGGAAAAGTCTTCTAACTATGACTTTCTCACATTTCCGCTATGCCACTCTGATTTATCTTTTACCAACCTTAAATATTTCTTATGGTTGCTTGGATCTTTAGGTACATTGAAATGTCGTACATAAATACTATGATAAAACATTACAAGTACGGTTCCAATCACCCGATTTATCAAATCTCCGTAATAACATTCTCGGAGCTTTCCACTTCCTCTTGAGTAAGTGCATAAATCCTTCCTTGAGCCAGAGGACGATTATCATGCGGTGAAACTCCGTTTTGTTGTATCACTTGTGGTTGCTGTGACTGCTTTACTTGCCGTCGTTGCAGGCAATCCTTTATGCGGTGGCCTTGTTGACCATAGTTGAAACATGCTTCCATTCGTACTGGACACGAAGCATTTCCATGATGCCTTCCGCAAGTATGGCATGCATCGCCTGCAATGGAAATTGGTTTTTGATTTTTTATCTTCTTGTTGGGAGTGGAGAAACGTTTTTCTCCCGACATCGGTCTCTTGTCATGATGCTAGTTGGATTGGGATGCTAGATGATAGGACTTCCCTTGGTTAGTCACGGTGGTAGCTTACTCCAAGGACTCTTTCTCTACCAGCTGGGCTCGTTCATATAGCTCGTTGTAATCCTTGAGGTTCAGCGGCACCAATTGACTCCGAATGTCTGGGTTCAAACCATCTTGGAATCTTTTTGCCCTTTCCACTGGATCTTCAATAAATTTAATGGCGTACCTTGATAGTTGAACGAACCTTGCTTCGTACTGGTCCACCGTCATGTTGTTCTGCTCAAGTTGCAAAAATTCCTTCATCTTTCGATCACAAGCATATTCGGAAAAATACTTTCCATTGAATGCTTCGACGAAAGCATTCCAGTTGACAGCAACATTCTCTAGGAACATGATTTCCTTGGTCGTTTTTCACCAATAGCTGGCATTACCTTGTAGTTGATAGGCTGTTAAGGTAACTTTCAATTCCTTAGAACATCTCAAAAGCTCAAATGCCTTCTGGAGTTCATTGATCCAGGATTCCGCTTCTTCGGGATCTCCAGTTTCGATAAACTTCGGGGGTCGGAACTTCAGGAATTGCTCGACCAATCCATGCATCGTATAACTACCATTTCCATTTGTTGCCACATTCTCAGCATTAGGCATTCGTTGTTGGGCCTACTGTCCCAACAGTTCTCCCACGATCGCAAGAGCTTGTAGAATTCCGCCTATTCAGGGGTTTTGATTTGACTTTCCCTTTGAGGTTGAGGTCGCAGTCGGGTTCTGAGCACTCATATTGGTATTCTAAAGGATCTTTCTACAACACAAGAATAGGTCAGGGTCACAAACAAATATTAGCACTCAACCTATTCAATCACAATCAATCATTCACATGCGTAAGAGTGTAACTAATTACCCCAACTTCAGCGCACCTTATCACTCCATGTCTTTATTTTCGCTTGGATTTCAGAATCGTTCTCCCCCATTTAGTGCATAGTTCAGTTTGTTCATCTCTTGCCTATTATCCTAGAAGCGTACCAAGAGCCGCACCTTATTCAAGTCTTCAACCCCGGCGACCACTCTTGCTAGAGGCCGCACCTTGATCAGGCTTCATACCCCGGCGTCCACTTCATAGCCAAGAGCCGCTCCTTGATCAGGTTCTACCTCGATGACCACTCCCTGCCCTCATCGGATTGGCAGGATTCCACAGCCTCTTCTTGGCTTAACACCGAACTTACACTTATTGGAGGGGAACCTGCTCTAATACCAAATTAGACTGTAATGCCCCCACCTCGAGGTCATTAACGTGACGTCCCATTCATTGTTATCTTTCTTTACGCATAAGCGGAAGCAAAATTTCGGGACAATTACATTCAGAACAATAGTGGAATTTAGACAAGCAGTATCATGAGCAAACCTTATGTTTACACTACATGCAAACATATTTTAACAAGCCCTTCGGGCCATGGCAAACATCACATATTTCACACGCATATTGTAGAAGCTGATCCGTTCCTAGCCGACTATGAATAACAAAACTCGGCTTGGATGATCCTATCCCCTCTACTTAATCTTCTCACTTCTAACTTCATCCACATCTTCTTCCTGCTTCCCGTCCATATGGCCAATCTATACCCCACCCGTGGCATGCCCCGGAGCCGGCCTACCCGCGTTGTAAAAAGGTCCATTGAACCCACATAGGGGTCCAACCCCTTTTCCGTCAGTATAGCCATGCCATGTTACGTACGGGTAAGGCACAAAGTCCGTTAGGCCCTCATTGACCATCACATACGTCGTGATCCGGCGGTAGGCTCAGCCTTCTCGGGCATCTATCACGGTGAGCACTTCGGCTCTCATTTTCACGGGGTTGCTGAACCGAGTCAAGAGGGGCGCCATTCTTCGGACCTGAAAAGGAAACAACGGGGGATGAGTTGGAAAGACTTAGCAAGTAAACCTACTAATATCAAGCGAGGATGAGGGGATCGCCGTTAACATAAGTCAGCACTTACTGCACCCACATCAATAGCAGATCAATAGCAAAGTTTATACAAGAGAACACCACGCATGACTATAACGTATGCACTTTACCAGCCAAATCTTGGTTCTAGCTCAGGACAAACATCAAACATGAAACATGGTCAAATCAAGGGATTGAACCAATTACGACCAACCAAACGACCGAGAAACGGTCCAAGCAAATCGTGTCACAACGCATCACAACTTCCTTTCCCGATATTAGGAAGTTTACTTATACAATGGTATAAAACAAGAACTAGAAAATGAAAGGCGTGTGATGGACACGAGGGCCTCGGCGAGTCTCGGGTGATCTTCGTCACGTGTCTTGAGATCGTGGAAGGTGGGATCTCGATTTGTTCTTGGGCATGGCTTTCTTGTTTGGCCGAACAAAGAAAGGGAAGATTCAGTGGGTCTCTCTTTCTTGGGCGTGAAATGAGAAGATGGTGATGGCGTGAGAATGGAGAGAGTGGCGTGAGAGAGCTTGAGAGTGGCCATACAAGTGGTGTCTTTTCCTATTTACAGAAGTTCTTTCTTGCTCCCTACTCAAGGCCGTTAAAGCTCTTCATTATTAAGGGGCCTCAAAGTCAAGAGTAATAATGGCCATTAATGCATGTCATGATGATGGTGCCTCCAAAGTCCAACTAATTAAGGCTTGTCATTATGAATGGGGCTTCTAAGTCGAGGGTCATTTAATGGCATTAATGAACATAGACCAAAATAAAATGATGAGGAGATCTAGCAAAATCTAAGCAATCAATGGCCTAAATCTCTTCTCCTCTCTCTCTCTCTCTCTCTCTCTCTCTCTCTCTCTCTCTCTCTCTCTCTCTCTCTCTCTCTCTCGGCTTCTACCTCGGCCGATCTTCAATCAAGGCTTAGCATAACTCATTTGAAAGCTCAGAAGGTGCACATTAAATCACTAGAAGACATAAATTCAAAATTTCAATGTTCTCATATAGAAAATGATGAATGTTTGAAATCTAACAAAATCGGACAGTTTTGCACTGTTCATGAAATCAGACTTGAAAACATAGTAAATAGACACCGAAAATTCTCAAATTTGAATATGTCATAAACAAGGCTTAACAAACATTTTTCATGAAGAACATGAAATTTGAATCTTTCTGTAAACATAATTTTTAGTAGCTCAAAGACAGACTAAAAACAGTTCGCTGGAACAGAATTCTTGTTTCTCAAATTAAGCTCTTTCCAGAATCCAAATCATCGCGAAAAATTCTCAAATTTATATATGTTATAAAAAAAGAAGTTCTCAACAACTTTTGTGAAGGAAACGTTTTCAAAATCATCCCAGAAAAGCTTGTAGAAAATAAAAAAAGGGTGAACATTACCAAAATACCCATTCTGGGAACTTTTACGTGGTCCGGAAATTAGGCTATCGTACTACTCATATGAATTCCAAAAATTCTAAAATTAAAGTATGTAAAATTTCAAGATGTTTGGAGAAACTTTCAAGAAGGAAGTGTTTGGAAATTCGGATCACAAAAGTCTCCACAAAAATAACAAGACGAAGGGGTACAAAGGACCCGCAACGTGGTTTTCAGAACAAGTGTAAAAATTGGTTCCAATTGAAAAACTACCAAACTTAAACCATAGCTATTTTCCAGAGACTGAAATTGAGGATGTTACACAAGCCATGGCCGAGCTCAATGGAATTCAAGCGGCCATGGCCGCGAGTTCTAGTGGCCATAGTTGGGCCACCGAGTTCAACTCAACAGCGCGACCATGGAGCTATTGCTCAGGCGACTATCCCGTCATGGTGGACGCTTTACACAACCACTGCGTGGGAACGATTTCCTTCCTCTCTCTTGGATAATTGAAATCGTGGTGGACTGTAATAGTTCACAGTGGTCACAAGTTAGTCGCACATCCCAGTCAACAACGACAACTTGGTCTAAGGTCACAACGGTGGCCCAACTTGTTGAGATCTAGCGCGTCGAAGTGGGTTCAGGTCGGCGAGCCCAAGTTGGTTCAGATCTGGCTCCAAGGCTTAGTTCATTTGGATTTGCCATGGTGGTCCACCGTAACATAGGCGACCACCATTGCCAATGGTGGTCCCCGTAGAGTGGTGACTATCGTCATGGTGGCCGCCGATGAGAAGGGCCATCAACACTGCAATGAAGGTCTGGTGATAATTGTCACAAGTAGCATGTTATTCTGTTCCTTTTGCTTATATATATATATATATATATATATATATATATATATAAACCTTTTTTATTTGTTTATTTTTTAAATTTACTTGTTTAATAAAAAAATTAGAAAAGATGCCACATCATCGCCCGTTTCTTCAAAAAAATTAGTTTAAATATGTCACGTCAGCACCAAGAATGTAATTAAAAAAGCCACGTAAGAATTTTTTATTAGTCAAATTGAATAGAGTTAACAGGGAAACTTAAGTGCACTAATTTGATAAGTTTTAGATTCATTGAATTTTTTGAAAGTTTTAAGACTAAAGTGTACTTTCATAATAAGTTTTAGTACTTTTTGTGCACTTATCCCAAAGAATAATGAAGTACATTGGAATATTTTAAAAATTAGGACAATTGTATCCAAAGGACTCAAATTTTATGTTATTAGGATACTCGAATACTGATTTTGCAGAGTATAAAATTGATGGAAAGAGTATATCGGGAATTTGTGAACCGACGGGTTGCATGCTTGTGTCAAGGTTTTCTAAGAGATGAAAGTCAGTGGCTCTATCAACCGTCGAAGCTGAGTACGTGGCTAATGGTAGTTGTTGTGCTCAACTTTTGTTGATCAACAACTGAGAATTTTGGTGAAGAAAAATTGAATATACCTATTTTGTGTGATAATATCAATGCAGTTAATTTAAACAAAAATTCTATAATGCATTCAAGAGCAAAACATATAGAAATTGAACATCATTTTATAAGTAATCATGTTAATAATGGCAATGTGAGCATTTATTTTGTTAAATCTAAGCATAAATTAACAGACATCTTCACTAAATCACTTGATAAGAATACATTTGAAAATAGAGAAAATTGTCCAAAAAATCCTAAATCAATTGCACTTTTGCCAATTTATTCCTAAACCTCTCAATTTTGCCTATAGAAATGGAACATCATTTTATAAGTAACCATGTTAATAGTGGCGATGTGAACATTTATTTTGTTAAATCTAAGCATAAATTAACAGACATCTTCACTAAATCGCTTGATAAGAATACATTTGAAAGCAGAGAAAATTATCCAAGAAGTCATAAACCTATTACACTTTTGCCAATGCAGTCCTAACTTCTCAATTTTGCCAATTCAGTCCTAAACCTTTTGCATTTGTGTCAATTCAGTTTATCCGGCCAATTTTGGCCGACTGGCACTAACGTGGCCGTTGTTCGACACCGGCCAACATTAATGTGGCAATTTTTAAATAAATTTTTTATTTTTATTTTTTTTCTTTTCTGCCTTCCTTCCCTCTAGCCGGCCAGAGGCGCGAGCCAGCGAGGTCGACCTTGTCGGCCTCTGGCGAAGCTTTCCCCCATCGGCCACTGGCGAGGGCAAGCCTCACTTGCCCCCGGATTGGCAAGGCTTGCCAAGCCAAGGTGAGGCCAACCTCACTGTCACTGGGTGAGACTGACTTGCGATGGCTTTGGCCAGCCTCGCCTTGGCTAGGCGAGGTTGGACCTCACCTTAGCTAGGTGAGGCTTGACCTTGCCCCGTCGCTGGTGGGCGAGGTCGAGTCTTGCTCGGCCAAGGTGAGGCTAACCTTGCCGTCGCTTGGTTCCACCTCACCTAGCTAGGGGCGGGCAAGGCTCACCCACACCAGTGGTTGGCGAAGGCAAGCTTCGCTTGAGGCTAGTCCAGCGACTAGCTAGAGGAAGAAGGGCAAAAAAAAAACAAAGAAAACGAAAGAAAGGAAAAAAAAGAAAGAAATAATTAAAAAATTCGAAAAAAATATTAAAAAATTACCACGTTAATATTGCCCGGATGGACTGAATTGACAAAAAGTGAAAATGTTAAAGACTGAACTGCTAAAAGTTGAAACGTTTAGGATTAAATTGACAAAAGTGTAATAAATTTAGGACTTTTTGAATAATTTTTCCTTTGAAAACATCATAAGTAAATTGGAACTATGCGATCCTCGAATAAAGGACGTGGGACAGAAGCGAAGGTTGAGCATAGGCAGAAATGCTGATAAAAACATGGTTCGTGGGAGAACTCGATGGAACATAATTCGAGGTAAGTTGTCCTCATCCATTTTTTTTTTACCGCTAAAGTCACTGCTGTCAATTACTGCTTGATTTTTTTTAAAAAAAAAGAAAGATTAGCTTAAAAAAAATCACTGCTTGCTTAATGATTGTGGGATGTCAGTAGCTTATCTCTAATTTTTTTGTGACCTTTAGGAATAATTGCTTAAGGGAGAAGTAACGGAAAATTTAAGTTTTAGAAAATTTGAAAATATCACTATATCTCTTTTTTTTGTGATTTTTTTCGAAAGAAAATTGTATTCCTTATTCAAAAGAATTCATGAGAAGTACATAGATTTCATAACAAATCGAAGCAAAACAAAGTCCCGAATACTGCAAAACAAACCAAATTCAAAAATTAAGGTGGATCAATAGAGCACCAACGTTCGTTCCATAATAGCAAATCTATCAAACAAAATATTCGACAGCTAATCACTGAATCTCTATCTTCATTAGTGATAAACACACGCCGGAAATTACTTCTCCAATAATATGCACGCCTAGGTTCTTCCTTTACACTATCGCCGTATGGAGACAATCAAAACAAATTGAACGAACGTAGATCTAAGATTGGGGAGAGCAAATCTTTGTGGGTCAATGAGATGCTAGAGTTCTTACGATCACCATTGAAACAGAAGGTAGAGGACTTGTGCACAAACAGAGCACGGGCCCAAACTCCTAGATTTAGATTAGGAGAGGATATCTATCATATCTAGAAACTAGATCGGAAGAATTCAAACTCTCAGATCTGAAACTAAATCGGGAGATGAGAGCTCCCAAATCTGGATCGAAAGAGAAGAAAAATCAAGAAAAGAACAAAAATACACAAACAAAATCAACAAGATAGACCCTCCTCTCATGGCCGAAGGTTGAAGAGGATGATGGAGAGAGGAGAGAGAGGGAAGCGGAAGAGACTACTACCGTTTTAGTTACTCTCTCTTTGTGATAAGATCTTATAAATCCTCCCATAATCTTATAGCGGTTCCAAATTTCCATCTTAATCTTCTCCAAATCTCACTACCATTCTCTCTCTCTCTCTGCAAACTACAATTTGAAATTTCCTGTTAGAAATCACCTTCGTCAAATCTTCAGTCTTCTTAGTCGTCCCAAATCTTCTAGACATCTTCCTTCCTATCTTTTCATATCATTCAAAAATGTCTCCAAAGAAGAAAGTCCGCATTGAAAAAGTACGCTGGCACGAGGAAATCGAGTCACATTGCCTCCGTTTTTCCAAATCTCCCAAGAAGCCCTATCATGTGGATCTTGCGGGATCCAAGGACGGATCGGAAATCGAAAGTGAGGAAACTCCTCTTTCATGTGGGTCTTACGAGATCCAATCCTCCACCAAAATCAAAGATGTCTGAAAACAGCAAGAGAAGAATGTAACAGCGACTCTATACAGTAAAAGTCCCTCGATCCAAAGCAAGTTGTCAATGATATGATGGACGCTCTCCGAGCTGTTGGTGCCACAAATAAAGAAATTGGCCAAGTCATCCGAGAGGGTGTCTCTCATCCCAAACAAAGCGATGGAATCGTCTTCTGCCGCTCCTCAAAAGCCATTGGATGTTGAGACTCTAACTCCATCCAAAAAGGAGACTGAGGAGGAAATTCGAAGATGGCGGACAAAGTGAAAGAAGAGTAAGACAAAGCTCCACCAAGTGAGCAAGAATTAGAGGCCAAAACCGATGGCCGAAGGACGACAATGATGATCACATCTATTTTGAGTTCGAAAACACTGTTGGATTTTCATAGGTTCCACAATTTCAATCCCCTCTGTTTTTCTCTCATGATCACGAAAAAGCATTCAATCTCTTCTTTTCCGAGGAACCAAGTCCTGTCGACAGTTCATTTCAATTTCTTCGATTCTCATGGCATTTTTATTTCAAAAATTTTTGAAGAATTGAATTTAAAAACTATTTTTGAATGAAGATGTTTATCCACGTGTGGTTGCTCACTTATACTCAAATCTTTTTCGAGTTCAAATGAACTGATTTTCTCCTTCAAGAAAGAATTTTACTTTCTGAATGTTGAAGATCGGAGATGGAGATGGAGATGATGAGAAGACAAAGGAAACAATAAAGGAAAATGATGACACTTCAGGTTCCTAACTAGATCGGATCCTTATTTGAGATTAAGTCTACTTCGGGTCCTCTATTAAGAAAATGATGACACTTCAGGTTCCTATTTAGAATTTTCCCGAATTTCAATGATGATTACAAAGTCATAACAGAGGATCCAACTTTTTCTCGTGGGCATAAAACTTAGGATTCTCACAATCTCATTCTCCTAAAATTGAACATAATTCAATAAATCCTTATCATGTACATTTGGCCGAAGGCCACCCAAACGATCTCTTTCATCTCAGGACAATCATTGATGGATTAGAGTTTTCACTTCTTCGCACTATTCTATGTCACATGTTTCGAGTGGTTAAAAAGAGAGTCAGGTAATTGCCTTATGGTGCTCTAATCACAAGGATTTTTAAGCACAAGGGCATTCAAATTCCTAACGATCTGAAAAAGAAGTTGGTGAACTTGAGAATAGGGAAAGAAGCTCTTCACAAAATGAATTTAAGGCCTACTGCAGAAGGGTGGATTAACTTGAAGAATGAGATGGTGAAGATCGGAGATGGAGATGGAGATGATGAGAAGACAAAGGAAACAATAAAGGAAAATATGAAGGAGCCTCTTGACACAGGCAAGAAGAGAAAGCAACTATTGACATTGCCAACCCTTCGATTAAGACAGCTGCTAAGGAGGGAAAATATGAAATTGGCAAGTTGAAGAAGCAAATCAAGAGTGAAAGGCTTTAACGGGAGAGATTATTAAATCTCTACTATTGTAAATGGTGTTTATGGGACCTGAAAAGATTTGAAGTCAAGACCTCCTATTCTAATACCATGTGAAAATTTGTAGGACCATTGCCAACTGTTCTAAAAGTTTAAGCTATTAAATGAAGACATAGTTTATTATTTAAATATTCTAATAGCTTTCATCCCCTCTTAAGGCCATCCCTATCCTCCTTCACTACCAAATCTCCCTCTGTCTCAGCAGAAGAGAAAGTTTAGGAAAGAATGACGTGTTGTTGAATGTAGTAATGTTTGATTATATTCTTACAATATCTTTTTTATTATCTTTTTTATCATGACAAAAAGGGTGAGAAATATAAATATGCAGATCTGCTGATAAAATAAAAACTGAAATGAAAATCATCGATTGAACTAGTAAGGGGGAGTCATGTGAAAAGTCACATGAGAGAATCACATAATAGTGGAATGAATCAATTAGAAAATCATCATTTCTTTCTATGTTTGTGACTTCAATTAATAGCTATTATTATTTTTTAATCCTATCTCCAAGACTATACAGCTATTTATGAATAGAAGTACAAATGAACTTCATTCTCCATCATCATTTTTTGTGCCTCTATTAACTGCTCATGATATTCTCTGATCATATTGATAATTAGAGACTATATCAATTACTTCTATCTGCTTAGAACCGCAAATATTATCCTTTCAAAGCCTGTTAAGCAATTCATATTTTATATCAAATCTCAATTAACTTATCGATGTTTTTCCACGTCTGTAAATTAATTTATAAATAGTTTTGTCATTATAAAAAAAAGGGAAAGATTGTTAGGAAAACCTTCCGCTATATTTTACACTAACAAAACCATCTATTTCTCATGATTATTTGATAAATGCATATGTTGCTTATTTCAGGTTATGTTGATATGAAGAAAGCTTTATCACTATAAATGGCATATGAAGTACGCAATGGAAAGATGCATAAAAGCTATCAGGGCCTTGATAGAGAGGGCGAACAAGTCTGGGAGAATGGGAAGTTCATGCGGAATTTGAGGTATCATGATAAGTTGAACGGCTAAATGATGTCTTGGTCATTAACGTACTTGGGAAGACAAATGGGTAGTTGTTCATGTTATGGCTAAATATGCAACCTACAGTGGATTGAATAGATTGATAATTGAAACTTGATAGATTTTGCGGAATTATTAAAATCAAGTTTGACATATGTATGAACTATGTGATATATATGGGAACTATGTGATATTTGCAAGAGTAAGCTGATCATATCAAGTGTAGTATACTTCTATCAAATAAATATGGAAATAAATAGATTAAAGAGTTGCAATAGATCTCATAGTGATTCAGCTAGATCAAGTCTACGTCCACTCTCCCAGACTAACGGTTACCAATAGGCTAAAATCCACTAGTAATCCTTTGAGTCGTTATAACATAGTTAGTGCTACTTCTACCCGAAGTTAATATATCACACTACTAATTCCAAACACTAGTACAACACTTGTGTAATTAAAAGAGATTACACTCAGTGAAGCACTCTTAGTAAATGATCTTCTCACTCAATAACAAGTGTATAAGAGTATTAAAGACTAAAGCTTTCTCTGTTTGGGACCTCCGAATTGAAGTTAAAATTGCCTCCGTTTTGAGGCCACACCATAGATATGAAAGTAAGAAAGTGAAATAGAGTGACGTGAGTGAGAGAGATTGGGGGGGGGGGGGGTGGCGGGCGAGGAAAGTGAGATAGAGTGACGTGAGTGAGAGAGATTGGGGGGGGCGGTGGGCGGGTCGCGGGTGGTGGTCATGCTATGGTTGTTGCTAGTCAATAATCGACGATGATGATGTTGGTGATGGACAGAGAGAGGTGGGGTTAAAAATGGATGGAGGCCGTGGTGACAAATCTTGCAAACCTGGCATTGCACTTAACGAAGGATTATATTGAGCGGAATTCATAAATTCCATGGACTAGATTAAACAAAAAAAAATGGGAACAATATTGAACATCAAGCAAAAATTCAGGACTGCTCATCATATTAGCCTTTTTTTATTCACCTTGGCATTGTAGTTTATAATGTCTCTTAAATATTTTATTAATAATGTTTACTATGTTTTTTTTTGCGATCATAATTGGTCTTCTTTGACCTGTTCAAGACATCGCGTGATAATTTTAAACTACAACATACTCAACTTTACGCATAGAACAGATTTCTCCTATATAATTTTTTTTTCTTTGAATAAAGATAAAGCACATATCATGATTTCCCGATTACTCACTCCAATTCAATAATTTTCTGGATGCCCATAAGAAATTAGAAAAATTCCTCAATTCACATGCAATTTACGTGCAATTTTTACTCCGATGAATCTTCAATGCGATGGCCAACTCCGCTCCTAAACTCGCTCTTCGGCCCACTGATCCCTGCTGCGTTGCTTGGCCCAGTTCCCATCCTCTTCGGTGTCCCACTTTTTGTTAACATGTCGTAATATTAATTGCGATTTGAGGTCACGCCATAGATATGAAAGTAAGAGAAAGAAAAACAGAGAGACGTATTCTCGTGGCTCCAGTAATTCGGAGGCCACGAGTGTTGCGATGGTCGCATGATGTTGGTGATGGGCAGTGACTTTGGAACGGACAAGTTATATATTCAAAGATAATTCATCTTTATTCGTTCTTTTTACGAATCAAAAATCAATGAGATAATTGTGAAATGATGAATGTTTGGGAATGAAAATAAAAATATGTTCAAGATATTTTATCTTTATTTTCATATATATTGGTTGAATTCATTTAAGAATGCATTTGAATATACTTTATGTATATCCATTTTTAAGTTAATTTTAATAAGTAATAGATATTTGAGGATGAAAACTAATGGTAATTGGTCGAATATGAGTTATGTGGCACAATTATGCCTCGTGGCTGCCACATGACAATCACACAAGCAAATGCCACATGATGAGTACATGAACAAATAATCTCTCAATATATAACAGATAGAAAAGAAGAGGGCTTCCAAATAGCACAATCCATCTCTCTCTCTCTCTCAGGTTTACAAAATTTGTTTATTAATGCTCTATTTGCTTTGCGGAAAATAAATAATCTGGGAAATATTTTCATAAAAATAATTGCTTATATCGCTTAAAAAACAAATGAACAAAATTTTTTCATTGTTTATGAAAATATTTAAACATAAATTATTGTCAATAATGAAAATAATTTTCATTGGATAATTATTTTAAGCGACACAAGTGATATTTTTAGGAAACTATTTTTCAAATTATTTATTTTTTGGGAAACAAATGAACTGTTAAACAAATGAAGCCTAAGTAATTTGTTTCCTTCTAGCAAAAAACAGAAAGTAAATTTTTTCACTTTAAGTGGTCTTTTATACTCAAGTAAATATTCGGGAACCAATAATTGCCCGACGCACCACTTAATAAGCCAACTTTTTCGACCAGTATCAGTAAATCAAGCATTTTCCTTAATTAAAATATGTATAGCAAGCAAAAGATTTTACAGGCAACATTTATCAACCCAAATTCACCCCTTATTCCAAAAGAAAAGGTAAACAAAACAAATTGCTAATATGCGTATATACATACCTAGATGGGATGAATCGTTCTCATGCTCGATGAGCCTCTCTTAAAACACGATCTTCATTATTCATACGGGTATAAGAAGTGTTCGCCTCTCTCCTTCATTTGGTGTCCTCACGATCAGTTCAACATCATTATTCAAAGAAGCTTCTGTACTTCGAAAATGTGATGTCGGAACTGTCCTGCATCTATTTTTCTCCGAGCAACCAAATAACCGGTGCTCTTGAACGAAGTTGTCTGCAGTTTCCAAAAACTTGGACCAAAGGGAGCGATCCCTTGGACGAATAGCACTCGAAGAAGGCCAATGAGAATAGAAGAACAAAATCACATAAATTAATACCGAAGATACTGAGACGATGCCACTGATGATGAAAAGACCTCCAAAGCTGTACACACTCAGGCTAAGATTGTCCGAAAAGATTGTACCGTCTTGATCTTGGCACGAGCTTTGAGCTTGGAAGTATCTTCTTTCGATCGAGTCCATTTTCATTTTATCTTCAGTAACATTCAAGATTGCCCTTGAAATGTAGGAGACCAAAGGGGACCCCAATGGAAAGGCCTGATGAATAATTTATTCGTGTTAGTTCATGGCTTTACCTTTGATGCATGATTGTGTACGTGCACGAACACGTCAGATGTGCATCGAGTGCATCTGGGTGCATGCACGCATGCTACGACACAAAGTGCGAGCTTGCGCGCATTTTGTAATAAATATATTGTTTGTAAAATAGAAATTCAGCTCAAACTGCGCACATTTTGTAATAAATATGTTGTTTGTAAAATAGAAATTCAGCTCAAACTTTAAGAATTTTTAAGAATTTTTCTGATGTGAGCTATATTAATTGAGATTGAAATTTTCTGTTTTACGGAATTGGTCTAATAAAGTAAGATATAAAAATTCTTAATTTGTCTAATATGGGACAGGCTAGTATGGGCCAAGTAAAGCCTGGCCTGTGACGAGAGGGCATGTGAATGAAAACTCTATAAATAGTGCTCAAGTTTCCCCTCTAACTTGATGCACAAATAACCTCATATAAGGAGTAGTTACAGAACGCAATAGTGTGAGACAGTCTCATTGAGCCAGTGATATAGAAGGTAATAGAGTATTGACACTTAAATTTTGATTACCCATTTAGTGATTAATAGCACAAAATTTTAGGAATTAAATATTTAAGTCCTAAAACAAAAATATTTTTATTTAATTGCATAGCATATAGAAATTAGGCTCAATACATTAATTGCACTAATTTAAATATTTTTCCTAATAAAAAAATCGCAAAAAAATCGGATCGGGCCGGGTCGGGGTTAGATCGACCCGGCCCTCTCCTTTCTTCCGCCGGCCCGGCCTCCCTTTTATTTTTTTTCCTTTCTCTCTCCCTGCTGGACCCGGCCTAACCTACTTTATTCCTTTCCCCTCGACCCAACGAGCCCTCTCCTTTTCTCTAGCCCGGCATCCTTCCCTTTCCTCTCTTCCTTCTCTTCCTCCTTCCCCATGCAAAGTGCCAACGCTAGATAGCCGAGGAAACATAGGGCAAAAGAGACGTGGAGCACAAGGGGAGTAGACGGCTGGCGACCAATATAAAAGAGAGAGGGGGGTCGGTTCTTAAGAGAGAAAGGAGGGGAGCCAAAGGAGAGAAGGTGGTTCTCGGGAGGAAACAAAGAGGGCTGAGCCGAGAGAGACAAAGCGAGAGCAAGGGGGAGCATCGGTCGACACCTCGGCCACTCGCAAGCCCTGTCAGACGGTCCCACCCCCTGACCGACGAATCATCACTGTTGTACAGCAGGTAGGCCCTATTTTGGCTATGTCTTACTCTGTTTAGAGCACACCAGGCCGGAGAGAAAGGAGGGGAGCCAAAGGAGAGAAGGTGGTTCTCGGGAGGAAACAAAGAGGGCTGAGCCGAGAGAGACAAAGCGAGAGCAAGGGGGAGCATCGGTCGACACCTCGGCCACTCGCAAGCCCCGTCAGACGGTCCCACCCCCTGACCGACGAATCATCACCGCTGTACAGCAGGTAGGCCCTATTTTGGTTATGTCTTACTCTGTATAGAGCACACCAGGCCGGAGCTCGTGGCCAAGCTTGCGTGAGCTCCGGCCCCCGTCGGACCTTCGTTTGGTTGTCGTGTGTGTTGCTCATGGGTTGTTGTGAGTCTCGGCTTGTGTTTGAGTCTCGGTTGAGTAAAAAATCATTCGTTTTTTAAGCACCCACCAAATGTTCGACAAAACGCCTAAGTGAGATCCAGTTTTGGGTCGTCTGTTTTGGCCGGTGTCGAGTCGCCCGTGCATGTCGTGTTTCTTTTTTAGCGTCCCTGTAGTGTTTAGAGTTCTGGGCTTCGGCCGCCTAGCCGTGGGTGGTTAGTTCTCGGCTAAGTTTTGGGCCCAGGGTGCCGAGCTGAGTTTTGGTCGACGCTTGTGCTTGGCCGGACGGTCAACCAGGTGGTGGTCGAGTCCTTTGCCAATTTTGGCTTAGGCAACGCCGAAGTGGCATGCCACCTAGCCGAGCCGAAACAAGCCGGCCATCCCTGTCTCGACCGCCTCCGTCAAGACCCCGCGGTATAGGGGAATGCAGGGGAGTCAGTGGGGTCTGTAAGGGGGTAGAGTCAGGTCGGATCCGAGTTGGGCAGGGAGCCCTACTCGGTTCCCTTTTCTCTCTTTTGGGGCTAGGCTTTATGCTTAGTTAGTATTAATTAAGTAGTGGGCCGGTGGGCCGGGCCTTTTCTTTTTTTAGTTTCCTTTTTGTTTTTTTTAGCCACACCGGATTGTGCTCATTTACTGAACTCAGTCACGTGTAGACCTGGGCCAACACGCCAGGGTTGAACGTGGAGATCCGACTCGGATCCGTTTATTATAATATAATATTATTATATTTATTATTTTAATATGAAAATTCGACTTTGGAATTGCCATTTCTTGCATATTTTGTGTGATGCAATGCCATGCTTAATTGTACATCAATTGATTTCTATGTTCGAATTGCGTGTTTAACTCGACCTTGCATGTGGCCGATTAGAGGCATGTTAGGCCTTTGTTTGCACACTTCCCGTGCATTGATTGTCATTTCCTTAGCCTAGTTAGGATTAAAACCCTAGGATTCACAATCTTTAGGAATACTGCATGAATACCTTTAAATGTTATTTGAACAGGATGAGGTACCAAAAGGGCATGAGTCATCTAACTAGTGTAATCAAGTCCAAGAACTCATTTGAATCTCTAGTCTGTAGGAGTAAGGCATTTCTCCCATCGCCTTACTTGGGTTTCCAATTGACCCACCCTAAACTGATTAGTGGCGACTTCTAGATAAAATCAATTTGCATATTAATAACTTGAACCTTAAGTCGCGAATTGGTATGGGTTTAGAAGAGCCTGAGTTAAGTCCCTAGGTTTAAACTTAGCAATCCATCAGCCTCTTAATTGACCCTTATAGGCCCACACGAGGGGCTGGCACCATAGGGAGGTCGCGATATAGAAGAAAAGTACTTATGCTTAAGATCGCCACTATTTCGTATCAAGAACGATGGATCTTAAATTAAGTGCGTAAATCCCTTTTTATCCATTACTGTGTTTTAGTTTTCTCACTATGGCGATCTTGGGGTGCTACTTTCGCGGCTTACATGTGATATCAAAGCCGCCATAGTCTAGGGCTAGAACCTTCGAATTTGGCCTTTTTCGGAATTTTTGTCTGATGAAAATTTATTTTGATCACATAATCGGATATTTCTCGTCTTAACAAAAATTTTGATGGGTGCCATGCCTCCTGGGGACGCCATACGCACGGCCACGCGCAGCTGCAGTGTTGGCGTGTGGCAGCCACGCGCAAGCGTCGTCTAACATGTGCATTGGCTAATGTCAGCGACTCGCGACATGAGTTGACCCGAGTGTGCCCGAGTGACCTGACCTGACCCGACCCGAGTTTATCTTTGACTAGATTGGTCAATGGTTAGATCAGTTAGATGAGTCATATCGATGTTCTAGGTCGAATTGGCAAGCCAAGCGTGCGCCACATGTGCTACACACTCAAGCTGC
This sequence comes from Syzygium jambos, assembly GCA_031216235.1. NCBI lineage: Eukaryota > Viridiplantae > Streptophyta > Magnoliopsida > Myrtales > Myrtaceae > Syzygium > Syzygium jambos. The sequence continues at coordinate 24,938,318 of CM062222.1, forward strand.
GCGTTAGGGCTCGTCCGAGCTCTATTTGGAGCGTTCTCAGTACTAGTGTTCCTATATTGAGATGCTCTAGAATGTGGTGTAGTCAGTTTACGTGTTTGATTCTTTTAAACATGTGAAAATTCCTATAGAACCCTATATACGTGTATTTTTAGGGTATTTTTGCATATTTTCCTATATTTCTCTATAGTTTCGGAAATACAAATGCTAGCTCACATATATATCATTGCATATAGAATGTGTAGAGCGTGATTCATTAATAGCACAAATAATGTTTCACAAGTATCAATATAAGGAATAATGTAATTAGCATGGCATGTGATTTTAGTGATAAATTGCTCATGTCTTCAAGTCTAAAATTACATATATATATATATATATATATATATGGTAAATGTGAAAGATATTGTGTTATGACCGCCACAATGGCATGCTTGATTGGTCTGAGAAATATCAGTCTCATATTGTGATAGGATGTCTTTTATTCTATTGCATGGTCATACTCCGAAAGAAAGTGATTGTGTATTGGTTCATAGAGGGACACATGTACAACATATGGTTGAAGAGTGACTAATCCTAGTGGTTCATACATCTAAAGGTAGTGAATTCATTAACGTTGGAATATATTCTCATGGCCCCTCTATTGTAGAGAGTATACGACTGCATGTCATGTATTTGCCCAAAGGTGATTATATGATGATATATGTAACTCTCAAATGTGTACTTATATAATTTCAAGTTACACAATACTCACATGATGCTAATTGTATACATTGCTTGTTTTATCAGTCACCTCCCCTATAAAATGGCAACTCCATTACGATTGAGGTTCTTACTGGCTCAAATTTTAAGAAATAGAAAGACGATTTTTTGTTTGGGATAGAGCTGGTGGATGTTCATATTGTTTTTACTAAGAATAAGTCGGCAGATTTTACTACCACCAATACGGAACCCTAGAAAGCATAATTTGCTGCTTGGGAAAAGAGCAATCGAATTTGCTTGTTATCAATGAAGCAGTCCATTCAAGAACACTTGAAAAGTGGTTTGCCAATGGAATGCGCTGCTAAATAGATGATAGAAGCCTTAAAGGCTGGAAACTATGTCTCGTCTAATGTTGAGATTGAGACACATCTGGAAGGACTCTTCAATATGAGGCACTATGGTTCTAGTGGTGTTAGGGATAAGAAGACTAAGAAGACCAAAAATTATACTCATAAAAGAACTCATGAAACCATCATTCATTCTGACTGTTTGAGTCCTAAGAAAGTATCCTTCAAGAAGGATGGTGACCGCTGTTTCTTTTATAAGAAAAAATGTCATATAAAGAAAGAACACTATAAATATAAAACTTGGTTGTCCAAGCGTGAGCCTACGAGTAATGATTCTTTAGTATTTATTTATGAATCCAACCTATCAGAAGCGCCATCCAATTCATGATGGCTAGATAGCAGTGCAACAAGTCATGTTAAGTTTACCATACATGAATTCATAAATAGTACGAAGCCAAATTAGAATGAATCAAAACTTAATATGAGAAACAACAATAAAGTCTACGTCGAGTTCGTGGGAGATGTCATTTTAATTCTAGATTATGATTTTAATTTGATGTTAAGAAACACATTTTATGTACCTTCCTTGAAATGAAACTTATTTTCCATATCATGTCTAGACATGTGTGGCTACTTTTTTTAAATAAGGAATAATATTGTTTCTATGTTTTTTTAATTAAGATTGAGTGTTGTAATATGTCTAATAGATTGTACAGATTGTGTTTAACTCCCAATGATATATACGTTACTAATACGGCTAAAAAAGTTGTTTTCAAAAGGCCTCTACTTAAGCAACGGTTTTATGCGTTGTGGTATAAACGGCTTAGTCACATCTCCAGCGAAAGAGTGGAAAGGATGATAAAGGTTGATATCCTTCCTGCTCTTAAAAGTGACCTAGAGACTTGTATAGATTGTTGTAGGGGTAAGATGTCTAAGATAAAGAAGCAAACTGTAGTCTATAGTTTCAACCTATTGGAGGTCATTGACACTAATATTAGTGGACCCTATACAAAAATCTTGTGTAAAATTTTTTTATTTTATCACATTTATAGATGACTATTCATGATATGGTTATTTGTACTTCATTAACGAAAAGTCTAAGTCTGCGGACAAGTTCAAGATTTTTTGAACTGAAGTTGAGAAACAGTTGAGAAAAGTCATAAAGATTGTCAGATATGACTGGGGTGGTGAATATAATGGCAGGCATGGCAATGCTGGATAGCTTAAAGGGCAATTTACCAAATACTTGGAGGATTTTGGGATAGTAGCTCTGTTTACTATACTTGGGAGTTCTAAACAAAATGGTGTGATTGAAAGGCTCAATCACACCCTTATGAACATGATGAGGAGTATGATCAATATGACCAATTTATTTGGTTTTCTGTGGGCTGAAACTTTAAAAATAGTCCTATACATTCTTAATCGAGTTCCTACCAAAGTTGTTCCGTTAACTCATTTTGAGTTATGAACTGGATGTAAACTTAGCTTAAATCATCTTAAGGTTTGGGGATGCCTTGTAGAAGTGAGGTTATATAATCCAACATTGAGTAAGTTAGACTCCAAAATCACTTGGTGTTACTTCATATCTTACCCAAATCATTCCAAGGTGTATCATTTTTATAATCTCAATAGAGGCACAAGAATTGTGATATCACAAACTACGAAATTTCTGAAGTTTAATGTGGCCGAAGAGGTAGTTGCTCAGGGACAATTGAGGATAATAAAACGGAGGGAACCATTATGTTTTTTTCTCTGCCAATATAGATGATTGTGGAGTCTCCTACACCACAGAGCTTGTTGAGGTCTAGGATCCTATTGTTGAGGTTGCTCCTAATGAAGATCCTCAAGCCTCTTAGGTGCAGAATGAGGCTTTAGTAACTCCACTCAGAAGATCCATTAGGCAAAGATGATCAGTTAGACCATTATACTATATAGTTTATCTGGGAGAATATGACTACAATATCGACTGTGTGATTGATCTAGTGACTTATACATATATTGTTTATTGTCTTCAGTCAAATCTATGGTTGTATGCGATGAAAGACGAGATACAATCTATGAAACATAGTAGTGTTTAGGAGCTTATTGAATTTCTTGAAGGTTACTAGCACATCCACTGCAAATAGGTGTATAAAACTAAAAAAGTCTCCAAAAGAAAGATTAAGAAGTTTAAAGTCAGACTAATAGTCAAGGGTTTCACTTAGAGAGAAGGAATAGACTATAAAGTAACTTTTTTCCTAGTCTCTTCTAAGATTCCTTCATAGTGATCATGGCATTAATAGCTCATTTTGATATGGAATTACGCCTTATGGATATTTAAGCTGCCTTGCTAAATGGAGACCTTGATGAGGAGGTCTATAAGGTGCAACCCAAAGGCTTTGCAGCAGATGATTCAGGTAAGCTTGTGCGTAGATAGAAAAATCAATAGTAAATGATACTTGAAGTTTCATAGTATTGTCACTTCATTTGGTTTTGTTGAGAATAAAGTAGATCAGTGTATATACTATAAGGTCATTGGGAGGAAATTTATTTTTCTTGTACTCTATAAAGACGATATCTTGCTTGCGAGTAGTGACTTGGATTACTACATGAGATAAAGCGGCTGTTGTCAAAGAATTTTGACATGAAAGACCTTGGTGGTGCATCTTTTGTCCTTGGCATTGAGATACATAGGGATCGTTCTCACCGTGTATTGAGTTTATCTGAAAGGGCATATGTTGATCATATTTTGGAAAGGGTCAATGCATAGCATTGCAAGTTAGGAATTGCTTTTGTCATTAAGGGTGAATCAGATATTGAGAAAGCCCAAATGAAGGATGTACCTTTTGCTGGTGCAATTGGAAGTATCATGTTTGCTCAAGTTTGAACTAGACCAAATATTACTTTTGCAGCAAGATCTCTAGGCAGATATCAGTCAAATCCAAGACATGATCACTAGGTTGCTGCCAAGAAGGATTTGAGGTACTTAAAGAGAATCAGAGAATATATGCTAATCTATAGACATATTTAGGACCTGTGGCTAGTAGGGTATGCGAATATAGACTATGCTAGCTATAAGGATGACATGAAGTTGACGACAAGAAACAACTTTATGTTAGCATGAGGTTTAGTATCATGGAAAAGTGAGAAAAAGAAATCTATACCATCCTCTATCATGCAAGCGGAGTTTATAGCATGCTTTTCGGCTGCTACTCAGGCTATTTGGCTCTGGAACCTCATTAGAGAGTTGACCATATTTGATTTTTTGGATAGGCTCATACAGTTGTATTATGACAATAATTATGCAGTTTTGTTTATCAACAACAACAGAGGTCTCAAGGGGTTTAAGCATATAGCAATCAAGTTTTTTACCATAAAGGTAACAATTGAGAATGATGATGTTGCAGTAAAGCATATTTCCAGAGATGACATGGTTGCAGATCCACAAACTAAAGGTCTTCGCTCTTGTACGTTTGAACGACATGTCATTAGCATTGGCTTAGGAGTATCATGGGATACAGTTGTTTAGTGAGAGTCTAGTGGGAGCTGTTTTGTTTTTGCTCTAATAAAGTTTATATTTGTGTTGGTTACATTTTGTAACATTTTGATATGTATCAACCTTTTGGCATTCAATAAAGTGTTTATGAATGTATTGTTATTATGTTAAATACATATATCTGATGAAAATTTCAAGGTATTATGTATACCTTGAATAAAGGCTATGAGCATTCAGTTTTTAGCCTTAAGAATATGTCATGTTAAACATAAAGTAAAGTTAACTATAAGGATAAGATATATGCGAGTTCGTTGACACATTAGGTTTTGTGATACTTAATGTGAGAGAATGTGGGCTGACAATGGGGATTACACATATGGTATCACTCTCTATGAGATGTTATCCATTTGCCACACTACCATATTGAATCCATGTCAGTAAAGTTAAAAGCACTCTTGATCATGGAAGGCTCTATATGTATTTATGCAGTTACCGCCATGATTTGGTGTTTGGGACTTTATGAGATCGAACTGACTGTTAAGAATAATCTATAAACCAACATAAAGGTGTGCACATACGGCACGGTTTCAATTAATATAGCCCAAATGAGAAAATGTAAGAGTTTTTCTGATATTGGCTACATTAATTGGGATTGAAATTTACTGTTTTACGGGATTGGTCTAATAAAGTAAAATATAAATATTTTTAATTAGTCTAATATGAGACCGGCTACTGTAGGTCGAGTAAAGTTCGGCTTGTGATGAGAGGGCTTGTGGCTGAAAACTGTATAAATAATGCTCAAGTCTCTCCTCTAATACTAATGCACAAATAACCTCATGTAAGGAGTAGTTATAGAACACAATCGTGAGGAGCAATCTCATTGAGCCGATAATACAGAGGATAATAGAGGAGGAGCTCTTGTGCTCGGGATTGTCGCTATGTATGTTAAGCCCCTACAAAAGGGAGTCCCACATCACTTGGGGGAAGCCACCCCACTCTCCATATAACCTCCGGGGCTTCCCTCACCTCACAAGAACTCTTTTGGGGATGAAAACCTTAGTTGGTATCAGAGTCAGGTTCGGTGGATCCGAGTGTATGTTAAACCCCTGCGGAAGGGAGTCCCACATCGTTTGGGGGGAGTCAACCCACTCTGCATATAACCTCCAAATTTTCTCTCACCTCACAAGTGCTCTTTTGGGGATGAGAACCTTAGTGGATCCCAAATCAGTTGTGCAAATCCCTTTTTAGCCATTATTGTGTTCTATTTTTTTTTTGGCTATGGAGATCTTAGGCTGCCGCTTTCGCGGCTTACACAAACTTCTTCTGCATCGACACTTGGCACGCCCATTGCGAACAACGTGTCTTCGGTCTCATTAGCTCTTTCAACATGTGTTTGACCTCATTTTCATCACATGTACCAATGTAGGCATGCATATTGCATTTTTGTTATTTGTACCACGTTTTTCCCTCAAATATCTTATGTATGTCAACAACTTGAGACCTATTATAATTATAAATAATTTTTTTATATTTTTATGATACTCATCATAAACATAATTGGGCAATGGTCAAACTAAAAAAAGCTTATGTTAAGTATGATTTGTCCATGGATAGACAAAAATGAACAATATGTTTGCTATCATACAAGATGCAGAAATACTAAGAGTCCATTTCTTTCGCGGAAAATGTGACGTTTTTTAAAAATATTTTCCAAGAAACCATTTTCCAAGAAAATGACATAATTTTCTAGTGTTTGGCTCAAACCTAAAAAAAGACCCGGAAAATATTTTCCGCCATTTGTATGGAAAATCTAACTTGATTTTCCTTCGAGCACTACTTTTAATAAATTTTTATTTATTTTTTAATTTTTTAAAATTTTCTCTTTTCTTTTTCAGTTTTTCCTTTTTTCCCTCTTCTCAGATCGGTCACCGGTCACAGTGACGGCCGGTGACCAGCCATAGCAAGGCTCCACTGCACTAGAGTTGGCGAACATGCCGACCTCTGGTGAGGCCTCGAGCCTAGCCGCCTATGGTGACGCTTGAACGTCAGCGATTCGGCGAGCTCAAACCTCGCCTGCCTTTGCTATGGTCGATGACCAGCTAAAGAAGAAGAAAAAGGAAAAAGGAAAAAAAGAAAAGAAAATTTTTAAATTTTTAAAAAGAAAAATTAAAAAATTAAAATTAGAATTTAAAAAAAATTTAAAATTTAAAAATTTAAAATGAATGGTGAAAGTAGAAGGAGGGAAATCATTTTCCCCACTTTTGAAGGTTTGTTTTCCATTAATAGAAAATGTTTTCCTTGACTTGTTTATTAACCGAACGCCGTAAAATCTGAAAAATATTTTCCTGAAAATTATTTTCCGCTAAATGAACGGAGCCTAAATCTTTTGAACTCATCTATGTAACTCATGAGCCCACAATTGTCCTTTAGTGTCTAAGACATTCATTTTTTTTTGCATAACTATTCTCGAGATATATCACGAAAAACAAATAATCCAAAAAATTGAAAAATGCTTATCTTGAATATAATTTGTTTGCGTGTCCGTGTTCCAAAGATCTGTTACGAACTACAAATAATGAAAAAACTGAAAAAGCTTATATTGACTGCAATTTATTTTTGGTAAGTTAAAAATGGGTAGTGATAGATCCATTGTCATGCAAAGTGAAGGTGTCTTAAGTATATAACACGTGAATCCACTGTGAATTTAGACAAATCACGTCAAAGTGAATATTTTACCTTTGCTATTACGGAGACCTATTATGAGACATTGTTTTTCTTTTTTTTTGGTCAGAACCTATTATGAGACATAAATAGTCCTAAAATCCAAAAAAACAAAAAAAAAGCTTATGTTTCTTTTTTTGGTCGGGAAAAAGCTCTTACAATTTATTTGTGATAAGCTGAAAATGAATAATAATAGATCTATTTTCATGCAAGGTGCATATATATTAACCCCGTCCATGCACAGGTTAGCTCTGTGTGCTAGAGAGAGAGAGAGAGAGAGAGAGAGAGAGAGAGACTTACAAAGCCAAACCCGTCGGTTTTATAGGTTGGTCCTACCATTTTGTACTCGTTGCAGTATCTGGCAAGGAACAGTTTTATGAAGGGCAATTCATCAAAGATTGCCGCGACTCCTCCGTTTTCGCTTCCCTTGGATGGTGCCTCGTGGAATTCCTCCAGCGAACCATAAGGAACCAAGCTGGACTCATTGAAATTGAGCTGTCTCACCAGAAATCCTTTCACGAAAGATCCTTTCTGATATCCAATGGAAAGCCGATTCGTTAGCAAGTCTTGCACGTCCACAAACTTCGGCGTTAAACGTTGCACGGTTAAAAATGAAGTTAAACTTGCAGTGTAACTCTGAGTCAGGATAAGCACCACAAATACCCATACAGTAAGCACAAGCCTTGTCAAATTGTTCGCAATCTTCTCTCCTACATAAATAAAAGTCATAGTAAATTGCTAACAAAAGACCGAGCTAGAACAACAAAGCAGAGTAAAATATGGAAGCCGTTACCATCGAGAAGACCACGAAGAAAATCATAATAACAAACAAGGCACGATAGTTTTGAAAGGACTTACTATGCGCAAACACCAATGTGGAGAAGGAAAACCAGAGTATTAAACCGATTTGTTGACTACGACGACCCCTAAATTCTTCATTTGTACGATGTTCGAGTAGCCAAACGATGAACCCAGTAGAAATTAAGGCCAAACCGGTCGTTAGCCAGAGATTCCAACTCAATGGCTTTAAGAAGATCCACATGTTCCTCCGCTCATCATCCTTCATGGCAACTATCATTGCTACACCAGATTCTGAATAGGGAAGTGTAAAATCCACGTAGGATGAGCGACTTGCAACGATAGTCGTGTCTCCCACAACTGCCTCGAATTTCTGGGTAATTCAATATACATGGGTAATTCACTTTTATCATGAAGATCATCATGTCATGCATAAATACAAGCCCGGTATACCAATGACAGAGCATATTTATGTTTGAGTGAACTACTTCTCTGAAAGGAAATTTCAACGTCTACGGTATAAAAGCTCAAACAAGATTCAGAAATAATGCACTTAATAAAGAGGACTATCATGTATTCTTTTTTTTTTTCACCTAGTCATCTGTCAAGAAAAAGTGGGGTAAAATTCGAAGATAAAGCATTGACTAACCTGAAGTTTAATTTGGTGCAGCATATCATCATAGGTTCCTGCACTTTGCCTGCTCTCGTTCACGTAAGGAACGTACTGGTAAGGAATAGCAAAAGGCAATGCATCCAGTACCGCAAGAAACATGTCGTGGACGAATCCTGAGTAGCTGGGCACGCCCGTATGCGGATCCCATTCGATTTTGAAGAACTCAGTAAAGCCGTCTTTCTTCGGAACCCCAATCCTTAGTTTCTGTCCTGATATCGGTATCACCCAACCTTTCGGTGTCTTTAATGTATCTCCTGGCCAAGTAGGCGGCTTCAAATCGTCGGCCGAAGCAGTATACTCTTCCTTCGTTAATTGGTTCAATTCGTGTGAAAGTCCTCGTGCCGAAGTCCAATATCCAATAATTTCCTCCCTCTGTCCTACAACATTAAATATTTCGAATGCAATCGGCTGAAGTTGGCCGTCGGGCAAGTTAAATTCTCCGCTGAGGCCTTGAAATTTGATGCTTAGAATTTTGTGGAGCAATTTCGGGCCCATCTCCGAAATCCCAATAGACGAAAAGTCGAGATTGTTTCTGCTCATATTCGGCTTTAAATATCTAGACTTTGAAGGCTCCCATACCATCTCTCCTGCTAACGCTAATGCTGAAACGGTGTCATATGCCCATAAGCCAAAGAGACTGAGATGAGCAATCTCGTCTTGTGAATTTTTCCCAGCGTGAAGCTTCTTCCATCTCTTTTCAAAATCTCTACGAGATTCCGATGGGGGTACATGTGGCCTTACACCTAGTACACCTCGCATGGAGTCCAAAGCCTTAGAGCTGACCGGGTCTAGTAAAGACGACAAACCATCGGTGACAATCCACGCAAACTCCTCATTCATCAGTCCCGAATTATTCGCCAGAACAAAGAACCTAGACCCAATCAAAGCGGTCATATGAACAAGAAACACTCTTGTTTGCATCACCAACAACTTATTGAGCTCTTTTACGATGTCAATATCTTCCGGAGATGGAGGAATAACGCTTCTATAAGAGATCCGAGCATCAACCTCTTGTAACGCGTCGACAAGGTATGGGACCAAGCCGTTGCCATAGTCAGTATCTTCATAAACAAGAGCTATTTTCCTCCAACCATAAGCTTGAACGACAGCCGCTAAAGCACCAACTTGTGAACTGTCACTATAGGCTGTCCGAACGAAATAATGGCTTTTCGTGCGAGAAAGGGATGGGCTTGTGGCTGAGAAGGATATGATCGGGACTTGAGCTTTTACTCCTAAGTCGATTACAAATTTGGCTTGTGACGACCATTGTGGGCCCAGGATTGCATGGACTTCTTCGTTCTCCATCAAGTCCAAAACTACAAACATGATGTATTTGATAGGGGTGAGTAAGATGGCCACCCAAACCAGGACCGAACTGGACTGACCGGTTTGATCTGGTTCTCGGGAATATCGGTCCAGTTCTCGGTTCCTAAAAGTGGAACCGGTTTCAGGGCAGTCTGATTCCCGATTCTAGGGTGGAAACCGGACCGGATAGGATCGGACCAACCGGACCAGACCGATAAATATATATTTTTCTAATTTTTTCATAAATATAATGTTTAATATATATATATATATGAAAAATATTTAATTTTGGTCCCATTGGAACTGATTGTTCAATTTTTTCATTTATTATATATTTTTCAAATTTTTTCCATAGTCTTATGTGATCAAATCAGAACTACAAAGGAAAGAACGGAACAATTGGTTCCCGATTCACAAATAATATTGGTCCCATTTGAATCGGACCGGACCAAATCCTGTCTGATCCACGGTCCCAAGACTAGTCGGTCCGGTTCCTGGTCTTAGAAACTGGGAACTGGTCCTCCCGGTCCGATTCCTGGGTCTTGGGTTGGACCGGACCAGACCGGGAACCGCTCACCCCTAGTATTTGATGAAACAAGTGATCTACCAAAAAAAGTGGGATTGCATGGACACACACTCTCTCTCCCCGATCGCAGTGCTCAACGTCAGGTCGAGCCCTCCTATCTGGAGGTTTGATCTCCATGGCCGTGGAGCCTCTAGGTCTCCAAGCGACGGCTCCCTCCATGGCAGCGAGCATTGATATGAGACCAAGATCGCGACAACCATGGAGGAGCCCCACAATCGACTGCAAGAGAAGAGGGAACAAGGCAAAGAATAAAGCTAGAGAGAGAAAGAGAACATAGGGGAGAGACAGAGAGGAGAGGGAAGAGACAAACCTCGATTCTAGCAGTAAAGCACCGAAGGTGATTACAGGCCCGGCAGGCCGGGTTTCTGGCAAAATATAAGCTCGACCGCCGGAAATTGCCCGGAATTGAAGTTCGAGTATTTTAGCCATAACCGAACCGGATCAGTCCAATTCAGTTCAGCCCGGGCTAGGCCCGAAGTTTTTTTAAACGCATATGTTGGTATCGTATGCCCCCAATTTCCGAACTTTTACCATCTCTCGAAAAATACTTTGAAAAAAAAATAAGACCCGATTCTTTTTCTATATAGAAAAGTTTGGCATTTTGTTTGGACTCATTCGCACTTGCAGTGTTTCATTCCTTCTCTGAAGAAAGATTTTCCCTCTGTTCATCTTTCTCTCTTGGCTTCATGATCAGGAGAAGAAAAAGCAATCAGAAAAGAAATAGCGGTAGAAAAATCAACGAGAAAAAACACTATATCTCAAGTTTTGGTGTTTGGTGTTTGCTCTATTTCTTTGGTTTGAATTTTGAAATTTCAAAAGAAAAAACCGAAATATTGGGAAAAAAAAGCCTCATTCTGAAAAGGAGGAGGTCGAGTTGCTGTGAGAGATGTTAGGTTGTAGTCTTAGTCGCCACTCCTTAAGTTGCGGCATTGGTTCTGTACTCATTGAGTCCTTGCCTGGTCGGAGCAGATTCTCTCATTACATTGCACCATAACAACCATGCTACTAATACTATAAATATTAGAAGCCCCATCAGAACCTAATGAGAATTCATTGAACTATGTAGATTGATCCTTCCTAGCCAAATTTTCGGTCTATTCTAGGTTAATAACTCACTCTAAGAAACGCTTCATCATATGTGTATTAATATTTTGGATCAGACAAGGAAAAAGCAAATACTAAATTGGTTGATGACAAGTATTTGAAGTACTGAAGAATCGAGATTCATTGGTGATATTGTTTGAGATTGTGAATAATCTAATTCATGAGCATGAGCCCAATATGTCTGACACAAGTGACATATATTTACCTGCCGATGCCGCATCGACGACGTCGTCCTCTGGATATCTGAATTGAAGCGACAATTGGGTACGATATTGAGGGTGAGCACCATAGAAATCAGAGAGCGCCATGGATGTACAACTCATCACCACCTTTCCAACGGTTGAGTTCCTGCTGTAAACTAGCCCGACTCGAATCATTTCCTTTGCTGGGTTCTCTTTGATTACACTAGAGGTTTCAATAGCAGAGGCCAGGTGAAGGCAACACAATAGTGCAAGACTCAAGTAGCTTATCTGCCCCTCCATATTCTGTCTCTTGGTTGTGTTTGCCTATTGCTTCCCTTGTTGACTCCCGACTACTTTTACATTGATTTTCTTTGGTTTCCATAGGATTCCATTGTGACTGATTCTATAGGGAAGTACTGGTCCTACGTTATATTAAAACTTTGTAGATTCATAGGAAAAGTCGTACGTGTGGAGAGTCATTGTCTTCTCCTTGCATATATTTAATGCTTTGGCCCCACCTATTCGCAATAACCCAAAAAGACCCACATGATCGTAACACATGTTTTTACTTTTTACTAGGATCCGCACGTTTTGCGTCTATTGTAATGTAGCATCAAAGAAAACAATCATAGGAGAAACAAAAAGGAGGAGGTGATAGGTCCGTCACTCTCGTTGGTGAGATATCCTATGTGTATTGCGGATGAGCAAGACCGTCCACACTCTGTGTCTCTTGGTTGTGTTTGCCTATTGCTTCCCTTGTTGACTCCCAACTACTTATACATTGATTTTCTTTGGTTTCCATAGGATTCGATTGTCCGATGTAATACACATTGACTGATTCTATAGGGAAGTACTAGTCCTACGTTATATTAAAACTTTGTAGATTCTTAGGAAAAGTCGTAGGTGCGGAGAGCCATTGTCTTTCTCCCTGCACATATTTAATGCTTTGGTCCCACCTATTCGCAATGAGCCAAAAAGACCCACATGATCGTAACACATGTTGTTACTTTTTACTAGGATCTGCACGTTTCACGTCTATTGTCATGTAGCATCAAAGAAAACAACTGTGGGAGAAACAAAAAGGAGAAGGTGATTGGTCCCTCACTCTCGTTGGTGAGATATCCTGTGTCTACTGCAGATGAGCAATACCTAAGTATAAGGTGTTTACGACTCGATTCAAAGGTATTTTTCAAAAGATTTTGTTAACGAATGTATTTATGCACTTGTGAAATACCCATTTAAGGAAAGCATACAATTTCTGATGTATTATCTTGTTCTTGTTCCGTGTAATCAATAGATTAGAACTCAAAGCATTTCCTTTTGAAGTTGTTTCTCTAGAATTTGCCAAACAAGCTATCAGCCCTTTCCAAGATGGACTTCCTAATTGAAAGGAGCTTGTAGTGTTAAGGCACATATGTGAGGGTGTTAGGCCAAAGAATATGATTTAATGTGAATCAAACAATATACCCTAATTGGTCCTAACTCATTGACTGAAACTTTTGAGTAAATATTGGTGAAGTTATTGGGCTTTTGCTATGAATCTCAACAAATTGTATCAAAACTTATGGTTTGGATGGATTGGGCCTACATTTATGAAACAAAGTGTGATGAACATCTCAAAGAAGGAATTCGGATGTTACCCCTTAAGTGAGGTGTTAAATAATGTCCCCCGACTTCCTACTAAACTTAGGTGGGTTAAGGAGAGTAAGGTAGACTCTGAAGAGCAGATGTTAATCCTCTCACCAACCATCTCCCAAAAACTTGGCCAGGTCAAGGTGGAGATTTGAGAGATAATGTTCAAGTCAAATGACACTTGGATTCAAGGGGTGCGGGCCTAACACAGGTGGCTCACAGGTGAGGGGAGATTTGTTAAGGTGCACGTGTGAGGGTGTTACGCAAGAGAAGTCCCACATCAAGGATATATTGTAATGCAAAATTAATGTTAATTGACCAATAATTTATTGACTGAAACTTTTGAACGGGGTCAAACTAGATACATTGACGAGCTCATATTTGAACTTCCTCTCGAGGATCTCCTTAGGAAAAGATATCGGGCTTCTGCTGTGTGCCCCAACGTTGTTTGCAAATATAGAAACACCGTAGTCCTTGTGCTATTAATCATCGGGTTACGGTCTATAGAGGAATATAATTAGACTTAAGGATGACTTGGTGCTAAAACCCAAGAGCACAAGCTCAAATCAAACTCACAAGACCGAGAGTTTGGCAAAATAAAATAAAAAACGAAATGAAAACTTGGATTAGATAAGCTCAATCTCACAATTTGGATAAAATAATATTCTCTCCTAAAACGTCCTTTTTATAGTTATCAGCCTCTAGAATCTCACTTCCTCATTCTAAGACTTTTTGCGCACATTTTAGTCTTGTTTCCAAAGTTTTGGACGCACCCCATGTTGAGAATGATGTTTGCTAACAATATCATCCAAAGGGGGGTGAATAGCTAGGTGATATCACTGGTGACGGGTATTACCCAACCCTTTGGTGATCTCCATAAACGTCCCGGCCAAATTGGGGCTTAGACATCCTTAAGGGCTGTGCATTTCACATTGGGATAATCTAGAATCAGTTTCAACTCTCCTGATTACCCTTCTTTTGGGGTCCAACAGCCAAAACATTGAAGATTTCAAATGCAGAGGGTTGCGATTGTCCCTTGACCAAATGAAAGTCTCCACTAAGACCTTGGATACTGATGTTACGAGTTCCTCATGAAGCTATGCCGAGAGAAGTTCCATTCATCCTAGGATATAAGTAACCTGACTCTGTGGGCACCCAAGCCATCTCAGCCGCCTCGGCTAGCGCCCAAATTGTGTCGACCGCCCATTAGCCAAAGAGGTTCATATGTCTATCACTACCCCGCAAGCGTGACTTGTCAGGAGCGTGGTGATCGTTCCATTTCCGATTGCCGGGTACATAAGGCCTTACACTGAGCACGCCCTCCATCGGAACCACGGCCTCAGAGCCATCTGGGTCGAGCAATGATGATAACCCGTCGATCATGATCTAAGCATACTTATTCATCATTTCGGCTTTCCACACTGTCAGAAATAACCCCAGTCCTAGAGAAGCCGCCATGTGAAAAAGAAAGAGCCTAGTTTTCATTTTAACCAACTTGGTGAGCTCCATCAAGATATCAACCCCCTGGGCGGAAGGGCGCATGACGCTGCTGTAAGGCACCGTGAGGTACGAAATCAAACCATTGCCATGGTTGGTATCTTCGGGGATAAGGCCTATTTCTTTCGAACCATAAGCGTCAACCAGGGCCGTGATCGCTTTCACTTGCGAACTATCATCATAAGTGGGTCCCATCAAAGAAATTATTCCGAGCCGGAGAAACGGATGGACTAGTCGCTGCACAAGAGATTATGGGAACTAGAACTTTGACTCCTAGCTCGATAATGAACTTGGCTTGCGAGGACCACTGGAATCCGATATCACATGGACCTCTTCGTTTTTCACAATGACCAAGCGTAAGTTCCATGCATGTTATACCAATAGCCTTCGAACTATTAATCCAATTGTATAGACAATCCAATTGTATAACATCATAAAAAAAAAGTAACAACTACGATCTCCTAGAATTATATCTCTAGCAACATAAACATACGTGATTCTATACATAAAGAATCCTAAAATAGTATATCTCTAGCAACATATACGTGATTCTATACATAAAGAAACCTAAAATAAAGTACGTACACCTATCATATATTGAAAGTTTTAAAGTGTTCCTAAACATATGCATGTTCAAGTCATTGAAAAATTGAAAATAACGATAAGAAATGCAATATCATGGATTTGCTCTGAGGTACGGCTTTGAAATACTTAAATACTTGTAAAAATGAAAATTTTCCGTATAAATGACAAATCTAATAATACTCTAAAAATATGAACTTTTTGCATATCAATTATGTTAACACTTTTATTAATAACTAAAAATCTTTTTATATGCCTCGTAGCTACCATCAATTATGCAGCTTGATATCAAAGGCAGTATGGCCTGGAGTTGGCGAGGTCTTCTTTAGCTGAGACTTGCTCTAAATTGGGCCATCTCTAGCTCAAGGTATTGATGCAAAGAGATATATGCCAAACTCATACGTGTGGGAATGGTTGTGGAGTGGTGTAAAATAATTTGGACCAGCGATACAAACATAATTTTATTAGTTGACTTGTTTGCAAGGATAAATCGACAGCAGAAATCGTATCACAATAGTTGCCTTTAGTTGATATCAATTGTAATTTATGTATGAGTGGTATAGAAGATAGAACCCATTTATTCTTCTGGTGCAACTGGATTGGAAATACATGGCATCATCCTCGCATAACATGGGATTTGGCGATTTTTAGGAGGTTGGACTGATGAACTTCAAATGGATGATTAGAGCTACTAAGGGCAACGACTTGGCGGCGAGGCTCCTCAAGGTATCTTTCTTCGCAACATATTGCATTTGAATAGAGTGTAACACAAGCGTTTTCAAAACAAGTCAATTGATATCTACATTATTTTGGCTAAGGTGTGTAGAATCACAAGAGGTAGAGCTTCACTCTACCAAAACTTTTTACCTTCCCTAGCAAATGTTGTATAGGCTACTATGTGAAGGCTTTCTATCTCAATTTTCTCACATTATTAGTTCTATTTATAATGCTGGGGGATGCCCCTAAAATTCTATACTTCATCTGATTAATGAAACATACATTTGGACTAAAAAAACAGAGAGAGGACTGGTTACTAATATGGGATCAGAGTAAAAAGTATGCAGTGGATACCACATGCATAATTATCTTGAATATTTTGCTGCGTGTAGTAGTTTTATAAAAACGAATAACATTGGTATTACTAGTGTTATTACTATTAGTAATACTTTTATAGGATATGTGTGTGTGTGTGTGTGTGTGTGTGTGTGTGTGTGTGTGTGTGTGAATTTGGTTTAATAAACGATATAAGGCACAACTTTCTACTTATCTAGCAGACCTAGTACAGGAGCTTGTATATGGTCATCAACAAGAAAATTTCATCTCATCTCACATAACACAAGTAAAGTGAAAGCTTCAAAATTATTTTCCTAATTGTGAACACTCGGCTTCTTATTTGGAGTGCAATTGGCATGTATCAACCAATCTCGATGGACACTTTACACATGAGTTGATATAATAATAACTATAATAATATGGGTTCTTTTTATGTGCACCGCTAGTGTTAAAAATATTTTTATAAATTCGCCGTTGGATTGATGACATGCAGATGAATTCAGTTATTCAAGTATTTACAAATACACATGTCACCCATGCAACGACGGATGTGTAAAGAGTTCTTTCAAGTTACAATGGTCCTAATAAACATCCTCATAATAATATGTTATTCTTTGATCCCATTAAAAGAAACAAATGACATAAAAAATATCATATTGAATATTTTGACAATAATAATACTTTGTTAACCAAACAACATTACAGAGATTATTGTAATTTTAATCCATTGATACAATAAAAAAGAATTTTATTAAGATTATCCTGAAACCATCATAAAAATTGAGTTTTGCAAACTAGTCGAATTTTAATTTTGAGATATATTAATAGTTTTCAAATTCAAAATAATATAGACAAAATATCAATTACTTAATACGTGTTACAATCGCCAATATAATTTGGTTCCATTTAAGGGGAAAGAAAAAATGGCTAATTACAAGAGCATGCTAAATCATATCTATAAGTAATAAGTTCCATGTTAAATTAGTTTGAACCACGGCAATCAACATAAACAATTCTATAGTACTAACTACAATTATGTGTCAATGAGTTATGAGGTATGATAGTTGTTTTTTTTTTTTTTTTTTTTTGGTAAGGGTAAGGTATATATTGCTTTCAAATCACCAAATACAAAAGAGAGCAAGAGACTAAACAAGTCCCAAAAGGACTACAATCCAAGGGAACATAGTCACCTTAGGAAAAAAGAAAGAATAGGGAAGAAAAACTAAACAAAGGAGGCGTAATACAACCCCACTAGGAAAAGATGGAAGGTGAAAGCCCCCAACTCCTCTGAAGTCTTCTATTCAAAGGCATGTCTGGAACTCTTGCAAGGGTTGCAACTTTGTCTTTTACCACTTTGATAATATGGTTTCGCATACCCGGAATGGAGATACTCTTGTTTCGGAAGATAGAGTTGTTTCTTTCCGTCCAAATTATGTGACAAAGGGCACCAAAAGAGAACCTGGAAAGACGGTGGGCAAAAGATGGTCCTCCACAAACCTTCATTGCCCACATAATATGCTCATGCCACGGCCGATTACGCCATGGAAGATAGCAATTTGTTGCCCAAAAAAACGCCAATCGTCTTGTGTAGAAGCACTCAAAAAAGAGGTGCTTTATTGAGTCCGGGATAGCACCACAAAATGCGCACATAGCCAAGTCAATCCTGCTATTATGGAAGAGAGCGGTCTGAGTAGGCAACCGGTTGAGGGAGATTATCCATAGAAGAAAGGAGTGTCGCGGAGCAATGTGATGATCCCATATAAAGGAGTGCCACTGAACCGGAAGTCCTTTTCTTCTTATATGGTTCCATGCCATTGCCACTGAGAAGGTAGAGGAAGGTTTGGGAGCCCAAATGAGCTCATCTTCAATGTCTTCCTCAAAGGTAGGGGTAGGTTCTGTCCAGTGTAGTATAGTTTCCAAGGTATGTGAATGTTGCCATGCCGAGTCATAAAAAGTCCTAACAGACGTGTCCCGTGGAATACGAGACTGGTAGATGTCCATATTACTGAACAAAAAGTAGAGTAGGCCTTTGTCGTGCCACCAGTCAAACCATAAGGAGACTGAACGACCATTGCCAATTTTCCAACGAAGAACAGATCGAGCAGTATCTCGCATGTCGAGGACTTTCTTCCACGTCCAAGAACAAAAGGTGGGCTTAGAGACAACCCAAAAATTAGATTTTTTAAGGAAGTTCGAATGGATCCACTTACACCACAAGGACTCCTTATCGGTGAAAAGAAGCCATATGTGCTTGAGAATCATAGCTCCGTTATATTCAGTGAGTCTTCGGATCCCAAGACCTCCTTCTTCTTTAGGTAAGCATACCGATTCCCATGCAACTTTAGCGCCACCCGTACCTAAGTCTGGACCCTTCCAAAGAAATTGTCGCAAAATGATCTCAATACCATAAAGCACAGATTTAGGTAGAGAGAAGATGGAGGCCCAGTGGACTTGAATAGAAAACAGGACCGACTGGATAAGTTGCAACCGGCCCGCGAAAGACAAGAACCGGTGAGTCCAAGATCGAACACGCACTGTTATAGAGTCAATCAAGCATTTACAGTCCTCTTTGCGAAGTCTCGAAGATATAACAGGCACGCCTAGGTATCGAAAAGGAAGAAAGCCTTGTTGAAACCCCAGGCAAAGTAAAATGCCCCTATGTAACTCCGAGTTCCCTCCCGAGAGGTAAACATTGCTTTTTCTCGCATTCGGTTTTAGGCCCGACCAATTCGAGAACAAATCGATTGCTTCCTTGATAAGTTGAATAGATCTCTAGTGCGCTTGCGCAAAAATGAGAACGTCATCGGCGAAGAACAGATGGGAGATGCTCGCTTTCTTGCACCGCCAGAACCATTGAAAGTCCGAGTTGTCAGTTTTTTGCCTCAGCAAACCGGAGAAGACTTCCATAGCTAAGACAAATAAGTATGGCGAGAGTGGATCTCCCTGCCGTATACCCCGAGTACTGGCAAAGAAGCCATGCAGATCCCCATTTATTGCAACTGAAAATTTTGCAGTAGAGATGCACGCCAAAACTAGCTGAGTAAAGTTTTCTGGGAATTTAAAGGCTGATAGCACGTTTTGAATGAAGCCCCAATCGATCGTATCGTAAGCTTTTTGGAAATCTACCTTGATGGCACACTTGGGAAGGTAAGCCTCATGGTGGAAGTCCGCAAACAACTCCTGGGCGATCAGAATGTTGTCACTTATCCTACGACCTTTGACAAATGCCATTTGAGTTGGCCCAATTATCGAAGGTAAGATGTGCGCGATTCGCCTTGCAAGGATTTTGGAGATGCATTTGTACAAGGTATTGCAGCACGCAATTGGCCGGAAATCGGTCATACTTGACGCATTGGGGTTCTTCGGTACCAATGTTAGTATGGTATTATTAATCTCTTTGAGTAAGCGGCCAGTTTCAAAGAAGTTCTTGATCGCCTTCATACACGAAGGGCCAGTAATCGCCCAAGTGAGTTTAAAAAATTCAACGTTGTAGCCATCTGGACCTGGGGCCTTACCTTTGGCAAGCGAAAACAGTGTATGATAGTTGTTGATTAAACGATTATTTGAAATAAGTCAAGTGTTTCAAAAACTGTTTTTTCATAGCTTTGGATACCAAAAAAGTGCCCAGTGAATATGCTGGAAGCTGGTTGACCATAATTAATAAGTCGATCGCATATTCAAGATGAGAAATGTAAAGAAAGTTGCCTAATCAATCATTTTGATTGTCGTGACCTTCTCAGAGGTGAACTACTAAGGGAAAGCCAATGGATTATTAAGCAAACACTTAACACAGACACTTCCAAACCCATACCAATCTTAACTTTAGGGTTTTTATTTAATCATTTAAAGATGCAAATTACTCATTTAGGAGTCGCCACTAATCTATTAGGAGTCGGCTAGACATCCAAGTAAAGTGTAGGAGTACATTTTACTTTTGCGAACCAGAGATTCAGAATTATGGGGACTTGATTACGTTAAATAAATCTATTGCTCTTTCGAAACCTTTTCTCTTTATTTCAAAAATAGTTTTTCAAGCAGCCTTTGTCAATTTTAATCCTAAATCACTATTATGTGAGAAGTGGTCATGCAAGTACGCAGACAAGCATTTAACGATCAAATATCAAAGTAATAAGTAAGTTGCTAGAGAAGGGGCAAAAACTTCAATGCACTAAGCAAAGAAAAAGCGAGGTCTTATTATCATCCAAAGCACAAAGTATTCTGCAAGATGTTAACTAAAAAAAGAAAACGATGATGCACGACCTAAACATGATTTTCAAATGTGATTATGCCATTCTAACTAATTCTTTTTTGGGGTTTTCTTGTTTAAAATAAACATGGCTTAATTTTTTTTTGTTATGAAACAAGAGATAATTTAAATGTTATGAGATCTAACTTAACATGCATTAATGGACTAGAATGAAATCTAAGTCACATGTAAACTATGTTATCATTTAAATGCAATGCAAAACCTATGTGTAATTCTAATGACATGAAATAGAATCAATTATGAATAACCCTATCATTTAACTATGAGTGAGATTTTGTTGTGTTTGCATTTTAGAGAAATAAAAGACTAAACTCTATGACACTAGCATGACCTAATGACTTTTATTAAAAGATGACCTAACAATGCAATCTAATTATTTTTGGTATTTTCTTTAAAAGTTAAATTAGGAAACTACCTAAAGTATATTCTGACCTTCCAACCCAAAAAAAAGTATATGATGACCTAATTTAAATTGGAAAATAATTTATGTTATATCCTATTCTATATTAGGTAATATCCTAATTATTACACGTTTATTAGAATATGCAATTATGAATTAGGAAATCAAGATGAATGCAATCTATCCTAAATGTAAGGCAAATTTTTTTTGTATTTTTGTAATAGGAGTGTTCCTAAATTAATGATATATAGCATAGAAGCTTCAAATAATCAAATATTCACCATGACCAAAACAGGAAACAAATTCAATTGGGGTCCCAAAGATTGAAACCCCAATCATCATAAATATGTGCGATTCAAAAGAGGAAATTTTCTATTGGTGGAACACCTAAAATCTCAAATTAGGAAATCAAATATTCGAATTGAGTTTGGTTTAGGAAATTACCTAATTTGAAAAATCGGTTTCCACAATGACCAGCAACAAGGAAATTTGACGAGAACCGGCAAAAACTAGGAGCACGGCGACGGTGGAGCTCGGGTGCAAGGTCTTGATTAGAAACTGCTAGAGTTGCTGGACTGGTGCTTCTCCACGTAACTAGGATCTACAATTGGGGTTGGGATAAGCGGAGGCTGTACTAAGGCTCACTGGAATTGCCTAGAGTTCGGCCACCGGTCGCCAGGATGCTGTAATAATTGTTGGAAAGCTTGTAGAAATTGTCTGGATCGATGATGGCATCGCTGGTTACTACCGTGAGAGGCTTGTCACGCCCCGAATCCCATCGAGCACGTGACACACCTCTCTGATCGAATAATGCGACGTTTTAGGGTATCGCCGACCCAATTCAACTCATCAGAGATATAAGGCACCGGCGAAAGTCACAAACACTCGGAAAATAACAACTAGGGGTAAAAATGGAGTATCGACATCCATTACTTATCCAAACTTATACAATATCCATAATATACAATCCATCTCCTATACATGCACACCTTACTAACAACTACATACCACCGATGTCCAAAAAGATCGATAGCCTGGGTGCCCTATCTCCAAAAATGGTACACTTCAAAAAGCTTATACTTAGCCCCCTACTCTAGTCCCTACGCCCTCTACTAGGCGTCCACTCAGAGTCTGATTCCTTATCCCTCGAATCTGAATCCCCTTAAACTGTCTGCTCCTCTGAGGACTCCGGCTCGGCCTCGATCTCAATCGAGTTGTTTATATCACCCGACTCCGCTGGAACCTCAACTTGCTCCTCTTCAATTGGCTCCTCGTCCGACTTGTCCTCTGGTACAAATTCGGGATCGTACTCTGGCTCGTACATTGGTACGTCTTCTGGTTCTTCTTCGGGCTCATCATCAGGTTCTACTTCTAGGGCCTTTTCAAATTCTGCTTCAGGGTCTTCTTCTTCTTCTTCTTCTGGTATCACCTCGAGATCTACATCCATCAGATCATACCCCGCCTGGGATTCTTCCGGCTCTGGTTCATGCTTAGCCCCCGAGAGCTCAAGTGTTGCAGGCGCAGGCTGAAGTCCGGACTATGCTAGACTAGTCTCTAAACTAGTCATCTCGCCATCAGGAGGGGGTATGGCTGATGGATCCCAATCCCTAACTCTATCAAAGGGGACATCAAAGCCTCGGACAAGGCCAAATTCATCTACCCTGTCCCTGAACATCCAAGCTATATATGCATGGGCCTGTCAGAGGGGTAGTCCTATATCTACCCAAACTACTATAGTATGCTTCACCCAGATCATGTTATCATCTATTGGGCATTCTATAACATCATGGTCGGTGTGCATTGGGATTCCAAAAAGCTGCGGCGGCGGTGGCAAAAGATTCATGACTTAGGCTGGGGTTTTGAAATTTTTTATTGAAATAACCATGATATCACATCTCAATAAGTACACACCTTAAACCCCACCTAGGCTATCACGTACCTCCAAACAATCACAAACACAAATACAATTAGTCATCACATAGCAGGCACACAATTTATACTTACTTGAGCCATTCCTACGTGCAACCTGCACGTTAGCCATAACAGTATAATTTTCAACCACATGCATATTCTAATTACATTTCACGCACTTGTTCCTATTTCATCATATTCCTTTCATTCAACTCGCCAGTGACACGCGTAATGGTACATTCTCAAGTTTACTACGACCATCTCATATGCACAACACTTCTGGGCCCGCATAATGGTACCGCCTCAAACCATGTATTTGCTCGTGTAATGGTACCGCCTCAGGCTCAACACCCACCACCTACGACACAACCCGCGTAATGGTACAGTCTCAGGTTGGCCGTCCTCCGATAATACCGGGCATCATCCCATGTAGTAGTATCGCCTCAGGACGGATCAATTTCCCGCGTAATAGTACTGCCTCAGGGATTTTCGTCACCACACATACAACACCACCACATAATTTTTCACTCGTTCACTTGCTCGACACCAACATGCCAATATATTAGCCAATCACACCTGACCCATGCACGCACCAAACCACACACATTTCCCATACTTAATAAACACCCAAACATGGCCAATTAACGATCAATTCAATTCAGCCCATGCGTGCACATAACGACTCACATTTCAATCAATCAAGTCACGATTCAACAAACATACAAGGCCACTAACGGGCCCACATCAGGGCATAAAATTCAACATTCCAAGTCCATTTCTAACCTTAATTACCACCACAATTCAGTCACAACATGGCTCGCCAACCCGACACCATTTAATCCCCAAATCAAGTCATATGCTCATCAATACGAGCCACAATTTCCAGCGCCTAATTCAGCATCCAATCAGCCTCGAAACGTCACCAATTCAGCCATAATTCAACTAATTCAAGTCCTCCAAATCAGTCTACTAATATAGCCCCTAAACCGTCACTAATTACCCCTAAATCGCCACTAATCAACCCGATTCAGCCCCTAATCAAATCTGTCGATACCTGAGATCCTAAATAGAGTTTAAGGCATGACTTACTTGGACTCTAGGCTAGCTCGGCTAGAGTGAAAAGGGCGGCTACTCCGGCCCGACGGGTGGACGACAGCAACGGTTGGTCCAGGCGGCTAGTCACGGCCACGGTGGGTGGGAGAGGAAGCTCGGCCAGGAGAGAGAGAGGGAGAGAGAGACCGAGAGAGTGAGAAATGAGAGACGGCGGTGGTGTGAGGCAGGTGAGGGCGCGGCTCGGCGCTACGGCGGCGACGGGGCGGACGTACGAACGGCGATGCGGCTAAGGCGCGGCCAAGGAGGAGAGGGAGAGTGTTCGGTGGGGGTATGGCCGAGAGAGAGAAATGAGAGGTGAGAGAGAGAATGAGAAGAGAGAGAAATTGGCTTAAATAGTCAAATGGCCAATAATTTGTGTCAAATAGCCTTGGAAATGACCATCCTATCCTCCTCTCACAATCCAAATTAACGGCCTAGATTCGATCTTATCTTGAGATCAACGGTCCGAATCGAATCTTTTTCAAAATATCTAAGGGCAATTTGGGGATTTCTCAAAAAGTCCAAGGGCAAAATTATTCAAAAATCTCTATTTCTAAGGCTAGGACGAAATGACTAAAATGCCCTTCTTTAATTACATTGGCCTTAATAAACTTTCAGTGGTAAAATAGTCATTTTCCATTTCTCGCCAGAATTTGATTTTTCTAAAGAATCCGAACAGATCTGAGGCTAACTAAGCCAATGACAACGTCGTCCAACTATCCTGTCGTGACATTCATAATCTCCGAGGCCTAATCTCGATCATTAATTAATGAATAAATCTAATTATCGTAACTTGAGTATATCTCGAACTAACGGGTGGCTTTGGGGAAATTCACACATTTGACCCGTGGCCGATACTAAATCAAGCCACGTTCAAGATCACTCGGGTCGTGACGACCTCGGTGGTCACAAAATCGCGAGGATCGATCATTAGTTCCGACGGACACGATCGTTTGGTATAGGTTTCAGATCGTTCGTCAGTTCATTTCGTGATCAAGCGGAATCACCTGCGATCCACTAATGTGACAGTGGCGAATTGATCCTTGACTATCCTTGGATCGGCCTACACTGGCTCAAAATGTCATCTCGACAATTTCTATGGTCGAAAGTCGGTTCACGATCGAGTTTCTTTAGTTACGCGAATTCAAATCCCTAATTAGCTTTTTCCTAGCGGTTAGTATTCCCGAAGTGATCAATTTCGGGTGAGATCTAATTACAAGTACGCCCATAAACCATTCATTTCATAAATCTCAAGTGGTTCTGATTTCAGAATGTCACAACTCTTCCCTCCTTATAAAAATTTCGTTTTCAAAATTTACAAATCAAACTAATTACTCGAACAAGTGGGAGTATTAACGTTGCATTTGCTCTTCACTTTCCCATGTCGCATCTTCAGTCCCGTGATATTCCCAAACAACTTTGACCATCGGGATCGTCTTGTTTCTTAAAACTCGTTCTTTCCGATCTTCGATCCTTATCGGTCTCTCGACATGCAACACCCTGTCGTCCACTTCTATCTCCTCATAATTCAACACGTGAGTTAGGTCCGGTTCATATTTTCTTAACATCGATACGTGGAACACATTATGCACTTGCGACAAACTTGGCGGAAATGCAAGGCGATAAGCTAAATCTCCAATCCTTTCTAAAACCTCAAAAGGTCCCATATACCTCAGACTCAACTTCCCTTTCTTACCGAATCCGGATAGTCCTCTCATAGGCGATATCTTAAGGAATACATGATCCCCTACTTGAAACTCCAAAGGTCTTCGCCTTCTGTCTGCATAATTCTTTTGACAGCTTTGAGCTATTTTCGGCCTTTCGCGAATTACCTTAACTACCTCAACTGACTGTTGAACTAATTCTGGTCCGGTTATACTCTTTTCTCCTACTTCATCCCAATACACGGGCGTTCTACAAGTCCTGCCATAAAGTGCTTCAAAGAGCGCCATTTCGATACTCTGCTAAAAACTATTATTATATGCAAATTCTGATAAGGGTAATTGCTATTCCCACTTACCCTGAAAGTCCAATACACATGCCCTGAGCATATCCTCTAAAGTCTGAATCGTTCTCTCAGACTGGCCATCCGTTTATGGATGGTAAGCTGTACTAAATTGCATCTTTGATCCTAATGCCATCTGCAGACTTTTCCAAAAATTGACTGTAAATCTAGGATTACGATCTGAGGTAATCATCACTGGTACCCCGTGCAATCGAACTATTTATTGCACATACAACTCAGCATATCGATCTAATACGATGTCCTTTCGTATAGCCAAAAAATGTGTCGACTTGATCAATCTATCGACAATCACCCAAATAGTATAATGGCCTCTTTGGCTCCTTGGTAATCCTATCACAAAGTCCATAGTTATATGTTCCCATTTCCATTCTGAAATTTCCAAAGGTCGCAATAACCCTTCGGGCTTACAATGTTGTGCCTTCACTTGCTGGCACGTCAGGCACTTGGCCACATGTCTGGCTATGTCTACCTTCATACCATTCTACCAATAATACTGTCTCAAATTTTGATACATTTTAGTACTACCTGGATGGATACTATAACTATTACGATGCGCTTTTGACAAAATTTCTTCCTTAAGTTCCGCATCGTTAGGCACGCATAATCGTCCACGGAACTTCAATATCCCGTCTTCAGATATCTGGAAGTCTAGCTTTCTCTTGACATCATCCATCTCCAGAATCCTTTGGATTTCTTGATCCATAAACTGTAAAGTCCTAATCTTATCTTGGATATCTGGCTCAATCCTTAACGTAGCTAGCAAGCTTGAGACTTAGCTTACTTCGAATCTAAATTCCGAGTCTCGCACTTTTTCTAACAAAGCCCATTCCTTGACCATCAAGTGCGCGATGCTTGACTTCCTACTCAATGCATCCGCTACCCGATTGGTTTTTTCGGGATGATATAATATATCACAATCGTAATCTTTCAGCAATTCCATCCAACGATGTTGCCTCATGTTTAACTCCTTTTGAGAAAACAGATACTTCAGGCTCTGATGGTTGGTATAAATCTGAAATTTCCCTCCGCATAAATAGTGTCGCCAAATCTTCAAGGCGAATACTATTGCAGCTAATTCCAAATCATGCGTTGGGTAGTTCAACTCATACGGTCTTAACTGTCTTGACGCGTAAGCCACTACTTGTCCATTTTGCATGAGTACACACCCCAGTCCTTTTAACGACGCATCACTATAAATTTCATATCCTCCGGGTCCTGATGGAATAGTCAACACCAGTGCCGTCGTCAATCTATGTTTTAGCTCCTGAAAACTCCTTTCACATTTGTCAATCCACTCAAACCTTATTTCCTTTTTCAACAATTGTATCAACGGTGTCGCTATTACCGAAAACCCTTCCACAAAGCGTCGATAATATCCTGCCAAACCCAGAAAGTTTCGAACCTCTATTACCGTCGTTGGTCTCGGCCATTTCGTTACAGCCTCAATCTTTGTTGGATCTATTGAGATTCCTTCTCCAGAGATCACGTGTCCAAGAAATGCTACTCGATTGAGCCAAAAATCGCACTTGCTAAACTTAGCATACAATACATTTTCTTTTAAAGTCTGTAAAACTTTACTCAAGTGAAACTCATGCTCCTCTAGGCTCTTCGAGTACACCAATATATCGTCTATAAAGACTATCACAAATTAGTCTAAAAACTCCTTAAACACTCGATTTATTAAATCCATAAAGGCAGCAGGGGCGTTCATCAATCTGAACGGCATTGCCGTAAATTCATAATGTCCATATCTCGTCCTAAGTACCGTCTTGATATATCCTCTTTCCTAATCCTCAATTGATGATATCCCGTTCTTAAATCAATTTTAGAAAACACCGAAGTCCCTTGTAATTGATCAAACAAATCATCAATCCTCAGCAGGGGATATTTATTTTTGATCGTTACTTGATTTAGCTGCCTGCAGTCAATACATAACCTCAACGATCCATCTTTCTTCCTCACAAATAACACCGGCGCTCCCCATGGAGACGCACTTGGACGTATGAACTCTTTGTCTAATAATTCTTGCATTTGCACCTTTAACTCCTTTAACTCCAACAACGACATTCTATAAGGTGCCTTCGAGATTGGCTTAGTTCCAAGGGTCAACTCGATTACATACTCTACTTCTCTTTCCGGTGGCAATCCCGGCAATTCTTAAGGAAAGACATCTTGATAATCGCACACCACGACTATGTCCTCTAGCCTCGGCTTCTTAGCCATCGAATCAACTACTACCACTAGAAATCCTTGACACCCTTCGTCCAATAACTTAGTCATTTCTAGCGACGAAATCTATAGGATCGAGGGTCCCCCTCGATTTCCCACAAATTTGAATTCCGAATTTCCAACAGAATTAAATTAGATCACCTTGCTACTACAATCAATTACGGCCCTCTGTATAGACAGCCAGTCCATTTCTACTATCACATCAAAATTATACATGGCTAGAACCGCTAAATCAATCCTTTCCTCCATATCCCTAATCACAATCTTACAATTCGGGCACCCCAACGAGACTAACATCTTATCATTCAAGGGAGTTGTAATACATAACACAACATCAAGCAACCGCAATTCTATATCAATCAACTCAACAAATTGCTCGGATATAAATGAGTGTGACGCCCCAGAGTCAAATAAAGCGTACGCAGTATGATTACACAGAGAAACTGTACCTGTGACAACCCCTGGCGTGTTCTCAATCTCTCTTCTAGCCATGGCGTACACCCGTCCTAGGGCCAGTTTGGTTCCCGTTCTGGGGTAGCGGCAACGCAGGCGATCTATTCTGCCTGAGGTTAGGGCAAAACCTTACGTGATGACCTAATCCACCACATCCGAAACATGCTCCGCCCCTGATGGGACAAGGTTCATTTCCATGTCTTTCCCCATACACTCGACATGGACCATTCTGAAAATGGTTCAATTTCCCTATATTCCTTCTAGCAGGAGGGACAAAACGTCGATTATCCGTCATTGGCCTCTTTCCTAACTAACGGTTGTCCCTACCCTGGGCAAATCTCAACCTAGAAGCGGCGGCCCTATCCGCCAAGTCTCGCTCAATCGCTTAAGCTCTATCATAAATCTCGTTATAATATCTCAAATTCAACGAAATCATTTAGCTGCGAAGGTTCGGCTTCAAGCTGTCTCGGAACCTTTGAGCCTTATCCAACAGGTCCTCGACCATCTTTGGGGCAAACTTAGACAACTTAGTGAATTCAGCCTCATACTGATCCACTGTCCTTTGCCCCTGATGAAGCCTTATAAACTTGGCTAACTTTTGTTCTCGGGCACTCCCAAAAAAGTATTTACCATTAAAAATCTCCACAAACATCGCCCAAGTCTGGGCGGTGCCAGGCGAGAATACCCTGCCTCTAGTGGCTTTCCACCAGTCAGTCGCATTTCCCTGGAGTTGGTACACCGCCAACGTCACTTTCTCTTCCTCAGTGCACCCTAATACTTCAAAAGCTTTTTCCAACTCCTCTACCCAAAGCGATGCAGCCTCAAGATTGCCTCTACTATCAAACTTAGGGGGTTTTAATTTCATAAACTACTCAACTAACTGGGGCATTTGTCTATTTACATTCACTTGCCCCTGTCCTTGATTTCCATTGTTGCCATTGATGACAATAGCTGCGACAGCCTCAGCCGCTTGGCCAATAGTGGCAGCTTGCTCATGAGCTTGCCTGCCCATAAGAGTCCCAACTTCCTCAAGTGCCCTTAAAATTTCATCAACTCCGAGGTCAGTAGTAACTATAGCATCAACTCCGAGGTCCTCTACAGCTTTAGCTCGAACCCCAACTTGACCTCTTATTCCTCTTCCAGCACCCCTTTCTGTACCTCTTCCATATCCCCTTCCTACACTTCTTCCTTCGCTGCTCATCGTCACAAATTTACCACTCTTCTACCTGCTATAATTCCATACACGAATTAGAGACCTAGGCCAACTATACCAGTTTAGTCATAGGCAGCAAATTAACATAATAATTCACTCAGCAGGTAATCAATCATCATAGCACAAGGCCACAATCAATAGGGTCTGTGCACTTACCTTAGGTCCAGACGCACCTGCATTTCAATCGTTATAACAATCAATTCACCTAACAATCACAATAAACAATTTGGAGGCACATGTAGCTTATTCCACCCTATGATCGCTAAGGTCTCCCTAGATTACTACCCAGGGTTCTTTGCTTCTTATCACTCCAGACTTCGACCAACTTAGATCGAGTTATCCTTACTCTGATACCAAATCAAACTTAGGGGTGTCACGACCCGAATCCTATCGAGCACGCGACACACCTCTCTAGTCGAATAATGCGGCGTCCCAGGGTATCGCCTACCCAATTCAATTCATCAGAGATATAAGGCACCAGCGAAAGTCACAAACACCCGGACAATAACAACTAGGGGTAAAAATGGAGTATCGACATCCATTACTTATCCAAACTTATACAATATCCATTATATACAATTCATCTCCTATACATGCACACCTTACTAACAACTACATACCACCGATGTCCAAAAAGATCGATAGCTTGGGTGCCATATCTCCAAAAATGATACACTTTAAAAAGCTTATACTTAGCCCCCTACTCTAGTCCCTACGCCCTCTGCTAGGCGTCCACTCAGAGTCTGATTCCTCATCACCCGAATCTGAATCCCCCTGAACTGTTTGCTCCTCTAAGGACTTCGGCTCAGCCTCGATCATAATCGGGTTGTTTATATCACCCGACTCCGCTAGAACCTCAACCCGCTTCTCTTCAATTGGCTACTCGTCCAACTCGTCCTCTGGTACAAATTCGGGATCGTACTCTGGCTCGTACACTGGTGCGTCCTGTGGTTCTTCTTCGGGCTCATCATCAGGTTTTACTTCTGGGGCCTCTTCAGGTTCTGCTTCAGGTTCTTCGTCTTCTTCTTCTTCTGATATTACCTCGAGATCTACATCCATCAGATCATACCTTGCCTGGGATTCTTTCGGCTCCGGTTCATGCTCGGCCCCCGAGGGCTCAGGTGCTGCAGGCACAGGCTGAAGTCCGGACTGCACTAGACTAATCTTTAAACTAGTCATCTCGCTATCAGGAGGGGTATGACTGATGGATCCCAATCCCCAACTCCATCCTCGGACAGGGCCAAATTCATCTACTCCGTCCCTGAACATCCAGGCTATATATGTATGAGCTTGCTAGATGAGTAGTCCTATATCTACCCAAACTACTGTTGTATACTTCACCCAGGTCATGTTATTATCTATTGGGTATTCTATAACATCATGGTCGGTGTGTATTAGGTTTCAAAACACTGCGGCGGTGGCGGCGAAAGATTCATGACTCAGGCGAGGTTCTGAAATTTTTTGTTGAAATAACCGTGAGATCACATCTCAATAAGTACACACCTAAACCCCACCTAGGCTATCACGTACCTCTAGACAATCACAAACACAAGCACACTCAGCTATCACATAGCAGGCACACAATTTATACTTACCTGAGCCTTTCCTGCGTACAACCTACACATTAGCCATAATAGTACAATTTCCAACCACATGCACATTCTGATTACATTTCATGCACTCGTTCCTGCCTCATCATATTTCTTTCACTCAACTCGCCAGTGACCCGCGTAATGGTACCGCCTCAGGTTCACTGCGATCATCTCATATGCATAACACTTCTGGGCCCGCATAATGATACCGCCTCAGGCCATGTATTTTACCCGTGTAATAGTACCGCCTCAGGCTCAACATCCACCATCTACGACACAACCCGCGTAATGGTACCGCCTCAGGTTGGCCGTCCTCCGGTAATACCGGGCATTATCCCGCGTAGTAGTACCGCCTTAGGACGGATTAATTTTTCACGTAATAGTACTGCCTCAGGGATTTTCGTCACCACACATACAACACCACCACATAATTTTTCACTCGTTCACTTGCTCGATACCAACATGCCAATATATTGGCCAATCACACTTGGCCCGTGCATGCACCAAGCCACACACATTTCCTATGCTTAATAAATACCCAAACACGGCTAATTAATGATCGATTCAATTCAGCCCATGCGTGCACATAACGACTCACATTTCAATCAATCAAGTCACGATTCAACGAACATACAGGGCCGCTAATGGGCCCACAATCATAGCCACAATCAGGGCATAAAATTTGACATTCCAAGTCCATTTCCAGCCCTAATTACCACCACAATTCAATCACAACACGGCTTGCCAACCCGACACCATTTAATCCCCAAATCAAGTCATATGCTCATCAATACGAGCCACAATTTCCAGCGCCTAATTCAGCATCAAATCAGCCCCGAAACGTCACCAATTCAGCCACAATTCAATCAATTCAAGTCCCCCAAATCAGTCTACTAATATAGCCCCTAAACCGTCATTAATTACCCCTAAATCGTCACTAATCAACTCGATTCAGCCCCTAATCAAATCTGTCGATAGCCAAGATCCTAAATAGAGTTTAGGGCACGACTTACTTGGACTCTAGGCTAGCTCGGCTAGAGTGAAAAGGGCGGCTGCTCCGGCTCGGCGGATGGACGATGGTGACGGCTGGTCCAGCCTGCTGGTCACAACCACGGTGGGTGGAAGAAGGAGCTCGGCTGGGAGAGAGAGAGAGGGAGAGAGAGACCAAGAGAGTGAGAAATGAGAGACGGCAGTGGTGTGAGGCTGGTGAGAGCGCGGCTCAGCGCTACAGCAGCGACGGGGTGGACGTACGGACGGTGGTGAGGCCAAGGCGCGACCAAGGGGTAGAGGGAGAGTGTTCGGTGGGGGTATGGCCAAGAGAGAGAAGTGAGAGTAGAGAGAGAATGAGAAGAGAGAGAGAAATTGGCTTAAATAATCAAATGGCCAATAATTGGTGTCAAATAGCCTTAGAAATGACCATCCTACCCTCCTCTCACAATCCAAATCAACGGCCTAGATTCGATCTTATCTTGAGATCAACGGTCCAGATCGAATCTTTTCCAAAATATCCAAGGGCAATTTGGGGATTTCTCAAAAATTTCAAAGAAAAAATTATCCAAAAATTTCTATTCCTAAGGCTAGGGCAAAATGACCAAAATATCCTTTCCCAATTACATTGTTCTTAACAAACTTCCAGGGGTAAAATGGTCATTTTCCATTTCTCGCCAGAATTTGATTTTTCTGAAGAATCCGGACAGATCTGAGGCTAACTAAGCCAATGACAACGTCGTCCAACTATCCTATCGTGACATTCATAATCTCCGAGGCCTAATCTCGATCGTTAATTAATGAATAAATTTAATTATCGTAACTTGAGTATATCTCGAACTATCGAGTGACTTTTGGGGAAATCGCACATTTGACCCGTGGCCGATACTAAAACAAGTTATGTTCAAGATCACTCGGATCGTGACGACCTCGGTGTCACAAAATCACGAGGATCGATCACTAGTTCCAACGGACACGATCGTTCGGTATAGGTTTCGGATCGTTCGTCAATTCATTTCGTGGTCAAGAGAAATCACCCGTGATTTACTAATGTAACAGCGCTAAATTGATCCCTAACTATCCTTGGATCGGCCTACACTAGCTCAAAATGTCACCTCGAAAATTTCTATGGTCGAAAGTCGGTTCACGATCGAGTTTCTTTAGTCACACAAATTCAAATCCCTAATTAGCCTTTCTCTAACGGTTAGTATTCCCGAAGTAATCAATTCCAGGCGAGATCTAACTACAAGTACACTCATAAATCATTCATTCCATAAATCCCAAGTGAGTCGAATTTCAGAATATCATAAGGCTGGCTTGCTATGGTTGTCGGATCAAGCAGGCAAGAGGCGTTGGTGTTGCTAGCAGCACATCAAGCAAAGAAACACTAGGTTGGAATAGGCTGTGGGCGTGAAGATGTGATGATAGTGTTGCGGTGGCGAGCAGCAGCAAGGAGAGACGCAGTGGTCATCGAGCACCATGGTGGCCACGAGGGAAGCACTACTCTGGATGATTTCTCTTCTTTGTTTCCCGTGTGTATATGCCTCTTCTTTATGTATTGTTCCCCCTTCTCTTTCTTTTTTTTTTGGTCGAAAATGCATCCTTCCATTTCATTTAAGTAGATAAAGTGAAGGCACAACCCAAATGGGCTTCGGCATACAAAATATCCAAAAGGGATTGAGGGGGGCTTCAAACCCAGCATTGAGGAAGAGTCCCGTGAAGTTGAGCTTTAGCGACCCAATCTGTTGCTTATTTTGGGTTCCAGAGCAGTGGGATAAGCATAAAAACGACATACAAGAAAGCGAGGCCCGATAATCTTTAACAAGTACTGCAACATCCCAAGGAGGTTGGTCTTCACACGTGACTTACTGAACTAAAGTAGAGTTGGCAGACTCCACTTCCCCGAAGACCTCTCTCCCCATATTCTCTCTTCTCCATTCTTTCATAAAGCACATACCTTCAAGTAGTGCCAGGGCTTATGCTTGAAGAGGCAATTGAGACCGAATCAAAAAAGCAAATCCTCCCGTGAGCTTCCCTGAGGTGTCTCGGCACACACCAGTCACCACACACTATGTAGAACTAGCAACGAAGGCCACGTCCACATTAAGCTTAAGAGCTCCTTTCTTCGGTGGCGTCCAGATCGCAGATGAGATCCCTTCTCGTTCTTATTTTTTCTTTCGATTTGCACTGCAACTGTTGATATTTTCGTGCAAGGCTATCGCTTCATTAACTGTCACTTATGGGTCTGGTGACTTGCCTCTAAATTCACATTGTTTCTCGCCTTCCACAGGAACTAGAGTACTTCATAAATGAGCTCGAGAGACGGCGAGGCTGGTAATGCGCTCTTGTAGCTTAATAGCCACCGATCTATGCTTGTGAGGCCTTGATCTTCAATTTTGATCTGTAAATTGTGGTCTGACCAGACTTTTGTTGTCCAAGGACAAAGGAGAAAGAGGTGCTCTGGTGTTTTGGGACATGTCTTACACACTGGGCACAATGGATCAGGTAAGATTCTTCGCTTGAACAAGTTTTCCTTTGTAGGCAAGGCATTTTGGCAAAGTTGCCATAGGAATAGTTTGATTTTAGGTAGGGTGTTCATGTTCCACACTTTAGACCATAGGGCTCGTGGTATTTGGTGCGAGGATGAGGCTTATTGATTGGCTGGGCTGTCTACTTCTTTTCTGAGATGATTGTACCCACTTTTAACTGAGTAATTTCCTGATTTGGCTACTGTCCATACTAGTCTATCTTTCTCTTCAATAGATGGGATGGGGATTGCCAAGATTTCCTCCATGATACTGTCTTCAAACAAGCTATAAAGGCTTTGTTCATTTCATTTGGCCTGGTCTCTATCAATTAACTCAGACACTAATTGAGGATCATCTTGGTTTGTTGGACCTGCAATTGTGCCCAATCTTGTCCACCTATCTTCACAAATTCTAATCAATTTTCCATTCCTTACTGACCATTGAACCGAGCCAACTAACGCATCTCTTCCAATCAGCAAGCTATGCCACCGCTAAGACGATCTTTGTCCTTTCCTTGCATTGTGAACTTTTTAATATATTTATATAGATCAAGGCTGCTTAGGGTTTTCTTACAAGAACAACAATCCCTTACCTTCCTAATTTTGACCCAAAGGATATATTCTCCTTTCTTATTGTCATTCAATTAAAACTTCCAGGGATAATATCCTCTATTGCCCCCAAATTTGATCAGATTGTGCAATCTTTCTTAGTTTAGAACTCCTCATGTGCACATCACATGTGATTTTTGGCCATATAAGGTACTGGATCAGCTTGGCTGAACTTTATGCTCTTGTGGGCTTAGGCTAGAAAATTTAATTAAGCTCAGAGTCTCCCTGCTTAAGTCAATCTAATTATAATGCACTTTATGTGGGCTTATTACTGCTAAATGACAATGCTCCTAATATGCAGAAGTAATTTAACAATATTTTATCTAGAGATCGGGGTTGATTCCTAATTTTCTATGTAATAAAAATCTAAATGGATCATCAAAATTTAGGTGTCAACATTGATAAGTACAAATTAGGATCTACCATGCATGATGCACACAAGAAAACTAAGTTGTTGCCACTCATGGTCGCCGATCTTGAACACCACTCGCAAACATGGCCCATTCGTGTCGCCATCGCAGTCGAACATAACCACCACTATACATGATTATGCCATTACTGACTTTTTGACCACCATCACTGTTGTCTTTTTATCTCTTCTCATATTTGAGTCTAGACCTAAAATCGCAGGCTGCGTTTGGTCGTCCGAACATTTTTGCTGGATAGGATAATATCGGATAGGATAGGATTTTAAATATTCCATCCAATGTTTATTGACATCCGGATATAGCATGGATTCAAATATATATTATCCAAGTGAGTATTTGATTAACATGATTAAAATTAAAAATAAATCATGAAAGTTGTAAAAACTATTCATCCTTCCACAATCCCTCTTGCTTGGGACTTTGAGGAAGCTGAACATCCTTTTTGCCACCCTCAACCAATCCAACGGATTCTGCCGCACTCTACCACCGACTTCGCCGCTTCATGATGCCACCTAGTTCAAGTTCTTCACCAGTCCCACCATCTTCGTCATCAACGCCTTTCTCTTATGTGACGAATCCATCACCTCCTTCTTCAATCAAACACGATCTCTCCCTGTTCCTTGTCCTACACACATGTTGTTCACCTTCAATACCTTCCTCTCTTGTCAAATCCAAAAGAACTGATTCAAGGATCACACCGAATCTCAATTGTAGCATCCAACAGTGGAGGCATTACAAATGAGAGTGGAGTCGTGGATCAGAGACTAGCAAGTGAAGTTCCTCATGGTGTCATGGTTCCCACTGAGACAACGCAGTTCTGGTTCGCAAGCTCCTCTGGTCTAACTCGTTCGAAGTGATGGTCAAGGCTTTCCAGAATGAACTGTGCAACAATGGTGGAGGCACAATTCAGTTTGGCAAGAATGTTGTCGCTGGGGAATTCAACGGGAAAACCTGCAAGGAGTAAAAAGTAGTGGTCTCTTCAGGAAGTGCTGGACTTGTTGAGATTGATGGAGTTGTTGCAGTTATCGTCGGTAATTACTGGTTGTTCGCTGGGGGTTTGCAAGGACACTTGGTTGGTGCGGATGGAGAATTGGGGCCGACAAGCTCTGGCACCGCTTTTCCCAGTGGCCAAAGGCTCAGCAAGTCATCGCTGGTGGGAGCAATGGTGGCCATTGGAGTCTGATGACGGTGGTGCTGGGCCAAAGAGAGGAAGAGCGATTACTACAAAACTGAGGAAAGAACGTAATTTTTTTTTATCAATTTTCTAAATTTCACATATCCTATTCGGATCTATCCCACCCCTTAGGTGGAATTTTTTTTATTCGGGCTATATCTGGTTATATCCAAATTTCGCACCACTTCAAACACCGGATAGGATAATAGTTATCCTATCCATTATTTTATCCGGCTCACCAAACGCAACCTGAGGATGTCATGACCTCATGTTGGATGTTGGGACCTCGTATCAATGGTTGTGACCTCTAAATTGAAGTTGAAATGGCCTCAGATTTGAGGTCTCACCATAGATATGAAAGTATAAGAAAGTGAAATAGAGTGGAGAGAGAGAGAGAGAGAGAGAGAGAGAGAGAGAGAGAGAGAGAGAGAGAGAGAGAGAGAGAGCGAGAGAGAGAGAGAGAGAGAGGCGTTGCGGTGGTTATGGTCATGCGATGGTTGAATCGACAATGATGATGTTGGTGATGGACGGAGAGAGGTGGAGTTAAAGTGGGATGGAAGGCCATGGTGACAAAGCTCACAGACCTGGCATTGCACTTAGCTGAAGGATTTTATTGAGAGGAATTCATAATGTCCAAGGACTAAATTAAACAAAAAAAATTGGAAACCATATTAAACATCGAGCAAAAGTTGAGGACTACTCATGATATTTGCCTTTTTTTATTTACATTGGCATATGTCTCTTAAATTTTTTATTTATAATATCTACTATGTTTTTTATGCGATTATAATTGGTCTTCTTTCCCCGGTTAAAGACATTGTGTGATTATATTAAGGGGTTAATACTAGGAAAAACTTCAACCTGGTACACATGTGACAAATTTATCCCAAACTATTGTTTTACCATGACCAAACTAATTTTTTGATCACCAAAAACCTCAAACTGGTACACATGTGACAAATTTTGTCACGCCCCGAATTCTAACGAGCACGCAACATACGTCTTTGGTCGATTAGTGCGATATCCCAGGGTATCACCGACCTCGCTTACGATCATCAGATATAGTGAACGATCAGCGGAAACTATAAACACCCGGACAATTTAAAACTGGAGAGAATAGGGAGAATGTACATATTCATTTCTCATTTAAACTTATACCATAATATTCACCATTACAAACCACTACTATACAAGTGCACACCGTACTACAACTACCGAGATAAAAAAGGACCGATGACCTGAATGTCCTATCCTCCAAAAATGGTACACCCCAAAAAGTCTAATTATCCACCCCTACACTAACCCCTACGCTCTCTACTCGGCATCTACTCTGAGTCTGACTCATTATCTTCCGACCCTGGGTCTCCCTGAACTGTCTCATCCTCTGAGGATTCCGACTCAGCCTCAATCTCAATCGGGTTATTGATGTCACCCAACTCCGCTGGAACTTCAACCCGCTCCTCGTCGACAGGCTCCTCATCGGATTCATCCTCTAGCACATATTCGGGGTCAGCCCAGTGCTCATACAGAAGTATATAATCCAGTTCTTCCTCAGGTTCAGCAGGCTCGTCCTCGGGCTCAATAGGTTCGTCCTCGACCTTAGGCTCTTCCTCCTCTGGTTCCTCCTCTAGGATCAGCTCCAAATCTATATCCATTGGATCATCTTTCGCTTACGATCCTTCTGGCCCCAATTCTTGTTCCGCCCTAGAAGACTCCGCTGCTGTGGGCGCCGGCTATAGTCCTGACTGTGCTAGATTAGTCTCCAAACTAGTCAACTCCCCATCTAGAGGAGGTATAGCAAACGGGTCCCAGTCCCCAACTCCATCAAAAGAGACGTCGAATCCACGAACGGGACCGAACTCATCTACCCCATCCCTAAAGAACCAGGCGGTATATGTATGGGTCTCCCATAAGGGTAATCCTACATCTACGAATACTACAATGGTATGCTTAATCCGGGTCATATGGTCATCCATAAGAAACTCTAAAACACTATGTTCGGTGTGCATCGGTACTCCAAAACGCTCAGGCGGCGGCGACGGCGAAGGATTCATGGCTCGGGCCGGGGTTCTAAAAATGTTGGTTGAAACAACTATGAGATTTCATCTCAATAAGTACACCCCTAAACCCCACGTAGGCTATCACGTACCTCCAAACATTCACAACAAACAATCACACTCAGCTATTACACTCCAGGCATACAATCAAAACTTACTTGGGCCTTTCCAGCGTGCAACCTGCACGTTAGCCATAACCATACCACATTCAAGCACATGTGCGATTACATTTTATTTCATGCGCTTCTTCCCAGCTCATCACATTATTTTCTCAACTCTCACCAGTGACCCGCGTTACAGTACACGCCTCAGGTCCAATGCAACCATCTCATTACAACACTTCAGGGCCCGCATTACGGTATATGCTTCAGGCCATGTTTCTTGCCCGCGTTACAGTACACGCCTCAGGCTCAACATCTACCACCTACGGCACAACCCGCGTTGTAGTACACGCCCCAGGTTGATAGTCTTTCGGTAATACCGGGTATCGTCCCGCGTTAAAGTACATGCCTCAGGACGGTACAATTCCCCGCGTAATAGTACCGCATCAAGGATTTTCACAATCACACATGCCACACCACACACAATTTCTTGCTTATTCACATGCTCAATACCCACTTGCCAATAAATTGGCCAATCATACGAGGCCTGTGCACGCAGTAATTCTCATGCATTTTCATGTTCAATAAGCATCCAATACGGCTAATCAATAATTAATTCAATTTAGCCCGAGCATGCACATAATCAAGCATATTTCCAATCGATCAATTGCACACAAATGCACATAATTTCACCACCACAATTCAACCACAGTACAAACATACCGTCAACATACAAATTGGCATTTTTTCCAAGTCCAAACTATGTCAAATCAGTTCCGGCTCTTCACGACATTTTCACAAAATTAATAGCTGGTTCTAAATATCCAATTTGCGTAGCGAACCGAGCATCACAGCATATACATCAGCCATTCACAGCCCGCCTTTGGCCTCTAATTTTCCACCAAATTTCTCAAATTTTCAATCCTAAGGCCCGTTAATGAATTCCACCTCAAAAATCATACAAATCCGTGCCTAAATCAACCCGGTTTCACCTGAAAAATTGTCCGTCGATATCCGACGTCCTAAATGAGGTTTAGTGCGCGATTTACCAAACTCTAGACTATCGCAGCTAGAGCGGAAAGCGACGGTGATCGGTAGGGACGGTGGCGAGCGGCGACGCAGCTCGGCAGTGGCGGTGGC
Source organism: Syzygium jambos (assembly GCA_031216235.1). Classification (NCBI taxonomy): domain Eukaryota; kingdom Viridiplantae; phylum Streptophyta; class Magnoliopsida; order Myrtales; family Myrtaceae; genus Syzygium; species Syzygium jambos. Next base: position 24,979,178 of record CM062222.1, read on the forward strand.
GGTGGCGTGCGGCGACGACTCGGGCTTGCTTGGCCGTGCCTCACGGCCACACGGGGAAGAGAGAGAAGGAGAGGGATGGCGGCGTGGGGCTGGTGGCTCGGCGGCGGTGTGGACGGCGCGACACGGCGGGCAGATGGGCGGCGGCCAGAGATCGGCGGTGGCGGCAAGGAGGGGCGACGGTCGGGAGAGAGAGAGGGAGATAGGGCCGAGAGAGATGGAGAGAGAGAGGGTTTGGGGTCTAAAATGGGTCAAACCAATAATTGAGGGTGGAAATGACAATCTTGCCCTTGTCTCACAAATTGAATCGACGGCCCAGATTCGATCTTATGTTGAAATCGACGGCCGAGATCGAATCTTTCCCAAAAATATCCAAGGGCAATTTGGGAATTTCATAAAATTTCAAGGGCAAAAATGTCCAACCAAAAAGTTAGGGCAAAATGACCAAAATGCCCCTCCCTCATAAAACTTATCCTTTAGAAATTCCTAAGGGTAAAATGGTAACTTTCCTCATTTCTTGCCGAAATTGAATTTTTCTGAAGGATTCGGGATAATCCAAAATTGCACGTTCCAACCACAACGTCTTCCGAACATCCCGTTGTGACTTCCAAATTTTTCGATGTCCAATTTGGGCTAAATTTAAATAATTAAATTTTTATAAACGCAACTCGAGCGTTTCTCAGACTAACGGGAAGCTTTTTGGGGAAATTCACATATTTGACCCGTGACTGATAATAAATCGAGTCACGTGCAAATTTATCTGGTTCATGATGACTTCAGTTGTTATTTAAATCGCGAGGATCAATCGCTAGATCCGAGGGGCACGATCATTCGGTATAGGTTTAGGATCATTCGTTAATTTATTTCGTGGTCCGGCGGAATTACCCACGATCCACTACTATGACAGTGGCGAACTGACCCATGACTATCTTTGGATCGACCAACAGTGGCTCAAAATGTTACCTCGACGATTTTATGGTCGAAATCAATTCACGATTGAATTTTCTCTTAGTCGCACGAATTTAAATCCCTGTTCAGCCTTTCCCTATTGGTTAGTATCCTAGAAATGATCAGTTTCAAGCGAGAACTAACTGCGAGTACATTTATAAAACTAAGTATTTCATAAATCCCAAATGGACCAATTTTTAGAATGTCACAACTCTTCCTCCTTACAAAAATTTCGTCCTCGAAATTTACAAATTCCACCACTACTTAAACAGTTGGGGATATTGACATTGCATTTGTTCTTCACTTTCCCACGTTGCGCCTTCTGTCTCGTGGTGTTCCCAGATAACCTTGACCATCGGGATCGTCTTGTTCCTTAGAACCCGTTCTTTCCGATCATCAATCCTTATCGGTCTCTCGACGTATGATACCATGTCATCGACCTCTATCTCTTCATAATTTAGCACATGAGTTGGGTCCGGTTCGTATTTCCTTAACATCGATACGCGGAACACATTATGCACTTGCGATAAATTCGGCGGAAGTGCAAGGCGATATGCTAAATCCTCGATCCTTTGTAAAGTCTCAAAAGGTCCCACATACCTCGGACTCAACTTACCTTTCTTACCGAATCTGGATAGTCCCCTCATAGGCGATACCTTAAGAAATACGTGATCCTCTACTTGAAACTCCAGGGGTCTTTGCCTCTTGTCTGCATAACTCTTTTGACAGCTCTGTGCTGTTTTCAGCCTTTCACGAATCACTTTAACAGCTTCAGTTGACTGTTAGACTAACTCTGGCCCGGTGATATTCCTTTCTCCTACTTCATCCCAGCACAAGGGCATTCTACAAGCCCTGCCATATAGCGCTTCAAAGGGCGCCATTCCGATACTCTGCTGAAAACTATTATTATAAGCAAACTCTGCTAAGGGCAATTGTTCTTCCCACTTACCCTGAAAATCCAATACACAAGCCCGAAGCATATCCTCTAAAGTCTTAATCGTCCTTTTAGACTGACCATCTGTTTGCGAATAATAAGCTGTACTGAACTGTAGCTTCAATCCTAATGTCGTCTGCAGATTTTTCCAAAAATTGACGGTAAACCTAAGATCACGATCTGACGTAATCATTACTGGTACCCTATGTAAACGAATTATCTACTGCACATACAACTCAGCATAACAATCTAAGGCGAAATCCTTTTGCACAGCCACAAAGTGTGCCGACTTGATCAATCTGTCGACAATTACCCAAATAGTATCGTGGCATCTTTGGCTCCTTGGTAACCCTGACACAAAATCCATAGTTACATGCTCCCATTTCCATTCTGGGATTTCCAACGGTTATAACAATCCTCCAGGCTTACAGTGTTTCACTTTCACTTGTTGGCACATTAAGCACTTAGCCACATGCGTAGCGATATCCGCCTTCGTACCATTCCACCACTAGTTCTGCCTCAGGTTCTGATACATTTTAGTACTACCTGGGTGGATACTATAGTTATTACGATGCACTTCTGATAAAATTTCTTCCTTAAGCTTCGTATCGTCAGGCGCACATAAACGTCCACGAAACTTCAGCATCCCGTCTCCGGATATCTGGAAGTCCGGCTTTCTCTTGGTCTCATCCATTCCCAAAATCCTTTGGATTTCTTGATCCGATGACTGCAAGACCTTAATCTTCATCTGAATCTCTGGTTCGATCCTAAGCGTAGCCAACAAGCTCGAGACTTGACTTACTTCGAATCTAAACGTCGAATCTCGTGCTTTTTTCTAGCCGTGTCGATTCCTTGACCATCAAATGAGCAATGCTCGACTTCCAACTCAAAGCATTGACTACTTAGTTGGCCTTCCCGAGATAGTATAGAATATCGCAGTCGTAATCTTTCAACAACTCCATCCACCGACGCTACCTCATGTTTAACTCCTTTTGAGAAAACAGATATTTGAGGCTCTGATGGTCGATATAGATCTGAAATTTTTCTCCACATAAATAGTGTCGCCAAATTTTTAGGGCGAACATTATTGCTATCAATTCCAAATCATGCGTCGAATAATTCAACTCATGCGGTCTTAACTATCTTGACGCATAGACCACTACTTGTCCATGTTGCATGAGTACGCATCCTAATCCTTTCAACGACGCATCACTATAAATTTCGTACCCTCCGGGTCCTGACGGAATTGTCAACACCGATGCCGTCGTCAATCTATGCTTCAATTCCTAGAAACTTCTCTCACATTTATTGGTCTATTCAAACCTCGTTTCCTTTTTCAACAAATGTGTCAACGGCATTGCTATTGCCGAAAACCCTTTCATGAAACTACGATAATATCCAGCTAATTCCAGAAAACTTCGAACCTCTATTACCGTCGTAGGTCTCGGCCACTTCATTACAGCCTCAATCTTGACTGAATCTACTGAGATTCCTTCTCTAGAAATCACGTGTCCAAGAAATGTTACTCGATTGAGCCAAAACTCGCACTTGCTAAACATAACATACACTGCGTGTTCTCTTAAAGTCTGCAACACTCTACTCAAACGAAATTCATGCTCCTCTAGGCTCTTCGAGTATACCAATATGTCATCAATAAAAATGATCACGAACTGATCTAAGACTTCTTTAAACACCCGATTCATTAGATCCATAAAGGCAGCAGGGGCGTTCGTCAATCCGAACAGCATTACCGTAAATTCATAATGTCTGTATCTCGTCCTAAATGCTGTCTTTGGAATATCCTCCTTATTAATCCTCAACTGATGATATCATGTTCTCAGGTCAATCTTAGAGAATACCGAAGCCCCTTGTAACTAATCAAATAAGTCATCAATTCTCGGTAAGGGATACTTATTTTTTATCGTTACCAGATTCAGCTCCCTGTAATCTATATATAAGCTCAACAATCCGTCTTTCTTCCTGACAAATAAAACTGGCGCTCCCCACAGGGACGCACTCGGACGAATGAATCTCCTATCTAACAACTCTTGCATTTGCACCTTTAATTCCTTTAACTCCGATAATGACATTCTATAAGATGCTTTCGAGATTAGCTCAGTTCTAGGTGCCAACTCAATCACAAATTCTACTTCTCTTTCTAGTAACACTCCCGGTAATTCCTGAGGAAACACATCGGGATAATCGCACACCACGGCTATATCCTCTAGCCTCGGTTCTTCAGCCGTTGAATCAACTACAGCCGCTAGAAATCCTTGACACCCTTTACTCAACAACTTCGACATTTCTAGCGATGAAATCCACGTGATCGAGGGTCCTCCTCGATTTCCCACAAACTTGAATTCCGGATGTCCAACGGGATCAAATTAGATCACCCTACCATTGCAATCCATTACGGCTCTCTGTTTAGCCAGCCAATCTATTCCTACTATCACATCGAAATCATACATGGCTAGAATCGCTAAATTAATCTTTTTTCCCTATCCCCAATCACAATTTTACAGTCTAGACACCCCATTGACACTAACATCTTATCATTCAAGGGAGTTGTCACGCATAACACAACGTCAAGCAATTACGGTTATATTCCAACTAGCTCAACAAATTGCGCAGATATAAAAAAAATGTGATGCTCCATGGTCAAATAAAGCATACGCAGCATGGTTGCACAGAGAAATCGTACCTGTGACAACCCCTGGCGTGTTCTCAGCCTCTCTTCTGGCCATGGCATACACTCGTTCTTGTGCCTGTTGCCTATTCTGATTGGTTGTCTTGGCCGCTCCAGTTTGATTCCCATTCCTGGGTGGTGGCAACGCAAGCGATCTATTCTGTCTAGGATTGGGACAAGTTCTTATGTGGTGACCAAATCCACCACACCCATAACATGCTCCACCCCGAGTTGGACAAGGTCCATTTCCATGCCTTTCCCTATATACTCGACATGGACCGTTCTGATTACGGGCTGGCTTCCCAATATTCCCTCTAACCGGAGGGACAAAACGTTTATTACTCGACATCGGCCTTTTCCCAAGATTACGATTGTCCCTACCCTGGACAAACCTCGACCCAGAAGCGGTGGTCCTATCTACCTGATCCCTCTCAAGAACTTGAGCTCTATCAAATATTTCCTCATAAGTCCTCAAATTCACCAGTAATAACTGGTTGCGAATATCAGCCTTTGGTCCATCCCGAAACCTTCGCGCCTTGTCATTGGGATGCTCTATCATTCTCGGTGCAAACTTAGACAATCTAGCAAATGCCGCCTCATATTGATCCACGGTCATCTGACCTTGGCGGAGTCTCATAAATTTCGCTAACTTTCTTTCCCTGGCACTTGCCAAGAAATATTTTTCATAAAAAGTCTCGGTAAAAGCAACCCAAGTCCGGGTTGTACCTTCTGGAAATACTCTATCCTTGGTGGCCTTCCACCAATCATTCGCATTATCTTATAATTGATATACAGCCAAGGTTACTCTTTCATTCTCAGTGCATTCCAACACCTCAAAAGCTTTCTCAAGTTCCTCTACCCATCGAGGTGCAATCTCAGGATCACCTCTTCCAGTAAATTTAGGTGGTTTCAACTTCATGAACTGCTCGATCAATTGGTGTATTTGTTTATTTGCATTCACTTGCCCCTACCCTTGATTCTCATTATTATTATTAGCAGCAACAGCTATGGCGGCATCGGCAGCTTGGGCATTCGTAGCAGCTCAATCTTGAGCCTGCAGTCCTATCAAATTACCAATTTGTTCTAGGATCCTCATGACTGCTTCCATCCTAGGATCCTTCGCAGGTCTGACCTCAACTTTGGGATTCACTGTAGCTCCAACATTAATTCCAGGGTTTTCTACCGCTTTAACACCCATTCCGAGGTCCTCTATAGCTCTAGCTCGAGCACGACCTCGACCTCTGATTCCCCTTCCTGCGCCCCTTCTTGGGCCTCTTCTTACGCCTCTTCCTTCGCTACTCATTATCACGATTCTACCACTCTCCTATATGCTATAATTCCAATCAGGAATTAGTAACCTAGGCCAACTAGATCAGTCTAGTCCTAGGCAGTGAATTAACGCAATAACTCACTCAGCAGGTAATCAATCACTACAGGCACAAGGCCACAATCAGTAGGGTCTGAACACTTACCTCAGGTCCAGACGCACCTACATTTCAATCATCATAAAAACCAATTAACTCAATCAATCACAACAACCAATCTGGAGGCATGTGTAGCTCAATTCGCCCTACAACTTACTAATGTCTCCCTAATTTACTATCCCCAAATCTCTGCTTTTTATCACTCCAATTTTCGACCAGACTAGATCGAGCTGTCCTCGCTCTGATACCAAACCAAACCGTGATGTCACGCCCCGAATTCTAACGAGCACGCAACACACATCTCTGGTTGATTAGTGCGATATCCCAGGGTATCGCCGACCTCACTTACGATCATCAGAGATAGTGAACGATCAGCGGAAACTATAAACACCCAAATAATTTAAAACTGGGGAGAATATGGAGAATGTACATATTCATTTCTCATTCAAACTTATACCATAATATTCACCATTACAAACCACTACTATACAAGTGCACACCGTACTACAACCACCGAGATAAAAAAGGACCGATGACCTGGATGTCCTATCCTCCAAAAATGATACACCCCAAAAAGTCTAATTATCCACCTCTACACTAACCCCTACGCCCTTTACTCGGCGTCCACTCTAAGTCTGACTCATTATCTTCCGACTCTAGGTCTCCCCGAACCGTCTCATCCTCTGAGGATTCCGACTCAGCTTCAATCTCAATCGGGTTATTGATGTCACCCGACTCCGCTGGAATTTCAACCCGCTCCTCATCAACGGGGCTCCTCATCGGATTCGTCCTCTGGCACAAATTCGGGGGTCAGCCCACTGCTCATACGAGAGTATATAATTCGGTTCTTCCTCAGGTTCAGCAGGCTCGTCCTCGGGCTCAACAGGTTCATCCTCGGGTTCGGCCTCGGGCTCTTCCTCCTCTAGTTCCTCCTCTGGGATCGGCTCCAAATCTATATCCATTGGACCGTCTTTCGCTTGCGATCCTTCCGGCCCCAGTTCTTGTTCGGCCCCAAAAGACTTTGCTACTGCGGGCACCGGCTGTAATCCTGACTGTGCCAGACTAGTCTCCAAACTAGTTAACTCTCTATCCGGAGGAGGTATAGCAAACGGGTCCCATTCCCCAACTCCATCAAAAGGGACGTCGAATCCACGAACATGACCGAATTCATCTACCCCATCCCTAAAGAACCAGGCGGTATATGTATGGGTCTCCCATAATGATAATCCTACATCTACGAATACTACAGTGATATGCTTAATCCAGGTCATATGGTCATCCATAGGAAACTCTAAAATACTATGTTCAGTGTGCATCGGTATTTCAAAACGCTCAAGTGGCGGCGGCGGCGGCGGAGGATTCATGGCTCGGGCCGGGGTTCTAAAAATGTTGGTTGAAATAACCATGAGATTTCATCTCAATAAGTACACCCCTAAACCTCACGTAGGCTATCACGTACCTCCAGACAATCACAGCAAACAATTACACTCAGATATTACACTGCAGGTATACAATCAAAACTTACCTAGGCCTTTCTAGCGTGCAACCTACACGTTAGCCATAACCACACCACATTCAAGCACATGCGCGATTACATTTTTTTTTCATGCGCTTATTCCCAGCTCATCACATTATTTTCCCAACTCTAGCCAGTGACCCACATTACAGTACACTCCTCAAGTCCACTGTGACCATCTCATCATAACACTTCAAGGCCCGCGTTACGGTATACGCCTCAGGCCATGTTTCTTGCCCGCATTACAGTACACGTATCAGGCTCAACATCTACCACCCACGGCACAACACGCGTTATAGTACACGCCTCAGGTTGGCAGTCTTCTAGTAATACCGGGTATCGTCCCGCGTTAAAGTACACGTCTCAGGATGGCACAATTCCCCGCGTAATAGTATCGCATCAGGGATTTCCACAATCACGCATGCCACACCACACACAATTTCTTGTTTATTCACATGCTCAATACTCACTTGCCAATAAATTGGCGAATCATACAAGGCCCATGCACGCAGTAATTCTCACACATTTTCATGCTCAATAAGCATCCAATACGGCCAATCAATAATTAATTCAATTTGGCCCGAGCGTGCACATAATCAAGCATATTCCCAATCGATCAATTGCACACAAATGTACCCAATTTCACCACCATAATTCGACCACTGTACAAACATACCGTCAACATACAAATTGGCATTTTTTCCAAGTCCAAACTACGTCAAATCAGTTCCAGCTCTTCACGACATTTTCACACAATTAATAGCCGGTTCTAAATATCCAATTTGCGTAGCGAACCGAGCATCACAGCATGTACATCAGCCATTCACAGCCCACCTTTGGCCTCTAATTTTCCACCAAATTTCCCAAATTTTCAATCCAAAGGCCCGTTAATGAATTCCGCCTCAAAAATCATACAAATCCGCACCTAAATCAACTCGATTTCACCCGAAAAATTGTCCATCGATACCTGACGTCCTAAATGAGATTTAGAGCGTGACTTACCAAACTCTAGATTGTCGCAGCTAGAGCGGAAAGCGGTGGCGATCGGCGGGGACGGCGGCGGTGGTGGCGTACGGCGATGGCTCGGGCTTGCTTGGCCGTGGCTCACGGCCACACGGGGAAGAGAGAGAAGGAGAGGGACGGCGGCATGTGGCTGGTGGCTCGACGGCGGCGTGGACGGCGCGGTACATCGGGAGGATAGGCAGTGGCCGACAATCGGCGGCGGCAAGGAGGGCAACGGTCGGGAGAGAGAGAGGGAGATGGGGCCGAGAGAGATGGAGAGAGAGAGGGTTTGGGGTCTAAAATGGGTCAAACCAATAATTGAGGGTGGAAATGACAATCTTGCCCTTGTCTCACAAATTGAATCGACGGCCCAGATTCGATCTTATCTTGAAACCGACGGCCGAGATCGAATCTTTCCCGAAAATATCCAAGGGCAATTTGGGTATTTCATAAAATTCCAAGGGCAAAAATTCCAACCAAAAAGTTAGGGCAAAATGACCAAAATGCCCCTCCCTAATAAAACTTATCCTTTAGAAATTCCTAAGGGTAAAATGGTCACTTTCCTCAATTCTTGCCGAAATTGAATTTTTCTGAAGAATTCGGGACAATCCAAAATTGCACGTTCCAACCACAGCGTCTTCCTAACATCCCGTTGTGACTTCCAAATTTTTCAATGTCCAATTTGGGCTAAATTTAAATAATTAAATTTTTATAAACGCAACTCAAGCGTTTCTCAAACTAACGGGCGGCTTTTTGGAGAAATTCGCTTATTTGACCCGCGACTGATAATAAATCGAGTCATGTGCAAATTTATCCGGTTCGTGACGACTTCGATTGTCATTTTAAATCACGAAGATCAATCGCTAGATTCGAGGGGCATGATCGTTCGGTATAGGTTCAGGATCATTCGTCAATTTATTTCGTGGTTCGGCGGAATCACCCGCGATCTACTATTATGACAGTGGCGAATTGACCCATGACTATTCTTGGATCGATCAACAGTGGCTCAAAATGTCATCTCGGCGATTTTATGATCGAAATCAATTCACGATCGAATTTTCTCTTAGTCGCACGAATTTAAATCCCTGTTCAGCCTTTCCCTATTGGTTAGTATCCTAGAAATGATCAGTTCTTGGTGAGAACTAACTGCGAGTACATTTATAAAACTAAGTATTTCATAAATCCCAAATGGACCAATTTTTAGGATGTCACAAATTTACCCCAAACTAATTTTTTAATCATAAAAAATCACAAACTAGTACATCTATGACAAATTTACCCTCCGTTAACTTTTGTCAAATTTTACTATTAAATTTTCTGGCGTGGATGACACATGGTCACATGGTATGGTGACGTGGTAAGTCCACGTGAAAATCCATAGGGTTAATATCACGAAAAACCCCAAACTAATACAGTAAAAAAAATTGACGGAAGCCAATGAAGGGAAAATTTATCACAGATGTATCCGTTTGAAGTTTTTTGTGATAAAAAAATCAGTTTTTGGTAAATTTATCACAGGTGTACCAGTTTAGGATTTTTTTATGGTCAAAAAATTAGTTTGAGGTAAACTTGTCGCATATATACCAGTTTAGGGTTTTTTGTGGTATCCTATATTAAATTACAACAGACTTAACTTTACTTACCCTTATATAAATCTTTTTTTTATTATAAAGATATGGTTAATATCATGAAAAATCCTAAACTGGTAAACATGTGATAAATTTATCTCAAACTAATTTTTTGACCACTAAAAACCCCAAATTGGTACATTTGTAACAAATTTACCCAAAAGTAATTTTGACCATAAAAAATCCCAAATTGGTACACTTGTGAAAAATTTATTCTCTTTTAAATTGAAACAATATCACGACAAACTACAAATTAGTAAATATGTGACAAACGGAAGGGTAAAACCCCAAACTGATAAACCTGTCAATTGCCACACGTCATCCAACTCAGCAATTTGATAATAAAATTAAACAGAAATTAACAGAAGGCAAATTTGTCACAAGTGTATCAATTTGGGATTTTTGGTAGTCAAAAATAGTTTAGGATAAATTGGTTACAAGTATACCGATTTCGCATTTTTCATGGTATTACTCACTCCAAGTCAATAATTTTCTGGATGCCCATAAGAAATTAGAAAACTTCCTCAATTCACGTGCAATACTCGTGCAATTTTTACTCCGATAAATCTTCAATGAGATGGACAACTCCACTCCTAAACTCGCTCTTCGGCCCACCGATCCCTGCTGCGTTTCTCAGCCCCGTTCCAATCCTCTTCGGTGTCCAAGCAAGCCCATTAGCGTCCCACTTTTTATTGAAATATCGTAATATTAATTACGATATGAGGTCAAACCATAGATCTTAAAGTACGAGAAAGAGAAATAGAGTCTCAGGAGAAACACAGAGAGGCCACGAGTGTCGTGATGGTCGCATGATATTGGTGATGGGCAGTGACTTTAGAACGGACCAATTATATATCTAAAGATACTTGATCTTTATTTCTTCTTTTTTTTTTAGGAATCTAAAATCAATGAGATAATTGTAAAAAGATAAATGTTTGGGAATGATATTAGAAATGTGTTCAAGATATTTTATCTTTATTTTCGTATTATATGGATTGAATACATATAAGCAAACGTTTGAATATGCCTTCTTTCAATCCATTTTTAAAGTTAAATTTAATAAGCAACATACATTTGAGAATGACAAATCAATAAACTAATGGTAGTTGGTCGAATATGGATTATATGGCACAATTATGCCTCGTGGCTGCGACACGACAATCACACAAGCAAATGTCACGTGGTGAGTACATGAACAAACATTCTCTCAATATATAACAAATAGAAAAGAAGAGGGCTTTCAAATAGCACAATCCATCCGTCTCTCTCTCTGGGTGGTTTACAAAATTTGTTTATGAAGTAATTTGTTTCCTTCTAGCAAAAAACAAAGTAACTTTTTTACTTTAAATGTTCTTTTATAAACAAGTCATATTTAGGAACCAATAATAGCTCGACGCCCCACTTAGTAAACTGGTTTTTTCAACCAAAATCAGTAAATCAAGCATTTTTCTTAGTTAAAATATATATAGCAAACAAGAGATTTTACATGCGACATTTATCACCCAAATGCACCCCTTATTCCAAAAGAAAAAGAAAAGAAAAAAATTGCTAATATCTGTATATACATACCTAGATGAGGTGAATCGTTCTCGTGCTCGATAAGCTTCTCTTAAAACACAATCTTCATTATTCAAACGTGTATAATGAGTACTGGCCTCTCTCCTTCATTTGGTGTCCTCGCAATCAGTTCAATATCATTATTAGGAGAAGCTTCCCTACTTCGGAAATGCGAGGTCGGAGCTATCTTAGATCTATTTCTCTCCAAGCATTTAAATAATCCGTGCTCTCGAAAAAAGTTATTTGTAGTTTCCGAAAACATGGACCAAAGGGAGCGATCACCTGGAGAAATCGAGGTCGAAGAAGGCCAATGAGAATAGAAGAACGAAATCACATATATCAATACGGAAGATACTAAGACGACGCCAGTGATGATGAAGAGTCCTCCAAAGCTGTACACGCTAAGGCTAAGATTGTCTGAAAAGATCGCAGCATCTTGATCTTACCACGAGCTTTGACCACGGAAGTATTTTCCTTCGATCGCATCCATTTTCGCTTTATCTTGTGTGACATTCAAGATTGCTCTTGAAATGTAGGAGACCAAAGGAGACCCCAATGGAAAGGCCTGATGAATAATTATTTATATTAGTTCGTGGTTTTACCTAAAGACGACCTTTCATGCATGATTGTGTTCGTGCATAAACACATCAAATGTATATCATGTGTATCTAGGTGCATACACGCATGTTGTAACACATAGTACGAGCTTATGAGCATTTTCTTGCTCACATTTATGTATGTATGTATGTATGTATGTATGTATGTATGAGTGTATGTGTGTGAGCGCGCGTAAAGTAGAGGTTCAGCTCCTACTTCTCCCATGTCAATATGTGGTGTGCCTTGTCGCGCAGATCGTTTTCGGTCGTTATCCACTCTTTCAATACATTTTGACCTTCATTTTCATCTTGTGTACCAATGTAGGCATGAATATTTACTTTTATTGCAATTCTTATGATCCGTACTATATAGCCGCTACATTTTATCCTCAAATATCTTATATATGTAAGAAACTGAGACCTATTATAACCACAATTAATTCAATTTTTTTAAAACGTATAATAAATATGATTTGGCAACGGTCAGACTGAAAAAAAGATTATGTTAATATGATTTGTTCATGGACAGACCAAAATGAGCAATTATTTGCGGGTGGTTATCATCCATATTTTATGCTTAATTATTCTTGAGATTTATCGTGAAAAATATATAGTCCAGAAAACTGATAAATGCTTACGTTAAATACAATTGGTTTGCATGCGTATTGTCATGCAAAATGCAAGTACATCAGATTTCCTGAGTTTCTCTATAAAACTCATTATTTCACTATAATATATAGAAAAACATCACGTTGATGTTGCATTATTCTTTAATGTCTTAAACTTCAAAAATAGTAGAGGTGCTTATTCCAAAGATCTATTACAAGAGATAAATAAAGCTGAAATTGAAGAAAGGTTATACTTACTGCAATTTGTCAGTTAAAATGAATCTTTATTAGATCCATTGCTATGCAAGGCGAAGGTCTGTTAAGATTATCTATATAACACGTGACCCACCCTTAATTTACACATTCAAGTAAATATTTAACCCTTGCTGTTATGAAACATAAATAGTCCTAAAAGATGTATAAAAAAAAAAAAAGAAGCTTATATGCTCATGCAAGTTTAAATATATCAGACCTGTGCATGCGCCGGTTAGCTTACTAGTACACTTGTATGTGTGTGCACTTGCCCATGAATATGCCTCCAAGCGAGAGAGAGAGAGAGAGAAACTTACAAAGCCAAACCCGCCGGTTTTATAGGTTGGTCCTACGATTTTGTACTTGTTGCAGTATCTGGCGAGGAAGATTTTTATGCACGGCAATTCATCGAAGATTGCCGTGACTCCTCCATTTTCACTTCCCTTTGATAGTGCCTCATCGTTTTCCTCTGGCGAGCCATAAGGAATCAATCTGTACTTGTCGAATTTTAGCTGTCTCACAAGAAGTCCTCTCACAAAAGATCCTTTTTGATACCCGACGTAATGGCCATTTCTTATCAAGTCTTGCACGTCCACGAACTTCGGCGTTAAACGTTGCACAGTTAAAAATGAAGCTAAACTTGCAGTATAACTCTGAGTCAGGATAAGCACCACAAATACCCATACGATAAACACAAGCCTTGTCAAATTATTTGCAATCTTCTCTCCTACGTGAATATAAATCGTAGTAAATTTGCTAAGTTAAAGCAACAAAAGCAGAGTCAAATATGGAACCCCTTACTGCCGAGAAGACCATGAAGAAAATCATAGTAACAAACAAGGGACATTAGTTTCGAAAGGACTTACTATGAGCAAACACCAATGTGGAGAAGGAAAACCAGAATATTAAACCGATTTGTTGCCTACGACGACCCCTAAATTCTTCATTTGTACGATGTTCGAGGAGCCAGACGGCAAAACCAGTAAAAATGAAGGCCAAACCAGTCGTTAGCCAGAGATTCCAACTCAATGGTTTTAAGAAGATCCCCAGGTTCCTCCGCTCATCATCCTTAATGGGAACTATCATTGCTACATCAGATTGTGAATAGGGAAGAGTAAAATCGACGTAGGATGAGCGATTTGCAACGATAGTAGTGTCTCCTACAACCGCATCAAACTCCTGAATCATCATGTCCTCATTAACTTCAATGTAGATGGGTAATTCACTTTTATCAGGATAAGCATGTAAGTTGCTTCAAAATAATCAATATGTAGAATCAGAACAAGTGATTGCTGAAATTTGCTCCGGAACATACAATTTCAATTTAGAAGAGAGGGTTCGACAACATATTTATTCTGAATAAGAGGGAGAAATGCACGGGAGTACCAATGTGTACCATGCACCTGAATCTACATATAGTAATGTCCATCTTTTACAAAAAAACAAGCCATTTATGGATATTATCATGGGGTTCGTGCAGATCCCATGGAGTCCCCCTTTTCACTCTACGAGGATCAAGACCAAATGAATTTTGTTCTCTTTCTGTCGAACAAAAACATATTTCGAGTCTCTTAGTGAATGCTTGCAATCTCTAGGTTTATAATAAGCACCCCAAGTAGGGAAGTAGCAAACTTTTAGACACTACAAAGAAAGGGCAACTAGTCCTGAATGGTCAAAAAATGACCTTTGAATTTGGGTTTTGTGTTAGAAAGCAACGTGCAACTTGAAAGACATGATTAGTTGTGGATTCTTACACCCACCCTTTATATTATATATAGGAATGAAGGTGCTCTTAGGTTGACATCCTTTGTTCTATTCTACTAGAACCCTCATTTTTTGCTTGGACTGTAGTGTAAACAGTATGTATAGCTTGAGTAAAAGTATTGATTCATTTCTCAAGGCAAGGATCTAGGGTTGGTGCCAATTAATAAGTTGTAAACACTTACTCAAAATCTCACTTCTCAAATTCCATTGTGGAAGACATAATTTTTTGTGAAGAATTTACCATGATATATCTGATCAATGCATAATATCATGAAAAATGGATACAAATTTTATCGGCAATAGGTCTAAAAAAGTATATAAAAATATCCAATTTAGATATTTGTGGCCTGTTGAGTTGAGAAACCATGGCATATATATTTGGAATAGATTCCATTTTGAGAGAGTTGAAAAAGCACAATTTTGTTGAAAGATTTTATACATCTGTCCTTTCTCAATGCATTTCTTTAGATAGACTCCATTTTTTTCTCTTTTCGGATGATAAATATTTCTTAGAACACACCTTACCAAAAAAAAATATTTCTTAGAACATAAAGTGTGAATCAAACACATGTTTGAACTAAAATTGAGATGTTGATACAAGTTCTTCCATTCTAAATCAGATGGATTCATATCGAAAAGAGGTTGACAATAAGTTCTTTCAAAGTTGACTATTTGTCCCTATGTTAGAGGATTGTCTACGATCGAGTAAATAGCTCTATGAAATAATGGATCAAATTGAATTGAAAAATGGTAAGATTTGTACAAGTTAGACCTTTCATCACCACTTTATGGAAAATCGTTAGGTATGAATATGTTAAATACATGTGACTCTATTGGTGAAATAGTATCTCTCTCCAAAAAAGCATATTTTTTACCGCTGCACAAAGAAAATATTTTGTTGTCCACAACATCTATCATAAGAAATCATGCATAAATACAAGCCAGGTATATCAACGACAGTGTGCATATTTATGTTGTGTGATCTACTCCTCTGCAAGGAAATTTCAACATTTATAGTATAGAAGTTCAATCAAGATTCAGAAATAATGCACTTGATAATGACGACAATCATGTAATCCTTTTTCCACCCAGTTATCTATCGAGGAAAAGCAAGGTAAAGTTCGAAGATAAAGCATCGACAAACCTGAAGTTTGATTTTGTACAGCATATCATCATAGGTTCCTGCACCTTGCCAGGTCTCATTTACATAAGGGACGTACCGGTGAGGAATAGCAAAAGGCAAGGCATCCAGTACTGCAAGAAAAATGTTGTGGACGAACCGTGAGTAGCTGGGCACGCCCGTATGCGGATCCCATTCAATTTTGAAGAACTCGCTAAAGCCGTCTTTCTTTGGAACCCCAATCCTTAGTTTCTGTCCTGCTATTGGCATCACCCAACCTTTCGGTGGCTTTAACGTATCTCCTGGCCAAATAGGGCGCTTCAAATCAGAGGCCAAAGCTGTATAATTTACCTTCGATGACAGGTTCAATTCAGGTGAAAGTCCTTGTGCCGTAGTCCAGTATCCAATGATTTTCTCTGTCTTTCCTACGACATTAAAGATTTCGAATGCAATGGGCTGAAGTTTGCCGTTGGGCAAGTAAAATTCTCCGCTAAGGCCTGGAAATTTGATGCTTAGAATGTTGTCAAGCAATTTCGGGCCCATCTCCGAAATCCCGATAGAAGAAAAGGCGAGATTGTTGCTGCTCGTATTCGGCTTAAAGTATCTAGACTTTGCAGGCTCCCATGCCATCTCTCCTGCTAATGCTAGTGCTGTAACGGTGTCGTATGCCCATAAGCCAAAGAGATTGAGATCAGCAATCTCTTCTTGTGAATTTCTCTTGGCGTAAAGCTTCGTCCATCTCTCTTCAAAATCTCTACGAGACTCCGATGGGGGTACATGTGGCCCTACACCTAGTACACCTTGCATTGAGTCCAGAGCCTTAGAGCTGACTGGGTCTAGCAAAGACGACAAACCATCGGTGACAATCCACACAAACTCCTCGCTCATCATCCTCGCATTACTTGCTAGAACAAAGAACCTAGACCCAATCACAGCAGTCGTATGAACAAGAAACACTCTTGTCTGCTTCAGCAACAAGTTATTGAGCTCTTTTACGATGTCGATATCTGCTGGAGATGGAGGAATAATGCTTCTATAAGAGATCCGAGCATTGACCTTTTGGAAGGCGTCAACAAGATATGGAACCAAGCCGTTGCCATAGTCAGTGTCTTCATATACAAGAGTTATTTCCCTCCAACTATAAGCTTGAACGACAGCCGCTAAAGCATCAGCTTGTGAACTGTCATTGTAGGCTGTCTGAATGAAATAATAGCTTTTTGTGGGAGAAAGGGATGGGCTTGTGGCGGAGAAGGATATGATTGGGACTTGAGATTTTGCTCCTAAGTCGATTACAAATTTGGCTTGTGTGGACCATTGTGGGCCGAGGATTGCATGGACTTCTCCATTCTCCATCAAGTCCAAAACTGTAAAAACGATTTATTTGATTAAACAATTGACCTACCAAAAAGTGGGATTGCATGGACTCTCTCTCTCTCTCTCTCTCTCTCTCTCTCTCTCTCTCTCTCTCTCTCTCTCTCTCTCTCTCTCTCTCTCATCCTCTAGATCTAGAGGCTTGATGTCTATGGATATTGAGCCTCTTGGTCTCGAACTGACGGCTCCTCCATAGCGGCAAGCCTTTAAATAAGATAAAGATCTCGACAACCATGGAGGAACCCCCATGATCTTCGGCAAAAGAAGAGGGGAAAAGGTGAAGGAGAGAGAGAGAGAGAGAGAAGGGAGAGAGGATAAACTCGTCAAACGAGTGGTTTGGGTCTGGTTTGGGTTAGACCCAAATTGACTTATTTAATTAGTTTTGACCTATTTTCATACCATGTAAATCTAATGACTCATACTCGACCTATTTTGCTAAAACACTTCCATATTTAGCCTAGTTAAGGAACACTCATATCCAAACCGAGGTGATGGTGCAGACTGAATGAGCACAAGATCGAGTGAGAGCAAGAGAAAATGAAAAGAGAGTCACAGAGCTGGGTTACGTCTAATTAAGTTGCAAATCCATTTATGATATATTTAACACCCATATTATATTTAAAATAATTTATGACCGAATTACTGAATATAACTAACACATAGAATAACTTATCTCATTATATATGGATTAAAAAATGGGTTCATAACTCATTTTGACAAGTCAATAGATAGAGAGAGGAGAGACAAACCTCTCTTCTAGCAATAGAGCAGCATAAGCTTGGAATGATAATAGGTCAGACGGGCCGGGTTTTTGTAAAAATATAAGCCTGACCCTGAAGGCTTCGAGCTTGTTATCTCTAGGCCTGGATCGAACCTGAGCATTTCAGCCAGGACCAAACTTGATTGGGCCAATTCAGCATAGTCTAGATTAAGCTCAAAGTTTCACATAATTTTTCAAAGGAAAAAAAAACATAAATGATTCCTGAATTTTAGTTTAATGTGCAATGTCGTTTATGAACTTTTAATTTGTTCAAATTCCTGAACTTTAATCCAATATGTAATATGTTCCGTGAACTTTATCTAATATTTAATGCAGTCCCTAAAATTTTAAACATATTTATATAGTTCAGGGACTACATTAAATATTTTCCAATAGTTCAAGAATTACATTACACAAATTAAAAGTTTAGGGACAACATTGCACACTAGGCCAAAGTTCAAGGACCTAATTGCATATTAGGTTAAAATTCATGGATCAAATTGTACAAATTAAAAGTTGAGGGATGACATTTTACATATAGCCAAAGTCCAAGGACCAATTGTGCTATTATCCCTTTTTCAAATGCATATTTTGGTAACTGATAGATGCAATTTTGACTTTCACCATTTCTTGAAAAAAAATATTTTGGAAAAAATTAAGAAATCTATATAAAAAAGTAAACTAAAGAGGAAAGATTTTCCCAACTGTAGCTTTGAAGAGATGGTCGAGGCGTGGTGGTGGTGCATTGTGGTGGTGGATGAGTGAGAGGTGAGGCATGAGAGCAGACACGAGAAAGATTGAGAGGCTTGGAGAGATGTTAATGGGCTCATATTCGGGCTCCATCTTGATGATGTATCGAGCTTTTATTATGTCTCCCCAGCAAAGTATATTAACAAAATTGAAAATACAAAGTGTAGGTTTTAAAAGTTGATGATGTCAGTTATAGTTAGTTTAGAAATTGAGAATGATTTTTGAAATTGGATTGGAGTGTTTTGTGTTAGAAAATTTGGTGATGATAAGCATGTCTTTTGTAGAAAAGGAGGTTATGTGTGGTGGTTGAAGGGGTAGAAACAATTTGACTTTGACTGTTGGAGTGCGTCTTGCCGCATGACTGATTGAGTCGATCTTACGTTTGAAAAGTCGATGATTCGATTTCTATCTCTATGTCGAAGGAATTTACAGAAGTCTGGGGAATATGCAACGGTTGATAGAGTAGACCTAGAAGTCAAGTACGTTTTCTGTTTGAAAAGTCAAATAATGATAAATTTCTCATATGCAGAAAAATCCATTTTTTTGGGCGGAGAGAGAGGGAGAGGGAGAGTGAGAGTGACACTTTCATGCAAATGCAAATACCATAGATATTGATAGAATATTTAAATGTTAAATCACACTTTCGTTTAATAGCTTAAACTTTTAGAACAGTCAACAGTAGTCCTACAAAATATCGCATGATATCAGAACAAGTGGTCCTAAGTTCAAATCTTTCTTGACCCTATAGTGTGAGAGGGAGTGATAGAAAATTTAAATGTTAAACTACACTTTCATCTAAAAGCTTAAGTTTTTAAAACAGTTGAAGTGGTCTTACAAAATTTCAAAAATATTATAGATATTAGATGCCTAATACCAATACTAATACTAACAATAGATTATCAACTTACATTGGACCATGATACTAATACTATATAACTATCATATGCCCTATCAGAAACCATTCAGATACGATAAGTTATGCATCTTGATCCTTCCAAACCAACTTTTCAGTCTATTATACATTAAAAACTCACACTGGAACCACTTCATTGTATGTGTATTAATATTGTTGATGAAACAAAGAAAAACCTTATACTAAATTAGTTTATGACAGTATTTGATGTTCTAAAGAATCAAGATTCATTGGTGATATGAATTTGAATTGTGAATAAAGAAAATGGTTAGGTGCTTGTCAATAGTGCCAGGTAGAGAGAAGAGACTTGGCGGAGCACTAAAGAGGTATTATGAAATGCAAATATTATTTGATAAAATATTTTGTAAAAACACATTAGGAAGCAACTTTGACTTAATGTGGTTTGGTAAAAACTACATTTTGTAAAGGACATTTGCTGATTTTGTTTTTTTAAATCTTGACGGCGAATCTTAGCCACTAGCGGCTAGATCAAGTCATCGGCAAGTTTCGTGTCGCCCTACCTCAAGCGGCGACACTTGAGGTCATCCTTCCCAGGCAACGCTTGCCTAGGTTCCCAAGACCTTAGGCAACATTTGCAAAGTATTCACTGTTCATCTTCCCCACAGTTTGCAGAGAGTAGTTAGGTGGAGGCTGTTAACCATCTTCTGGGGGTTGTAGGGGGCCAGAGATTGCCGCCTAGGGTTGCACAACCTCATGCGTCACTTGGGTGGCGCGACCCAAGCCCCAAGCGATCCCTGAGGTTGCCTAGGTGACCTATGCTAAATGCCTTTAAAGGCCTTTGGAAATGCAATTGCATGTCCCCAAAGTCCTCCGAAAAATTAGCTAAATGCCATTTGCATATGCCCAAGTGACTTTAGGGCCCCAAAACCCCTTGCAAATGCTAAACCAAATGCATCCTAAGTGGTTCAGATTAGAATTTACATTGTGTGAGTTTAAAAACTCAACAGTGGTTTAATAATTAATGCTAAATGCGGTTCAGGGTGTTTTAAGATACATGCGTGATGGTGTTATTTGGCGAAAGAAGTCTCATGTCGGAGATGTGATACAAAATTGGAGCACTTAATATTGGCTCGTGACTCATTGACTTTAAGTGTGAGTTTGTCTAGGCGAACATGTTGAGGGCTTGTATTTGGGCTCATCTTGATGATCTATTGAGCTTTTAGTATGCCTCCCAACAAAGTATATTCACAAAATTTGAAATACAAAGTGCAGGTTTCAAAAGTTGATGATCTCAGTTATTATTACTATAGAAATTGAGAAAGATTTTTGAAATTGGATCGAAATGTTTTGGGAAATTACCAAAAATGTCCTAAACCTATTGCAATTATACCAATTTAATCATAAACCTTTTTTTTATCAATTCAGTCATAAACCTTTTGTATTTGTGTTAATTTAGTCTATTCGAACAATTTTGTCAGCTAGTGCTGACGTGAACGCTGGCCGTCCGGCTAACGCTGACGTGGTAATTTCTAAATATTTTTTCCTTTTTCGTTTTCTTTTTCCTTTTTTTTCCTTCTTTTTTTTCCACAGTGGCTAGCGAGGCTTGGGGGCTATGAGCGAAGGAAGCCTTGTCCGCAGTTGGTGAGGTCATGGCCACCTTTGCCCGTGGCCTGCAAAGCCCTGGCGACATAGACGAGGCCGATTTCGCTCACAGCCAACGAGGCTATGGTGAGGCTAGCCTTGTCTAGATCTAGGTGAAGCGGCTTCACCCATGGCCCCCAGGCCTCAAGCAAGGGCTGCGACCCTCACTAGCAGATAATGAGGGCTTCGCAGCCCTCACCCCTCGCCAGTCACTATGGGGAAAAAAGAAGAAAAGAAGGAAGAAAAGAAAAAAAAGGAAAAATTAAAAATTAAAAGTAATAAAAAATCGATAAAATTAAATCAAATTTATTTAAAAAATTATCACGTTAGTGCCAATTGGCGTTCATGTCAGAGATGACCTGTCAAAATTGGCTGAATTGACTCAATTGACATAGATGCAAAAGTTTTAGGATTGAATTGGCAAAAGAAAAAATTTAAGATTGAATTGACATAATTGAATAAGTTTAGAACTTTTTTTGTAATTTTTCCGAGCATTTTCCGTTAGAAAAGTCAGTGATGATGAACATATCATATGTAGAAAAATCTTTTTATTTTTGTTTTTTTAGAGGCAGAGAGAGAGAGAGCGAGAGATGCTGAAGGAAGGTGGTGAAGTTGAAAGAGTAGAAACAATTTGACTTTGACTGTTTGAGCGCGTCTTGCCCCAAGACTGTTTGAGTCGGTCTTGCGTTTGCCCCAAGAGCAAGGGAACATGTGACGGCTGATAGAGTAGACCAAGAAGTCAAGTACGTTTTCTGTTTGAAAAGTCAAATAATGATCAATTTCTCATAAGCAGAAAAATCTTTTCTTTTTCTTTTTTTGGATGTAGAGAGACAGAGAGACAGAGAGACTGAGAGACTGAGAGAGAGACTTTCGTGCAGATTGATCCTTCCAAGCCAACTTTTTCAGTCAATTCTACATTAAAAGCTCACACTATAATCATTTCATTGTGTGTATTAATATTGTTGATCAGATAAGCAAAAAGCATATACTAAATTAGTTGATGACAAGTATTTGAAGTTATGAAGAATCAAGATTTATTGGTGATAAGAGTTTGGAATTGTCAATAATCTAATTCAAGAGCGTGAGTCCAATATGCCCCCACACAAGTGAAATAACTGCATGTATTTACCTGCTGATGCTATATCGATGACGTCTTCCTTCGGATCTCTGACGAGAAGCGACAACCGGGTACGGTAATCAGGGTGTGCGCTATAGAAATCAGATTGCGCCATGGATATACAACTCTCCACCACCTTCCCGATGGTCGAGTTCATGCTGAAAACTAGCCCGACATGAATCTTTTTCTTTTCTGGGTTCTCTTTGGGTACACTAGAGGTTTCAATGGTAGAGGCCAGGTGAAGGACCAATAATAGTGCAAGAATCAAGAAGCTTGCCTGGCCCTTCATCTTCTGTGTATCTTGGTTACTTTTGTCTATTGCTTCAGTTGTTGATTCCTGACTACTTATACATTGTTTCCAGCTCTAACAATTGGAAAAATTTGGAAGTTTCCAAGAATTCGACTGGGCAATGTGCACAAATTGCCTTGATTCATACGAAAGTAGCAGTCCTACTTTAACAGAAGACCAGTAGATTCACTGGAAGATTCGTAGATGTGGAAATAAATTGCCTTTTTTTCCTTGCAAATATTGAATGCTTCGCAATCAGCCAAAAAAGGAATCAATTCATTGGAAAATTCGTAGCGTTCCACTCGGTTTCCCGTCTTTAGTCATGTGGCATCAAAGTAAACAACCGTAGGAGATACGACTGTGCCTCACCACTTCCAATTCGAAAAAATGCCAAGGTCATCGCATGTGCATGGCACATGTGATTTTTCGGCTACATTAGATGTTCAATGGGCTTGGCTAAACTTTGTACTCTTAAGGGTTTAGTTCAGATAATTAAATTAGGTCAGATCTCCCCTTGCTTTTAAGTCAGTTCAATTACAATGTAAGTTATGTGGACTTATGACAATGCTCCTAATATACAAATGCAAATTAATAATATTTTTGTTTAGAGGTCAGGGTCGATCCTCAATTTCTACGCAACAAATGGCTAAATGGATCTCCAAAATTTGTATGTCAACATAGATTCTAGACCTGGAACATGAATTCTATCAAAGTGGGTTTTAGGTTTTTGGAACCGGGAACCATACTCATCAACCCTAGAACTGGCCTTCTTTTTTCCGGCAAAGAATCACAAAGAGCAAGCAGCCAAAGAAGACTCAATGCCTTCTTTCCATGGTTCCCTCTTGGAGATCTAACATCAAAGCCACACTCAACCTTAAGAGAAAGCCCAGACATTCGTGAAAACGGAAACAAAGAGCAAAACACTCAAACCTAAACATCAAAAAATAGAAAAAAGACTCACCATCTTTATAACCTTTGAAATTTCAAGATGACTGCAAAAAGCAAGAAACTATCTCAGACCACACCCATCAAGAACTACCCCCAAAAAGAAAAACGAAAACATGAAAAGAAACGGGAAAAAAAGGCTAAAAACAACCAAAATCTGGAGATTATGAAATGATCCAATTGAGTTCGTGAGAGAAAGAGAGAGAGAGAGAGGGAAAAAGCGCAGGTTTCACTTTAGTTTCCTTGCTTTCTTTCTTCTTCTTTTTTAACTCAGGAGGGAGGCTACACGAGATACTTTGGTGTTTAATATCTAGAAATAGAACAAAACTCTTACAACTTTTTTCTAATTGGAGAAGAGCGACCTTGGCATCGCAAAGCACAGAAATCTTGAATAATGAGAGTGAGAGAGGGCATTTAATTAGGGTTGGAAATCGGTTTTCGAGTAGAACCGACAGCTCAGTTTTGGAACTTGGAATTGAAACGGCCCGTGAGAATCGGCCTTAAATCGCCCAGGAAAGGCCAGTTTGGACTGGTTTCCGGTTTGAACAAGGCTGGTTGCTCACTCCTAATTGTGAGTGTGAAGGAAGTGAGAGGCTGGTTTCCGGTTTGAACCGGGCTGGTTGCTCGCTCCTAATTGTGAGTCTGAAGGAAGTGAGAGGCAAAAGGTTCAAGAGGGTGTGTACTAGGGTTTTCAGCCTCAGGTCACTGAATCGCAAAAGATCGGACTAGCATGAATTAAAAATTCAATTTAGGCCCAGTGGCTTAGGGCGCGCATGGAATCCATTTTGGAGCAAAATTTCTGCTCCAGAATGCATTCCGGAACAGAAATGCGTTTGTTAAAAAATTTCCGGAATGCATTTTGGAGTAATTTTTGCATTCTGGAAAAAAAATGTGTTTGGTAAAAACACATTCTATTTTTGCTTCCAGAATCAAATTTTGACTCCAGAATGACTTTTCCACAAAAAAAGAGAAGCTACAAAAAGTAGCTTCTCTCTTCCCGGAACTCTTCTGCCCTCATTTCCTTTCCTTTCTCTTCCTTTGTTCTTTCTTTTGGAATTCATTCAGCCCTAATTTCTTTCTTTGTCTTCCATCTCGTTCAACTCTTCAGTTTCGTGCCCTCCCCTTCCCTTCCCACGACTGCACCGGAACGGCTACTGCACGCAGCGGCGATCGATTTTGCCCTCCCTATATCTCCGCCTCTTCAGTTTCGTGCTCTCCATCCCTCCTCGCGACTGTACCAGAACCACCACCTCACACGGCGGAGATCGATTTGGCTCTCCCTGGTGAGTCTTTGATTCCTCCAACCGTTTCACTTCCTCTCGTTAGCTTTTTCCTTCGGTTTTTTTTGTGGGGGGGGGTCGTCGGTTCTGGGTCGGGGAGATCTAGGTCAATTCGGATTCGATTTGGGGGGGGGGGGGGGGGGGGGGGGGGGAATTGGGTTAGGGTTTTGATTCGCGCCCCTGATGCGCTCCTCGTCCCCGCGCGCCGATTGGTTTCGCCCGGATTTTTGGCCGCGGTGGCGCGCGGTTTAGGGTTTCATTTTTCGATTTTTTTTGAAGTTTTTTTTTTGATGTTTCGTGGCGTGGTTGGGTTAACTTGCCGACGTATGTGCCGGGTAATTGATGGTCATGTGTAGAAATGGCCGTGGGTTTCGTCGTGTTGATATTGATGTGTGCTTGTATGTAAATTTTGGGGTTCCAGCCCCCCCTGTATTTGGTTTGTTAGTGGTTTTAAAGATTGGATTTTGTTGCTGGGTTGCTTGGTTGTAATTGGAGTCTTTTCGGGTGCTCGGTTGATTAATTTCGTGGGAGATTGTTGATTATCGTCGGAAAGTATCTTCTGGTGCATTCGTTGCCTATCGGAACCTTTGTTTTCGTCGTCCGATGTTTGGGCAATCTTGATGTTGTGTAGTAGGATAGGATGCTAAGAATTCCAGAGTTTGCAAATTGTTCGTGGATTATGCTAGCATCTCGACGAGCCTACGAATGATAATGGTTATACCGAAATTGTAATTCCGCTACCACGGATCAGCATTTTCGAGCTGTTTGACCACAAGAACTGGTGTATGACTAGTGACTCGAGGGCTTATACTCGGTGGTCGACATCTCGCTGTGAATTGAGACAATAACCCGATTTTACAAATCAAACAGGCATTTTTCTCGCACAAACCAGATTCTGAAGAACATCGGACTTGATCCCAGATTCTAAGATAGTGAGTTCATTCTCTGATTTTACAAATCACTCTTTGGTTGATGGTGCAGTTCAGCTTGGGACTTGTTTCAAATTTTAGCATAATTTTTTTTAACGTGAGTTCATTTCGGCTTTTTTTGCATGTTTCCACCAGTAGGCAAGCCCCTTACATAATTTGATATATGGACTATGCACCTTTTATGTTCTCTTTGATTGAATAGTGATTATCAACTTTGGCTGGTGGTGTACTTCCTTTCTCAATAGCTTGAAACTAATGACATTAGGGTGTGAAATTCTCTGCTCAGGTACAATTTATGTTCTCTTTTGTTGATGTGCTCCTCTATTTAATTCTTGTTTGTTTGTTGAATCGCCATTACCAGCATTTGCCCCTGAAATTTCATCGATTTTACATAAATGGAATCCTCCAAATGCACGTACATGGCAAAGTAGACTGAGCCGTCGACCGAATTGTTTGTAAGTCTGATGGTAGATGAGGTAAAAAAAGGGAAATCGCACGTCATGTACCTACAATAGAGTTGGGTGGATTAACATTGAAAAAGAATTCAATGAACAAACAGGACTTCACTTTAGTCTAACACAGTTCAAGAACAAGGCATAGAAACTGAAGAGACAATATGGTAGTTTTAAGAAACTGCTTTCAACAACGGGATTTGGATGGGACGATGACAGCAAGAAGGTTGTTGTGGACAATGAAACTGTTTGGGCAAATCACATTAAGGTGATGTTACTTACTTAGGTCATCTTATTATTGTAACCTCAAATTTCAGATTTATAAAATGTTGAGTACTGCCTGACATTATTTTGAAAATGGTGTAGGATAATACTGAATGGGCCAAGTTCAGGAAGGACGGATTTCCTTTGTATTCACAGCTTTGTGTTGTGTTTGGGGATACATACGCCACTGGGGAGTTTGCAATAGGAAATGCGCAAAGCGTGGCACCGTCGGAGGGTACAGGTGACAGCGGTGGTGGTGGTGACAATGATGTTCATGTCAACCTAAGCGAACCTGAACTGTTTTTTGAAACTCAAGCTGATGCAGAACAATTTAGCGTGTCGACGAGCCCACCTCCAAAAAGTCACATGTTGGATAGGACTCCAAATGCCAAGAGGAGGAGAAAGAGCAGTTCGCATTCATTTGACGCAACTTGCAAAGCCATTCAAGAGATGATCAAAGCTAAGACGGTTCAAACATCAAGTGCCTCCGTCACCTCACAGTCCTCAACACTTGTGGACCCTTACTCTATAGCAACTGTGGGTGCTGTCCTAAATGACATGCATGACTTGGACAAGGTTCTCTACATCAAAACTATGAAACATGCTGTCAGTAATGCCTCTTGGAGAGAGGGCTTCCTAACATGTCTTCCCGAAATGAGAGTTGCCTTTATTGAGGCTATGGATGAGTAGTTGGGGGCTGTTGAGTAGTTGTTAGGCTATAGTAAGCTATTTAATGTTTGAGTTCATTTCAGCTTTTCACTTATGTATTTCAGACATTGACTTGTCTTTATGACTATGCGTTTGTGATAATGTTGAAACTTTGCTTTAATGTGATTGAATTCTATAATTATCTATTGAGTGGCATTAAATTCCCAACATATCAGTTCAAATGTATTGGCTTCCCTACTAACATGTTGAGTTTGTCTTCTTCTTTCGGATGATGGCCTAGGTAATATGGAAGGAGGTCAAAGTAGCTGGTCTAATGATCAAGTAGCATCAAGTGAAACAATTGTATCAGGTGAACAAGACTTTGATGAGGATGAGTTGAAAATATTGTTAGCATGGTTGTGTACTGCTTGGTTGCATAGGTCCATGCACAGGACAGAACGTATTAGGGACAGCGTATTGACAGGACTCCAATGGGTTAGCGAGCTTCTTCATGGACATTCAGATAGAGTATACGAAGCATTTAGAATGGAGAGACATGTTTTTCTTAACCTTTGTGGTTTGCTCACGTCAAGAGGTTGGTTGGCAGACAGTCGATATGTTAGGATAGATGAACAGGTTACCATGTTTTTATTAATGATTTGTCATAAGAACTCCAACAGAGCTTTATGCGAGAGATTCCAACGTTCAGGAGAGACTATTAGCAAGTACTTTGCAGCGATGTTGAAAGCTGTTTTAGAATTGGCAAAGGAGATTATCGTACCTCCTTCATTTGATGTTGTCCCAGAAGAAATTCGGATTGAGCCAAAGTTTAATCGTTACTTCAAGGTATGTTTTTCGTACATTTTCATGCACCATTTGATTAGTTTTGCTCACAATCTTGTCTAATGTATGTATTTAATTAAATGACAGGGGTGCGTAGGTGCTATTGATGGCACCCATATTCATGCTACCGTACCTGAACATATGCAGCCACGATTTAGAGGTAGAAAAGGCACAACTACTCAGAACGTGTTGTGTGTGTGTTCCTTTGATATGCGATTTACTTTTGTATATGCTGGTTGGGAAGGATCAGCCAACGATTGTCGGGTGTTGTCGGCTGCACTTGGCACACCTCACTTACAATTTCCTCGACCACCCGCAGGTGCTATTTTGATATATAATAAGTATTTGTGTTTATGATTTTGCTAGGATTGCATTACATGATCAATCCATGAATACTTTGTTGTAGGCAAGTACTACGTCGTCGATTCTGGTTATGCTTCAAGTCCAAGATTTTTAACACCATTTAAAGGCGAACGGTACCATATACCAGAATTTCGACGAAGTGGGGGACCAACAACAGCAAAGGAATTGTTCAACCACAGGCATTCTTCATGAAGGAATATCATTGAGAGATCCTTTGCGGCTTTAAAGAATCGTTTTTTTGTTTTGAGACAGATGCCTCCATTTAAATTTGAAAAACAAACACAGATTGTAATTGCATGTTGTACGATCCATAACTACATCATTGAGCAAGATAGGATGGATAAGTGTTTGTCCATATATGGAGATCCGGATTATGTGTGTGAACCTACTGAACAGGGTACAGACGATGTAGCAACGATCAAAGAGGGAACCGAGATGAACATTATTAGGAAACGTATTGCCAATAAAATGGCTAGGGATAATCATATGCCGGAGATTCCATGAAGTTCGGTTTTCCACTATTGTATTGTCTTCCATTATTATTATTCAAGGATTGTTTCCTTTTTTTGCCTTTTGTAATATAATGTTGTATTGTGGGATTTGTATTATGTGTAATTGAGGATTTGGTTCCAGGTCTTCTTGTAATGACATGTTATTTTGGAATTTCCGTTCTTTTTATTTGAGGATTTAAAAAAATGTACTAGATTTCTCCTTAAATATCATGCATTGTAGGTTAAGATAAATAAAATTTTGCAATTGAGTTCGAACTATATTTGTTGCGGAAATAGAACTAACGCGCCGTTATCAAATATATTTCTCATCCAAAAGTAGAAATTTCCTCTTATTTGATCAAACAGATTTCTCTTTCAGAAATCAATTTCTGGAGCAGAATTAGTCATGTTTTACTAAACATATTTCTCCTCCAGAAATCAATTTCTGGAGTAGAATTAGTCATGTTTTACCAAACAGATTTCTCCTCCATAAATCAATTTCTGGCAATAATTCCAGAAATCAATTTCTGGCAAGAAATTGATTTCTGGAGCAGAATGGTTATCATTCGCACCGTTAGTACGAACCTATTATGCCAAATGCGATTGAATTTATGTTAAGGTGCATGTAAGAGGGTGCTATTAGGCAAAAGAAGTCTGTCATTGGAGATGTGATATCAAATGGAGTAGTTATCGGCTTATAACTCATTAACTTAAATTATAAGTTGGAGTAAGGGTGCATATGGTAACAATATATTCCTGGGAATAATTTCTTTTTTAGAAATAGTTTTTTTATTTTTATTCCCTAGACGAGTTTTTGAGCAGAACAATGTGTTTGGCAACTATACAAAATTTTTATCCTCAGAAAAGAAAAAAAAACAGAAATGCATTTGTTACAACCCTAAAAAAATTTTATGACATGCAATTTATTTAGTTTTATAATAATTTTCTAAGATTTTTCTAATTTTTTTGAATTTTTTCCTTTTTGTTTTTTCCTCCACTAGCCGGTCACTAAGCCATGGCAATAGCCAATGACCGACCAGAGACACGGGCCAGTGAAGTCAACCTCATTGGCCTCGGGCAAGGTTAGCTTCGCCATGGTTGGGCGAGGCTCGCCCGAGGCCAATGTGTCTGGCTAGTCATCGACCATCACCAAGGCTTGACGACCGGCTAGAGGAAGAAGAAGAAAAAAGGAAAAAGAGAAAAGAAAATGACATTGTTTTAGAAATTGTTCTCGTGAACAAAAGAGTAGATTTTTTTTACTTCTTGTTTACGTTCCAAATCTACTCTCTAGCCACTTTTCTATTATAGGGAATAGAAAAATTAATTGACGTACACAAACGGATTTTTATTCTTTTTCTGTTTTGGAGAACGAAAGAACAGAAAAATAAAGAAATAGAAACGTTATCAAACACGCCCTAAGACAATCATGAAAAATTGATGGGTTTGAATGTGGACTCCCATCTTGGTAATAAATTTAGCTTTTGCTAGGCCTCCCAACAGAATGTATTCACAAAATTCAAGATGCAAATTGCAAGTTCCAAAATTTGACGATGCAAATTATTGTTATTGTAAATATTGAGGATCTTTTTTTAAAATTTGTTCTGAGCGCGATGTGTTTAAAAAGTTGGTGATGATCCTGCACTCAACATCCATATCTCTAAATACCAAACTTCCCGAATTGATGAATGGCTGATAAAATACATACCAAGCAGCAACAACTCCCCCGAATTTAAGTTAGTCTCTGTTGTCCTCTAGGAAATTTGGAAAGCACGGAATAGCCTCGTCTTTAGAAGGCTCCTCCCGGATCCATAGTTGCTAGTTGAAAGAGGACGACAATTGCTCAAAAATTTCAACAGATGGAACAACTTCGACAAACCAATTGAAGCTGTAAACTACACAAAGGAGGATGTCTGGAGTCCCCCAGAGAGGGGTGAAACAAAGGTAAATATGGATATAGCTCACCAACCTGGTTCCTTTGAAGGTTCAATAGCTTGTGTATGCCGCAACTCAGCTGGGATCTTGATCAACGGCTTTGCCAAGGACGTCCTCGTCTCCTCCACCGAGCAAGCCGAGAGCTTAGCCATGGTGGAAACCCTCAAATTCCTCTCTCCTCGTGTGGGTGAAAACCTAATTCTGGAGTTAGACTGCCTAAATCTAGTCAACAGCTTGAAGTCTCCAGAAGGAATGCTGTGGGAACATTGTGCTCTCCTCAGTGAAGCACGTGAACTGTTGTCTTCATTTTCTAACATAAAACTACAATATTGTAATAGGTCCAGGAATAGTGTGGCGGACTGGGTAGTTAAGACACACAGAAAAAAAGCACTCACTGAACACTAGTTGACCCGTCCTCCGCAGGCCCTTAGAGATCTACTCTGTTTTGAGACCCCAAAAGTAGGTTCTGTCTTTACTAGATATCAATGAACAGTATTTACTTCTAACCAAAAAAAAAAAAGAACTTGTCCTATGTGGAAAAATCTTTTTTTTTTGTTTTTATGTTTTGAGAGGGAGACTGATAGATAGATTGATAGTGAAGGAACGTGGTGAGGTGAAGTTAAGGGGTGGGGGACACTATTGAGTTTGACTGTTTGGGTGGGTTTTACGTTTGAAAAGTCAATGATGATTAATATCGAACCTCACTAAAGCATTCAAGCGGTGAGACAAGTCTTCCGAAAGGTTGTTCCTTCCTGATCCACTACTACAACTTCTCGGTTCGCCGATGTCCACATACGAGAGTTCTTGAGGGATCATATCACTCTGAAATATATTTTTGTTGGTTACCTTGACAAAGTGATTCTTGATCTTGATGTTTTTGCAGGTTTACATGTGATTACGTGTTAATTGGATCCGGAAAACTATCGTTTTTTGAAGTTCCCTGCAAGGTAGGAGGTAATTTAAGAATTCAACAACTGAAGAAGAGGACAGTCGAAAATAATTCGTGAAATATTCTCCTAATTTATTGTCTATAAAGAGTATATAAAGTAAAGAGGACCTCCTACCTTTAACGAATCGCCATCTTGTTTTCTTCCCAAAATATCCTCCAGTAGTCATTTCATAAATATTCCACCAATGGACAAATGTGTAAATTGCTAATTCTATTTTATCTGTCACATATTCGATCGATTTGAAAATTTGAATCTTTTCTATCTTATAAACAACCTTACCACAAAAAGTTCAAATTTTGGATTTGTACAATTTGTTCATATTATGTCAATAACCTATTTCCATTAATTAATAGTTCATATACTTCTTAATAAGGTGATTTTGCAAAATATTTTGACTTCCGACTTTTTATAGGGTTAATACCACAAAAAACCTCAAACTGATACATTTGTAATAAATTTATCCAAAACTAATTTTTTGACTACCAAAATCCTCAAACCGGTACACCTGTGACAAATTTATCCTACGTTAGTTTCCATTAAATTTTACTGTTAAATTGATCTGTTAAATGACACGCTACAGTTAACAGATGTATCATTTTTGAGTTTTATCATCCGTTTATTATAGGTGTACTAGTTTGTGATTTTTTGAGGTATTAATCCAATTTAACGGAAACTAACAGGGGGTAAATTTATCACAAATGTACCAGTTTAGGATTTTTACGTCAAAAAATTAATTTTGGATAAGTTTGTCATAGGTGTACCAGTTTGGGGTTTTTCGTAATATTAACCATTTTTTATATACTTGTAACGTGTGTCCACTTTTGCTAGTAACTAGTTGAGTGGACATATATTAATAAACATATATTTAATTATGTTTATTCTCCTTTTTCGTTATTAATGTCAAGAACTTTTACATGCATAATATTCATGGTTGTTGTCCAATAACCATAGAAAATACCAAGAAAAAACATTTGTTAAATAGGACATGGAAAATACTGCTTGAAAGTTTAAACTTAAAATTAACTACAAAGGGATGCAAAATAGAAAATTTGCAAAAGAAGAGTTTAAATACTATTAGCTTCTTCACAAATTTGATTCCATTTCATTTAAGAGGCATGTCGATTTCATATCGTATTCGTTAACTGGCATTTTACTTCGATTTCAATGGCTGAATTAAAACTCGAAACTGTTTGTTCTTTTTAAGTCAGTCATCCTAAGTCAAGCATAATGTATTGACACAAACACACACAAAATAGTTTACATGAGACATTTATCATCCCAAATTAACCCTTTATTCCAAAAGCAAATAAAAAAAATTGCTAATATGTGCATATACATAGCTAGATGCTAATATGTGCGTATACATGGCTAGGTTTGATGATCGTTCTCATGCTCGATAAGCCTGTCTTGAGACGCGATCTTCATTATTCAAACGGGTATAAAAAGTAGTGGCTTCTCTCCTTCATTTGGTCTCCTCACAATCTGCTCAATATCATTATTAGGAGAAGCTCCCCCACTTCGAAAATACGGGATCGGAATTGTCTTAGATCTATTTCTTACCAGACAACCAAATAATAATCTATGCTCTCGAAAGAATTCGTTTGCAGTTAACGAAAACATGGACCAAAGGGAGCGATCATAGGGAAGAATCGCAGTCGAAGAAGGCCAATGAGAATAGAAGAACGAAACCACATATATTAATACGGAAGATACCGAGACGACGCCGGTGATGATGAAGAGCCCTCCGAAGCTGTACACACTCAGACTAAGATTGTCTGAAAAGATCGCAGCATCTTGATCTTGGCACGAGCTTTGATCGCGGAAGTAGTGTCCTTCGATCTTATCCATTTTGGCTTTATCTTGAGTGACATTCAAGATTGCCCTTGAGATGTGGGAGACCAAAGGGGACCCCAATGGAAAGGCCTGATGAATAATTAGTCATCTTAGTTCGTGGCTTTGCCTGTCATGCATGATCGTGTTCGTGCACTAACATGTCAAGATGTGTGTCGAGTGTATATTGGGTCATGCACGCATATTACAACACGAGTACAAGCTTTTGAGCATTTTCTTGCACACATGTACGTAATGTGGGAGTGTGTATAAAGTAGAATTTTACCTCCGACTTTTCCCATGTCAACACGTGGTGCACTGTCACGTGCCGAACGTGTTCGGCCTTCATCCGCTCTTTCGACACGTTTTGACCTTCATTTTCATCATGTGTACTAATGTAGGCATGTATATTTACGCATATTGCAATTTTTGTGATCCGTACTATATTAGCTGCCACATTTTGTCTCCAAGAAATTTTTAAAAACTCATAATTTGCAACGGTCAGACTAAAAAAAGCTTATATTAATATGATTTGCCCATAGACGGACTAAGATGAGCAATTATCATACAAGGTGCAGATTTACTAAATCTCTTGAACTCGTCTATATGACAAACCATATTGAGGTGCAAACAGACCCGACCCATATTGCTAAAACACTTTTATATTTAATTTAACTTGAAAAAACTCATATCTAAATTGAGGTGAAAATAGTAAGCATGAGATCAAGCGAGGGAGAGAGAGAGTGAAGAGAAAGTTATAAAGGTGGGGTTGGGTCTTTGTAAATTTTGCACCTATTTAACACCCATATTATTTTGCACTTTACCATTCAAAACCCATGTATGAACCTTCTACTAAAATATAACTAACCCACATAACAACATAGCCTATAAAATGTGGATTAAGAAATGGGTCTATGACCCAGTTTGACAGGTCTCAGCACGTGAACCCAATGTTAATTTAGACATATCACAGTGAAGCAGATATTCTACCCCTAGTATTGCGTAGACCTATCGTGAGACATAACTAGTCCTGAAAAATTGAAATAAAAAGAAGCTTATATTGAATACAACTTGTCTGTGGTGAGTTGAAAATCAATGATAGTAGATCTATTTTCATGCGAGATGCATATATATTAGACACGTGCATGCACAGGTTAGCTCGGACACAGAGAGAGAGAGAGAGAGACTTACAAAGCCAAATCCACCGGTTTTGTAGGTTGGTCCTACGATTTTGTACTGGTTGCAGTGTCTACCAACGAAAAATTTTAGGTACGGCAATTCACCAAAGAATGCGGCGGCTCCTCCGTTTTTACTTTTCTTCGATAGTGCCTCATGGTATTCCTCTAGCGAACTGTAAGGAATCAATCTGGACTCATCGAAATTAAGCTGTCTCACGAGAAGTCCTCTCACAAAAGAATTTTTCGAATAACCAACGAAATGGCGACTCCTTATCAAGTCTTGCACGTCCACGAACTTCGGTGTCAAACGTTGCACGGTAAAAAATGAAGTTAAACTTGCAGTATAACTCTGAGCCAGGATGAGCACCACAAATACCCATACGATAAGCACAAGCCTTGTTAAATTGTTCACAATCTTCTCTCCTACATCAATATAAATCGTAGTAAATTTGCTAACAAAAGACCGAGTTAAAACAACAAAAGCAGAGTCAAATACGGAACCCAGCACTGTCGATAGGACCATGAAGAAAATCACAGTAACAAACAAGCCAAGTTAGTTTTGAAAGGACTTACTATGAGCAAACACCAATGTGGAGAAGGAAAACCAGAATATAAGACCGATTTGTTGCCTACGACGACCCCTAAATTCTTCATTTGTACGATGTTCGAGGAGCCAAACGACAAACCCAGTTAAAATGAAGGCCAAACCAGTCGCTAGCCAGAGATTCCAACTCAATGGTTTTAAGAAGATCCACATGTTCCTCCGCTCATCATCCTTAATAGCGACAATCATTGCTACACCAGATTCTGAGTAGGGGAGTGTAAAATCGACATAGGACGAGCGATTTGCAACAATAGTCGTATCTCCTACAACCGCATCGACTTTCTGCATAATCATGTCCCCATGAACTTCAATATATATGGCTAATTTAATTTTATCAGAATGAACATGTTAATGATATTTGTGTACACAACGTCTATCATAAGAAATCGTGCATAAATACAAGCCACGCATATCAATGACATTGTGCATATTTATGTTGTGTGATCTACTTCTCTGCAAGGAAATTTTAACAGGTAGAGTATTAAAGCTCAATCAAGACTAAGAAATAATGCACTTGATAACGAGCACAATCACGTAATCCTTTTTCTCACCCAGTCATTTATCAAGGAATAGCATGGTAAAATTCAAAGATAAAGCATCGACTAACCTGAAGTTTGATTTGGTACAGCATATCATCATAGGTTCCTGCACTTTGCCTACTCTCGTTCACGTAAGGAACGTACTGGTAAGGAATAGCAAAAGGCAATTCATCCAATACGGCAAGAAACATATCATGGACGAATCCTGAGTAGCTGGGCACGCCCGTATGCGGATCCCATTCGATTTTGAAGAACTCGCTAAAGCTGTCTCTCTTTGGAACCCCAATCCTTAGTTTCTGTCCTGATATCGGTATCACCCAACCTTTCGGTGGCTTTAATGTATCTCCTGGCCAAGTAGGCGGCTTCAAAGCGTTGGTGCAAGCTGTGTACTCTGCCTTCAGTGATGGGTTCAATTCGGATGAAAGTCCTTGCGCCGAAGTCCAATAACCAACTATTTCCTCTCTCTGTCCTACAACATTAAAGATTTCGACTGTAATGGGCTGAAGTTTACCGTTGGTCAAGTTAAATTCTCCGCCGACGCCTAGAAATTTGATGCTTAGAATTTTGCCGAGCAATTTCGGGCCCATCTCCGAAATCCCGATAGACGAAAAGTTGAGATTGTTTCTGCTCGTATTCGGCTTTAAGTATCTAGACTTTGCAGGCTCCCATGCCATCTCTCCTGCTAATGCTAGTGCTGTAACGGTGTCGTATGCCCATAAGCCAAAGAGATTGAGATCAGCAATCTCTTCGCGTGAATTTCTCTCGGCGTAAAGCTTCGTCCATCTCTCTTCAAAATCTCTACGATGCACTGATGGTGGTACATGTGGCCTTACACCTAGCACACCTTGCATCGAGTCCAAAGCCTTAGAGATGACCGGGTCCAGTAAAGACGACATACCATCAGTTACAATCCACGCAAACTCCTCGCTCATCATCCCCGCATTACTTGCTAGAACAAAGAACCTGGACCCAATAACAGCAGTCATATGAACAAGAAACACTCTGGTCTGCATCAATAATAACTTATTGAGCTCTTTTACGATGTCGATATCTTGCGGAGATGGAGGAATAACGCTTCTATAAGAGATCCGAGCATCAACCTCTTGGAACGCGTCGACAAGGTATGGAACCAAGCCATTGCCATAGTCAGTGTCTTCATAAACAAGAGTTATTTCCCTCCAACCATAAGCCTGAACAACAGCCCTTAAAGCACCAGCCTGTGAACTGTCATCGTAGGCTGTCCGGACGAAATAATGGCTTCGTGTGGGGGAAAGGGATGGGCTTGTGGCGGAGAAGGATATGATTGGGACTTGAGCTTTCATTCCCAAATCGATTACAAATTTAGCTTGTGAGGACAATTCTGGGCCCAGGATTGCATGGACTTCTTCATTCTCCATCAAGTCTAAAACTGCAAACACAATGTATTTGATGAAACAAATGATCTGCCCAAAAAAATGTTGGACTCCATGGACTCTCTCTCGCACCCCCCCCCCCAGTCAATTGCAGAGGTCAGCGTTAGGTCAAGCTTCTCCTCCAGATCTGCTTGAGCTCCATGGTCGTCAAGCCTCTAGGTCTCACCTCGATGGCAGCAAGCTATTAGAGCCAGAAAAAAATTGGGCCGGTCCAGATTTTTGGGCCCCCGCGCAATTTCACACGGTCCTACAGAGCTAGCATGGTGATTGGGTAGTGGCACGGCTTGGGGGTCAGGAAAATTACTAAAACAGTCATAAACATATTGCAATTGTACTAATTCAGTGTTAAAC
This sequence comes from Syzygium jambos, assembly GCA_031216235.1. Classification (NCBI taxonomy): domain Eukaryota; kingdom Viridiplantae; phylum Streptophyta; class Magnoliopsida; order Myrtales; family Myrtaceae; genus Syzygium; species Syzygium jambos. The sequence goes on from CM062222.1 coordinate 25,017,023, forward strand.
CTTTGTTTTATCCAATTAAATCCTAAACCTTTTACATTTATATCAATTCAGTCCTTTTTGCTAATTTTGGCCAACCGGTACTGACATGAACACCGGCTGTCCTACATAGCGCGATCGGCACTGGCGTGGACATATTTTAATATTTTTTCGATTTATTTATTAATTTTTTCTTTTCATTTTCCCTTTTTTTTCTTTTTCCTTTTTTTCTGCCCTTCATCTTCATTCTCTGGCCGGTCGCCGGAACTCAGAGAGAGAAAGAGAGGCAGTGGAGCACTAAGTGGTTTAGATTAGAGTAACATTGGATAAGTTAAGGTGTATGTGTGAGGGTGTTATTAGGCAAAAAAAAAGTCTCATATCGAAGATGCGCCGTAAGGTAGAGCAATTAATCTTGGCTCATAACTCATTGACTTAAACTTTTAGATGGAAGTAAGCTCAAATTTAGGTGATCTATCAAGCTGTTGATGCACCTCTTCTCAAAGTGTGTTCTTGAAGATACAGATTGTAGATTTCAAAAGCCGAAGTGTGAAAATTATTATTAAATGCAGAAATGGAGGATGAATCTTGAAATTGGATCGGAATGCTTTGTGTTTGGAAAGTTGGTGATGATGAAGTTGTCATATGTCAAGAAATCTTTTTTTTTTCTGGGAGGCAGACAGAGAGATAGACATATGGTGAAGGAACATGGTGAAGTTGAGGAACATATAGGCTGACTTCGGTTGTTTGAATGGTTCCTACGTCTGAAAAGCCAATGTATGATTTCTACCCTCGGAGGGAGAGAGAAAGATGTTGAAGCAATGGACCGAAGTTGAGCGTAAACATGAGGTTGGAAGAGAACCTAAAAGTCAAGTGCGTCTTCGTTTGAAAAGTCTAATCATGATAGATTTTTCAAATGCTGACAAATATTTTCTTTTTATATTTTTTTTGGGTGTAGAGAGTGAGAGAGGCTTTTATGAAGTACATGGCGCCTAAAATTGTCCAAAAAATCTTAAGTTTATTTTATGGCTATCAATTTAATTCTAAAACTTCAAATTTTTATTAATTTAGTCATACACCTTTTTATGATTTGCCAATTTGAACCTTCTAATCAATTTTGACTAGAAATCAATGATGTAAATGTTAGCCGTCCTACGTGGCACGGCTATCATTGACATGGATAATTTTTGTAATATGTAAAAAAAATCTGAATTTTTAAGCTTTTTGAATTTTTTTCTTTTCTTTTCTTTCTTTTACTTTTTTTTCCCTATTGTTCTTCTTCCCACAAGGACCAGCAGAGCCTTAGCAGTGATTGTTGACCCTCGCCAGCCACTGGACGAGGGCCCTCTCTAGGTATGTGCGAGCTGGTGAAGGCTGTTGCAAACCTCATTGTGCACAAAGGCATAGAACGTCGATAGCCCTCGTCGGCCATCATTTAGGCCCCAACAACACCTCTGGCCCTTCGAGGAAGAAGAACAGTAAAAAAAATTGAAGAAAAAAATATAAAAAATAATTAAAAATTAAAAAACTTTTAAATTTGCAAAAATTATTCATGTCAATATCAGTCATACCACATATGATGATCAGCGTCTACGTTATTAATTTTCAGCCAAAATTGGCCAAAAGAACTAAATTGGCAAATCATTAAAAAGTTTATGATTAAATTGGCACAATTTAGAGGCCCAAAATTGAGTTGACCGTTGTACGATAGATTTAAGACTTTTTGGATAATTTTTCCTACCTAATACTAATATCAATACTATAGATATCGTAGATGTTAGATGCCTAATACTAATACTAATACTAATATATATACTAATACTAATAGCAGATTTCTCCTTATATTGAACCATAACACTGATACTATCAATATCTAATGCCTTTTCATAATCTATTGAGAATTCACTAAACTATATAATTGATCCTTCCCGACCAACTCACACTAGAACGACTTCATCGTATGTGTATTAATATCGTGGATCAGACAAGGAGGTACCAAATTATTTGATGACAAATATTTGAAGTTCCGAAGAATCAAGATTCATGGGTGTCAAGTGTTTGAGGTTGTGAATAATCTAATACATGAGCATGAGTCCGATATGTCCCACAGAAGTGCATTTATTTACCTGCCGATGCCGCATCGACGATGTCGTCTACTGGATCTCTGACTTGAATCGATAATCGAGTGTGGTAATTAGGGTGCGTGCGGTAGAAATCAGAGAGCGCCATGAATATACAGCTCGTCACCATCTTCCCGGCGATCGAGTTCCTGTTGTGAACTAGCCCGACTCGAATGATTTCCTTTGCTGGGTTCTCTCCACGTACACTAGCGGTTTCAATAGGAGAGGCCAGGTGAAGGAAAGATATTAGGGCAAGAATCAAGTAGCTTGTCAGGCCATCCATATTCAGTGTCTCTTGGTTATTTTGTCTATTGCTTCTCTTGTTGATTCCAGACCACTTATACATGTTTGAGCTCTAACCATTAGAAGCACTGTAGGGAAGTTTCCTAGAAATTGACTGAGCGGCGTGCAACTGCGAACATTGACTTATTCCACAAGTCAAAGTAGTCTTACGTTAAAATAGAACGCGTAGATTATTTGAAAAAGTCGTAGGATTTGGAGATTCGCGATGTATTTATTTCGCAAAATTTAAATAATTTAAAAAAATATTTCCTTAAAAATGATCGCTTATATCACTTATAAAAATTAAAGGATAAAAAATATTTTCATCGTTCATAAAAATATTTACGCATAAATTATTGTTAATAATGAAAATATTTTAATTGACTAATTATTTCAGGCAATATAAACTATTATTTTTTAGAAAATCTTTTGCAAATCATTGATTTTCTGCAAAACAAATGGAAACTTATTGTCTTTTTTTTTATTTCTTGCAAATATTTAATGCTTTTTTGTCCTTATTTCGCCATAAGTCAAAGAAAAACAAAAAAAAAAAACCAAAGGTGATAACAGGGAAAGAGTGGAAGATCATTATGCCTCATCTCTAGGAGCTGATTGCCAGCTTTCTTTCTTCATTTCCTTCCTCCAAGGAAAAAACAACCCTGTTACTCTTTCAAGGCAAGAACTTTCAAACCGTATGTCCAAATCTTTGGAGAAGCGTGGAAACATGACTTAAGCATGTTTTTTTCTTGCTTAAGTCATGTTTCCACGTCAGTATTAAGTCCACAAAATCTGATATTAGCATCCAATTGTGGAATCCAAAATTCTGTATGGTTCAATAATGTCATGGAATTTCACCGTTGACATATATGCTCAAAAAACCAATTGAAGCTTTTCAACTTTTCCATTTAGGGATCTGAGTTCTGAGCTTTCTAGTAGTACTAGGGAAATTGATTTAGCTTGGGGGTCTTTCCATTTACTGGGATCGTGAGGTGAATAGAGATCGAAAAATTGTGTGATGCTGATCTTCACTAGCAGAAGGCACCGATGGGGCTTCTTCAAAGTCTAGCTATGCTTGTACTTTAGTAATGGTTGTTGCGACTTCTAGACCTACTAGCTCAGAATGTTTCTACTGGGAATTTTGATTCTATAGGACTTTGGATATAAAGGGAGTCTTTCGGAGGAGGCGATTTGATGAAGAAATTGATGAGTTGGATGGAAACCGGCGAGGTCAACGATGTGAAGCTCCTTCTTGGGTTACTTTTGCAATTTTTGCTCTTTTTTATTTCCTAAACCAAAGTCCTTTATGCAAAATACTATTTACATTTTGTGAAAACTCTAAGCAAATAGCGTGAAGCTCAAGTTTTTGGTATTTATGCAAAGGCATTTCCCATAAACTCTCACGAAACAACCAAAGACTAGGTCCCCGTGTTCTGGACGCACTTCCCAAGTTTTGGATGTACTCCAACATTTCAGACGTGGGCCTTACGGCTGGGTAATCAATTCCTAGTGACAAATTTGTTATGATTGTGAACCATTTCTCCACGTCGGCCAATCAGCTTCAGGCACATGTCCAGCCACAATTTCCATCAGAAAGTAACCTCCTACCTACTTTTCTCGCACTTTGACCGGTTTGGCATTGTGAAAACCGCGCAACTCCACGTATGCCCATCGCTACCGCCACGTGTATACCAACTACTATTGTTACATGTCTATCAACTGCATGTGCCACGTGTCCGGCCATGATCCCCTTATTCCAAGACTCTAGAGTCCTAGCTTAATTGCCTTTATCTCCCGATTCTCTATGTTGACATTGTCACAATTGGTCAAATTTGGTCTCGCGCATGCCAAATTGCCTCTTGGCCAAGTGCTAGACCAATCCTAATCTCGTTTGCATGATTTCCACAACATTTGATTATTATGATGAAGCCGATATCTTGCTCGATATGGTCCATGTCTCACAATGCCAATGTCTTTCTCAAAATGGCTAATGCCTATCTTAGTTATTTTTAGGTACCAATATAAGTATAATTTATAAATGTCCTGGTCGCACTCATTAACTAGACCCTATTCAACAGTTTGGGTCATTTTAAATTGATACATTTTTTAGCTCACACATAAAAGGAAGAGATAACTGCAAAAATCATCATCAACTTTGATCTATATATCAAATGCCCTTCTCAATTTCATAACTTACATGAGTGTCCCCAACCCAAAAAGACCTATTTGCCCATATGCACACCTGAAATCTACACTCGGAAAGTGAAATCCAGCTATGAGGATTGGATTATTTTGAAAAGAAATAGTTACATGGTAAAATATGTGTTGGTGGGAGATGTAACTCGAAACTCAATGTAAAAAGTGAGGATAGTAGTTATAGGTTTGAAATGTGAGGAAGGTATATGATTTGTAGAGCAAAGTTGAGAATGGTATTTGTAATTTTCTCTAACAGTCATGCAATCCATGAATTTGATTTTTCCCCTTAAAAATATTAACAAATCTACTTATAACTTTATATACAATCTCCTTCCATTTGAACATGCGAACATGCTACTATTTTTAGTTTTAACTTTTTCCTTTTTGTCATTTCAAATTTGTTTCGTAAATCTATTACATGTTTATCTTCACTGCAAGTGTACATTGAGTTGTTTACTTTAATTTTTACCTTGTAATGAAAATAATTGTATGAAACTATTCTTATTTGTTATTGCCGAGAATGTCTCAAGTATCGGCCAATGACTTGAATGAAGTTCGAAATATGTCCAAGATGAGCTAGTTGCCGGTCGTGGAGCAAGAAGATAGAAGAACGGGGGCTCAGGCCAAAAGGCAAGGCTATATGCTGAATCACATATAGTAGCTAAAGCTATTGGGTTGGGGTCAGGTGCTCGACCAACATGTGGTTAGGCTTGCAGCCAACCCAGGCTAAAAGTGATCCGGCATCCCGCCTATCCAGTATGGGAATCCGGAGATGCCAAGACTCACAATAAGGGTTGGTTTTGACCTATTTTTGGCATGAAGGTGAGATTACAAAATTAGAAACTCTTGAGGGTGTTCTTAGGATTTCTCTATAAGAGTAGTGTTACGAAAACAAACGATCAAACACGATAAAATAAACAGAATAAAAGAATAAGTGAGACATTGAATTTTACATGGTTCGATCAGTGGGACTTATTGTTGAGAAAACCTGCTACGATACTTTGAAGTTGACAAAACCATTTATTTCCCGTTATTATTTGATAAATGTAGATGTTGCTTATTTCAGGTTGTGTTGACATAATGAAGGGTTAATATCACGAAAAGTCCAAAACTAATACCCCTGTAACTGACGTGCCACGCTTTTTCTGGACTTTCAGGGTTTGCGTGCTAAGGAAGTATTTCCGTGTAAGGGTCTCTCCCAGACCATACCTTACATGACAGTGGATGTTAATTTCCTATTTAGTCTAAGTTTTTGATTTTGGAGTCACTACTAGTCATTGTTGGTAGATAGACTAGAAATCTAATCGGGGTATGGAAGAAATACCACGATTCTACAAACCAGAGATTCTGAGTATAGGGACTTGATTACACTAATGATCGCAAATGAGAATCCCTAACGTCCTTTCGGTAACTAAGAACGATACGATGTCTAACGTGTCATGTAAGTTTTCGAGACTTACCCACTAATTCTATCCATTCTAATCGCAGGAAAATCAATCAAAAATTAAATGCGCAATCAATATCAATCAAATCAATCAATCATAAATGGTCTCTAAAAATGAAAATCAATCAAGACATCCAAACCCTAATGAAGCCCTAGAAGCTTATTCAATTCATGATTTGCATTTTTTAGGGCTTTAGGGTTTTTTAGGGGTTATAACCCCTAAATTTGAGATTTTCTAAAAATGCCACTTGGGCATTTTCAAAAATTTAAATTTCACTTTCTAAGATTGGCCATAGTGTTTTTGAACTATCCTATGAAATTTTAAAATTTTTTATTTTTTTTTTCGAAAATTGAATTTCTGAGAATTTCATTAACCGAGAATTGATTTTTATGATTTTCTGAGAATTTTTATGAATTTTCCAATTTTTTAGATTTTCCGAATTTTTTTACATTTTTAATTTTTTTTCATTTGTATTTTTAGAATTTTCTGAATTTTTATTAATTTTCTTAAAATTTTTGAAATTTTATGAAGTTTCTAATTTTTTAAAATTTTTCTATGAATTTCCTTTTTTTGAATTTTTTCGATTTTCCAAATTTTTTCTGAATTTTTTTATTTTTTTGAATTTTTTAGTGATTTCTTCAATTTTTATTTTTTTAGATTATTTATTTATTTTTTAAATTTTCCCGTCGGGAAATGAATAGGATCGGCCCAGTTCAGCTTTGATTGAACTGGGCCTTGCCGGCGCTAGCGTCGATCGTCTCCTCCGGCGAGAAGTAGTGCCGAAACGGCGTCATTTCCATGGAATTTCATTGGGGCATTTCCCAGAGCACCTGGTGTGCATAGTTCTGTATTAAGCATTTTTGAGGCTGTCGGTTTGAGCCCTTCTCCAATGACTTTCCGGTGAATTTTTTGCCATTCCGATTGATCCATGATAAGGTCCATATTACCTACTACTGATCTAGCGCAACCGAAGTGTCATCGGACCTCCGCCGGCCGACGAAATCTAATCTCAAAAAACCATTAACCTTCACTGGCGAAAACTTGCATTTTTCACAACCTAAATGACTATCTTACTCGCCCTAGCCATCTAAATCGCTCAAAACAAGTATCAAATCATCACAAAAGATAAAGGAACACTAACTTGACTGGCCTATGGCCACAATGATGCTCCAGCAACATTATTCGAGCTCCGGCGAGATGGTTCATGGGGGTGGTCAACTCGGTTTATGCGTTTTTAATGCCCGAAATGCAATCAAACAACACAAAAAATGATTAGAAACAAGTTTTGAACATCCTAAAATACAAAACCATGATCAGAACGATATGAATGACAAGGTTGAATCAAATCGTATTTTCTGGAATTCTGGAAAAATCGTGACTATGAGCGATATTTACCTTCTTCGTTTGATGATCAGAAGAAATCGCTGAACTGATCCACGCCTATAGAGTTGTTCCTTGACACTTGAACTTCAACCTGGTGGTCTTGGATTCGTCGAAAGAGCTCTGGATTCGCCAATCGAGCAGGATTTTCAAGGCCTCGTGATCAATTCTTTACTGATTAACAGAGGAGGAGGTCCTCCTTGAACGATCGATTCACCGGCGCTGTTCCGTTCACCGGCGCCGGACACTCAATCAAGGGACCTCAACTCCTTATTCTCTCTCTAGATTTTCTTTGTTTTCGCATTGTTTCTCTCTCCTCTCTCTCTCTCTCTGGCATTTCGTCGAACATCTTCCTCTTTTGTTCAGTTTTTTTCTTTCTTTATTGTTCATTGATTTTTCCTGCCCAAAGTTCGTTAGAACCGACTTCCGATCGATTGGATCGATTCCCGGACGTCAGCCGGAGAATCTCCAGCTGACCAACTCGATTTAAAACGTGCTAATTTGATCAGAGAAGGTTGGCAAAGTCACAGGGCTAAAGATATTTTTCTGGGTTTAATGGGCATTTGGGGTAAACTGGGTGAAGAAGGTAACCGACCCGGGTCGGGTCGGATTGACCCGGCCGACCCGACAGACCCGGGTTTGTCTAAATTCACAAATTCAACACGATTTTAACCCAATTTTTCAGATTTAAACCCAAAATTGAATTCCTAATCATATTTTGAATTCAAACATATGATTTTCCCCAATTTTTATCATAATCATGTCCAAGATTTCAAACTTTTGTATTCGTGTTATTAGAGTTTTATTCAATCTGATGTCTTAATATCCTGATTAGACAAAATTGGTGCCAAAATTAAATTACCCACATATGATTAACCCTAGAAATGGTGGTTTCATGGGTCGACAATTTCATATTGGACACGATTCCCAATTTGGACTCAAAATTTCTAATTTTTTAATTAAATTTTGGGGTTTTCTGATTTCTTTGACAAATTGAGCAATTGGACCAACCATTATGTGATTCAAGGTCCCAAAATCATTTGTGGTGAAAATACTATGACTTAAAAATGACTAGAAAAGATTTAATTGCATTTTTTGTTCAATTCGGGTTTGATTTTGCCCAATTTTGGGAAAAACATATACCCAATTGAGATTTTTCAAAATTGATGAGGTATTAATGAAATTGGATTTAAAAGAAGACTAATGACTATTTTTATGGAATTTTCAGATTCCATTTGCTATTTTTCTTGATTTTCTCACTACTTTTGACTAAAAGAAATTAAGAAAAAATGCAGGAAAATGCTAACAAGTTTAATTTTGGTTTAGAAGTAGATTTCTAGGCTTGGCCAAGATTCCTAGTCCTAATTTTTAGATTTTTGAAAATATATAAAAAAATGAGCTAAAATCAAGTGTCAACAACTGCCCCTCTTTGAGATTGAGCTCGTTAGAGGTTTATCTCAAAGATAAGGTAAAACCTAAATTTTTAGTTGACTCAATGAGCAAGATAAGATGGAAATTTCACAACAACTAATTAGGGATCTTGCTTTTGAAATTTGTGATCTAATCCAAAGATTTTCTTTTCAAAACACATTTTGAAATGTTCTTAATGATTGAGGGAGAGAAACTTACCTGTTTGTGAGCGTCTCTTTGTTGCTTATCCAAGGGCATGAATTGATAGTGGTGATGATTATGATGATTATTATGATTTCGTGGTTTGAGGATAAACTCATGAACCATGAACACCTAAGGCTCCTTGCTTAAGGATTTAGAAATTTACTTAGTGGTTCCTCACCAGTAAGACTTTGAAAATTACCTAAGGGCTTATCGCCTGTAGGACTATGGATTTGCCTAGAGGTTCCTCGCCTGTAGGACTTTGAATTTGCCTAGGGGCTCATTGCCTGTAAGACTTTAAATTTACCTAAGGGCTTCTCGCCTGTAGGACTTTGAATTTACCTAGGGGCTCATCGCCTGTAGGACTTGAATTTTTCTAGGGGCTCCTCGCCTACAGGACTTGAATTTGCCTAGTGGCTTCTCACCAGTAGGATTTAAATTTGCTTAGGGGCTCCTTGTTTGTAGGACTTTGAATTTGCCTAGGGGCTCCTTGCTTGTATGACTTGAATTTGCCTAGGGGCTACTCGCCTGTAGGACTTTGAATTTGTCTAGTGGTTCCTCACCAGTAGGACTTGAATTTGCCTAGGGACTCCTCGCCTATAAGACTTAAATTTGCCTAATGGTTCCTCTCCAGTAGGACTTGAATTTGTCTAGGGGCTCCTCGCCTATAGGATTTTGAATTTGTCAAGGGGCTCCTCGCCTGTAGAACTTGAATTTACATAAAGGCTCCTTGCCTGTAGGACTTGAATTTGTCTAGAGGCTCCTCGTCTGTAGAACTTGAATTTGCCTAGTGGTTTCTCATTAGTAGGACTTGAATTTGCCTAGGGGCTCCTCGCCTGTAGGACTTTGATAAGACTTCAAATAATAAATGCCTTGACCATGAGTTATGTGATTTTTTAGGTTTTACTAACCTTTGTATGGTTTTTAGTTGACCAAAAACTATTTTGAAAAATAGTTTTGAAATTAACCAAAACTGTTTGAAGCGTGATTTTTTTTTTTTAGCTTACCACAAACTATTCGAAAACTTAGTTTTAAGTTAACCAAAAACTTTTAAAACCTGGTTTGGAAACATGCATTCTTTGCATTAATGCATTTCAAACGATCAAATTTCCTTTTCGAGGAATTATTTGAACAAAATGCTTGCAATCTTTCAAGAAGTGCTTGAAATGATCGTTTGGAAGACCTTCATTAGAAAAGATTTATCTCAATCTATGAGCTTGGTCTTTTCTCTATTTGATTGAAATGGAACTTGTCTAATATCCCTCAATTTTATCTCTCTTAACCAATCCTTAGGTATTCGGAGATGTTCGCAATGTATACAATCTAATTGATCCGATAAGGTCTTTCAAAAGGTTGTAATATTAGCTTGGTCAATGGCTATTCAAAGAATAGGCATTTTGAGGTCAAGAAAGAGGATTTCATCATATCTGACTTTGGATCTACAAGTTAAGAACCTCGAGGACATGACAAGATATTATTGCGTATACTTCTTTGAGTTATGACTTCTTGTTATAAAGTCATGTTTCTACTTTCAACATCCCAATCTGAAGAGTCTTTGAAGAGAGGTTATATTGTTGGTATTGGATAGGCTCAAAAGGCTCATTTGTTTGAATTTAGGGTTTTTATGAAATTAGTGATCTTCTTGGCATCACCACCCTTTTTCTCTTTTTTTCACTAGGGATCTTTCTTTTATGAACATCAGAGTCCCCTAGACATTCATTACAATCTCTTTTTTTTTTTGCTCATTCTCACTTATTGTGATCTATGATCTCTCGTGATTTTGGGTTTGATTTGTCATGATTTTTTTGTCATTTTGAGCTTTCTTTTGAACTCTCTTTCCTTTTCATTTTTCTTGGGCATTTAGCTTTGCTTTTATCAAGCACACTACTTTTTTATGCCCCTGATTCTTTTGCCTTTGACCTTTTTGAATTATAAGGACTTTGTGTCATCCCTTTTGTTTATTATCTATTAAAGTGGATCATATGCTCATGCTCCAGTGTGAAGAGATGATGATCAATTTAGGGTTCTGAAATGAATATTCATGCTTAATTGGGCTTTGTCAAAGGTAATGTGTTTGGATATAAGAAATGAAGTGCTCTTCTTCCTCTTGAGATGTCTTGAGCTCTCATATGACTTCATCTGAAGTTATCACAGAAAGATTGATGCAAGAGTATGCAATAAAATCTTTATTAATCCTATTTTCCATAGCTGTCAATCACAAACCTCCTGATTTGCCTCAATGTGGGGTAATTCTTAACAGGGTTGTTTTTGAAAAACTTCTCCACTGTTTTGGCTCAAATTTGGTTTGCAAGGGATAAGCATGTGTTTGGGATGGTGAAATGACTGCCTTTCATCATTTCAATCTATGTAATTATTGCGAACATCCCTTATTTTCTTCAGATGAGTTTTTTCTCACTCACTCCTTTACTTTGGTTTTGAGTGTACAGGGGACGTGTTTGGACACGGCTTACCTTTCATCATTTGAAGGTCTTTCCATTCGATTTGATCTAAACTTTTTCTTTGAAATTTTCAAAGCCTTTTGTCAAATTATCCCTTTTAGGGAATTTTGATACTTAATGCATTCTCAAAGAAAGCGTGTTTCAAAATTTTTGATGAAAACATTTCTGAGGTATTTTTCTTTCAAAATAATGTGTTTTGTTTTGCTTAGCCTTAGAGTCATTTCGCTTGGGGAAGAAAAAGTTCGATTTTCTCTTAGAAAGGTAACTTCTTTAACATATGTACTCATGATTTAGGGATACCTGTCTGATCAACTTACCAAGATTCTTCTTTTTTGCATGTTTTTGCTTTGATTTTACTGGGGACTCTTCTTTTATTACTCCCTTTTTTTTTGTCTCCTTGAGGATGATAAAAAGAAAAGTACATTAGGGAATATCAATGGAAAATTGAATTGGAAATAATACTTCCTTCTATTATATGACAACTTTATTGGAATTTTTGAAATCATTGACTGGTTCGGACTCCTTTTACTTTCTTATACAAAACAGATAAACATGTTCATGAAATGCATGGTATGCATGATATGCATGATATTGCACATGTTCTAAAGTAACCCAAATCTCTTCTTGAATGTTCGTCTTTATTTCATGGATAGAAAATCTTGACAGCATCTGCATTTACAGGATAGGCCAATTCTATTCCTGCCATATCTACAAGAATCAATGCTCCTCCAAGAAGAACTTTCTTGATAATGTATGGACCCTCATAATTCAGAATGAATTTGCCACGAGGATCTGAATTATTGAAGATGATTTTCTTCACTACTAAATCTTTTGCTTTGAAATGCCTTGATTTCACTTTTTGGTTAAAGGATTTAGCCACTCTTCTCTGATAGGCTTGTCCATGGCATATAGCTCTTAATCTTTTTTCATCAATCATGTTGAGTTATTCATATCTTTGTTAAATCCACTCAGCTTCTAAAAGCTTCAATTGAGATAACATCCTTAATGAAAGAATTTCTACTTCTACAGGAAACATTGCTTCCATTCCATAAACCAGGGAAAACGGGGTTGCTCCAATTGATGTTCGAATTAAAATTTGGTATGCCATCAGAGCATATGGTAACCTTTCGTGCCAATCACGATAATTTTCATCTGTCTTAGTCAATATCTTCTTGATATTCTCATTTGCCGCTTCAACTGCTCTATTCATTTGTGGATGATATGGGAATGAGTTCAGATGTCGGATGTGGAAGTGTTCAAGTAAATCATCCACAATCTTGTTGTTTAGATTTGAGCTGTTTTCCGTAATTATTATTTATGGAACCTAATACCTAGCAATGATGTCCCGCCTAATGAATCTTGCAACATTCTTGACAATAACATTCATGTAAGAGTTTGCTTCAATCCATTTAGTGAAATAGTCAATAGCGACCAGGATAAACCAGTGCCCATTTGAGGCCTTCGGGTTGATTAGACCAATCAAATCAATGTCCCACATTGAAAATGGCCATGGCTCGAACATTATTTGTAGCTCATTTGGCGAAGCATTAAGGACCTGTTTGGTTCATCTTTGGGAAGGGGCTTTGGGCCTCGAAAGCCCCTTTCCAAAATACTGAAGTGTTTGATTTAGCATTTGGCCTAGTATTGGCCAAATGCTAGCATTCCAAATGCTGAAAGCCCAAGGCTGGTCTGGACCAACCTTGGGCTTTCAGCATTCCACGAATGCTACTGTTCACTTTTTTTTTTAGGGTTTGAAGCTGTTCATCTTCTTCAGGCAAGCGAAGGCGGCTGGCGAGGGTGGCCGACGAGGGAGAAGGGCCAGTGAGGTCGCCTGGGGTCAGGCGACCCCCGGCGTGCCAGATCCGCCGCCGCCGGCGGTCGCCCGAGCCCAGGCGACCCTCAGCGGGGGTTGCACAGCTACCTGGGTCGCGCGATCCCAGGCGACCGTCACCTAAGGTCGCGCGACCCCAGGCAACGGTCGCCTGGGTCGTACGACCCCCACCGAGGGTCGCCTGGCCTTGGGCGACCGCCGGTGGCGGCGGATCTGGCTCGCCGAGGGTCGCCTGACCTCGGGCTCCGGCGGCCGGCTCCGGCGATGGGTAAGTTTTGTTTTTTTTTAATAAATAAGATAATTCTCAAAGTCCATTTGCAAAAAAAATTTAGCAAGCACTATATTTTGGCCAAAGTAGCTTTACAAAATATTTTTACTAAACACCATTTGTCTTTCTCTAATGGGCTTTCACCCAAAGGTATTTGCATTTTCCCAAGTAGCATTTTCAAAGTTAAACCAAACAGGCCCTAATTCTATCTCTATAAACTTGATATTGATGATAACATCTTACGTGTTGGATGTAATCTGTTTCCATTGTCATCCAATAATATCCCAATTTCATAATCTTTCGGGCTAGAAGGTGTCCATTCATGTGTGATCCACATTCACCTTCATGAATTTCTTTCATGATCTGTTTAGTTTCTGTAGCATCCACGCATCCTAGTAAGGTTGAATCAAATGATTTCTTGTAGAGGGTTTGACTACTGAGGAAGAATTTATTGGCTATCTTCCTTATAAATTTCCTATCACCTAGTTGGCTTCCTTCAGGAAATTCTCTTGATTGAAGATACCTTTTGATATGATGATACCATGGTTCGTTGTCAAACTCTGCTTGGACCAACATGCAATGAGCTGGTTGTTCAAGAATATTAATTCTTAATGGTTTTATATCCATACCATCTTCAGCTTGTAGTAAGGATGACAAAGTTGTAAGAGTATCTGCAAAATGATTCTAAGCTCTTGAGAGATAATCGAATGTTACTTCTTCGAAGTTTTCTATCATCTCTTTTAAATATTTGTGATAAGGAATTAGTTTGGCATCTCAAGTTTACCATTCACAAGTTGTTTGCAATATAATGAGTATAGAATCTTCATATATTTGCAACCTCTTTACCTTCATTGAAAGGGCTAATTGTAAGCCAATAATACATGCTCTATATTCAGCGACGTTATTGGTGCATGGAAATACTAATTTCACAAATACCGGATAGTCTTGGCCTTATGGGGAGATCAGTACTGCCCCAGTTCCTGATTCAAATAAATTGGTTGCCCTATAAAAATACATGGTCTATTTATTATCGATCAATGTCAATATATGACCATCAAGTTATCCTTCAGGATTGGTAATATTATGCGAATTTTCTGTCAATTTGTCTGCTATTGCTCGTCCTTTGATGGACTTTTAGGATGAACTTCTGATGTCAAATTCTGATAATAAGACTTGCCACTTTGCTAATTTCCCGACCAACGAGGATTTCTCAAGAAGGTATTTGATCAGATCATTCTCAGTTACTAGCAAAATTTGATGATGGAGAGTGTATTGCCTTAATCTATGTAATACCCAAATCGATGCAACACACGTCTTTTCGACTGCCAAGTAATTCATTTTTGATGTCGTGAACTTCTTGCTCAAGTAATAAATGGCTTGTTCTTTACCATCATTTGGTCTTCTTTGTACAAGCGCAGCTCCTAATGACTCATAGTGAATCGTCAAATATAAGATCAGCGGAATCCTAGGGATTGGTGGTACCAACACTGGTGTGCACACTAAATATTCTTTGATCTTGTCAAAGGCTTGTTGACATTCTACATCCCACTTCACTTTAGCATTTTTCTTCAACAATTTGAAGAATGGTTTAGTAATCTCAGAAAGCAGATAGATGAAACGGGCAATGTAATTTGATCGCCCTAATAAGCTTCTCACTTCTTTTAACGTAGAAGGAGTCTTTAAGTCGTATATTACCTTGATTTTGGAGGGATCTATTTCGATGCCCCTACTACTGATCACAAATCCTAGCAATTTGCCAGATTTTGCCCCAAATACACACTTGTTAGGATTTAGTCGCAACTTGTATTTTCTGAGTCTTTCAAATAACTTGCGAAGCACCTCAACATGATCTTCTCCTTGTTTGGATTTTGCGATCATGTTATCCACATATACCTCAATTTCTTTGTGCATTATGTCATGGAACAAAGTTACCATTACCCTTTGATATGTAGCACCAGCATTTTTCAAACCGAAAGGCATTACCTTATAACAAAATGTGCCCCATGGTGTTATGAAGGATGTCTTCACCTTATCCTCTTTCTTCATGAGGATTTGATTATATCCTGAGAAACCATCCATGAATGAAAATGTTTCCAACCCAGTAGTGCTATCCACTAATACATCGATATGTGGAAGTGAGAAATCATCATTAGGGCTTATTTTATTTAGATCATGATAATCAACGCACACTCGTACTCAACTATCTTTCTTCATTACAGGTATTATGTTGGCAACCCATTCTAGATATGATATTACTTCAATGAAACCGACTTTGAGCAATTTCATCACTTCTTCTTTTATTTTCTTTGCCAAGCCCGGCTTCATTCTCCTCAATTTTTGCTTCTTTGGTGGAATACTTGGATCGATTGGCAAAGCATATACGACTATGCTCGGATCAAGACCTGGCATGTCAGCATAATAATATATCTTGATATTCTCTGAGCAAATCTGTGATTCTTTCTGCTTCTGCTGAGGGAAGACTTTCTCCAATTTTAACTTCTTTGGGATTCTCTTTATCGACCAGATTAATAGTAATCGTTTTCTCTAATGTGAGTAGCTTTGATTCTTCATGACGAATCCATTCCTTTTTGACCCATTCCTTATCTTCGTTATCTTTTTCAATATCACAAGCGATCTCCTCGGAAAGATTTGGGTTACATAAAAACCTGTTATAGAAATACGAATGCTCATGCCTGACATGTAACAAATATGATTAGTAATTTTATATGAAGTAACGCACGTGGTCCTATGAAAAACCTTTTGAAAATTCATTTTAAAATTTATTTTGAAAGAATATAAAGATAGAGCTAGTCCTCATATCATTGGACTTCCTTGCTCTTAAAATCATTTTCGCAATGAGTAGTAATATAGAAACCCAAAGCCTCAAGCCTCACGAATGAGAATAATGTTCATCATAGGTTTGGTTTTGTTTCTACATGTCTTTAACAAAACATTTGACAACTTTTATTGAATTGAAAAATGTGATCAAATCTATATCGATAGGAATGGTAATTGCAACTGAACTGAAATTGCAAATGAAATCACAAGAAATTTAAAATTGTAATCAACAAAATGTAATGGAAAAGGTTAATAGCAAAAGTTCAAGAGAATATTCCTACTCCAGTGCGCGGTATCTTCTGCCTCAGTTATGATAACATTGATGGTAGTCTCTTCGACTAAACCAGGCAGAACCGATTCTTCCATTGCATCTAAGTTTTCTTCTTAAAGTAATTTGGAAGGTCCAGGAAAAGTTTTCTTGATGTGGATTTGATGATAGGGAAGCTCTTTAGCTTTGCCTTTCCATATGAATAGATTAATGATGCGATCACCTTGGCTTCTGTAGCCTCCATGGTTCTTTGGACCTTGGCCTTGGCCTCCATGGTAATCTTTAGAGCTATCTGGAATAAAACTACTCCGTGTTTCATTCTTGTAGCAAGCGAAGTGATAGGTTCTTTGATTCCTTGGGATTTAGATCCAAGACCATTACCGAGAGTAAATCTATACTGGTATAACACCCTTCCAGACATAATGGATGATGATGAGAACTCTGGGTATTTTATAATGTAACCGGCAGGGATTTACATCATTGAGATCATTTCAAAGGAATGATAGCTTGGTTCTTCTTTCACTTCGGTTTCGATATACGGTATTACACTTTCTTTGTAAGTGGTGAAATCCATCTCCCCGTGTACAGTAATCATCTTACCATTAATGACGAACCTAACCTTCTAATAGAGGCTTGAAGGAATAGCACCGGTCATATGAATCCAAGGTCTTCCGAGTAACAAGTTGAAAGTCTTCGGAATATCCACCACTTGGAAGTCAATTAGGAAAGGCACAGGGTTCACCTCGAGCTCGATATCGCCAATAACATCTTTTTTCATTTCATCACACGAACGCACAATTACCTTAGACGGTTTGATGAGCTTTTCACTAATTCCCAAGCGATGCAGTGTACTTAATTGACACAAATTAAGTACGGAACCATTATTGATCAACACACGTGACACCTCTTTGCCTCGGTATTTGACGGCAATATGTAGAGCCTTATTATGGGAATGCCCGTCAATTGGAAAATCTTCATCGGAGAAAGCAATTTAATCTTTCAGAAGAACAGTGCCAACAAAGTCTTCTAATTGTACTTCATTAATTGTCTCCGAAACATGCACTTCATTGAGAAGTTTTATAAGCACCATTTTGTGGCTTTCTGAAGTTTTGAAGAGATCTAATAGAGAAATCTGTGCCGACATCTTCCTTAACTGTTCAATTACCTCAAATTCGCTCATCTTCATGATTGAAAGCAATTGTTTGATATCTTCTTTGGTTACTCCCTTCTTTTCGTGCTCACCTTCTTTTAGGACATTGATCTCCCTGATCAGATTATTGCATCAACTTCTTTAGGAGAGTAATCCCAAGGTACACACTTAGTATCAAACTTTTCTTTTGGAGGGAGAGTGATAATCACAGGCTGTGTTTCTTCTCCTTCAATCCTTAGTTGATCAATGGAAAGTTGGATAGTGATTGGTTCGACAGGACCTTCCTCCTCTTTGTATTTATCAATCTCATCAAGCTTGATCAGAAATGGGGTAATCATGGATACCATGTTTCTATTAGCTTTGTCAGCATCCATTCCACCCCAGCCAGCAGGTGTGATCATTTCCTTCTTGAATGCCCACGGATGAGGTGTATATTTGACACGGTAATTATACCGATCACTATATTGATCCAGAAAATCAACAACTTCACCTTGTTTTCGTGCTTTACGAGCAAATCGCCTATCACCTCAGCGAATCTTTTTCTTCTTTTTCTTTTCTCTGTCTTCATTTTCTTTGAGATATAATTAGCTAATTGGGCCCTCATCCATACCATCCCATCCATCCGGTAGAATGTCTTCATTTTTAAACCCTTATGGTGGTGGAATATATTTGACACGGTAATTGTATTTACCGCTATCTTGACCAATTAAGTCTACGATTTCACCTTCTCTGGATGATTTTTGGGTGAAATGTCTTTCCCCTTGTCAGACTTTTTCTTTCTCCTTTTTATCCTCATCTGTTTCATCTGGGAGTATTTCCTTCTTAGATAGGGCTTTCTCCTCAAGAATGATTTCGTTATCCATGCCACTTTAGCCATCAGGTACAATTACTTCATTTTTGAATGCTCATGGCGGTGGAGTATATTTCACTTGGAAATTATATTTTCCGGAGTCTTTTCCCAAGTTGTTTACAATCTTGTCTTTTAGGAGTGCTTCTTGACGAAAGCAGGCATCTCCTAATCGAGAAACTTTAATCTTGACCTCATATTCATCTTCATTGTCAGACTTGATCATCGTTTCTTCATCCTTGATCATGTTTACTATATTGTGCTCAAGAAGAGGATTCTGAGGTACATTTGGCTCGGGCTCTTAGAAGTTCAATATTTTCTTGTCAATGAGCTGTTGAACCTTATACCTTAAAGTGAGACAATTATCTACCTCCTTTCTCTCATGTGATAGGTACAGGTTTTTGATTCATCGTACCAAGAAAATCCTGCAGGATTATCCCTCGGTACTTATTTGGCCACCAAATGCCTTTCTAGAAGCATTGATAATAGCTTTGATAGGAATCGGGGCAACGGTGTGTATTGCCTCATGGGCCTTTTATTTGGCTCGAACTGCCTTGGGTTTTTTTAAGCGATATTCGATTACTTTGGAAATGATGCTTGATGAGTATTTGAGCTAGACACCATAGCCACTTCTCGAATGGGCTCTTTGTCTTTTTTCCCGGGGTAAGGCATTCGTGCTGCTTTTTTTGAGCCTTTTTCTCTTTCAATCCCCATTCAATTCTCTCACCCACTTTTACCAAGATAGTAAATGTTTGACAGTATGATATATGAAGCTTGTCATAATACTCAATTAGCAATGATTTTAGAAAGAGCTCAATGAGCTCATCTTCACTTATGACAGGCTTTACTTGTGAGGCAATAACTTTTCATCTCTGAGCATAGGCTCTGAACCCTTTATTCTTCCATTTCTCGGTTCTGATGAGATCTTCTCTAGTTGAGAGTACTTTAACATTAAACTTGTACTGGCAAATAAATTCTCCTGCCAAATGGTCTTATTCAGTGAAGTCTTCTATGTCGCGGGCGGTGTACCATGCGAAGGCCGCTCCTCTCAAACTATCTTGAAATATACTAATAAGAAGTGGCGTGTTATCTGAATATCTCGCCATCTTAAGGAGATAATACTTCAAATGGCTTTTAGGACAACCAGTGCCATTATACTTGCTCAAAAACTCTGGTTCTTTATAATTTTCTAGAACAACCACCTTCGCATACAACGAGAACTTGTCGAACTTTTAAAGTGCATAGCCTTGACTTGCTAAGCATTCTTCAATTTTGGCCTGTCTCTTGGCCTCTTCTTCACCTTTTGTTTTGGATGTCTTCTTGATTTGATCATCCTCTTTCAAATTTACCACCTCAGACATAGTGTTTGGAGGATTTTCTTGAACTGGTTCTTTGTTTTTGACTTGTTCTTTAGTTGGTGTTTCAGTAGTGTTTAAAGTTCCCGCATTTGGAGTAGTAAGACATTGTGCACGGAATGTAAAAATAAAAGCCTTCATTTCTGCCATCATTGTGGCCATTTGGGTCATTTGATTCTTGACTTCAGCTAATCGAGCATGGATTTCTTCTTCCGCCATTCTAACTTGTAAGCGAGTCCGAGATCTTTTACCTTCTGTTGCTAAACAATCTATCTCGTAAAAAAACTCGATATTAGCATGGTAAAATGATCATGAAACCCTACATACCTTTTTAATCGTATGATTTCATGAGATTGTCAAGGATAAGAAATTTCATATAAGCCTTAACTTTGTATAAAATTCTTCATCAATGTCTTTCTCAAGGAATCATATAATTCAAATAATTGTAATCCATGGTGATTTCTTTATGTTTGGAAATCATGTTCTAAAATTAGCTATGCATGTTTAGAAAGTGATCAACTCATCATTGCATATAAAATTTGAAATTGTTTAACATCGCGATTTTAAACTCAAATGGGAATCTAAATCATTCAATCCTAGGCTTCTTGTTAGCTAAAGTACCTTCTGCCTTTTGGTATTCCTCCCATTCCTTAACTTGAGATTCCCATTTTTCGATATCGATCACGACCTCTTTAGGAATGTAAGGTTCCACTCAAGGCATACTTGGAACAATGTATTCTGGGACATATTCATCTATAGGATCCGGTACAACGCTCAATGGGACGTATGGCTCGACATCAATTGGACACTTATTTTCTATTCATTTGATATATTCTTTGGAGGCCATGCGAATCTTCATATCTTCTTCCAAGCTTTTTGGCCACTCGATTATTTGTTCAAGTTGGTTATCCAAAGATAGGATGATCTTATGAATTTTGGCTTGAAGGATATTCTTCTCCTTTTCGGGTATAGTTCCACTTGGGATGTCAAAGGCGAACTTTTCGGGATTCCATACCAGTGGTACTTGCTAAAATATCCCGAATTGTCTAATAACCCTTAGAGGGCAATAAGCTGCTCCTCCACTCAAACCAAGTAATGGTACTGCATTCCCTTCTCGACTTGTGATCTTCGCCTTGTTAATCTTTGGCCAATTGATCCGTCATTAGATTTGATCAGGAGTTAGGGCTCTAATGAAACTGGCCCAATCTAAGAAAGATTGTTTCGGTAATTTGTTTTGGAGATGAATATATCGTTCAATTGGATTTATCGTTGAACAAATTTTGCGAATGTTCATGAAATGACACCATGGTCGAATGTGTGAGATGAACCATAATGACAAAAGGCCAGTAGAAGCTTGAAAGATGCCCCTCCCACAATTTTCATATGTGTTTAAGGAAATGACAGTTTGGGTAAGAAGCATATTAGAAAAGTCTCACTTAAGACATGCTTGTCTTGCGATCATAGTGACTAAAGGGTCTAATCCTGTTTTAGAAATGAGAAATAAAATAAAGCCAAAGAAAACTATAATGAATACCCGGGCTGAAGTGTTTTCCATTTCCCTAGGAAGTTCTGAAAATTTGTCTACTAGGAAGGATAATGGAAATCTACCTATGTTTGATTTGATTAGCTTTTCGATTTTAGAAGTTTTGAGGTTAAGGAATTCAGCTAAAAGGCTCACAGGATTAAGTTCAACGGGTGACTTTACGACCCTAGGCTTAAAATTAATTCCAATGGCGGCTTGATATTCTTCTAATGTTGATACCAATTCATGTTCTCCAAGTTAGAATGTAGCGGTGGAAACCTCCCAAAAATGCGCCAAAGCTTGGACTAAGCTGACTTGATGTTATACATGCATAAGCTCGAGAAGGTATCCAAGCCTTTCTTGGTCATAAGTTTGGTTATTCTTGGACATGCCTTTCCACCAAGCAACGAGCTCCCTCCGAGGAATGGGAATTACTTGGATGTCTAGTGTTCCCATTAAGCCTAATCATGCACAAAAATTTGTTATTAATCACCATGGATTACGAATCAATTTTAATGTCTCCATTTCAATCATATGTCCTTTTGAGGTAAAACGGAGGTAAAATACACTTGCATGCCAGAAAGTAATACAAATGTCATTTTGAGTTCGTTTAGACTTTAAAAGAACATATAGTTAAGATCATGGACAAATTCAATATGTGATGTAAATGCCCATTCTATCATACTCCATTCAGACAATAAAGTTCTAAACTATGGTTTACAACTTCGAATACATTGAAATGAACGAATAAGCACTTGTATTACATGGAAAATCCACCATGGACCTATACATTTCATCTAAAAATGAAAAAATGGTCAAATAGAGTATGACACCCTAATCACGTATTCTAATATGAAAGGACATTTAGACCAAGCATTGAATGTCATTTAGGCATTTTTTTTTAAATGTGTCAACTAACATGCATAATTGTAAAAAAATGGAATGGAACAATACTTACTTACCAGGATATTTTTGTTTAGTTTTAGGTATACCAACCACAGAGATAAACGAATGCAACCAGTGAAGTTTTGGTGCCTAAAAGGGTAGGATATGCTAAAGGTTCAAGGTTACCACCTTAATGGACAAAGGATTCCATTCCAATAGATAATCGGCCCAAAGTAATGGAATATTATTCCATCTCGATGATCAGTATTGCATTTAAATGATCCCATGAATAATCGGCTCATAGTTTCGCCTAAACACATACCTCCTAAGGGTAATCCTAAATGTAGCCGGAGTTAGGCCACGGGTGGTGTGTGCTAATAGTGTAGTGCTAAAATAATTTAAAAATATGTATAGTAATTAATGACCAAACAACACTTCTAAAATTCATTCAAACCACATTCAATCCCAACACCATCCTGCAAAACAAAGGTTAGCAAAGACTACTCCCCTTACACCACCAGCCTGCAAAATCATTTAACACTATTATTAACGAGACATACCTAGGATCCTTACAAGCATAAAATACATGTGTATCATTCTATCTAGGCCTAAGTCCACTTAAAAAGGTAAGTCCCCAGTGGAGTCGCCAAGCCTGTTGCACTGCGCTTTTTCTGGACTTTCAGAGTTTGCGCAATAAGGAGGTATTTCCATATAAGGGTCTCTCCCAAACCATACCTCACATGATAGCAGATGGTAATTTCCTATTTAGTCTAAGTTTTTGATTTTGGAGTCGCCACTAGTCATTGTTGGTAGATAGACTAGAAACCTAATCGGGGTACGGGAGAAATACCATGATTCTACAAACAAGAGATTCTGAGTATGGGGACTCGGTTATGTTAATAATCCCAAATGAGGATCCCTAACGCCCTTTCGGTACCTAAGAACGATACAATGTCTAACGTGTCATGCAAATTACCGAGACTTACCCACTAATTCTATCTATTCTAATCGCGAGAAAATCAATCAAGAATTAAATGCACAATCAATGTCAATCAAATCAATCAATCCTAAATGGTCTCTAAAAATGAAAATCAATCAACACATCCAAACCTTAATGAAGCCCTAGAAGCTTATTTATTTCATGATTTGTATTTTTTTAGGGTTTTAGGGTTTTTTAAGGGTTATAACCCCTGAATTTGAGATTTTCTAAAAATGCCACTTGGGCATTTCCAAAAATTTAAATTTCACTTTCTAAGATTAGCCACAGTGTTTTTGAACCATTCTGTGAATTTTTGAAATTTTTGATTTTTTTTTTGGAAATTGAATTTCTGAGAATTTCATTAACCGAGAATTGATTTTTATGATTTTTTTTTAAAATTTTTTATGAATTTTCCAATTTTTTTAGATTTTCTGAATTTTTTACATTTTTTAATTTTTTTCATTTGTATTTTTAGAATTTTCTGAATTTTTTGAAAATTTTTGAATTTTTATGAAGTTTCTAATTTTTTTATTTTTTGTGAATTTCCTATTTTTCATAATTTTTTTGATTTTCCAAAATTTTTCTGAATTTTTTATTTTTTATGAATTTATTTGAATTACTTTTAGTATTTTTTCATTTTTTTTAGATTTTTTAATTATTTTTTAAATTTTCCCGTCGGGAAATGAACTAGACCGGTCCGATTCAACCCGGCTCGGCTTGACCAAATTGGACCTCACCGGCAACGGCGCCGATCGTCTCCTCCGGCGAGAAGAAGCGCCGAAATGGCGTCGTTTCCATGGAATTTCATTGGGGCATTTCCATGAGCACCTCGTGTGCATAGTTCTGTATTAAGCATTTTCGAGGCCGTTGGTTTGAGCTCGTTTTCAGCAACCTTCCGGTGAATTTGTTGCCATTCCAATTGATCCATGATAAGGTCCATATTACCTACTACCGATCTAGCCTAACCGGAGTGTCGTCGAACCTCCGCCGGCCGGCAAAATCTAATTTCAAAAAACCATTAATCTTCACTGGCGAAAACTTGCATTTTTCAGAGCCTAAATGACTATCTTAGTCGCCCTAGCCATCTAAATCGCTCAAAACAAGTATCAAATCATCACAAAAGATAAAGGAACACTAACTTAACTGGCCTATGGCCACAATGATGCTCCGGCAACGTTATCCGAGCTCCAGCGAGATGGTTCATGGGGGTGACCAACTCGGTTTATGCGTTTTTAATGCCCGAAATGCAATCAAACAACACAAAAAATGATTAGAAACAAGTTTTGAACATCTTAAAATACAAAACCATGATCAGAACGATATGAATGATAAGGTTGAATCAAATTGTATTTTCTGGAATTCTGGAAAAATCATGACTATGAGCGATGTTTACCTTCTTCGTTTGATGATCAGAAGAAATCGTCGAACTGATCCGCGCCTATAAAGTTGTTCCTTGACACTTGAACTTCGACCTGGTAGTCTTGGATTCGTCGGAAGAGCTGTGGATTTGCCGATTGAGCAGGAATTTTAGGGCCTCACGATCAGTTCTTTACTGATCAACAGAGGAGGAGGTCCTCCTTGAACGATCAATTCGCCGGCACTGTTCCGTTCACCGGCACTAGACACTCGATCAGGGGACCTCAACTCCCTATTCTCTCTCTAGATTTTCTTTGTTTTCGCGTTGTTTCTCTCTCCTCTCTCTCTCTAGCATTTCGTCGAACAACTTCCTCTTTTGTTCAGTTTTTTTATTCCCTTTTTGTTCATTGACCCAAAGTTCATTAGAACCGACTTCCAATCAGTTGGATTGATTCCTGGGCGCCAGCCGGAGAATCTCCAGCTGGCCAACTCGATTAAAACGTGCTAATTTGATTGGAGAAGGTCGGCAAAGTCGCAAGGCTAAAGATATTTTTCTGGGTTTAATGGGCATTCTAGGTAAACCAGGTGAAGAAGGTGACCGACCCGGGTCGGGTCGAGTTGGGTTGACCTGGCCGACCCGACAGACCCGGATTGGTCTAAATTCACAAATTCGACATGATTTTAAACCAAATTTTCAAATTTAAACCCAAAATTGAATTCCTCATCATATTTTGAACCCAAATATATGATTTTCCCCAATTTTTGTCATAATCATGTCCAAGATTTTCACATTTTTGTATTCGGGTTATTAGGGTTTTATTCAATTCGATGTCTTAATGTCCTAATTAGGAAAAATTGATGCCAAAATTGAATTACCCACGTATGATTAACCCTAGAAATGGTGGTCTCATGGTTCAACAATTTTATTTTGGGCACGATTCCCAATTTGGACTCAAAATTTCTAGTTTTTTAATTGAATTTTGGGGTTTCTGATTTCTTTGACAAATTGAGCAATTGGACCAACAATTATGTAATTCAAGGTCCCAGAATCATTTGTTGTGAAGATACTATGGCTTAAAAATGACTAGAAAAGATTTAATTGCATTTTTTGGTCAATTCGGGTTTGATTTTGCTCAATTTTGGGAAAAACATATACCCGATTGAGATTTTTCAAATTAATGATGTATTAATGAAATCAGATTTAAAAGAAGACTAATGACTATTTTTATTGAATTTTCTAATTCCATTTGCTATTTTTCTTGATTTTCTCACTTATTTTGACTAAAAGAAATTAAGAAAAAATGCAGGAAAATGCTAAAAAATTTATTTTTGGTTTATAAGTAGGTTTCTAGGCTTGGTCAAGATTCGTAGTCCTAATTTTGAGATTTTTGAAAATATATATGAAAAAATGAGCTAAAAATTAGGTGTCAACGGTAACAAATTTATCCTAAACTAGTTTTTTGATGATAAAAACCCAAACTACATTTATGACAAATTTATCTCAACCTAATTTTTTACCATAAAAAATTCCAAACCAGTACATTTATGACGAATTTATACTCCATTAAATTGGATAAATACCACAAAAAATACAAATCGGTACACTTGTGATAAACAAAGGGTAAAATTCGAAAATAATACACCCATGAACTACCATATGTCATCCAACTAAAAAATTTAATAGTAAAATTTAACGGAACTAACGGAGGGTAAAATTATCACAGGTACACTAGTTTGAGGTTTTTGATAGTCAAAAATTAGTTTGGAGTAAATTTGTCACAGGTGTACCAGTTTAAGGTTTTTCATTGTATTAACCTTATAAAGAAAGCTTTATCACTTTTAGTATTATCCAAAGTAGGCATTGGAAAGACTCACAAGAGTTAGAAGGACATTGATAGAGGGTGAACAAGCCTTGGTCATTAACCTTCTTGGGAAGACAAATGGATAGTAGTTCGTAATGTGATTTCCAATGGGCAGCTTGGATAAAATCACCGGATTGCTGATAAAAGCAGCTATTTATATCAATCGTGATGAACACGTTTAGTACGTGCTTATGCAATTTGGATAAGAAGACTTAGATAATCCTTTGACAAATTTTATAAGTTGAAAGGATTTAAGAGCTATCTTCAGGATTGGAAATCCGGGAAAGAAGAATTCAAATCATTTATTACATATTTTTGTGGTACGAACAACTGGCATGAGTAGCTGATTCTATATGGGAAAAACTTACAATTGCCAAAAGATTTGATTGTTTGTGCGAACAGACCTTTAGTGATTGTGTCCATAATTTCCAAAAGGTATATTGATCCTCTTGAAGACTCTCCAGCGGCTGATTTGGAGGTTAAAGACTATATAAGATAATCAACACAAGCTGAAGGAAACATGTGAAATCGAACCAGCCACAAATATTGACATGGTCTTATTCTCTCTATTCACAACAGGTGTGATTTTATTCACTTTGTGTTTTACTCTTTTGAGAGTTGACATTACTCATTGTAATCTATAGTTTGTGGACTGTACAAGTGTGTGAGTGGTGCTTATTTATTGATAGCTGGATCTGTCAGCACATGCTTCATTGTGACTACTCACGAGATTATTGGTAGATCTAGACCTTGTTGGAGGGTGTTAGTCTGTGAGAGTGGACATAAACTTGATCTAAGCCGAATCCCTATAAGATCTACATATATCGTCTCATATCTCTTTTCTCATTTCATTTTGTATCTAATACAAGCATCTTACATTTGATATTATCAATATGTTCTTGCATATATAAACTTCACTTGAGTTTTACTGAGAAAAATTGTTAAGTTTTGTAAATTAGGTTTGAAATCTTCTCTTAACGAGTAATTGCTGAAAGAATCACTTCAATGCATTTTTTAGACTCAAGATAAACAATCAAAAGTTTGTCAACTTCAAAACACACAAGGAGTTTTTCTCAGCAAAGTGAAAGCTTTAAAATTATTTTCCTAATTGTGATGTGAACACTAGGCTTTTTTATTCGGAGTGCAATTGGCATGTGTTCAACCAATCTTGATGGACACTTTACACATGAATTGATGTAATAATAACTATAATAATATAGATTCTTTTTACGTACACTAGTAGTGTTAATTTATTTTTGTACATTTACCGTTGGATTGATGACATGCAAATGAATTCAGCTATTCAACTATTTCCAAATACACATGTCATCCACGCAACAATGAATATGTAAAGAGTTCTTTCCAGTTACAATGGTCCATGTTGACACCTATTTTTAATTGCCCAATTAGATTAATTATGCAAAAATTATGAATTAAATTTTTAATTCCTAAAACAAACAAAAAAACTTTCATTTAATTGCAATGCATATAGATATTAGACACATTTACATTAATATGGCCTACTAGAGTATATTTTCTTAATTAAAAAAACTCAAAAAATTATTTAAAAATTCAAAAAAATTCGGGTCGGCCCGGGTCGACCAGGCCCTTTTCTTTTTCCCCTCACGCGGGCCCAGCCCGCCCCCTTTTCTCTTCTTTTTCTTCTGCGCGAGCTGGGCCCGGCCCAACCCAGCCAGCTCCTCTTTCCCCCCCACTAGCCCAGCCTTTCTCCCTCTCTCCTCCTTCCTCCCTGGTCGCTGGGAGTAGCTGACCGCCGCTGGGACATGAGCGGGTTGTCCACTCCACCGCGCAAAACAGCCACAAAGTCAAGCCAGCAGGTAGGCCGGTGCAGTGCCATTAATGGAGAGGACTTCCGGGGTGGAGCATGTGGCCGCCGGCCACTATAAAGGCCGGTGAAGAGAGAGGAGAACGGGGATTCGGTTCTGGTGAAAAAAGAGGGCAGAGGAGGAGTTGGTTCGGTTCGGGACGGGACGAGCCGAGAGAGAGAGACCGACACATAAAGAGGGGGAAGAGGGAGTTCGACCAGAGGAGAAAAACAGGGGAGGAGTGACAGTGAGAAAGAGGGGGTAAGAGAGAGATCTGGAGAGAGATTTTGAGCGAGCCGAGTGCTATGTCGAGTGCGACAAGGTTCCCTGTGGCCACCTCACCGGAACCATGACCGGCGAGCGGTCGTCGCGCCCCTTTTCCGGCATCAAAGCCATGCGTGCTAGGTGTTTGTGAAAATGCCCGAGTGTCGAAAGAGAGCTCGGTTTTGAGAGAGGAGCCGAGAGAGAGCTAGAACGGAGACGGATTGAGTGAGACAGAGAGAAAGGGAGCTCCTCCGGCGACCGCTACGCTTGTGCCGTGACCAATAACCGCCAGACCTCGTCTCCAAGCCACTGCCGTGAGTCCCCTGTCAGTGCCCTGTTTTTCTTGGTCTCGGCCAAACGGGGCCAGGACTCGCCGACGTTCACTTGCACTAGGTTTCGAACGTCGGCGAGCCTTCCCTGGTTGTCGTGGCTCCTTTTTCGTTCTTTTTTGGCACGGATCCATGCCTTGAGCAACCCAGATCTCTCTTCCAGTTGGCACGTACCACCCGTTTGATGAAATGTTTGTGTTAGATCCATTTTTGTTTTCTCTGTTTCTAGCCGAGTCTTCGTCCCCATGTGCTGTTTCCCTTGATTTTTGGTCGCTCGTCGGTTTTTGCCGTTGTTTCGGGGCCATTTGCGGATCATCAACCCAGCCAAGCAGGGAAGCCAGAGCGTCGCCAGGGGTCTGGTCGATTCGGGTGAGGCGCAGAGTAGCCAGGCCCGGCGTCGAGGCAAGTCAAGCCGGCGGCGACACGGGCGGAGGAGCGGCACCTGGTTCGGATCACGGCGGCTAGGTGATGGTGGCTCTGGTGTCGAGCGTTGACGTGCGGCCACGACAGGTGAAGCGTCGCGAGTGCTAGGGTGTGGCCGCGGAAGAAGACAGAAACAGGAGAGAGTCGGGCCTGTGTACTTTTAATTCTTTTGTTTTAGTTTTGCTATACTGGGCTCATTCTCTGAGCCCAGTCCCGCGTGGACCCGGGCTGTCGCAACCGGATCGGTCCCGACCCGGGTCGGGAGTGGAGATCCGACCCGGGTCCGTTTATTTAATATAATATAATATAATAATATTAAATAATATTAATTAAAAAATATTTTAAAAATATAATTAAAAAACAAAAAGAATTATCTGTTTATTTATTTCTTTTAAAATTAGGAAATAGTTTAGAAACTAATATTTTTGAATATTTTTTCTAAATTATGTGAATTACTTGATTAATAATTTTGTTTAAATTGGATATGCCTATATAGGGCTATGTAGTAGGATTCTAGATGTTATTTTTATTACTGTTGTATATTTATTATATATGTTGTTTCCAATTAGAATATAATTGCATAAATTGCCATGTTTTGAATATTATTGCCTTAGTTAGGGTTAGAACTCGAGACTGCATATCTATCTTGATTACTAATCGTTAATGATTATGCACTCGCTCGATCAATTCACATGTTAGGAGAAATGTCCTAAAATCAATCCAAATTGCCTGACAAATATTTTTAGAATTGAACGGGGTAAACAGGTATCAAAAGGGCATTAGTTATCCAACTAATGTAACTAAGTCCCCGAACTCATTTAATCTCTAGTTCGTAGGAATAAGGTGATTCTCTCGTTACCATACTTGGGTTTCTAATTGACCCACCCAAAACCGATTAGTGATGAATTTTAGATAAAAATCATTTGCAGGTTAAAACCCTAAACCCTAAGTCACGATATAGTATGGGCTTGGGAGAAATTGAGTTAAGTCCCGAATTTAAACTTAGCACGTACCAGGCGAAACCCTCGTTTTTTGAAAATAAAATCAGAGGTCGGTCACGACAGTCGTAATAAACATCCTCACAATAAATAATTATTTGTTAACCAAACACATTAAAAAGATTATTGTACTTTTAATCTATTGATACAATAATATTCAAAATTTTGGGAAAACACGTTTAAAACATGGGAAACAAGTCTTAAAATGTGGCAGTGAGGTTCTAGAAGCTAATGACCGTAAAAAGGACATCCTAGGAGAGAATAAAGGCACGAACACTCAACCTAATTGCAAAATTTTAACTTATTTTATCCAAGTTCTTATTTCTTTTCTTTTATATTACCAAACTCTCGCTCTTGTGAATTTGATTTGTACTTATATTGCCAGGTTTTAGCTCTGAGTCATCTTGAAGTCTAATTATGTTCCTTTCTAGACTATGATCCTTTGATTAATAGAACAAGGACTAGCGCGTTTCTATCTTTGTGAATTGCGAGCTTCTTTCAATTGGAAGTCCTCGGAGAGGGCTAATAGATTGTTTGGCGAATTCTAGAGAAATAACTTAACAAAGAAATGTTTCAAGTTCTAATCCTTTTAATTACACCTAACACGAATAAGATAATACATAGAAAATTAGGCTTTCTTTAAATGAGTATTTAACAAGTGCATTAGAGACACTCATTGTTAAAGTATCACACATTGCATATCTAAATAGTTTATATAATCTTTATATACTTATGGTCTCCCTCTACCTATGAGATTATGCTTTTAGGTTTGACTTTCAACCATTATATTAGAGCCAGGTTTTGCCACAATTTTTTTCATACGTGCGGTCTCATGTTCATTAAATTACACGACATTCCTAATTCGGCTTATAGGTGAGAGGAGGTATTAAAATATCACACATCGCTTATCTATGGAATCTTTATACTCTTTATATATTTGTGGTCTCTCTAAATCTAAGTTTAAATTTAAGCTTTGAGTTAAACTTTTTAACACTTGCTCACAAAATCTTTTGATGAGTACCTTCGAATCAAGTCGTGAATACCTTATGCTTTGGTATTACTTATCCATTTCTACAGCAGACGCATCTACGCTACACACTGAGATTTGTCACGGTCGAGAGTGACGAACGGATCACCTTCTCCTTAAGATTGTGTACTTTGATGCCACACGACAATAAATGCGAAATGAGTGGACCTCTTCCAATTAATTATAAAATCACAAGTTACGATCAAGTGGAGTCCCACAAATTTGAATCTTTTTTTAGTTAATATGACGAAAAGCCCCAAACTGCTATACCTGTAATAATTTTATCATAAATTAATTTTTTTATCATAAAAAATCTTAAATTGACACACTTATGATAAATTTACCCTAAACTAATATTTTGATTACCAAAAACTCCGAACTGGTATATTTGTAACAAATTTAACCTTCGTTGGTTTCTATTAAATTGAATTAATACCACAAAAAATCATAAACTGGTATGCCTGTAACAAACGGAGGCTAAAACATAAAATTGGTACATTCGTCAATTGCCGCGTGTTATTTAACAAAGTAATTTGACGTTAAAATTTAACGGAAATAAACCGAGGATAAATTTATTACAGATATATCAGTTTGGAGTTTTTGTTGGTCAAAAAATTAATTTTGGGTAAAATTACTATGGACATATCAGTTTGAAATTTTTCGTAGTATTAACCGTTCTTTTTTTTGGCTCCTCGCAAAGGGTTTTATTTCAACGTAGCAGTCTACTATTCACGCGTAGAATTAGTCAATGTGTTCCCGTTACACGGCCAAATTCTGGGAAACTTCCTTACGATTTTTCCAATGCTTAGAGCTGGAAGCGATGTATAAGTAGTCGGGCGTCAACAAGTGAAGCAATAGACAAACGTAACCAAGATACCCAGAATATGGAGGTCCGGATAAGCCACTTGATTCTTGCATTATTATGTTTCTTTCACCCGGCCTCTTCTATCGAAACCTCCGGTGTACCCAAAGAGAACCCAGCAAAGGAAATGATTAAAGTTGGGCTAGTTCACAGCATTAACTCGGCCGCCGGGAAGGTGGTGGCCAGAGTTGTATATCTACGGCACTCTCTGATTTCTATGGTGTGCATGCTGATTACCGCATCCGATTGTCACTTCACATCAAAGATCCAGAGGACAACGTCGTCGACACGGCATCGGCAGGTAAAATAAACGCACTTGCGGAGGACATGGTAGACTCGTGCTTGTGAGTCAGATTATTCACATTTTCATGCTTATCACCATTGAATCTTGATTCTCCAGAATTTCAAACGTAAGACTTATTCAAACAGTCAAACTCAATTCGTTTCTACTCTCTCAACCAACTTTTCTAACACAAAACGCTCCGATCCAATCTAAAAAATCATCCTCAATCTTTACACTAATAATTATTCACATCGTCGATTTTTGAAACCTACATATTCTATTTTCAATTTTATGAATATATTTTTCCAGGGAGGCATAACAAAAGTCCGATAAATCACCAGCTCAAATTCGAGCCCATCAACATATTTGGCTAGATCCATTTTCATTTAAAATCTTAAGTCAATGAGTTAGAACCAATATTAACTACTATAACCTACATCACATACTGGCGTGAGACTTCCTTTTCCTAGTGACCCCTCACACCGGCACCTTGACACACTTTAAATTGCATTTGGCATATATGATTGTTATAGATATAATTGCCATTTTTCTTCTAAAATTGCCCCTCTTCTGTTTCTAAACTCCTCCAAAGTAAACTCTACTCTGAAACACTTAGTGCTCCCCAACACAGACCCCTTGAACCTTCATAGCAGCTAAGCCTCTCTCAGCTCCCTTGTTCTCTCAGTTAGATCTAGTCTCCAACTCTCTCCATCTTTCTCTTGTCTACACTCATGTCTGGCCTCTCACTAACCTAAAGTTTAATTTTGTGCAGCATATCATCATAAGTTCCTGCACTTTGCCTGCTCTCATTCACGTAAGGAACATACCGGTGAGGAATATCAAAGGGCAATGCTTCCAGTACTAAAAGAAATATGTCGTGGACGAATCCTGAGTAGCTGGGCGCGCCCGTATGCAGATCCCATTCGATTTTGAAGAACTCGCTAAAGCCATCTTTCTTTGGAACCCCAATCTTTAGTTTCTTTCCTGATATCGGCATCACCCAACCTTTCGGTGGCTTTGGTGTATCTCCCGGCCAAATAGAGGCCTTCAAATCAGTTGCTAAAGCTGTATAATCTACCTTCTTTAATTTTTTCAATTTGGGTGAAAGTCCTTGTGCCGAAGTCCAATATCTGATGATTTTCTCTTTCTGTCTTACAACGTCAAAGATTTCAAATGCAATGGCCTGAAGTTCACCGTTGGACAAGTGAAATTCACCGCTAAGGCCTGGAAATTTGATGCTTAGAATTTTGTCGAGCAATTTTGGGCCATCTCAGAAATCCCGCTGGACGAAGAGTCGAGATTGTTGCTGCTCGTATTCGGCTTTAAGTATCTAGACTTTGCAGGCTCCCATGCCATCTCTCCTGCTAATGCTAATGCTGAAACGGCGTCATATGCCCAAAAGCCAAAGAGACTGAGATCAGCTATCTCGTTGTGTGATCTCCCCTCGGCGTTATGCTTTTTCCATCTCTTTACGAATTCTCCACGAGACTCCGATGGTGGTAGAAGTGGCCTTACACCTAGTACACCTTGCATTGAGTTCAAAGCATTAGAGCTGGCTGGGTCTAGTAAAGATGACGAAGCATCGGTGACAATCCACGCAAACTCCTCGCTCATCACTGTTTGGATTTTGAGCAAATTGGAGGGAACTCCAAATTGCAAATTTTGGAGCCAAAATCCATCAAATTGTTTGAATGATATTAAAGATGAAGGAGAGAGTCCCACATAGGAAAGATGGGAGCTTGAAGTTGGATATATTAGCTTGTGTCTTCCATGAAGGGTTGGGCCCCAAGGGGTACCCCACTTTTGTGGAAGAGAGAGGACTTACGTCAAGCTCGGTCCATTCCCCGCGCGCGCGCCGCCGCCGGCTCGGTTCGGGAACGGGAACAAATTATCCAACTCATTTATTTTTTTTTTTTTGCAACGGTTCGGCGGTACCGGTTCCTTCATTGCGTCGGTTCGCTTGAATGGTCAATCCGTCCAACTGGTTGACTCGTGACTCTTCGGATTTGCTATTTTAAAACTCATTCGTTTTCAAACAAAAGGCTAGCCGTGCATTTTCGAAATAATCACTCCTTCTTTGTGCGATCAATTCCGCGACGTTCCGTTCGCCGTTTTCCTCCGAGCAAGTGCCGGCTTTGAGGGAAGGATCCGTTCTATCCTGGGAGACGATTGTCCATCGACCTTGGGTACCTAAAGAGGGGGGCAAATTTGTCTTAAGGACACAACGTCTCTTCGTTGGGCTCGGATCAAACTTGCTTGTGTTGTGCGCTCAGGTTAGTTGGCTTCTCTTGTTTTCTGCTATTGAAGTACGTATGTCGTATTGTATGTGATCAACATATTACGTATGATATGCTAGGTATTCAACATTCTTAAGACAAATTTGTATGTTTGTTCATGTGCGTGTACTGTTGCTTCGCATTCTGTGTTCGCATTCTGTGTTCATACGTACTTGCTTATAATCGGATCTTATTCTCTGTCCGAATTGGTGCTAATATTCTGTGAACTTTGCATTCGGTTATGATAATAATCGAGGGTGCTGTATATTATACATTCTGTGTTATTGAGTTCGGTGAAGTTTGTTTTCGGAAATAGTTGATTTTTCTACATTCGGTGTTACTGACGTGTGCGGTCTTCAACATCTGAAGTTTATAATCTTTTAAGTTTCTATTTTCATTCGGTCGCACAACCACTGACTTCAGTTTTCAGAGTTCGGTGCATTGGGTGCTTTCACTGCTTTCTCAGTTTGAACTTTTAGATCATCAAGTGTTCGGATTTTGGTGAAAAGCATTTCTGTTCGTGTTAATTAACAAATTGGTGTTCGTATATTCAAGTTAATCTTTTTGTGTTTGACGCTCAGAAATGGCTTCGGCTTCGATACCTACTGTGCCTACTTTGTCGATCCCAACTCATGGAGCTCATGGAGAAAAGCCTGAGAAGTTCACCGGTGTTGATTTCAAGAGGTGGCAACAAAAGATGTTGTTCTACCTCACAACTTTGAACTTGGCTCGATTTCTCAATGAGGATGCTCCTAAGTTGGATGAAGGAGATACTGACAAAGAGAGGCTTGCTGCCGTGGATGCTTGGAAGCATTCAGACTTCCTTTGTCGAAACTACATTCTCAATGGTCTGGACAATGCCCTTTATAATGTGTATAGCCCTCTGAAAACGGCTAAGGAATTGTGGGATAGTCTGGACAAGAAGTACAAGACTGAAGATGCCGGACTGAAGAAATTCATTGTTGGCAAGTTTCTTAACTTCAAGATGGTGGACTCTAAAACTCTTTTGAGTCAAGTCCAAGAGCTTCAAGTGATCCTGCATGACATTCATGCTGAAGGAATGACTCTAAGTGAGTCCTTCCAAGTTGCTGCCTTCATTGAGAAGCTACCACCTTCGTGGAAAGACTTCAAGAATTATCTTAAACACAAGAGAAAGGAGCTGTCACTTGAAGACTTGATTGTTCGATTGAGGATAGAGGAAGATAATAGAATCTCCGAGAAGAAAGGTGGCAAAACCTTTGAGACATCAAGAGCTAACATTGTTGAGGAATCAAAGAAACCCAACAAGAAGAGGAAGAGCTATGGAGAGGGTTCCAACCAAGGTCCGAAAAAGTTTCTTGGCAAGTGCTTCAATTGTGGAAAGCCTGGACATCGATCCAAAGAGTGTAGAGCCAAGAAGAAGCAAAAGACCAATGCTAATGTGGTGGAACATATTTCTAGTGGTGTCGAAGACATCAACCTTGCTGCTGTGATTTCCCAATGTAATCTGGTGGGAAACTCCAAAGAATGGTTCATTGACACTGGAGCAACTCGACACATTTGTGCCAACAAATCCATGTTCACAACTTATACGCCGATGGCACGTGAAGAGATACTCTACATGGGTAACTCATCGACCTCCAAGGTTGAAGGAATTGGAAGAGTTGTTTTGAAGATGACCTCTGGAAAGCAAGTGACACTAAATGATGTATTGTATGTGCCGGATGTGCGCAAGAATTTAGTGTCGGGTTCTCTCCTTAGCAAGCATGGGTTTAAGATGGTTTTTGTGTCTGATAAGTTTATACTCTCCAAGAGTGATATGTATGTGGGCAAGGGGTATCTTAGTGATGGTCTGTTCAAGATGAATGTAATGACTGTTGTACCTCCTAATGTTTCTACTAATAAAGTTGATTTCGCTTATGTGGTTGAGCTTCCTACTATTTGGCATGCTAGATTAGGACACGTGAATTATAAGTCAATTAAGAAATTAATTGATATGGGCTTGTTACCAAAATTCGATTGTCCAAGAGAAAAATGCCAAGTGTGTGTTGAATCCAAATTTTCTAGACCTCCGTTTGATTCTGTGAATGATAGAGTAACGGAGACTTTAGAATTAATTCACACCGATATTTGCGACATGAAATCAACACCTTCTAGAGGAGGTAATAAATATATTATAACTTTTATAGATGATTGCTCTAGATTTTGTTATGTTTATTTGCTCAAAAGCAAAGATGAGGCAATTAATGCGTTTAAGACTTATAAGTCTGAAGTGGAAACGCAATTAAACAAGAAGATCAAAATGATAAGATCTGATAGAGGAGGTGAATATGAATTTCCTTTTGAGGAAGTATGTTCCGAATTTGGTATTATACACCAACTGACACCTCCCTATGCGCCTCAAGCTAATGGAGTAGCTGAAAGGAAAAATCGGACACTAAAGGAAATGATGAATGCATTGTTGAATAGTTCCGGTTTACCTGAGAATTTGTGGGGGGAAGCTGTTTTGACGGCGAATTTTATCTTGAATCGAGTTCCCCACAAGAAGACACAACAAACACCCTATGAGAAATGGAAAGGTAGAATGCCTAATTTGAATTATCTCAAAGTGTGGGGGTGTTTGGCTAAGGTCATGATTCCTAAACCAAAGAAGGTTAAAATAGGACCAAAGACCATTGATTGTGTCTTTATTGGATATGCCCAAAATAGTAGTGCATATCGGTTTCTTGTATATAAATCTGAGGTCTCAGATATACATGTTAATACGATTATTGAATCAAGGGACGCCTCGTTCTTTGAGAATATTTTTCCGTATAACAAAGTATATGATTCACATGAAAATAATAAGAGACCTCGAGATGTTGCTTCAACAAATGATCCTATTGAGGATGAACCTAGACGGAGTAAGAGACAAAGGACCTCCACATCCTTTGGTCCAGATTTTCTAACTTATCTGTTAGAGAACGAGCCTCAGACTGTCAAAGAGGCTGTGACATCCCCAGAAGCTCCGTTCTGGAAAGAAGCTATCAATAGCGAAATTGAATCAATTCTATCGAATCATACGTGGGAATTGGTTGACCTTCCGCCTGGAAATAAACCACTACAAAGTAAGTGGATCTTCAAAAAGAAAATGAAGGCGGATGGCACTATTGATAAGTATAAAGCTAGACTTGTGGTTAAAGGCTACAAGCAACGAGAAGGTCTTGATTATTTTGACACTTATTCACCGGTCACGAGAATTACATCAATAAGGATGTTGATTGCAATAGCTGCGGTGTATAAGCTGGAGATCCATCAAATGGATGTGAAAACGGCCTTCTTGAATGGGGACTTGGAAGAGGAAATTTATTTGGAGCAACCTGAAGGGTGTGTTGCTCCTGGACAAGAAAGGAAAGTGTGTCGGCTTATCAAGTCGTTGCATGGTCTAAAACAAGCACCCAAGCAATGGCATGCTAAGTTTGACCAAGTGATGTTGTCGAATGAATATAGAATCAATGAGTGTGATAAATGTGTATACGTTAAGAACACTCATAATGGTTTTGTCATTCTTTGTCTATATGTCGACGACATGCTTATAATGGGAAGTGACTGTGAAGTTGTTAAGGCAACGAAGCGAATGCTTACAAGCAATTTTGATATGAAAGATTTGGGGGTCGCAGATGTTATTTTAGGAATTAAAATCCATAAAACATCTGAGGGACTAGCACTGTCACAAGCTCATTATATTGAGAAAATTCTAGATAAATGTAAGAATCTAGATGTTGCACCTGTAAGGACCCCGATAGATGTGAATTTACATCTTACAAAGAATTCTGGTACAATCAAAGAACAAAATGAGTATGCAAGTATACTAGGCAGTTTAATGTATGTCATGAACTGTACTAGACCGGACATAGCTTGTGCTGTAAGTAAGCTAAGTCGATATACTGCAAGCCCAAATGAAGATCACTGGAAAGCTATGAGGCGTGTTTTGGGCTATTTGAAGCATACCCAGAATTATAGTTTGCATTACATAGAATATCCGGCGGTACTTGAAGGATATTGTGATGCAAATTGGATTACCGGAACAAACGATACAAAATCCACTAGTGGATTTGTGTTTACCCTTGGTGGGGGAGCGGTGTCTTGGAAGTCGTCCAAACAAACCTGTATAGCAAGGTCCACGATGGAGGCTGAATTCATTGCTTTGGACAAGGCTGGAGAAGAGGCAGAATGGCTTCGAAATTTCTTAGAAGACATTCCAAACTGGCCTAAACCGGTGCCAGCTGTGTGTATTCATTGCGATAGCCAAGCTGCTATTGGAAGAGCAAGGAATGTCATGTATAACGGCAAGTCTCGACATATTCGTCGAAGACATGACACCGTGAGACAACTACTCTCTAGTGGAATTATCACTATTGACTATGTAAAGTCAAAAGATAATATTGCGGATCCGCTAACAAAAGGCTTAACTAGAGAGATGGTTATGAAAACTTCAAGAGGAATGGGTCTAAGGCCGATCAATAAGTCTTCATAGCGGTAACCCTACTTAGCTGACTGGAGATCCCAAGAACTAGGTTCAAAGGGACAACTAAGTTATGAAGACTGGAGTAAAGTACTATCAATCTCTACCCATTCCTGTTTGAGATAGTACTAAGATGTGAAGGTTAAGCTTAAGCTTTTAATGATTCTAGAGTATGTACTGATACTCAGAAATCACCTATGTGAGTGTGAAGTGTGGGCCGCTTCTATGAGAATTGAAAAGGCCGAATTCTCTAGAACACTCATGAGACCAGGCGGTGTTCATGGCCAAAACGAACACAACAGTGAGAACGAACTTCGTTCGAGAGATCGTTGTGTGACTTCTGTTGTCTAGGCTTACACCAAAGGTTGACGGTTCAAAGACAATCGCGTCTACTGATTGACCGAGTAAGTCCGATAGATGTTCACTAGGATGGGTTCAAAGTTTCAGACTACTCACTACGATGCAACGTTCTCTCATGGATGATCGCACATTGCATTACTTGCATTTACGAAGAGTCTTGATTACGAATATATATCATTCATGTGGGGGATTGTTTGGATTTTGAGCAAATTGGAGGGAACTCCAAATTGCAAATTTTGGAGCCAAAATCCATCAAATTGTTTGAATGATATTAAAGATGAAGGAGAGAGTCCCACATAGGAAAGATGGGAGCTTGAAGTTGGATATATTAGCTTGTGTCTTCCATGAAGGGTTGGGCCCCAAGGGGTACCCCACTTTTGTGGAAGAGAGAGGACTTACGTCAAACTCGGTCCATTCCCCGCGCGCGCGCCGTCCGGCCGGCTCGGCTCGGTTCGGGAACGGGAAGAAATTATCCAACTCATTTATTTTTTTTTTTTTGCAACGGTTCGGGGGTACCGACCGGTTCCTTCATTGCGTCGGTTCGCTTGAATGGTCAATCCGTCCAA
This sequence comes from Syzygium jambos, assembly GCA_031216235.1. Taxonomy (NCBI): domain Eukaryota; kingdom Viridiplantae; phylum Streptophyta; class Magnoliopsida; order Myrtales; family Myrtaceae; genus Syzygium; species Syzygium jambos. Next base: position 25,057,344 of record CM062222.1, read on the forward strand.
CTGGTTGACTCATGACTCTTCGGATTTGCTATTTTAAAACTTATTCGTTTTCAAACAAAAGGCTAGCCGTGCATTTTCGAAATAATCACTCCTTCTTTGTGCGATCAATTCCGCGACGTTCCGTTCGCCGTTTTCCTCCGAGCAAGTGCCGGCTTTGAGGGAAGGATCCGTTCTATCCTGGGAGACGATTGTCCATCGACCTTGGGTACCTAAAGAGGGGGGCAAATTTGTCTTAAGGACACAACGTCTCTTCGTTGGGCTCGGATCAAACTTGCTTGTGTTGTGCGCTCAGGTTAGTTGGCTTCTCTTGTTTTCTGCTATTGAAGTACGTATGTCGTATTGTATGTGATCAACATATTACGTATGATATGCTAGGTATTCAACAATCACTCCCGCATTACTCGATAGAATAAAGAACCTACATTCGATCACAGCAGTCCATGTGAACAAGAAACACTCTTGTCTGTATGGTCAACAATTTATTGAGTTCTTTTACAATGTCGACATCCTCTGCAGATGGAGGAATAACGCTTCTATAAGAGATCCGAGCATCTACCTCTTGGAACGCGTCGACAAGGTATGGAACCAAGCCATTGCCATAGTTAGTGTCTTCATAAACAAGAGCTATTTCTCTCCAACCATAAGCTTGAACGACAGCCGCTCAAGTACCAACTTGTGAAGAGTCACTATAGGCTGTCCGAATGAAATAATGGCTTCGCCTGGGAGAAAGGGTTGGGCTTGTAGCTGAGAAGGATATGATCGGGACTTGAGCTTTTAGTCCTAAATCGATAACAAATTTGGCTTGTGAGGACCATTCTGGGCCCAGGATTGCATGGACTTCTTCATTCTCCATCAAGTCTTGAACTGTAAACACAATATATACGAATAAACAAATGATCTACCAGAGAAGTTGGATTGCAAGGACTCTCTCTCTCTCTCTCTCTCTCTCTCTCTCCTCGGCATCAGGTCAAGCATGTCCTCCAGATCTGGAGGCCTCACCTCCATGGCCATTGAGCCTTGAGGTCTTGAAGCGACGGCTCCTCCATGTTGGCGAGCCTAGGGGTGATAACAAGCTGGGCGAGCCGGGTTTTTGGCAAACTATAAGCTAGGCCCGGGATCGGGCCAACAGTTTGGTGACGGATAGTTTTCTGCTTACCCCTCACAGTCACAGCAAAGTATTCTGTTTTTCTTCTACTATACGTTAAACATCTCAATCGAGCAATCTCACATATTTTCAGACTTTTAACCATCTCTTAAAAATATATATTTGTGTAGTAAACTAAAAAAGAACGATTTCCCCAACAGTAACTTTATCAAGTTTGGCATTTAGTTTGAGGCCAACAGTAACTTTATCAAGTTTGGCATTTAGTTTGGCCTCATGCGCACTCGCAGTGTTTCATTTCCTTCTCTGAGGCAAAGAATCCTCCCTCTATTCATCTTTCTCCCTCGGCTTTATGGTTAAAAACAAAGCAATCAGAAAAGAGATAATGGTGGAAAGTCAACTAGAAACACATTATAGATCTCAAGTTCCGGGTTTGTTCACCCTATTTCTCAAGTTCGAATTGTGAAATTTCGAAGAAAAGGAACCAATATATTGGAAGACAAGCCTCAATATGAAAAAAAGTTCGAGCTGCCGTCAGAGATGTTGTACTGCAGTCTTCGCCGTCACTTATTGAGTTGCTGCACTGCTTGAGTCGCTCATTTCACGCTCTGTACTGCTTGAGGCCTTGCTTCATCGGAGTAGACGGAACTAGCTGAAGAGATATGGCCAAGGCGTGGTGGTGGTGCATTGTGGCGGTGGATGCCATGCTTTATCTTCAAACTTTACCCCGCTATTCCTTGGTAAATGAATGGATGAAAATCGGAATACATGATTGTCCTCATTATTAAGTGCATTATTTCTGAATCTTGTTTGAGCTTTTATACTACACATGTCAAAATTTCCTTGCAGAAGTAGTTCACACAACATAAATATGCACACTGTCATTGATATACATGGCTTGGATTTATGCAAGATTTCTTTTGATAGACAATGTGCACACGAATATCATTAACATGTTTATTCGGATAAAAGTGAATTACCCATGTATATTGAGGTCAATGAGGATACGATGAGGCAGGAATTTGAAGCGGTTGTAGGAGACACAACTACTGTTGCAAATCGCTCGTCCTACGTTGATTTTACACTTCCCTACTCAGAATCTGGTGTAGCAATGATAGTCACCATTAAGGATGATAAGCGGAGAAACATGCGGATCTTCTTAAAACCATTGAGTTGGAATCTCTGGCTAACGACCAGTTTGGCCTTCATTTCTACTGGATTCATCGTTTGGCTACTCGAACATCGTACAAATGAAGAATTTAGGGGTCGCCATAGCCAACAAATCGGTTTAATTCTCTGGTTTTCCTTCTCCACATTGTTGTTTGCTCATAGTAAGTCCTTTCCAAACTGTCGTGCCTTGTTTGTTATTAAGATTTTCTTCGTGGTCTTCTCGATGGTAACGGCTTCCATATTTGACTCTGCTTTTGTTGTTTTAGCTCGGTCTTTTGTTAGCGATTCACTACGAGTTTTATTGATGTAGGAGAGAAGATTGCAAACAATTTGACAAGGCTTGTGCTTACCGTATGGGTATTTGTGGTGCTCATCCTGACTCAGAGTTATACTGCAAGTTTAGCTTCATTTTTGACCGTGCAACGTTTAACGCCGAAGTTCGTGGACGTGCAAGACTTGATAAGGAATCGCCTTTTCGTCGGGTATCAAGAAGGATCTTTCGTGAGAGGACTTCTTGTGCGACAACTCAATTTCGATGAGTCCAGATTGATTCCTTATGGTTCGCCAGAGGAATACCACGAGGCGCTATCAAAGGGAAGCGAAAACGGAGGAGTCGCGGCAATCTTTGATGAATTGCCATTCATAAAAATCTTCCTTGCCAGATACTGCAATAAGTACAAAATGGTAGGACCAACCTATAAAACCGACGGGTTTGGCTTTGTAAGTCTCTCTCTCTCTCTCTCTCTCTCTCTCGTGGAGGCATGTTCATGGGAAGTGCACACACATAAACACACAAGGGTAAAAGATTTAGTTCAATGTGATTTGTCTAAATTAATGGTGGGTCAAGTGTTATATAGATTATGTTAACAGACCTTCATCTTGCATGACAATGGATCTATTAAAATTCACCGAAAATAAATATAAGCTTTCTTCAATTTGAGCATTATTAATCTCTCGTAACAGATCTTTGAAGTTTCAGACCTGAAAGAGATAAATCAACATCAATGTGATGTTTCAAATATTATTATAGCGGACTAAAGTGTTATATAGAGGAACTCAGGAATCTGATGTAGTTGCATTTTGCATGAAAATACACATGCAGACCAATTGTATTCAGTATAAGCATTTTCCATTTTTTTTACTATTTATTTTTTATGATAGAATTCAATAATATTTATGCATAACATATGGATGTCTTAGACACTAAGTGACAAAATCGCACCTCAATATGGTTTGTCATAGTGAGCTTATGAGCTATATAAATAAGTTCAAGAGATCTAATTAATGTATACATCTTGTATGATAACACATTTATAATTGCTCATTGTAGTCCGTCCATGGACAAATCATATTGATATAACTTTCTTTTAGTCTCACCATTACGAAATTCTATTTATTGTAAGTTTTTAAAACTTTTTAAATTTATTTATGGTTATAATAGGTCTCAGTTTTTGACATATATAATATAGGGATAAGTACATTCAAAGTTCTAAAACTTGTCATCAAAGTACAATTGAGTCCTAAAACTTTCAAAAAGTGCAATTAAGTCCTAAAACTTGTCACAAAGTGCAATTGAGTCCTAAAACTTTTAAAAAGTGCAATTAAGTCATAAAACTTGTCAAGTTATTCTAATTAAGTTCTTCTTTTGATTGCATTTTCTAAAAGTTCTAGGACTCAATTGCACTTTCGTAACAAGTTTTAGGACTCGATTACACTTTTTGAAAGTTTTAGGACTTGATTACACTTTCATGACAAATTTTATGACTTGAATGTACTTTCTGAAAGTATTAGGATTCAATTGCACTTTCATGACAAGTTTTAAGACTTTTAATGCGCTTATCCCTATAATATATTTGAGGACAAAATTTAGAGGCTAATATACTAAGGGATCACAAAAATTGCAATGTACGTAAATATACTTTACTATATTGGTGCACATGATGAAAATGAAGGTCAAAACGTGCCGAAAGATCGGATGAAGACCAAAAACGAAATGCGCGACATGATGTGCCACATGGGAGAAGTTAGAGTTGAACCTCTCCTTTACACACACAAATACACAAATACATGTGAGCAAGAAAATGCTCATAAGCTCGTACTTGTGTTGCAACATGCGTACATGCGCCCAGATACACCCGATATATGTTTGACGTGTTCATGAACACAATCGTGCATGAAAAGTCATTTTTAGGTAAAGCCACGAACTAACATAACTAATTATTGATCAGGCCTTTCCATTGAGGTTCCCTTTGGTCTCCTACATTTCAAGGGCAATCTTGAATGTTACTCAAGATAAGGCGAAAATGGACGCAATCGAAGGAAAATACTTCCGCAGTCGGAGCTCGTGCCAAGATCAAGATGCTATGATCTTTTCAGATAATCTTAGCCTGAGTGTGTACAGCTTCGGAGGGCTCTTCATCATCACCGGCATCATCTCGGTATCTTTGGTTTTGATATATGTGGTTTCATTCTTCTATTCTCATTGGCCTTCTTCGAGCGCGATTCGTTCTGATAATCGCTCCCTTTGGTCCAAGTTTTTGGAAACTGCTAACGACTTCTTTCAAGAGCACGGATTATTTGGTTGTCCGAAGAGGAATAAATCTTGTGTAGTTCCGACCTCTCATTTTCAAAGTGGGGAAGCTTCTCCGAATAATGAAGTTGAACTGATAGCGAGGACACCAAATGTAGGAGGAAGGCCAATACTCATTCTACGCGTTTGAATAATGAAGATTGTGTTTTAAGAGAGGCTCATCGAGCATGAGAACAATCATCACATCTAGCTATGTATACGCACATATTAGCATCTAGCTATGTACATGCACATATTAGAAAAAAAATTTATTTGCTTTTGTGAAAAAGGGGTTAATTTGGGTTGATAAATGTCGCATGTAAAATATTTTGTGTGTGTATATATAGAGTATTAAGTGAGGTCGTTGTTGGTTCTTTAATATGACCGTCATGTATATAAAGAACCATTTAAAATCTTACAAATCACTTGATAAATAAATTTTGTAAATCGCCCAGAGAGAGAGAGATTTGTACATAAGATGGAAAATGCTATTTTTTAGCCTTCTTCTTTTTATTTATTATGGATTGTTGAGAGATTTAGGGTTTAATTGCATAGAAAATTAGTGACTAATTCTTGGCCCATAAATAAAAATTATATAATTGCATAGCATATAATTTTAGAAGCATTCATCATTTAGTTCACTAGATGCATTTGCATTTTAATCGGACCGGTGGTGGTGAATGAACCTGAACCAGTCACGTTGACCGGCTCGCGCTATAAGCAAGATTAGGTCAGCACAAGGAGGAATCGTGGCTGAAATTTCAAGCCCAAAATTAGAGTTATTGAGCTTTAATTAAATTGGGTTTAGCCCATAAAAGTAAAAAGGCTTGGTGCTTAATTAGAATAACCCCTTAACGGATTAAAGCCTGTCAGTAATTAAGCCCACAAAAGGGGAAAATTCGGCCACACTAGGGGACACAGGTTGGCCAAATTTTACAATGAGGGAGGGTGCCTAATTGAGCTTAATTTAATCAAATTTGAGCCGATGAGAGTTAATTAATGAAGGCCTCAAGTTAATTCAGCCCATTATCTTATTAAGGCCTAAATTAAGCCCGTAAAAACTCTATAAATACATACATATACTTCATAGCCTAGAGGTTGGCAATTCACAACTCTTAGATCACATAAATAGAAAACACTAGTGAAAGAGAGAGAGAGGGAGGAGGATTCTCAGCTAACCATTAGCTGAGACTCTCGAGGCTGATTCCTCCACCATCAGCGACCGAGCACAATAACCACCACGTGGACGACCACCTGCTTCTAGCTGCGATCGAGCCCCCCACCGATGCAGCTTTTGCTCCTTAGCGACCACAAAGCTTGCCGATCCTTGTGCCGCGACGCTGCTTTTGTTTGTTCTAACGATGGCTGGTGCTGTTTCTTTTGCCATGGTCAGTGTTATCAACAGAGAGTACCTAGGTCTTTCAATCGAAAGGTGCAACTGAGACTATTTAAGGTAAATGATCTAGTCATGCGCAAGGTATTGTCAATCGTTCCCAATCCCTTAGGCAAGTTCACTCTGAATTTTAGTGGACCGTACATTGTGAAGAAAGTACTCCCAAGAGGCGGCTAAATTCTGGCTAAAATAGATGGTCGAGAATTCTCTAATCCGGTCAATTCTGATGTTGTGATGAAGTATTGCCCTCAATAGAATCTAACACTTTTGGCATGAATTATTAAGTGTTTACTTTCTATATTTTCAATTCTAGACATTTCCCTTATAATAAATTGTTTTAAATGAATTGCAATTTTTTTTGGCCAAAAAATGAATTGCAAGTTAAAATGCCTATAGTTGTTGCAAGTTCTGCATGATTGTTTTGTTTGTTTTAATTATCGATTCCGAATGGGGAAATTTAATTATATAATTCAATGAATCATGTGGAATAAATGATTGTTCAAAATGAGGTGCGTCAAGATGATGAAAGGCAAACCATATCCTATGCACAGTCCTGAGATTATCTTTAGTGGGTTGAGTGGAAAATTCCATGTCCACAAATAAAGGGTTATCATGCAAAATGTACGACAACCGAAATGATGATAGACATTTCATTCATCTATCATTAGCACGAGTGCGATATGTCCCACACAAGTGCATATATTTACCTACCGATGCCATATCAATGATGTCGTTCCTCTGGATCTCTAACTTGAATCGGAGGGACTACCATATTTGATGGAGCAGGTGCTCCCATACATTATAGGGTTAATCAATTTCAAGATGGATAATAAGTTCTAGATGTGAAACCTGAAATCTATCCTGTTAGAACTGATTCCCATATTTTGAAATCTGAAACCTACCATATTTGTCTTGGGACCAACCCTCCTCTACTTGGTTTGTCTGATTTGATTCTAAGGTCTATCCGAGAACCAGTATTTTTTTTTCATTTAAAGAAAAAACAAGACAAATAGCAATTATAGCAAATAGTATGAGCATCAAAATGGCTCAAAGTAAAATATCGATACAAAACAAACACAAATATAAAGCAATAGGGAAGTTAAGCTCGTTTAAGAATAATAAATAATCTTCTTCCAACTTTAAAAACAAAAGGTCTAACCGGTTCTTGAGTGGATGAGTTTTCTTTTTGGTCATATCCAAGTGGATGAGTTTGACATCCAGAATTTGGAATCTACCCTCACAGCATGGGTTCCAAAGATTTGAAGCTGGAAACCTAGCCTATTTTCGTTTGTGGAGGCCAAAGCTAACTAGGCCGCAGGCCCAATGTACTTTCTGCAACATCAAACCATGTCCTCGACATAGATTGGGCTTTTTGCATACGGCGGTCGGTGGACCCTCTCTCCATCCTTTCCGCGGCGGCAGCACTCTCTCTCTCTCCCTCTCCCTCTCCCTCTCGATCTCTCGAACAGGGCAGCTTCCGACCCCGGATGGCGTCTTCAACCCTTTTGCACAGTCTCCTCCACATTCCACCTCGCCCTTCGAAGTGCCTGACAACTCAATTGATTCCCTCCAAGCTGCCCACTTCGAGACCAACCAATCGCGCTACGTTCCCATGCACCGGTCCGCACGGTCCGACCAGGAGGCTCGGGGGCCGCCATTCATCGCCCGTCGTCGCTTTCCAGTCGAACTTCTTAAAGGGTCAGGCTCACTTCACCGTAGGAACTTCTGGGCAGTCTCAATTCACGGCTGTTTGTGAGGTTCTCTGGCTGTTTTAGTAAATGGGTTGTGTTGATCGATGACGATCGTGGCGGATTGTTTGCGACTGATCAGGAGTTGTGCGATGAATTCGATGGTTGTGTAGAATGCTCACGAGCAGAAATTGTTCGATGAAAGGCTCTAAAGAAGTGTGGCTGTTGGTAAACTAACCAGTGATGACTTTACTAGGCGTGTCGAATGAATTATTTGTTGTTACCTACTGATTCCCTTTTGCGCTCTGTGGTGTAGTTGCTCAAACGGTTTGGAAAGTGGGGAGGGATGCAATTGAAGCGGGGACGAATTTGGTGCCCGTGAGTGCTGTTCGTCTCTCTTTGTTATGATTCTTTTGAAACTGTTCGTATGTGCTTTCAACAATCATGTTGTGATGCTTTGTTGATGTTCTTTTTTGTTTAGGATGCTGTTCCGAGGCCTGTAGCGAGGATTTCAGTTACTTTCGTTGGGTTGTCCGTTGTGCTTTTCGTGCTTAAGTCATTCTTATCCACGGCCTTCTTTGTTCTGGTAAAGTCTGCTTCAATCTACCTCTGTTCGTTGTGAATTTAGAATTTATGTAGTTCCATTTACAGTGTGTGGCGTGATGTGTACTTACTATGATTGCACTGTCTGCCTAACTTTTGAGCCAGCCTGATAAATGATACATGAATATGGTAGATGTAGCTCTACCTTTTTATTCTGGTTTATTGTTGTCTTTTAACCTAGGATTGTCTAGTAACTAAAACAATGGGACGCTAGCATTTGGAATGGGACAATATCATGTGTCCTGTTCACCTAAATCAAAACCATGAACTTGGAAAGAGAGGAATTGTGGATGACCATAGACTCCTACCAACAATCTAGAAGGCGACCGTAGATAGGTTCGGGTCCTCGACACACAACATCAACTATCTGGAATTGCTCTACCTTCTTGGTAAGGTAAGTAATCTCGGGTATGTCTTTATTTGCTTTAGTATGCATCATCTTATATCGCATCATAAAAAAAGGGACCTATATTCTCGCAAAAAATAGCATTCATTGAACATGCATGGACCAAATTTAGTTGTCATTTTATCTTTGAATACAACCTCTGCAAGCTCAACCTCTACGAGCTCACCTTTAAAGAAGGGCAGCTATTGACACCTATTTTTAAATTGCCCAAAATTAATCATGCAAAAATTAGGAATTAAATTTTTTAGTTCATAAATATATATAAATATTTTATCTAATTGCATTGCACATAGACATTAGGCACATCTGCATTAATAAGGCATATTAGAGCATTCTTTTAATTAATTATCCAAAAATTATTATTAAAAACTTAACAAAACTTTTTTTAAAAAAAATCAGATCGAGCCCGGCCAAGGTAGGCCCGACCCAACCTTCTTCTTTTCCTCCCTTCCGTGCGGGATTGGGCTTAGCCTGGCCCAGCCCAGCCTAGCCCAGCCCTACCCAGCTTTCCCTTTCTCCCACGAGGGAGTCGGCCCAGCTCTCCCCCCCTCTTTTTCCTCTTTCTCTCCTCTTCTCTGCCCTGCAATGACCGGTGCTTGGGAAGTGCTGATAATCCACTCGACCGCGTGAAAATGGCCACCAAAGTCGTGGCTGGTGTAGAGAGGAGTTGAGGGCCATTAAAGCCACGACTTCTGAGGCGGCGGGGCAGGGCTGGCGTCGCCTATAAAGGCTGAAGAAGACAGAGAAGAGGGGCGGTCTTTCTCAAGCAAAAAACAAAGCACCGAAAGAGAGAAAGAGATTGAGAGAAAAAGAACGAGCCAAGAGAGTTTGCAGGTCACCAGGGGACACCAGCAACCCTGTCGTCGCCTGCAGACTGCCGACGACCACCCTAGACGCACCGCCAACCAGTGAGTTCATTCGGTTCGGCTATACCCTGTTTTTTGTGCGTCGGTTGGCCGGGATTTGCACCGATGGTTTCATGCGAATCTCGGCCATACCGTCATTGATCCTAGTCTATACTCGCCTTCAAAGGCGAGCTATAGCCACCAGAGTAAACCTTGGCCTCGAGAGAGGTCGGAATCCCTCTGTTTTGGTCACGCAGTCCACATGTTCGATGAAATGCATGAACGTGATCTAGTTTCGGGTTGTCTTTTAGTCCGGTGTCAAGTTGTCTGTGCATAGCCTCGTTTGGCAAGGTACTCCTGTGAGGATTAGCGATCCCGGGTGGTCTTTCATTTGGCTGTTCGCGACGTCCCACCGCCATCTTCGTTTTGTTCGATGTTTGGCTAAGGAGCAGCCGCCGGTGACGGAGTCGACCGACGAACGGTGGCCCAAGTGGAGGCTGAGCCTCAGTCTGGGCTGCCTAGGGTGACACCTGAGTGGGGCGATGTCGGGCCGAGACGAGCGGCGTCTTGGCCGCCTCCGATGAGTCCCCGCGAAACAAAGGAAAACAGGGAGTTCAGGTCTGTGAAGGGAGAACAATCGGGTCAAATCCGAGTCGGGTTCCTCGCCCAACCTGGTTCAAGAACCAAATCAGATCCGGAGATCTGACCCGAATCCGCCAATCCGACCCAATTTTTAATATTATATTATTATATTTTTAAAAAATTCGTTATTTTATTTTATTTTAATATTATGAAATATTTCAGAAATTAAATTTTTTGAAATATTTTTCTAAATTATGTGAATTATTTGATTATTAATTATGTTTAGGTCGGATAGGCTTATAGGGTTATGCGGTAGTATTTTAAATGTTATTACTACTATTGTATTATTATTATGCATGTTGTTTCTAATTAGAATATAATTGCATAAATTGTCATGTTTTGAATGTTGTCGCCTTAGTTAGGATTAGGACCGTAGGATGTGTATCTATCTTGACTTTTAATCACTAATAATTATGCACTCGTTTGATTACCTCACATGTTAGGAGATATGTCCTAAAATCAATTCAAATTGCTTGATAAATATTTTCTAAAACGAACAGGGTAGAGAGGAACTGAAAGGGTATTAGTTACCTAACTAATGTAACCAAGTCCCCGAACTCATTTGATTTCTGGTTTCAGAAGTAAGCAATTCTCCCATTGTCTTGCTTGGGTGTCTAATCGACCCAATCCAAACTGATTAGTGGCGATTCTTAGATAAAAATCACTTGCAGGTTAAAAACTTAAACCCTAAGTCGCGATTTAGTATGGGCTTGGGAGAGCCCGAGTTAAGTCCCGAACTTAGACTTTGCGCGTACCAGGCAAGACCACCTTTTTTGATGTTAAAAAATAAAGCCAGAGGTCGGTCGTGACATTTCACTAAAATGAAGAACTCTATACCCTAAACTCTAAAACCCCAAACCCCGAAACCCAAATCCCTAAAAGCCTAAACCCAAACCCTAAACCTTCTAAACCCCAAATCCTAAACCAAAAAATCCAAACCCTGAAATCTCAAACTCGAAACACTAAACCCTAAACCCCAAAACTCCAAATCCGAAACTCTAAAACCTAAATCCTAAAATCGTAATTCCAAACCCTAAATCCTAAAATGTTAAACCTCAAAACCCCAAACCCTAAATCATAAACCCCAAACCATAAATTGTGAACCCTATACCCTAAGCCCCAAACTCCAAAACCCGAATCCCTAAAATCATAAACCCTAAACCCTAAACCACTAAACCCAAACCCTAAAATCCCAAACTTGAAACTCAAAACGCTAAACCTAAAACCCCAAATCCAAAACTCTAAAACCTAAACCCCAAATCCTAAATCGTAAAATCCAAAATCTAAAAACCAAACCCTAAACCTCAAAATCGAAATCCTAAAACCCTAAACTCTAACCCTTAGTCTCAAATCCTAAAATCTTACACCCTAAACTGCAATTTTCTCGACCATCACCCAATATTTGATTTGTCTATAAGGAGTAATTTTCTCTATGATTGTATTAAGGTCATCTAATTCTATATCATAACATATTATTATTCTATTTCTAGTCTAACTTTATCCAAACATGAATTGTTAAGTCCCCTAAACTACAATTTCCTCTATCACCACCCGGTATTTGCTTTGTCTATAAGGAGTAATATTCTTTATGATTGTATTAAGATCATCCAATTCTATATCATACTATATTCTTATTCTATTTCTATCTCAATTTATCCAAACATGAATTGTTAAGTCTCCACCGAAAATTTTATAATTAAATGAAAAACTTGGGAGTAGAAATTTTTAATATCCTACCAAACACATTTCTATTCTTTTTCTACTCTGGGAATAGAAATTTTGTACAGTTACTAAATGCGTTTTTTTGCTCGGAAACTCGTCCAGGAAATAAAAATAGAAAAACTATTTCTGAATATAAATTGTTTCTGGGAATAGAAAAGTTACTAAACAGACCCTAAAAACTGAAATTAAAATCATCAGTTGACCTAGTAAGGGGGAGTCATGTTAGAAGTCACATGAGAGATTCACAGAATAGTGGAATGAATTAATTAGAAAATTATCATGTCTGTCTATGTTTGTGACTTCAATTAATAGCTATCATTATTGTTTAATCTTATCTCCAAGACTATACAGCTATTTATGAATAAAAGTACAATTGAACTTCATCCTCATTCTTCATTTTTGTGCCTCTATTGATTGTCTCATGATATTCTCTAATTATATTGATAATTAGAGACTATATCAATTCCTTCTATATGCTTAGAACTGTAAATCTTTTCCTTTTAGAGCTTGTTAAGCAATTCAGATTATATATCAAATCTCAAATAACTTTTCTATATTTTTCCACATCTGTATATTCATAAATAGTTTTGTCATCATAAAAAGGGGAGAGATTATTGGGAAAACCTTCAACTATATTTTTAAACTAATAAAACCATCTATTTATCATGATTATTTGATAAATGTAAATGTTGCTTATTTCAAGTTGTGTTGATAACGAAAGCTTTATCACTATCAGTGGCATCTAAAGTATGCAATGGAAAGATGCATAAAAGCTAGAAGGACCTTGATAGAGGGCAAACAAGTCTGGGAGAATGGGAAGTTCGTGCGGCTTCGAGGTGTCATGATAAGTTGAATTGCTAAATGATGTATTGGTCATTAACGTACACTACAAAAAAACATGAAAATTGCGACGGAAATTTGCGACGAAATTTTTTCCGTCACAAATTTGTGACGGAATTTGCGACGGACCATAGTTGTCGTCGCAAATTTGCGACGGAAATTTTTTCCGTCGCAAATTTGCGACGGATTATATTTTCCGTCGCAAATTTCGTCGCAAATTTGGGACGGAAAAAATTTCGTCGCAAATTTGCGATGGAAAATAATACCGTAGCAAATTCCGTCGCAAATTTGAGACGAAATTTTTTCCGTCGCAAATTTGCGACGGATTATATTTTCCGTCGCAAATTTCGTCGCAAATTTGCGACGGAAAAATTATCGTCGCAAAATTTCCGACAGAAAATACAATCCGTCGCAAATTTGCGACGGAAAAAATTTCCGTCGCAAATTTGCGACGAGAACTAGGGTCCGTCGCAAATTCGTAGTTTATAATCCGTCCGTGACCTGCAATCACTATATCTCTCTCGCTGTCTCTCGCTATCTCTCGCTCTCTCTCGCTTTTCTCCCTCTTTCATACGTCTGAAATCAGCAAGATCCGCGCACGCACGTATTAATCTTGGTGAAGCTTTTGTACCGGTAAGTGCAAAATTGCTAGCTTCATGACTATTCGTCGTTACATTGTAAATTTTTTTTTAATATATGTTTCTGTTTGTTTTTTTTCGTACCTGCATCACCGGTTTAATGACCGGCGACCGGTGACACCTCGCCGGCCTTCGGATGAGGCGAACGGCCACGCTGTTTTGCGACGGAATGTGGTATCCGCCGCAAATTTGCGACGGACACTATGTTCCGTCGCAAATTTGCGACGAATATGTTAAAATTCCGTCGCAAATTTGCGACGGAATCGTTTTTCCGTCGCAAATTTGCGACGGATAACAATTTCCGTCGCAAATTTGCGACGGAAAAACTAGTCCGTCGCAAATTTGCGACGGAAGCTAGTATCCGTCGCAAATTTGCGACGGAATCGTTATTCCGTCGCAAATTTGCGACGGAAAAACGAATCCGTCGCAAATTTGCGACGGAAAAACGAGTATCCGTCGCAAATTTGCGACGGATACTAGCTTCCGTCGCAAGTGCCCGCCGCAAATTTTGCGACGGAAATAGTACTCCGTCGCAAATTTGCGACGGATACTAGTTTACGTCGCAAATTTACGACGGAATTTTCATTTATTCATCGCAAATTTGCGAGGGATGAATTCCGTTTCCATCGTACATTACAAATTATTAAAAAATATTGATTCTTATGTGATTATTCTTTTTTGGGTTTGTGCCTAATTGAAGGTCTCGCAATCCAAGTGGACTTTGCAGTTCTCATCAAATTGGGAAACTTTGTCCTACCAATATTTCAGTCAAATATTTAGGTAAGTCTTCTTTTCATTGTAATTTTTTCTATTTTTGCAATTACATATTAATTGTTGCGTGAATAACAAAAATTATAATTTCCAAAATTTTATAGTTTTAATTAAGAACAATAGATATGATATTTTTAATATTTTACAAGAATTTTTAATTTTAATACAGACACAATGCAAAGAGAAAGGGCTTGGATGTATAATAAGAACTTACCTGGACGTCAAGGATTGACAGATGAGTTTCGTACAGGGTTGGAACTATTTTTAGACTTTGCTAGTAGTAAATATGAGTTTATGGATGGAAATAAGTTAAGGTGTCCGTGCAAAAAGTGCGGTAATGGTAAATTTCTTGTGTGTGATCGAGTTAGAGAACACCTTACTAGATTTGGGTTTACTCCGAACTATTATAATTGGACTTCCCATGGTGAACCATTTATATCTGATGAAGGATATGGAAGAAGTGATCAATTTTCAGTTAGGGAAGAATGTGGCTATTATGAGCAATTGAATCCATACGAGAGGATGGTGATTGATGCAGCTAGTTATAATTTTGTCACAGAATCAAATCATGCAAGTACTAGTTTTACTCCTACACGTGAACAAGTGGGTACTAGTCATGCTTCACAATCGGAAGATATAGGAGTAACGGGTTTTGAGGAGAATGTGTATAATGAAACTTTTCAATCTAATCAGTTCTGGGATGTGGTGAAAGCAGCAGATGAACCTCTATGGGCAGGTTGTGAGGACCACACTAAGTTATCGGTAACAGCCCGGCTATTAAATATCAAGGCAGAGCATAATGTGTCTGCGGATTGTTTCAACTCTTTTGTTGAAGTAATGCGGGAATCATTGCCTCGTGATAACAACATGCCAAGTGATTTTTATGATATGAAAAAGCTAGTGGATAACTTAGGTCTTCCGGTTGTAAGAATTGATGTATGTAGTAGGGGTTGTATGATATATTGGAGAGATGATGAAAATGCAGAATCGTGCAAATTCTGTAGCCAACATATGTACAAGATTAACAGGAGGCCGGGTCGTAATAAGAAGCGTAGACCATGCAAGCAAATGTTTTATCTGCCCTTAATCCCCAGATTACAAAGGCTTTATGCGTCTAAAGCCACTGCTGAACACATGACTTGGCATGCAAATCATGAAACAGAAGAGGGTCTAATGTGTCATCCTTCAGATGCGGAGGCATGGCAACATTTTGATAGAACATACCCTGAGTTTGCAATGGAGCCTCGGAACATCAGGTTAGGTCTATGTGCCGATGGATTTGCTCCATTTGGGAGAACAGGAAAAAGTTATTCATGCTGGCCAGTTATCTTAACGCCGTACAATCTTCCACCTGGTATGTGCATGAAGACACCTTATATGTTTTTGACATTGATCGTGACAGGGCCGCAAAATCCGAAAAAGTTGATAGATGTTTATATGCAACCATTGATTGAGGAGTTACAACGGCTATGGGTTGACGGTGTCCCTACGTATGACGTTTCAACCGATCAAACATTTGTAATGAAGGCCGCCCTTCTTTGGACGATCAATGACTTTCCAGCTTACGGAATGTTATCTGGATGGAGTACAGCTGGGATCTTAGGATGTTCGATATGTTTGGAGAGGTCAAAGTCATTTAGATTAAAACATGGAAAGAAGCCTTGCTATTTTGACTGTCACAGGCAATTTTTACCGCCAAGTCATCCTTTCAGAAGGAATAAGAAAGAATTCACCAAGAATAGGACTGAAAGAACGCGTCCACCACTGAGGTTGACCGGCGATCAAATTTGGGAGCGTGTGAAGGACTTTCTAACTGTTGTTGAGAACCCGCACGGTACGACTTTTGCGTACGGAAGTACGCATAAGTGGACAAAACGCAGTATATTTTGGGATCTACCATATTGGAAGGCCCATCTTATCCATCATAATCTTGACGTCATGCACATAGAGAAGAATGTTTTCGACAATGTCATAAATACTGTGATGGATGTCGCCGGAAAAACAAAAGACAACTTGAACGCAAGAAAAGATATGAGAGATATTTGCGATCGGCCAATACTAGCTGTGGATGCAAGCAGCAGGGGACCAAAACCGAAAGCAGTTTATACATTGGATAAGGAGCAGAGGCGAGTTGTTTGTCAATGGTTGAAATCTGTGCGGTTTCCTGATGGATATGCTTCGAACCTCGGGAGATGTGTTGATTTGAATGAATGCAAGTTGACAGGTTTGAAGAGTCATGATTGTCACATCCTGATGAAAAGGCTAATTCCAATAGCTTTGAAGGAAGTTCTACCGAACTTTGTATGGGGCGCCATTGCAGAATTAAGCAATTTCCTCCATGATATTTGCTCGACAGTGTTAAAAGCATCGCACATGGAAAAACTAGAGATATATTCCAGTTATTCTTTGCAACTTAGAAAAGATATTTCCTCCAGCGTTTTTTGATTCGATGGAGCATCTCTTAGTTCACTTGCCTTATGAGGTCAAAGTTGCAGGTCCCGTCCAATTTCGATGGATGTATCCATTTGAGAGGTAATGTTTTTTTTTATAATACAGCTCAAATTAGTTTATCATATAATATGTTCCGATAAGCTTCTTTCTATTTCAACTAGATTCTTATATCATTTGAAGAAAAAAGTGAAGAATAAGGCACGTGTTGAAGCTTCAATTTGTAATGCATATATTGTGGAAGAAGTGACAACATTTGCATCATACTATTTTGAGCCGCACGTTCAGTGCAAGAGCCGGAGAGCAGGCAGAAATGATGAGGGCCCCATTGATCCCAATTGCACGGCATTCTCTATTTTTATTTATCTGGGTCGACCAAGCGGCGCATGTCAGTTTCGTTACTTATCAGGCGAAGAATTTCATGCAGCCCATGCTTATATTTTACTGAACTGCCCAGAAGTCGAGCCATACTTCAAGTAAGTGTAAATTCACCATTATATGTTTTGCGTGTTAAATATTTGCTAATAATGATGTGATTTTTAATATTAGGATTTTCCAAACTGAAATGTTTGGACTACAACCAAATGAGTTTGACCGTTTGTGCGATGAACAATTTACATCATGGTTCAAGACATATGTAAGTTGCCTATGGATCAAAATCAAGTTATTCAAATTATATACATCATTTAGTAAAATATATATTATTGACTTCGCATGTGTAACTTTAGGTTCACAGTCATTATGATGAATTTGGAGGGCAAGGATTGCTATATTATCTGTCATGGGGTCCACAGTTAAAAGTTCGAAGTTGGCCAGCATATTTCATAAATGGATATAATTTTCATACTCAGGAATATGGTATGGGAAAATTCACAATGAATAGTGGTGTGTCTGTTCGGTCATCCAATGGTGACAGTTGGAAAGATGATTTTTATGGCTTGTTGGATGAAATCATAGAGATAGAGTACCCTGGACCATTAATGATGCGGGTTGTGTTATTTAAGTGCACGTGGTTCGACCCCGTCAAAGGAATGAAGGTGCATACGAAGTTCAATTTGGTTGAAATAAATCACAAGAAAAGGTATATGAAGTATGAACCATTTGTCTTGGCACAACAAGCAATTCAAGTATGTTATGCATCATATCCTAGTTTGAAACGTGACAAAGTTGATTGGTGGGCTGTATGTAAAATCAAAGCACGGAGGAAAATCGAGGAACACTGGAAGGATAGAGCCTACCAACAAGAGGAAGTGTGTAACACGGTTGAAATTGAGGAATATAACATACCAACTTTACGAGATCCGTGTGGAGCAATGATAGATGTGGATCCAACTGAAATTTGCGAATTAAATGTGCATGGATGTTCTGAATCTGATATTCAGACAGATGACGAAGACGAGGACGAGGACGAAGACGAACACGAAGACGAAGACGAAGATTAAAATTTGGTTGTTATCATTATTGTTCTTGTTATTATTGTTATTGCGCTTTTTTATTATTGTTATTGTCGATTATTCTTTCTATTTTTTTTTATCGTCCGAAATTTTGTCCCTAAATGCCGAAAAGTCAAATATTTTTAACGTGCCGTAACATTTCCGATATTGTAATTTCCATTGCAAAATTTGAGATGCCAAAATTTAACGGACATAGTGTCCGTCGTAAATTTTGCGACGGAAAGGCTCTGTCCGTCGCAAAATTTGCGACGGATAGATTTCCGTCGCAAACTTTTGCGACGGACAATATATCCATCGCAAATTTTGCGATGGACGTGAATGTCCGTCGCAAATTTTGCGACGGACATTCGGGTCCGTCGCAAATTTGCGACTGCAGGGTTAGTTCGTCTCAAATTTTCATCGATAAAAATTTGCGACAGACCTCGACTGTCCGTCGCAAATTTCGAGCGGGAAGAATTTCCCGCTCGAAAATTGCGACGGCTTTTTCATTTCCCACGCAAAATTTTTGCACATATAATTTGCGACGGACATTCGCGGTCCGTCGCAAATATTTGTCGGTGAAATATTTGCGACGGACGTGTCTGTTCCGTCGCAATTTTGCGACGGACGTGGCAGTTCCGTCGCAAATTTGCGTCGGACGTACTTTTCCGTCGCAAATTTGCGACGGACGTACTGTTCCGTCGCAAATTTGCGACGGCCGAGCAATTCCGTCGCAAATTTTCCGACGGACCTGCTCGTCCGTCGCAAATTTGCGACGGACCTGCGCTTCCGTCGCAAATTTGCGACGGACGAGGAATTCCGTCGCAAAATTTGCGACGGACCTGCTCGTCCGTCGCAAATTTGCGACGGAAGCGCAGGTCCGTCGCAAATTTGCGACCTGCGCTTCCGTCGCAAATTTGCGACGGAAGTGCAGGTCCGTCGCAAATTTGCGACGGAAGTGAAGGTCCGTCGCAAATTTGCGAGATTTGTACCTGCTCTTCCTCTTCTCCCCCTTCCCCGACTCAGATCTGGAAGTACGCAAAGGTAAGCTCGTCCGTCGCCGTCGCAGCCGTCGCCGTCGCCGCCCAGCCGTCGTCCGTCGTCGCCCAGCCGTCCCCCGTCGCCGCCGCCGTCGCAGCTCCGCCGCCCGTCGCCGCCCAGCCCGGCAGGCCCCCCCGCCCGTCGCCGGTCGTGCCCCCGAGGCCCCCGCCCGTCGCCTGCCCTCGCCCCCGCGTCGCCTGCCCTCGCCCCCGCGTCGCCCCCCGCCCGTCGCCGGTCGCCCTCGCCCCCGCCCGTCGCCGGTCGCCCTCGCCCCCCCCCGCCCACCGCTGGTCGCGCCCTCGCCCCCGCCCCGCCCATCGCCCGTCGCCCTCGGCCCCGCCCCCGCCCCCGCCCCGCCAGTCGCCCGTCGCCCCGCCCCCGCCGTCGCCCTCGCCCCCGCCCCGCCCCCGGCCCCCCCCCCCGCCCCTCCCTCGCCGCCGCCCCGCCCCCGTCGCCGCCGCCCCGCACCGGTCGCCGCCGTCGCCGCCCCGCCTCCGTAGCCGTCGCCGCCGCCGGACCATCGCCGCCAGCCAGCCGCCGGCCAGCCGCCGCCGACGCCGTTGCCGGACCATCGCCGCCGCCGCCCTCGCCGTCGCCCACGCCCAGTGCCGGAACCGCCACTGTCCATTCCGCTCGTTTTTGTTGTCCTTGAACCAAGTAAGCCAACTCTAACCCCTAGTTAGCATAATTAGGTAATTTGTCGGGCTTGTTTAGGGATTATTTAAGATTATTTTTCATTGGCTAAATTACGGGTGCATTTGAGGATTGTATGTGGCTTTGATCGATGGTCGACTGGTTAATTTGTTTATTATGTGGATGTTTAAGCGTTAAATGACGATAGGATGATTGATTAAGCGTTTTCACAGAAAATGCTTGAAAATTAAATAATTCTATAAAAAATCATGAAAAATAATGGAAAATTAAAAAAATTGTATATGTTGACAACAAAAATGAAATTTGACTGTAAAAGTTTGTTAAAATTTTTAACAAACTAAAATTTCATAATATGGATCAAAATTGCAAAAATTAATAGTGCTCACCTATTTTCAGTGAAATTAAGATTTTTTAACGTTACGGGGAAAAAATTATTTAAAAATTTAAAATTTTCATGAATTGGTAAAATGGCTTAGCATAAATGTGGTCACCCATTGTGAGGGAAATTTTTTTTTGGTGAAGATAAATTACAAAAATATAAAATTTTAAAAATGCACATAATTGGCTAGAAAACATGTGGCCATCTACTTGCAGTGAAATTTAAATTTCTTTAGATGGCAAAACAATTTAGAATTTAAAAATTTTCAAAACTTCACGTAATGGCTTATAATACCTGTGGCCACCCACTTTTAGTTATATTTAATTTTTTTAACGTGCCCTAAAAATTATTAAAATAAAGAAGGATTACAATTTGGGAAACTTTACCTAATAGCTTAGACTACCTGTGGCCACCCAATTTTAGTATGGAATTTTTTTTCCACGGAAAAAATTTTATATTAAAAATAATAACTTTAAAATTCGTAAAATTTAAAAATTTCAGAACTTTACATAATGTCTTAGCATATCGGTTGCCACCAACTTTTAGTGAAATTTTTTATAATGTCCCAAAAAAAATTTAACAATAATAATAATTTATTTCTTACAAAACTTTACAGAATTACTTAGAATATTTGTGGCCACCCACTTTCAGTGAAATTTAAATTTTTGTATGTGGTAAAAAAAATTTAACCAAAATGCATGCGATTCATATAGTGATGTTTGATACCTGTGGCCACCCATATCGTGCTCATACATTGATGTTTCATATCAAATGAATGAGATTCATAGTATATTTGTTTGTAGGAAATTGCACATCATAAACACTCGCCATTGGCTCATTTGAAGGAAACATTTTCTCCGTTTTTCTATAAAAATGGTAAGCTTCGTCATGTACATCATTATGTGTTCGTAATACGTGTCAATAGTTCTTTACATATTCGCATAACCTTCCTACTTGTCAGTTTAAACGTGGAGGTCACATGCCTAGAAGACAAGGCTCTTCCTCGTCTTCGTCCCCGTCCCTTTCCTCTTCTCCTGTCCCGGCATCTAACCCTCAACCACAATATGGTCCGTCACAATATGGGCACGTTGGCCCTTCCTCCCATCCTCAACAATATGTTACGGGACTTGACCACATGCGAACTGAACGTTCTCCAGTTCAATCTCCTTTAGCTCCCTCTCCTTCCGTTCCACCTCATTATTCGGCGGAACAATCGAATATTGACGGAAACAGAGGTCAAGAAGATAATCGATTCTTCATATGCCCATTTGGAGATTCGTAAGTGCTTCATTTTTATTTTAGTATATGTCATATTTAGGGCTTTAGATATTGATGTCAACTGAATTATCCATATTGCACAATATTCGTATGAATGCAGATTCACGGACGCTACGACTGTTGTGAGGGAATTGAACAAAATAGTAAGAAACTTTTGGATGGGAGAGTATATGAATTACAGAAGTGTTCCACAAGAAGTGAAAGAAATGCGGTGGAATGAGTTCAAGGTAAGTTTTACATATTTTATTTTCTCATTAATTAAGTTTGGTATAGTATATTGATGGTCAAGAATGATGTAAAGGGACCAGAACAACTCTATAGTTTTCGATACGTAAATGACCAGATATTTTCCCCAACATGAACTTTACAAAATCTGTCTATATGTGTCTGGTGCATGGTTATGGATATGTGATCATCATAATAATTTTCAATTTGTATTTTTATTCATTGCAGCGGAAGTTCAAGTGGGAGGAAGCGGAAAACAATGAAGTGAGAAGAATTTTCGATAAGAAAATAAGTGATTTTATGCGAAATGTCATGAATAGAGCGAAGAGCAAGCAAGCGAAGCCGTCTTTCTTTACGGCTGACAATTGGGTGGCGATGAACACATTTTGGGCATCTGAACAGAGTCGGCAACTCTGTGAGCAGAATAAGAAGAATCGCTCTTCTAGTTCTAGTGAAGGGTCAGCCACATATGCCGGTGGCTCTATCAACATTGCCGAGCATCGCAAGCAACTGTTAAGTCTGTTAAATGAGTTATAAGTTAATTTAATTCGATTCAATTACTCAAGTTTACATTTTGTAGGCACATGAATTGGGGACGGAACCGACATTTGCAGCTACATTTGAACGCACATTTCAAAAGAAAGATAAGACATGGACAGGCGATCGAGCAAAAGCTGTTAAGGTATGTAAGGTTATACTTTGGCTTATATGTTAACTATAATGAAAACCGTGAATGCTTTCAATATTTATGGTATATATATATTTATGGTATATATATATAGTGATTTTATTTTCATCTACATTGTTAATGTAGGAAAAATATGATGATCTTTTACTGAGCAGTGCTAGTGGTAGTGATGATTATCCTGAGCCCCGCCCACCAGTTGATAATATGGCATTGTGGATGGAGGCAGCGGGTGGGGCGAAAAAAGGGAAAATATTTGGGCTGGGATCGTTGTCAAGGATGTTCATGCCGAATAGTCCTGGAAGTTCATCATCCGCTGGGACTGGTCGAAGGAAGACACGCACAGAGGAGGTTTTGACCCAAGAAGTTCATCGTCTGAATAATTTACTTGTTAAGAAGGATGAACGAATAGATAGCTTGGAAGATCAAATGAGAATGGTTATGCAACACCTTAACCTCCAGCGCAATGAAGGGCCTCCTGTACCTCCAGCCAATCCAATGGGTCATGGGCACATTGATGCCGAGAATGCTGATGCTGGTGCTGATGCTGATGATGATGATGATGATGATTTTCTCCGGTCTCCCTAGTAGCAATTGTGGGTAAGCTTGCTTCATAATCTTGGTTTTTCATTATTTCACTCATATTCATATGTAAGAACATTTATGTTCGTCCTGAAACGTATTTTTGTTATTTTATACCTAGTTCCACATCCATGCTTAAACGTTGTTTTTATATTCTGGACTGATTTTTGTATCGACATTTCCTCAGGTTTCGACAAAGGTGACTACTTTTGGTGTCCTGCCATCGTATCAAAGCCGCGTCTTCTTCTGTATGGTTTTTTTGCGTCTTCTATGGTTATCCCGTCTCTTAGTTCATGTTTTGAATATATTGTAAGATTGGATATCAAATAGCATTATGTCAGACTCTATAACTTTCCTTCTGTTATTTGTTTCAATTATATGTCATTGTGGCTGGTTTGTCAGAATTTATGGTTTGTTCGTTTTTCTGTTTCAATTATATGTCATTGTCTCCTTTGATTGATATGGACAATAATTTATGGCCGAAATGATGTAAAAATAACGACGAATATTTTAAGCCAAGTTTGCGATGAAATTTTCGAAGAATTTGCGACGAATTTTGCGACGGTTTGAGTTCGTCGCAAATTTGCGGCGAATTTTACGACGAATTTGCGACGGATTTTGCGACGAATTTTGCGACGGATTGAGTTCGTCGCAAATTTGCGACGAAATTTGCGACGGAATTTGCGACGAATTTTGCGACGGATTGCGTTCGTCGCAAATTTGCGACGGAAATATTTGCGACGGATTTGGTCCGTCGCAAATTTTGCGACGAATTTTGCGACGATTTTTGCGACGGATTTCTTTCGTCGCAAATTTGCGACGGATTTTGCGACGAATTTTGCGACGGATTGTGTTCGTCGCAAATTTGCGACGGAATTTGCGACGGAATTTGCGACGGATTTTGCGACGAATTTGGTTCGTCGTAAATTTGCGACGGAATTTGCGACGAATTTTGCGACGGATATGGTCCGTCGCAAATTTGCGACGAATTTTGTGACGAATTTTTTTCCGTCGCAAATTTGCGACGAATTTTCGAATTTTCCGTCGCAAAAATTTGCGACGCGCTAGTAGCAACGGAATTTTTTCCGTCGCAAATTCGATTTGGGACGGATTTTTCCGAAATTTCCGTCGCAAATTCCGTCGCAAAAAACAAGTTTTTTTGTAGTGGTACTTGGAAAGACAAGTGGATAGTAGTTCGTGTTATGACTAAATATTCAACGAAGAGGGAATTGAATAGGTTGATAATTGAAATTTGATAAATTTTGTGGAATTATTAAAATCAAGTTTGATATATGCAGGAACTATGTAATATATGCAAGAGTAAGTTGATGATATCAAGTGCAGTGTGCTTCTATCAAATAAATATTGAAATAAATAGATAGAAGAGTTGCAACAGATCTCATAATGGTTCAGCTAGATCAAGCCTATGTCCATTCTCCAATACTTACAGCCACCATCAGGCTAAAATCCGATAGTAATCCTTTGAGTCATTATAACGGAGTTAGTGCTGCTTCTACCCGAAGGTAGTATATCATACTATTAATTCCAAACACTGTTACAACACTTGTATACTTTTTAAAAAAGATTACAATTTGTGAAGCACTCTCAATAAATGAACTTCTCACTCAATAACAAGTGTATAAGAGTATTAAAGACTAAAGCTTTCTCTATTTGGGACCTCCGAATTGAAGTTAAACTTGCTCAGATTTGAGGTCACACCATGGATATGAAAGTATGAGAAAGTCAAATACAGTGGAGAGAGAGAGAGAGAGAGAGAGAGAGAGAGAGAGAGAGAGAGAGAGAGAGAGAGAGAGAGAGAGAGAGAGAGAGAGAGAGAGGCATTGCGGTAGCTATGGTCATGCGATGGTTGTCGCGAGTCAATAATTGACGATGATGATGTTGGTGATGGACAGAGAGAGGTGGGTTTAAAGTGGGATGGAGGCCGTGGTGACAAATCTCACAAACCTGGCATTGCAGTTAGCGAATGATTATATTGAGCGGAATTCATAAAGAGTTCATGGACTGAATAAATAAAAAAATGAGAATCATATTGAACATTGAGCAAAAATTCAAGACTACTCATGATGCTAGCCTTTTTTATTTACCTTGGCATTGTAGTTTATAATGTCTCTTAAATTTTTTATTAATAATATTTACCATGTTTTTTGTGCGATCATAATTGGTCTTCTTTCGCTGGTTAAAGACATCGTGTGATTGTATCAAATTACAACATTCTCAACTTTACGTATAGAACAGATTTCTGTCATATATAATTTTTTTCATTGGATAAAGATAAAGCAAATATCATCAATTCGCGATTACTTACTCCAATTCACTAATATTCTTGATGCCCATAAGAAATTAGAAAGTTCCTCAATTCATGTGCAATTTTTACTCCGATAAATCTTCAATGCGATGGCCAACTCCACTCCACAGATCCGAAAGTACACTTAATAAGTAATAGACATTTGAGGATAAAAAATCCTTGAACTAACGGTAATTTGTCGAATATGCAAATGTCAAGTGGTTTACAAAATTTGTTTATTAAGTGATTTGTTTCCTTCCAGCAAAAAACAAAGTAATTTTTCTTACTTTAAACGGTATTTTATAAACAAGTCACATTCAGGAACCAATAATAGCTCGACGCACCACATAGTAAATCAATTTTTTCAACCAAAATCAGTAAATCAGGATTTTCCTTAGTAAAAATATATATAGCAAACAAAAGATTTTACATACGATCTTTATCAACCCAAATTCACCCCTTTATTCCAAAAGAAAAAGAAAAGAAAACAAAGGGCTAATACCACCAAAAACCTTAAACTTGTACATGTATGACAATTTTACCCCAAACTTTTTTTTTGACCACCAAAAACCCCAAACTGGTACTCCTATGACAATTTTACCAAAAACTTTTTTTTTTACTACCAAAAACCCCAAACGGGTACACTTGTGACAATTTTATCCTAAACATACCACAAAAAACCCCAAACTGGTACACATGTAACAATTTTACCTTGAACTAAAATTTTAATATTATTTATTTTTTTATTTTTTCGAATTTTTATTAATTTTTTTGTTTTTCTTTTCTTTTTTTTTTCATCTTCAACCTTTGGCCTGTCGTTGGACCAACGACCCGCCAGAGGCGGAATTTGGCGAGGTCGGCCCCGTCGGCTGCTGGCGAGGGCCGCCCTTGCCGGCGTCGAGCGAGGGTAACCCTCGCCTGAGTCGGGCGAGGGCTGACCTCGCCTGGGCGGGCGAGGACAGCCCTCGCCAGCAGCCGGTGGGGCTGACCTCACCGGCTTCCGCCTCTGGCTGGTCGTTGGTACGGCGACCGATCAAAGGTTGAAGATGAAAAAAAAAAAGAAAAAAAAAATTAATCAAAATTCGAAAAAATAAAAAAATAATATTAAAATTTTAGTTCGGTATAAAATTGTCACATGTGTACCAGTTTGAGGTTTTTTGTGGTATGTTCAGAGTAAAATTGTCACAAGTGTACCAGTTTGGGGTTTTTTGGGATATGTTCGGGGTAAAATTGTCACATGTGTACCAGTTTGGGGTTTTTTGTGGTAAAAAAAAAGTTCGGGGTAAAATTGTCACACATATACCATTTTAGGGTTTTTGGTGGTATTAACCCAAAAAAAAATTGCTAATATGTGTGTATACACATACCTAGATGAGGTGAATCGTTCTCATGCTCGATGAGCATCTCTTAAAACACATTATCCAAACGTGTATAATGAGCACTGGCCTCTCTCCTTCATTTGGTGTCCTCACAATCAGTTCAATATCACTATTAGGAGAAGCTTCCCTACTTTGAAAATGCAAGGTTGGAACTATCTTAGATCTATTTCTCTCTAAACATTTGAATAATCCGTGCTCTCGAAAGAAGCTATTTGCAATTTCCGAAAACATGGACCAAAGGGAGCGGTCACCGGAAGGAATCGCGGTCGAAGAAGGCCATTGAGAATAGAAGAACAAAACCACATATATTAATACGGAAGATACCTAGACAATCCCGGTGATCATGAACAGCCCTCTGAAGCTATACACGCTCAGGCTAAGATTATTTGAAAAGATTGCAGCATCTTGATCTTGGCACGAGCTTTCACCGCGGAAATATTTTCTTTCGATCACATCCATTTTCGCTTTATCTTGAGTGACATTCAAGATTGTCCTGGAGAAGTAGGAGACGGAAGGGGACCCCAAAGGAAAGGCCTGATGAATAATTAGTCATGTTACTTCGTAGCTTTACCTAAAAATGAAAAAAGTTTATATTTACAAGAATTTATTTTAGGTCAGTGAAGAAGGAATAGTGATAATAGATCCATTGTCATGCAAAATGAAGGTCTCTTTAAGTATAAAACACGTGAACCAATTGTTAATTTAGACAAATCACATTGAAGTAGATATTCTACCCCCGCCATTGCGGAGACCTATCCCGAGACATAAACAGTCCTAAAAAATGAAAATGAATAACAATAGATCTATTTTCATGCAAGGTGCATATATATTAGACCCGTGCATGCACAGGTTAGCTAGGAGAGAGAGACACTTACAAAGCCAAACCCGTCAGTTTTATAGGTTGGTCCTACCATTTTGTACTTGTTGCAGTACCTGGCAAGGAAGAGTTTTATGCATGGCAAATCATCAAAGATTGCTGCAACTCCTCTGTTTTCGCTTCCCTTTGATAGTGCCTCGTGGTATTCCTCGGGCGAGCCATAAGGAATCAATCTGGACTCATCGAAATTGAGCTGTCTCACGACAAATCCTCTCACATAAGATCCTTCCTGATATCCGATGAAATGGCGATTCCTTATCAAGTCTTGTACGTCCACAAACTGCGGCGTGAAAGGTTGCACGTTTAAAAATGAAGCTAAATTTGCAGTATAACTCTGAGTCAGGGTAAGTACCACAATTACCCATACGACGAGAACAAGCCTTGTCAAGTTGTTTGCAATCTTCTCTCCTACGTCAATATAAATCGGAGTAAAATTGCTAACAAAAGACCGAGCATAAACAACAAAACACAGTAGAATATGGCAGCCGTTACCGACAAAATCATAATGACAAACAAGGCAAGATATTTTTGTAAAGGACTTACTATGAGCAAACACCAATGTAGAGAAGGAAAACCAGAATATTAAACTGATTTGTTGGCTACGACGACCCCTAAATTCTTCATTTGTTCGATGTTCGAGGAGCCACACGACGGACCCAGTGAAAATGAAGGCCAAACCAGTCGTTAGCCAGAGATTCCAACTCAATGGTTTTATGAAGATCCACGTGTTCCTCCGCTAATCATTCTTAATGGAAACTATCATTGCTGCACCAGAATCTGAATAGGGAAGTGTAAAATCGACATAGGACGAGCGGTATGCAACGATAGTTGTGTCTCCTACAACCGCATCGACTTTCTGCATCATCGTGTGTCATAAACTTCAATATTTGTGGCTAATTCACCTTTATCAGAATGAACATGTTAGTGATATCTGTCTACCCAATGTCTGCCAAAAGAAATCAAGCATAAATACAAGCCAGCTACATCAATGACAGTGCATAATAATGTTGAGTGAACTACTTCTCTGTAAGGAAATTTTAACATGTATGGTACAAAAGCTCAAACAAGATTTGAGAGAGAGATCACGCTAGAACGGAGATTTCATATCGGAGGAGGGTATGTCGACAAATTACAAAAAAAGATTATTTTTTCACGGTCGTATCCGCCGTTCGCGATTGGTGAAATTGTTTTTCATGTCGAATGTGTACCGAAAGTCTCCCTCGGGGCGATGTGAGACACGACGTATCCTTAACCTCACATCGTTTTCGCGTCGTATCATGTATTTATCCTAAAATCAATGAGATTTGTGCACTTTTTACATTGGAGGGCAAATGGTTCTTTTACTTTCACGAGAGTGGAGGAAATTTCCTGCACAGTTCTTGATCATCAAGCAACCTAACAATAAAAAAAAAAGGGAAAAAACAACCAAAAACCCCCAAACTTTATCATCTGTGACATATTTACTCCAAACTTTTTTTATGACACCAAAAACCCCAAATTATGCTATTTGTGACACATTTACCCCAATCTATTTAGTCCATGGGTATTTTCGTCTTTTTTTCTTTTTTTTCCCTTTTTTTTTCCTTTCCGGCGAGAGGGCCCTCGCCGGCGTCGGGCGAGGGTCGCCCTCGCTCACCCAGGCGAGGGCGATCCTCGCCAGACGCCGGCAAGGGCCCCCCTCGCCAGGCCCTCGCCGGAAAGGAAAAAAAAGAAAAAGCAAAAAAGACGAAAATGCTCATGGACTAAATAGATGGGGTAAATGTATCACAAATGTCATAGTTTGGGGTTTTTGGTGTCATAAAAAAAAGTTCGGGGTAAATGTGTCACAGTTGATAAAGTTTAGGGTTTTTGGTGATTTTTTCTAAAAAATAACAATAACAATAAAAAAAAAGAGTATTAAATGACTAGCGAAATCTACGCCCTTGATTGGTGCCTTTTGGTAGGGACGGTGTGTAGCTGCGGCGCACAGTAACGGCGGGCCCACCACCCCGTCCTTTTGCTTGGGTAGTGGGGTTTCCACGGTCACGATCGCCCGGCAGGAACTTTAGGTGTTGTTGTCCATCGGATTTGCCTCGCGATTTGCGTCTTAATTAAACTAAATTAATCCCATTAAAGAGAAATTTTCACCAACCTTATTTTTCATTTTTTTTATCATTTTTCCCGGATAAAAATAGAAAAAATAATAAAGGACGGTCGTAAGGATCTTTGGAGAATATGCTCACGCAGAGCAGAAACTTGTGAATGCAAGAGGAAATTAAATTATCCACTAAAATAAATAAAATAAAACAAATAACTTTCTTTTTGGAAGTTTCGGGCTTGTTTGGCGTGGTTGAGGAGGCAGGGCGAGCGTGGTTTTAGCAAAAAGTTACATCCAAATGTTGAAAACGAGTAACATCGTCACGCTAATTATAATTTTAGGAGCGAAGAACTTTGTCCGTAGCGAGAAGTCAGGAATCACATGTTCCCGAGATTCGAGCGAAGGAGACCAAAAAACAAGAAATCGATCCGAAGTGCATGATCGCGTAACGCTCCGAGCATATAATTAGTTATGTTTAAATTGCATTCGGCATATAAGATTATTATTATCATTATAATTATTGCCATTTTTCTTTCTAAAACTGCCCCTCTCCTGTTTCTAAACTCCTCCAAGGTAGACTCTAATCTGAAACACTTTAGTGCTCCCTAACACACACCCCCTCTTGGACCTTCATGCCTCTCACTTTCCTCACACTCACAGCAGCTATGCCTCTCTCATCTCCCTTGTTCTCTCAGTTAAATCTTCTCTCCAAGTCTCTCTATCTTTTGCTTGTCTACACTCGTGTCTGGCCTCTCACGCCTTGACCATATCTCTTCAGCTAGCTCAGTCTGCTCCGACGAAGCAAGGCCTCGAGCAGTTCAGAGCGTGAAATGAGCGACTCAAGCAGTGCAGCAACTCAATAAGTGACGGCAAAGACTACAGTGCAACACCTCTGACAGCAACTCGACCTCGTTTTCATATTGAGGCTTATATATTGGCTCCT
Source organism: Syzygium jambos (assembly GCA_031216235.1). NCBI lineage: Eukaryota > Viridiplantae > Streptophyta > Magnoliopsida > Myrtales > Myrtaceae > Syzygium > Syzygium jambos. Next base: position 25,088,039 of record CM062222.1, read on the forward strand.
TTTCTTCGAAATTTCAAAATTCGAACTTGATAAATAGGGCTAACAAACCCAAAACTTGAGATCTATATTGTGTTTCCAGTTGACTTTTCCACCACTCTCTTTTCTGATTGCTCTTTTTTTTTTTTTCCTTTTAACCATAAAGCCGAGAGAGAAAGATGAATAGAGGGAGGATTCTTCGCCTCAGAGAAGGAAATGAAACACTACGAGTGCGCATGAGGCCAAACTATATGCCAAACTTGATAAAGTTACTGTTGGGGAAATTGTTCTTTTTTTAGTTTACTACACAAATATATATTTTTAAGAGATGGTTAAAAGTCTGAAAAGATGGGAGATTGCTCGAATGAGATGTTTAACGTATAATAGAAGAAAAGCAGCATACTTTGCTGTGACTGTGAGGGGTAAGCAGAAAACTATCCTTCACCAAACTGCTGGCAAATCCTGGCCTAGCTTATAGTTTGCCAAAAACCCTGCTCGCCCGGCTTGTTATCACCCCTAGGCTCGTAGACTTTTTTTATGCACATAATTAAAGTCATATATTAGCATATATTGACTAATATATTTATGCACATAATTAAAGTCAGGGGATGCTTCTTCACGTAGACTTTTTTTTTTTTTGGTCAGAATTCTTCACATAGACTTGGAGTGCCGAAGTCTTGGTGGCTCTTGTTGATGAATACGCGAAGATTCTTGGAGTGCCGTTTCTAAGCGAGTGCTTGGCATGGGTTATCTTCATGGGTTTCTTGTTCGTGAATTACATCCGAGAAAAATTAGTGTTCAAGCGTAAATCTTGTGATAAGATTTGCGTATAATTCTTTCGTAAAATTGAGATATTATTTCGTGAGGAATTATGGGGCTAAACACTGAATGAATTATTGGGTGTAATTGGAGCTTGAGAAACACCAAGAGTATTTGAGTGACTCGAATGTGGTTGTAATCTTCGTTATATCGCTTGATTTATAGTGGAATTGCGTGCTGCTCTCCCCGTGGACGTAGGTCATTACAATCGAACCACGTGAATTTAGTGTCCGATTTATTTTTTTGTTCTGTCAATTTTATTGTTTGATCGCTTGGCTTTCGCAACAGAAAGGCTAGGTGATGCCGATATCAGGACAGAAACTAAGGATTGGGGTTCCAAAGAAAGACGGCTTTAGCGAGTTCTTCAAAATCGAATGGGATCCGCATACCGGCGTGCCCAGCTGCTCCGGGTTCGTCCACGACATGTTTCTTGCAGTACTGGATGCATTGCCTTTTGCTATTCCTCACCGGTACGTTCCTTACGTGAACGAGAGCAGGCAAAGTGCAGGAACCTATGATGATGTGCTGTACCAAATTAAACTTCAGGTTTGTCGATGCTTTATCTTCAAACTTTACTCTGCTATTTCTTGACAAATGACCGGATGAAAAAAGGAATACATGATTTTTCTCATGATTAAGTCTTCCTGAATCTTGTCTGAGCTTTAATACTATACATGTTAAAATTTCCTTGCAGAAGTAGTTCACACAAGATAAATATGCACACTGTCATTGATATCGACAAAATTAACTTAATATCTTGAATATCATTATTGAGAAAACTTGCTAATAGATTTTGATGTTGACAAAATTATCCATGAGTAAGTCTGACATATGCTTTTGAAGTATTCTAAGTCCAGGAAGTTATGCTCTGGAAGTTCAGACTTTACATGAATCAGAAGAAGAAGTTTAAGTTTTGCACCGCAAAAGGCAAAGTTCAGACTTTGTACACAGCAGTTGAAGAACTTCAATTTATATACTAGAATCAAAAGATTCAGAATTTACCGGACAAACCATTCTGACACAAGTTCTAAGTGCAAGATAAGATGCAGACTTTATCTAGATGTTGTCGCTACTCAGAACGTAAATAACGGCTAGTAATCTGGCTTGGAATTCACAAATGAAAAGTATTGATTGATTTGATCTTAACAGGCTATTTTGCAAGGAATATTTATATTGTGAAATATCCTTAATTGATTGACAATCAACCCCACAACAAATTTATTTCTAAATGGAGAAGCTCTACTTATGAAAACCAAAATTCTGATTGTATGGACGATCAAAATCAGCGGGATTCAGATTTTATCACTGAACGGCTCCTCTATCATTTTTGTACAAATCTGTCCAAGGTGAAGATGGGAAGATGATCATCTGAAGACTGTCCAACGGCTAGTTTGGAAGTGGAGGAGTATAAAAGGAGACAAATTTTCGAGGAGCAGAGTAGAGAGACGATATCCAGAATCATCCATTCCAAAGTCTAAGCAAACTCCGATCAGTGAAACTTATCCTTCTTGAGCATAAATCAGTAATATTGAGAGACACATTGTAAGAGTGATTAAGTGAGATAGAGTGACCTATCTTTCACAGAAAAGTCATTACTCAGATTTTGTAATCTCTTGATTGATCATCTAGTGGAATCCAGCCAGCAAGCTGTTAGCATGGGAGAGTGGATATAGGCTTGAACTAAGCCGAACCACTATTTATCTATGTGTAATTTTTCTCATCCCTAAAACTCCTTTTATTTAGTTAATTGCACATTTGTTTATTTGCCAGTCAAAGATTGTTCAAAATCAGAACATTGTTCATACTTCGCCCGTGATCAATTGTTTCCGCTTTAAATTGAACAAAAAGTATTCAAATCACCTATTCACCCCCCTCTAGGTGATATTTGCTAGTCTCATCAATCATGAACTACAAAGAAAATTTTGGATGTCACATCTTTCGTGGTTCAGGTATTTGAGGCCTAAATGACCCGGAACCGGACCAAAATATAGACATATATCAAGCTTAACTGAAAACCCCTACATACACCCTCTTGAACCTTTTGCCCCACACTTCCCTCACACTCGCGACCAGGGGGGAGCAACCAGGATGGTTCAAATCGGAAACTGGCCCAAACTGGCCACCGATTAACACAGGGGCAAGATTGGTTTCAGGTTCCAAAACTCAGTCATTATAAAATGCTCAAGAATGGATTTCCAACCATTATAAAATGCCCTCGCTCTCACTCTCATTTCTCAAGGTTTCTGTGCTTGGCGATGGCAAGGTCGTTCTTCTCCAATTAGAAAAAAGTTGTACGAGTTTAGAAAAAAGAAAAAAAAAGAAGAAGAAAGGAAACCAAAGTGAAATCTGCCATTTTTTTTCTCTCTCTCTCACACGATCTCACACGAACTCTATTGGGTCATTTCAGATTCTCCAGATTTTGGTTGTTTTTAGCCTTTTTCCCCGTTTCTTTTCATGTTTTCGTTTTTCTTTTTGGGGGTGGTTCTTGAAGGGTATGGTCTGAGATGGTTTCTTGCTTTTTGCAGTCTTTTTGAAATTTCAAAGGACAAAAGGATGCTGAGTCTTTTTTACTCTTTTTGATGTTTAAGTTTGAGTTCTTTGCTTTTTGTTTCTATTTTCGTGAATGTCTCGGCTTTCTCAAAAGGTTGAGTGTTGCTTTGATGTTAGATCTGCAAAAGGGAACCATGGAGAAAAGCTACTAGTCTTCTGTGGCTCCTTGCTCTTCGGAAAGGCCGGATCTAGGGTTGATTAGTACGGTTCCCTGTTCCAAAAACTTGAAATCCATTTTGACAGATTGCATGTTCCAGGTCTAGAATCTACTATTGACCTAAACTTTTGTGACCCATTTAATTATTCATTACACAAAAAATTAGGCGTCAACCCCGATCCCCAAACAAAAATATTATTAATTTACATTTACATATTAGAGGCATTGTATAAGCCCACATAAACTGCATTGTAATTGGACTACACTTAAGGAAGGGGGATCCGAGCCTAATTTAATTATCTAAACTAAGCCCGCAGGAGCACAAAATTTAGCCAAGCCCATTGAACATCTAATATGGCTGAAAATCACATGTGCCATGCATATGCCATGTCCCAAAGTAGGACATATTATGTTCGAGTCAAATTAGAAGTGGCGAGGCATATTCATTTCTCCTACCATTGTTTACTTTGATGCCACATGACAATAGACGCTGAACAGAGTGGGCCGCTACGAATTTCCCAATGAATTGATTCCTTTTTTGGCTGATTGTGAATGACGTGGAAAAAAGCATTCAATATTTGCAACGAAAAAAGGCAATTTATTTCCACATGTCGAGTCTTCCAGTGAATGTACCGGTCTTATCTTAACGTTGGACTACTACTTGCGTATGAATTAAGTCAATTCGTGCACATTGCACAGTCAATGTGGGAAATAGACAACGAATCTTCACTTCCTACGACTTTTCCTAAGAATGTACCATTTTTAATTTAGCAGAGAACTACTGTAAGAATTCGTCAATTGTTGAACAATCAACTTCTAGGAAACCTCCGTAAGTTTTTTCCAATGCTTAGAGCTGGAAACAATCTATAAGTAGTCATCAACAAGTGAAGCAATAGACAAAAGTAGCCAAGATACACATAATATGGAGGGCCAGAGAAGCTGCTTGATTCTTGCACTATTATGTCTCCTTCACCTGGCCTCTACTATTGAATCCTCCGGTGTACCCAAAGAGAACCCAGCAAAGGAAATGATTCAAATCGGGCTAATTTTGAGCATGAACTCAACCATCGGGAGGGTGGTGGAGAGTTGTATATCCATGGCATGCTCTGATTTCTATGGTGCGCACCCTGATTACCGTACCCAATTGTCACTTCTCGTCAGAGATCCGAATGATGACATCGTCGATGCAGCATCAGCAGGTAAATACATATAGTTATGTCGCTTGTGTGGCACATATTGGACTCGCGATCATGAATTAGATTATTCACATTTTGAAACTCTTATCGCCAATGAATCTTGATTCTTCATAACTTCAAATACTTGTCATCAACTAATTTATGCTTTTTCCTTGTCTGATCAAGGATATTAATACACATACGACAAAGTGATTCTAGTGTGAGTGTTTAATGAATCTAAATAGTTTCTGATAGGCATCTAATAGTTATATAGTATTAGTATTATGGCCCAATGTTAGTAGAGAATCTACTATTTGTATTAGTATTAGTATTGGTATTAGGCATCTAATATCTGTAATATCTATAGTATTTGTATTAGCATGAAAGTGTCGCTCTCTCTCTCTCCCCACCGAAAAAAAAAAGAAAAGATTTTTCTGCATATGACAAATTTATCATTATTTGACTTTTCAAACAGAAAACGCAGTTGACTTTTCAAACGCAGGACCGACTCAAACAGTCAAAGTCAATTGTTTCCACTCTTTCTACTTCGCCGCCTTCCTTCACCATCTCTCGCTCTCTCTTTGCGTCTCAAAAAAATAAGACGGATTTTTCTACATATGATATGTTCATCATCATCGACTTTTCTAACACAAAACACACCGATCAAATTTCAAAAATCAATCTCAATTTCTACAATAATAATAACTGAGATCCTCAACTTTTGAAACCTACACTTTGTATTTTCAATTTTATGAATATACTTTGTTGGGGAGGCATGGTAAAAGCCCGATAAATCATCAAGATGGAGCCCAAATATAAGCCCTCAACATGTTTGGCTAGACGAACTCCCACTTAAAATCAATGAGTCACGAGCCCTCATCATTAATTGCTCCAAATTATATCAAATTTCCGACATGAGACTTCTTTTGCCTAATAACACCACCACGCATGTATCTTAAAACACTCTGAATCCCATTTGGCATAAATTATTAATTGCCACTTTTCTTGAAAATTCCCCCTGTCAAGTTTTCTAGCTCACCCAATGTAAACTCTAATCTGAACCGCTTAGTGCTCCATCGAGTTTGTTCTATCTATCTGGCAGTGTCGATAAGCACCTAACCATTTTGTAGTGGGTCCCTTGGGCAGCGCCACTAATTTGTCACCATGCTTGAATTGAATTTTTAGTTTGGGCTAGTCTAATCCTGAAGTTCAAGTGGCCTGGACCAGCCTGAAGTATATTGCATAGTAGGAATGGTTAATTCGCTAAAAACTCCTATACTAGTAGATTCGTTTCACATTTATCTCAAACTAATTTTCGGATCACAAAAATTCTCAAACTGGTACATTAGTGCCACATTTACCCTACACTAATTTTTACTTGGGAGATTTTCTGGTAAATGTGGCAGTGATGTACCGGTTTTGGAATTTTTTGTAATACGAAAACTAATTTGGGGTAAATGTGGAACGGGTGTACCTATTTAGGTTTTTTTCGTGGTATCAGCCTTAACAAAAATGAATCTACTAAAGTTAGAAAACCACCTAACACACATTCCCTTGAACTTTCTGCCTCTCACTATCCTAAAACTCAAAGCAGTTTAGCCTCTCTCATCTCTCTAATTCTCTTTAGTTAAATTTCTATTCAAGTCTCTCAATCTTTCTCTTGTCTACACTTATGTCTCACCTCTCACTCGTCCACCACCGCCACGCCTGGACCATCTCTTCAACTAGCTCTGTCTACTCCGAGCAAGCAAGCAGTACAGAGGGCGAAATGAGCGACTCCACTAGTGCAGCGACTCAAGAAGTGGCGACTACTACTGCACCACAACCCCGCACAAAGCAACTGGACCTCATTTTCAGATTAAGCCTTTTTTGTCCAATATTTCGATTCTTTTCGTTTGAAATTTCATAATTCGAACTTGAGAAATAAATAGGACAAACACCTAAGCCCAACACAGCAAGTGCAAATGAGGCCAAACAAAATGCCAAACTTGATAAAGTTATAGATGGGAACATCTTTCCTTTTTAGTTTACTTTTTTTTATATTAGATGTCTTTTTTTAAAATATATATATTTGAGAAATGGTGAAAGTAAAAAATAAGTCTATCAATTATCAAAATATGCATTTGAAAGAGGGACAATAGCACAAATAGTCCATGAACTTTGTCCTAATGTGCAATGTCGTTCTTGAACTGTTAATTTGTGCAGTATGATCTCTGAACTTTGACTCAATGTGCAATTTTGTCCCTTGACTTTTAATTTGTTCAATGTAGGTTCTAAACTATATAAAATTATTTAAAAGTTCACGAACTGCATTAAATAATGGATTTAAGTTCAGAGACCATATAGCATATTGGACCAAAATTCAGGGATTATATTGAACAAATTAAAAGTTCATAAACGACATTGCACAACTTCAGGAATCACTTGTATTATTTTTCCTTTGAAAAATTAGGTGAAACTTCGGACCCAGCCCAAACTGCACTAAATGGGACCAATCAAGTTTGGTCCTGGCTGAATGCTCAGCTTCGATCTAGGCCTAGAGATAACAAGCTCGAAGCCTTCGGGGTTCTTTGGAAAACCCCAGCCCGTCCGGCCTGTAATCAACCCAAGCCTGCGGTGCTTTATTGCTAGAAGATAGGTTTCTCTCTCCATCTCTGTGCTCTGTTCTCTATCTTTCTTTCTCTCTCCTTCGCCCTTTTCCCTCTTCTATTGAGGAAGATTATGGGGCTCCTCTATGGTTGTCGAGATCTTGGTCTCATTTAAATGCTTTCCGCCATGAAGGAGCCGTCACTTCCAGACCTAGAGGATCAATGGCCATGGTCATAAGGCCTCCAGATATGAATGATGAGAGAGAGAGAGTCCCATGCAATCCCACTTTTATTTTGGTAGATCAATTGTGAATTGTTTAATCAGATACATCGTGTTTACAGTTTTGGACTTGATGGAGAATGAAGAAGTCCACGCAATCCTGGGCCCACAATGGTCCTCACAAGCCAAATTTGTAATCGACTTAGGAGTGAAAGCTCAAGTCCCAATCATATCCTTCTCAGCCACGAGCCCATCCCTTTCTCCCACACAAAGCCATTATTTCGTTCGGACAGCCTATGATGACAGTTTACAGGTTGGTGCTTTAGCGGCTGTTGTTCAAGCTTATGGTTGGAGGGAAATAGCTCTTGTATATGAAGACACTGAGTATGGCAAGGGCTTGGTTCCATACCTTGGCGACGCATTCCAAGAGGTCGATGCTCGGATCACTTACAGAAGCGTTATTCCTCCATCTCCAGAAGATATTGACATCGTAAAAGAGCTCAATAAGTTGTTAGTGATGCAGACCAGAGTTTTTCTTGTTCATATGACTGCTGAGATCGGGTCTCGGTTCTTTGTTCTGGCGAGTGAGGCGGGGATGGTGAGCGAGGACTTTGCGTGGATTGTCACTGATGGTTTGTCCTCTTTATTGGACCCGGTCAGCTCTAAGGCTTTGGATTCGATGCAAGGTGTAGTAGGTGTAAGGCCACATGTACCACCATCAGAGTCTCGTAGAAATTTCGAAGAGAGATGGACAAAGCTTTACGCCGAGAGAAATTCACATGACGAGATTGCTTATCTCAGTCTCTTTGGATTATGGGCATATGACACAGTTACAGCACTAGCAATAGCAGGAGAGATGGCATGGGAGCCTGCAAGGTCTAGATATTTAAAGCCGAATAGGAGCAGAAACAATCTGGACTTTTCGTCTATTGGGATATCGGAGATGGGCCCGAAATTGCTAGACAAAATTCTAAGCATCAAATTTCAAGGCCTCAGCGGAGAATTTAACTTGCCCGACGGCCAACTTCAGCCGATTGCATTCGAAATATTTAATGTTGTAGGACAGAGGGAGGAAATTATTGGATATTGGACTTCGGCACGAGGACTTTCACCCGAATTGAACCAATCAACGAAGGAAGAGTATACTGCTTCGGCCAACGATTTGAAGCCGCCTACTTGGCCAGGAAATACATTAAAGCCACCGAAAGGTTGGGTGATGCCGATATCAGGAAAGAAACTGAGGATTGGGGTTCCGCTGAAAGACGGCTTTACTGAGTTCTTCAAAATCGAATGGGATCCGCATACGGGCGTGCCCAGCTACTCAGGATTCGTCCACGACATGTTTCTTGCAGTACTGGATGCATTGCCTTTTGCTATTCCTTACCAGTACGTTCCTTACGTGAACAAGAGCAGGCAAAGTGCAGGAACCTACAACGAAATGTTGTACGAAATTAAACTTCAGGTTTGTCGATGCTTTACAAATTTTACCCCGCTGTTCCGTGATAAATCACTTGGTAAAAAGAAGGAAAACATGATTGTCCTCATTAGTAAGGGCATTCTTGTCGAATCTTGTTTGAGCTTTTGTACTATACAGAGAAGTAGTTCACACAACATTATTATGCACTGTCATTGATGTACCTGGCTTGTATTTATGCATTATTTCTTGTGGTAGACGTTGTGTACACAACTATCATGAACATGTTCATTCTGATAAAAGTAAATTAGCCATATATATTGAAGCTCATGAGGACATGATGATGCAGAAAGTCAATGCGGTTGTGGGAGACACGACTATCGTTGCAAATCGCTCGTCCTACGTCGATTTTACCCTTCCCTACTCAGAATCCGATGTAGCAATGATTGTCGCTATTAAGGATGATGAGCGGAGGAACATGTGGATCTTCTTAAAACCATTGAGTTGGAATCTCTGGCTAACGACAGGTTTGGCCTTCATTTTTACTGGGTTCGTGGTTTGGCTCCTCGAACATCGTACAAATGAAGAATTTAGGGGTCGACGTAGGCAACAAATCGGTCTTATATTCTGGTTTTCCTTCTCCACATTGGTGTTTGCTCATAGTAAGTCCTTTCAAAACTGTCATGCCTTGTTTGTTATTAAGATTTTCTTCGCGGTCTTCTCGATGGTGACGGCTTCCATATTTCGCTCTGCTTTTGTTGTTTTAGCTCGGTCTTTTCTTGGCCATTCACTACGATTTTTATTGATGTAGGAGAGAAGATTGCAAACAATTTGACAAGGCTTGTGCTTACCGTATGGGTATTTGTGGTGCTCATCCTGACTCAGAGTTATACTGCAAGTTTAACTTCATTTTTAACCGTGCAACGTTTAACGCCGAAGTTCGTGGACGTGCAAGACTTGATAAGGAATCGCCTTTTCGTCGGGTATTCGAAAGGATCTTTCGTGAGAGGACTTCTCGTGGGACAGCTCAATTTCGATGAGTCCAGATTGATTCCTTATGGTTCGCCGGAGGAATACCACGAGGCGCTGTCGAAGGGAAGCGAAAACGGAGGAGTCGCGGCAATCTTTGATGAATTGCCATTCATAAAAATCTTCCTTGCCAGATACTGCAATAAGTACAAAATGGTAGGACCAACCTATAAAACTGGCGGGTTTGGCTTTGTAAGTGTCTCTTTCTCTCCTAGCTAACCTGTGCATGCACGGGTCTAATATGTATGCACCTTGCATGAAAATAGATCAATTGTTATTCATTTTCATTTTTTAGGACTGTTTATGTCTCGGGATAGGTCTTTGCAATGGCGGGCGTAGAATATCTACTTCAATGTGATTTGTCTAAATTAACAATGGGTTCACGTGTTTTATACTTAAAGAGACTCATTTTGCATGACAATGGATCTATTATCACTATTCCTTCTTAACTGACGTAAAATAAATTTTTGTAAATATAAACTTTTTTTCGTTTTTTAGGTAAAGCCACGAACTAACATGACTAATTATTCTTTACCAAAAAAAAAACATGACTAATTATTCATCAGGCCTTTCCACTGGGGTCCCCTTTGGTCTCCTACTTCTCAAGGGCAATCTTGAATGTCACTCAAGATAAAGAGAAAATGGATGCGATCGAAGGAAAATATTTCCGCGTTCAAAGCTCGTGCCAAGATCAAGATGCTGCAAACTTTTCAGACAATCTTAGCCTAAGCGTGTATAGCTTCGGAGGGCTCTTCATCATCACCGGGGTCGTCTCGGTATCTTCCGTATTGATATATGTGGTTTCGTTCTTCTATTCTCAATGGCCTTCTTCGACCGCGATTCGTTCCGGTGATCGCTCCCTTTGGTCCATGTTTTCGGAAACTGCAAATAACTTCTTTCGAGAGCACGGATTATTCAAATGTCTGGAGAGAAATAGATCTAAGATAGTTCCAACTTCGCATTTTCGAGGTAGGAAAGCTTCTCCTAATAGTGATATTGAACTGATTGCGAGGACACCAAATGAAGGAGAGAGGCCAGTGCTCATTATACACGTTTGAATAATGTGTTTTAAGAGATGCTCATCGAGCATGAGAACGATTCACCTCATCTAGGTATGTGTATACACACATATTAGCAATTTGTTTTGTTTTCTTTTTCTTTTGGAATAAAGGGGTGAATTTGGGTTGATAAAGATCGTATGTAAAATCTTTTGTTTGCTATATATTTTTTCACTAATTAAGGAAAATGCTGATTTACTGATTTTGATTGAAAAAATTGATTTACTATGTGGCGCGTCGAGCTATTATTGATTCCTGAATGTGACTTACTTGTTTATAAAATACCATTTAAAGTAAGAAATATTACTTTGTTTTTTGCGGGAAGGAAACAAATTACTAAATAAACAAATTTTGTAAACCACGTGACATTTGCATATTCGACCAATTACCGTTAGTTTAATGATTATTATCCTCAAATGTCTATTACTTATTTGTACTATGCGCCCAGGTACGCCCGATATATGTTTGACGTGTTCATGAACACAATCGTGCATGAAAGGCCATTTTTAGGTAAAGCCACGAACTAACATAACTAATTATTGATCAGGCCTTTCCATTGAGGTCCCCTTTGGTCTCCTACATTTCAAGGGCAATCTTGACTGTTACTCAAGATAAAGCGAAAATGGACGCAACCGAAGGAAAATACTTCCGCAGTCAAAGCTCGTGCCAAGATCAAGATGCTACGATCTTTTCAGACAATCTTAGCCTGAGTGTGTATAGCTTCAGAAGGCTCTTCATCATCACCGGCATCATCTTGGTATCTTCGGTGTTGATATATGTGGTTTCATTCCTCTATTTTGATTGGCCTTCTTCCAGCGCGATTCGTTCTGGTAATCACTCCCTTTGATCCAAGTTTTTGGAAACTGCTAACAACTTCTTTCAAGAGCACCGATTATTTGGTTGTCTGAAGAGGAATAGATCTTGTGTAGTTCCGACCTCTCATTTTCAAAGTGGGGAAGCTTCTCCGAATAATGAAGTTGAACTGATAGCGAGGACACCAAATGTAGGAGGGAGGCCAATACTCATTCTACACGTTTGAATAATGAAGATTGTGTTTTAAGAGAGGCTCATCGAGCATGAGAACAATCATCACATCTAGCTATGTATACGTACATATTATCATCTAGCTATGTACATGCACATATTAGAAAAAAAAATTTATTTGCTTTTGTAAAAAAAGGGGTTAATTTGGGTTGATAAATGTCGCATGTAAAATATTTTGTGTGTGTATATATAGAGTATTAAGTGAGGTCGTTGTTGGTTCTTTAATATGACCGTCATGTATATAAAGAACCATTTAAAATCTTACAAATCGCTTGATAAATAAATGTTGTAAATGCCCAAAGAGAGAGAGAGAGAGAGAGAGAGAGAGAGAGAGAGAGAGAGAGAGAGAGAGAGAGAGAGAGAGAGAGAGAGAGAGAGAGAGAGAGAGATATTTGTACATGAGATGGAAAACGCTATTTTTTAGCCTCCTTTTTATTTATTATGGATTGTTGAGAAATTTAGGATTTAATTGCATAGAAAATGAGTGACTAATTCTTGGTCCATAAATAAAAATAATATAATTGCATAGCATTTAATTTTAGAAGCATTCATCATTTAGTTCACTAGATGCATTTGCATTTTAATCGGACCGGCGGTGGTGAATGAACCTGAACCAGTCATGTGGACCGGCTCGCGCTATAAGCAAGATTAGGTCAGCACAAGGAGGAATTGCGGCTGAAATTTCAAGCCCAAAATTAGAGTTATTGAACTTTAATTAAGTTGGGTTTAGCCCATAAAGGTAAAAGGCTTGGTGCTTAATTAGAAAAACCCTTTAACGGATTAAAGCCTGTCAGTAATTAAAGCCCACAAAAGGGGAAAATTCGGCCACACTAGGGGACAAGGGTTGGCCAAATTTTACGATGAGGGAGGGTGCCTAATTGAGCTTAATTTAATCAAATTTGAGCCACTGAGAGTTAATTAATGAAGGCCTCAAGTTAATTCAGTCCGTTATCTTATTAAGGCCTAAATTAAGCCCGTAAAAACTCTATAAATACATACATATACTTCATAGCCTAGAGGTTGGCAATTCACAGCTCTTGGATCACATAAATAGAAAACACTAGTGAAAGAGAGAGCGAGAGGGAGGAGGATTCTCAGCCAACCCTTAGCTGAGACTCTCAGGGCCGATTCCTCTACCATCAGCGACCAAGCACAGCAGCCACCGCACGGACCACCACCTGCTTCTAGCCGCGATCGAGCCCCCCGCCAATGTAGCTTTTGCTCCTTAGTGACTACAAAGCTTGCCGATCCTTGTGCCGCAACGCCGCTTCTGTTTGTTCTAACGATGTCCTGTTGCTGTTTCCTTTGCCATGGTCAGTGTTATCAATAGAAAGTAGCCAGGTCTTTCAATCGTAAGGTGCGATCGAGACTATTTAAGGTAAATGATCTAGTCATGCGCAAGGTATTGTCAATCATTCCCGATCCCTTAGGCAAGTTCACTTCGAATTATGGTGGACCGTACATTGTGAAGAAAGTATTCCCAAGAGGCGCTCTAATTCTGGCTAAAATGGATGGTTGAGAATTCTCTAATCCGGTCAATTCCAATGTTGTGAAGAAGTATTGCTTTTGATAGAATCTAACACTTTAGGCATGAATTATTAAGTGTTTACTTTCTATATTTTCTATTCCAGACATTTCTCTTATAATAAATTGCTTTAAATGAATTGCAATTTTTTTGGCCAAAAAATGAATTGCAAGTTAAAATGCCCATAGTTGTTGCAAGTTCTGCATGATTGTTTTGTTTGTTTTAATTATCGATTTCGAATGGGGAAAAATAATTAGATAATTCAATGAATCTTGTGGAATAAATGACTGTTCAAAATGACGTGCGTTAAGATGATAAAAGGCAAGCCATATCCTATGCATAGTCTTGAGATTATCTTTAGTGAGTTGAGTGAAAAATTCCATATCCACGAGTAAAGGGTCATCTCGCAAAATGTTAGACAACCGAAATGATGAGAAACATTTCGTTCATCTATCATTAGCACGAGTGCGATATGTCCCACACAAGTGCATATATATATTTACCTACCGATGCCATATCAACGATGTCGTCCCCCTGGATCTTTGACTTGAATCGACAATCAAGTGTGGTAATTAGGGTGTGTGCTGTAGAAATCAGAGAGTGCCATGGTTATACAACTCACCACCAACTTCCCAATTGTTGAGTTCATGTTGTGAACTATCCCGACTTGAATTTTTCCTTTGTCAAGTTCTCTCCGGGTACACTAGAGGTTTCAATAGTAAAGGCCAGGTGAAGGGAAGATACTAGGGTAAGAATCAACTAGCATGTCTGGCCATCCATATTTAGTGTCTCTTGATTATTTGTCTATTACTTCGCTTGTTTGTTTTTTTGTCAAAAGAAATTTCTATTCATTATCAAAATGATATATATAAAAGGATTCATATGAAATCTTAAAAGTCACTATAATAAGGCAACCTCATAGAGCTTCAAAAAACAAAAATCGAACCTTTGGAAAAATCATTGCCAATTCTAGGAAACTTCCCTACAGATCTTCCAATAATTTAAAAAATATTTTCCAAAAAATTATTACTTGTATCACTTACATAAAGGACAATAATATTTTAATTGTTCACAAAAGTATTTACACATAAATTGTTGTTAAAAATGAAAATATTTTTCATTGACTAATTATTTCAAGAGATATAAATGATTATTTTTAGGAAATTTTTTTTCCAAATTATGGATTTTCTGCTAAATAAATGGAGACCAATTGTCTTTTTTTTCTTGCAAATATTTAATGCTTTTTCCGCCATTAAGTCAAAGAAAAGGAGAAAATAATCCAAAGGTGATAAAAGGGAAGGAGTAGAAGATCATTATCCCTTATCTCTATGAGCTCATTGCCAGCTTTCTTCTCTATTTTCTTCCTCCAACCAAGAAAAACCCAACCCTGTAACTCTCGTTCAAGGCGAGAACTTTCAAACGGTATGTCCAAATCTTTGGGTAAGCGCAGAAACATGACTGAAGATTTTGATCTAGGTCACAAAGATTTTATTTTGTTCAATTGAGCATTTAAGAATTAAGCCGCGAACTTGCCGTCTGCGGAAATTATGTGGCAAATGACCAAAATATTTTACATTGGAACCACATTATTTGTATGAATTTTGCCGACTGCAAACTTGAGATCTGATCGGGACTTTCGGAAAATCTTAAATACTCAATTAACTAAAATAAAATCCTAAATTCTCAATCGGTCAGTGACCGAAACATTAAATTCTGTTTTTGCTAAAAAAATCCCCCGAATCAATTATGCTATAAATCATTCCTGGCAACACTCTGAAGTAGATTGCACCGTGAAATGCATGACACAAACTTTAAAACGTTATTGCTAAATAATTTAAAAAATATTTTCTTAAAAATAATCGCTTTTATCTCTTACAAAAAAAATGAGTAAACTTTACCCAAAAAAAATGAGTAAACAAAATTTATTTCATTATCCAAGAAAATTTTTGGATAGATTATTGTCAATGATAAAAAAAAAATTTAATAATTAATTATTTCAAGTGATATATGTGACATCCTGAAAATTGGTCCATTTGGAATTTATGAAATACTGGATTTTATGAATGTACTCGTAGCTAGTTCTCGCCTGGAATTGATCATTCCTGGGATACTAACCATTAGGAAAAAGCTAACGGGGGATTTAAATTGGTGCGACTAAGAGAAAATTCAATCGTGAATCGATTTTCGACCATAAAATCACCGAGGTGACATTTTGATGCCACCGTTGGCCGATCCGAGGATAACTAGGGGTCAGTTCGCCACTATCATAGTAGTGGATCGCGGGTGATTCCGCTGGACCACGAAACGAATTGACGAACGATCCTGAACTTATACCAAACGATCGTGCCCCTTGGATCTAGTGATTGATCCTCACGATTTAAATGACAACCGAAATCGTCACGAGCCAAACGAACTTGCACGTGACTCGATTCATTATCAGTCACGGGTCGAATATGGGAATTTCCCCAACAAGCCGACCGTTAGTTTGAGAAACGCTCGAATTGCGTTTAATAAAATTTAATTATTTAATTGAGCCTAAATTGGACATCGAAAAATTATGAAGTCACAATAGGACGTGAGGACGACGTTGCGGTTGAAACGTGTAATTTTGGATTGTCTCGATTCCTTCAGAAAAATTCAATTTCGATGAGAAATAAGGAAAGTGACCATTTTACCCCTAAGAATTTCTAAAGGGCTAGTTTTATGGAGCAAGGGCATTTTGGTAATTTTGCCCCAAAATTTGGAAATGACACTTTTGCCCTTAGACTTTTTAAGAAATTTCAAGATTACCCTTGGATATTTTGGATGAGATTCGATTTGGGCCGTCGGTTTCAAGATAAGATCGAATCTAGGCCGTCAAATGAAAAGTAGATAGAAGGGCATTTTGGTCATTTGGCAAAAAGTTGGTCAAAACTTGATTTTTAAGCCAAGACCTCTCTCTCTCTCCTCATTTCTTCTTTCTCTCATCTCACGGCATCTCTCTTCCTCTCCCTCACCCACCGAACCAGCTCTCTCCCCTCGCCGAGTAGCTGCACGCCGGTCACTGCTCGACCGGATCGCCACCGCCGAGCCGCGCCGCCGCGCCGATCGCACCCGTTTCACTCTAGCCGCGTGAGTCTAGAGTCGGGTAAGTCGCAATCTAACCCTCACCTAGGACATCGGGTATTAACGGGCTCGTTTAGACACGGTTTAGTGTAGTTTTAGGGGCTGTTTAGAGTTGGATTAGGGGCTGATTGTGATGGAATTAAGTGCTGGAATTGTGGACGGATCATGGCTGAGAAGTGGGCTGGATTATGGTGATCTAGAGACTAATTTAGGGGCTAGTTAAAGCTGATTTATGAGCTGGGTTAGAGCTAGAACTTGAATTTTTGAAGTTCGGTGTGAATCTCAGATTCGCGGTTACTGTACGTCTTCGATTTGCTATTTTTGTAGAGAATTTTGTGCGCTGAATTTGAGGAAGTTTTATTCATGAAAGTTTCTCCCAACATCTTGAAGTATAACATATTTTAAATTTGGAATTTTTGGAGGCCATTTGGATAGCACGAAAACCCATTTTCAGATCATGTTAAAACTGCCCGGAATACTGTTCATCCCGACCTTCGTGTCTTGCCGAATTTTTATAAAATTTTTCAAAGCTATTTTCAATAAATTTCCTTCACAAAAGTTATTGATGACTTTCTTTTCTATGACATATAAAAATTTCAAGGCTTTTCAAGGTAATTTGGGTATTAAAAGAAATGTATTTTGAGGACAAAACGGTCTGTTAGAGCGAGTTGATTTTCATCTGACTTCAAGTGACCAAAAGAGGCATTTACAGTTGAAACTGGGTTTCGAGTTCTTCACGGAAAATGTTTATCAAGATGTTTTACGCAACATATCCAAATTTCAGAATTTTTGGGATTCGTTTACTATTTATTTGAATAGGATTTCGGTCACTGTGTAAATTGCCCAATTTCACCCCGATTCTTTGGATGTTCGTTTTTATGAGCGGAATGGTGGGGGTGTCAAGGTTAAATAGTTGCTTCTTTTGTGACGGGAATTGATCTTGAATGTGTGTTTGTATGTGGATGGTGTGTTTGTAAAGTGGTTGTAGTTGTTGGTTGATTTCTGAATGATTGTTGGGCTAAATATTGAGTGGCCGTGTGCCCTGTGTGTATGGCCGTGAGGTGTGTGGTGTGATTGCGAAATGAGCTCACGTGTCAAGCATGTGTGATTGTGTGGTGTTTGTATGGCAAGGATGTGCATTTGCGAAGTGAGTGTGAGGCGCGAGATTATGTGTGGCCGTGTGTACGTGTGGCTGTGTGATAAGTGTGAAATAAGTGGAACAAAGGTACATGAATGTAGGATTGGTTGGAAAAGTGATACCCTGAGGCGTGTTCGTTTACGCGAGATAAATTCCGTCCTGAGGCGTGTTCGTTTACGTGGGATGATGCCGTCCTTGACGAGGTGACGATACCCGGCCCGACGGGGTGACGATGCCTGACGAGGTCAGAAAACCGTTGGCCTGATGCGTTTTGCGCGGGTGCGGTAATTGTGGAAAAGTTGAGAGTGAGCCAGATTAGGTTTGACGCGTGAGGTTTGCGAAAGTCGACGCATAGCGTGAGTTAGTGTGTGAGTGCGGTTTGCCTCGCGTGGTATGGCGCTGGATGAGTATGGATATAAATGAATTGGCTGTATTATTGTTTGGCATGCAGGGATGTGCATGATGGATCCCAGGTAAGATCGCATGTGATTGTTAGTACGATTGTGTGGATGCTGTTTGTGTGTTGCTTAATTCGGTGTCTAGACTTGTCTGGAATACATGGTAGCCTAGATAAGGGTTAGGTTGTGTACTTATTGAGAAGTGTCTCATGGTTGTATCAATCAAACCATTTCAGATCAATCGCTCGAGCCATGAACCTTCTGCAGCCACCGCTACCGCGTATTTGGGATTGTTATACATACTTATCATGATGTGGTAGAATTCCCGATAAAGTTGAGGCCAATTTGGAGTCATCGGATGAAGCTGTGCCTGATGAGGATTCAGACGAGGATTCCGAAGGGAGTGAGTCAGAGCGGACACCATCTAGAGAGCATAGGGATTAGTTGGAGCTGAGGAAGAGTCTGGAAGTGTCCCATTTTGGTGTAGCGTTACCCAGGCTACTAATCTTTTGTGATATCGGTGGTTTGCAGTTTAGTAATTCAATATGTATATTTTGCTTTGTGGTTTCAGAATTGTCAGTTGTGGCATAAGTTTATGTACTAAATTGATAGGTATAGTATATGATTTAGCGGTTTGGCATTTTATTCTCCCTATCACCCCAGGTAATTTATGGTTTGGGTGTTTGATGTTTCTGCCGCGATTAAACTCTGATAGGTTCGTTTGGGTCGGCAATGTTTCCTGGGATGTCGCACTAATTCGACCGAAGAGGGATGTCGCGTGCTCGATGGGGTTTGGAACCTGACAATATAAACGACCGTTTTTAAGAAAATATTTTCCAAATTGTTCAGTTTTTGCGAAATAAAGGGAGCCTTAAGTTCCATGAATTTTCTTGATTTTTATTAGCACGTGGTTTTCCGAATAAGCCACTACATTTACTAATATATTCAAAGATATTTCCCACTGTGTTCAATTTCTCAAGTCTGTAGCCGATGAGAAATAAAAGTACGGGAATGACAAATCTTAACCTAAGAGCTCGTTTGATACAGCTACGATTGAACCTCAATCGTGCCGCAATATGGTTACGCAAGAAGTGTTGTGACTCGTGTGTATTTAATAATGCATACGTTAAAGTCGCAGCAAGTTAGAAACTAAGAGAGCTGGCTTCTTAATAGTTTAGTCGAGGCAGCTTTTAACTTTCCGGAGGTGTTGTCGTTGTTTAGTGCTTGCCAAATATTGGGGAGAATTATAAAAAAAAGTCCTAAACCTCTTTCAATTGTGCCAAATCAGTCCTAAACATTTTTTTTTTGCCAATTCAATCCTAAATATTTTACATTTGTACCAATTCAGTCCATCCGACTAATCATCCGACTAATTTTGGCCGACTAGCGCTGACATAGACGCCAACTATCTAGCTGATGCTGACATGGTAATTTTTTAATATATTTTTTATTTTTTTTCGAAATTTTTATTTTTTCTTTTCTTTCTTTTTTTTATTTTTTTTTCCCACAATGGCTAGTGAGGGCCGTGAAGCCCTCGCCCTTCCTCGCCCAAATCTAGGCAAGGCCATGGCCACCGTCACCCGTGGCCAGCGATGCCCTGGTGACGTAGGCGAAGGCGGCATGGCCTCGCCAACCGCGGAGTGACAAGTCCATGGTGAGGCCTTCTTGCACATAGCCCTAGGCCTCAAAATATGGGCCCCATATCTAGGTGAGGGCTATGACCCTCACCGGCCACCGTGGGAAAAGAAAAGAAAATAAGGAAGAAGAAAAAAAACAAAAAAGAACTAAAAAACAAAAAAAATTATTTAAAAATTGGCACTTTAGCTTTGGCTAGATGGCCAAAATTGGCCGGTGAGCGGGGCAATGTCGGGCTGAGACGAGCGGCGTCTCGGCAGCCTCCGACGAATCCCCGCGAAACAAAGGAAAACAGGGAGTTCAGGTCTGTGAAGGGAGAACAATCGAATCAAATCTGAGTCGGGTTCCTCGCCAGACCCGGTTCAAGACCGGGGTAAGATCCGGAGATCTGACCCGGATCCGCCAACCTGACGCCATTTTTAATATTATTTTATTATTTTATTAATTTTTTAAAAATTCATTTTTTATTTTATTTTCTTTTAAAATTATGAAATATTTTAGAAATTAATTTTTTTCGAATATTTTTCTAAATTATGTGAATTATTTGATTATTAATTATGTTTAGATCGGATAGGCCTATAGGGTTATGCGGTAGTATTTTAAATGTTATTACTATTGTTGTATTATTATTATGCATGTTGTTTCTAATTAGAATATAATTGCATAAATTGTCATGTTTTGAATATTGTCGCCTTAGTTAGGATTAGGACCCTAGGCTGTGTATCTATCTTGACTGCTAATCACTAATGATTGTGCACTTGTTTGATCACCTCACATGTTAGGAGATATGTCCTAAAATCAATACAAATTGCTTGATAAATATTTTCTAAAATGAACAGCGTAGAAAGGAACTGAAAGGGCATTAGTTACCTAACTAATGCAACCAAGTCCCCGAACTCATTTAATCTCTGGTTCGCAGAAGTAAGCAATTCTCCCATTGTCTTGCTTGGGTGTCTAATTGACCCACCCCAAACTAATTAGTGGCGACTTCTACATAAAAATCACTTGCAGGTTAAAAACTTAAACCCTAAATTGCGATTTGATATGGCTTGAGAGAGCCCGAGTTAAGTCCTGAACTTAGACTTAGTGCATACCACGCAAGACCCCCTTTTTTGATGTTAAAAAAAAAGCAAGAGGTCGGTCGTGACATATCACTAAAATGAAGAACCCTATACCCTAAACTCTAAAACCCCCAACCTCAAAACCCAAATCCCTAAAAGCCTGAACCCAAACCCTAAACCTTCTAAACCCCAAATCCTAAACCCAAAAACCCAAACCTTGAAATCTCAAACCTGAAACACTAAACCTTAAACCCCAAAACTCCAAATCCGAAACCCTAAAACCTAAATCCTAAAATGTTAAACCTCAAAACCCCAAACCATAAACTGTGAACCCTATACCCTAAACCCCAAACTCCAAAACCCAAAACCCGAATCCCTAAAACCCTAAACCACTAAACCTCAAACCCTAAACCCAAACCCTAAAACCCCAAACTCAAAACTCAAAACGCTAAACCTAAAACCCCAAATCCAAAACGCTAAAACCTAAACCCCAAATCCTAAACAGTAAAATCCAAAATCTAATACCCCAAACCGTAAACCTCAAAATCGAAATCCTAAAACCCTAACCCCTAACCCCTAGTCCCAAATCCTAAAATCTTACACCTTAAACTGCAATTTTCTCGACCATCACTCGATATTTGATTTGTCTATAATGAGTAATTTTCTCTATGATTGTATTAAGGTCATCTAATTCTATATCATAATATATTATTATTCTATTTCTAGTCTAATTTTATCTAAGCATGAATTGTTAAGTCCCCCAAACTGCAATTTCCTCTCCCACCACCTACTATTTGCTTTGTCTATAAGGAGTAATATTCTTTATGATTGTATTAAGGCCATCCAATTCTATATCATACTATATTCTTATTCTATTTATATCTCAATTTATCCAAACATGAATTGTTAAGTTTCCACCGACAATTTTATAATTAAATGAAAAACTTGGGAGTAGAAATTTTTAGTATCCTACCAAACACATTTCTATTCTTTTTCTACTCTGGGAATAGAAATTTTGTACAATTACTAAATGCGTTTTTTTGCTCGGAAACTCGTCTAGAGAATAAAAATAGAAAAAACTATTTCTGAACATAAATTGTTTCTGGGAATAGAAAACTTACCAAACAGACCCTAAAAACTGAAATTAAAGTCATCAGTTGAACTAGTGAGGGGGAGTCATGTTAGAAGTCACATGAGAGAATCACATAATAGTGGAATGAATTAATTAGAAATTATCATGTCTTTCTATGTTTGTGACTTCAATTAATAGCTATCATTATTTTTTAATCTTATCTCCAGGACTATACAGCTATTTATGAATAGAAGTACAATTGAACTTCATCCTCAATCTTCATTTTTGTGCCTCTATTGATTGTCTCGTGATATTCTCTGATCATATTGATAATTAGAGACTATATCAATTCCTTCTATATGCTTAGAACTGTAAATCTTTTCCTTTCGGAGCTTGTTAAGCAATTTAGATTATATATCAAATCTCAAATAACTTTTCTATATTTTTCCACATCTGTATATTCATAAATAGTTTTGTCATCATAAGGGGAGAGATTATTGGGAAAACCTTCAACTATATTTTTAAACTAACAAAACCATCTATTTCTCATGTTTATTTGATAAATGTAAATGTTGCTTATTTCAAGTTGTGTTGATATAACGAAAGCTTTATCACTATCAGTGGCATCTAAAGTATGCAATGGAAAGATGCATAAAAGCTAGAAGGACCTTGATAGAGGGCAAACAAGTCTAGGAGAATGGGAAGTTCGTGCGGCTTCGAGGTATCATGATAAGTTGAATGGCTAAATGATGTATTGGTCATTAATGTACTTGGAAAGACAAATGGATAGTAGTTCGTGTTATGACTAAATATTTAATGAAGAGGGGATTGAATAGGTTGATAATTGAAATTTGATAAATTTTGTGGAATTATTAAAATCAAGTTTGATATATGCAGGAACTATGTAATATATGCAAGAGTAAGTTGATGATATCAAGTGCAGTGTGCTTCTATCAAATAAATATTGAAATAAATAGATAGAAGAGTTGCAACAGATCTCATAATAGTTCAGCTAGAATACTTACAGCCACCAACAGGCTAAAATCCGCTAGTAATCCTTTGAGTCATTATAACGGAGTTAGTGCTGCTTCTACCCGAAGTTAGTATATCATACTATTAATTCCGAACACTATTACAACACTTGTATACTTCTTAAAAGAGATTACAATTTGTGAAGCACTCTCAATAAATGAACTTCTCGCTCAATAACAAGCACTACAAAAAAAACGGATTTTTGCCACGAAAAATTTCCAACGAAAAATTTTCGTCGCAAATTTGCGACAAATTTTCCAATGAATGGCAAAATTCGTTGGAAATTTCCAACGAAATTTTTTCGTTGGAAAATTCGTTGGAAATTTCCAATGAAAATGTTTTCGTTGGAAAATTCGTTGGAAATTTCCAACGAAAAATTTTCGTCGCAAAATTCGTTGGTAATTTCCAACGAATTTTCCAACGATTTAAAAAAAATTGATTTTATTCGGCATTTTTTATATTCGTTGGAAAATTCGTTGGAAATTTCCAACGAAATTTCCAACGAATTTCAATTTTTCGACAATTTTTTCATAGTGTACAATATTCATTGGAAAATTCATTGGAAATTTCCAACGAAAAATTTTTCGTTGGAAATTTCCAACGAATTTTCCAACGATTTAAAAAAAATTGATTTTATTTGGAATTTTTTATATTCGTTGGAAATTTCCAACGAAATTTCCAACGAATTTCAATTTTTCGACAATTTTTTCATAGTGTACAATTTTCGTTGGAAATTTTCAACGAATTTTCCAACGATTTTAAAAAAATTGATTTTATTTGGCATTTTTTATATTCGTTGGAAATTTCCAACGAAATTTCCAACGAATTTCAATTTTTCGGCAATTTTTTCATAGTGTACAATTTTCGTTGGAAAATTCGTTGGAAATTTCCAACGAAAAATTTTTCGTTGGAAATTTCCAACCAATTTTCCAACGATTTAAAAAAAATTGATTTTATTCGGCATTTTTTATATTCGTTGGAAAATTCATTGGAAATTTCCAACGAATTTCAATTTTTCGGCAATTTTTTCATAGTATACAATTTTCGTTGGAAATTTCCAACGAATTTTCCAACGATTTAAAAAAAATTGATTTTATTCGGCATTTTTTATATTCGTTGGAAAATTCGTTGGAAATTTCCAACGAAATTTCCAACGAATTTCAATTTTTCGGCAATTTTTTCATAGTGTACAATTTTCGTTGGAAAATTCGTTGGAATCCAACGAATTTTCCAACGAAAATTGTACACACTAAAATAATTTCCCGGAAAATTGAAATTCGTTGGAAAATTCGTTGGAAATTTCCAACGAAAAAAAATTCGTTGGAATTTTTTCGTTGGAAAATTCCAACGAATTTTCCAACGAAAATTATACACACTAAAATAATTTCCGGAAATTCAAATTCGTTGGAAAATGCGTTGGAAATTTCCAACGAATTTTTTTTTCGTTGGAAATTTCCAACGAATTTTCCAACGAATTTGAATTTCCGAAAATTATTTTAGTGTGTATAATTTTCGTTGGAAAATTCGTTGGAAATTTCCAACGAATTTTTTTTTCGTTGGAAATTTACAACGAATTTTCCAACGAATTTCAATTTTCCGGGAAATTATTTTAGTGTGTACAATTTTCGTTGGAAAATTCGTTGGAAATTTGCAACGAATTTTCCAACGAATTTCAATTTTCCGGCAATTATTTTAGTGTGTACAATTTTCCAACGAATTTTGCAACGAAAAACCCTACTACATTTTCGCGCTCGGTCAATTTCAAAATTCATTCTCTCTCTCTCTCTCTCTCTCTCTCTCTCTCTCTCTCTCTCTCCTTCTCCCTCTGTCTCCCCCTCCGCCTCCTCCCCCGCTGCCCCTTCTCCTTCGCCCTGTCTCCCCCTCCGCCTCCTCCCCCGCTGCGCCCCCTCCTCCTCCGGCTCCGGCTCCGGCTCCGGCGCCATGGACACCAAGACTCCGCCGCCCCCCTCCTCCTCCGCGACGTCAGCTCCCTCCCCAAAGGCGCCGCCGCCGCCATCCAGGGCCGCCCCCGACGCCCCCGACGCCCCCGAGGCCACCATGGGCCGCCCCCGACGCCACCAAGCCTCAAATTCGAAAAAAAAAAATTTCGTTGGAAAAAAATTTCCACGATTTTTCGAACAAAAAAAAATTTTGTAATTTTTCCAACGAAAAATTTTTCGTTGGAAAAAAAATTTCCACGATTTTTCGACCAAAAAATTTTTTTTTGTAATTTTTCCAACGAATTTAGCCACGAGTTTTCCAACGAATTTTCTAACGAAATAAAATTCGTCGCAAATTTCCAACGAAAATTGAAATTTTTCGTTGGAAAAATTTCCAACGACCTATTACCAACGAATTTTTTTTCGTTGGAAAATTCGTTGGAAATTCGTTTTCCAACGAATTTTTCCAAATTTTTCGTTGGAAATTTTGTCGGAAAAAAGCAGTTTTTTTGTAGTGAAGTGTATAAGAGTATTAAAGACTAAAGCTTTCTCTGTTTGGGACCTCCAAGTTGAAGTTAAACTTGCTCAGATTTGAGGTCACACCATAGATCTGAAAGTATGAGAGAGAGAGAGAGAGAGAGAGAGAGAGAGAGAGAGAGAGAGAGAGAGAGAGAGAGAGAGAGAGAGAGAGAGAGAGGCATTGCGGTAGCTATGGTCATGCGATGGTTGTCGCGAGTCAATAATTGACGATGATGATGCTGGTGATGGACGGAGAGAGGTGTGTTTAAAGTGGGATGGAGGCCGTGGTGACAAATCTCACAAACCTGTCATTGCAGTTAGCGAATGATTATATTGAGCAGAATTCATAAAGAGTTCATGGACTAAATAAATAAAAAAATGAGAACCATATTGAACATTGAGCAAAAATTCAAGACTACTCATGATGCTAGCCCTTTTTATTTACCTTGGCATTGTAGTTTATAATGTCTCCTAAATTTTTTATTAATAATATTTACCATGTTTTTTGTACGATCATAATTGGTCTTCTTTCGCTGGTCAAAGGCATCGTGTGATTGTATCAAATTACAACATTCTCAACTTTACGTATAGAACAGATTTCTCCTATATATAATTTTTTTTCTTTGGATAAAGATAAAGCAAATATCATGAATTCCCGATTACTTACTCCAATTCACTAATATTCTTGATGCCCATAAGAAATTAGAAAGTTCCTTAATTCATGTGCAATTCATGCGCAATTTTTACTCCGATAAATCTTCAATGCGATGGCCAACTCCACTCCACAGAGTGACCATGGAACGGACAAGCTATATATTTAAAGATACGTCATCTTTCTTCTTTTTTGTTTTTTTACGAATCTCAAATCAGTGAGATTATTGTAAAAAGATAAATGTTTGGGAATGATAATAGAAATTTATTCAAGATAATTTATCTTTATTTTTGTATTATATTGATTGAATACATTTAAGAAAACGTTTGAATATACTGTCTTTCTATCCATTTTAAAGTTACACTTAATAAGTAATAGACATTTGCGGACAATAAACATTAAACTAACGGTAATTGGTCGAATATGCAAATGTCAAGTGGTTTACAAAATTTGTTTATTAAGTAATTTGTTTCCTTCCTGCAAAAAACAAAGTAATATTTCTTACTTTAAATGGTATTTTATAAACAAGTAAGTCACATTCAGGAACCAATAATAGCTCGACACGCCACAGAGTAAATCAATTTTTTCAATCAAAATCAGTAAATCAGCATTTTCCTTAATTAGTGAAAATATATATAGCAAACAAAAGATTTTACATACGATATTTATCAACCCAAATTCACCCCTTTATTCCAAAAGAAAAAGAAAAGAAAACAAATTGCTAATTTGTGTGTATACACGTACCTAGATGAGGTGAATCGTTCTCATGCTCGATGAGCATCTCTTAAAACACATTATTCAAACGTGTATAATGAGCACTGGCCTCTCTCCTTCATTTGGTGTCCTCGCAATCAGTTCAATATCACTATTAGGAGAAGCTTCCCTACTTCGAAAATGCGAGGTTGGAACTATCTTCGATCTATTTCTCTCTAAACATTTCACTAATCCGTGCTCTCGAAAGAAGTTATTTGCAGTTTCCGAAAACATGGACCAAAGGGAGCGGTCATCGGGAGGAATCGCAGTCAAAGAAGGCCATTGAGAATAGAAGAACGAAACCACATATATCAATACGGAAGATACTGAGACGATCCCGGTGATGATGAAGAGCCCTCCGAAGCTATACACGCTTAGGCTAAGATTGTCTGAAAAGATCGCAGCATCTTGATCTTGGCACGAGCTTTCACCGCAGAAATTTTTTCTTTCGATCGCATCCATTTTCACTTTATCTTGAGTGACATTCAAGATTGCCCTTGAGAAATAGGAGACCAAAGGGGACCCCAAAGGAAAGGCCTGATGAATAATTAGTCATGTTACTTCGTGGCTTTACCTAAAAACGATAAAAGTTTATATTTACAAGAATTTAGTTTAGGTAAGTGAAGAAGGAATAGTGATGATAGATCCATTGTCATGCATAATGGAGGTCTCTTTAAGTATAAAACACGTGAACCCATTGTTAATTTAGACAAATCACATTGAAGTAGATATTCTACCCCCGCCATTGCAGAGACCTATCCCGAGACATGAACAGTCCTAAAAAATGAAAATGAATAACAATTGATCTATTTTCATGCAAGGTGCATATATATTGGACCCGTGCATGCACAGGTTAGCTAGGAGAGAAAGAGACACTTACAAAGCCAAACCCGCCAGTTTTATAGGTTGGTCCTACCATTTTGTACTTATTGCAGTATCTGGCAAGGAAGATTTTTATGAATGGCAATTCATCAAAGATTGCCGCGACTCCTCCGTTTTCGCTTCCCTTCGATAGCGCCTCGTGGTATTCCTCCGGCGAACCATAAGGAATCAATCTGGACTCATCGAAATTGAGCTGTGTCACGAGAAATGCTCTGACATAAGATCCTTCCTGATATCCGACGAAAAGGCGATTCCTTATCAAGTCTTGCACGTCCGCAAACTGAGGCGTGAAACGTTGCACGGTTAAAAATGATGCTAAATTTGCAGTATAACTCTGAGTCAGGATAAGCACCACAAATACCCATATGACGAGAACAAGCCTCGTCAAGTTGTTTGCAATCTTCTCTCCTACGTCAATATAAATCAGAGTAAAATTGCTAACAAAAGACTGAGCATAAACAGCAAAACACAGTAGAATATGGCAGCCGTTACCGACAAAATCATAATGACAAACAAGGCACGATAGTTTTGTAAAGGACTTACTATGAGCAAACACCAATGTAGAGAAGGAAAACCAGAATATTAAACCGATTTGTTGGCTACGACGACCCCTAAATTCTTCATTTGTTCGATGTTCGAGGAGCCACACAACGGACCCAGTGAAAATGAAGGCCAAACCTGTCGTTAGCCAGAGATTCCAACTCAATGGTTTTATGAAGATCCACGTGTTCCTCCGCTCATCATCCTTAATGGCAACTATCATTGCTATACCAGAATCTGAATAGGGAAGTGTAAAATCGACGTAGGACGAGCGATATGCAACGATAGTTGTGTCTCCTACAACCGCATCGACTTTCTGCATCATCATGTCTCATAAACTTCAATATATGTGGCTAATTCACTTTTATCAGAATGAACATGTTAGTGATATCTGTGCACCCAATGTCTACCAAAAGAAATCAAGCATAAATACAAGCCAGGTACATCAATGACAGCGCATAATAATGTTGTGTGAACTACTTCTCTGTATAGTACAAAAGCTCAAACAAGATTCGACAAGAATGCCCTTACTAATGAGGACAATCATGTTTTCCTTCTTTTTACCAAGTGATTTATCAAGGAACAACGGGTAAAAATTTGTAAAGCATCGACAAACCTGAAGTTTAATTTCGTACAACATTTCGTCGTAGGTTCCCGCACTTTGCCTGCTCTCATTCACGTAAGGAACATACCGGTGAGGAATAGCAAAAGGCAATGCATCCAGTACTGCCAGAAACATGTCGTGGGCGAATCCTGAGTAGCTGGGCACGCCCGTATGCGGATCCCATTCGATTTTGAAGAACTCACTAAAGCCGTCTTTCTTAGGAACCCCAATCCTCAGTTTCTTTCCTGATATCGGCATCACCCAACCTTTCGGTGGCTTTAATGTATTTCCTGGCCAAGTAGGCGGCTTCAAATCGTTGGCCGAAGCAGTATACTCTTCCTTCGTTGATTGGTTCAATTCGGGTGACAGTCCTCGTGCTGAAGTCCAATATCCAATAATTTCCTCCCTCTGTCCTACAACATTAAATATTTCGAATGCAATCGGCTGAAGTTGGCCGTCGGGCAAGTTAAATTCTCCGCTGAGGCCTTGAAATTTGATGCTTAGAATTTTGTCTAGCAATTTCGGGCCCATCTCCGATATCCCAATAGACGAAAAGTCCAGAATGTTTCTGCTCCTATTCGGCTTTAAATATCTAGACCTTGCAGGCTCCCATGCCATCTCTCCTGCTATTGCTAGTGCTGTAACTGTGTCATATGCCCATAATCCAAAGAGACTGAGATAAGCAATCTCGTCATGTGAATTTCTCTCGGCGTAAAGCTTTGTCCATCTCTCTTCGAAATCTCTACGAGACTCTGATGGTGGTACATGTGGCCTTACACCTACTACACCTTGCATCGAATCCAAAGCCTTAGAGCTGACCGGGTCCAATAAAGAGGACAAACCATCAGTGACAATCCACGCAAAGTCCTCGCTCACCATGCCCGTCTCACTCGCCAGAACAAAGAACCGAGACCCGATCTCAGCAGTCATATGAACAAGAAAAACTCTGGTCTGCATCACTAACAACTTATTGAGCTCTTTTACGATGTCGATATCTTCTGGAGATGGAGGAATAACGCTTCTGTAAGTGATCCGAGCATCGACCTCTTGGAACGCGTCGCCAAGGTATGGAACCAAGCCCTTGCCATACTCAGTGTCTTCATATACAAGAGCTATTTCCCTCCAACCATAAGCTTGAACAACAGCCGCTAAAGCACCAACCTGTAAACTGTCTTCATAGGCTGTCCGAACGAAATAATGGCTTTGCGTGGGAGAAAGGGATGGGCTCGTGGCTGAGAAGGATATGATTGGGACTTGAGCTTTCACTCCTAAGTCGATTACAAATCTGGCTTGTGAGGACCATTGTGGGCCCAGGATTGCGTGGACTTCTTCATTCTCCATCAAGTCTAAAACTGCAAACACGATGTATCTGATTAAACAATTCACAATTGATCTACCAAAATAAAAGTGGGATTGCATGGACTCTCTCTCTCTCATCATTCATATCTGGAGGCCTTATGTCCATGGCCATTGAGCCTCTAGGTCTCGAAGTGACGGCTCCTTCATGGCGGAAAGCATTTAAATGAGACCAAGATCTCGACAACCATAGAGGAGCCCCATAATCTTCCTCAATAGAAGAGGGAAAAGGGCGAAGGAGAGAGAAAGAAAGATAGAGAACAGAGCATAGAGATGGAGAGAGAAACCTATCTTCTAGCAATAAAGCACCGCAGGCTTGGGTTGATTACAGGCCGGACGGGCTGGGGTTTTCCAAAGAACCCCGAAGGCTTCGAGCTTGTTATCTCCAGGCCTAGATCGAAGCTGAGCATTCAGCCAGGACCAAACTTGATTGGTCCCATTCAGTGTAGTTTGGGCTAGGTCCGAAGTTTCACCTAATTTTTCAAAGGGAAAATAATACAAGTGATCCTTGAACTTTGCTCTAACGTGCAATGTCATTTATGAACTTTTAATTTGTTCAATGTAGTCCATGAACTTTGGTCCAATATGCAATATGGTCTCTGAACTTAAATCCAATATGTAATTGATGAAACAAATTATCTACCCAAAAAAAAGTTGGACTGCATGGACTCTCTCTCTCCCACCCCCCCAGTTAATTGCAGAGGTCAGCGTTAGGTCAAGCTTCTCCTCGAGATCTGCTTGATCTCCATGGTCGTCAAGCCTCTAGGTCTCACCTCCATGGCAGCAAGCTATTAGAGCTAGAAAAAAATTGGGCCGGTCCAGATTTTTGGGCCCCCATGCAATTTCACATGGCCCTACAGAGGTAGCATGGTGACTAGGTAGTGGCACGGCTTGGGGGATAGGAAAATTACCAAAATAGTCTTAAATATATTGTAATTATGTCAATTCAGTGTTAAACATTTTTTTTTCCAATTAAATCCTAAACATTTTACATTTGTGTTAATTCAGTTCATCCGGACAATTTTGGCTAGCCGATGCTAATGTGAAAGCAGGTCGTCCTACATGGCGCGGCCGGCGCTAATGTGAACATATTTTAATTATTTTTCGATTTGTTTATTTATTTATTATTTTCATTTTTCCTTTTTTTTCTTTTGTCTTCAGCTTTATTCTCTGGCCGGTCGTTGGAACTTGGAGAGAGAGAAAGAGAGGTAGTGGAGCACTAAGTGCTTTAGATTAGAGTAACATTGGATGAGTTAAGGTGGATGTGTGAGGGTGTTGTTAGGCAAAAAAAAGTCTCATATCGGAGTTGTGATGTAAGGTGGGGCATTTAATATTGGCTCATAACTCATTGACTAAAACTTTTGAATTAATGGGAGCTCAAATTTGAGTGATCTATTGAGCTTTTGGTCCACCTCTTCTCAAAGTGTGTTCTTGAAGATACAGATTGTAGATTTCAAAAGCCGACAATGCAAATTATCATTCAATGCAGAAATGGAGGATGAATCTTGAAATTGGATCGGAATGCTTTGTGTTTGGAAAGTTGGTGATGATGAAGTTGTCATATGTTAAAAAATCTTTTTCTTTTCTGGGAGGCAGACAGAGAGATAGAGATATGGTGAAGGAACATAGTGAAGTTAAGGAACATAGAGGTTGACTTCGGCTGTTTGAGTTGTTCTTACGTTTGAAAAGCCAATGTATGAGAGAGAAAGATGTTGAAGTGACGGACCGAAGATGAGCGTACACACGAGCACCTAAAAGTCAAGTGCGTCTTCGTTTGAAAAGTCTAATCATGATAGATTTTTCATATGTGGACAAATCTTTTCTTTTTTTATTTTTTTGGGGAGTAGAGAGAGAGGCTTTTATGAAGTAGATGGTGCTTCAAATTATCCAAAAAATCTTAAACCTATTATATGATTACCAACTTAGTTCTAAAACTTTCAATTTTTTGTTAATTTAGTACTACACCTTTCGATGATTTGCCAATTTGAACCTTCTAACCAATTTTGCCAATTTTTTATAAAAATTTTATATTCTTTTTTTGTCTTTTTTCTTTTCTTTCTTATATTTTTTTCCCTATTGTACTTCTTCCCACAAGGGCTAACGGGGCCTTAGCAATGATTTGCAACCCTCGCCGACCATTGGGCGAGGGCCCCCCTCACTAGGTCTACGCGAGCCGATGAGGGCTGTTGCAACCCTCATTGTGCACAAAGGCGAAGACCGTCAATAGCCCTCATCGGCCATCGTTGAGGCCTCGACAACCCCTCTGGCCCTTCGAGGAAGAAGAACAGTAAAAAGAAAATGAAGAAAAAAAATATAAAATATAAAAAATAGAAAAATTTTAAAATTGCAAAAATTATCCACGTCAATGCCGGCTGTGCCACGTAAGATGATTGACGTCCATGTCATCAATTTTCGGCCAAAATTGGTCAGAATGACTAAATTGAAAAATCATCAAAAGGTTTTGGACTAAATTAACACAATTGAAAGGTTTAGGACTGAGTTAACTATCGTACAACAGATTTAAAACTTTTTGGACAATTTTTCCCGCCTAATACTAAGCAGGTATTAGAAGCCTAATACTAATACTAATACAAATACCTATACTAGTACTAATAGCAGATTTCTCCTTACATTGCACCATAACACTAATACCATAAATATCTATGGCCCTGTCAGAATCTATTGAGAATTCACTAAACTATGTAGATTGATCGTTCCCGACCAACTCACACTAGAACCACTTCATTGTATGTGTATTAATATCGTGGATCAGACAAGGAGGTATCAAATTATTTGATGACAAGTATCTAAAGTTCCGAAGAATCAAGATTCACCGGTGACAAGTGTTTGAGGTTGTGAATAATCTAATTCATGAGCATGAGTCCAATATGTCCCCACAGAAGTGCTATTTACCTGCCGATGCCGCATCGACGATGTCATCAGCTGGATCTCTGACTTGAATCTATCGAGTGTGGTAATTAGGGTGCATGCGGTAGAAATCAAAGAGCGCCATGAATATACAGCTCGTCACCATCTTCCCGGCGGTCGAGTTCCTGTTTTGAACTAGCCCGACTTGAATCATTTCCTTTGCTAGGTTCTCTCTGGGTACACTAGCGGTTTCAATAGTAGAGGCCAGGTGAAGGAAATATATTAGGGCAAGAATCAAGTAGCTTGTCAGGCCATCCATATTCAGTGTCTCTTGGTTATTTTGTCTATTGCTTCTCTTGTTGATTCCAGACCATTTATACATTTTTGAGCTCTAAGCATTGGAAAAACTGCAGGGAAGTTTCCTAGAATTTGACTAAGTGGCGTGCAACTGCAAACATTGACTAATTCCACAAGACAAAGTAGTCCTACGTTAAAATAAAACGTGTAGATTATTTGGAAAAGTCGTAGGAATTGGAGATTCGAGATGTATTTATTTCGCAAAATTTGAATAATTTTAAAAAATATTTTTCTAAAAATGACCATTTGTATCACTTATCAAAATGAATGGACAAAAAACGTTTTCATCGTTCACAAAATATTTACATATAAATTGTTGTTAATAATGAAAACATTTTAATTGACTAACTATTTCATGCGATATAAACGATTATTTTTTAGAAAATCTTTTGCAAATCATTGATTTTTTGCAAAACAAATGGAAACTTTTGTCTTTTTTTAATTTCTTGCAAATATTTAATGCTTTTTTGTCCTTATTTCGCCATAAGTCAAAGAAAAACAAAAAAATAAACCAAAGGTGATAAAAGGAAAGAGTAGAAGATCAATATGCATCATCTCTAGGAGCTGATTGCCAGCTTTCTTTCTCCATTTCCTCCCTCCAACCAAGGAAAAAACAACCCTGTTACTCTTTCAAGGCAAGAACTTTCAAACCGTATGTCCAAATCTTTGGAGAAGTGTGGAAACATGACTTGAGCATGTTTTTTTCTTGCTTAAGTCGTGTTTCCATGTCAGCATTGATTCCACAAAATCTCATATTAGCATCCAATTATGGAATCTGGAATTCTGTATGGTTCAATAATGTCATGGAATTTCAATGATGACATATATGCTCGAAAAACCAATTTAAGCTTTTCAACTTTTCCATTTAGGGATCTGAGTTCTGAGCTTTCTGGTAGTACTGGGGAAATTGATTTAGCTTGGGGGTCTTTCTATTTACTGGGATCATGAGGTGAATAGAAATCAAAAAATTATGTGATGCTGATCTTCACTAGCAGAAGGCATTGATGGGGCTTCTTCAAAGTCTAGCTATGCTTGTACTTTAGTAATGGTTGTTGCAACCTTTGGAACTACAAGCTTAGAATGTTTCTACTAGGAATTTTGATTCTAGGGGACTTTGGATATAAAAGGAGTCTTTCAGAGGAAGGCGATTCGTTGAAGAAATTGATGAGTTGGATGGAAACCTGTGAGGTCGACGATGTGAAGCTCCTTCTTGGGTTACTTCTGCAATTTTTGCTCTTTTTTATTTCCTAAACCAAAGTCCTTTATGCAAAACACTATTTAAATTTCGTGAAAACCCTAAGCAAATAGCGTTAAGCTCAAGTTTTAGATATTTATGCAAAGGCATTTCCCATGAACTCTCATGAAACAACCAAAGACTAGGTCCCCACGTTTTGGACGCATTTCCCAAGTTTTGCATGTACTCCAACATTTGAGACGTGGGCCTAACGGCTAGGTAATCAATTCCTAGAAACAAATTTGTTATGATTGTGAACCATTTCTCCACGTCGGCCAATCAGCTTCAGCCACATATTCGGACACAATTTCCATCAGAAAGTAACTTTCTACCCACTTTTCTCGCACTTTGACCGGTTTGGCATCATGAAAACCGTGCAACTCCACGTATGTCGATCGCTACCGCCACGTGTGTACCAACTACTATTGTTACGTTTCCATCAACTGCATGTGCCACGTGTCCGGTCATGATCCCCATGTCCCAAGACTCTAGAGTCCTAGCTTAATTGCCTTTATCTCCCGATTCTCCATGTTGACATCGTCACAATTGATCAAATTTGGTCTCGCACATGCCAAATTGCCTCTTGGCCAAGTGCTAGACCAATCCTAATCTCGTTTGGAAGATTTCCACAACATTTAATTATTATGATGAAGTTGATATCTTGCTTGATATGGTCCATGTCTCACAATGCCAATGTCTTTCTCAAAATGGCTAATGCCTATTTTAGTTATTTTTAGGTACCAATATAAGTATAATTTATAAATGTCGTGGTGGCACTCGTTAACTAGACCCTATTCAATAGTTTGGGTCATTTTAAATTGATACATTTTTTAGCTCACACATAAAAGGAAGAGATAACTGCAAAAACCATCATCAACTTTGATTTATATATCAAATACCCTTCTCAATTTCATAACTTACATGAGTGCCCCCAACCCAAAAAGACCTATTTGCCCATATGCAAACCCAAAATCTACACCTGGAAAGTGAAATCCAGCTATGAAGATTGGATTATTTCGAAAAGAAAATAGTTACATGGTAAAATATGTGTTGGTGGGAGATGTAACTTGAAACTCAATGCAAAAAGTGAGGATAGTAGTTATAGGTTTGAAATGTGAGGAAGGTATATGATTTGTAGAGCAAATTGAGAATGGTATTTGTAATTTTCTCTAACAGTCATGCAATCCATGAATTTGATTTTTACCCTTAAAAATATTAACAATTCTACTTATAACTTTATATACAATCTCCTTCCATTTGAACATGTAAACATGCTACTATTTTTAGTTTTAGCTTTTTACTTTTTGTCATTTCAAATTTGTTTTGTAAATCTATTACATGTTTATCTTCACTGCAAGTGTATGGGATAAGAACACTAGGAAGTTTCCTAGAATTTGACTGAAAGGTGTGCAACTGCCAACATTGACTAATTCCATAAGTAGTAGTCCTACGATAAAAGAAAACGCGTAGATTATTTGGAAAAGTCATAGGATTTGGAGATTCAAGATGATTTTATTTCGCAAAAAATGAATAGTTTAAAAATAATTTCCTAAAAATAATCACCTATATCGCTTACAAAAATGAATAAACAAAAAATATTTTTATCGTTAACAAAAGTGTTTACGTATAAATTGTTGTTGATAATGAAAATATTTTAATTGACTAGTTATTTTAGGTGGTATAAATAATTATTTTTTAGAAATTTTTTTGTAAATCATTGATTTTCTGCAAAACAAATGGAGACTTATAGTCTTTTGTTATTTCTTGCAAATATGTAATGCTTTTCCCCCCTTATTTCCCCATAAGTCAAAGAAAAAGAGAACATAAACCAAAGGTGATAAAAGGGAACGAGTAGAAGATCATTATGCCTCATCTCTACGAGCTGATTGCCAGCTTTCTTTCTCCATTTCCATCCATCAACCAAGAAAAAAACAACCCTGTTACTCATTTAAGGCAAGAACTTTCAAACCGGATGTCCAAATCTTTGGAAACATGACTTAAGATTTTGAATTGTCAATTGAGGAAGAAGATTTTATTTTGTTCAATTAAGCAGACTTAGCATGAGGGGGAGTGTTAGAGTAATTAAATATTAAACCACGCATTTATCTAAAAGCTTAAGCTTTTAAAGAATCAGTATTAGTTCTATAAAATCTTACATTAGAATCCAATTATTTCCCTTTGATGTTCGGAGAGTGGATTCCAGAATTCCGTATGGTTCAATAATGTCGTGGACTTTCACTAACAGCATATATGCTCGAAAAACCAATTGAAGCTTTTTAATTTTTACATTTAGGGATCTGAGTTCTTAGCTTTCTAGTAATATTGGGGAAGTTGATTTAGCAGGGGGTTTGTCCATTTACTGGGATCGCGAGGTGAATAGAGATCAACAAATGGTGTGATGCTGATCTTCACTAGCAGAAGGCATCGATGGGGCTTCTTCATAATCTAGTGATGCTTGTACTTCAGTAATGGTTGTTGCGACCTCTAGAACTACGAGCTCAGAATGTTTCTACCAGGTATTTTGATTCTACAGGACTTTGGATATAAAGGGAGTCTTTCGGAGGAAGGTGATTCGATGAAGAAATTGGTGAGTTGGATGGAAACCCGTGACGTCGCCGGTCTGAAGCTCCTTCTTGGGTTACTTTTGCAATTTTTGCTCTTTTTTATTTCCTAAACCAAAGTCCTTTGTGCAAATCACTATTTACATTTCGTGAAAACCCTAAGCAAATAGCGTCAAGCTCTAAGTTTTTGGTGTTTATGCAAAGGCATTTCCCATAAACTCTCACAAAACAACCAGAGACTAGGTCCCCACGTTCTGGACGCATTTCCCAAGTTTTGGATGTACTCCAACATTTCAGACGTGGGCCTTGCGGCTAGGTAATCAATTCCTAGTAACAACTTTGTGAGAAATTATTGCATGCCACTGTGATGCCAACGTGAAGGACACATACTAGTGCAAGAATCTTCAAGCAGCTTGCCGGGCCCTCCATGTTCTGTGTATAATGATTACTTTTGTCTATTGCTTCACTTGTTGATGTCCGACTACTTATGCATCGCTTCCAGCTCTAATCATTAGAAAAATCGCGAGGAAGTTTCCCAGAACTTGGCCGTGCAATGTGAACACATTGACTAATTCTACGCGTAAGTAGTACACTCCTAAAAGCTTTAGCTTTTAAACAGTCGGTATTAGTTCCAGAAAATCTCACATTAGCATCCAATTGTTTTCCTTTGCTGTTGGGAGAGTAATCAGCTGTGGATTCTGGAAATCTCTATGGTTCTATAATGTCGTGGACTTTCACTGATGGCATATATGCTCGAAAAACCAATTGAAGCTTTTCAATTTTTCCATTTAGGGATTTGAATTATGAGCTTTCTAGTAGTACTGGGGAAGTTGATTTAGCCCGTTGGTCTTTCCATTTTCTAGGATAGTGAGGTGAATAGAGATCGGAAAATTGTGTGATGCTAATCTTCACTAGCAAAAGGCATCGATGGGGCTTCTTCATAATCTAGCGATGCTTGTACTTCAGTAATGGTTGTTGCGACCTTTGGAACTAGGCAAAAGGACACTATAAGTGCTATAACTTGTGTACGGCGCTCACTTTGGTGCCATAACTTTTTTTCGGATCACTTTGGTGCCAAGTCGGAGGAAAAACGATCACTTAAGTGTCATAACTTTTTTTTGGATCACTTTAGTGCTAAAATTTTTGAAAAACGATCACTTAAGTGCTAAAATTTTTTAAAAACAATCATTTAAGTGCTAAAATTTTTGAAAAACGATCACTTAAGTGCCAATCTCCGACGAGACTCCGGCGAGCCACGTCAGCTTCAGAAATTAATAAAAAAAATGCCACGTCAGAATTCCGGCGAAAAATTGTGTACGGCACCGGAGTTGGCACTTAAGTGATCGTTTTTCAAAAATTTTAGCACTTAAGTTATCGTTTTTCAAAAATTTTAGCACTAAAGTGATCCAAAAAAAAGTTATGGCACTAAAGTGAGCGCCGTACACAAGTTATGGCACTTGTAGTGTACTTTTGCCTTTGGAACTACGAGCTCAGAATGTTTCTACCAGGAATTTTGATTCTACAGGACTTTGGCTATAAAGGGAGTCTTTCGGAGGAAGGTGATTCGATGAAGAAATTGGTGAGTTGGATGGAAACTGGCGAGGTCGCCGGTCTGAAGCTCCTTCTTGGGTTACTTTTGCAATTTTTGCTCTTTTTTATTTCCTAAACCAAAGTCCTTTATACAAATCACTATTTACATTTCGTGAAAACCCTAAGCAAATAGCGTTAAGCTTTCAGTTTTTGGTTTTTATGCAAGCGAAAATACCATCAAAATTCTAAACTATGCTATTTGCTACAAATTTACTCTTAAATTTTTTTTGTGACATGAAAAACTCCAACCTATGCCACTTGTGATAAATTTATCCTGAAATTTTTTTTTGACACGAAATATCTCAAACTATGTTACTTGTGGCACATTTACCCCACATTACTTTGACTCATGGACATTTTCGTCTTTCTCCTTTTTCTATTTTTTTTCCTTTTTCTTTTCTTCTCTCTTCCCTCTACCGGCCATGGCGAAGGGAAGCCGGCAAGGGCGGCCCTTGCCGGCGCTAGGGTTGGGCAAGGGTCACCTTCGCCTGGGCGTCAAATCTGGCAAGGGACGCCCTCACATGGGCATCGGATCTGGTGAGGGCTACCCTCGCCCAACGCTGACAACGGTCGCCCTTGTCCAACCCCAGCACCGGCGAGGGCCGCCCTCGCCGGCTTCCCTCCGCCACGGCCGGTGGAGGGAAGAGAGAAGAAAAAAAAAAGGAAAAAAACCAGAAAAGGAAAAAAGATGAAAATACCTATAGGCCAAAGTAATGTGGAGTAAATGTGTCACAGGTGGCATAATTTGAGATTTTTCGTGTCACAAAAAAAAAATTCAAAGTAAATTTATCACAAGTGACATAGTTTAAGATTTTTCATGTCACAAAAAAAATTTAGGGTAAATTTATCACAAGTAACATAGTTTGGATTTTTTTATGGTATTTTCCGTTTATGCAAAGGCATTTCTCATAAACTCTCACGAAACAGCCAAAGACTAGGCCCCACGTTCTGGACGCATTTCCAAGTTTTGGATGTACTCCAACATTTCTGATGTGGGCCTTACGGCTGGGTAATCAATTCCTAGTAGCAACTTTGTGAGAAATTATTGCATGCAACTGTGATGCCAGCGTGAAGCAAACATAATAGTACAAGAATCAAGCAGCTTGCCTGGCCCTCCATATTCCGTATATCTTGATTACTTTTGTCTATTGCTTCACTTGTTGATGCCCGACTACTTACGCATCGCTTCCAGCTCTAAGCATTGGAAAAATCGCAAGGAAGTTTCCTAGAACTTGGCCGTGCAATGTGAACACATTGACTAATTCTACATGTAAGTAGTACACTCCTACGTTGAAATAAAACCCATAGCTATAAGCCAAAAAGAGATACAAATTTGTGGGGCGCCACTTGATCGTAACTTGTGTTTTTATAATTAATTGGAAGAGTTCCACTCATTTCGTGTTTATTGTCGTGTGGCATTAAAGTACACGACCATAAGGAGAAGGTGATCGGTTTGTCACTCTCGTCCGTCACAAACCTCAGTGTGTACCACACGCATCTTCGATCTTCATTCAAGTGATTGGCCAATACTTGAGAGATTCTCAACAGTAACAAATAAGAATAGTTTCGATCATACAATTATTTTCATTACTTGAAGGTAAAAATTAAAGTAAACAACTCAATGTACACTTGTAGTGAAGAATAAACATGTAAGAGATTTAAAAAACAAATTTGAAATGACAAAAAGAAAAAAAGTTAAAACTAACAGTAGTAGCATGTTCAAATGGAAGGAGATTGTATATGAAGTTATAAGTAGATTAGTTAATATTTTTAAGGGGAAAGATCAAATTCATGGATTGCATGACTGTTAGAGAAAATTACAAATACCATTCTCAACTTTGCTCTACAAATCATACACCTTCCTCATATTTCAAACCTGTAACTACTATCCTCACTTTTTACATTGAGTTTCAAGTTACCTCTCCCACCAACACATATTTTACCATGAAACTATTTTCTTTTCGAAATAATCCAATCCTCATAGCTGGATTTCACTTTCCAAGTGTAGATTTCGGGTGTGCATATGGGCAAATAGGTCTTTTTGGGTTAGGGACACTCATGTAAGTTATGAAATTGAGAAGGGTATTTGATATATAGATCAAAGTTGATGATAGTTTTTGCAGTTATCTCTTCCTTTTATGTGTGAGCTAAAAAATATATCAATTTAAAATGACCCAAACTATTGAATAGGGCCTAGTAAACGAGTGCCACCGCGACATTTATAAATTATACTTATATTGGTACCTAAAAATAACCAAAATCGGCATTAGCCATTTTGAGAAAGACATTGGCATTGTAAGATATGGACCATATCGAGCAAGATATCGACTTCATCATAATAATCAAATGTTGTGGAAATCATGCAAACGTGTAACATCCTGAATTTTGACCCGTTATCGGGACCAATAAAGTGTATATTGATTCTCGTGTAATTTTAGTAAGTCTCGCCCGGAATTGATCAATCACGGGATACTAACTAAAAGGGAAAGGCTAAATAGGATCAGGTACGTGGACCGAGAACCCAATCGTGATAGGGCGCCGATTCCAACGAACGTTGAGGAAATATTTTGAACCATTATAGGCCGATCTTAGGAAAAGGACAGGTGGATATTGTCAGCAATGCACGATCGGATCGCGAGTGATTTCGCATGACCGAAAGTGCGCCTGACAAAGGAAAACCGATTCTAATCCTAACGATCGTGACCTCAGGTGCTAGTGATAATTCCTCTCGTTCTCTCGATATTGAGACCCTCACGATTTGGACCATCTTAGGTCGATACGCGTAACGCCTAAACAGCCGCCTGTTAGTGAGAGACCCTAAAACGACAAATCGAGTAATTTAGATCGCGATATTAGACCCGGACTTCGATATCAAAATTTCAAGGGTAATTACGACTATTTTGCAAGACGGACGTCAATTTGGAATGGCCATTCATGTTTGGGATTAAAACGGTTGAAAATAGAAATTTTGACAGAAACTGAGAAAAAGGACGGTTTTGCCCCTGGAGACACCAAAGCCGATTTCAGAGGCCGTTTCAGGTTATTTTTCGCGACCAGTGTCATTTTGGGGTAGCCACACTCATTTGGAGTGGTTTTGGACAAAAAGTGGATTTTCGACAAAAATTGGAAAATAATATTATTTTATTCCCGGAAACTTCGCAGACGATTTTCGAGGGCTTAGGAAGCGAATTTCGCGATTCCGACTCTGGATTAGGTCTTACATGAATATTTAGGATCAGTATGAACGAAAATTGGAATTTTGGTCCGGGACGGAAAAAGGACGAAAATGCCCCTAGGTCATTTTTATTTATTCCGAATTTTTGGGGGCAATTTTGGGAATTAACCAAGGTTGGTTAAGGTTAACTAGAGTTGATTAACCATGGTTAAGGGCAAATGACCATTTTACCCTTGCATTATTGGATTAGAATTAATTTGAGCCCTTGGATGAAGGGTATTTTGGGCATTTTGGCTTAGATCTTGACATGTGTCCTCCACTCACTCTCTCTCTTGACCATCTTTGACCCTCTCTCTCTCTCCTCAGCTCCCTCACTCCCCGCGTTTCTCTCTCTCTCCTCCCGATTCTCCCTCTTTCTCTCGGTTGCTCTCCCTTTCTCTCGCCGATCAGCATCGCCGGCCACTGTTCACGCCGGAATAGTGGTCCTCGCCGGAGCTGCTGGTCACCAGCCACCGTGTGCCACCCCTAGGCCTCACCCCCAGCCTAGTCGCAACATTTTTCCCCGCTCCCGTCGCCCGTGGCCGCCGCTCCAGCCGAGGCGAGCAAGGACGCCGTCGCCGTCGCCGGGCGTGTCCTGCCAGGCCGCGCCGCCGTGCGCCTCCCCTCCGTCCGGCCTCACCCTTGCCGTCTCTCTCTCCCTTGACCCCAGCCTAGCCTTGCCGGTGCTTCCCCTGTTTTGGCCGGATTGTGGCCGTGAGCTTGCCGGACCGCCGTGAGCTGCCGGCTTGCCTTGGAGCGCCGCCGTCGATTATACCGCTCGCCGGTCATCGGCCGCTCGCTCCCGTCGTCTCGCGTCGCTAATAGGCGAGTAAAACCACTAATCCCTGAATTAGTCTTAATGGTGCTAGATTAGGAGTTTAATTATGGTAATTAGGACCTAATTGGGTGTGTTTTGTGCATTGGATGATTAGGGGACCTAATTAGGACTAATTATGATGGTTTAATGGTAATTTAGAGTGTAATTGATGGCTGATTTGGAGTGGGCTTCATGGGCTCCGAATTTTGTTTAAATGGGCCTTGAAATTGGAAATTAAATGGGCCTTGAAATTGGGAATTACATGGGCCTTGAAATTGGAATTTAAATAGGCCTTGAAATTGGAAATTAAATGGGCCTTGAAATTGGGAATTAAATGGGCCTTTGATTGTGAAATTCCACGTTGGTTTTGATATGATTTAAGAATATAATTGTGACCGACGGGTCAGGCCTACGGGTCGAGTATAATTGTGACCGACGGGTCAGGCCTACGGGTCGAGTATAATTGTGAACGACGGGTCAGGCCTACGGGTCGAATATAATTGTGACCGACGGGTCGGGCCTTCGGGTCGATTTAATTGTGATGACCATTGGGTCATGGCCTTCGGGTCGATTTATACAACTATGGGCCTTCGGGTCGGGCCTTCGGGTCGAATGATATATGACCACTGAGTCATGGCCTTCGGGTCGATTAAACTGTTCATGAGATGTATTATTACTGAGAGCCTAACCTGCAGGGCTGGAATAGAGAAATTGGGGCTGAGGGCCCGAGCGATTTTAATATGATTCAATTACTGGTTCGGAAATTCATGCATTTTATTTGCTTCTGGAGGTGCACGTTAGTCTAGTTTAGGATTAGAGATTTTACTTGCTGAGTTTATCTCACGGTTGTGGTAAAACCGAATTTCAGACCCCCGTCCATAGCATGCCGAGGAACGGCCCTCTTTTTGGATTCCCGCACCGCATTCAGAGGTCGTCCAGTGTACATCCGTGTGGGGATGGAACAGCTTATGTTAGGTTTCATTCAGTGGTGTTAGTAGACGTGGGAGAAGATTTCAATCATACTCAAGAGTATGTAGCTTGGTGCCGTAGGGGTGCAGACGGCGTAATAGGACCCCCGATGAGAACTTTTGATGTTCCAATAG
Source organism: Syzygium jambos (assembly GCA_031216235.1). Lineage (NCBI taxonomy): Eukaryota > Viridiplantae > Streptophyta > Magnoliopsida > Myrtales > Myrtaceae > Syzygium > Syzygium jambos. The sequence continues at coordinate 25,132,025 of CM062222.1, forward strand.
ATGTAAATGGCGTTATGATTCCACAGATGGTGAGTGGTGAAGTCTCTGATCCTCCAGCCTCCCTTAGTGTGAGCAGTGTAGGTGATACCGTGGATGGACCGATACCCATGGACGAGGTGCAAGGTGATGAGCAAGTTATAGCTGATGATGTGATCGAGGAGGAAGACGAAGAACAGAATTTGGAAGTGGTAGGAGAGAATGCTGAAGCAGCAGGAGAAATAGCAGAGGTTGGATCGGACGAAGAAATACTATCGGAGGAGGATTCTTCTGAGGAATCTGCAGCACCATCCGATCCAAACCGGGAGCCGTAGAGCTGTTTTCAGTGTTAGGAGTTAGGCTAACCCTCTTTTGTTGTATCCTCTCCCAGATAGTAAGCTGATAACCCTAGGCCACCGATCCTTTTTGTTTAGTGGCCTCTTAATGTATTCTTTTTTGTTGTAAATAAATAGTTTGTATAAGTTTTAAAAAGGGTGTTTATATAATAGTATTTCTTTAGCATATTAATGTCTATTGCTATTCATGGTTATAATTGCATGTCCGGATGTATGTATATATATATATATATATACGTTGCTTCCGCATGTGACGTGCATTTGCTCTGATTCGGGTTTCGGGTCGGTGACGCAATCCTGGGAACGTCGCACCTCAAGTCGACCTACGTGCGGATGTTCAGCCTTCGTGGGGTACGGGGCGTGACATCCCCGTTCGAATTGGTATCAGAGCAAGGACAGCTCTGTTTGATATAGTTGAGCCTTGGAGTGATAAGGAGAAATGACCATGGGTAGCTATAGGGTGACTTAGTGTGCTAAGTGTACCTCCAGAATGTTTGTGTTTGACTGTTGTAATGATTGATTGAACCAGTATTGTGCAGGTGCGGCAGGACCCAAGGTTAGTACGTGAACTCTTGGGTAGAAATTATGTGCTGTTGTGTTAGCCGCATGCTGAGTGCTTAATTGCTTTTGTGTTTATACCTGCCTAGGACTTAGACCGGTTAGTTGGTTTAGGTCTCTAATTCCCGGATGGAATTATAGCAGGTAGTTGAGCACTCAGAGTTCTAGATGAGCAGTGAAAGAGGAAGAGTGAGAGGAGCCCCAAGGAGGGGCGCAGGCAGAGAAGCTCGTGGTAGAGGTCGCGCTAGAGCGAGAGCGATAGAAAACATCGGTGTGGGTGCTAGAGAGGGAGAGAACCCTAGAGTTGGTGTTGGGGCTGCAGTGGACCCCAGAGCTGATGTTAGACAGGCGGAAGATCCGCGCATGGAAGGAGTTCTCAGAGCGTTAGACCGAATTGGTAATGTGATGGACAGGCAAGCTCAGGAAAGAGAGAATGCGACCGCTCAGGCTGCTGAGGCTGCAGCAGTTGCTGCTGTCCACGAGAATCAAGCCCAAGCCCAGCCAGTGCAAGCTCAACCAATGGTGGCACCGAGACCAATGCACCAGTTGGTGGAACATTTCCTTAAGTTGAAACCGCCTAAGTTCACGGGTAGAGGTGATCCCGAAGCCGCCCCGCGTTGGGTGGAGGAGTTGGAAAAAGCATTTGAGCTGTTAGAGTGTACTGAGAGGGAGAAGATCTCCTTGGCATCGTATCAACTGCAAGATAATGCCCACGATTGGTGGAAGGCGGTTAAGGATAGAGTGTTTCCGGAGTTTATGGAACCAACCTGGACAATTTTCGTTGAGCATTTCTATGGGCAGTTTTTCTCTGAGAGCGCCCAGGAGAAGAAGATGGCAGAGTTCATGAGACTTCGTCAGGGGTCGATGACAGTGGTGCAGTATGAGGCAGAGTTTACTAGATTATCTAGATTTGCCCCGAGAATGGTTGAGAATCCCCTGGACAAGGCTCGAAGGTTGCGGGATGGATTGAAACCGGAACTTCGCACTCAGATGCTTTTATTGAATATCAGAGATTATCGAGAGTTATATGAGCGAGCCCAGACTATGGAGCGGGATCAGATTGAAAGGGCATCAGCATCGGGTTCGAGGTTTATTTCTAATCGGGACAATCGTCGCTTTGTAAGGAGACCAATGGCCAGTAATAGACGGTTTGTTCCGCCCCTGAGAAGGATTATCGGGAAACCTAGTCAAGCGCCAAATAGAATCGGAGCTTGCTTTCGTTATGGGAGTTTGGGACATCAGATAAAGAATTGTCCCAACAGCGAGTTTTGGGACCCTCAGGACCACAGCAGCAACCCCGAGTGGGAAATCAGGTCGGGAATCCCCCACAGGTTACTCAGGGTAGACCACCGGCACAAGGACGAGTATATGCTATGGCGCGAAAGGATGCTGAGGACGCGCCGGGTGTGGTCACAGGTACTATTTCTCTCTGCGATCATGCAGCCTATGCGTTATTTGATCCCGGGGCAACCCATTCGTTTATTTCTGAGCAGTTTGTTAGATTGGTTGGTCTGGAGCCTGTTTTACTTGAGATTATGTTGTGTGTGACGACCCCACTGCATGATAGGGTGTTAGTATCATTGGGGTGCTTGGACTGTAAAATTGTAATTGGAAATGTTGAGGAAAGGATTGATTTAGCTGTGTTAGCCATGTATGACTTTGATGTGATCATTGGTATAGATTGGCTGACTAAACAGAAAGCCGTTATGGATTGCGGCAGCAGGACGATCCAATTTAATCCGATTGGTCGTCCTAAGTTTGAATTTCAGGGAAACCGAGGAGGAACCTCGATCCCTTGGATTTCCTCAGTGGAGGCAACAGAGATGCTTGAGGAAGGTTGTGAGGGGTATTTGGTTAACGTTAAGGATCCGACATTGGTGGAGCCTAAATTGGAAGAAATCTCTGTAGTATGTAATTTCCCAGAGGTTTTTCCTCAAGAGTTGCCGGGTTTGCCACCAGAACGAGAAGTGGAATTTGTAATAGAGTTGGCCCTAGGAACTGAGCCAATTTCTAAGGCCCCGTATCGGATGTCGTTGTCGGAACTGAAAGAGTTGAAAGTACAGATGCAGGAGTTACTAGACAAGGGATTTATTCGTCCTAGTGCGTCTCCTTGGGGAGCGCCAGTCCTGTTTGTAAGGAAAAAGGACGGGACGTTGAGGTTATGTATAGACTACCAGCAGTTGAATCAGGTGACTATAAAGAACAAGTATCCACTGCCAAGGATCGACGACTTGTTCGATCAATTGCAAGGGGCGTCAGTATTTTCCAAGATTGATTTACGGACAGGATATCACCAGTTAAGAATTCGGAAAGAGGATATACCCAAGACTGCATTTAGGACGAGGTACGGGCATTATGAGTTTACAGTCATGCCCTTTGGTTTGACGAATGCCCCTACAGCTTTCATGGATCTGATGAACAGAGTTTTTAAGGAATTTCTGGATCAGTTCGTCATCGTGTTCATTGACGATATTTTGGTGTATTCGAAGAGTCAGGAAGAACACGAAGTGCATTTGACAGAAGTTCTACGGACGTTGAGGGAACATGCGCTTTATGCGAAGTTCAGCAAATGTGAGTTCTGGCTTAGCACGGTAGCATTCCTTGGACATATCGTGTCGGGAGAAGGAATATCTGTGGATCCGACTAAGATTGAAGCAGTGCTTAAGTGGCCCAGGCCGACGTCAGTGACAGAGATTAGAAGTTTCTTAGGATTGGCTGGCTATTATCGACGTTTTGTGGAAGGATTCTCGTCGATAGCCACGCCCTTGACGCGATTACTGAAAAAGGAAACTAAGTTTGAATGGGACGATAAGTGCGAACGAAGTTTTCAGGAACTTAAGCATAGACTGACGACAGCTCCAGTGTTGACTATCCCCTCTGGACCTGGTGGATTTGAAGTATACAGCGATGCTTCGTTCAAAGGACTGGGTTATGTGTTAATGCAACATGGAAAGGTAGTGGCGTATGCGTCGCGTCAGTTGAGACCTCATGAAGTGAATTATCCGACGCATGACTTAGAGTTGGCTACCATCGTCTTTGCACTCAAAATCTGAAGACATTATTTATGTGGGGAAAAGTTTCAGATCTATACGGATCATCAGAGCCTCAAATACCTGTTCTCACAGAAAGAGTTGAATATGAGACAGCGTAGGTGGATGGAACTTCTAAAGGATTATGACTGCGACATCATGTATCACCCTGGGAAGGCAAATCGAGTTGCAGATGCATTGAATCGCAAGTCTAGCATGGCACACATGATGATCAAGGAGTGGGCGTTACTGGAAAAGATCCGAGACTCAGAATTTAGATTGGAATTAAGCCATGTGTCGAATCTGCTGGCTACGTTGAGGATCGAGCCGGAGATTCAAACTAAGATTAAGGCTCTGCAGTCCATGGATCAGGAAATTCAGAAGATTGTGGGAATGGATGCCACGGCAAGGAAGCCAGACTTCCAAGTATCAGAAGATGGAGTCCTGAAGTATAGAGGACGATGGTGTGTGCCGGATGATATTGAGCTTAAGGAAGAAATATTAAGAGAAGCTCATCGCAGCAATTACAGTATCCACCCTGGCAGTACGAAAATGTATCAGAATCTACGGCAGCATTATTGGTGGAACGGATTGAAAACAGATGTGGCCAGACATGTGGCTAAGTGCTTGACGTGTCAGCAAGTAAAGGCACAACACTGTAAACCTGGAGGACTGCTGCGACCGTTGGAAATTCCCGAGTGGAAATGGGAACACATAACCATGGACTTCGTAACGGGATTACCGAGGAGTCAGAGAGGGCACGATTCAATTTGGGTGATAGTGGATAGACTGACTAAGTCAGCGCATTTTCTGGCAGTGCGCAAGGATTTTGAGTTAGAAAGGTATGCAGAGCTGTATGTAAGACAGATTGTGAGACTGCATGGAGTGCCAGTGACGATTACTTCATATCGTGATCCGAGGTTTACAGCGAACTTCTGGAAAAGTCTGCAGACGGCCTTGGGGACAAAGGTGCAATTCAGTACAGCTTATCATCCGCAGACTGATGGGCAATCAGAAAGAACAATCCAGACTCTTGAGGATATGTTGAGGGCTTGTGTAGTGGATTTTCAGGGCAAATGGGAAGAACAGTTGCATCTGGTGGAGTTTGCATATAATAACAGTTACCAGCAGAGTATCCAGATGGCCCCATTTAAAGCTTTGTATGGCCGAGCGTGTAGGACTCCCGTGTGCTGGGATGAAGTGGGAGAACGGAGCATTACAGGCCCAGAGTTGATACAGCAAATAGTGGAAGCTGTTGAGATTATTCGAGAGAGGTTAAAGACAGCACAGAGTCGACAGAAAAGTTATGCCGATCGGAGACGACGACATCTGGAATTTCAAGTTGGGGATCATGTGTTTCTTAAGGTGTCGCCTATGAAGGGATTATCCCGATTTGGCAAGAAAGGAAAGTTGAGTCCGAGATTTGTTGGGCCGTTTGAGATTTTGGAAAAGATTGGCGACATGGCGTACAGGCTGGCCCTGCCACCGAATTTGTCCCAGATACACAATGTCTTCCACGTGTCGATGTTGAGAAAGTATGAACCGGATCCGACACACGTTCTAAGATACGAAGAAATAGACGTGGACGACAGGGTGTCGTACGTGGAGAAACCGGTCAGAATCGAAGATAGGAAGGAACGAGTACTTCGGAATAAGACAATCCCGATGGTGAAGGTAGTTTGGGAGCACCACGGGATAGAGGGCGCTACTTGGGAAAGCGAGGAAGTTATGCGAAGTCAACACCCCCAGTTGTTCGAAGAGCAGGTTTGAAGTGCAAATTTCGAGGACGAAATTTTTGTAAGGGGGAAGAGTTGTAACATCCTGAATTTTGACCCGTTATCGGGACCAATAAAGTGTATATTGATTCTCGTGTAATTTTAGTAAGTCTCGCCTGGAATTGATCAATCACGGGATACTAACCAAAAGGGAAAGGCTAAATAGGATCAGGTACGTGGACCGAGAACCCAATCGTGATAGGGCGCCGATTCCAACGAACGTTGAGGAAATATTTTGAACCATTATAGGCCGATCTTAGGAAAAGGACAGGTGGATATTGTCAGCAGCGCACGATCGGATCGCGAGTGATTTCGCATGACCGAAAGTGCGCCTGACAAAGGAAAACCGATTCTAATCCTAACGATCGTGACCTCAGGTGCTAGTGATAATTCCTCTCGTTCTCTCGATATTGAGACCCTCACGATTTGGACCATCTTAGGTCGATACGCGTAACGCCTAAACAGCCGCATGTTAGTGAGAGACCCTAAAACGACAAATCGAGTAATTTAGATCGCGATATTGGACCCGGACTTCGATATCAAAATTTCAAGGGTAATTACGACTATTTTGCAAGACGGACGTCAATTTGGAATGGCCATTCATGTTTGGGATTAAAACGGTTGAAAATAGAAATTTTGACAGAAACTGAGAAAAAGGACGGTTTTGCCCCTGGAGACACCAAAGCCGATTTCAGAGGCCGTTTCAGGTTATTTTTCGCGACCAGTGTCATTTTGGGGTAGCCACACTCATTTGGAGTGGTTTTGGACAAAAAGTGGATTTTCGACAAAAATTGGAAAATAATATTATTTTATTCCCGGAAACTTCGCAGACGATTTTCGAGGGCTTAGGAAGCGAATTTCGCGATTCCGACTCTGGATTAGGTCTTACATGAATATTTAGGATCAGTATGAGCGAAAATTGGAATTTTGGTCCGGGACGGAAAAAGGACGAAAATGCCCCTAGGTCATTTTTATTTATTCCGAATTTTTGGGGGCAATTTTGGGAATTAACCAAGGTTGGTTAAGATTAACTAGAGTTGATTAACCATGGTTAAGGGCAAATGACCATTTTACCCTTGCATTATTGGATTAGAATTAATTTGAGCCCTTGGATGAAGGGTATTTTGGGCATTTTGGCTTAGATCTTGACATGTGTCCTCCACTCACTCTCTCTCTTGACCATCTTTGACCCTCTCTCTCTCTCCTCAGCTCCCTCACTCCCCGCGTTTCTCTCTCTCTCCTCCCGATTCTCCCTCTTTCTCTCGGTTGCTCTCCCTTTCTCTCGCCGATCAGCATCGCCGGCCACTGTTCACGCCGGAATAGTGGTCCTCGCCGGAGCTGCTGGTCACCAGCCACCGTGTGCCACCCCTAGGCCTCACCCCCAGCCTAGTCGCAACATTTTTCCCCGCTCCCGTCGCCCGTGGCCGCCGCTCCAGCCGAGGCGAGCAAGGACGCCGTCGCCGTCGCCGGGCGTGTCCTGCCAGGCCGCGCCGCCGTGCGCCTCCCCTCCGTCCGGCCTCACCCTTGCCGTCTCTCTCTCCCTTGACCCCAGCCTAGCCTTGCCGGTGCTTCCCCTGTTTTGGCCGGATTGTGGCCGTGAGCTTGCCGGACCGCCGTGAGCCGCCGGCTTGCCTTGGAGCGCCGCCGTCGATTGTACCGCTCGCCGGTCATCGGCCGCTCGCTCCCGTCGTCTCGCGTCGCTAATAGGCGAGTAAAACCACTAATCCCTGAATTAGTCTTAATGGTGCTAGATTAGGGGTTTAATTATGGTAATTAGGACCTAATTGGGTGTGTTTTGTGCATTGGATGATTAGGGGACCTAATTAGGACTAATTATGATGGTTTAATGGTAATTTAGAGTGTAATTGATGGCTGATTTGGAGTGGGCTTCATGGGCTCCGAATTTTGTTTAAATGGGCCTTGAAATTGGAATTTAAATGGGCCTTGAAATTGGAAATTAAATGGGCCTTGAAATTGGGAATTACATGGGCCTTGAAATTGGAATTTAAATGGGCCTTGAAATTGGAAATTAAATGGGCCTTGAAATTGGGAATTAAATGGGCCTTTGATTGTGAAATTCCACGTTGGTTTTGATATGATTTAAGAATATAATTGTGACCGACGGGTCAGGCCTACGGGTCGAGTATAATTGTGACCGACGGGTCAGGCCTACGGGTCGAGTATAATTGTGACTGTTGACACCTAAATTTTGCCCAAATCATTTAGGGTTTTATCGCATAAAAATTAGGGTTTAATTTTTAACCCCTAAACCAAAAAATTTTCATTAAAACCGCATGGCACGTAGTTATTAGGTGCATTTACATTAATGTAGCATATTAGAGCATATTTTCCATTTTTCATTTTTTAAAAATAAAAAAAAAAGAAAGAAAGAAAAAGAAAGAAAAGAAGAAGAAAAAAAATTATAAAAAAAAAAAAGAAAAAGGGGGGAGGGCCAGCGTTGAAACGCTGGCCCACCGTTTCTCCTCTGCTTCACCCTTTGCGTGAAGCAGAGGAGAACGAAGCAGGGGGAAAGCAGGCGCAGCGGCAGACGCAGAGGACGCCGGCGCGTTCCTCGCGTCGAGACCGGCCGCGATAGGCTGGCGGTGGCAGGCGCCATGCGCGCCTGCCGGCCATGCCGCGCGGGCCGGCCCCTTAAAGCCGAAGGGCGAGTTCAGAGAAACAGAAGGGGAGGAGCCAGAACAGAGAGAAGAGAGCGAGATCGAGACTGAAGGGCCGTTCGTCGGCGACCGCCGCGCCTCAACCGCAGCCGACGATCCCCTTCTCACGGTAGGTCTCGACCCCAGGCCCTCGTTGGGTCTCGTCTCGTGCGATCCGGGGGCGATCTCCCGAGGATTTCGGCTCGGTGGTGTGCGAGGCGACCGGACATAGTCCGATCTATCTCACTCGCCCTCGTTCGCCGCCGCCGAGCCGGATAGGGAGCGCCGCAACGGCACCCCCCTCCCCTGTTTTTCTCCTTCTCTGTGTTCTGATTTTGGGGGCTCACCGGCCGGAGCTCGTGGCTGTCCGGCCTGCACGAGTTCCGGCCCATGAGACCTCGTGCTTGTCCCTGCTTCCTCGCATGTCCGATGTCGATGATTTTTGGTTCGTTTTGAGTTTCGATCGGGCCTAAAACCACCCATTTCTGTAGCGCTCGCCATGTGTTTGTTAGAATGCCTCAACCGATTTGTCTTGATTTCGCTGCATTCTTGAGGCGTCGGTCGGTCCCGACACTCCACCGGTCATCACGACGGTCCGAGTGCGGCCTCGAAGCGAGCAAACAGCCAGTCCCTTGTCGGGATCTGGCTGGCTCGCAGCTGCGAGCCCCGACCACGGTGGTCGGGGTGTGCCGAACGGCGGCCGAGCAAGGGCTCGGCCGCGGTGCCGGAAACCCCCAGCCACAGAGGCTGGGGGCGCCGAGGGACCGGCGTTCCGGCCGGCCGGCGTGGGGGGAGCAGCCGACACGGAGTCGGGCGGCCGGCCGTGGAAGGCAGAGGCCTCAGGCGCGGCGCGCGGGTGATCCGGGTAGGGCAACGCGCGTCCGGGTCGGGTTCTCGGGTCGTGAACCGGGTCAGGCGAGTCGGGTCGGGCGCTAGGGTTTGCGCGTGTCGGGTCGGAGGCCACGAACCGGGTCGGCGAGTCGGGTCGCGAACCGGGTAGGGCTTCAATTTCGCGATTGGGCCGAAGTGGGCCTATTTATTTTTTTAGGTGTTTTCTTGATTGGGCTTTGGGCCCCCGTTTTTTAAAAAGAAAATCTTTTTTGGGCTGGGCTTTTTATAAAAAAAGGGGTTTTTATTAGACCGGGCTCAATAGATGAGCCCGGTTTGTTCGCGGACCCGGGCCGGCGCGCTTGGGTCGGTCCCGATCCGGGTCGGATGTAGAGATCCGACCCGGATCCATTTTTTATTTATTTTATTTATCCTTTTTTTTTAAATATTGTATTATTTTAATATTTTTTTTTTGAAAAAAAATTTTAAAAAAAAATTTAAAAATATATACATGTATTCTTGCTTTTTTTCTATTTCAAAAAAAAAAGGTGAAAAGCCCGAATTTCATTTTATTTTATTATTTTTTTTCTTTTTTTTTTCTCGAAAAAAAAAGAAAATTTCAGATTTTTTTTTCTTTTTTTTTTTTTCCAAAAAAAATCTTCAAAAAATTTCAAAAAAATTCCAAAAAAATTTTCAAGGAAATTTCGAAAAATTAAAAAAGAAATTTTAAAAAAAAAATTAGAAATATAAATTAATTTTAAAAAAAAAAAATTCAAAAATTCAAAAAAAATCAAAAAATCAGAATTTTTATTTGGGTCTTGGAATTGGGTTTTCTTGCCCTATTGTGTGATTAATGTCATATTTGATTGCACGTTGTTCGGTTCACACACTTTGAATTGCACGTTTAATTTAACATCGCATGTAGTTGATTATGCATGTTCAGGTTTAGATTTTAATCGTTGCTTTCTTTAGTTTAGTTGGGAATGGAATTTTGAGACTCCCGATTAGCGAAAACATGTTAGGTGGTAAATTGAACAAGATTAGGTACCGAAAGGGCATTAATTAGCCGATTAGTGTAATCAAGTCCCCGTACCCATTGAATCTCTGGTTCGTAGAAGTGAAGCATTTCTCCCGCGCTTCGCTTAGGTGTCTAATCGACCTACCAGAAACTGATTAGTGGCGACTTCTAGTTGAAATCGGTTTGCATGTTAACAACTTAAACCTAAGTCGCGAATTGGTATGGGCTTGGGAGAGCTCGAGCTAGGTCTAACTTAGTAATCCATTCGCCAAACCCCCTCAGGCCTCGGGGCCGGCTCGGGGAGGTCGCGACAGTGACCGACGGGTCAGGCCTACGGGTCGAGTATAATTGTGACCGACGGGTCAGGCCTACGGGTCGAATATAATTGTGACCGACGGGTCGGGCCTTCGGGTCGATTTAATTGTGATGACCATTGGGTCATGGCCTTCGGGTCGATTTATACAACTGTGGGCCTTCGGGTCGGGCCTTCGGGTCGAATGATATATGACCACTGAGTCATGGCCTTCGGGTCGATTAAACTGTTCATGAGATGTATTATTACTGAGAGCCTAACCTGCAGGGCTGGAATAGAGAAATTGGGGCTGAGAGCCCGAGCGATTTTAATATGATTCAATTACTGGTTCGGAAATTCATGCATTTTATTTACTTCTGGAGGTGTACGTTAGTCTAGTTTAGGATTAGAGATTTTACTTGCTGAGTTTATCTCACGGTTGTGGTAAAACCGAATTTCAGACCCCCGTCCATAGCATGCCGAGGAACGGCCCTCTTTTTGGATTCCCGCACCGCATTCAGAGGTCGTCCAGTGTACATCCGTGTGGGGATGGAACAGCTTATGTTAGGTTTCATTCAGTGGTGTTAGTAGACGTGGGAGAAGATTTCAATCATACTCAAGAGTATGTAGCTTGGTGCCGTAGGGGTGCAGACGGCGTAATAGGACCCCCGATGAGAACTTTTGATGTTCCAATAGATGTAAATGGCGTTATGATTCCACAGATGGTGAGTGGTGAAGTCTCTGATCCTCCAGCCTCCCTTAGTGTGAGCAGTGTAGGTGATACCGTGGATGGACCGATACCCATGGACGAGGTGCAAGGTGATGAGCAAGTTATAGCTGATGATGTGATCGAGGAGGAAGACGAAGAACAGAATTTGGAAGTGGTAGGAGAGAATGCTGAAGCAGCAGGAGAAATAGCAAAGGTTGGATCGGACGAAGAAATACTATCAGAGGAGGATTCTTCTGAGGAATCTGCAGCACCATCCGATCCAAACCAGGAGCCGTAGAGCTGTTTTCAGTGTTAGGAGTTAGGCTAACCCTCTTTTGTTGTATCCTCTCCCAGATAGTAAGCTGATAACCCTAGGCCACCGATCCTTTTTGTTTAGTGGCCTCTTAATGTATTCTTTTTTGTTGTAAATAAATAGTTTGTATAAGTTTTAAAAAGGGTGTTTATATAATAGTATTTCTTTAGCATATTAATGTCTATTGCTATTCATGGTTATAATTGCATGTCCGGGTGTATATATATATATATATATATATGTTGCTTCCGCATGTGACGTGTATTTGCTCTGATTCGGGTTTCGGGTCGGTGACGCAATCCTGGGAGCGTCGCACCTCAAGTCGACCTACGTGCGGATGTTCAGCCTTCGTGGGGTACGGGGCGTGACAAAACGAGATTAGGATTGATCTAGCACTTGGCCAACAGGCAATTTGGCATGTGCGAGACCGGATTTGACCAATTGTGACGATGTCAACATGGAGAATCGGGAGATAAAAGGCAATTAAGCCAGGACTCTAGAGTCTTGGGATATGGGGATCATGACTGGACACGTGGCACACGCTATTGATAGACACGTAACAATAGTAGTTGGTATACACGTGGCGGTAGCGATCGGCATATGTGGAGTTGCACGGTTTTCATGATGCCAAACGAGTCAAAGTGCAAGAAAAGTGGGTAGAAGGTTACTTTCTGATGGAAATTGTGGCCGGACATGTGGTTGAAACTGATTGGCTGATGTGGAGAAATGGTTCACAATCATAACAACATTTTCTCATGCAACTTTGATGCCAACGTGGCAAAATCACAGTCCATTCATCGAGCAACACGTGGCTCTCGAGCCCACCTTGTGTCAGCCAGCCAAATTTCAAAGGTTTAAGCGGGAGTCTCTCTCTTCACTTCCACGGTCTCTCTCTCCACGCTCTGCTCTTGTGACATCCTCAAATTTCGACCCTATTCAGAATATAATGAAGTGATTATTTATTGATACACAATTAGTTAAATCTCGCTCTGAATTGATCACTCATGAGAGACTAACTATTAGGAAAAGGCTATTAAGGAATTAAGCACGCACAACATGACAACTCGACCATGGATTGACAATTCAATCATAAGGATTAACGAGGGATAATTTTGAGCCATCATAGACCGATCAAGAAACGGTTATAGAATGTTTTGCCAATAGTATACAATCGAAGCGCGGGTGATTCCACTTGACCATTGTATGGATTGCGAACGACCTTAAACCAATTCTTAACGATCGTGTATTTTGGAACTAGCGATTGACGTCTTGCAATTACATGACAACCGAGATCATCAATGGTTCAAGAAAACTTAAACGTGGATTGATATTAAGTCAATCACATGTTGAATACGCGTAACTCCTAAAAGCCGCCCGTTAGTTTGAGATATACTAAAGTCACAATCGATCGATTTTGACTATGAATTAGAGTCCGAAATTGGGTGTCGATCTTTCAAGGCTTTCAAGACTAAACTATTGGATGTTATCTCGTTAATTCTCTGATTTATAGGTTTGCTCAGAACTCTCGAAAAAGGATTAACGGACCGAGAATTTGGTCCACGAGGAAGTGGGCCGGACAAAGGCACATTGGGCATCAAGCCCAATGTGGTTCGGCCATGTGGGCCCAAGACAAGCTCAAGTGGGCCCAATGAAGCCCACTAAGCCCATTTTTCTATTTTCAAGCCCAAGTTTGAGCCCAATAGCATTTTCAAGCCCATTCCTTATCCGTTTGAGCCCAGACTTGATTTATACGAGCCCGTACAAAATTCTAGCTTGTATACGTGTATAGTATTTTTATACCTTGTGAAATTACCATTTTACCCTTCTAGCATTTATGACCAAGAAACAAGAGGGTTTAATGTATGAAAACTTTGGATCTTGGCATTTATGGAAGGGAATGATGAACTTGGACTTGAAGGACAAGCTTTGCATGAGATAATATCTTTCATTTGGTCTCTCTCTCCCTCTACTCTCCCTCACGCACTCACCAATTCAAACCACCATCATCACCACCATTTCCCCCCCACCCCCTCTCCTTCCTTTCTTCCTCCTCACGGCCAAGCCAGTAGAACACCTTTGGACGGCTGTTCTTGCTGCTATGCACCACCACAAAATAGCCAGCAGCTCGCCGTGACCATCCGAAGCCGTACGCCGCCCGTCCAAGCTAGTTCCACCGCCGGATCACCTCACCGTGAGCCAAACCAGCCACCCACAGCTGCTGTCCAACTGAGACCCATATGCCGTCGTCGTTTCGTGTCATTTTCGGACCATGTCACATGGAGCCCTTGGCGCTGCCGTCGCGTCCGTGTAATTGGAATCGCTAATGGGTGAGTTATCACCCTAATCCCTTGATTAGTAGGTTAAACTTGATTAGGACGAGTTAGTTTTAAGTTAATTATGTTTAGTACTAATTAATTAAGGATTAGTCGATAAATTATCATGATAAGTGATAAGTGGACTCGATAAGTTATCGGGAAAATGCGATAAATTATCGAATTTTTAGTGATAAGCTATCGCCGATATTATGATAAGCTATTGAGGATATTGCGATAAGCTATCAGATTATTTTATAATTAATATTTTATTATTAAACAAATTAATTTTCGAAATTTAAATATTAATATTTTATTAATATTTTTGTGTAGAGTTTAATAATAAATTGTGATTGTTTTAGGCTTGAATTGTGATTCCTATGTTGGAAATTGCTGTATAAATTAGCTTGTATAACTAAATGAATTGTATTGCTATTTTTAAGGGTGGAATTGCGGGCATATGAATAGTAAATCCTGAGGTGTCAGGTTTGTATGTCAATTTTTATGAGCTAAATAGGACGTGGATGTTTGAATTGGGAAGTATGCAAAGTTTGATGGTTTAATTACATATACGTTATCAAGTGTGATTATTTTAGTGCATTTTTACGTGTGAAAGTTGCAATATTTTGACGTATTAGCACGAATCCTATCTGCATTGGCTAATTGAGAAAGATAACAATGGAACTTGAGTGATTGCTATGTGTGCATGATCACTTAAAGGTTCCTTTCGTGCACGGTTATACCGGATGACTGTCAACCTATGGTTTGGCCATGGCCTTAACAAGTGTCCCCAATTTGGTAATTGGATGCCGTCGGAGGGGCAAGGGAGACGAAGTTGTTCGCGAATTAGATTCGGAATGAACCCATTTATGGGATGCCATCATTAAGGTAGGGTGAGATGATGCCGTGCCCAACGAGGCAGGACGATGCCCGGTTATGCTGGAAGACCGCCAACCTGATGCGAATAACGCGGGTTGTACCGTGCCCTGTGTAGGCGTAGTAGTCTAAATACGGATGAAAGATTGCGGTGGCATTACACTTGATTTTGGGATGAAATTATGAGGCACGGTATGGGACGGGCCGAAGCGGTTTCACCTTGTAATTGGGACACGTGTGGATGCATTGTACATAGAAAAGTTGTTGCATATTCTGATTGCATTGTATGCTTATGGAATTATCATGATACACGATGTTATAACGTGCAGGGTGTGTGTCAAGGCAAGGTAAGAATACCTGCGATTGTTTAATGGCATGTTTGCTTATGCTGGGCTGGGTAGCCTGATCATGTGTATAGTTAAGGCAAAGCAAGGGTAGCTTTGCTATTAATCTGCCATCAATAATATGCTGCATGTTTTAGGTTCATCCGAGATGAGTTGATCTCCTAATCAAGGCTTAAGTTGTTAACTTGCTGAGATTTATATCTCACTCGTTGTTGTTAACTATCTTACAGGTGCTCAGGTATGAGTACGTGTTGTGTTCCTTGAGAACCGGCTGTTTTGAGGGGGAACACCTTTTGTGGTTGTGATCGGGAAGGTCTGCATGGCGGACTTGTATTATATTAATTCCCAATGTACTGTTGTTAATGTATGTATATATATTTGTTGTATGTTTTCCTAACTATCCCTGTTGTTGTTGATTAGGTGATTGAACTTTACTTCCGCATGCATGTAATCGTAAGTCAGTTCGATTGGGTCGGCGATGCGTCCTAGGACGTCGCATTATAACGACCACGGTGGGATGTTATTGCATTCGTGGGTTCGGGGCGTGACAGCTCTCTCTCTCTCTCTCTCTCTCTCTCTCTCTCTCTCTCTCTCTCTCTCTCTCTCTCTCTCTCTCTCTCTCTCTCTCTCTCTCTCTCTCTCTCGACTCACTCAACCCTTCTGGCTTACGATCGAGCTCTCCTCCGACGAACCACGCCACCGGTGGACCCTCCCGACTCACGCAACCCTTCTGACTTACGACCGAGCTCTCCTCCAACGAACCACGCCACCGCCGCCTCCACCGTTCGACGAACCACGCCTCCGCTGTCCGACAAACCACACCACCTGTGACATCCCGGATTTTGACTCAATTTTGGGATTTAATAAACGTGTAATTCGTCAGTGTGCTTGTAGTAAAATCTCGCCCGGGAACTGATCATTCCCGGTTATTATTTTTAAATTTTGAGATTTCACTAGAATCGCACTCGATCGAATTTGGCCGTTTTTTGTTTTAGACCCCGAACTTGGCAGCCAATTTTCGGGAGTTTCGGGACGAAATAAATTGGACGGTGTCGATATTATTGTGACCAGCGTCGAGATTACTAGGAATAGTGTGAAAGTGAAATTTTGGACCGGGTGCGAGTTTGGACTAGTAGACCTCCCTCGGATTAGTTTGTTTTAATTTTCGTGGCCTTTGTCTATTATTATATTCTAGAAATTATTGGGACCGTTAGATCATCTTCGGATTTGAAATCGGACCGTCGGATCGCGCTCGAGTGCCTCTCTCTCTCTCTCTCTCTCTCTACCACGTCTGCGCACGTCTGCCCATGCATGCAGACGTCCCCTCCCCTATTTCTCGCTCACGTCTCCTCCTTCTCTCTCTTCTTTTCTTTTCTTTTCTTTTTTCTTTTCTCCATCTTCCCTTTCCTCTCATTCTTCGTCTCTTCTGCCCCCGACCACTGCTTCTGCTTCCCACGCCCGAGCCCCGTCCGCCCCGCGCCTCGCCCTTACCCCCGTCGCCGCCGCTCGTCAGGCCACCGCGAGCCGCTCGGCCGCCGCCTCCGCCCTGTCGCCGCCGCCACAACAGTCCCTCTTTCTCTCCCTCCTCTCCTCCTCCGCAGCTCCTCCCCGCCTGTCGCCGCTCCACTCCGTCGTGCCCAGCGCTGTCCAGCTGCGCCTGGCTGTCGCCGCCGTCGTCCCTGCCGCATCGACCGTCGCCGTCGCCGCCGCGAGCGAGCCCAGCCACTGCTCAAGCTCGCCACGTCCGGCCGCCGCGGTTCGCCAGCTTGCCGGCCCACTCCGCCGTCCAGCTCGTCGCCATGCTGCCCCGTCGCCGCCGGTCCGCCGCCTCCCCCTCAGCTTCTATCTCCCTCTCTCTCCCTCTCTCTCTCTCTGTCTCTCTCTCTCTCTCTCATCCCGGCTGGTCTCTCCCCCTCCAGCTCGCCGCCGCCGCGCCGCCGTCACTGCCACGTCGCCGCCGCCGCCGGTCGCAGCCCCGGCCAGCCAGCCCAGCCGGCCAGCCCAGCCCAGCCGCGCCCATGCCCTTGCCCTTGCCCGTGCCCGCGCCCGCGCCCCTTGCCCGTCGCCATGCCCGTGCCCCTTGCCCGTCGCCGCGCCCGTCGCCGCGCCCATCCCCATGCCCGTGGCCGGGCATTGTGCTCGTGGCCGAGGATTGTGCCCGGGGCCGAGCCCCGTGCCCGTTGGCCCACGCCCGCACCTAGTTGGACACTGTTCACCCGGGCCATTTTGGGCCCGAGCCGACTTTTTCCGGGCCAAAACTTGGTAAGTGATATCCTAATCCCTATTTAGTATAATTGGTACTATTAGACATGCTTAGGGATTTATTTAGTTTAATTTAGTGATTAAATTAGAAATTAGATTAGTCGGTGAGAATACGACTAGTGTGTGAATTATGTGACGATTGGTAGATCAATTTATGATGAGTATGTGGCTAGTTGTGGTGCATTGATTGATTGTATTATGGTGGCGCGTGTGGAGGAAAAATTGGTGTTCGTATGTGACTGTCTGGGATGTCAAAGGTGTGATCGGATGTGATGGACTTGTGATGTGACTGGGATTGGCATGATGCATTGATTTGGCGAATTAGGATGTGGTGAATGTGTCTTGAGTTGATTGGTACGATGTGTAAGAACGACGAACTATGTTGTGGTGCATGTGCATGTGAAAAAGCCCGGATCGATTGGAGGGCTGCCAACCTGAGGCGTAGGTTACGCGGGTGTGGCGAATAAGGCATGACTAGACCTGAGGCGTAGGTTACGCAGGTCATTGGAAAAGAAAAGTGTCCTGAGGCGTTATTACGCGGGACCGAGCCCGGCTTGATCTGAGGGCTGAGCCTGAGGCGCAGTGGCGCGGGCTGTGAGATTGGGCCTGAGGCGCAGTGGCGCGGGCAGTGAAAATGGACCTGAGGCGCAGTGGCGCGGGTCGTGAAAAAGATGTTCGGCCATGTATGCGAATTGAGTATGATTGAATTGGCTGGTTAAATGTGTGCTCGAATTGTTCGGGTTAATTGATGGTACGTGTGGATTATTGGTTGAGTTGGTTGAGTGCGAATGTGGTTGGCGCTCGAATGATTGTGTTATATTTTCATAATATTATTCCATTATCATGATTTGACTAATATGCAGTGTGAGCCTTGGACTAGTTGGCGAGGTAAGTCCATTGAGGTGAATTATATATTTTATCGGCTAGATTGCATGTAAAACCTGTCTGGGTACGCATTGGCCTACGTGGGGTTTAGGGTGTTGCTTATTGAAACTCGTTCTCACGGTTATTATATAACCATTTCAGATCCGTGACCGTGAGTGATTGGAGACGCTGCAAGGGTATCTCGGAGATCGAGGACGGGTCAAGTATACTGTATTTTGAGTCCCCCTTTATAGAGGAGTTAAGTTTGCGAACCATTGCCCCTTTTGAGGAAGGTGGCTCTGTTGTTGTGGCCTAGCTTGGGGTTTGTCTTTTATGGAGGTTGTATGTATCTGCCAAGTGTAGGAATTACAATTATTGTTTTGTACTATTGTTACCTCGTGTCATTATTAATTGTCTAGGTTGTTTCAATTTGTTTCCGCGCGTGCCTAATCTCTGATGTTTGGGTTGGGTCGGCGACGTACGTGGGTCGTCGCATTCAATGATCGACCGTGGTCGGGATGTTGCGTGCTCGGTGGGGTCCGGGGCGTGACACCGCCACATCTGCCTCCGCCTTTGCCTCGAAAGGTAAAGATTTTCCAATCATTTTTGCATTCGTTTGTAATTTTGGGGATATATTATTTTGAAGGTTCTTTTTTTCTCTTTACAATAACGAATCTGCTCTCTCTCATCCGATGAGCCATGCCGCCGCCTCCGCCTAGTCTCTGGACGATGCTAGGGTTTCGGCGAAGAAGAGGACAAGAAAGTGTGCGGACGACTCACAGGAGTTCAATTTCCAAACTCATTGAGGTTTCATGAGTTCACGCCTTCTGAATGTTCACTGAATCATGGGCAGGCTGTGCATTTTCTTTCTAAGCGCATCGTGCCTCTAAACCAACCCCGCGGGGTTTTTCCATTGGAGGAGGTAACGACCCTTCATCATCTTTCGTGCTTTTCTCTCGTTACAACTTCATTTTTTGCCGCTTCAAGGCATGTTCTTCGTGTAACTACTTTTGTTGTTTGAACGTTCTTGACTTCCTAGTTCTGCCATCGTTTGCTTTTTCTTCGAATATGTGCTTCGTGTGATTGCTTGTGCTGTTTGAATATTCTTGACTTCCTAGTCCTGCGACTATTTGTTTTTGCTTCGAAGGGATATGCGGTTTCAGCTACATGTAGGTGGCGCGTCCTTCGTACTTCAATGATTCCATCAAATTCTTGCTGTTCTTTTCTCTTTTGGGGGTTGTTGGGGGTTGTCCGGAAAGAGTTTGGTGATTGAGACTCAAGTAGTCTTAAGTTAGCCAAGCTTTAGCATTGAAGAAATACCGAAGACACTTTTGGATCTCTATGGCTGGATTGTTTTCTGTTTATGATGCGTGAGGACTGAAAGAACTCATGGGGGCAGAGGGGTTGACATTTTCAAATTCGGCTTACGTGCAAACCAAAGATGTGAACATTATCCAGATAGTTGGTAGTCGATTTAACAGGAACATATTATAACCAATGTCCTAACGATTTGTATTGACAAAATCTAGCTGTTTAATTTAGTAACTAACAAGTGTTGGTTTTACCGGTTGCCGAATAAATTGCAAGGCATCCCTATAATTGAGCATCTTACCAAAATGTCGTGCAGATGTGGTAGTTTAAATTGCAAAATCAACAGAGCACTGAAATGTGACGTACACAGTCATGGGTTTTGTTTGAGTAGTTTTTACTCCGAACATGCACGTTTGTCGGCCAACTTCTTGTTTTAGAATTTTGCTCTGGTGACAATATTTTAACTGTTGGCATTAGATAAAGGAATCTTCTAAGCCTATATATAGGCATGGGCAAATATCCTGGTATTTGAGTAAATTGAATGAGAAAAGATGATACCTCACTTCCTTACAACTTAACTTCATGGTTGGCTAATCCTTTAATGAGACATCAAAGCATTTGCTTTTGAGGTTTTGGTGCTGGCATGTTATCTTTCAAAAGCCTCTTATACTAGCTTTCATGTGTTTACATTTAATTGGCCTTCTTTTATCTGGTGAATGTTTTCCTTTTCGTAGGTTTTAATGTGGATGATATTGCTTCTCTTATTTCTTGGGTGCTTTCTTTCCCTTCTAACTTCTGTCATTTAGCTGTTTCAGTTGTTTTTGGGGTACTTGGGGTTTTGGTTGTTTGGGTGGTGTTTTGGTGTGGGGGGAATTAAGCATCATTAAGAGTTCTTGATTTTGACACTGCTAAACTGCCCCTCACCTGAATGCTTGATTAGCACATCTCTGTTTAACATTCACTTCTAGCCTATTGCTTTTATGTTGACTAAGAGTTTAATGCAAGCACTGGGACTCTGGAGATGTCTAGTCGCTATGATCAAGAACATTTCATGGCAAGTCTATCCGTCTTGTTGCAGTGGTCTCCATACTCAAATGAAGCAGATCTTGTCAGGCAAGCAAGTTACTTCTCATTGTTTTCCCCCGTATCCCTTACTGTTATTTATTTTTTCTCGACAAACCCTCATTCATCTATTGTAAGTACAAGTCTTGCATCTTTTATTCACTTTTTCTCTCTTATTATTTTGCTTCATCATTTCACAGATTTGATTTATCAAAGCCTTGATTGTCACACTTGTTGGCTTGAATATTCTAATAAATGCATCCTGTGAGTTTTGTGATGGGGGCCTGGTATACATGGACATAATGAGAAAGCAACGAATTCTGTTGGCTTTTGTGGAAGATCAAGATTATGATTATGCTTGCTGTGCTTATGGATTAGCAACTTTCATTTCCTTCTTTGCAATCCCTGTTATTTTACTATTGAGCATCTGCAGTTTTTTCGAATGAAATTTTGATGGTCAAGTAGTTCTGGTCTAGTTGATTAGCTTTCTGATTTGAACACTTCGTCATGGCTATAGTGACAAGTGCAATTCTGGAAAAGTTAGCTGCTACTTGTCAAACAGTCTGCTGACCTGGCTATCTTGGGATTTAAGAGAGAAGTTGCTAGCTAGAGACATTTTTTCAACTGATAACTCATGTGTAGCTCTTAAAAGACATTGTACAGTTGCTGGAATCGTATTGTCTTCAAGTCTTAAATAAATCATTCCGTTCTTCTTATGGCAGTTTGATGACATTGGATCCCATGGTACCAAAATTATTATTTATAATTTGTGGTTGAATGATGATGGGAAAATGGAGTTAGACTTTGATGCGGATCCACAAGTTACAAGCTTCCTATCCATTGTTCTTCCTCATGCTATTTATTTTCATCTTATTCCCCATAAATTGACTACTTTCGAACTTCTAATGGAAGGACATCCGCATTAGTGGAGATATTAGGAAAGTCGAATCACTTCCTGCCTGGAAATCAGTAAACGAGCAGCACATCGCTAATCAACTCCATATTCTCTTTGGGTAAGTTATATTGTTCTAGTTGAAGGAAAAAAAAGTTTTAATTCGTCTGTTTTGACAGTTTTGTGGGTCCTGTCTTCGTTCAGCTGTGTAGCTAAATTAGATTCCCATTTGAGGTCTCTTGTTGGAGAGGAAACTCGTCTTGACACACGGTATTGGAGTACTGGGGCTAGACTTATCTCTTGGGGAGCATTACTTTTTTAATTGAAAGAAATTGTAGTTGTACTTTATTTTCGCTAGTATTTTCATCTTAACAATTGGATGAAAAATAAAATTGTTATCTTGCAGGTATATGATGTCTTCATTCAATTTGAATGAGAGTACTTGGAGTGAATTGACCTTTCAAAATAAAAGTTGTAAGTGTGGTAAGCGTAGTAAGCTTGTTGCCATGAGAATATCATAATCTTCTAGAAACAAACACAAGCTCTATTGTAATTGTGAGGATAAAATGTGTGATTTGTTTCCTTAGTGTTTGCCTACAAGCGATGTGCCTTATTCTATCACAAAGGCTCTGCCTGCAATACATGAAGATGACAGAAGAAATGTTAAGTATTTACTTGAGCATTTGAAGGATAAATTCAAGAACACTGATGTGAATGGATTAAGGCATAAAGTGTACCATTTAAATGTCTTGCTACTTTTTGTTTGTCTATTATTTGTTATTTTATTTGGACTACTTGTCCCGAGAAAGTAGATGGTTCAAACATTGTTTGTGCTGGCTCTAATGGACACAATCGCATTTTCTTTTTGGGAACTTTCTTCGTCTCTACATGGTGATTGGAAGTGCAAGCACCCTCCGCAGGATTGTTGGATACGTAACTGTTCGGGACATGAGTTGCCGTCGCATTGTTAAGGACCGAGAAATAATTAGAATAGCTAATAATTTAAGTAACTTTTTCCAAAACCTGTTTGAGTGCAAAGTTACTCATTGAATAAGAAAATTGCTCGAGAACCTGAATGAACCACCCTTTTCCCAATTCAACAATGGACATGTTGTCCAAATGAACCTTTGTCAAAGATTATAGACCCTAGTTTCAATTGTTACCCAAAAAACTGTCATGACCTGTAGTTGTTTCAAAGCTCTAGAAAAGTCCAGTCTGAACGAGAAATATGATGTTGAAAGCAAAGAGAGAGAGAGAGGAAAACAAAAGCATGAAACACATTGCACCCGAAATCAGAAAATTACACAAAGTGATAGAAGAGACAGCACAGTGAATGGTCAAAAAGCACATCAAGTCCCTAGAAAGTTGGGAAACTAACGAGTCCATAATCTTCAGATATATTTTATTTTGCTCATTCACTTTTGACATCCTGCAAGCTCCATTGATTGCATAACTAGAGAATTATAAAGTATTCCAAGAACCAATATGTTACAACCAAACTAATTGGAAAAGAGGATGAACAAAAAAGACGATGCATTTCATGAGAGTTCATAAGGTAGTGAGGGCAGGTTGTGGTGGCGTTTGCTGCAAAGATAATGGCATGTTCACAGGATTAGCTCGAATCAACTGGCTGAGTAAATAAAAGATTAAGAAAAGTCAGCTGTTTAATTTATCTATATTAGAAGAGAAAATATTAGGTTCAAGTACAAAGGTTATCAAGTCCTCTTTACCCTTGACGATCTTGGTGATGGCTGCCCTATCATTCCTTCAGAGTTTGCAATGTTGAGAGAACCACAAAGAGTGGGTTGTAGCTATTCATTTCTCTACTGCAAAAGTTGTAATTACTACATCTGGAGCTGTTGTTGCTCCCTACCCTTTAATTGTTGTACATGAATTTCACAAACTGAACAGTCAAATACTCAAAATTTCTGCATGTTCGGGGAATACCGTCCCATGGATGAACGGAAAATGGTGCAGGAATTGTGGACCGTAGAAAAACCTCAATGTAAGCTGAGGCAACATCAAAATGCTTCGCATTTGTCCTTGCAATGAAAATGTCCTAGAAGACAGACCACCACTCAAAGAGAAATAATCCTCCTGGTGCATCAATAGCTACACATTTAAAAAGCTAAGTAATTAGCACAAAGTCGACCATGATTTTGAGAGATCATATATCACCATCTTCACAGACTAAAATGCACAAGTAAGACTTCGAAGAAAAAAGAATTACTTACCGGGTTAGTGGCAACTTTCCCTTCCATCATAAAAGCTTTAGCAGAAGCATGCAATTTTCTCTTCAACATATATTCGTGTATGTATACATCAAGCCTGAAGGAAGAAAAGTGCAAGACCAAAACGAAGTGCTCATTAACAAAGCGCTCCCTTATAGAAGAAAATTTAATGAACAAAGAAGATTACTTTGCCAAATATAAACTCTCTCTCTCTCTCTCTCTCTCTCTCTCTCTCTCTCTCTCTCTCTCTAATTGTCCAGAAAACTCATGATTGAGTCAGCCTTGAGCAAGTATCCAATGCCCACTATGATTAGCAACTATAAATAGAGAGTGACTTGTGATTAAATTGCATTTGACAGTGAGTGCTGCAATAATGAGAGCTTAATGTTACTCATCTTAACTCTTTGCAACATTGTCCAGTCCTTTCGTTTCATAGCCACCACTTTTCAGTTCGACAGAATTAAATAACATTGTAAGCAGATGACTGCACTTGAACTCCAGCAGATGGAAACAACGGATATTTGCAATCAACTTTAGAAAGTTGAGTTTTTCAAAATTTACGAACAAATCAGAAAAGAAAAAATAGTTTAGCTCTATTCTGCTAATAAAGGAAGCAACTTTCATTCATCCCCTCCTCCCTCCACATAAGCAAGCAGAACAAAAGTCCAACATCAGCACAACAAAAGTCTTACTCGCTCTGCCCCCATGAATTTGAAAATGTCGACCCCTCTGCCCCTATGAGTTCTTTCAGTCCTCACGCATCATACACAGAACACAATCCAGCCATAGAGATTCAAAAGTGTCTTCGATATTTCTTCAATGCTAAAGCTTGGCTAATATAAGACAACTTGAGTCTCAATCACCAAACTCTTTCTGGACAACCCCCAAAAGAGAAAAAAACAGCAAGAATTTGATGGAACCATCGAAGTACGAAGGACGCGCCACCTGCATGTAGCTGAAACCGCATATCCCTTCGAAGCAAAAACAAATAGTGGCAGGACTAGGAAGTCAAGAATATTCAAACAGCACAACCAATCACGCGAAGCACATATTCGAAGCAAAAGCAAACGATGGCGGAACCAGGAAGTCAAGAACATTCAAACAACAAAAGTAATTGTCGCGACCGACCTCCGATTTTTATTTTTAAAAAAAAATGAAGGTCTCGCCTGGTACATGCTATGTCTAAGTTTGAGACTTAACTCGTGCTCTCCCAAGTCCATACCATATCGCTACTTAGGGTTTAGGTTTTTAATCTGCAAGTGATTTTTATTTAGGAGTTGCCACTAATCGGTTTTGGATGGATCAATTAGACACTCAAGCAAGACAATGGGAGAATTGCTTACTTCTGCACACCAAAGATTAAATGAGTTCGGGAACTTGGTTACACTAGTTAAATAACTAATTCCCTATTGGTACCTGTTTATCTTATTCATTTTAGAAAATATTTGTCAGGCAATTTGGATTAATTTTATGACCTTTCTCCTAACATGTTAGGTAATCAAGCGAGTGCATAATCATTAGTGATTAGCAATCAAAATAGATATGCAGTCTAAGATTCTAACCCTAACTAAGGTGACAACATTTAAAACATAACAACTTATGCAATTATATTCTAATTAAAAACACGACATGCACAATAATAATACAACAACGGTGAATATAACATGCAAAGTCTTACTGCATAGTTTTACAGGCCTATCCGATTTAAACATGATTGATAATAAGATAATTCACATAATTTAGAAAATATTCAGGAAATACTAATTTCCAAACTTTATTCTCTTTTTTATTTTTTTAAATTTTTTTATTTTTTAGAAATAATAATAATAATAATTTATTATTTTTAATTAAAAAATTTTAAAAAATATTTGTTTATTAATTTTTAAAAATTAATTAAAAATAATATAATAATAAACCCGGGTCAGAACCGACTCGCGTCAATGTACCTAACTCAAATAAGTTGACCCAGGTCTCGAACCGAATTGGGCTCTTTGCCCGACTCGAATCCGACCCGACTCTCCCAATTTCCTTTCTTTCTTCTTCCGCAGGCTCACCCTAGCGCGCGCGGAGCTTCACCTGCCGCAGCCACCCGCCGACACCCGAGCCAACGTCGCCTCACCGCCGTGGTCCGAACCCAGTGGGACTCCTCCTCCTGTGTCGCTGCCGGCTCGAGGACCACTAACGCAGGGCCCGACGACTCTGCTCCTCAGCCGACCCGACCAGATCCCAGCGACACTTTGGCTTTCCCTGCTCGGTGGCTTCAACGGAAATGACCGAGACGTTCGTCTCGACCTGGCCACGCCTACTCCGGCGTCGCTTTGGCCTGAGTCGGACCAGCAACGGATTTCCGACCAGACCCCACACCTGGCCCTGCCCCGAATTTCGTCAAACGGGTGGTACGCGCATATTGGAAGAGAGATCCGGGCTGCTCAAGGCATGCATCCGTGCCAGCAAAGAACGCAAAAGGACCGACGACACGCCACGACAACCAAGGAAGGCTCGCCGACGTTCAAATCAGAGTGCAAGCGAATGTCGTCAAGTCTCGGCCCCATTTGGCTGAGACCAAGAAAAACAGGGCAACAGGGGACATCGCGGCAGCGGCTTGGAGGCGAAGTTCGGTGGCCGTTGGTCATGGCACAAACGTAGTGGTCGCCGGAGGGGGTCCCTTTCTCTCTGTCTCACTCAGCTCAGTCTCTCTCTTAGTCTCTATCTCTCTCTCGGCTCATCCCCAAAACGAGCCCCTCCCCTGTTTTTTTAATCTGGCCACGCCCACCCTCTCTCCATGTGTCGTCGCCCACGGCTCGGCGGCGAGGATTGGTGGCTGAGGCAGAGGCACGGCGGCGCCCCAGAAGCTCCCGCTCTCGGCTCGTCCCCTCTCACGCTCTGTTTCTCTCTCTCTGTTACTGGGGCTCTATTTTTTTGCCGAGAAAGACCGCCCCCTTCTCTCTCTCATTCACCGGCTTTTATAGCGGCCGCTGGTCGCTGTTCCTGCCCCCAAAGTCGTGGCCTTAATGGCCCGACACCGGTCATAACCTGCTCCTAAGACTTTTGTGGACAACTCGCGCGGTGGAGCGGATTATCTGCAGTTCACAAGCGACGGTCGGGGCAGGGGAGAACAGGGGAAGGAGGAGAGAGGGACAGCAGGGCCAGGGAAGGAGAAAAGAAGGCACGAGCTGGGCTGGGCCCAGCTCACGCGCGGGGAAAAAGGAAAAAGGAAAATGGGCTGGGTCCGCGCGGGGGAGAAAGAAAGAGGGCCGGGTTGACCCAGCCCGTCCCGGATTTTTTCGATTTTTTTAATTTTTTAATTAATTTTTTTAAATTTAATTAAGAAAATATACTCTAATAGGCCCTATTAATGTAAATGTGCCCAATGTATATATGCAATGCAATTAGATAAAAAATATTTTTTTGTTTTAGGAATTAAAGAAAATTAACCCCTAAATTTTGTGCAATTTAATTGAGCAATCAAAAAAATAGGTGTCAACAGTAATTACACGAAAAACATACTCTGAAGCGGCAAAAAACGAAGTTGTAACGAGAGAAAAGCACAAAAGATTACGAAGGGTTGACACCTCCTCCAATGGAAAAACCCCGCGGGCTTGGTTCAGAGACGCGATGCTCTTAGAAAGAAAATGCACGGCCTGCCCACGATTCAGCGAACATTCAGAAGGCGTGAACTCATGAAACCTCAATGAGTTTGGAAATTGAGCTCTTGTGGGTGGTCCGCACACTTTCTAGTCCTCTTATTCGCCGAAATCCTAGCAACGTCTAGAGATGAGACGGCGGCGGCGGCATGGCTTATCGGATGAGAGAGAGCAGATTCGTCACTGTAAAGAGAAAACAAAAACCTTCAAAATAATGTATCCCAAAATTATAAACGAATGCAAAAATGATTGGAAAATCTTTACCTTTTGAGGCGGAGGCGGAGGTAGAAGTGGAGGCGTGGTTCATCGAACGGTGGAGGCGGCGGCGGCATGGTTCGTCGGAGGAGAGCTCGATCGTAAGTAGGAAGGGTCGCATGAGTTGGGAGGGAGAGAGAGAGAGAGAGCAGAGTGTGAAGAGAGAGACCATGGAAGTGATGTCACGTCCCAAACCCCATCGAGTACACGATATCCCTCTTCGGTCGAATTAGTGCGACATCTCAGGAAACGTCGCCTACCCAAACGAACCCATCAGAATTTAATCTCGGCGGAAACATCAATCACCCAAACAATGTTTTACCTGGGGTACTAGGGAGAATAAATTGCAAAACTACCCAAATCACGTACTATACCTCGATTTAAACACAATATCAATTTACAACATAATCTTATGCCACAACCGCCAATTCTGAAACCACAAAGCAAAATATAAATATTGAACTACTAAACTGCAAACCAGCGATATCATAAAATATTAGTAGCCTGGGTAACGCTACACCAAAATGGGACACTTCCGGACTCTTCCTCAGCTCGAACTAATTCCTACTCCCTCTAGATGGCGTCCGCTCTGACTCTCCCTTTTTAAATCCTTGTCCGAAACCTCATCAGGCACAGCTTCATCCGACGACTCCAAATCGGCGTCAACTTGATCGGGAATTCTATCATATCATGATAAGTATGCATAACAATCCCAAATACGCGGTAGCGGCTGTGACATCCCGAATTTCGGCCCATTTTTGGGATTTATAAAACGCGTAATTTGTCAGTGTGCTTATAGTAAAATCTCGCCCGGGAGCTGATCACTCCCGGTTATCATTTTAAATTAGAGATTTCGCTAGAATCGCACTCGATCAAATTTGGCCGTTATTTAGACCCCGGACTTGGTAGTCGATTTTCGGGAGTGTCGGGACGAAATAAATTGGACGGTGTCAATATTATTGAAGCCCACGTTGAGATTGTCAGGAATAATGGAAAAATGGGAGTTTTTGACCAGTGCGAATTTGGACTAGTAGACCTCCCTCGTTAAAATTTGGTTTCATTAATTTGGCCTTTGTCCCTTTTTGTGTGCGAGGCTCTTTTAGGATTGAGGGGCAATTTCCAGTTTTGAATTTGGACTCTCGGTTTGCGTTTAATAAAGAAATGAAGTTTAATTATTTTTCGGAAAATCTCTCTCTCTCTCTCTCTCTTCTTCACGCGCGTCCCCCCCTTCTGCGCATGTCCCCACCTGTCCATCAGACCTGTCTTCTCTCTCCTTTTTCTTTTTTCTTTTTCCTTCTCTTTTCTCTCTCTTCTCTTTTCCTTCTTCTCCTTCGCTGGCCTCCCCCGACGCTCCTGCTTCTGATCTTCCTCTGCCCCTCGCCCGACCAGATCAACCCAGCCACCGTGCGCCGTCCGACCGCCGATCAAGCTCGCCCCCAGCCTCGCCGTCGTCGCCGCCGTCGCCCCGACCGAGCCGCGTCGCCGTCGGTCGCCGCGACCGCCCGTCGCCGGCCTGCTCGCGGAGAGCGCGAACAGCAGCTCGCCGCGGCGTCCGCCGCGATCCGGCGTTGCCCAGCCGTCCGCCGACCGGCCCCCTCGTCCTCCGACCACCCGAGAAGCCGCCGTGCCAACCCCGGCCGCCGCGCGACCCTTTTCCCCCTCTGTTTCTCTCTCCCCCGAAGCCTCCCCTGTTTAGGGCTTGTAGCGTCGCCACCGCCGTGTGCCGCCATTCCGGCCGTCGCCGCCTCGCCTCGGCCGTCCAGCCACTCCCCTCAGTCGCCTCTGCTGCCCCGCTGCCCCCTTGGCCGCCACCACCTCTCCCCTCCTCTTCTTCTTCTTCCCCGGCGCTCCCCTGTTCTGGACTTCCTCCCGCCGCGCGCCGCCTCGCCCCGCCGCTGCTTGCCGCCGTCCCCGCCGCTCCGACCGCCACCAGTCGCCGCCGCGAGGTCGCCGTGGGCCGCCATCCCCCTCTCCTTGGCCGACGGTCCCTCCTCTCTCCTCTCCGCCCGTGAGCCTCCTCCCTCTCTCTTCTCCTCTGTTTTGGCCGTGAGAGGCCCTTCGCCGGAGGAGCTCCGCCGCCGTCGTCACTGTTCCGGCGTGGGGTTGTCGCCGCGCCCCGCGGTTCAGCCGTTCTTTATCCCTCTCTGACCATGATTCTCTCTCTCTAGGCCGCGGACTAGTTTAGACCGCCCTCCGCCTAGGCTCGCCGTTCGCCGGAGTCGCCGTCGCAGCCGCCGTTCAGCCGCTGTCCGGTCCCTCTTGTCGCGTGTCCGGCCCCGTTTCAAGCGTAGGACACCCGGTGAGTTTGACCCTAAACCCTAATTAGGATTATTTGCATTTCTAGACGAGTTTTAGGGGTAATTAGGGTGTTTTAGGGGCTAAATTGTGGAAATTATTGGAGGCGGATATTGTGGCTAATTTCGAGGCTTAGGGTGAGAATTTAATTGAGATTTAGAGGCCCGTGGTGTGTTATGAATCGACTGAGCTTGGGCGCTTCGATTTGGATAGAATTTGTGGACTTGGCGGATGAAATTTGTGGACCGTATGATGGCTGACCTTGTGAATGCTTGAGGCTCAATGTGATAATTTTAATGGAGGTTTGGAGGCTTAGATTGGGCTGTGCGATGGCCGGTTGCGTTGAATTGAATCGGCCCGAGTTCGAGTTAAATTTGGGTTCAATTGGGAATTATAGAGCACGCCCAGTTTGGTCCTTGTGGTGGCGGAGCTGGATGATATTTAGGGGAGTCAAATGGAATGTTTTAAGGATAATCGAGGGCCTAGAATTAGTGGACTAGTGGCTGTCCATGGCCCGATTCGTGTTGGGCGAGGCGCGATTGATTTGAGGTTTAGTGGTGTAATTGGCGGAATTATTGGAAAGATCGAGTTAGTGACTAAATTGTCCTCGATCGGAAGTGATTCGGTAATGTTGTGACATGCTAGTATTTTGGCTGGGCATATTGAATGTGAATTGAGCTTATTGCGTGGTGAATTGAATAGTGGTTGTCCGCTTTGGGACTTTGGTGGATTAGAAATTAGCAAGTTGGAAATTAGACTGTGTGATTGCCGGGTGTGCCCGGATTGCTGGATTATCGCTGATTGTTGCTTGTTGAGGCCCAATTGGGGCGTTGCCGTGCCGCGTGTTCGTGTGATCGACTGACTGCGGTGTGTGATTGGCCAATCATTGGCGTGATTGATTATTGCCCAAGCGCATGAATTATGTTTTGGGCCACATGGTATTAGCTGGCCAAGCGCGCATGTTATGTGAATAAGTATGGGCAATTGATTGGTTGTTTCAGCACGTTGATTTAGCATGTTTATTAAAATGTCGTGCTGAAGTTAAATGCTCATGTGTATTGCATCATTGTCCCGAGTGTGGGAATCACATGGCCACGCATTTTATATGCTGAGAGTGAGCATGATACGGAATTTTGTGCGAATATGCGTGCCTGACATGAGCATGTGTGATCACCTAAATGCCTAATGCGTTTACGCGGGGCTCAGATAAAATTGGCAGTGTGCCGTGTGATCACTTAAGGCCTTCGGGTCGTGGCCTTCGGGTCGATTCCGTCTGCTGCGTTTACGCGGGACGATGCCCGGTTTGTCCGGAAGATTGAGGAGATCGGTGTTGCGCCTGAGGGCTAGAGACACCGGGCCATATGTGCTTCGGCGCGGGCCGTGAAGTGTTGTTGGCCTTCGGGTCGGGCCTTCGGGTCGGAATAATTGTTGGCCTTCGGGTCGGGCCTTCGGGTCGGAATAATTGTTGGCCTTCGGGTCGGGCCTTCGGGTCGGAATAACTATTGGCCTTCGGGTCGTGGCCTTCGGGTCGGTTTATAAACTGCAAAATGAGCTGTGTGCCAGAGTGCATGATTTGAGAAAATTCATAAGCATGGAAAATGTGTGCCAGAGTATGTGGCTAATGTGCGTGCCGGTGATTCGTGTGTGAGACAGGCACTTTGAAGCATGAGCATGCGTATGGCGTACGTGTGACCAGTGTGTCGCGTATGTGCCGTGATTTATATAAAATGCCTAACCTGCAGGGTCAGTTGTATGTTGGATCTGGGCCCAAGGGCCTAGGTTTGTTGTTTGTGTTGTTTTGCTTGTCGGGAGGTGTACGTTAGCCTAGTTTAGGTTTAGGGAATTACTCACTGAGATTATTCTCATTGTTGTTTAAAACCCAATTTTTCAGACCCCCAGCCTTGAGGATGGCAGGCGTACCGAAGTGTTATTGGAAGGAGCCCTCGACCGGTTGTAGTGGCCTTTAGCTACCTTTGATTTACGAGCATGGGCTGCAATTGAATATTGGGTCTGGTGCCTAGTATCATTGCCAGTGTAATTATTCGTGCTGGTTGTTGTATGGCTATCCTTGGTTATGTGTATATTACTGTTCGGGTGATTTTGATTTGCTTCCGCATGTGCTTTAAGTCTCTGTGTTGGGCGTCGGGTCGGCGACGCGTCCTGGGACGTCGCAGTCAAATCGACCTTGGCGAGGGATGTGGCGCGCCGGGAAGCGCGGGGCGTGACATCCCCGTTTGATTTGGTATCAGAGCAAGGTCAGCTCGATCCAATTAGGTCGAAGCTTGGAGTGATAAGGAGCGATGACCTTGGGTAGCCAGTAGGGAGACCTTGCATGCTACGTGTACCTCCTGACTGTTTGTGTAGTGATTGACTGGTTGTCGAACTGACCGTAAAGTGCAGGTGCGGCAGGACTCGAGGTAAGTACGTGAATCTCCTTGGTTGAGATGTTGTGCTATCGTGTAAGATCGCATGCTGGTTGTTTGACTGCTGTTATGTATACCTGCCTAGGACCTTAGACCGGTTTAGCTTGGTTTAGGTCTCTAATCCCTGAATGGGATTATAGCAGGTAAGTGAGTGGTGCGACCGCGTGAGCTTGAGTAGTCGAGGTTGAGGTCGAGGTCGCATAGGTCCACAAACTGAAATTGCAGAGGATCCCAGAGGAGATGGGATTTTGAAAGCACTTGCAGAAGTTGGAATCATAATGGGACAGTAAGCTCAAAAAGGAGCTACCGCTAGCTGATAAGGCTGTTGTCGCTACTGTTATCTGTAATCAAGGGATAGGAATTGGGAATCGTCGGATACATCAGATGGTGAAACAGTTTCCAAAACTTAAGTAACTCAAGTTGGAGAATATGGTAGTTTTGAGGTTGCGACTCTCTAGGTTAAGAATTGGAGAAAGCCTTTGCACTGCTGGAGTGCACGAAGGAAGAAAAGGTGGCCCTAGTGGTGTACCAACTTCAGGGTATATCAAATGGCTGGTGGGAGGCCACCCGAGGTAAGGTTTTCCAGGTAAGCACGATCCCAAATTGGACTACCTTTGTTGAGACCTTCAATGGGAAAATACTTCTCTGAGATTGCACGGGAAAGGAAAATGGCAAAGTTTCTAAGGCTCCGTTAAAATCAAATAACTGTGGATTAGTATGAGGTTCAGTTTTCAAGGTCGTCTAAGTACGCACTAAGGATGGTCGAGGACCCTGTGGATAGGGAGAGGAGGTTCCGCGATGAACTAAGGCTGGAACTCAGTAATCAGCTGGTGCTATTGAACTTAAAGGATTTTAACGAACCATACGAGAGGGCTCAGATGGTTGAGTAGGATATGAATGAGATGACTACCGCCTCTGGATCATGGTATGTGCCGACTAGGGATAATCGCAATTTTGGTAAGAAGACTATGACTGGGAATAAGCGGTTTGTTTCTCCTGTAAGAAAGAAAATTGAAAAGTCGAACTACTATTATAGCGCCGCATGTCAGTCTTGTGGAAAGAGGCACGGGGAAGGCCCTCGCCCAAGTGGACTTGAAGTGTGTTTTGGAGATGACCAACATGGTCACCAAGTAAGAAACTGCTCGAATTGACGAGCTAGGCCGCCAACGCAACAACAGCAACCACGGGTAGGATATCAAGCGGAAGTTGCCCTAGAATAACCAGGACCGACTGTAGGCATAAGGAAGGGTATGTGCTATGGCTAGGACAGAAGCGAAAGATTTGTCTTAAGGATCTAAATGCAATGTGCGATGATGTTTGATGTATTAGAAGTGAATTTTGAAGTTATAGATCTGAATGGTCATGTGAGACATATAATTGCTCTTGGTGAATAGACGCAATCAGTTTATGGATTTTAAAATTGCTGATGACATCCTTTGGCAAAATTTGGATGAACGAGTTATCGCTTGGAAATTTCGGATGTTGTAAAGAACCAGGGTGACTTGCTTTGGGAGACCGTGGGATTGAAAATTGATGGATTGGGCTTCGTCTTTAAGAGATGGAAAGATAATTATTTTGTGATTGAGTTGGCCCTAGAATAGAGCCAATATCTAGAGCGTCGATTTTATTCGCGAGGAAAAAGGACGGAATCGTTAAAGTTGCATATTGACTACAAACAGTTGAATTGAGTGGCCATTAAGAATAAGTATCCGTTGTTAAGGATTGATAATCTGTTGGATCAGATACAAGGGGCATCGATATTCTCAAAGATTGACCTAAAGACTGACTATCATCAATTGAGGATTAGGGAGGATGTGTCGAAGGTGACATTTAGGACGAAATATGTGTACTATGAGCTTACAATGATACCATTTGGACTGACTAATGCCCCTGCTGCTTTCATGGACTTAATGAATCGAGTATTAAAGGAGTTTTTGGATCAGTTCATCATTGTCTTTATATAGGGTATCTTGGTATATTTGAGAAGTTCCGAGGAACATAAGGAACACTTGAAAAAGGTTCTACGGACGTTAATAGAGCACGCACTGTATGCTAAGTTTAGCAAGTGCGAATTTTGGCTGAATTGAGTTGCATTTCTCGGACATATAATTTCCGGAGAAGGAATCTCCGTGGATCCAGCCAAGATTGAGGCAGTAATGGAATGGTCTATATTGACGACAGTTACTGAGGTTCGGAGTTTCTGAGGACTGGCAGGGTATTGTCGGCGATTTGTGGAAAAACTCTCGGCGATAGCCACTCCGCCGACGAAGTTGCTTAAGAAGGAAACAAAGTTTGAATAGACGGAAAAGTGCGAAGAGAGTTTTTAGGAATTGAAGCAGAGATTGACGACGATGCCAGTGTTGACGAATCCTTCAGGACCGGGCGGGTATGAGAGTTATAACGATGCTTCACTCAAAGGATTGAGATGCGTGCTAATGCAACATGGAATGGTGGTTGCTTGTGTATCGAGACAGGAAAGGCTAATCGAGTAGCGGGTACCTTGAGCAGGAAATCGAGTATCACACAATTGTTGGTTAAAGAGTGAATTTATTGGAAGGAGCACGGGATTCGGAAATTAAATTCGAGGTAGGACGCCTCTCCAGTTTGACGGCAACATTAAGGATTGAGCCGAAAGTGCAAGCCAAGATCAGGGCGTTGCAATCTACGGACCTTGAGATTTAGAAATTTTGAGTATGGATGACATTAAGAGGAAATCGGACTTTTAGGTGTCCGAAGATGGAATTCTTAAGTTTCAAGGACGTTTGTGCGTGCCCAATGATCTGGAGCTTAAGAAGAGATTTTGTCGGAGGTTCATAGGAACAAATATCGCACTCACCCGGGCAACGCTAAGATGTACCAGAACCTTCGTCAGCATTATTGGTGGAACGGGATAAAAGTGGACGTGGCCAAGCATGTGGCCAAGTGTTTGTCGTGTCAACAGGTGAAGGCACAGCATTGTAACGGGACTGCCAAGAAGCCAGAGGGGACACGACTCTATTTGGGTAATAGTAGACAGATTGACCAAGTCAGCGCACTTCCTGGCGGTGCGAAAGGACTTCGAGCTAGAAGGCTGGCAGAATTATAGGTGCGTAGATAGCTCGTCTTCATGGAGTACCGGTATCGATCACTTTGGACCGTGATCCCCGGTTTACTGCGAACTTTTGGAAAAGTCTGCAATCAGCCATGGGGATTAAGTTGCAATTCAGTACGGCCCATCATCCTCAGACGGATGGCCAGTCTGAAGGGACTATTCAAACCTTGGAGGATATGCTGAGAGCGTGTGTGTTAGATTTTCAGGGCAAATGGAAAAAACAGTTATATTTGGTGGAATTTGCCTACAATAATGGTTTTCAGTAGAGTATCAGAATGGCACCATTTGAAGCATTATATGGCAGGGCTTGCAGAACGCTGTTGTATTGGGATGAGGTAGGAGAAAGAAGTATAACGAGTCTGGAGTTGGTTCAGCAGTCGGTAGAAACGGTAAAGGCTATTCGAGAGAGGTTGAGAACAGCTCAGAGTCATCAGAAGAGTTACGCAGACGGAAGGCGTAAGCCGTTAGAGTTTCAGGTTAGCGACCATGTATTTCTTGAGATGCGCCAATGAGAGGACTGTCTCGGCTTGGCAAGAAAGGAAAGTTAAGTCCAAGGGTGTCGTACGTGGAAAAGGCAGTTCGGATCGAGGACAAAATAGAGAAAGTGATACGAAACAAGAAAATTTCGTTGGTCAAGATAATTTGGGAACACCATGGAACTGAAAGTGCGACGTGGGAAAGCGAGGAAGTGATGCGACACCAATAACCCCAATTGTTTGAGTAGTCGGGTTTGAGTTGTAAATTTCGAGGACGAAATTTTTGTAAGGGGGGAAGAGTTGTGACATCCCGAATTTCGGCCCATTTTTGGGATTTATAAAACGC
Source organism: Syzygium jambos (assembly GCA_031216235.1). Classification (NCBI taxonomy): domain Eukaryota; kingdom Viridiplantae; phylum Streptophyta; class Magnoliopsida; order Myrtales; family Myrtaceae; genus Syzygium; species Syzygium jambos. The sequence goes on from CM062222.1 coordinate 25,168,220, forward strand.
GTAATTTGTCAGTGTGCTTATAGTAAAATCTCGCCCGGGAGCTGATCACTCCCGGTTATCATTTTAAATTAGAGATTTCGCTAGAATCGCACTCGATCAAATTTGGCCGTTATTTAGACCCCGGACTTGGTAGTCGATTTTCGGGAGTGTCGGGACGAAATAAATTGGACGGTGTCAATATTATTGAAGCCCACGTTGAGATTGTCAGGAATAATGGAAAAATGGGAGTTTTTGACCAGTGCGAATTTGGACTAGTAGACCTCCCTCGTTAAAATTTGGTTTCATTAATTTGGCCTTTGTCCCTTTTTGTGTGCGAGGCTCTTTTAGGATTGAGGGGCAATTTCCAGTTTTGAATTTGGACTCTCGGTTTGCGTTTAATAAAGAAATGAAGTTTAATTATTTTTCGGAAAATCTCTCTCTCTCTCTCTCTCTCTTCTTCACGCGCGTCCCCCCCTTCTGCGCATGTCCCCACCTGTCCATCAGACCTGTCTTCTCTCTCCTTTTTCTTTTTTCTTTTTCCTTCTCTTTTCTCTCTCTTCTCTTTTCCTTCTTCTCCTTCGCTGGCCTCCCCCGACGCTCCTGCTTCTGATCTTCCTCTGCCCCTCGCCCGACCAGATCAACCCAGCCACCGTGCGCCGTCCGACCGCCGATCAAGCTCGCCCCCAGCCTCGCCGTCGTCGCCGCCGTCGCCCCGACCGAGCCGCGTCGCCGTCGGTCGCCGCGACCGCCCGTCGCCGGCCTGCTCGCGGAGAGCGCGAACAGCAGCTCGCCGCGGCGTCCGCCGCGATCCGGCGTTGCCCAGCCGTCCGCCGACCGGCCCCCTCGTCCTCCGACCACCCGAGAAGCCGCCGTGCCAACCCCGGCCGCCGCGCGACCCTTTTCCCCCTCTGTTTCTCTCTCCCCCGAAGCCTCCCCTGTTTAGGGCTTGTAGCGTCGCCACCGCCGTGTGCCGCCATTCCGGCCGTCGCCGCCTCGCCTCGGCCGTCCAGCCACTCCCCTCAGTCGCCTCTGCTGCCCCGCTGCCCCCTTGGCCGCCACCACCTCTCCCCTCCTCTTCTTCTTCTTCCCCGGCGCTCCCCTGTTCTGGACTTCCTCCCGCCGCGCGCCGCCTCGCCCCGCCGCTGCTTGCCGCCGTCCCCGCCGCTCCGACCGCCACCAGTCGCCGCCGCGAGGTCGCCGTGGGCCGCCATCCCCCTCTCCTTGGCCGACGGTCCCTCCTCTCTCCTCTCCGCCCGTGAGCCTCCTCCCTCTCTCTTCTCCTCTGTTTTGGCCGTGAGAGGCCCTTCGCCGGAGGAGCTCCGCCGCCGTCGTCACTGTTCCGGCGTGGGGTTGTCGCCGCGCCCCGCGGTTCAGCCGTTCTTTATCCCTCTCTGACCATGATTCTCTCTCTCTAGGCCGCGGACTAGTTTAGACCGCCCTCCGCCTAGGCTCGCCGTTCGCCGGAGTCGCCGTCGCAGCCGCCGTTCAGCCGCTGTCCGGTCCCTCTTGTCGCGTGTCCGGCCCCGTTTCAAGCGTAGGACACCCGGTGAGTTTGACCCTAAACCCTAATTAGGATTATTTGCATTTCTAGACGAGTTTTAGGGGTAATTAGGGTGTTTTAGGGGCTAAATTGTGGAAATTATTGGAGGCGGATATTGTGGCTAATTTCGAGGCTTAGGGTGAGAATTTAATTGAGATTTAGAGGCCCGTGGTGTGTTATGAATCGACTGAGCTTGGGCGCTTCGATTTGGATAGAATTTGTGGACTTGGCGGATGAAATTTGTGGACCGTATGATGGCTGACCTTGTGAATGCTTGAGGCTCAATGTGATAATTTTAATGGAGGTTTGGAGGCTTAGATTGGGCTGTGCGATGGCCGGTTGCGTTGAATTGAATCGGCCCGAGTTCGAGTTAAATTTGGGTTCAATTGGGAATTATAGAGCACGCCCAGTTTGGTCCTTGTGGTGGCGGAGCTGGATGATATTTAGGGGAGTCAAATGGAATGTTTTAAGGATAATCGAGGGCCTAGAATTAGTGGACTAGTGGCTGTCCATGGCCCGATTCGTGTTGGGCGAGGCGCGATTGATTTGAGGTTTAGTGGTGTAATTGGCGGAATTATTGGAAAGATCGAGTTAGTGACTAAATTGTCCTCGATCGGAAGTGATTCGGTAATGTTGTGACATGCTAGTATTTTGGCTGGGCATATTGAATGTGAATTGAGCTTATTGCGTGGTGAATTGAATAGTGGTTGTCCGCTTTGGGACTTTGGTGGATTAGAAATTAGCAAGTTGGAAATTAGACTGTGTGATTGCCGGGTGTGCCCGGATTGCTGGATTATCGCTGATTGTTGCTTGTTGAGGCCCAATTGGGGCGTTGCCGTGCCGCGTGTTCGTGTGATCGACTGACTGCGGTGTGTGATTGGCCAATCATTGGCGTGATTGATTATTGCCCAAGCGCATGAATTATGTTTTGGGCCACATGGTATTAGCTGGCCAAGCGCGCATGTTATGTGAATAAGTATGGGCAATTGATTGGTTGTTTCAGCACGTTGATTTAGCATGTTTATTAAAATGTCGTGCTGAAGTTAAATGCTCATGTGTATTGCATCATTGTCCCGAGTGTGGGAATTACATGGCCACGCATTTTATATGCTGAGAGTGAGCATGATACGGAATTTTGTGCGAATATGCGTGCCTGACATGAGCATGTGTGATCACCTAAATGCCTAATGCGTTTACGCGGGGCTCAGATAAAATTGGCAGTGTGCCGTGTGATCACTTAAGGCCTTCGGGTCGTGGCCTTCGGGTCGATTCCGTCTGCTGCGTTTACGCGGGACGATGCCCGGTTTGTCCGGAAGATTGAGGAGATCGGTGTTGCGCCTGAGGGCTAGAGACACCGGGCCATATGTGCTTCGGCGCGGGCCGTGAAGTGTTGTTGGCCTTCGGGTCGGGCCTTCGGGTCGGAATAATTGTTGGCCTTCGGGTCGGGCCTTCGGGTCGGAATAATTGTTGGCCTTCGGGTCGGGCCTTCGGGTCGGAATAACTATTGGCCTTCGGGTCGTGGCCTTCGGGTCGGTTTATAAACTGCAAAATGAGCTGTGTGCCAGAGTGCATGATTTGAGAAAATTCATAAGCATGGAAAATGTGTGCCAGAGTATGTGGCTAATGTGCGTGCCGGTGATTCGTGTGTGAGACAGGCACTTTGAAGCATGAGCATGCGTATGGCGTACGTGTGACCAGTGTGTCGCGTATGTGCCGTGATTTATATAAAATGCCTAACCTGCAGGGTCAGTTGTATGTTGGATCTGGGCCCAAGGGCCTAGGTTTGTTGTTTGTGTTGTTTTGCTTGTCGGGAGGTGCACGTTAGCCTAGTTTAGGTTTAGGGAATTACTCACTGAGATTATTCTCATTGTTGTTTAAAACCCAATTTTTCAGACCCCCAGCCTTGAGGATGGCAGGCGTACCGAAGTGTTATTGGAAGGAGCCCTCGACCGGTTGTAGTGGCCTTTAGCTACCTTTGATTTACGAGCATGGGCTGCAATTGAATATTGGGTCTGGTGCCTAGTATCATTGCCAGTGTAATTATTCGTGCTGGTTGTTGTATGGCTATCCTTGGTTATGTGTATATTACTGTTCGGGTGATTTTGATTTGCTTCCGCATGTGCTTTAAGTCTCTGTGTTGGGCGTCGGGTCGGCGACGCGTCCTGGGACGTCGCAGTCAAATCGACCTTGGCGAGGGATGTGGCGCGCCGGGAAGCGCGGGGCGTGACAGCGGCGGCTGCAGAAGGTTCATGGCTCGGGCGGTTGATCTGAAATGGTTTGGTTGATACAACCATGAGACACTTCTCAATAAGTACACAACCTAACCCTTACCTAGGCTATCACGTATTCCAGACAAGTCCAGACACCAAATCAAGCAACACACAAACAATATCCACACAATCGTACTAACAATCACATGCGATCCTACCTGGGATCCATCATGCACATCCCTGCATGTCAAACAATAATACAGCCAATTCATTTATGTTCATACTCATCCAGCACCATATCACGCTAGGCAAACCACACTCATGCACTAACTCACGCCATGCGTCGACTTTCACAAACCTCACACGCCAAACCAAATCCGGCTCACTCTCAACTTTTCCACCACTACCGCGCCCGCATAAATCGCATCAGGCCAACGGTCTTCTGACCTCGTCAGGCATCGTCACCCCGTCGAGCCGGGCATCGTCACCTCGTCAGGGACGGCATCGTCCGGCGTAAACGAACACGCCTCAGGACGGAATCCTACACTCAACTTGCCTTCTACCGCGCTGGCGTAAAACACATCAGGCCAACGGTCTTCTGACCTCGTTAGGCATTGTCACCCCGTCGGGCCAAGCATCGTTACCTCGTCAGGGACAGCATCGTCCCGCATAAACGACCACGCCTCAGGACGGAACTTACCCCGCGTAAACGAACACGCCTCAGGGTATCACTTTTCCAATCAATCCTACATTCCCGTACCTTCGTTCCACTCATTTCACACGTATCACATGGCCACACGTACACACGGCCACACACAATCTCACGCCTCACACTCACTTTGCAAATGCACATCCTTGCCACACAAACACCACACAATCACACATGCTTGACACGTGAGCTCATTTCGTAATCACACCACACACCTCACGGCCATACACACAGGGCACACGGCCACTCAATATTCAGCCCAACAATCATTCAGAAATCAACCAACAACTACAACTACTTTACAAACACACCATCCACATACAAACACACATTCAGGATCAATTCCCGTCACAAGGGCAGCAACTATTCAACCTCGACACCCCCACCATTCCGCTCATAAAAATGAACATTCAAAGAATTGGTGTAAAATATGGCAGTTTACACAGTGACCGAAATTCCATTCAAATAAATAGCAAACGAACTCCAAAAATTCTGAAATTTGGATATATTGCGTAAAACATCTTAATAAAAATTTTCTGTGAAGAACTCAAAACCCAGTTCCAACTGTAAACCCCTTTTTTGGTCACTTGAAATCAGATGAAAATAAACCCGTCCGGTCAGGCCGCCTGACCATAAATATGGATCTCATCCAGTACCCAAATCACCTTGGAAAGCTTTGAAATTTTTATATGTTATAACCATAAATGTTCCCAACAATTTTTGTGAAGGAAGCATTTTGAAAATAGGCCTGGAAAAATTTATAAAAATTCGAATAGACCTGAAGGTCGGGTGAATAGTAAATCGGCAGTTTTGTTTCGGTTCAAAGATGAACTTTCGAATGGCCTCAAATGATTTCGAAAAATTCTCAAATTAAAGTATGTTATACTTCAAGAAGTTGGGAGCAACTTTCATGAAGAAAACTTTCTCAAATTCCGCCCAAAAAATTCACTACAAAAATAGAAATCCGGACAGGTACAGTAACCACGAATCCGAGAATCACACCAAACCTCACGGATTCAAACCCGAATTGATTTCTACCGAATTTCAACCGCCAAAACTCATGCCCAGACGTCTAATCCAACACAAAACAGCCACTAACAATCATGATCAGCCACCAACAACCACGATCAACACCCTAATCAACCTCTATATCACCCTAAACCGCATCCAATCGAGTCCGATAATACCCAATGTCCTAGGCAAGAGTTAGATTGCGACTTACCCGACTCTAGACTCACGCGGCTAGAGTGAAACGGGTGTGATCGGCGCGGCGTCGCGGCTCGGCGGTGGCGACGGCAAGCGGCGGTGGCGAGCGGTGGCGATCCGGTTAGGCGATGACCGGCGTGCGGCGGCTCGGCGAGGGAAGGGGGCTGGTTCGATGGGTGAGGGAGAGGGAGAGAGATGCCGTGAGATGAGAGAGAGAGGAAATGAGGAGAGAGAGAGAGAGGTCTTGGACTAAATAGTGAAATTTGACCAATTTTTCCAAATTCCCAAATTACCCCTCAATACTTGGTCCACATCCACTTAAGCCAAAATATCCAAGGGCATTTTGGTCTTTCAATTGGCTGAATTATTGGGGTTGATCTTATCCAAATATCCTCCAATAATTTCCCAAAAAAATTCGGAATACTCAAAAATAGGCTAGGGGCAATTTCGTATTTTCCGGTTCAAGGCTGAATTTTCAATTTTCGACCGTACCGACCCCAAATATAATTGGCCACTCAAAAATGACGTCGTCCTCGCAAAATAGTTGCACACGACCCCGAAAATCGACATCTAAGTCCGGATCAACTTTCGCGATTAAAATCGCTCAATTTTAATTTTAGGGTCTCTCACTAACGGGCGGCTGTTTAGGGGTTACGCGTATTGACCTAGGGTTACTCGAGTAGTGATGGTCTCGATTATCGAGATAACGTGAGGAATTACTACTAGTTCCAAGGATCACGATCGTTCGGTTTAAGTTCGGGATTTGTTCGCAATGCGTACTCTCGGTCGTGCGGAATCACCCACGATCCGATCGTACGTCATTGCCCAAACTAAATCCGTCACCTCCTTTGGATCGGCCCACATTGGCCCAAAATATTTCCTCATCATTTCTCGGAATCGGTGCTCGATTCACGATTGGGTCCCTGGTCCACGTACCATTTTCCTAGTTAGCCATTCCCTATTGGTCAGTATCCCGTGAAGGATCCATTCCGGGCGAGACTCACTAAAATTAATTGAGAGTAATATCAATCTCATTGATCCCAGAAATTGGTTGAAATTCCGGATGTTACAAGTGAAGAGAGAGACTCCCGCTTAAAGCTTTGAAATTTGGCTGGTTGACATAAGGTGGGCTCGGGAGCCATGTGTCGCCGGATAAATGGACTGTGATTTTGCCATGCTGGCATCAGAGTTGCATGAGAAAATGTTGTTATGATTGTGAACCATTTCTCCACGTCGGCCAATCACCTTCAGCCACATGTCCGGCCACAATTTCCATTAGAAAGTAACCTTCTACCCACTTTTCTCGCACTTTGACCGATTTGGCATCATGAAAACTGTGCAACTCCACATATGCCGATCGCTACTGCCACATGTATACCAACTACTATTGTTACGTGTCTATCAACCGCATGTGCCACGTGTCCGGCCATGATCCCCATATCCTAAGACTCTAGAGTCCTAACTTAAATGCCTTTTATCTCCCAATTCTCCATGTTGATATCATCACAATTGGTCAAATCCGGTCTTGCACATGCCAAATTGCCTATTGGCCAAGTACTAGACCAACCCTAATCTCGTTTGCATGACTTCCACAACATTTAATTATTATGATGAAGTCGATATCTTGCTCAATATGGTCCATGTCTCACAATGCCAATGTCTTTCTCAAAATGGCTAATGCCTATTTTGGTTATTTTTAGGTACCAATATAAGTATAATTTATAAATGTCGCGGTGGCACTCGTTAACTAGACCCTATTCAATAGTTTGGGTCATTTTAAATTGATACATTTTTTAGCTCACACATAAAAGGAAAAGATAACTGCAGAAACCATCATCAACTTTGATCTATATATCAAATACCCTATTCAATTTCATAACTTACATGAGTGTCCCCAACCCAAAAAAACCTATTTGCCCATATGCACACCCGGAATCTACACTCGGAAAGTGAAATCCAGCTATGAGGGTTGGATTATTTCGAAAAGAAAATAGTTACATGGTAAAATGTGTGTTGGTGGGAGATGTAACTTGAAACTTAATGTAAAAAGTGAGGATAGTAGTTATAGGCTTGAAATATGAGGAAGGTGTATGATTTGTAGAGCAAAGTTGAGAATGGTATTTGTAATTTTCTCTAACAGTCATGCAATCCATGAATTTGATTTTTCCCCTTAAAAATGTTAACAAATCTACTTATAACTTCGTATACAATCTCCTTCCATTTGAACATACTACTACTTTTAGTTTTGACTTTTTTCTTTTTGTCATTTCAAATTTGTTTTTTAAATCTCTTACATGTTTATCTTCACTACAAGTGTACATTGAGTTGTTTACTTTAATTTTTACCTTCAATCCACTACAAAAAAACTGTAATTTAGCTACAACATATTTGCGACGACAACAGTATCGTCGCTAATTGGCGACAACAAAAGGCAAATAGTCGCTAAGTGGCGACGAAATTAGCGACCAAGTTAATTTCGTCGCCAATTACCGAAAATAGCGACGGCAAAATACAATTAGTCGCTAATTCGTCGCTAAATAGCCACAAGATAAAGATGTCGTCGCCAATTTGTGACGATCACGCTTTTCTGTCGCTAAATAGCGACTACATTCAGCGACGGCATTTTTATCATAGATAAGTAGCTACGAAAATACTTGGTAGTCGCAAAAACACAGTTTAGCGACGCATCGTAATTACTTCATCGCTAATGTGATCTAATGTTACATTTTACGTTTCTTGATATCTGGACAGTTTAGCGACTAAGTTGTCGCAATCTCGTCTCAAATTAGCGACGAGATTAGTACCGTCACTAAATAGCTACTATATTTACCTACGACTTGTGTTTAGTCGCTGAATAGCGACTATCTTTAGCGACGATTTAATTATTAGTCGCTATTTAGCGACGAAGTAAATATATTTCGTCGCTAAATATAGCTTATATCAGCAACAAAACAGACGATTCATTCATTTCGCAGCACTCGATCTCTTCTTCCTCTCTGTCTGAACGAGAGCCCGACGCCTACTTGGAGTAAGTACAAGTTACCTGGAGGTGGAGATGCGTATGCTTTAGCGAAGAAATCGGAAAAGCTAAAGGGAGTGAGAAATTCGCGATTGAAGAAACCGCAAAAAATACACCATTGTCCCAACTTGTTTAATTTCAAGGTAAGTTATTTCTTCTTTCAATTTGAGTGATATTTCTGTCTATTACGCGTTGTTGTGTTGCCGTTATACGTTGTTGTTTACACGAGATTGATTTCAAGCCTAATATGGGGTTAAACGACTCGGATACATGTGACACCCCCCATATGTTTGTTAAAATACCGTAATGAATCTTGACATTTGTTGAGTCGGGTTTTCATCGTAGGCATCATGGAAGGAGATAGGTCTTGGATGTATAATAAGAACTTACCTAGGCGTGGAGGATTAACCGATGAGTTTCGTGCTGGGTTGGAAAAATTCATGGCGTTTGCTAGTTCACAAGTTGAATACATGAACGGAAGTAAGTTAAGGTGTCCGTGCAAAAAATGCAAAAACAGTAAATTCCAAGAATATGATATCGTTCAAGAGCATCTTTATAGAAACGGTTTCACTCCGAATTACTACAATTGGACTTGCCATGGTGAACCATTTATGTCTCCCGAGGAATATCGCAATACTCACCAATTGCCTTGTGTACGGGAAGAATGTAGTAGTGCTAGAGATGAATTAAATCCATATCAGAGAATGGTGCTTGATGCAGCTGCTCATAATTTTGGATGGGAAACGAACCAAACAAGCACCCATGAGCATGGAAGCTCCAGTCATACATCACAGTTTGACAATTCTGGTGACACAACATTTGAAGAAAGTGTGTGCCATAAATTTCGTGACGTGTTGAGTTCAGCGGATGAACCTTTATGGGGAGGTTGTGACAACCACTCAACGCTATCAGTCACGGCAAGAATGCTAAGTATTAAAGCCGAGCACAACGTGTCAGAGAACTGCTTCAATTCTTTTGTGGAAATAATGCGTGAAGCATTACCCCGTGATAACAACATGCCGAGTTCCTTTTACGATATGAAGAAGTTAGTGCATGACCTGGGTCTTCCGGTTGAGCGGATTGACGTCTGCATCGCAGGGTGTATGTTGTATTGGAAAGAATATCAATCTGCTAAATCTTGCAAGTTTTGCGGTGAGCCTAGATACAAGGTTCAAAGGAGGCATGGTGGTAACCATACACGTAGACCAGTGAAGCAATTGTTTCATCTGCCGTTAATTCCTAGATTGCAAAGGTTGTTTGCGTCTCGAGCTACTGCTGAACACATGAGTTGGCACGCAAATCATGAAACTGAAGAGGATATGATGTGTCATCCTTCCGATGCATACGCCTGGAAACATTTCGATAGAACATACCCAGATTTCGCTATGGAGCGACGCAACATCAGGCTAGGTCTATGTAGTGATGGGTTTGCCCCCTTTGGTAAAACCGGAAAAAACTATTCATGCTGGCCAGTCATATTAACGCCGTACAATCTCCCTCCTGGCATGTACATGAAGACACCTTATATGTTTCTGACATTGATCGTGCCCGGTCCGCATAACCCGAAGAAGATGATAGACGTTTACATGCAACCATTGATTGAAGAGTTGCAACAACTATGGAATGTTGGTGTTCCAACCTATGATGTTTGCACCGATAAAACATTTCTATTGAGGGCTGCGCTTCTTTGGACGATAAATGACTTCCCAGCTTATGGAATGTTGTCTGGGTGGAGCACAGCCGGCCTGTTAGGATGTCCGATTTGTATGGAGAAATCAAAGTCGTTCCGATTAAAACATGGTAAGAAGGCGTGTTACTTTGATTGCCACAGACAATTCTTACCGATGAATCATCCATTTAGAAGGAATAAGAAAGAGTTCGTCAAAAAAAGGATTGAAAGGACACCTCCACCAATGAGGTTGACCGGTTATGAACTTTGGGAACGAGTCCAAACCTTCCCGACCGTTGTTGAAGCTCCGCAATGCATACCTCATTCGTATGGTTCTACGCATAAATGGACAAAGCGCAGTATATTTTGGCATTTACCATATTGGAAGACCCACTTTGTTCATCATAACCTTGACGTCATGCACATAGAGAAGAATGTTTTTGAGAATGTCATCAACACGGTGATGGACGTCCCTGGCAAAACAAAGGACAACCTAAATGCAAGAAAAGACTTGCGAGACATTTGTGATCGGCCGACTCTAGACGTGGAGCCAAGCAGTATTGGTCCAAAGCCAAAAGCAGTGTACACATTGACCAAGGAGCAGCGACGTGCAGTCTTAACATGGTTGAAATCTGTCCGATTTCCTGATGGGTATGCTTCAAACATCGGGAGATGTGTTGATTTGAATGCATGTAAGTTGTCAGGTATGAAAAGTCATGACTGTCACGTCTTTATGGAGCGACTACTTCCAATAGCCTTGAAGGAATTTCTGCCAAACTTCGTGTGGGGCGCTCTTACTGAATTGACGACTTTCTTTCATGATATTTGCTCGACAATGTTACGTACATCACACATGGAGAAGCTGGAGAAAGATATTCCAATCATCATGTGTAACTTGGAGCGGATATTCCCCCCATCGTTCTTTGATTCAATGGAGCATCTACTAGTTCATTTGCCATACGAAGCAAAACTTGCAGGTCCCGTCCAATTTCGATGGATGTACCCATTTGAGAGGTAACAATGTTTTTCATTTTGTATAGATATGAAACTACCTATCAACGATGTTGAACTAAAATGTCGTTTTCCATATAGGTTTTTGTATCATTTGAAGAAAAAAATTAAGAATAAGGCATGTGTGGAGGCTTCAATTTGTAATGCATACATTGTTGAAGAAGTGACTACATTTGCATCATACTACTTTGAGTCGCACGTGCAATGCAAGAGGCGGAGACCAGGACGAAACGACGAGGGACCGCTTGATTCGGATTGTAACTCATTCTCCATTTTCAATTATCTTGGTCGACCAAGCGGCGTATGTAAGTTACGTTATATAACGGGGGAAGAAATGCATGCAGCCCACACATACATTTTATTGAATTGTCCAGAAGTGGAGCCATACTTTCAGTAAGCATTTCATATTAGACCTCACAATGTGAATGTATATACACATATATTGTGTCTAACCATTCGCTAATAAATTATTCTATCTTGTCTCAAATCGAACAGAATGTTTCGGGCATCCATGTCAGGAGTATCGCCTGATGAGCTTGATCGTTTGTGCAATGACCATTTTGCAGCATGGTTTAAAAATTATGTAAGATCGACGTGAAGTGTTAACTTGTAGTTTTCATCAAATTTTGATATTACTGCATACTCTATGTATACGTACATATATGAATAACTTATTCATATGTGTCATTAGGTTCACAATAATCATGGCATGATCGAGAATGAAGGGTTGTTATATCATCTGTCATTGGGTCCAAAAGCAATAGCAAGAACTTGGCCAGCATATTTTGTCAACGGTTATAATTTTCACACGCAAGAATATGGCAAGGGAAAGGCCACGATGAATAGTGGCGTCTGTGTTCGATCTGGGAGCAGTTTGATGGAGGCCTTTTACGGCTTGTTGGATGCTATCATACAGGTAGAGTACCCTGGTCCACCATTGGCCGTTACGTTATTTAAATGCACGTGGTTCGACCCTATCAAAGGAATGAGGGTGCATCCGAAGTTTAATTTGGTTGAAGTTAATCACAAGAGAAAATATATGAAATACGAACCATTTGTACTAGCACAACAAGCAATTCAAGTCTATTACGCATCATATCCGAGCTTGAAACAGGACAAAGTTGAGTGGTTGGCAGCATGTAAAATCAAAGCGCGAAAAAAGATCGAACAACACTGGAAAGATACAGCATATCAGCAAGAGGTCGTTCTGCACACAGCTGAACCTTATGAATATAATATTCCATCTTTACAAGACCCACATGGAGCATTGATCGATGTTGATGCAAGTGAAGTTCGTCAATCGAACTTGCATCATAGTGTTGAAGAAGATGAATTTATCACTGATGATGAAGAGGACACTGATGAGGAAAACGAGGACACCGAAGACGAAGACGAGTTTTATGATCATAGTGAAGATGCAGAAGACGACGATGATCATGACAACGACGAAGATGACAATGACAACGACTTTGGGTTTTGAAACTTTTACTATTCTTCTTTATGACATGTATAACGTATTTTATGGTTTATTGTGTTATAATTAATATTCAGTATATACGGTATATATGATAATATTATTTATGAATCAGGTGTATTTATATATAAATATATAATAAGGTAATTAGGTGTATTCTGTAAAAATTAGCGACAATTTTGTCGCTAAAAAAGTCACTAATTAGTGACGGCGACGCACAATGTCGTCGCCAAAAAAGGCCGAGAGCTATAAAATTTGCAATGGGGTACATCTTTAGCGACAAAGCATAAACAATAGTCACTAATTAGCGACGGTCATACCCTTGTCGTCGCCAAAAGTGGCCGAGAGCTTTATATTTGGTATTCGGTCCGCAATTAGCGACGGACCCTGTTCTTGTCGCTAATTAGTGACGGAGACGTGCTCGGTCGTCGCCAAAAGTGACCGAGAGCTATAAAATTTGCAATGGGGTACATCTTTAGCGACAAAGCATAAACAATAGTCACTAATTAGCGACGGTCATACCCTTGTCGTCGCCAAAAGTGGCCAAGAGCTTTATATTTGGTATTCGGTCCGCAATTAGCGACGGACCCTGTTCTTGTCGCTAATTAGTGACGGAGACGTGCTCGGTTGTCGCCAAAAGTGACCGAGAGCTATAAAATTTGCAATGGGGTACATCTTTAGCGACAAAGCATAAACAATAGTCACTAATTAGCGACGGTCATACCCTTGTCGTCGCCAAAAGTGGCCGAGAGCTTTATATTTGGTATTCGGTCCGACATTAGCGACGGACCCTGGTTCTTGTCGCTAATTAGTGACGGAGACGTGCTCGGTCGTCGCCAAAAGTGACCGAGAGCTATAAAATTTGCATTCGGGGACATCATTAGCGACGGATCACATATCTTCGTCGCTACTTGGTGACGGGGAGCGCATGTCGTCGCTAAAAGTGAAATTGTAGCGACGATGCTGTCGCTGATTGGTCGCCAAATGTGGCCGAGTTATGGATTTGATTCAGGCGTTTTAGCGACTACTTGGTCGCTATACCGTCACTAATTAGCGACGGAGGTTTTTAATTGTAGCCAATTAGCGACGATTCGTGGCTATGCCGTCGCTGAATCACGATAACCTAAGTTCGAAATCGATTTTGCCCCAGTCTGTCTCTCTCTATCTCTCCTCTACTCTCGCTCTCCCTGTGACCTCCGACGCCGCTCGATCGCCCGCCGCCGCTCGTCTGGCCTCTCGCCGCCGCTCGTCCGCCCGCTCCCCGCCGCTCGTCCACCCGCTCGGCTGCCCGCTCCCCGCCGCTCGTCCAACCGCTCGGCTGCCCGCTCCCCGCCGCTCGTCCACCGCTCGGCTGCCGGCTCCCCGCCGCTCGTCCAACCGCTCGGCTGCCCGCTCCCCGCCGCTCGTCCACCCGCTCGGCTGCCCGCTCCCCGCCGCCCGCTCCTCCGCCCGCCACCGACGACCGCTGTAAGTTCTCGGCCCGAATGATTTCGTTTGATACAACATTGAGTCTGCTGAGAACTTATAGCTCTATAGTCAATGCATTGTCAATGCATGCTGTTTAATATGATCAATCGCATATATCTTCCTTAGTATCAAATATTGTTGGGTAATCAAGAATGATACTGGGAAGTTTGTATGCAGATTTTTTTTTGTTCGACTGAAGTTTTTGCTACCCATCTGTATGCTGTTGAAGTTTTGAGGTGCTTTCACATTTCTGTTTGAGGGCTTAGTGGAAATTGTTTAAAGTTGAAATCTTTTGTGAGTTGCATCGATTGAGGATCTGGGACTTTGTCTTTGCGTCTCCAGTGCTTGCCCAACGCTGGTTTTACCATCCTCTGTCTTACTTTGTCGATGACTGCAACTTACATTGCCTTGCTGATACTGAACCAATCAAGACATGGGCTTACCTTTGGTTGTTAAGACAGTGATTGAAGCAGTAGTTAGTGAACAAAGGATCATTTGTTCAATTATATAATTGCTTTCCCTTGGATGCAATTGGAAAGCATTATTACTTGGGGACATTGATGTAAGAATATACTTAATTTCTTGTTTGTTTGATGCGAAATAATCACGATCTTTATATGCATGGGTTCGTTTTGGATTTTGGTTTTGTTGCACGAAGAACTATAGATTAAATCGATCTAATATATTTGTGATTCAAAAAAATTGATTTATCTGTTATTATTTGGAATTCAAGATCCGCAGTTATAGCATAGGCAATTTATCCCAGGACCGGAACATTGAAAACCACTGCAGGAGAATCAGAGGCCCAAAAAATTTGTTATGTGTCATTAAGACGGTCTTCATCAGCTATTTGCTTATTGTGAAGTACATTAAAACAAAATGGTTTATTTTGTAATGTTGTTTTCCTTATGCAGGAAGAAGAACAATATTTACACACTGCAAGAAAAATGGTAAGTTTTTAATTGGGTTATAAATCATTTCTAGTTGGTAAATAAATTGTTCTAACTAGTTTGTTTTTCCAATGTGCACCAGCGTCCAAATCAGAAAAATAACAACAAGGGTAAGGGTAAGGCTGCTGATCAACCGACGGTCTATACACGTGGACGGGCCAGAGGAGGGCGTTCAATGGCACTCGTGATCAGGCCGGTCGACGAGGCTAGTCCCCCTCGACGGACCTTCGTGCCCACGCCCACTTGGGTCGAAACGCCCCCCACAGAACCGCAGCCTCAACAGTTGGAAGACGAAGGAACGGAGGAGACTCAATTTGAGGGCGAGCCTTTGATCACGGCACGATCATCGGTAGGCCAAGCGTCGACACCGCCAAGCGCCGAAGATGCGGATGACAATTGGGTCATCGATGATGAAGGGAGGAGGCGGATAGAACCGTTAGGAGACTCGTAAGTACAATTTGATGAAAGTGCATAATTTTTTGTTATTAACTGTATAGGCTAGATTTTCTTTGGAATTTGAGATGTTTTATGTATTTTTTATGTTTAACAAATGCAGCTTCTACAGAGCTACGGTAGTCCTGCGGGACTGGTATCGTATGATCAACAATTTTTGGCGTGGGCCATATACATGCATTACGCAAGCGCCGGAGGAAGATAGGAGAGTATGGTGGCGAGAGTTTGAGGTAAGTGTAAGATCGGTTTGTTAGTGACATTTCTAAAATGTATTGGTAAATTGAGTTAGCGTTTTTTTTTTTTGCAGCGCAAGTACTATTGGGACAGATATATGAATAGCGAGGTTAGAAGAATTTTAAACAAGAAGGCCGGCGATCACATGCGAAATGTGATGAACAAGGCGAAAACCACTCAGAGGCAGCCGGCTTGGATGGACGATCAGTCATGGAGGGAAATCCATAGAAAGTGGGCTAGTGAGGAGCATAAGCGCGCCAGCGAGAGGAATAAAATTAATCGAACTTCCAGTTCCAGAGAATCTGGGATTGGGACGTATGCCGGCGGCTCCATCACAGTTGCGGAGCACAAAAGGAAGATGGTAAGTATTGTCAGATTGTCAATTTATTTCGTTAATAGATTGTATGACTAGTTGGAAGTCCGTTGTGTATGTTAGGCGAAGGTGTTGGGAACGCCGCCCAGCTTCTCACAAACATATGAGCGGACCTTCATGAGAAAGGACAAATCATTCGTCAGTGGCACGGCGAAGGCCGTTAAGGTATGTTCGAACTTGATGATTTTATAGCAGATTAGTTGATTGTAATGCATGCCTAGTAACTTTTAAAGTGTGTACGTAGGAAAAATTTGATGAAATGCTTGCATCTACGGCGGGTGTCGGGGGTAGTGGCAGCGGCGAGGGTACAGAAGGGACGTCGCCCACGATTGAAATGTCGCAGGCCGAGCAGGAGAAGCTGTGGTGGCAGGCATCTGTAGCAGTGAAGAAAGGGAAGGTGTACGGGTTGGGGTCGTTAGCCCGGGACAGCATGAAGTCGGTAGGCACATCTTCTACTGGAACGAGTTCAAGGCGCAGCGCAAGAGAGAGTGAGCTGGAAAAAAAAGTGGAAAACCTCGAGAATCTACTTGCAGAGAAAGACGAAAAAATGAAGAAGATGGAGGAGAGACTAGATGCCATAGATGCCAGAGATGAGGCAATGCGCATCATGCAACAACAATTGAGTATGCTAATGAGACAACAGCATGGTCAGCATTCGCAGCAAGACGATGAGGATGAAGCAGCCGAGCAGACTGGACTTCCACCGGCACCCCCACCCGATGAAGACCATGAAGAGTAGATACATTTGCTGAACATTTTTGATATGTGCGAATGATAATTGTTTAGATACATTTGCTGAACCTTTTTGATATGGGTACTTTTCTTAGATATTTACTTTTTGCTTCTATATTTTGTTTTGCGTTGAATGTTATGACTTATCAGGTAGAACTGAACAAAAAACAAAAAATACATATTAATCGTTCAAACAGCTTTAGCGACGCTACGATATACTATCGTCGCTATTCTGGACGATTTAGCGACGAACAGTTGCCTTTGTCGCTAAATGGCGACGAATCGGCGACTACCTTGTCGCTAAAAGTGGCCGAGTCATACCATTTTGCATTCGGGACAACGTTAGCGACGGACAATCTAATCGTCGCTAATTAGTAACGGAAGAACACATTGTCGTCGCCAAAAGTGGCCGAGACTTATTAAATTTACAATCGGGGACACTTTTAGCGACGGAAGAAAACATACCCGTCGCCAAAAGTGGCCCTGATCTATCTATATAAATGCGGGACATCATTAGTGACGGTAGATGACAGTGTCGTCGCTAAAAGTGGCCGAGAGCTATAATATGCATTCGGGACGTCATTAGCGACGGGGGATAGAGTTATCGCTAATTGGTGACGGCAGTAGATATTGTTGTCGCTAAATATGCGAGACTGAGTTCCATGCATTCTGGACATTTTTGCGACTACAAGAAAAATATCGTCGCAAAAATTTGCGACGATCATACTCTTGTAGTCGCTAAAATATTAGCGACGCCAGGTGTAGTTCGTCGCTAAATGGCGACTAATGGTGTGTCTAGTCGCTAAGTTGCGATATCTGAGTTTTGCGACAGATGCGTTAGCGACGAGACAGTTTGTCGCTAATTTGCGACGATCATACTCTTGTAGTCGCTAAAATATTAGCGACGCCAGGTGTAGTTCGTCGCTAAATGGCGACTAATGGTGTGTCTAGTCGCTAAGTTGCGATATCTGAGTTTTGCGACAGATGTGTTAGCGACGAGATAGTTTGTCGCTAATTAGCGACGAATTGCCATATGTTTCGTCGCTAATTTAGCGACATGGTTTTTCGCAACGAAATTTGGTTCGTCGCAAAAGTCGTCGCTAAAAAATTATAGCGACGAAAATTTGCGGTTGTTCGTCGCTAATTGTCGTCGCTAAAATGCAGTTTTTTTGTAGTGGCAAGTAATGAAAATAATTGTATGAAACTATTCTTATTTGTTACTATTGAGAATCTCTCAAGTATTGGCCAATCACTTGAATGAAGATGGAAGATGCATCTGCGGTACACACTAAGGTTTGTCACGGACGAGAGTGACGAACCGATCACCTCCTTATGGTTGTGTACTTTGATGCCACGCGACAATAAACGCGAAATGAGTGGAACTCTTCCAATTAATTATAAAAACACAAGTTACAATCAAGTGGCGCCCCACAAATTTGTATCTCTTTTTGGCTTATAGCTACGGGTTTTATTTCAACGTAGGAGTGTACTACTTACGCGTAGAATTAGTCAATGTGTTCACATTGCACAGCCAAGTTCTAGGAAACTTCCTTACGATTTTTCCGATGCTTAGAGCTGGAAGCGATGCATAAGTAGTCGGGCATCAACAAGTGAAACAATAGACAAGTAATCAAGATACATAGAATATGAAGGGCCAGGCAAGCTGCTTGATTCTTGCACTATTATGTGTCCTTCACCTGGCCTCTACTATCGAAACCTCTAGTGTACCCAAAGAGAACCCAGCAAAGGAAATGATTCAAGTCGGGCTAGTTCACAACACGGACTCGACTGCCGGGAAGGTGGTGACGAGCTGTATATCCACGATGCTCTCTAATTTCTATGGTGCACACTTTGATTTCCGCACCCGATTGTCACTTCTCGTCAGAGATCTGGAGGACGACGTCGTCGATGCGGCATCAGCAGGTAAAATATACGCACTTGCGGTGGACATATTGGACTCGTGCTGGTGAATTAGATTATTCACATTTTCAAAAACTTATTACCAATGAATCTTGATTATCCAGAATTTCGAATACTTGTCATCAGCTAATTTACTATTTGCTTTTTTCTTGTCTGGTCCACGATATTAATACACGTACAATGAAGTGGTTCTAGTGTGAGTTTTTTCTGTAGAATAGACTGAAAAGTTGGCTTGGAAGGATCAATCTGCTTAGTTTAATGACTCCTCAATAGGTTCTGATAGTATTAGTATTAGGCATCTATAAATGGATCAATCTGATCTTTAAAAAGAAGATCTAATGAATGTTTGAGAATGTAACCTTTGAGTTTTAGTTTTGCTCTTTTGACCGTCGCTTATACCCTCAATTTCAGTATAATTTTATCATCATTTTTTCTACATACGACAATTTATCGTCAGTGACTTTTCAAAGTAATACTTACTCAAACTACCAAACTCAATTCGTTTCTACTCTTTCAACCAACTTTTCTAGCACAAAACACTCCAATCCAATTTCAAAAATCATCCTCAATTTTTACACTAATAATCATTCACATCACCAATTTTTGAAACCCACATCTTGTATTTTCAATTTTATGAATATATTTTGTTGGGGAGGCATAACAAAAGCCCAATAAATCACTAGGTCAAATCCGAGCACATCAACATATCCGACTAGACCTATTTTCATTTAAACTCTTAAGTCAATGAGTTAGAGCTAATATTAACTATTATACCTTACATCACATCACGGCGTGAGACTTCCTTTGCCTTGTGACACCTCACACACGCACCTTGACACACTTTAAATTGCATTTGGCACATGATTGATTTAGATATAATTTCCATTTTTCTTCTAAAATTGACCCTCTCCTGTTTCTAAACTCCTCCAAAGTAAACTCTAATCTAAACCACTTAGTGCTCCCTAACACACACCCTCTTGAACCTTCATGCCTCTCACTTCCCTCACACTCACAGCAGTTAAGCCTGTCTCATCTCCCTAGTTCTCTCAGTTAAATCTGCTCTCCAAGTCTCTCAGTCTTTCTCTTGTCTACTCTCATGTCTGGCCTCTCACTCATCCACCACCACCGCAACGCACCACCACCACATGTCTCTTCAGCTAGTTCAGTCTGCTCCGACGAAGCAAGGCCTCAAGCAGTACAGAGCGTGAAATGAGCGACTCAAGCAGTGCAGCAACTCAATAAGTGACGGCGAAGACTACGGTACAACACCTCTGACAGCAGCTCGAACTTCTTTTCATATTGACGCTTGTCTTCCAATAAATTGGTTCCTTTTCTTCGAAATTTCAAAATTCGAACTTGCGAAATAGGGCGAATAAACCCAAAACTTGAGATCTATATTGTGTTTCTGGAAGACTTTTCCACCACTCTCTCTTTTCTGATTGCTCTCTTTTTCTTCTTTTAAACATAAAGCCGAGAGAGAAAGATTAATAGAGGGAGAATTCTTCGCCTGAGAGAAGGAAATGAAACACTGCAAGTGCGCATGAGGCCAAACTAAATGCCAAACTTGATAAAGTTACTGTTGGGGAAATCGTTCTTTTTTAGTTTACTACACAATAAATATTTTTAAGAGATGGTTAAAAGTCTGAAAAGATGTAAGATTGCTCGAATGAGATGTTTAACGTATAATATAAGAAAAACGGAATACTTTGCTGTGACTGTGAGGGGTAAGCAGAAAACTATCAGTTACCAAACTGTTGGCCCGATCAAGGCTAGCTTATATTTTGCCAAAAACCCGGCTCGTCCGGCTTGTTATCACCCCTAGGCTCGTAACCATGGAGAAGCCGTCGCTTCAAAACCTCCAGGCTCGACGGCTGTGGAGGTGAGGCCTCCAGATCTGGAGGAGATGCTCAACCTGACGCTGAGAGAGAGAGAGAGAGAGAGAGAGAGAGAGAGAGAGAGAGAGAGAGAGAGAGAGAGAGAGAGAGAGTCCTTGCAATCCAACTTTTCTTGGTAGATCATTTGTTTATTCATATATATTGTGTTTATGTTAGACAAAGTTGAGACAAAAATTGACCGATTCTAATCATGCATTGAAGAATAGAATTCAAGCATTAATTAAAATCACATGTGGAAAACAGGACGTGAAATAAAACTGACCTCCAACCATTGTTCGAGTTTGCATGCAAACGAAATCCGCGGAGATTCAACGGTAATTTGACAGCAATTATGAGCATACTCTACTAATCCAATCCCCTCGCATACTGATGGTGCATTTTTGAAAGAGAGGGTTTGATTTAGACCTTGTCATACCTAGGGGCGAGCGGTTCTAGGTTCCTTACAGGTTCCACCTATAACCTATAACCTACCCTCGGGTACAGGTTCCTCATTTGTGGGAATCTCAAATCTATCCGTCGGAATCTGAAACCTCGAACCTACCTTGTCACAGGTTCTAGGATTTAACATGTTTTTTTTTAAATTTTATTTTTAGTTAAACAAAACGAAAATGAACGCAAAAATATTGAACAAGCTTATTATTCACCCAAGAGAATACAAAATACTAGTTTTCCTAGCATTACGAGTCAAATAAATACAATTAAAATGAGAAGTCATTACGTGAATCGATACTAGGGGTGAGCGGTTCCATGTTCCGTACAGTTCCACTGGGAACTAACCCATGAGAATAGGTTCCTCATCTTTTAGAACCTGAAATCTATTCTATCACAAGTTATAGGGTCGGTTACATGTTATACTTAGGTTTCACTTGTATTATTAATTGAACAATTGCAGTGAATCATCACCTTTAATGACCACCACTTGCCACTATGATCTACTAACCATAACTTATATTTAGAAATACGAAGAATATGAAATATTAACAAGTCATAAAATGAAAGCTTAGACTAGTGATTCAAAATTATACACTCATCATCTAATACCATGAAATACCGTAGGATCACACGAAAATATAGATCAAGAAAATACACAAAAAGCTTATTTAGGTTTCAGATTCCAGGTTCCAAGTTCTACTACCTAGAATCTGAAACCTATCCGTCAAAACAGGTTCCCCAATTTTTGGAACTCGGAACCTATCCTACGTACTTTGGAACCTATCCTACGTACCTTGGAACCAGCAATCTGCAGGTTCCTACCGATCAGGTTCTCAGGTTTTAGGTTTTACCCTGGAACCATACTCACCCCGAGTCATAACCATACAAAAATGATCTATTATCTTTATAAACTGCCTTCCATCAAGGCGGTTATCAATGGGCGGTTGTTAATGAAAAGGTACGAGCATGGAAAACCGGTTGGTGGAATAACCGCCGCTCAAGAGAGAAAAATTGGATCAATGGAAGTTACGGGTTTTATTTAAAAAACCACATCCCTAAAAATGTAAGATCACATTATAGATAACAGTTTACAGTTCAAGACTTGATGGAGAATGAAGAAGTCCATGCAATTTGGGCCCAGAATGGTCCTCACAAGCCAAATTGGTTATCGACTTAGGAGTAAAAGCTCAAGTCCCGAACATATCCTTCTCAACTAGAAGCCCATCCCTTTCTCCCAGACGAAGCCATTATTTTGTTCGGATAGCCTACAGTGACAGTTCACAAGTTGGTGCTTTAGCGGCTGTTGTTCAAGCTTATGGTTGGAGGGAAATAGCTCTTGTTTATGAAGACACTGACTATGGCAACGGCTTGGTTCCATACCTTGTCGATGCGTTCCAAGAGGCCAATGCTCGGATCTCTTATAGAAGCGTTATTCCTCCATCTGCGGAGGATGTCGACATTGTAAAAGAGCTCAATAAGTTGTTGACCATACAGACGAGTGTGTCTTGTTCACATGACTGCTGTGATCGGATCTAGGTTCTTTATTCTAGCGAGTAATGCAGGAGTGATGAGCGAGGAGTTTGGGTGGATTGTCACCGATGATTGGCGTCTTTACTAGACCCAGCTAGCTCTGATGCTTTGAACTCAATGCGAGGTGTACTAGGCGTAAGGCCACTTCTACCGCCATCTGAGTCTCTTTAGAGATTTCGTAGAGAGATGGACCAAGCTTTACGCCGAGAGAAATCCACACGACAAGATTGCTGATCTCAGTCTCTTTGGCTTATGGGCATACGACACCATTTCAGCATTAGCATTAGCAGGAGAGATGGCATGAGAGCCTGCAAAGTCTAGATACTTTAAAGCCGAATACGAGCAGCAACAATCTCAACTTTTCGTCTATTGGGACTTCGAAGATGGGCCCCAAATTGCTCGACAACATTCTAAGCATCAACTTTCAAGGCCTTAGCGGAGAATTTAACTTGCCCAATGGCGAACTTCAGCCCATTGCATTCGAAATCTTTAACCTTGTAGGACAGACAGAGAAAATCATCGGATATTGGACTTCGGCACGAGGTCCTTCACCCTAATTGAACCAAGCAACGAAGGTAGATCATACAGCTTCAGCAACCGATTTGAAGGCCCCTGTTTGGCCAGGAGATACACCAAAGCCACCGAAAGGTTGGGTGATGCCGATATCAGGAAAAAAACTAAAGATTGGGGTTCCAAAGAAAGATGGCTTTAGCGAGTTCTTCAAAATCGAATGGGATCCGCATACGGGTGTGCCCAGCTACTCCGGATTCGTCCACGACATATTTCTTGCAGTACTGGAAGCATTGCCCTCTATTGCTCACCGGTATGTTCCTTACGTGAATGAGAGCAGGCAAAGTGCAGGAACTTATGATGATATGCGGCACAAAATTAAACTTCAGGTTAGTCCATGCTTTATCTTCAAACTTTACCCCGCTATTCCTTGGTAAATGACCGGATGAAAATAGGAATACATGATTGTCGTAATTATTAAGTGCATTATTTCTGAATCTTGTTTGAGCTTTTATACTACACATGTCAAAATTTCCTTGCAGAAGTAGTTCACACAACATAAATATGCACACTGTCATTGATATACCTGGCTTGTATTTATGCAAGATTTCTTTTGATAGACGACGTGCACACGAATATCATTAACATGTTTATGCGGATAAAAGTGAATTACCCATGTATATTGAAGTCAATAAGGATATGATGATGCAGGAATTTGAAGCAGCTGTAAGAGACACGTCTATCGTTGCAAATCACTCGTCCTACGTTGATTTCACTCTTCCCTACTCAGAATCTGGTGTAGCAATGATAGTCACCATTAAGGATGATGAGCGGAGAAACATGTGGATCTTCTTAAAACCATTGAGTTGGAATCTCTGGCTAACGACCGGTTTGGCCTTCATTTCTACTGGATTCGTCGTTTGGCTACTTGAACATCGTACGAATGAAGAATTCAGGGGTCTTCGTAGTCAACAAATCGGTTTAATTCTCTGGTTTTCCTTCTCCACATTGGTGTTTGCTCATAGTAAGTCCTTTCCAAACTGTCGTGCCTTGTTTGTTATTAAGATTTTCTTCGTGGTCTTCTCGATGGTAACGGCTTCCATATTTGACTCTGCTTTTGTTGTTTTAGCTCGGTCTTTTGTTAGCGATTCACTACGATTTTATTGATGTAGGAGAGAAGATTGCAAACAATTTGACAAGGCTTGTGCTTACCGTGTGGGTATTTGTGGTGCTTATCCTGACTCAGAGTTATACTGCAAGTTTAGCTTTATTTTTAACTGTGCAACGTTTAACGCCAAAGTTCGTGGACGTGCAAGACTTGGTGAGGAATAGCCTTTTCGTCGGGTATCAGGAAGGATCCTTCATGAGAGGACTTCTTGTGCGACAGCTCAATTTTGATGAGTCCAGATTGATTCCTTATGGTTCGCCGGAGGAAAACCACGAGGCGCTATCAAAAGGAAGCAAAAACGGAGGAGTCGCGGCAATCTTTGGTGAATTGCCCTTCAT
Source organism: Syzygium jambos (assembly GCA_031216235.1). Taxonomy (NCBI): domain Eukaryota; kingdom Viridiplantae; phylum Streptophyta; class Magnoliopsida; order Myrtales; family Myrtaceae; genus Syzygium; species Syzygium jambos. The sequence goes on from CM062222.1 coordinate 25,193,039, forward strand.
AAAAATCTTCCTTGCCAGATACTGCAACAAGTACAAAATGGTATGACCGACCTATAGAACCGACAGGTTTGGCTTTGTAAGTCTCTCTCCCTCTCTCTCTCGCTTGCGTGGAGGCATGTTCATGGGAAGTGCACACACATAAACACAAGGGCAAAATAAATCTTTGAAGTTGCAGACATGAAAGAAATAAGATATTGGAAGAATGTGCTGGGCCTCGATATTTTCCCTTCCAAAGAATGTGCTGTATAAAATCGAGTCCATCCTTCGGCAATTTTTATGGAAGGGCCCAGAGTTAGGCGTGGGCAGAGCAAGAGTATCTTGGAAGAAAGTTTGTCTTCCTAAAGAGGAAGGAGGCCTAGGGATTCGAAGACTCACGGAATATAATAGAGCCTTGTTTCTCAAACATATATGGCTCCTATTTTCGGATAAGGAGTCCTTGTGGTGTAAGTGGATTCACTCCACCTTTTTGAAGAATTTCAACTTCTGGGTTGTTTCGAAACCAACTTTCTGTTCTTCGACTTGGAAGAATATCTTAGATATGAGAACCTTTGCTCAGACTACCTTTCGCTGGAAGATAGGTAATGGTCGTTCGGTCTCCTTCTGGTTCGATTGGTGGCATGACAAAGGCCCCTTTCACCTTCTCTTTAGCAATTCTGAAATCTACCAATCGCGGATACCTAGGAATGTATCTGTTCGGGATTTTTTTGACCGTTCTTGGCATCCATCATCCACTTTGACCACCATCCTCAGCTGGATGGACTCAGCGCCAGTCTTTCAGGAAAACTCTCTGGATAAGCCTTTATGGGCCCCTCACCCATCTGGCTCCTTTTCAGTTTCGCTGGCATGGGACTTTATCAGAACTAAAAGCCAGCCTGTTGCTTGGCACTCCTTCATCTGGAGCAACCAGATAGTCCCACGACACTCTTTCCTGCTTTGGCTAGCAACCCTTAACCGACTACCTACCCAGGTAATTCTCCTACGTCTGCGTAGGATTGACACAGGTTTATGTCCCTTCTGTGCCACTACACCTGACTCGGTAAACCATCTCTTTTTTGAGTGTGCGCACACTAACCGTTTGGCCTTCTTTTGGGCTACAAAATGTAACCTTCCTTGGCGTAATCGTCCATGGCAAGACAATCTAAATTGGCTAGACAAAATCAGTGGAGGTTCTTCCTTTGCCCAATGCCTCTCCAGGTACTCCTTTGCGGCTTTATGTCACATAATATGGACAGAGAGGAATCATTCCTTATTCAGGAACAAGAGTATCGTCATCTCCGGCATGCGCAAGCACTTGCTCAAGGTGGTGAAAGACAAAGCTTTTTCCTTTGGGCGCATTGCGGATACCTTCAAGAATCGGAAAATGCTTAAGAATTGGGATCTCCCGTTATCACTCATTGAGGCATTGCCGAGAGATGCCTAGGGTCTGTTGTGAGGTGGTTGCGGCAAGGGATTTCTCATCCTAGCTTTGCTGGTTTGCTGTCAATGCCGGCTGCTTCGAAGTTGTTGCTGACTTGCTGCTGCTCCGGAATCATTGACCTTCATCCAATGCTTCGGATTGGTCTTTCCGTTGTATTTTGGTTGTTCTTGTTCGATTTTAGCTAGGCTTTTGCTGTTGTATAGTTCTGCTAAACCTTTCTTGACCTTCTGTAGACAATTTTGTCCAAATAGGGTCAGGTAATGGTTTGGGCTCTAGTTTGTATTTGGCTTTGAAAAGTATATATACGTTTACCTTTACCAAAAAAAAAAAGAAATAAGATATTGACTTTACCAAAAAAAAAAAAAAGAAATAAAATATTATTGTAGCGGATTAATGTGTTATATGGAGGAACTCAGGAAATCTGATGCAGTTGCATCTTGCATGACAATACACAAGTAAACCAATTGTATTCAACATAAATATTGTATAATTTGTTGGACTATTTATTTTTTATGATAGATATCAAGAATAGTTATGCATAAAATGGGGATGCCTCAGACACACAACTCAATATGGTTTGCCATCAGTAGCTCATGAATTATATATATGAGTTCAAGAGATCTAACATATATGCATCTTGTATGATAACACACATATAATTGCTCACTGTAGTCCGTCCATGGACAAATTATATTGATATAAGCTTTCTTTTAGTCTCACCATTGCGAAATTCTTTTTCTTATTTTTTTTTTAAAAAATTAAGACTATTTATGGTTATAATAGGTCTCAGTTTTTGACATACATAAGATATTTGAGGGAAAAATGTAAAGGCTAATATACTACGGATCACAAAAATTGCAATATACGTAAATATACATCCCCATATTGGTACACATGATGAAAATGAGCGTTGAAACGTGTCGAAAGAGCATATGAAGACCAAAAACGATATTAGTGACATGATGCACCACCTGTTGACATGGGAGAAGTTGGAGCTGAACCTCTCCTTTACACACACATACATTAATACATGTGAGCAAGAAAATGCTCGTAAGCTCGTACTTGTGTTGCAACATGCATGCATGCACCCAGATACACCCGATACACATTTGCTGTGTTCGTGCACGAACACAATAATGCATGAAAGGTCATTTTAAGGTAAAGCCATGAACTAACATAACTAATTATTGATCAGGCCTTTCCATTGAGGTCCCTGTTCGTAAAATTCCGCACGTGTCAACGAACGTGTTGAACAAGTAATACAATGATGAGAAGAGTATCATCCCACAGAGATTGATGATAATAAACCAATTAAATATTAAAAATAGACTAATTCTAAAATTTATCTAACAGATCAAAATATAATTGAGAACAAATAAAAATTGACAATTTTTAAAAACAAAATTTTATAAACTAAAGGCAGATAATCAATCATGTAATATATGTTAGAGCATCCGATTTCACCATAACTACTAGATATGAATTTCGGATCATTATGCATACAAGAACAATATCAAACAGGCGATAGCGGAATTTCCTAGTCTATTTACTATCCTATCTCTAGGTATAGCAAACCTATTCAGTTTATCAATTCACTATATTTCTATGTGAATTTAAATAAATATAAGCGCATTAAAATCTGTGAATATTCCCGGTTTACAATGAATCTTTTGGACTACCTTATTACCAAAAGCTACACAAATAACATGGTATATTTCAATCCACATTTAATTCATGGTTATATATTATAAGGAGCAATTGCATATTATTACTTATCAATCTCAAACATGCACATGAGATCATTCAAGTGGTGGCCAATCACCTAAACGTATTAAGCACAATAATATATAACTCACATAAATGAAATTACTTGCAAAGTATAAAATGCATGAAATTCATATCATCATGGTTATGCAACATCATAGCTCTAACAAAGAAAATTAGAACATAATAGAAGAAGAGACGACAATAGAAATTAAACCAAACATCTTGAATTAAAGAACAAGAATTCTATCACCACTTTTGCCTTCTCTTCAAAATACTTGAAAAACTCTCAGAACACTAAAAACAAAAACGATCTAAAAGAAAAAAACTTCATGTTCCCCCAAGTTATCCTATTTATATGATAACATCCATGACTCCTCTCACAAGGCAATTGCTTCTTTTTCGTATAAAATTAGGGAATAAATCGCAGAATTCCCAATGTAATATCCACCTTCTAACTCTTCTCTGGGTCGCATATTCCTTTCCTTCTTTTTGCCATATTTTCCTTATTTTCTCCATATCTCAATATTCTGCATAAACAAGGAAAAATTAAGTAAATAAAAGGAAATCCAAATATATTCTAACAAATATTGCATTATTTATTGCCTAGAGTAGATAAAATAACTCTATTTTTATAGACTTATCAAACCCCCAAACTTAACAGTTTGCTAGTCATTGAGCAAAAGCAAGATATAAGACATACTCAAGCTAACAACCCCCTCCATGACTTCCTTCCATAATTGCTCGAAATCACAATTCAAAGAAAAAACACAAATTTCATCCAAACATTGAAATAGATTCATAAGTTAAAACCGATTCTAACTATGTGATCCAAGTGTGTGTGAGTCCTCATCTTTTCGAATTATATGTAATCCAAATAAGTACACATTGGTATGCAACCTCTCAAAAACTCTTTATAATTATAACCAAATCTCATAGGTTTGCTTTTTATTCCTCTCTCCACTAATGTAAGCTAATCATCCAACCAAAAATCAATAGGACTTTCCTCATGTTGTAATGTAAGGCTGGGTTAATAGTGAGATAATGGTAAATTTAAGCTCAAATCACTCATGAACACATTGATTTCTAGGATCTAATTAGAGCACATGCCACTATCCCCAATTTCACATCTTCAAAATAATCTTTTTGACGCTACTGATCATCATTCTTCCCCTTTTTTTTCTCTTTTTTTTTCTTTGCTTTATGGTGGAGTTCCTCCCTAAGTCCCTCCTAATATAATGTAAACATTCCCAACCCATTGAGTATCCAAAAGGCTCACTCAATTGAAAGTTGGATAGGGAACCATAAAAGCAATATTTTCTTTTTCTCTTTTTTTTTCTTTTTCTTCTTCTTTTTTTTTGAAGAAGATACACTCCAAACAACCATAGCAATCAAATTATTTCCATGCTCCACCCTTCCTCCCAAATTGCTATTATGCTCAAATAAACTTTTATCCTAAAAAAATCAACATGTTCATGGGGCGTGGGACAATGATATAATTTGGCAAAAGGTAAGCTAAAAAGTACGTGGGTGCCAATAAAAGATTGGATAATAATTAAGGCTCAACGGGGTGACTATGGATAAATAAATAGGGTTGGCTGGAAAGGCTCAATCAATCTAAGAATTGCCTAAATCATTTTCTCAGTTAGATGTAGCTTAGGATTTTGCCTCAAGAAAAAATTAAACAAATTCTAAGATTTGGGTGAGATCTAAGAAAAGCACATACTTCACATGAATGTTCTTTAAAATGTACACACTACTAAAAAATTAAAGACTTCTAGTGCTCAGTAAGTGGATCGACATCATTAGAATCAAAATTAACTCACATATCATTCGCAAGTTTGAACAAAATTTAAATTTTCCTAAGAATCGCAAAAATTCACAACAAGGAATGCAATAAAAAAATTCAGATTTAGCAAAAATAATTTTGAGCAAAAATTTTGTCTCCCCCCAAACTTGAATGAAGCATTGTCCTTAATGTGAAAAACAAAAGAAACAAAAGAAAAATAGAAACAAGAAAACTCCCCTTGCTGTGGGATGTGTCCATGGATGGTCTTGATGACTAAACTGCAAAAAGGTGATCCTTCAAGTAAGAAAATTAACCTGGATAAAAATTATTATTTTTTTTGGTAAGGTAAGTATATATATAACTTTTCAAAATACCAACCTGGATAAAAATTATTAGTCATGTTTTTTTTGAAAAAAAAAATGAACGTAAAAATTAATGAAGAAACATAATAAAAATGCTTAGGTTGCCTCTCAAGAAGCACTTGCTTTATAGTTTTCAATCAAACTATCTCAGATGTCGCTATTCTGGAGGATGAAGTTCAATAGTGATCTTCTGCTTGTTGTAATCACCTTCGAAGTAGGGCTTCAAATGTTGACTGTTCACCTTAAATGTGCCTTCGGTGTCATGTGCAACTTCAACTGCTCCATATGGAAATACATGTGTGACTGTATAAGGACCAGACCATCGAGAACGTAACTTTCTTAGAAAAAACTTAAGACAAGAGTTATAAAGTAAAACTTTTTGGCCAATTTCGAACTCTCTTCTGAATTTATGTTTATCATGCCATCTTTTGGTACACTCCTTGTACATCTTAGCATTTTCATAGGCCTCATTGCGAAATTCCTCCAATTCATTTAGTTGCAATAATCTTCTTTCACCTGCAGACTTCATGTCAAAATTCAAAAATTTCAATGCCCAATATGCTTTGTGCTCTAATTCCACCGGTAGATGACAAGCCTTCCCAAACACTAACCTAAAAGGAGACATCCCAATTGAGGTTTTGAATGCTGTCCTATAAGCCCAAAGTGCATCATCAAGTTTCATTGACCAATCTTTCCTAGAGGCATTCACTGTTTTTTCTAAAATTCTCTTGATTTCCTTATTTGAAACCTCTACTTGACCACTAGTCTGAGGATGATAAGGTGTTGCAACCTTATTTGTGACTCCATACTTACTCAAAAGTACTTCAAACTGTTTGTTGCAAAAGTGTGTCCCCCCATCACTTATGATTGCCCTAGGAGTGCCAAATCGCGTAATAATATTTTTCTTCAAGAATTTAACAACAGCCTTAGCATTATTTTTTGGCAATGCTACAACTTCTACCCACTTAGACATATACTTCACAGCCACTAAAATGTATAAATTACCATAAGAAGATATAAAGGATCCCATGAAATCAATACCTCAAACATCAAATAATTTACACACAATAATGTTGTTTAAAGGCATCGCATTTTTTCTAGAAATATTTTCAGTTCTCTAACACCGGTCACATGAAGCTACAAAGGAGTAAACATCTTTAAAAAGTATGGGCCAATAAAATCCAGATTGTAAAACCTTAGTTGCGGTTTTGATGGCACCAAAATGACCACCTGCTTCTCTGTCATGACAATGATGCAGAATATTTGCCTTTTTTTCGTCTAGAACACATCTCCTTATGACCTGATCTGCACATACCTTAAAAAGAAAAGGTTCTTCCCAAAAATAATTTTTAACATCAGAAAATAATTTTTTCTTCTGTTGATATGATAATTCAGGAGGAAGAATATTACTTACCAAATAATTCACAAAATCAACATGCTAAGGAATTTTTGTGGATTTGATGGAAAAAATTTTCTCATCAGAGAACTCTTCCATAATTGGACTTACCTCTTCCTTTAAATTTGGAATTCTTGACAAGTGATCTGCAACTAGATTTTCAGTCCCCTTCTTATCTTTGATTTCCAAATCAAATTCTCGCAGCAATAGAATCCACCTGATTAAACGTGGTTTTGATTCTTTCTTTTCAAGTAAATACTTAAGAGCAAAATGGTCAGCATAAACTATAACTTTTGAGCCAATTAAATAAGAACGAAGTTTATCAAAAGCAAAAACTACTGCCAAAAGTTCCTTTTCTGTTGTTGAATAATTCAATTGTGCACCTGACAAGGTTCGACTGGCATAGTAAATGGTTTGAAAATTCTATTCTTCCTCTGTCCCAAAACAGCTCCCACTGTAGAATCGCTAGCATCACACATTAAGTCAAAAGTTAAATCCCATTCTGGTGCTGCCATAATTGGTGCTGATATTAACTTCTCCTTTAAAATGTTAAAAGCCTGCACGCATTCATCAGTAAAATTAAATAGTGCACCTTTTACCAAAAGATTAGATAGGGGTCTAGCAATTTTTGAAAAATCTTTTATAAACCGCATGTAGAATCCTGTATGCCCCAAAAATCCTCTGACAAGTTTCACAGATGTTGGTGGAGGCAATTTTGCAATAACCTCCACTTTGGCTTGATCGACTTCTATTCCATTTCTAGAAATCTTATGCCCGAGCACTATTCCTTCCTGTACCATAAAATGACACTTCTCCCAATTTAAAACAAAGTTAGTCTCCTCACATCTTTGTAAGACCAAAGCCAAATTATTTAAACAAGAGTCAAATGATGAGCCAAAAACAGAAAAATCATCCATAAAAATCTCAATATATTTTTCAACCATATCAAAAAAAAAATAGCAATCATGTATCTTTGAAAAGTAGCTGGTGCATTGCAAAGACCAAAGGGCATTCTTCTAAAAGCAAAAGTACCATAGGGACAAGTGAAAGTAGTTTTTTCTTAATCTTCTGGTACAATAGGAATCTGATTATACCCTCAGCTTTCACCACTTCTTGCATTTTCGGGTTCAAACGCCTCTGAGGTTGGATAGTGGGTTTATGTTGTTTCTCCGTCAAAATTTTGTGCATGCAAATTGAAAGACTAATTCCCTTGATGTCAGCTATTTCCATCCAATTGCACCTTTATGTTCTTTCGACACTCTAAGCAGTTTCTCTTCCATCAAATCTATCAAAGAAGAAGATATAATTATTGGTAAAGAAGAAATTCCATCTAAATAAGCATATTTCAAATGAGAAGGTAAGAGTTTGAGTTCAAAAATAGGAGGCTCTTCAATTGATGGCTTAAGCTTCATTCTGTGCTGTCCCGACTCCTCAAATTTTGTTGCCTTATGCCTTGAATATGTTGGATTTGCTTCCATAAAATTTGCATACTCCATTATCTCCTCATTCTCAATTTCTCTGTCTTTTGGTTGAACCAAACATGTTTCAAGTGGATCTTTAAAAATATTTTCTTGAAAAACATTATTCACCAACTTGTCAACTATCTCAACTCTAAAATAAGAATTATCATCAAAGGAATATTTCATTGCTTTAAAAACATTGAAAAAAATAAGATCATCTTGAACTCTAAGAATCAACTTCCCCTGTTGTACATCAATAAGAGTTCTTCCTGTTACTAGAAAAAGACGACCTAAGATAAGTGATACCTCAAAATCTTCTTCCATGTCAAGAACTATGAAATCTGCAGGAAAAATAAACTTGTCAACTTTTATGAATACATCTTCTACAATACCTCTCGGATATTTAATTAATCAATCGGCCAGTTGAAGTGACACTGTAGTTGCTTTTACTTCGCCCAATCCTAATTTCCTGAAAACAGACTAATGCATCAAATTAATACTTGCACCTAAATCACACAATGCCTTTTCAAAGTAAGAATCTCCAATAGTGCAAGGAATTGGAAAACTCCTTTGATCTTTTAGTTTCAGAGGTAATTTATTTTGTAGGATAGCCGAACATTCCTCATTCAACTTCACAGTTTCGTAAACCTCTAGCTTTCTTTTATTTGCCAAAATCTCCTTCAAAAATTTTGCATAGCTAGGCATTTGCGCTAAAGCATCTGCAAAAGGAATATTAATGTGTAGTTTTTTAAAAACATCAAGAAATTTAGAAAATTGCTTATCTATTTTATGCTGCTGGAGTCGCTAAGGGAATGGAACTGGCAGCACGTATAGCTTGGGATTATCTAGAAAAAGTTTGCTCTTGCCTATCTCCTTTGGTTATTTCTTGACCTCTTCTTCGTCTCTGGAAATCTCTTGTTTGGTATCTTCTTCACCCACTTGTTTACCACTTCTCAGGATTATAGCTTTTACATTTTCAATTGGATTTTTCTCTGTGTTGCTGGGCAAAGAACCCCATTGTCTCCCAGACATCATGTTTGCTAACTACCCCACTTGCATTTCCAGATTTCTAATTGAAGCCTTTTGGTTTTGAAATCTCACATCTGTGCTCTTGATGAAGTCCTGAGTAGTGTTGGCAAGTTTTGTGACTATATCTTCTAGACTGGACTTTGTCTCTTCTGGTTGTTTGAATCGCGGTGGCAGTCTCGTCACATTTTGATTATTCCATGAAAAATTTGGATGGTTGTGCCATCCCAAATTGTACATGTTGGAGTAAAGATTATTTTGTGATCTGTTAAAATTCCCAACAAAGTTAAAATTTTCATTAGATTGAGCAAAAGTGTTACCTACTTGACATTCTGTGCTAACATGTCCTCCACCACAAAAATCGCATGCCATATTCTGAATTTTCATGCTTGAAACACTCATATTATCTATTTTTTGTTGAGTGCTTCAATTTGTGCAGCAATTACCGTGAAAGCATCCACCTCACGAACTTCGCTAGCTTTTTGCACTGGTATCCTCTCAGTAGGCCACCGATAACTATTGGATGCCATCTCCTCTAATAAGTTGTATGCTTCTTCTAGTGTTTTATTATTCAGAGTTCCCTCTGCAGCTGCATCAATCATAGAACGGAGATTTGTATTATATCCATTATAAAAAGTTTGTACCTGCATCCATAAGGGTAGTCCATGATGTGGGCATCTCCTAAGAAATTTCTTGAATCTTTCCCATGCTTCATACAATGATTCATTATCCATCTGCATAAAATTAGTAATATCGTTATGTGTTTTTGCAGATTTTGCAGGTGGAAAGAACTTATCAAGAAATTTTTGGGCCATATCATTCCATGTAGTGATCGATCATGCAGAAAGAGAAGAGAGCCAACCTTTAGCTTTGTCTCTAAGAGAGAATGGAAATAATCTCAATCCAATAGCATCATCTGAAGCTCCATTATATTTAATTGTATCACAGATTTCAAGAAAAGCATCGATGTGAGCGTTTGGACCATCGCTTGGTAGCCCACTAAATTGCACTGATTGTTGAAGCATATGAATAAGTGATTGCTTGATCTCAAAGTTGTTTGCTTGAATTGCAGGCCTCCTAATACTTGATGTGGTGCCCTCAACTGTTGGCGCAGCATAATCTTTCAAGAGTTTACGTTGATTTCTACCATCATCAACTCCCTCTATCTTGTTAATGTGATTTCTCTGTTCTCTCAGTCGCCTTTTAAATGTGCGTTCGATTTCTAGATCAAACTCAGTAAGTTTTCCTTGTTGGCTACGTGTCATGCACCAATGTATACTTTGAAAAAAAATAAGATAAAAGCTAGATTAAACTTAGAATTATCCGGTATCAATATTAATTAGTATTAAATAAACAATCCCCGACAACGCCGCCAAAAACTTGTTCGTAAAATTCTGCACGTGTCAACGAACGTATTGAATAAATAATACAATGATGAGAAAAGTATCGTCCCACAGAGATTGATGATAATAAACCAATTAAATATTAAAAATAGACTAATTCTAAAATTTATCTAACAGATCAAAATATAATTAAGAATAAATAAAAATTGACAATTTTTAAAAATGAAATTTTATAAACTAAAGGCAGATAATCAATCATGTAAAATATGTTAGAGCATCCGATTTCAACATAACTACTAGATATGAATTTCGGATCATTATGCATACAAAAACAATATCAAACAGGTGATAGCGGAATTTCCTAGTCTATTTACTATCCTATCTCTAGGTATAGCAAACCTATTCAGTTTATCAATTCACTATATTTCTATGTGAATTTAAATAAATCTAAGCGCATTAAAATCTGTAAATATTCCCGGTTTACAATGAATCTTTTGGACCACCTTATTACCAAAAGCTACACAAATAACATGGTATATTTTTATCTACATTTAATTCATGATTATATATTATAATGAGCAATTGCATATTATTACTTCTCAATCTCAAACATGCACATCCGATCATTCAAGTGGTGGCCAATTACCTAAACGCATTAAGCACAATAATATATAACTCACATAAATGAAATTACTTGCAAAGTATAAAATGCATGAAATTCATATCATCATGGTTAGGCTACATCATAGCTCTAACAAAGAAAATTAGAACATAATAGAAGAAGAGACGACAATAGAAATTAAACCAAACATCTTGAATTAAAGAACAAGAATTCTATCACCACTTTTGCCTTCTCTTCAAAATACTTGAAAAACTCTCAGAACACTAAAAACAAAAACGATCTAAAAGAAAAAAACTTCATGTTCCCCCAAGTTATCCTATTTATATGATAACATCCATGACTCCTCTCACAAGGCAATTGCTTCTTTTTCGTATAAAATTAGGGAATAAATCGCAGAATTCCCAATGTGATATCCACCTTCTAACTCTTCTCTGGGTCGCATATTCCTTTCCTTCTTTTTGCCATATTTTCCTTATTTTCTCCATATCTCAATATTCTGCATAAACAAGGAAAAATTAAGTAAATAAAAGGAAATCCAAATATATTCTAACAAATATTGCATTATTTATTGCCTAGAGTAGATAAAATAACTCTATTTTTATAGACTTATCAGTCCCCTTTGGTCTCCTACATTTCAAGGGCAATCTTGAGTGTAACTCAAGATAAAGCAAAAATGGACACAATCGAAGGAAAATACTTCCACAGTCAAAGCTCATGCCTAGATCATGATGCTACGATCTTTTCAGACAATCTTGGCCTGAGTGTGTATAGCTTCGGAGGGCTCTTCATCATCATTGGCATCATCTCGGTATCTTCGGTGTTGATATATGTAGTTTAATTCTTATATTCTCATTGGCCTTTTTCGAGCGCAATTCATTCTGGTAATCACTTCCTTTGGTCCAAGTTTTTGGAAACTGCAAACGACTTCTTTCGAGAGCACGGATTACGGATTATTTGGTTGTCTGAAGAGGAATAGATCTTGTGTAGTTCCGACCTCTCATTTTCAAAGTGGGGAAGCTTCTCCGAATAATGAAGTTGAACCGATAGTGAGGACACCAAATGTAGGAGGGAGGCCAATACTCATTCTACACGTTTGAATAATGAAGATCATGTTTTAAGAGAGGCTTATCGAGCAAGAGAACAATCATCACATCTAGCTATGTATACGCACATATTAGCATCTAGCTATGTACATGCACATATTAGAAAAAAAATTATTTGCTTTTGTAAAAAAGGGGTTAATTTGGGTTGATAAATGTCGCAGGTAAAATATTTTGTGTGTATATATTGAGTATTAAGTGAGGTCATTGTTGGTTCTTTAATATGACCGTCATGTATATAAAGAACCATTTAAAATCTTACAAATCACTTGATAAATAAATTTTGTAAATCGCCCAAAGAGAGAGAGAATTGAGCTTAATTTAACTAAATTTGAGCCAATGAGAGTTAATTAATGAAGGCCTCAAGTTAATGCAGCCCGTTATCTTATTAAGGCCTAAATTAAGCCCGTAAAAACTCTATAAATGCATACATATACTTCATTGCCTAGAGGTTGGCAATTCACAACTCTTAGATCACATAAATAGAAAACACTAGTGAAAGAGAGAGAGAGGGAGGAGGATTCTCAACCAACCCCTAGCTGAGACTCTCGAGGCCGATTCCTCCACCATCAGCGATCAAGCACAGCAGCCACCACATGGACGACCACCTGCTTCTAGCCGCGATCGAGCCCCTCGCCGACGCAGCTTTTGCTCCTTAGTGACTACAAAGCTTGTCGATCCTTGTGCTGCAACGCCGCTTCTGTTTGTTCTAACGATGGCCTGTTGCTGTTTCCTTTGCCATAGTCAGTGTTATCAACAGAGAGTAGGCAGGTCTTTTAACCGCAAGATGTGACCGAGACTATTTAGGGAAAAGTGCCAAAAAAGTCATAAACCTTTTGCATTAGTGTCAATTTAGTTCTAAACATTTTTTTGGTACCAATTCAGTCCTAAACCTTTTGCATTGGTGCCAATTTAGTCCTAAACCTTTTTTTTGTGTCAATTAAGTCCTAAACCTTTTTAAATTGATGTCAATTCAGTCCTAAACCTTTTTATTTTTGTGTCAATTTAGTCCTTTCGATCAATCTTGATCGGAATTTCCTGACGTGGACACATGCCGCTCGGCAGTCGATCACCGGCATCGACGTAGCGCTGACGTGGACAACTTTAATAATATTTTAATATTTTTTGAATTTTTATTTTTTTCTTTTTTTTTCCACTTTCTTTTTTTGGTCCCCCCCCTCCTTCTTCTGGCCGGTCGCCAATCCGGCGACCGGCCACTGGCCGGCGAGCTCAACCTCGTCGGCTACTGGCAATGGCAGCGGCCTCACCTTGGTCGGGCCTCGCCCAACCATGGCGAGGTCGGGCTTCGCTCGACCATGGTGAGGCTCACCCTCGTCGCGACCTCCGGCGAGGGATCGAGCCTCACCCGACCATGGTGAGGCTTGAGCCCTCGTCGGAGACTGCAACGGGGCCTGACCTCGCCTAACCAAGGCGAGGCTCGCCCTCACCAGTGGCTGGCGAGGTCAAGCTCGCTAGCCTCTAGCCGCTGGCCAGACCGGTGACCGGCTAGAGGAAGGAAGGGGGGACCAAAAAAAAGTGGAAAAAAAAGAAAAAATAAAAATTCAAAAAAATATTATTAAAGTTGTCCACGTCGGTGCCGGTGACTGATCGGCAGGTGTCCATGTCGGCAAATTCCGATCAAAATTGACCGGAAGGACTAAATTGGCACAAAAACAAAAGGTTTATGACTGAATTGGTGCCAATTTAAAAGGTTTATGACTTAATTGGCACCAAAAAAATGTTTAGGACTAAATTGGCACCAATGCAAAAGATTTAGGACTGAATTGGTGCCAATTTAAAAAGTTTAGGACTTAATTGGCACCAAAAAAAGGTTTAGGACTAAATTAGCACCGATGCAAAAGGTTTAGGACTGAATTGGCACCAAAAAAAGGTTTAGGACTAAATTGGCACTAATGCAAAAGGTTTAGGACTTTTTTGGCACTTTTCCTAGACTATTTAAGGTAAATGATCTAGTCGTGCGCAAGGTATTGTCAATCGTTCCCAATCCCTTAGGCAAGTTCACTCTGAATTATAGTGGACCGTACATTGTGAAGAAAGCACTCCCAGGAGGTGCCCTAGTTTTGGCTAAAATGGATGGTCGAGAATTCTCTAATCCGGTCAATTCCGTTGTTGTGAAGAAGTATTGCCCTCGATAGGATCTAACACTTTTGGCATGTATTGTTAAGTGTTTACTTTCTATATTTTCAATTCCAAACATTTCTCTTATAATAAATTGCTTTAAATGAATTGCAATTTTTTTTTCCAAAAAATGAATTGCAAGTTAAAATGCCCATAGTCGTTGCAAGTTCTGCATGATTGTTTTGTTTATTTTAATTATCAATTCCGAATGGGGAAATTTAATTAGATAATTCAATGAATCGTGTGGAATAAATGATTGTTCAAAATGAGGTGCGTCAAGATGATGAAAGGCAAGCCATATCCTATACACGGTCCTGAGATTATCTTTAGTGAGTTCAGTGGAAAATTCCATGTCCACAAGTAAAGGGTCATCTCGCGAATTGTACGACAACTGAAATGATGAGAGACATTTCATTCATCTATCATTACCACGAGTGCGATATGTCCCACACAAGTGCATATATTTACCTACCGATGCCGCATCAACGAGGTTGTCCCCCTGGATCTCTAACTTGAATCGACAATCAAGTGCGACGGTGCATGCAGTAGAAATCAGAGAGTGCCATAGATATACAGCTCACCACCAACTTCCCAATGGTTGAGTTCATGTTGTGAGCTATCCCGACTCGAATCATTTCCTTTGTCAGGTTCTCTCCGGGTACACTAGAGGTTTCAATAGTAAAGGCCAGGTGAAGGAAAGATATTGGGGTAACAATCAACTAGCATGTCTGGCCATCCATATTTAGTGTCTCTTGATTATTTGTCTGTTACCTCGCTTGCTTGTTTTTTTGTCAAAAGAAATTTCCATTCATTATCAAAATGATATTTATAAAAGGATTCATATGAAATCTCAAAAGTCACTATAACAAGGCAATCTCATAGAGCTTCAAAAAACAAAAACCGAACCTTTGGAAAAATCATTGCCAATTCTAGGAAACTTCCCTACAGATCTTCCAATGATTTAAAAAATATTTTCTTAAAAATTATTACTTGTATCACTTACATAAAGGACAATAATATCTTAATTGTTCACAAAAGTGTTTACACATAAATTATTGTTAAAAATGAAATATTTTTCATTACCTAATTATTTCAAGCGATATAAATGATTATTTTTAGGACATTTTTTTCCAAATTATGGACTTTCTGCTAAATAAACGGAGAGCAATTGTCTTTTTTTTCTTGCAAATATTTAATGCTTTTTCCGTCATAATTCAAAGAAAAGGGGAAAATAATCCAAAGGTGATAAAAGGGAAAGAGTAGAAGATCATTATCCCTCATCTCTATGAGCTCATTGCCAGCTTTCTTCTCCATTTTCTTCCTCCAACCAAGAAAAACCCAACCCTGTATCTCTTGTTCAAGGCGAGAACTTTCACACAGTATGTCCAAATCTTTGGATAAGCGCAGAAACATGACTGAAGATTTTGATCTAGGTCACAAAGATTTTATTTTGTTCAATTGAGCATTTAAGAATTGAGCTGCGAACTTGCCGTCTACATAAATTATGTGGCAAATGACCAAAGTATTTTACATTGGAACCACATCGGATTTTGTATGTATGAATTTTACCGACTGCAAACTTGAGATCTCATCGGAACTTTTCAGAAAATCTTACATGCTCAATTAACTAAAATAAAATCTTAAATTCTCAATCGGTCAGTGACCGAAACATTAAATTCTATTTTTGCTAAAAAAAATCCCCCGAATCAATTATGCTATAAATCATTCCTGGCAATACTCTGAAGTTGATTGCACTGTGAAAAGCATGACACAAACTTTAAAACGTTATTGCTAAATAATTTGAAAAATATTTTCTTAAAAATGATCGCTTTTATTTCTTACAAAAAATGAATAAACGACAATTATTTCATTTGTCTACGAAAATATTTGGACATAAATTGTTGTCAATAATAAAAATATTTTTTATTAATTAATTATTTCAAGTGATATAAATGACCGTTTTTAGGAAAATGTTTTTCAAATCATTCAGTCTTTGCTAAATAAATGGAGCCTTAAGTTACATGAATTTTCTTGATTTTTATTAGCACATGGTTTTCCGAATAAGCCACAACATTTAGGCTCCGTTCGTTTGGCGGAAAATATTCTCCTTTTGGAAAATATTTTCTTGGAAGTTATTTTCCTGAAAAATATTTTCCTGGAACACAATTTTCTAGTATTCGGCTAAAATCTGAAAAAGTTTTGAAAAATATTTTCTGGTGTTCGACGACCGTCGATCCAACGGCGATTGGCGACCGGCAATGGCAATTGGTGATTGGCGATTGGCGAATGGCGATTGGCAATTGGCGATTGGCGACCGGCAGTGGTCGGCGGCGGCGGGCGGCGACGGGCGGCGGATGGTGATCGGTGGTGACTGACGGCTGGCGATCGGCGGCGTTCGACGACCGACGGTGACCAGCAACCGACAACCGGTGGCGGCGATCGGCTACCAGTGGTGGCTGGGGATCGGCGACCAACAGCCGGTGACCAGCGGCGGCCAACGACCGACGGTGATCGGCGACCAACGACTGGCAGGGGCAACCGGCGGCGGCCGGCAACGGGCGGTGGCAGCGATGGGCGGTGGCTGGCGACCGATGGCCGGCGACTGGCGCCGGCCAACGATCGACGATGACCGACGACCGGTGGCGGCGATCGGCGACCGTCGGCGGCCGAGGACCGGCGGCGACCGACAACCGACGGCAGCCGGCAACCGACGACCGGCGGCGGCAACCGACGACTGGCGGCGGCAACCGACGACTGGTCGGCGACGGGCGGCGGTCGGCGACGGGCGGCGCCCGGCGATCGACGGCCGGCAACCGACAACCGGTGGTGGCGATTAGCGACGGCGACCGGTGGCTGGCGGCAGCGGCGACCGGACGGCGGCAACCGATGGCGGCGACCGGCGACCAGCGGTCGGCGGCAGCAAACGGCAGCGACGAACGGCGGCGGCAATCGGTGGCGGCCGGCGGCAGCGACCGGCGGCCGACGGTAGTGACCGGCGATCAACTTCCTCTTCCACGGAAAACATTTTCCCCAAAAGTGAAGGTAAAATTGCTTATGTGAGCGAAAATATTTTTCGTGGGAAGTTATTTTCCGCCCCCCGAACACTGAAAAATCTAGAAAATATTTTCCTGGAAAATATTTTCCGCTAAACAAACGGAGCCTTACTAATATATTCAAAGATATTTCCCTCTGTGTTCAATTTCTCAAGTCTGTAGCCGATGAGAAATAAAAGTACGAGAATGACAAATTTAACCTAAGAGCTCATTTGATACCGCTATGATTGAACCTTAATCATGCCGCAATATGGTTAAGCGAGAAGTGTTGTGACTTGTGTGTATTTAATAATGCATACGTTAAAGTTGCAGCAAGTTAGAAACTAAGAGAGTTGGCTTCTTAATAGTTCAGTCGAGGCAACTTTTAACTTTCCGGAGGTGTTGTTGTTTAGTGCTTGCCATATATTGGGGAGAATTATCAAAAAAATCCAAAACCTATTGAAATTGTTCAAATTCAGTCATAAACATTTTCTTTTACCAATTCGATCTTAAATCTTTTGCATTTGTACCAATTCAGTTCATCCGATCAATTTTGACCGACCGGTGCTGACATGGACGCTGACCATTTGGCTGATGTTGGCATGGTAATTTTTTTCGAAATTTTTATTTTTTCTTTTCTTCCTTCTTTTCTTTTTTTTTTTCCCATAATGGCTAGCGAGGGCCGTGAAACCCTCGCCCAAATCTAGGCAAGGCCATGGACACCTTCACTCGCGGTCAGCGAGGCCTTGGTGACATAGGTGAAGGCAGCCATGGCCTTGCCAACCGCGGGGCAATAAGGCCATGTTGAGGCTGTCTTGCACACAGCTCTAGGCCTCACAATCTGGGCTCTAGATCTGGGCGAGGGCTACGACCCTCATTGGCCACTATGGGAAAAGAAAATAAAAGAAGGAAGTAAAAAAGAAAAAGAAACTAAAAAACAAAAAAAAATTATTAAAAAATTGGCACTTTAGCTTTGGCCAGACGGCCAAAATTGGCCGGATGAATTAAATTGACACAAATACAAAAGATTTAGGACTATATTGGCAAAAGAGTGTTTAGGACTGAATTGAAATAATTACAATAGGTTTAAAATTTTTTTGGTAATTTTCTCCCAAATATTGTGGAGCCGTACCAATTAGCCCCTAAAACTTATCAGTGAAATGTGGGTTGCACAACAAGTTCAAGCCACGCACTTGTCACGTGACAATCGAGCATGCGGAGTCGAGCGTGGGGTGGCAAGCACCTACAGAAACATTATCTCAACTCCAACTTTGACTATTTAGAACGGAAGAGATATACTATACATCACTCTACAGAAACATTATCTCAACTCCGACTTTGATGATTTAGAATGGCAGAGGTATACGATACATCACTCCAACTCCATGCCTCTTCGATAATTACTGTGTGTTTGGATCGGAAGGACTACCATATTCGATGGAGTAGTGACCTATCCTGTTAGAACTAGTTTCTATATTTTGAAACCTGAAACCTACCATATTTGTCTTGGAACCGACCCCACTCTACTTTGTTTGTCTGGTCTGGTTCTAAGGTCTACCCGAGAACTGATATCTTTTTTTTCATTTTAAAAAAGAACGAAGACAAATAGCAATTATAGCAAAACAGTATGAGCATCAAAATGGCTCAAAGTAAAACATCGATACAAAACAAACATAAATATAAAGCAATAGGAAAGTTAAGCTCGTTTAAGAATAATAAATCATCTTCTTCCAACTTAAAAAACAAAAGGTTCTAATCGGTTCCCGAGTAGATGAGTTTTTTTTTGGTCATATCTGAGTGAATGAGTTCACCACCCAGAATTTGAAACTTGGAACCTACCCTAACAGCATGAGTTTCAAAGATTTGAAACTGGAAACCCAGCCTATTTTTGTTTGCGGAGGCTAAAGCTAACTAGGCCGCAGGCCCAATGTAGTTTCTGCAACTTCAAACATGTCCTCGACATGGATCGGGCTTTCAGCATACGGGTGGTCGTCGGTGGACCCCCTCTCTGTCCATCCTTTCTGCGGCGGCAGCACACTCTCTCTCCCTCCCTCTCGATCTCTCGAACAGGGGCAGCTTCCGACCACCCACGCATGGCGTCTTCAACCCTTCTGCACAGTCTCCTCCACATTCCACCTCGCCCTTCGAAGTGCCCGACAGCTCAATTGCTTCCCTCCAAGCTGCCCACTTCGAGACCAACCAATCGCGCTTCGTTCCCATGCACCGGTTCGCACGGTCCGACCAGGAGGCTCCGGGGCCGCCGTTCGTCCCCCGTCGTCGCTTTCCAGTCGAACTTCTTAAAGGGTCAGGCTCACTTCACCGTAGGAACTTCTGGGCAGTCTCAATTCACGGCTGTTTGTGAGGTTCTCTGGCTGTTTTAGTAAATGGGGTGTGTTGATCGATGACGATCGTGGCGGTTTGTTTGCGACTGAAGCATAATTGTGGGATGGATTTGATGGTTGGGTGGTTTGATGTTGCATTGTTAGCGGGTTAGCTGTTAGCTTTTGGCAGAGCTGAAAGTAGAATGCTCACGAGCAGACATTTTTTTTATGAAAGGCGCTAAAGAAGTGTGGCTGTTGGTAAACTAACCAGTGATGACTTTACTAGGCGTGTCGAATGAATTATTTGTTATTACCTGCTGATTCCCTTTTGCGCTCCGTGGTGTAGTTGCTCAAACGGTTTGGAAAGTGGGGAGGGATACAATTGAAGCGGGGACGAATTTGGTGCCCGTGAGTGCTGTTCTTCTCTCTTTGTTATGATTCTTTCGAAACTGTTCGTATTTGCTTTCAACAATCACGTTGTGATGCTTTGTTGATGTTCTTTTTTGTTTAGGATGCTGTTCCGAGGCCTGTAGCGAGGATTTCGGTTACTTTCGTTGGGTTGTCCGTTGCGCTTTTTGTGCTGAAGTCATTCTTATCCACCGCCTTCTTTGTTCTGGTAAAGTCTCCGCTTCAATCTACCTCTGTTTGTTGTGAATTTAGAATTTATGTAGTTCCATTTACAGTGTGTGGCGTCGTGTGTACTTCACTATGATTGCACTGTCTGTCTAACTTTTGAGCCAGCCTAATAAGTGATGCATGAATATGGTACATGTAGCTCTACCTTTCTATTCTGGTTTATTGTTGTCTTTTAACCTAGGATTGTCTAGTAACTAAAACAATGGGAGGCTAGCATTTGGAATGGGACAATATCATGTGTCCTGTTCTCCTAAATCAAAACCATGAACTTGGAAATAGAGGAATTGTGGATGAGCATAGACTTCTACCAACAATCGCATTTCTTTTAGCTGACTAGAATTTTTCTGGATTTGGAGAGGAGAGCAATATATTGGTCAAGAAGGTCACATCTGCAGAGCTTGAATTGCTGGTGCATCTGACGTTAGTTGTGATACTAGGATTCCACTCATTTCCTTACTTCCATTCTATGAGTTGGGCCAATTCTCAAGTCGACGAGTGTTGATCTTTTTGGCTATGGTGCTCCCCCGTGCTTATTAAGCTGTCAATTTGCATGTTCGCCTTCAAAATTCAAAGGCTGTGAATGTAGATTCCAAGCAGAAGTTCTTTGCATTGATAAACCTTGGAACAGGCATTCGCCCTGAAAAATGTGTATAATTATGTGTCTAACCTCTTTGACCTTTTCCTTTTGCCTTCACTGAGCTTGTCTGTCAGATTCGCTTGTTCTTCCGTTTAACCATAAATGTGTCTCCTGGGATATATATCCTGCTTTCTTACACCCTTTGTTCTCAACTCAGGTGATTGAGAGGTCACAATCGTGCTAAAACTTATGCCCTTACTCATAATATCTGTATATAGGTACTTAGGCATGGAAAACCTTGTCCCTCCCATATCTTGCTCGGAAAAGAAATAACTTCTACCTTGTTTCAAAAGAGTCGAAAGAAGTTTAGGAATATCCGATGTCCTGATACCATGTTCTTGGAATATTTTTATCCCATTTCTCTTGTCCTCAGAAGTTCTGAGGACAAGAGAAATGGTAGATGATATATTAAATGACCCTTCTTCTGACTCTCAGGCCACCATGGGACTCATATATTTCATGTTCCTCGCCTTAAATAAAGACAACGGACCGAAAGGGGGTGGAGACGGACCAAAAGGGGGTGGCGGTGGCCCTCCAATGGACGATCCCGCGGAAGAAGCTAGAAAAATAATGGAAAAATACAAGTGAGTTCAGCAGAATCACAGGTCAGAAAGAACCAAGTCTGCAATTTTCCGGTCCCCCTTGCCCCTGCTGAGGACATATGTGGCGGTGATGGCAACCGGAGATGGTCGCCACCGAATTCGATTTGGAATGTCATTTTTGCATGTGTAAAAATACTAGTGTGTCGTGCGGTGACACACTTGTGTTTCCAATCGCGTATTTACCTTGTCCTGCGAAGGTGTGTAACTTACTGAAGTCGCTGCTCGAGCATCCGATCTAGTTGAGCCAAGATTCCTCGTTGTTTACATACTAAGACTAGTCTACAAAGTACTCGACTGGCGTGGATCTTCGCTTTGATTTGAAAAGCTGGTGAAGATCTTGTTTTCAACCATAATTCATCCATTTCAGCATTCCACAATATTGATGAACTCTCTTCCCCGGAAATTCAATTAAAGGATACGTGCGAAGCGGGGTGTTGATGATCTATTTCGATTCTGATCCGATTTTTTTTCCTTTTTTATGAAAAAGCGCCAACTTTTGGTTGGTATTCAAATTTGCCGCACTTTTGACAGCATCCCTCGGAAGGAAACTCGATAAAGACTAGATTTGATGGGTTTTCTTAAACGAGACAAAATAGTTGAGGCAAGAATTGTAACCATACCCAAAATTGGTGTTTTATTATGAGACAAAAAAATCCTTCGATCTCAAATTGAGACCTTATCTAAAATTGGTGTTGTTTTAAGAGTGTTATGCCAATAAAGTTCTAATGGTTGGTATTCAAATCTGGCCCCCTTTTAACGGCATCACCGGACGGAAACTCGACACCGTCCGGATTTGGATACCGATCGAAAGGGAGTATTTTCTTATGAAACAAAAGAGATAGGACTAGATGCCCAGAATTGTGACCTGACCAAAAATGAGCGGACTCTGATTGACACCTAACCTAAAATTGGTGTTCTTTTTATGAGAATTATGCCAACAAAGTTTTAAATTTTATTAAGTGTTTGGGATGAATTACTAGGCTACATAAGTGAAAGTGGACCTTAATATAATTATGTTATCAAAGTAAAATTGTTCTTTTTCTTTTTATTTTGCCATATCGAAATATAAAAAAGCAAATTTTCTGCGGGAAAAGACTGGGAGAAACGAAAGGCTAAGCACGAACGCGAACAGTCAAAGAGGTGGAGCGAGCGAGCTGATCAGGAATGGCGTCGGCCTCTCCTTCTCTCTTGCCCTGCCACCGTCACTGCCGTGGACGCCCCTCCCTCTCCTCCTCCTCCTCCTCCTCCTCCTCCTCGCGGCGCTTCCCTCCTTGCTTCGTCACCCGTCTCAGGTAACTCTCTCTCTCTCTCTCTGTCTTACTCTCTCTGTGTCTTCGTGAGTAGGAGCTGAGAACTGGAGCCTCTTGCGGTTCTTTCCATGTGGGTCGTCGCTTGCTTATTCACCATGAAGTGTTGTTGTTCGGGAGCCAACCCAAATGCTCGTTTCTGACGGGAACCCATAATTTGTTCGAGCTTCGGTGGTGATTTCAGCTGCGTGGCTGCTGTCTCTGTTTCGTACATGATCGAAAATGGAGCTGAAGTGAATTTTGATGAAACAGATTGCTTCCTCGTTTTGGTTTCTAGTTCCCTTTTTAAGGTGTAGGGGATAGATGTTCCGGTGGTCTGTTCATGGTGGTTGTGCTCGTCCACTTTTCTGGAAAATCTTGATTTTGTCGCGGTGTGGGTGTAAATGCATTGGCGCTTTGGTCTTGCTCCATCGAATTATAGTGTGTATATTTACCGTTAGAAGTAAGATCTGATTGTAATGACTTTTTACCATTTAGGTCTCCAGAAAAAGGCTTTCTTTTTAACTTCCTGTCCATGAATAATAGATGCAGCAGATGCAGATGAGCTTTTCCTTTTTTTCTTTTCCTGCCATCTTGTTGTGTTATCTGGCGTAATGGTTTAAAGATGTTCTGGGGGACTATAGTGAAACCATGATAAGGTGCTTGATGTTGCAACCGGACTTTGTGATATGAATAGGTTATTTGTCAGAGAGGGTTTTACAACACAATCCAGTTCAGTACCATCTGCCGACAAAACCAGGGGTCAGGCTTTCCGGGTATTGGCAAGTCCTAATGTAAGCATCAAGCAATTCTATATCTATGATGAGAGTGCATTTCTGTTGGTATTATGGACGAGGCCTATGAGTTGGCATCCCTTATTTTGGTGTTTTGTGGTGTGGCTGGTTATACATTTTAGCTTCTTGTTACATGGCATGTGAAAAGTAAAGTTGGTGGAGCTTGAATCACTGATATATGGATATTCTTCATACTATAATCATGGTAAACTGCAGGAGAACTTGTAAAAGATCATGAGAAGCTGTAATTTGCATGGTAGTCCACTTTGAAGAAAAGTTAGATCAAATATAGGTTGCACGGTTTCTTTTGGATCCAAGATGAATGTCACATGAGTTATGATACATGTATTCTGTTTGCATAGGCGATGTCAGATTATCTGTGTAAGAAGTCCAGTGTGTCTTATAGGGGTGGCAAATGGGTAATTTTGGTGGGTAGGGGATGATGGGTTGGTGGATTAATCACTTGATGAGGTGGGTATGTCTCAATTTTGCGTAGTTAAGAAGTTGGACACATGTTACTCCACTTCGATTTATGTGGAAGCATCATTCTTCCACAAGTTCTCCGTCGAAGCTTTCAAACACAGCAACCTTGACACTGTTGAGAGAGACACTCATATATTTACTATTACATCTGATTTAGGGTCCATCAAATGACTATTTAAGGACCCAGGTTCATGCTATCACAAACAAATTACAGTAACCTTGATTGACACGAAAAACATGTTGTCATAGGGGTCCTTTTGTGTAGCCCTCATTACTTGTTTGGCAGCTCAAGATGTACTTTAGTAGATATAGGACAAATTCAACGTCTCCTTTGAGGCTTGGACACTGCTTCCCATTTTTATCCTTAGTTATTCATCACAAATTAAAACAATTATCAGATAGAGTAAACTGTACAGCTGTGCGCCCATCTAAACATACTATGATGTAATCGATTTGCCAAGTGTCTTCAGCATAGAGTTAGTCCAGAGGTTTAGCCAGAAATGGCATTCATATGGATCAGCTCTGGATGATATAGCTTAAGCAAAATGAATATAGAGTACCTTAAGCTTGAGACAGCTTATTTGCTGAGGAATTATTCAGATGCTAACTAATGCCTTGATGACATATGGGGTTTTATTTCCATTAAAGATGGTATAACAATTTAAGAAGAGTGACATATGTTTGCTGTATCCAGTCCCTGGAGTCTTTACCAAGTTACAAGTATCTGTGAAATTGTGTGAGGTCATTGAGCTTGAAGTAATTGCTTCATGCAAAATGAATTAACATGGTTTCTAGATTAAGTAGATACTCGTATGTGCTGACCTGACTTTTCATAAATTCCAATTCAAATACCACTTGAAGTGTCCAGGCAGATACTTATCTGTACCAAATGCTTGATCTTTCACTTGTACATCTGACAATATTAAAGAGATCTCAGAAAATATAGTTTTTAACATCAAGATGTTTAGAAATGCAAAGATTAATCTTTCTTTTTTCATGCCTCCTAATATGAAATTTGGTCTCTATTTATCCAGAAAAAAAGTTAAATAAAGGGTTAAGTACAGTTTTAGTCCTAAATTTTCAGTGTGTGTGCAATTTGGTTCTCTAACTTTTGTGTTATGCAATCAAATCCTGCATAGTTCTCAATTTGTGCAATTTGGTCGTGCAAGTTTTAGTTTGTTCATCTAAGTCCTCCTATGTTCTAGATTTGTGCAATCAAGTGTTTCATTTACCCGTTGTACCTTATCAAATTAGGGTTTTTTTTTTCCTTAGTTTGTTTATCGCTAATTGCGTGTTATCCTAGCATTGTATGACATTTTTGCCGCAATGACAATGCCACGTCATTAATTAATCTGACAGTTAAATGAGAGCAATTGATTTGAGAAAATTAGAGACTTGATTGTACAAGATAAAACTTAGAGGACCGTTTGTACAAATCAAGAAAGTTAGAGGACTTGATTGAACACAATAAAAGTTAGAGGACAATTTGCACAATTACTGAAACTAAGAGAATTAAAATTGTACTCAACCCTAAAATAAAAGTAAGAGTAGATATTCAATCTTCAGGATAGTATCATTGTAATTTGACCATTCTCTATTGAAGTAACGGAACAACTACAGCAATAACAGCATTGGACAGCAGGTGGATGAATTTGCTGTATTGATCTTATCTTTTCCTCAGTTTGCCCTGTGATGAGATCTTCAACTCATATGTCTCATCCCTTTTTTGCATAATGAGATTAATGCATGGAATAAAAAAATTCATCTTAACTTAATTCTGAATGTTTGTGCCATTATCTTGAGTTCCGTCATTTACCATGTTTTCCTGTTGTTTTTAAGCAATGGAATTAAGGAAGAGAATATATCATTGTGATGAATATCTCTGTTCCTCCTATAAACCGAGCAGATGTCTTCAGGAAGAGAAAATTCCATAAATGATGTGATCATGGTAGATCCTTTGGAAGCCAAGCGTTTAGCTGCTCTGCAAATGCAACGACTTAAAGCAAAAGAGAAATTTCAGGTAAGTAAATGTGCATCAAGAGATATACAGACATCTATCGGCGACCCACTTACTGGGGTGTTGCTTGCATTATATTATTGTGCCCAGTGTAGTCTAGATTCCCATCCTTTATGTGAAAACATAGGGTGGAAACATTTTGGTCTTGATTAGTGAGTCTTGTGACTAGCTTATGGCTGATATATGCCCATTAGGGAAGAAAGTGGTGAATTCCACAGAGAAGCTTTACACATAGGGTCCAGAATTTTCTTTTTCTTGTGTTCATCCATATGTTATTAGTACTTTTCTGTTGATATCTTTAGATTCAAATTATTTGTGTTTGTTTCCGCTTAACATCTTGATCCAGTTGGTTACTCATGGATAAATCAATATGAACTTTGAAATTGGATAAGAGGTAGAATGGTTCAGATGGTTGAATGACTCAACCCTGTATGCACTTTTGCTGTGCAAGTTATGCATGAGCCAACATTATTTTGTCTTCCCAAAATCGTGGAATTCTCTATATTCTCTTTGCTATAGATAGAGTTTTCTTTTGCTGGAATTGAGAAATTCTGTGGATACAGAGAAGACGTCAAATTGAAGCAATAAATGGAGCATGGGCAATGATTGGTCTCACGGCAGGCTTGGTAGTTGAAGGTCAAACTGGAAAGGGTATCTTGAGCCAGGTAACCGTATAATGCTGGACAATGCACAAATTTGCATATTGCACGTCTTTACAATGTACTGATTGATTCTTTCTCTCAGTTGGCTGGATACTGGGATGCTATCGTTCGGTTTTTTGTGCAGTAGGCATCTCCCTTGTGGAGCTAGGTGTACATGAGAAGCTACAGATTCATTGTTATTCTTTGAAATTAAACTTCTTGTATGTTCCATTTTTTTCCCATTTTGTCCTTTTTTGTCGTTCAGATTACTTAAAATCTTACTGTTCATCTATAACGCTAATGACATTTTTCACTTCACTAGTGGGTTGCTTTCCCGGGACGTGGCAATGACATCTTCGCGAATACAGTAATGCAAATGCAACAAGCTAATATGACTTGACCAGCTTAGTTATTTCTCATTCATTCTACTGTTATTAGATGCACTCAACTCAATTTATTATCATGAATACTCATCACATGTTAACACAGAATATGGCTACATTTGGTATTGATAACAAGGATGTCATGTTGTTAATTTTCATCCCAGGTGTTACTTCTCTGAAAACTGTAAGACAAAATGAATGTATATTAAGGAAAAATAAAGCAATTTCGGTAAATTTTGTAAGGCGATCAAAGCAATACCGATCAACATTCTATTATAGTTCCTCAGTACACTAAAATAATTCTAATACTCTATTTATGTTCTGGTGATTTTTTAATATTTTTTCAATTTATTTGACTAAATTTCTATGCATATTTTCACGATAAAGTACAACATCACACTTTAAGATATATCTTATTGGAACCTTATTGTAATTTATACAACATCCCATGCTCCTTTTAACTTAAAATCATTTTTTGTAAGTGTTGGTCGCCAATATATAACTGTAATGAGATGAATGTCTATATAATGTGATGAATATAGTAATTTAAGTAAAAATACATTAACAAAATATTGGGAAAATAATTATCTTGAAGCATCAATTAATGTAAACTCCTTTTATTTTGCTTTTCGGGTGCTCTCAACCTGCATTTCTCAGCACTTTACTTCTATTATATTAACAACTAATTGTTGTCAACGATAAGGAATATGTTAGCTGTTTTTGTTTGAAAATAAATTGCATAAAAACACTAAAAGTGCCAAAAAAATTTATACTACACTCGCTTTAGTGTCAACAATTTTTGTTAGCTCATATAAGTATCAAATCGGATAAAGAATGGTCACTTAAGTGCTTCTGGCGATAAATTTTGGCCAAAAACATTATGTGGCATTTTTAATTATATGTTACTGTATGGTGGCTTTCTCATAAAATTAGAAAAAAAGGAAATTCTATGTGGACAATGAGGTGGTCTATAATCACAAAACGAGCACTAGAGAAATCTCTCTCGCTCTTCATCTTCGCCAAGCTAGGACAATTGTATCCATCCACAAAGGGAGGTTCGATTGCCATGAGGGCTTTGAATGAGAGAGAGAGAGAGATTGGGATTGACCCCAACAAGCTCGATGGGCTAGAGCTTCCGGTCACGGTCGAGGTCACAAAGGAGTGAATTGATTTTCTTCATAAATTGGGGCTCGCGATCGAGGACATCAATAACCATCCTTTGGTCCTAGGTTGAGCGTGAAGACGAGCACGATACCGATGCTCGATTTGCTTCTATGCCCTAGTTTAGCCCCGATTTGTCAATTTGGGGAGCTCAAGCCTATTCTCTCTATGATGACTCTTACCGCTCACTCATGCTCCCTCTCTGTCCCCTCGGCAATTTGCACTTTCTCTAACACGTTCTTCTTTCGGTTGAAGAAGATCGGTTTTGAGACTATTAATGCTGTTGTGCACGTTGGCAAGTCGCATGGGTCGGAAAAATTGATAAAAAGAAATCGACCCGAATTGGAGTTGGGACTTAAGCGATTATTATTATTTTAAAATGGCGCTCTAAGTGATCTGAAAAAAAAAATTTAACGTTAAAATGAACGTCGCATGAAACTTTTGGCACTTCTTGTGTCTTTATGTCGAAAATAAACCAATGGAATTCTAGATATTCATTTTAGAGGAAAGAAATATTATGAGTTTCTTTGAAAGTACATATTAAATGTTGCATATTTTCGCAATATATATAACAAATCTCTTTGTGATCCATTGTCATAGATAATGAAATAACCATCTAACTCTTGCGAGAAAGAAGATAAGCGTAGACATCAATAATTACCGAGACAGAGAAGAGAAAATTTCGATTAAAAAAGATGGAATTGGGAGATGATATTGAAGAAATTAGTTCAACTCTCTATAAATAGAGAGGAGCAAATGGAAAAGATAGAAGAAACGAGTTTACACTCAAGAAAGATTTTAAACGTTAGCTTGCTCGCCATTTCCACAAAGCAAAATTTACATGAAGCAATTCAAATTCATTCTAAACAATGCTCCCTATACATTTTAGCACGAATTTTTGATCGATATGAACTTTTGCATATCCTTTCTCTAGGATAATTTCACTCTGATGTCAATATTAAGAATAATACTAAGTATAGTTTTGAACCCGTGCAATGCAAGAACATCTTGATTTGCGTGCACAAATATATTCTTGATATTTCGAGTTAGAAAAGTCGCGGCTCGTGATCCAAAACGAAACAAAAAATCTATATCAATAGTAAATGTAAATAATGTCGGGACACAAAAATTTATGATATTAATATATACAGACAGAAGGAAACGTTTGCGAGTGAATGTACGTATCAAAATGTACACGTCGCAAACCTTTTGAGTATTTCAAATAAAAAAAAAATTTCAAACCACGAGATGCGCATCCCGAAGACTTGGCAGACAAGTCAATCCAGACAAACCGCCATTAAATTTTGCCGGGTCGATGGATGGGACGATGGCGATGTCACGTGGAAGCTGAAATTTTCCACGTCCCACCCCACACCCACTCATGGACCCGAACATCAGAACCAGGAAACTCACAGACATGGCCCAAGCTCAGGAAGGAGACAAGAAGAGGCGTTGGGAGGTTGGGTGATCGGGCGATGATGGGTGACCGTGAAAATCATTCCCCATCATCACCACTGCCCACTGCCGTCAACTCCCGCTTTGACTCCCCCGGTCTGTCTTCCACCGTGTCGCTGTCTGTCTCACGCGCCCACGTTACCAAGTTTACCCAGTCAAACCAAAGTTGAGTTTAAAGAAATGCCCCAGGAATTGGTATGTACTGGGAAGCCCGGTATGACCCTTGTCCGGATCAGCTCGCGACTCCTGCTCTTCTGGGTGTGTTCTGTTTGAGCTGGGGGAGGAGGGTGCAGATTCGGGTTCCAGCAGGGTCGGTAGGGGGGGAGGCGTCGGCGTTCGATCTCGTTTCTTGGGGATGGAGCTGAAGAGGGAGAAGCTTGTGAGGTAAGCCGCTGACGCGTTCCGGGGTGTTTTGTCCTTTACCCGGAGAGAATTTTCCTGGAAAGTTCGCTTTTTTAAGGCCCGGCGGATGCTTGGTTGTTTCGCTTTATGAGTCTTGGTCGGGGTTGTGATATTTTGGCAGCAGTTGCGGTTAGTTTCTCTGAATTGTATGAGCTTTAGTAATTTTACTTCTTATGAAGTTGGAACGGACGAAGTGGTTAAATTCTTGGGGGGGAAATACTAGATCGCTCCATTTTCTGGAACGTGTAATGCTGGATTGAAACTCTGCTGAACAGAGCTTCTTCTTTATCTTTTCCACAGATTTTGGGCTCTCTTCATAACTAATTACTATGTGGCTTTGCCGAAAACTTAAATTGGTTGAAATTTAGTTTTGCGAATGATTTTCATGGGAAATGGCGAAGACAGCTGCTTTACTTAGAGCAATATAAATTATAGAGCCCGACCCGGTTAAATGCAAGTAATGCCTAGTCAGCTTGGCCTTTGATACCTTTTGAAGTCTCTGTTACCTGCACACTCGTGTATTCGGTGCTGAGTTTTGCTACAAATTTTGCAGGTTTTATTCCGATGGAAAACAGAGGAAAGAATCGAGAAGGGGAAGTGACGACCCTTCGAACTTGAATATGTCGTCTTCCAATTACATGGTTTCCTCGTCGTCTTTGCTGAAATCAGAGAATGGGTTTGTGGGAGGTAAATGTAAACTACCTGAAGCTATTTCAAGTGGGAGGAGTAAGGTGTTTCCGGAAGACCTTGCGCCTGGGCGGAGTAAAATGCTTGATCCGGGGGGTGAAATTGTGTTGAGGTGGAACCGGATTTTCATTTTCTCATGCTTAGTGGCACTCTTTGTCGACCCATTATATTTTTACTTGCCAACATTGGGAGGGACTCTGGACAACTCTTGCGTGCGGACAGACTTGCATCTACGAATCATAGTAACCTGCTTTCGAACATTGGCAGATCTCTTTTATTTGCTGCACATGGTTATAAAGTTCAGAACAGCTTATGTTGCGCCGAGCTCTCGAGTGTTTGGTAGGGGTGAGCTTGTAATGGATCCTAAGAAGATTGCACGACGGTATCTTAGATCTGATTTCTTCATTGATCTCATTGCAGCATTGCCTCTTCCTCAGGTACTTTGCTCAGAGAATTTGCTGGTGATATTAATACTGAACCATCGTCTGTTCAGTGAGATTGTTTACTGCTTGCTCACCAGCATTCTCCGGTTATCTGCATATGAATTTTTTCCTTGAAAAATTTCTGTTTGAAGGTGTTAAAAGATAAGCCTTACAGAAACTTAGTTTAGCATGCAGAGGTCATGAGAGGTACGATGAAATGAATTACCTTCTTGGAAAGTAAAACTGGCAAGTTCATTAAAACGAAATTTAAGTGAAAGAAGTTCTCCTTATATATCATTCAACTTGTTATAGCATTGTCAGGTTTCTCACTCTTGTGCTATATATATATATAATGCACGAATTCAGTTGTGATATATGAGTGATTGACTTCACTAACTAATTGCTATTGGTACTCTTTCTCACTCCTGCTTTTGCTAATGAGGCTTTTCTAGAGATTGATTTTTCATTTTCTTCTTTCCTTGTGGGGTGGGGGTTGAAAAGAGTGCACCAATTGTTATTAGAGGCTTGTATAACTAATGTTGACAGGATATGGCTATCTTAGTAATTGTATCCAACTTTTTGAGTGATATGTGAAACCATATGTCTTTGTTTTCAACATGTCTAGATTAAGGGCAAGAATATTAAAGTATCAAAGATCACGTTGCTTGGATTCAATTAGGTCTTGGGTTTGCGTTCTATCGGATCCAGGCTGTTCTGTTTTGTCATGGGCTCGCTTCAAATTTGAAACAAGTTTTACTAGCCGTGCAGTTTTCACTGGTTGGAGTTTCGAGAAGTTGACTTTTTGGGTAAAGTAAGTGTCCAATCTAGTGAATTCTTGAGTGGCTCAAACATATTTGTTTTGTCGGGTACACCTTTAAACATCTACTTATGCGATGACATTGCAAATACTGCATGGATTTCGAGCACATTCTCCATGTGGATCAAGAGATTCCAACCACAA
Source organism: Syzygium jambos (assembly GCA_031216235.1). NCBI lineage: Eukaryota > Viridiplantae > Streptophyta > Magnoliopsida > Myrtales > Myrtaceae > Syzygium > Syzygium jambos. The sequence continues at coordinate 25,225,377 of CM062222.1, forward strand.
ATGGTCTGCTATGCGGTTGTTGATTTTGAAAGGTTGATTTTAAAGAACTTGAATGGATGTCTAGAAAGTGTCCTTGTTGGTCTATTTTTTAAGAAGGACCTTGAAGCCATTATGGTTAGATAATTGTGGATGATTTCTAGAAAGCGGGCAGACACAAGCCTCTTCTTGCATGACTACTAGAGATATACGTGCGTGGCATGTGATGGATATCTTCTAGGTCTTTTAAGATACAAGTATTAGAAACACCATGTTTCTACATGTGAGTTTTGTTGTGCATGTACTGCCATTTCACGCCCAAAATGTACATAGACTGCTGCTACATGACAATTTTTCTCTTTAGAACCCAATACTTTTGAGCCCAACCTCTGTTATAAAGTCAAACAGTGCAAATTGTGGTTGTTCTCTTGAACTGTAGAGGATCATAGAATTGTACGATTCATTAGTGCGAGACGAATCATTCGAAGGTTGAATCAAACCAAATTGTGCGATTCAAATTGTGAGTCGCATGATTTTAACAACACTGGCATGGCTTTCAAAGAGTTATTGACTTTATTGGCTACCATTGACTGTACAAAATGATTGAGTCCTTAATTCTGAGGGAATAGCAATAAGAACTAGGTAATTGCACTATTTCAAGTTTATAAAGAGGGACTTTCTAATTCCAACATCCATTACCAAAAGGTTAGCTGATTCTTCTTTTGAAAGGGAAATTCCATTGATCTCTGCAGTGGTTTTACTGTTGTTCTCAAGCAAGGAGAATTATATATAGATACATATGTTTATAAATGTACCGGATAATTATCAAGTCACATCTAAAAGGAAACTTTAAGCCATGGAGCCATAGATTAAGCCAAAATTAGTGATATTCTCATACTCATACTCATTGACAAGTAGATCTTCTGATCTTTTACCTAGTAAGCCACTTAACCCACATAACATGCATTCAGTTTTATCCTATGAAATGATCATCAGCATTTAAGCTGAAAAGAATTATCTCATCTTCTCAGTGAATACTGGTTACCAAAGTATCGCATCAAGTCATAAGCTGGACAAACGAAGAAGTAATTATCACGGTAGCTCTCTATGGAGGAAGACAACCTATATGAGAATCAGAGATATCATTACCGAAGTACTTGCACAATCAAGTAAAAAGCACCTAAAAGTAGTGGAGAACTTGCACATGACCTCTCTTGATGAAGGTCTCTATTACAGTTTGTGGATACAGAACCTCTAGTAGCATTGAAGATGCAAAACTGCTCATTTGACTAAAAATGATGTCTATGACTCAAAAAAAAAGTAATCATATTAAGATGAGGTCATGTTTTGTACAACAGTGTAGAGTTTTCCTGAAAGCATTGATAACCTGAAATTCACCAAGACTGTATCATGCACACCTAATAATAAAGCAACAAAAATAGGAGTAGAAAACTAAAGATCGGTGAGGATGCCTTAAATGGATTACAGCTACTTGTTGTAGGTGCATGTCTAAACGTCAGGATTGATATTCTGACATGCTTTAGTTGGCTTTAATGCTGTGACCACGAGATTTAAGTGCATTGTAATTGGAAGAGATGGAATAGATCGGTTGGTAGATTTATTGGAGAGTTGAATTTGTGAGAAGAGTGAGTCAGGCCTGTTGAGTGAAAATGATATGAGCATTTGTGTGGGCTGGCTTAACTGCATTTTCTTTTGGCCAGTAGTTACGATTGGCTTTAGGGGACTTAACAGAGAGATATTAGTTTGTTGTCATAATGTCTCAATGGATGTACAGTTGGGTGAGAGGAGTAGTAAGGGTCTTTCACGAAATCAAGAAGGTCTCAACGCAGTGACCGACACATTGAAGGCCCTAGTGCTTTTACCAGTGGTCTGCACACGCGCGTATATGTGTACTTACACATACGTCCATAATAGGGTGAATCTTTCAGTCTTTTGTAGCATTGCTTTGCCAGGTTTTGATATAGGAGGGATTTAAAGGTTGTAACTCTCATTTCTGATCTTTGAATTCTGTGCCATTATTTTGGGTCTATTGAGGATTTCAATTATGAATTTTTACCTTTTTTTTGGTCTCAAAGATGTTCCACAATAATTCTGCAGATAGTGATCTGGTTCATTATACCAGCCGTTGGAAGTTCTCGGACCAATCATGACAACAACGCCCTTGCGTTGATTGTTTTGCTGCAGTATATTCCAAGGTTGTATCTTATTTACCCGTTAAGTTCTCAAATAATCAAAGCAACTGGAGTGGTTACAAAAACAGCTTGGGCTGGGGCTGCATACAATCTTCTGTTATACATGTTGGCAAGCCACGTATGTATTATGACTGCTTTTGAATTGATACCATTTGCAGTATGAGCGTATGAGTGGAGCCACTTAGCAGATATTTTTCACTTATTTTCTGCTCAGGTTCTAGGAGCAGCATGGTACCTTTTGTCAGTTGATAGGTACACATCATGCTGGAAATCAATTTGCCGAAACGAAAAAAGCCCTATCAAGTGTGTTCCTGAATATTTGAGTTGTGATGATTTTGATCTTGATCGCCAAAGATGGGCCAGCAGTACAAATGTTTTCCAGAGTTGTAATCCCAATGACAATACTTCCACATTCAACTATGGGATATTTGAAAATGCAATGACCAAAAATGTTGTTTCTTCTAATTTTGTGGAAAGGTACTGCTATTGTTTATGGTGGGGTCTGCAGCAATTAAGGTAACATTTCCATTCCGGTCATCTATTACAACAGAAGTATTGTTGGAGTTCCTAATGATTTGAAATGTGTCCTTATGCTATGAACATCATGCAGAGAACTACCAAACAATCGGACTTTTTGACAGCCTTACTGAATATGTTGCTTTGCTCTGTTTTATATATCTTGCTAGTCTACACTATGTAAGTTCTGAGTATCGCTGTAAAAGTCATTGGCTTGAGCCTGCTATGGCGCTTTAGTGAGAAGATCTGAAGTGCCGTTCTGTAGAGATGCTTTAGGATATTCAGAATTGAATCTTTTCAATAATTTGATACCTGGAGATGTGATACTGCCAATCTTTAAATGTGAAAATCTGGCTAGATTACTATTTTAGTTGATGAATCTAGCAATATATCTGATGAGTGGCTTGGTGTGCACTTGACCATATCAAGTCATTAACAACCAAAAGACTTTAACTTTAGCCTCAAGGCAGATGAAGAGACTGAGAGTCATGTTTAAAGAGTTGTTTCTGATTTGTAGATTATGAGTTGAATTCTATTTCGTTTCCTCTATTTGGCAAGAGAGGCTAATACACATCTTTACCCTCCAATTTTTCAGTTCTTATGGTCAAAATTTGTCAACAAGCATGTTTATTGGGGAGACATCGTTCGCCATACTTATTGCCATCTTGGGTCTGGTTTTATTTGCCCATCTGATTGGCAACATGCAGGTAATTTATTGTTGGCTCTATTCTCAACTCAGCCAAGCTGTAGATATGTTGTAAAACCTTGATTGTTTTACTATAGATACTAACAGTGGTAGTTAGAAGATGCTGTCTAGTAAGGATGAGCTAATGTAATAAAGTAATAATTTCCTAAAAATTAACTTGACAAAATGATGGGACTGGCTGGTTTGACATTCCATAGATCTGTTGCTAAAACCTACGAGCTAAGCATGAATTTTGGGAAGAATAACTCGGAGATATGATGCCGCTGGCTAGTTTGACATTCCAATATGAGGTAGATGGGATTTTTCACAGCTTCATGAGCTTTGCCTCTTAATTATGCTGCAAAATCACTGGAGGACATTTTAATGCCCATGCCCATGCTCATACATATGCTTATAATCATTCCCTGATTTTTAGTTATATATAAGACTAAATCTACCTATCTTGAGAGGGAGGTTGATGACATAATATGCCTTACTCCCTTTTTGCCCTTTCCATGTTTAGACTGAATAGCCAAGTCTCTGCACCTCCAAATCTGAAGCCATGGTTCAGCTTAATTCATGATGGAGATGAGAGAAAGCTGAAAGATTTGTTGTAGGCTTCTCATACTGTTTTTGTGATTGTTTCCCCCTGCTAATAGGAAACCGAGTCTTATATGAAGTTAGAAAAACTGAAATCAAAAAAAGGCTCTCTGGGGGATTTACTTGGCATAGAAAAAATGGCATAGTTATATGTACAATAATTGTCAGTGTTGTGGTGGTGTTACTTGGCATAGGATGAACCTATTTAATCAATTTACAATGAGATAAAAGAAACTTATCGTGTCTGAGGAAGTAGATATATTGTCAGTCGAACTTCTGGTCGCATTGTATAACCATTCATTCTAGTAAAAGGATTAGAACAATTCATGGATGCCTCACATGTATAAATACCTCTGATACGTTAGTTTTTCAGTGGCACTTTGCTTTCAAGGTAAATATGACAAGTACGTACCCAAATATTTTGTTAGACTGTCATGTGTCACTAAATAGTTTTCTGAACTGTTCTTTGAGGTGCTTCAGTTTGTTACTTCATGTCTGAGGTTGTCTGTGTATGCAACCCATGATTCCCTTAGGAATGCCAAGGTGAGTCTTTATGAGGATACATGAAGTTGTGATATCTGTGGGATTGACATTATTACACGGAAAGGTGATACAGTCAGGTTGTCCCAAGTTTTCATGTAGCAAACGTGCATCCAACTCTTCTTCCTTATATTGGTCTTTTGCCCTATAGAGATACTGGCATCTCTGTGCTACCAAGTTTTGAGGATCTAGAGTCCATTGTTTCCGGGATTTGTGATCCAAGCAGACATTTATGGTCCTTAAATGAACACTTAAAGTGCTAAATTCTTGTCTGACAATGGTTTAAGATAACCAATATCATTGTTCAAATGTGTGATTGCTGCTCCCACCTGACTCAAAGACACATCACAGTACTTTCATCATAGATCTAGTCTGTCTTGTAACAAAAAGAAATTAAAAAGATCTAGTCTCTAATTCCATTTCTGTTTCATATACTTATTGATTTTCTTTGGGTGCAGACCTACCTGCAGTCTCTTACTGTTAGGCTTGAGGAATGGAGACTTAAACGAAGAGACACAGAGGAATGGATGAGGCATCGCCAGCTTCCCGAAGATTTAAAACAACGTGTACGTCGTTTTGGCCAATACAAGTGGCTTGCTACTAAAGGAGTTGATGAAGAATCCATCCTCCGTGGCCTACCAGCTGACCTCCGTCGTGATATTCAGCGCCACTTGTGCTTAGACCTTGTTCGACGTGTATGGTCTTTTTACATCAGATCCTATCTTCAAGCAATTGTTCAATTTAATTGCTTCCGGTTTAGTGTTTTAATGTGTATACATTGCATTCTACACTTAATACTGTAAAATGGAGCCGAGCACATCAGCCAACGCTTTCATGCACTTGCACAATGGTAAAGAATGTTCTCGCTCATTGCTACCAAGGACGGGCTTCCTGAAACTTTACCCTACTTTTATGCAATCCATGTTTTCTGGTATTCTTTTCAGCATCCTTATAAATTTCATGTATTTGGTTGACATTTGGCTTATGTTCACAAAGTGGTCATTAGCTAGAGACTCCACTCCATATGGAGTAGGACATTGGAATGCACATTTGTTTGGCTTGTTGTATTCTAAGATCCTAATTTGACATTTTCATCTTTTGTGATCTGCATGTCATGCACGTATGAAGAAATGGAAAAATTTAAGGCTGTGTTAAGTTGGTCATCTAAGAGGCAAGTACTGGCTCAGTGGTATGGCCTCTCAGTTCCCCAAGCTTTTTGCTGGCTTTGAGTCCCATGTTGTCCTGTCCCCAATCCATTTCTTTGTTTACCTAGCAAAAGTGGTGAAAACCAAAATGCCAGTACTTTGGCCTCTCAGATGTAGTGTCGTCGTTAGTTGAGCTAGCGCATAGTAATATTGGTTTTCTTTGTGGGTCATTGGAAATTGCTATCAACCTTTCTTTATCTGTCGAGTGAACTAGGTGATGGTTTTCAATACTAAATGGTTTTTTGGAGACTATTCAAATGTTAAAAATGTAACGCCAACAACCATTCTGTTTAAGAAGGCAAAGAGTGGCATTATGTATGCTGTTTTTTCCTGCATTTATCAGTAAATTATCACACTGACCTGCTTTCGCATGATTTTCAGGTACCCTTCTTCTCCCAAATGGATGATCAGCTTCTCGATGCAATATGTGAGCGTTTAGTATCCTCGCTAAGCACTGAAGGTACCTATATTGTTCGTGAGGGTGATCCCGTGACGCAGATGCTTTTTATCATCAGAGGTCGGTTGGAGAGTTCGACTACTAATGGGGGTAGGACTGGTTTTTTCGATTCAATTAGATTGAGACCTGGAGATTTCTGCGGCGAGGAGCTACTTACTTGGGCATTGCTCCCGAAATCCAGTGTCAATTTGCCTTGCTCAACCAGAACAGTTAGAACGCTTGTAGAAGTGGATGCTTTTGCTCTGAGAGCGGAAGATCTCAAGTTTGTGGCCAACCAATTTAGACGCCTCCACAGCAAAAAGTTGCAACATACCTTCAGGTTTTATTCCCACCACTGGAGGACATGGGCTGCCTGCTTCATCCAAGCAGCTTGGCGCCGACATAAGAGGAGGTCTATCGAAAACAGTCTTTCCATGAAAGAGTATGAGCATGTGGTTGATGAGTCAGGTCAAGAGACAGAGGATTCTTTTGTCTCCAGAAATCCTTCTCAGACAAAACTAAATCTGGGAGCGACAATACTGGCTTCCAGATTTGCTGCAAACACTAGGAGAGGAGCTCAAAAGATCAAAGACGTGGAGATGCCAAAGTTACAAAAACCTGAGGAACCTGACTTTTCCTCCCAACCTTATGATGAATAGCTGGTCTGGTTGGGTCAGGTTTCATTCCTTCAGCTTTTGCGTGCCATCAAGAAAATTTGCTTTTGAAATGGAATCTACAGTGGTGCGGTCTTGAGCTGCATATATTGACGTTAGGCTGAGATGAGACATATAAGGGTTTTACAACAAAGAGACTCCTCTCTGAAGGAATGGTATGACTTAAAAAGACAAGTGACAGTCAGAGACTTAGAGTGCCAAGTGAGGAGAAGTTGTCATTAAAGGCATTTAGCAATGTATCTAATTTAGCAGCGCAAATGCTTGCTCTTCTAATTTATTGTATTCGGCCGAGCATTCGTGAGCGAAGTTCTGTTACCTTGCCGGTGAAAATATATCGATTAGTGTTACTGCCATATATATTGTATTGTCCATGACTAGACAGTGTACAAGAATTGCTTAGTTGAGGATGCATTGTTAGTAGATGGACCAGACCCATTTAGTAACTATTAGTGAAAAATATGCAGCATATCAGGATTGTGGAGGACTACGACATTTCGATCTTCTGACTGCACTGTTTGAAAGTGTATGGGACAGAAAACTGAGTTCTAGAAGCAGAAGCAAAAGTTCTCTCGCCACCTTCGTCGGATTGTCATTTCTGGTAAATGTCATCTTTTATGTATGAAATGTGATTTCAGTGTTCGATATAACCTCTCTGTAAGGAATGTAAAAATCTGACAAATCAGGGGCATGGTGCGTAAGCGCACCCAGTCAGGTATCTGATGGTTTCGGTCCTTCATTTGAGTTTTGCACGGAAAACTTGTCATACTAGTGCAACTTCTGGGATTGCAGATCCTTTGTCTAACTGTTGTGGCAAAAGCTTGTATTTTTTCTGATTCTCAACATGTGAACTCTTCAAATGCATTAAGAGGGCAATGTGCTTTGTAATTTGCATGGGTGAAACTCTCTCATACTTATGCCCAACTCAGCAGAAAGAATAGGATCGATTTGTTATCTCTCATTCTTGCATTTCCTTCGAGTGACAAATTTCTCCAATTAGACCTTGTTCTTATAATGTTAGAAATGTAAATCGACTTTTCGCGTTGCGCTTCCAATGTACTCACCTTTAATTTGTTCGTTCAAAATAGTGATAAAATATAACTATCAAACTGAAGTTTCGTTGAAATATTTTGTAATTGTATTCTGGAGATTGAGCAAGCAGTAAACTGGGAAGTTCTAGCTAGAAGTACAGTTCTGATCTCCAACAAAACTGGCCAATTTTTACATACTGTTCGTTGATGGTGGTGGTCCATTGGCGGTGTGCCGGCGGCAATGCCAGATGGCTATTCGACGGTGGGCAGTGGTGGCAGGCTGGCAGCATCAGTTAGTCATTGTGGCCGACAAAAGAAATGGAAGTGCGTTTTCCAATAAGAATTTCATTCGATCAGTTTCCGAAATTCAAATTTTTGTCATCCAAAAACACATGCCGTGTCTCTTCCTATTGCAATAAAAACAGAAAAAATGAGAACATTACAGTGTATAAATTCCGCAAAATGAGAACAATAATAGTAAATATTATATAGTTGACCAGGAAGACAAAATGGGTAGTTTTTCTTATTGTGGCAAAATGGAAAACAAGGTAAAGATTTTCCTATATTCAATTTCATTTTCTTCCCACCAGTTGGGCAATGTCTCTTTTGCACAGAGCTATTTATGTTTGTGAAAGAAATTGTCGAAAAACAGATACTTTAAGATGCATTTCTACCCAGAACACACTCACTTCCAATTACTACCTCACTAGAAGAGCAATTCAGAAGAAAAATCAGATTATTCAGAAAACATGTAATTGAGGTACATCTCTGAACCAGCAACTTAGGCGTCGCCATTCGCTGTTTGAGCCAAATTTACAAACAAAAGTTAGGCCAGAAAGGACAATCTATACATGTATATCCTGAAGCTGGGATTGTTCCTATTGGCCATACTTGTCGATGTCGTAGAACTCTATGTTCTTGTATTTTTGGGATATTATCTCTGCTTGGACTTTCCTTGCGGTATCAGTTGCACAACCGACCAGAATAAGAACCGACGTGCCAGCAAATCCACGGAAGGCTGTGAGATGCGAGACTTGTTCGATTACTGCAGGACCGGCAGCAAGGATGGCCAGAAATGCAGATCCTAGAACTGATATCCGGCTAAGGACCTACGACAAGAATAAATAAATTAAGAAAAGACAAAAAGAACAAATTGCAAGGTATTAAAACCCAATCCAGATAGAGGATATAGTATGGAGATACATGAAGGGATTTGCAGATTTCTTAACATGAAAATAATTGAACAGAGCAGGTGAAGACCAAAGAAGCTGGGAAATCTTGGGCTTAGTAGAGCGTAATAACTCGGAGAGAGAGACTAAGATCTGAAAGGAACAGGAGCCAAAATATCCATTAAAATGAGAGGCATTGGTTTGCTAACAAAATGGTTAAAAAAGGGGTTTAAGTTTTTAAAAGATTATTTCTCGAGATATATACAGGTAATTATGCTTAACCTAAGAAAAAAGGTACAGCATTGACAAATGCCAGGCAATAAAACCACCATGCCCTTGTCCCACTAGCCAGGATATGTCCGAGGAAACACCAAAGATGCCTATCTCCTTAAATATGAAATAGATGGCATACAAGCAAGCAGAATTCCTACCAAAACACCTGAATAAAAACATGTTGCAAAATGTTTAATCACGAGAAAATTACCGTCTTGATGAATGCAGCTGTAGTTTTACCCGGTCGAACAAGGGGAATTGATGCTCCTTGGCGTTTCAGCTGTTCACTCACATCATCAGGGTCCAACTGTAGGAAAGTGTAGTAATAGTTGAAGAAGGCTATTAATAGTATGTTGGTTGGCAGGTATAGAGAACCTACGATAGTAATTTATCACCATTAGACCACATCACATGTCCAAAATGAGAAAAAACGGAACAGTCCACCAACATTCCACTTTCCTACAGTAAGAGCAGAATCAAGCATGATTAAAACGTATCGCACAATGAATAGATGTTTCAACATATATTACTGGGAACTGGTAGCAGAGAAAGATTTTCTTGAGGTGAAATAAATAGGATATACAAACATCAATTTGCTAATACGATGGGTACTCAGATAGTAAAAGCAGAAAATGCTACAAAAAGATGATTGCCGAGCTCTCACATATGAAATGAAAAACACAAGCATTTAATCTGCAGGAAAAGTTGCATTAAGTAGACCCCAAGCACAAAAATTGATCAAGCAATGCATCTACAGCACAGGGAGTTGGCACTGATCTCACTAACACATTGCCATGTGCAAAGCTTGACTTTAATGCATTTGTGAAGAATGACAGTTCACTGCAACTGCGAGGGGGTTTACATGTGGTTTTTAATTCAATTGCCGGTTAACCATGCAAAATTAATGTGGATGACTGAGGACAATAAACATTAGATGGTACAAACGAGATGATACTAATAAGAGTTCACTCTCAAAGCATACCTTTTGAACATTGAAGTCTTTACAATAATGGGTGACACATCCATAACCTATTTCATAAATTTAACTTAAGTGACAAATAAATTATGAGTGCCATTTATACGCTAAAATTGATTTGACAAATCAAACTTCCTACTGCTGTTTCTAAATTATGCTGCATGTCTGAAAGCAGAAGCATACCGAAATGCATACAGAAGTAAATAAATTCAAAAGATCCTTCAGCTCAAATAGATAATCAGGTGTTTCATGACATTGTTCTGTAACACTGGTCACAGTAATTCTATTAGCAATAGTTCCATCTAAGATGTTTTCTGTTCCACATGTTTGATAAAATTATGGGTCTGAGTTCATGACAGTAATTTCTACATGGAAGCCGACATATCAAAGCATAGGAAGGAACAATCTTCTCATGATATTTAGAATATATAATTCTTTGCATTTTTAAGTAATTCAGTTTAAAGCCTTTCCTGTTACTAATCACAATCTTCATTCAATATGAACTAATCATACCCCCTGGGTTGAGAGCCACAGCAGCTTTCTTCAGTGCAGCTAAACCTGTGAAGCGTGCAATGGTTCCGGGGAGAGCCAATGAAGATGTAGAAAATATAATGGGCATCACTCCAGAGCTATTCACCTGTGATAGGAATCATGAACCATACAATTATAGCTCTAATTGGCTCAACATTTAAAGCAAGTGACCTCGCTCCAATTTCAACCAAAAAATGGATAATAATCGCACATCTGCAAGCAGTACACTCATATAGGTACAACTTTGTACACTGCACTACCTATAGCACATGAATGTTAACATCAAAGCGTAGTTTCATTGGTGGCCAAACAGTTATTGAACTGTAGACACCAGAGTTATGGCATCTAGTATATTTCAAAATGACTGGCTATGTCCGAACTCTTATTATGCTCCTCATAATGCAATATCTTTCTATAGAATATTTTGGCTCCACAGATTATAGACTAAGTAAATTGGCAAATTCAGCATATTAAACTCGTAGAGAGGGGTGGAAATAATTGGCCCGGAAGTCTATATTATCAATTCATGCTATTCCAGGATAGACGGATGAAATCAGGTAGTTTAAATTGCATTTAGATTATCTCCCCAGGTGCTTAGCTCAGATAACAAGTCACTTGCAAAAATAGGATACTTCAACAGCAGCAGTTAACATAACTCACGAAAAGAGGCAACAAGAGGAGCATGGATAAACTATAGCAAAAGCAAGCAGAACTACTAGAATATGTTCCCATGGTCTACTGACATGTATAAGATTTGTCAAATGATCCAACCATTTCATTGAGGGAAAGCAATTCAGTACCAGGAAAGGAAAAAGAGGAAACCGAGAACTACATGGTTTAATAGATAGAATAGACAACCGCACTTCACATAAAGTTAGGTGCAAAACAGAAGAAAACAGAGAAACAAGGAACTCTGCCAGATCACAACTAGGTCTTGTATGACTATCTATAAATTAACTAAGACTGTGAAACCTTATGGAGAAGGGTAGTTTGCGACCATGTTTAGAACTTATTACTCCAGTCTCCTACAGTTAATAAACACCTGGAAAAGAGTAGTATACCTTGAAGGGTAAGTAAGCAGATTTTTGTAGGCCTCCACTTCTGCTGGTGTATCTTGAGGCATAGTTAAGGGGAATTTTCCTTTCTGCTTCCTGAAAATCTTTGTCATGGAGTATGTTAGGCACATTTCTTTCTCCTAATCCTTTCATAATAAGATAACATTCTAGAATATATAATGATCACTTACCTGAACATATACAATACCAAGGACTAAGAGGACAAAAGATAAAATGATGGTGGCAAGTCCAACGTAGTTGCCATCCTGATAAGCTTGTGCAACTGTTCGACCAAAAGATGCTGGTAAGTAGGAGATTATGCTTGTAAATATTAACAGCGAAGTGCCATTTCCAAGTTTCAGGTCAGAGATCCTTTCTCCGATGTATGTTGTAAATACTGAGCCAAGTGTCAATAATGTAACAGAAGAAAGAGCCCACTCTGTGCTGAAGTCCTCGACATAGGGACGAAGGAAGAGTACTTGGCCTATAGCCTGGCATATAGATAAGATGGGAATCCATGTTACCAGGAGAACTCATCATTAGGAAAAAGTATCTTCAGCTGAAGTGAATTAATATCAAGTAAAACATTAGACAATCAACTAGAAAAGATCATTTTAAACGACTTCTCCTGAGTTTTATGGCTACATTATGTATGAAAGCCCACTAAGCCCAGATCCCTTGTTGGCACACTGTTAGGGCTCTCAAGAAACATATCGAACAGAAATACTTCCATTCAGTTCATTTATATTTGCTTTCGAAAGAACTGGTCACTAAAGTATGTAAAGTATCTAACACACATTTGTACGAGAGATTTGAGAACGTAGAGAATTGCGAGTAAAAATCCAAACACGCAGTCTAGAATGGAACAAAAATCAGAAACCAAAGAAGCCACATATCCTTTTCACACACACTGTAATTTTACTTTGGCAATGGTTAATATAATTTTGTGTGCCAGTTAATCAAGTGCTTGCCTGTACTAGGGCAAAACCGACTGAAGCATATCGAGTATACTGGAGAATTTTCTTCCTTCCAGCTTCACCTTCCTTTTTTTGCAGGTCTTGCAACTTCGGATATATTTGTGCCAAAAGCTGAAACACAATTTGCGCATTGATAAAGGGAACAATACCAAGGGAGCAAATACCAAGTCTACCGATACCTCCCCCAGAAAAAGAATCCAAAGTGCTCAACAAACTATTCTGATCCAAATTCCCAGCAAAAGCTTCCCGATTTACCCCTCCCAGGGGAACATATATGCCTAGTCGGGATAGGGCCAAATATCCCAGCAACTTCAGGAATTTCCCAGGCAATGGTCCTTTAAAGAAATCACCGAAATCAATAGAACTATCCTCAATTGCAGCTGCAAAAGAAATAGAGTTTGTTAGCCGAGTGCCTATCTGAGCTAATGACTGCCAAACTATGAATGATAAGCAATGTAAGAAGTTTGAACCTGCCACTCCACGAGATGATGTTTTTTCCCTTCTTGTGCTCGAGGAGCTCTCAGATATTGGTGAAAACAAATCTAGAAAGCTTTCCCATGTGGAGTTCAGCCCAGAGGAATGATGTGAATCTATTCCCAAAGGATCAAAAACTGCGCCCTCAGAGCTGAGGAGTGTTAAAGGGACAAAATTAGTAAAATCCAGAACTTAATGATGAAAACTTTTGTGAAAAGAGAAGCAATGACTGGACTCAAGCTATCATTGCTTTGAAAAACGAAGACAACAAAAATGTGGACAATGTGAACTACACCAGCTAACTAAACAGGTAAACTAAATTAAGGTTCTAAAATTTTCTGGTGAACACGAACATAAATTACATGTTCAAAGTGAATTCCGAACCCTCATTCTCTGACTGTTAGCTTCAGCAGAAGAATTGCAACTGTGGCAAGGAGCTTTATTGAGAAGCAAAGTTACATGAAAGAAATTGACTTGGTGAAAGTAACAATAGAACATATAACAGACAGCAGCAAGAATCCCAGCAGTGTCTGCTAATTATTGCTGATCTGGCATCAGATGAAATAAGAGACGATCTGGAGAGCATACTCTAGTGTAAAAGGAGAAGCCACCCATGCTACGTGCCTAAACTTTGCAATAGCAGGACCTTGAATACCTCTCAGGAATGTCCACCATCCTGAACCCTATTGAAAAACTCCAGAATGGATTTAGTGAATATGACCTGAACAATCCTAATTCTCAATTTCCAGGTGTCTAAATTCGTTATTACTTTCCCTTTGCACCTCTTTCAACCTATCATCAGTAATATCACATCAAAGAACCTTCCATCAGCACTATCTCGCCTAGTCTATGCAACAGCTTCCCTTTATTAAGTTACGAGCCACATGCTAATTCAACAAGATTTATCCCACTTTGAATTCCTTAAAGCTGCAGTCCAAAATCCAACGCATCTTAAAACCGAAATGAGATGCACTAAAATCCTCAGCAACCATGTACAACTCATGAACGAACCAGGCATTCACTCAAATTTTGCCGACGAACACATTTTTTTCTTCAACAACCTCAATTTCAAAGTGAGAAAAGGAAAAGAACTATCTCAAGCCCAACAGGGTTGGTCCCACTTTCAGGAAGACTCGCTACAACAAGACAAGAACAGCCAAAATTCCACACATTTAATCATCAACCCCAAGAAAATCCTAATAACAAAACACCCAAAAGCTCCAAGTTGGCAAATTCTTTCCTCTGGAGCAATCCCACATTGTGAAACACGAATCGACGATTCTTGGAGCGGAAACACTCATGCTAGTATCAATCTACTACTACACCTGTTGCTAGACAAGAGACCGAAGACTCGCTACAGTAAGATATGAACAGCCAAAATCCCACACATTTAATCATCAAACCCCAAGAAATCCTCATAAAAAGAACACCCAAAAGCTCCAAGTTGTCCAAATTCTTTCCTCTGGAGCAATCCCACATTGTGAAACACGAATTGACGATTCTTGGAGCGGAAACACTCATGCTGGCATCAACATACTACCACACCTGTTGCTAGACACGAGACCCAGCTTCAAGGAGGGCTTCCTTTGGGTACCGAAACTGGCCCTGCAAGCCCATCGCCTCCGCGTCGAGGATGGTGTTGGAGAGGAAGAAGAAAGCGGCCAAGAAGAGACAGTCGCTGCTGCTTCGCCGACCGTTATCAACATTATCCCCCACGAACCAGCTTCTTGCCCTTCGTGACTGCCGGGATTATATTCAAAGCCGTAGCCCACGGCTAGCGTTTAAGGACCCGGCCCAGCTTGCGGTCCACAAAATTGAAAACAGAAGTTCGTATTCGCGAAAGATTAAATTTTGATCATTTGACGACAAAAATTAAAGAAGATTATTGAATGTAATGTAACCTTAGCTTATCTTGATGGTTCATGCCCGATATGAGATTTCACTTGAGAAAGTGGGTTCATGCTTTGATGATTTATTACGTCACGATCGGACAACAAGGGAACGATTTGGACCTACTGAAGGTGGTGTGGCATGGAAACAAACTCACCAAGAACATTATTAATGTAGATTCAAATCTGTTCATGTTGACATGTTCACATAAATGTCATGGATTTAGGTTCAAGGATGCTGAGCAATACTAAATTTTGCTAATATGGGTGTTTTGAGTTCGCTTTTTAATTATCAAATTATTAGTGTAATGGTTGTGGTAGTATTGTAACCGTGCTGCGATGTGGTTATACTGCAAAGCATCCTGACTAGAGATGGTCAATAGGCTGCCTGCCTCGCACTGCCTGCCCACATCTGCCCAATCCTAAGAAGGCCGAGAGGTGACTAGCTGAATTTGGGCAAAAATCTCACATGAAAAAGCCTTGATAATTGCATCTTTAGCTCGAGATTGGCCCCAAAATTTTTCATAATTTTTTTTTGATGTGGACTGGTTTGGGCAACATTTTGCATGTATTGCTTGATGGATTAAACATTTGAGCTAAGCTAAGTGTGGTACGATTCGATATGAGAAAACTATTCGCCATACGATTCTTTGAAACAACTATAAAATGAGAGTTGACTTGGTATGAACGACCCACCAGGTGCCGCACGGGCTATTGTGTAGCTAAGAAACTGCCGGCCCATGACACGTTTGTCACTATTTCAGCGCGACTTACCTTAAAGAATAGCATAAGAGAGTCATAGTAGAAACCATATCCATCATCCGTTTTGAGCATAATACATAAGAATCAACACTGAAATCAGACACAAGTGTGCAACTTTTCAAGAAGAAGATTTTTATGGCTTACGTGTGCCGTGCCCATCAACTTCGAAATGAATTTAGAGAGTTGCAGTATAACAAATTTGAGCCATGATGCTAGAGCTTGAGCATTAGAGTTTAGACAAGTATTCTCTCTATAATCTCAATCTTTCCATTTCCAGATTCTTCCCAAGTTCCCAGTTTCTAGCTTTCAATAGACTGCGAGGCTTCACAAAGGGTGTTCTTCCGACTTGCTTGACACAGGTAACAGCATGCTCTTGACAATGAGACTACAGTCAAACTGAGACTTCATGGAGCAATATAAATTCGCAGACAGAACAACCAGGCTTGTTTTCTTTACAAATATTGGATCCTTCATCACGCTTAGTCATGCGATCCAAATGCAGATGCAGGCAAGCATGAAAGTTGAAAGATTTTCTGACCTTAGTATATTCACTTCACTCTTCAAACAGATGGTAAGTATGCTATCGCCAAAAAAAAAAAGAACCTAAATGCACAATCCATGCTATTTAGAGAAGTCAATTGGACAACATAAATGTTTAAGGTTCCAAATGCAAGAACCATACAAGGGGATGAATTCTGGGCTTGTCCCAAAATTTCTCACGCTATTGCAAATTACCCAAAAAGGCAGAGTGTAAGTTTTTTCCCTTTCCCAGGTTGATATACCCATGAAACAGACTTTGCACCTTCCTGTCCCTTCTACTTCTCAATTTTTTTTTTGTTTATCCAGTGAAACCGAAAGAAATATACAATTAAATCCAGACCATTCAGAGGTTCTACAGCAATTTGATACAGCACAAGGCAAAAAAAAATGGAGGGAAACATGAACACACCCCATATTCCATTACATGGATGCCACATGATACAATGTTGAGCAAGGTCTAATGAACCCGTCCAACACTGTACCCCTAGTTGACAACCTTCTCCTTCTTTTTGGTTGCCCGCCTCAAATTCTTCTGAGAATGGTGTCAAGAAAGTAAAGCTCACATTTACTCAAAATCACTGCCCCTCTGAGAATGATGACGAGAAAGCAAAGCTGACACTGCCTTACCTGCATAAGTTAGTATTTTATTGTTCAAGAAGCCACAACGACTTCATCATCTACCAACGCAAGATACAGAGACAAGCTAATGGTCACAACATGGCAAATGCATCTCAACCAAAAAGAAAGACATATATACTTTGGAATCTCAGGCTATTCTCAGGAGTTTGATCCTAGAAGATGCTAAAGACACAGTATGTGGACATAATCTTTTTCTCTTTCAAGTCTGTTTAGTTTGTGTATACTTGATTCCAAGCAGAAAGCTCGTTTCCGTGGAAACCATCATGTAGAGGATAGAAAGGTCAATAAACAACCCTCCCCACCAGGGCCCACTTTCAAGGGACAAACGTTGAAAGACCAGAAGGTATATTCTTCCATCCAAATTCACAGTCATGAGGAAAGAGCAGGAAACTATAAACAACAAACAGTAATGATGGTACTCTGTTTCTGCTCTAAATGCTACGCAATCCCTGAATAATTTCCCTAAATCTCAACAACTAGACTTATATAGCTCCATTAAGTTAATCTTCATCCTCCTTTCTATTCACCATCATTGGTTTGTGCATTCACCAAACGACGGTACCTTACCTTCCATGCTGTATATGCCCCACTCTCCAATTCTTCATTCATGAAATGGTTAATTCCCACAAATTATATCAGGCTAAACTTATGTTGCTCATTTATATATTGGACATATCAAAGCTAGATAGACAATTCTTTCCCATGTACTTTCCAGCTCCAGATTAGGCAGACCTCAAACATCAGATAGAGCTAAAGTGCCAACTACAAGTAAAGTCATTATTGTGGCAACCTCCCTCCATTAGGAAAGATTCACTTCCAAGTGCCTTCAAAATCATTTGCCTAGTAGAGTTTGACCAACAGTAGTGAATTTCTCAACTCCCAGTCTCGTTACTTAAATGGAGACAAGCTAATCCCCACACAGGATGGCTAGAGGTCACTGAATTGAAATTTATGACCATGAGCCTCGAAAATATATAGCATGCACTATATAATTGTGCATATATTACAGTCTTTTAATCACGGAAGGTCATTTCTCCGGACAGAGAAATATTGGTTGGCAAGCATAAGGTGTTCCTCCTTCAAGTCAATGTGATACAACAACATACAAACACACTGTTGGACCCAGCCAATTTTGTCTTACTTCCAAAAAGTTGCAAGTCACACTGCTTTAGCTGTTCAAAGCACAGAAAGCATACGTGCTTCTCAATGGCACAGGAATCAGATTCAAATTAACATATACTAATACATATGGGACCCACATTTTTGTCCAACTAGCAATGACAAAATATGGGGCAGGTAATTTGTTCAGGACAAAATCCAACCTCACATTGTCCGAATGATCAGTCATGTAGATAGAAAATTGCTTGTGCTTTCTGCAAAAGATGAAGGAAGCAAATCTTCCTAGACAATCTCAGCAATATTCAATTTTAGTACTATTCGACAAACTTGAACGTGCAGATTCTATGAAATATTACACAGGCGTATTTGCCTATGAGCATGGTCATTTGCTGTTTCAATGACTAGGCAATGCAAAGATTGCTATCCGCTTGTATAACAGAAAAATTAAGCAAATATTGAGTTACGATCCACTTGCATGGTCAGGTAAAATCCATATTGACTATGCACAGAACAGTTAGCCAACTAAATGCTACTTTTGACAAAATCAATCATTTATTGGGTAAGAGATGGAACGATTAAATTAGAAATTGTTGAAAGTACTTGGCTAATAGGGGCATATTTTGCAGCAATAAGGGTAATATTGTAATTTTGGCCTTTTTGGCTTTATTATAAATAGATAGCTTGGAGTCACAGAGACCTCACCAAGCATTCAGTTCAGTTTTTTCCTCTCAACATGGTATCAAAGCCAGATTTGAACTGAAACCGTAACCCTAATCTCTCCTCTGCGCAACCTTTCTTTTTCCTCTCTTCACACCTTCACTCTCTCCCACCGCAGTTCCTTCTCATCTTCTCCTTTGCTCTCTTTCACAGTGTAGGGCAGCACTAATGAGGTGATTCTTTGAATCTAGTGTCTGCCCTAAACTTCACCTCTATGACATAACTACAACTTCTTTGCAGTCCGCGATAGGTGGTTCAACTTCTTCTGCGATTTTTTTGGATCTTCTTGTCTGGAATTGTTTCTGCATTGCCGCTGGCCTACAATTCTCTCATGTGTGAGGACCAAAGCACTGCAGTTCGTGGACCACCCTATTTTTTCAGATTCTTTGGGATAAATTAGAATTATCGATTTTTTTCAAGTTTTCAGAGTCTTGAAAAAATCGATTTTTTTCTTCCCTTGATCTGATCTTGCTGATTTTTTGGAGGATATTTTTAGCCTACTACCAATGACAATGTCTGATAGTTCAGTTGAGAACCCTCCACCTACAAGAGATGGCCGTACAGATTATATTACTTTCGCTACAATCTCTGTGAAGCTTGACGGCACAAATTATTTGATATGGTCTCGATCTGTATTCTTGACCATTGCAGGCCGTGGGCTTACAGGTCATATCAACGGCACTTCTGCGAAGCCGGAAACATCGGGTGCTACTCAAGACAAGTGGATCTCGAATGACTCTTTGGTAATGTCTTTTTTGCTTAACTCGATGCAGCCATATATTGCAAAAGGATATTTGCTTCTTGATACAAATTTGGTCAGCTGCTAGGGATACTTATGGTCAAATTGGGAATGATGCACAGGTGTATGAACTTCGAAAAAGGATTCATGACACTTCTCAGAAAGAGATGACTATATCTCAATATTATGCTAAGCTTCGGAGTTTATGGCAAGAGCTAGATCATTATACCGATTATCAACCAACTAATGCTACAGACATTGCTGCCTACAAGAACCATGTGGACAAGATCAGAGTTTATGATTTCTTGGTAGGATTGAATGTTGAACATGATTAGATACGTGTTCAAGTCCTTAGCCGGTCTCCATTCCCCACTCTGGAACAGTCCTATGCCCTAGTTCACTCAGAAGAAAGCCGTAGGACAGCAATGCTCCAGTCCTCTACTATTGATCGATCTGCTCTACAAATTAGTGCTGGCACTATTACTAAATCTGGTTCGTTCTCTCGATTTAATGATACCCCTAAGGAAGTTGTGAAGTGTGAATATTGTCATAGGCCTTATCATACTAAGGCTACCTGCTGGAAGTTACATGGAAAAGCTGCAGATTTTGAGGAAAAAAAGGCACAGAGAAAGACAAAAAACAAAGCAAACCACACTGAAACTGTTACTGCTACACCTACTACTGATATCGGTTTATCACAGGAAGAACTTCAGGCATTTCGACGTCTACTGAAAGCTTCAACTACTGCTGCTTCCTCCACAGTTGTCAATTCGTCTTCCCATTTTGCTTCAAATTTAGCCACTTCAGGTATCTTCTTTGGGGGGTTTAATACATCTGTTGTTTCTAGCCCATGGATCATATGACAGGTTCTTCTAGTCTCTTTCATCAATACACCCCTCCTTCCGGTAGAGACAAAGTTCGTGTAGCTGATGGAACCCTCTCTTCCATCGCTGGAAAAGGGTCTATCAATTGTTCCTCCACTCTTCCCTTGTCTTCTGTTTTACATATTCCATCATTCTCTACTAATCTCCTTTCTATTAATAGTTTGACTCGAGACTTAAATTGTAAAGTAACTTTTTTCCCTTCTTACTGTATTTTCCAGGATCTGGTAACGGAGAAGGAGATTGGATATGGTAGATTGGATGGTGGTCTTTATCTGCTCGAGGGTAGTGGGGTTTCTACTTCTATGTCGTCTACTATGCCCCATCAAGTTAATTCAGCATTGACAGATCTCCATCAGTGGCACTGCAGATTAGGTCATCCCCCTTTAGGAACTTTAGAAAAAGTTTTCCCGAGTCTCGTTTCAGCTTGTAATAAAGATGAGTTTTTTTGTGAAGCTTGTGTCTTTGCTAAACAAACTCATTCTACATATTCATCTTCAAATAATAAAAGTCATTTCCCTTTTCATGTGATTCATACTGATGTGTGGGGTCCTTCCCGACGTACTTCTATTTCTGGTCATTGATGATTTGTTACTTTTATCGATTGCCATTCTCGTGCAACTTGGGTTTATTTGTTGAAGCATAAGAGTGACGTTTTTTGTTATTTTCAAATTTTTCACAAAATGATTCAAACTCAATTCAACGCCACTGTGAAAATTCTTCGCAGCGACAATGGCACTGAGTACACTGAAAGTTAGTTTCAACGGTATCTCTTTGATCATGGCATTATTCATCAGACCAGTTGTGTTGATACCCCAGCACAAAATGGTGTTGCCGAAAGAAAGAACCGACATTTGTTAGAGGTCGCCAGGTCTTTTATGTTTGCACGTCATGTCCCCTCTCAGTATTGGAGTGATGCTATTTTAACCGCTGCCTATTTAATCAATCGGATGCCGACTAGAATTCTTGATTTTCGCACACCTATTGATGTTTTACAGGGATCATCAACTTTTATTCTTCCTCCAAAAATTTTTTGTTGTGTTTGTTATGCTCGTAACACTGCCTCTAAGAGTAAGTTGGAACCCTGCGGTCTCCGCTGCACATTTCTTGGGTATTCAGCTACTCAAAAGGGTTATAAGTGTTATCATCCTCCTTCTAGGCGCAGTATTATATCTATGGATGTGATTTTTCATGAGTCTACTTCTTATTATTCCGCTCTACCTCTTCAGGGGGAGTGTCCTAGTGTAGAGGTGTTGCCAATTCTAGATGTTCCTAAGGATATTACTTACTCTTCTCCTTCTCCTCCTCCAATAGTCTTTGATCGTTCTCCTTCTCCTTCTCAAGGGGAGAACGATGCAACGCAAGTAGAGAATAATGCAATACTTCAGGGGGAGATATCAGAGGTTCAGGGGGAGACCACACCTGTTAAGCAAAGTATTGGCATCTTTCAAAGGCTGATTGATCGTGGGGAAACATTGAAGACATATCGTCGTAGGAATTCCACTACCAACACGCAGGTTAAGACCACTAATACATTGCCTATTCAGTCATCATCTCCGGATCCGGATTCTACTACTCCTTCTGATGAGGTTTCTCCTTCTGATCTTCCTATCGCACTCCGAAAGGGTATTAAAACTTGTACTCAACACCCTATATCCAATGTTGTTTCATATGACTCTTTGTCCAGCTCTTATCGTACTTTTGTATCTACTTTATCTTATGTTTCTATTCCACGGAATTGGCAAGAAGCTTTTGCAGATGAGAAGTGGAAGACAGCAATGGTAGAGGAAATGCATGCTTTGAAGAAAAATGACACTTGGGATCTTGTTGTTCTTCCTCCTGGAAAACAACCGATAGGATGTAAGTGGGTGTTTGTAGTCAAACAGAAGATGGATGGTAATGTGGACAGATATAAAGCACGGTTGGTGGCGAAGGGATTTACTCAGACTTATGGGATTGACTATCAAGAAACCTTTGCTCCTGTTGCCAAGTTGAATACTGTTCAAGTGTTACTTTCATGTGTTGTAAACCAGGGATGGGATCTTCAGCAGTTAGATGTGAAAAATGCCTTTCTTCATTGGAGTTAGAAGAGGAGGTATATATGGAGATTCCTCCAGGTTTTTCTTGTGACAAAACTCAAGGTAAAGTGTGTAAGCTGAAACGTGCACTTTATGGTTTAAAGCAATCACCTCGAGCATGGTTTGGTAGGTTTCAGAAAGCTATAATCTTTGTTGGGTATAAACAAAGTAATGCTGATCATACTTTGTTTGTTAAGAGATCAGATGCTAAAGTCACTATTCTTATTGTCTATGTAGACGACATTATTGTCACAGGGAATGATATTGATGAGACAAGCCGGTTGAAGAATTTTCTTGGACAAGAATTCGAAATAAAGGATCTTGGAAAGCTCCGATACTTTCTGGGATTGAAGTTGCCAGATCTTCAAAAGGCATCTTTCTATCCCAAAGGAAGTATGTCCTTGATCTTTTAACAGAAGTTGGGTTATTAGGATGTCGTCCCTCTGATACACCTATTGAGGTCAATACTCGTCTTCGAGAAAAGGATGGTGATCCCGTAGATAAGGGTCGTTATCAAGGGTTAGTGGGCAAGTTGATTTATTTATCACACACTAGACCTGATATTGCTTTTGCTGTGAGCCTAGTGAGTCAGTTTATGCATGATCCATACTCTACTCATATGGATGCTGTTCTTCGAATCCTTCGATATTTGAAGTCTGCTCCCGGAAAAGGGATTCTTTTATCTCCTCGTGATGGCTTGAAAGTTGAAGCCTATACAGATGCTGATTGGGCTGGATCTTCTGACCGAAAGTCTATTTCTGGGTATTGTACTTTCTTAGGAGGGAATCTTGTGACTTGGCGTAGCAAAAAGCAGAATGTGATTGCTCGATCTAGTGCTGAAGCAGAATTTCGTGCAATGGCATATGGAGTTTGTGAACTGTTATGGCTTAAAGGATTACTTGAAGATCTTGGTGTATCTGTTCCTATTCCTATGATGCTATATTGTGATAATAAAGCCGCCATTAGCATTGCTCACAATCCTATACAGCATGACCGTACAAAACATGTGGAGATTGATAGGCACTTTATCAAAGAGAAGTTGGAGAGTGGTTTAATTTGTATGCCCTTTGTTCAATCCGGTGATCAACTTGCTGATGTGTTGACTAAAGGATTGGGGAGTAAATCGTTTCATCTTGTTTTAGTCAAGTTGGGCATGTGTGATATCTATGCTCCAACTTGAGGGGGAGTGTTGAGAGTACTTGGCTAATAGGGGCATATTTGTCTATTTCCTTTATTATTTTATATATTGCAGCAATAAGGGTAATATTGTAATTTTGGCCTTTTTGGCTTTATTATAAATAGATAGCTTGGAGTCACAGAGACCTCACCAAGCATTCAGTTCAGTTTTTTCCTCTCAACAGAAATGACCCGCATGTACAATCTATAAGGACTATATGTAAGAGGAAGAGACATACGTACTGGACATCATTGCCAACAGGATCCTGTCAATTAACGTGAAGGACAACATGCTGCATGGAAATATCCAAGATTACACCACTCGGTCAAAAAGAAGTGTAAATACTCTTGACAGACATATGCAAGTCAAAAGCCAAATGTAGTAAAGCAGAAAGAGCTTAAGAACAACTTTAGAAATGAGCATGCAAGTTGATACCTTAATTTGGGTTCTGTTATATGTATAGGTAATGTGAACCGATCCATCACTAGCCTGGATGACGGCAGGATATGAAAACTCCATCTCTGAGTTTTCTTCTAGGGTTAGAGCTTCGCACCAAGAATCACCATCATCCAAGGACACAGCAACTTTGAGTATGCCCCTTGAAATTGTATTGTAAGCAACTATGAGAAGGCCATTCTTCAGCTTAACCCCATCAATACCTAGCCAAAACAAAGAAACTATTCCTTTAAATGTTGGGATGAAGGGAAGGTTGCTGTTATGGTGGATACTTAGCTCTCTGGCATTTGAAAACTATAATGGAATACAAAAGTGGAGCATCAAGGGAAATTATAAAGCCACATTGAAAAATCAGCAGTCAAGGGCACCATTTGCTTAATTCAGTAAGTTCAGGGACGACCATCGCAATAAATTGATAATTTGTCTTCTTATCATGTACTTTATCATTGATCGAGTGAAGCATTGGATATCTTCAGCTCAGTAGTTCTTGATATGATGAAGCACCTTGTGCTAACAGATAATGCTCATGCAAACCCATTTGATATATCAGATAGACCATTCAAATTGGATTACCAAAATGATCCGGACAACCTTTTCATGGCAAACAAAGACCCTACACTTCTAGCAGTTTGCTCACTGAATGGACAGAAAAGATTGATGTTCTCTTATATCAAAAGATGATTTCAATCAAATTGAGAAGCATGCTAAATTATGCCGGCAAAAATTTGCAATTAACCTGAGTTTGGGTTTGGGAGTTCAGTAAATTCTGCATAACCCCAATTCATGCCCCCGTCATGGGATTCTGATATGCAAATTCGATCAATTCCAGTGAATGATCGTAACAGAACACGCAGGGTGCCTCTTGCAGTCTTGTAGGGAACTGGTTGGATCACACTAAGATTCTCATTCTTTATGTAAATCGGGCCATACTTCTTCCATGTTCTCCCAGCATCAGGAGTGATCTGTATCAATACACATCACATATATGACAAAAATTTCCTAGACTAACTGGGATCTCATAGATATGAGAGATTAAAAGTCTGACCTCCATCCATGCACCCCAAGAATTCCAACTTTCCACTGAGGATCCACATAGCAAGTGTCCATTATCAAGCAAGATAGGCTGCGGAAGATTTAGAGACACAGAATGATGTCGTATACGTACAGTTGAGTTCAGAATTTAGGCTCACATAATTCATAAAGGAACACATAAGCTTATATATAGATTACAGCTTGTACCTTATTCTTGATTGGTCCTAATATGCCTGGTGGAAGTTGTTCTCGTTCAGACCAGCTGACACCTTGGTTATAAGATCTTTTCATGCATCCGCTCCATCTAAACTTCAATAAGAAGATTTTAGCAGTTGCAATAGAAACTTTTTACTGACACATATTATGTCTTATTGGTGTATAGCACCATATGTTGGTGTAAGCTGAAAGAAAACATAAAATATTATTGATGCTGACCAGTTATGACTTGATTCATATGACATTAAGGGATCTACAAAGACTAAAAACGATGCATACTAATTTTGACATCCATGTAGGCACACAAATACCCAAACTACAAACATATTTACATGTCAAGTGAATGACACAGAATGGAGCGTGAAAAATGATGAGACATTGTTGAAAACCAGAATACCACTGTTTTCTACCACTTACTGTTCAGAAACGTGTAGCAGGGAAAAATTAGTTTGAAGTGCCAACAGAATTAACACCAACAACATCCAGACCCTTTTCCCATTAAGTGGTTTCAGATTAATAGGCATTCTTGCACCATTCAAGGCAGTTTAGCACCGTATGTTCCTTAAAATCCAAGTTATGAATGTGCACGGGTGTTTAATCTACTAAAAGTTTGGCACACATCTTTTCAGGTCTTTTGCTACCCCTTTACCCAGTGTCCTCACCATAAAGTCGGATATTACTAGAGCATCTGAAAACTATCATTTATAGGTCCAAACTATTTTAAATGAGATTCTTTTATTTTATCCTCAACTTGAACCACACAAACTTAGTCTGAAGTATTAATCATTAAGCTTATTTTTTCTTGAGTATTCGAATCTGGCAAAGCATACTCATCTCTACACAGTTATTTTGTGCAGAAGATAGTCTTAGATCACCCAATTTTTCATCCATGGAGCATGGCAGCAATTATTCCTGACATATGAATTTTGCCCTTAAACTTAGGTGGCATTCAAAGATTTGACAAGATACTGACTATACTTGCGCTACTTCATTCATTGATTCCCCTTGTATCAGAAGATAGTCATAGCCAAAGAATGAAACAGCCGCAACTTGTCCATTCATAATACAGGCAATTCGTCAAATCAACAAGAAGAAAGGAAATGAAAAACTTTCAATTTTATTTTTGATCCCCAAGAACTATTGTTTATGTAATTCTGAGCTTGGAACTTTTAAGAAAATACATTCATCAGTGCACAAAGAATAAGATCCAGCATCACGGCCTCTCGCGAGACTACCCATTATACGATATAGAAGAAAAGGCATGTTGAAGTAACATCAGAAACGCCTCAAGACATGCTATAGTAGAAGTTTCAATACACCCATGGTCCACCTTGAACAACTAGATTCTCCAGTTCCACACAGTAAGCTCCATGATTACAGCAGCTTCAATTGAATATAGCTTGCACAGCCTTTTTAGTCATTTCAAAATCACATGCTTCAGGGATCAGAAAGGTCTATATGTGTATTCTCTGTATTTAGTGTATTAAATTTTGCCTTCCAGAATGAAAAGAAGTTTCTATCCCTGCTTCGTCTTGTTTTCAAGGAAATGGTCAGGTACAGTTGTACAAAAAGAAAATTTCCAGACCACATAAAGCCACAAGTAATATATTGAGATAGATGGCAAAAACAACTGTGACTGACAAGCAAAATTTAGGAAAGATAAATTTCTCAAACACAGGCCATATGCGTACAAGTCCTCCAATGGCAACAGGACAGAAACAGGGCACATTTACACAATGTCAAGTGAAACAACAACTTCGATTACAACATTATCCATAAAGGCTAACTGTGTTAAGTCTTTAACTCATTCAGAGTTAGCCTGTCCCTACTAAAGAACACCATGTACCCATCAGCAGCAGCATATCTGTGAAAAGATAGTGTTCCGTTCCATAGTCAGACATGATATATGTGCCTAACTATGATGAGATTAGATCTTATAGCAAGATGATTGAGTGTGGAACAAATAACATAGAAGCAACAGTGACAAGAGAAGGGGTACAATCTGTTGCAACTACCAAGTAACCAGCCCCTCAGAAAGAGGGTCATAACTATAAAAAAGAAACTGTGGCATAGAATATCAAGAAGTATTTGTCCCACTAAGATAAAGGACATAATAGTTTGTGTCCAAACTACTAGTGAAAGCACTAATGTTTGGAGGAAATTAGTGAAGGTTAGATCCATTTTACAACCTTAAATAAGAAATTTGATTGGTGACGGCAGGAGTACCTCGTGTTTAGATAATTGGCACCCTAGGGGTGTTTTTTGGATGTATATCCTAGAAGACTTGCGTATGATTCTAATTTTTATATATTCATGCCAAAGTTTCAGATGTTGTATCTGGGAATGAGTGGGTTTAGCCTCCTGCAAGGTCCGAGTTCTTGGTAGAAATACAAGCTGCTGTTTGTCTGTCATGTTTCAGTGCTCTGCTATGCCTGATTGAATTGTACTCTCTGGCTCCAATTCTAGATTTCTTGCTCAGTCTGATGCTTGGAATCTGGTTAGGAACAAGAAGGAAAAAGTTTGGTGGCATAGGCTCATTTGGTTTACTCCAAATGTTTCTGAATTTCCTTTTATATGTAGGCTAGCTTTGCTTGACAAATTGTCTACTTTGGACAGATTTAATAAGTGGTGCTAAAAAAAAAAGTGGTGCTCCTTGGCTAATCAGTGTCTGCCTTGTAAGGTGGATTCTTAATCAAGGCATCATCTCTTCATAGCATGTTCATTCTCTAGTGCTGCTTGACCTTCCCTGCTTCAGTGGATGGAGATTTTTTGACCAGATAGAGGCTGGAATTTTGAGGTGGACTGGATTTTGCTGATGACGAACAGCAAAGCTTTGGCCAAGTTATTGTTGAAATTGGCCTGGAATGGAGCTATCTACTATCTTTGAGAAGAAAGGAATGAAGCTCTTCATAATAGATCCACCCCACACATTGCTAGAGTGAAATGTCTTTTTTAGCTCTCAAGTGAAGATGATTTCTTATTTCGCTAAGAAGAAGATAAGCTTATCTCCTGCTGATAGAAGAATTTATGAGAATCAGGGTGTTTGGTTTCCTTCTCTGTAGCTTGATCTCCTTGAATGGATTAAATTAGTCTTGTGCTATGTGTGATATTGTTCTGGGTGATGTGAAGTCTTGTCTGTTTTTCATGTTGTACATATAGTTTGGACTAGGGCTGTGACCTGTTATTTGGGCTTGTTTATGGGATTAGGCCACCCATGATCTTGGTTTTATGTGCGATATAAGTAACTTTATTACCCAAAAAAAACCATGAGCTATAGGTTTTACACTTCATAAACTATAAAAAGAAAATGACAGCTTAAGTCGTCACACTTCATTTTCTCCTGACACGTAAATTGAAGGGTACAGCTTGTGCACAATACAGGCCAATATAACTAAACCACAATTACTTTAATCTGAATCTAATCTACATCATGAGCAATGTTCAGTTCAGATTTGAATTTACCTTTGAAAATCTAGCCCTATCTTGTAGAACAGCAACAGCTCCCCTGATGGAAGTTTGTATAAGACAGGATTCCACATCGGAACATCTTCTTGTTCATCGATGATTATTGGCGAATGCCAGAGCCCATTCTGCACCATTTTTTTTGAAAAAAATTACTTTCAATTGGCAACCTGCGTATAGCTTTTGCTACATAAAAATTAGCTGGAAGAAAATCTTGCGATTTGGGATGTAGGCCAAGGCCAAACCAAAGGTGAAGCTTAACAAGATAACAAACGTCCACAATTTGAGATTCTGTCATTTTTGTTGCATAGGTTGAAGATAGATATAAGATTCTATATTACCTGGTATCTCTGCAGCCATATTTTAACATCAGGTGCCCCCTCTTGTGTACCTCCAAAATAAGCAACCAAAAAGTGATTTGTGTTAACCTGCAAAATAAAAAATCACCACATGTTTTACGTAAATTTTAGATGGGAGAGAATGCAAATAGAGTAAAAATGTCTCGTGAAGAACCTCGACAATGGTTGAAGCATGGCAGTTATTGAAAGGAGTAGATTTTGCCGGAAATGTGAATTCTTGTTCCACTGGCCCTTCAACACGATGGTCCTTTGTCAAGTTTGAGCTCTGAGCCATCATGGGTGCCGGTGCACTTGCCTCGGGGGAATTAACTACTTTTCTGCACAGAGTTCTAAGCACATTCAAGCAACTTGCGACCATTCAAATATCCACAAATCAATCAGCACACGTTTATTATCATCTCTGTGTCCAACGGGTGCTGTGGATGCTCCTATACAGGCCAATGTGGAAGCTCCTATACAGGCCAATGTGAGAGCTCAAAAACAACAGATCACTACACGGTCTTTCTATGCTCATCTCACACGGCAGGCAACAAACAAGCACAGATTAAACCAGTTAGATAGCATCTCCTCCAGGCACTCTTCAACAACCTGGCAAGATGCACTTGGGGATATCGAAGCGAGTAGCCAGAAAGCGCCATCAATCTCGAACTCGAGCATCCATGCTCGGGGCTGAAGCTCCCAGAGAACCCACAATGCAGAAGATTGGAGTGATTCAAGACAAAAAGAAGCAAGAACAACGACGACAACGACCAAACCAGTGACCTCCACATTGTGACTCCGCTACCAAAACCCCATGAAACCCCCTTCGCAGAGACCCTCACGGACATCGCTGACTCCACCTAAGTACCAGAAAACACCCACAACGCAAAGCTCGTTGGAAAGAGAAGATTACGCCATCCCCTTAACCACTCCCACGCAAAGATAATTATAAGAAGGTCATTAAAGACACTACCTAACGCAGTCGCTATTTCTGACCCTCAAAAAAAAAAACAAACAAAAAACTCAGTCGCCATTGCATCAGAGACAGCGACTGTTGAAATTAGATATTGTATTCTTGGAAAGGTTCTTCCGTTAAAATTCGAGCTTCTGCTTACCAGCAGCAACGGGGGTTTGACCTTCAAGAACCAGAACAAGAAAAGCAGGTAGCACGAGCTGGATCCCGCCCTGCATCGACATTTGCAATCAAGAATTATATACTAGCCATGTGGATCGCGAGCGTGACGTGCGCAGAACCATACTTGAATAGCATATATCAAGAAACCAACCTCGTCTGGGTCACACGCTCATCTCCCAGAAAACATCTGAGTAGTTTCTTGTTTCTTGATATCGTTCGTCTTTGTTGTATAGTTCGTCTCTCGAAACAAACAACCGTTGACAAGAATAGTGCTCATGTTCTTGTGTAAATTCGAGTGGTGAACAAGAGAAAGCATAGACTTTTCATTCGCGGTCGTGTAATGATTCACTCTTCTTTAACCATGCGTAACTTTTAATTTCAGCAACTTTGTTCTGTCCAAAAACAATTTTCTGCAGAATGCCTTGATTTTAGACAGAATTATTAGATGACATGCGCGGTGCTCCCATGCCATCCAGCTAAAACATACTCCGGAAAACTCATAAGATCAAAGAAGGGAAATTATAGGAGACCATCATTCAACTTCGACATAGGGTCCCTTTTTCTATCATCAAGTCGAGGGTGGCACGTGATCCGCTTCTTAATTGTAGTCATCAAAAGTAATTTATGAGAAAAGAAAACTGTAAGTATCGCAACTTTCGTACAACACTTACTTAAGTATCATAACTTTTTTTAGATCACTTAAGTGTCACGTTGTTCTAGAGTTATTCAGCTGATTGCCAATAACGATTTGTTTGGCCTGAAAATCCAACATGGCGCGTTTTATTATAAACAGTTCGATGTGACATGCAAGCAAAATGAAGCCAAAGTGCGAAGTATGTAAATGACGAGAATAGTTGTCCAAAAAATACTAAATCTATCGTATGATGACCAATTTAGTCAAAAAATTTCAATTTAACCAATTTACTCATAAACATTTGGGAAAAGACCACCAAAAATCTCAAACTTTGCCTCCTGTGACATATTTACCCTGAACTTTTTTTTGTGACACCAAAAACTCCAAACTATGCTATTTGTGACACATTTACCCATTGTACTTTAGTCCATGGGCATTTTCGTCTTTTTTGCTTTTTCTCATTTTTCAATTTTTTTTTCCTTTCGGTCGAGGGTCACCCTCGCTGGCGTTGGGCGAGGGCGGCCCTCGCTCGCCCAAGCGAGGCGACCCTCGCCCGACACCGGCGAGGGCAGCCCTCGCCGGATTTGGCAAGGGTCGCCCTCGCTCGCTCAAGCGAGGCGACCCTCGCCCGACTCAAGCGAGGGCGCCCTTCGCCGGACGTTGGCGAGGGCCGCCCTTGTTCGCCCAGGTGAGGCGACCCTCGCCCGATACCGGCGAGGGCCACCCTCGCCGGAAAGAAAAAAAAAAGAAAAAGCAAAAAAGACGAAAATGCCCATGGACTAAAGTATATTGTGGTAAATGTGTCACAAATAGCATAGTTTAGGGTTTTTGGTGTTACAAAAAAAAGTTTAGGGTAAATGTGTCACATGTGGCAAAGTTTAGGGTTTTTGGTGGTTTTTTCCCTAAACATTTTCATAATTTGCCAATACATTCCTTCTGAATAATTTTGATTAAAAATTGCAGACGCGACATCGACTGTTGTACATGGCAAGGTTGGTGTTGACGTTGATAATTTCTGTAAAATTTTTTTATTTTTTTATTTTTTTTTATCTTTTCTATTTTTTTGCACTAGATCGATAAATCAGCGATTTTCGACTAATATTGGTAGGAAGAACTTGTTTTCAAATGCATATAAGAAACTCCAATGAAAAAAAAAAGCTATGTTAGTAAAGAGTACAATTTAAAATAAGGTTAAAACCACGAAAAGCCCAAAATTGATATATATGTGACAAATTTACCCACAATTAATTTTTGGACCACGAAAAACCCTATATTGATACATTTGTGATAAATTTACTCTAAACTAATATTTTGATCATGAAAAATCTAAAACTAGTATATTTGTTTTACCCTCTATTAGTTTCTGTTAAATTGAATTAATATTACGAAAAGCCACAAATTGGTACATCTGTGATAAACGGATGGTAAAACCTCAAATTGGTACACTTACCAATTGTCACGTATCATCAAACTTAACAATTTTATTGAAAATTTAATGGAAACTAATGAAGGGTAAATTTATTACAACTATACGAGTTTGGGGGTAAATGTAGGTATTTAGTCCCCTCGCGGCATCTCTCCTAGGCCTTATCTTGTTGGGATCGACTTTTAGCATCCAGCTAAATCTTTATTCCAAACATAAGACCTTTTGACCTTGTCACATATTTATCAGTTTGGAGTTTTTCGTAACATTAACTTTTTAATATACTTTCTCTAGTTTAACCTTTTTTAAGTTTAAACTCAATGAGAGACATAACACCTGATATACTTTCTCTTTATTCATATTCTAACATTTAATCTCAATATAAATAAAAATATAGAAATTGAGAGACGACAGGGTATAATTGAAAATACTTTCTCTAACTTGTCCTTTGTTTTTTCGAGTTCAAACTCAATGATAAATAAAACTTTCATTTCTTCACGTTCTTTCGAAAATTTAATTCCAATAACGGATAGAAACTGTGTACGATAAATCATTAAGCTAAAATCTTATTGCTCGAAAGTGCGCGACGTGGAAAGCCCGTACCACATGTCAAGTCGCGTGACAATTCTAGAGACAATAGTAAATGTTACGTAACGGGCATTTGAGCGAACATTCTTTCGGTTCCCGCTTTGACTAATGTCGAAAAATCGTATAAGGTCCAGCTTAGATTGGAGTCATCAAATCAAATCAAATCAAAAGAAGACCTGAACCTTCCATGGGTTTCCATCCGACATCTTATGCTAATCTAGTCATTCCCACATCGCCACAAGCTTCAGACAAAGACCTTGTTGAATGTTCCAGCTGACTCCGGCCCCGAAACAAACGCGTGATGTGCATTGTCGGGTTCCGCGACAATGTGGGTGATGTTGAAGCTGAGATCACGCTCGTGGGTCGTCGGCCGCTTCGCTCGAGGGGCGTGTCATCATGCCGGTCCGGCTAAATCCGCAAGTTCTGTGCACAACGTCGTCAATTCGCCATGCAGCACCTTCGAATCCAACCGGGTGCTGAAGAACTTGTCTAAAGAAGGTCGGATCGATGAGGCGCGGAAGCTGTTCGACGAAATGCTCGACAGAGATGAGTATACGTGGAACACCATGGTTGCCGCTTACGCCACTTCGGGGAGGTTAGATGAGGCTAGAGAGCTTTTCGAGGAGACTCCGAACAAGAGTTCGGTCACTTGGTCTTCCCTCCTTTCGGGGTATT
The DNA here is from genome assembly GCA_031216235.1 of Syzygium jambos. Lineage (NCBI taxonomy): Eukaryota > Viridiplantae > Streptophyta > Magnoliopsida > Myrtales > Myrtaceae > Syzygium > Syzygium jambos. The sequence continues at coordinate 25,259,205 of CM062222.1, forward strand.
GTCGACATGGGTGTCCTGGTGAAGGCTTTAAGTTATTCTGGCGGATGCAGCTGGACGGTCAGAAGCCCACCCAGTTTAGCTTGGGCAGCGTGCTTAGAGCGTGCGCCGTGTCTGGTTATCTCCAGAGAGGCGAGCAGATTCATGGCTATGCAGTGAAAACAAATTTCGACCTTAATGATTTTGTCGTCACGGGTCTTGTTGACATGTATGCAAAGTGCAGAAGCATCTCTGAGGCAGAGTATCTCTTTGCGACGGTTCCCGAAAGGAGTAATCATGCGCTCTGGAGTGCCATGATCACCGGGTATTCTCAGAATGGTGACGCATATAGAGCAATGGAGTGTTTTAAGGAAATGAGGAAGCATGGAATTGAATTCGACGAGTACGGTTTACCTAGTATACTGGCATCTTGTGCAGCAGTTTCAGGTGATGCTTTTGGGGCACAGGTGCATTGCTGCATCGTTAGGAGTGGATATGGAGTCAGTGCCTTTGTTCAGAGTGCGCTGGTTGACATGTATGCGAAACGTGGAGATCTGAGCAGTGCTAAGTTGGTGATAGAGGCTACGGAGATTGATGGTGTGGTTTCTTGGAACTCAATGATTATGGGTTGCATGAGGCAGGGGTGCGAAGAGGAAGCACTATACCTTTTTAAGAAAATGCATGGAAGAGATATGAAGATTGATGATTTTACTTACACATCTGTTCTAAAGTCTCTTGCTTCCACGATGGATTTGAAACTCACAAAGTCTGTGCACTGTCTGATCTTAAAGACGAGATTTGAGGCTTATCGAATAGTGAGCAATGCACTCATCGACATGTATGCTAAACAAAGAGAGATCACTTGTGCATGTGAGGTGTTCAAGTGTATGCTGGACAAGGACGTCATTTCATGGACTTCCCTGGTCACAGGATACGCACACAATGGCTTCTTTGAAGAAGCTCTCAGGTTGTTCTATGGCATGACAGTTGAGGGGATTTATCCTGATGAAATGGTTGTTGCTAGTATTTTAAGTGCTTCTGCAGAATTGACAGCTCTAGAATTTGGGCAACAAGTTCATGGAATTTTTGTGAAATCAGGCCATGCTTTTTCAGCATCGGTTGGCAATTCTCTCATCTCAATGTATGCAAGATGTGGATGCATAGAAGATGCTGATCGAGTGTTCAACTCAATGCAAGTACGGGGTGTAATCACATGGACGGCTCTTATCATGGGTTATGCACGTAATGGCAAAGCAAAAGAATCTTTAGAGTCCTACAATCACATGATTGCGAGTGGAGTAAAGCCTGATTACATCTCTTTTATTGGCCTATTATTTGCATGCAGCCATGCCTGTCTTGTACAAGAAGGTCGCATGTACTTTGAATCCATGACCAAGACTTATGGAATAAAGCCAGGCCCTGAGCACTATGCTTCAATAATTGACCTCTTAGGGCGCTCTGGAAAATTTGCTGAGGCTGAAGAATTGCTTAATCAAATGTCTGTGGAACCAGATCCAACAATATGGAAGGCACTACTCGCTGCATGCCGGGTACACAAAAACTTGGAACTGGGAGAGAAGGCAGCAAGGAATCTTTTCAAATTGGAACCTATGAATTCTGTTCCTTATGTTCTCCTAGCTAATATATATTTTGCCTCTGGAAAACAGGAAGAGGCTGCAAAAGTCTGGGGTTTGATGAAATCAAGAGGAATCAATAAAGAGCCTGGTTGTAGTTGGGTTGGGATCAATGGCCAAGTTCACACCTTTGTATCCAAAGATAGAGGGCATCCAAGAATGTCTGATATCTATTTAAAGATTGATGAAGTACTGCGATTAATCAAGAAAGTTGGTTATGTTCCAGACTTAAGTTCTGCGCTACATGATGTTGATGAAGAGGGCAAAGAGCTTGGCCTTGCTTACCACAGTGAGAAATTGGCTGTTGCCTTTGGGCTGCTTGCTATGCCCCAAGGAGGACCTATTCGAATTTATAAGAACCTTCGGGTATGTGGTGACTGTCACGTTGCCATGAGATATATATCACAAGTGTTTAGTCGCCATATAGTTCTGAGGGATTCAAATCGCTTTCATCATTTTAGGGAAGGGGTCTGTTCATGTGGAGATTATTGGTGAAAAATACAAATCCCTTAAAGCTTGTATGGTTAAACTATGCATCAGTGCATCTGAGGTCGTGGCAGAACTGAAAAGGCTTGAGGATTTTGAACTTTTGCTGTTGAATTTTGGAATTTTCCTTGCAAGTTTAAATTGCTTACTCTAGGGTGGCAATTCTATTAAGAAAAGTGTATAGGCTGTTTAAAAGCTAAACGGAAGAATAATCTGGAGCAGCATTTACGCTCAGTGGAGAGAGGTGCAACAGATATAGATCCACACATGGCTTCTATATCCTTGGAAGCTGTTGCAATCAATGTTAGTTTGTTTTCGGTCACTAAACCTGGTGATGATCAGATCTGTGGAGGAGGCACAAGACAAGAATTGAAGATGATATAGCATTGCATGATGATAAGTTGTGACCTGCCTCTTATGATTTGAGCCATTGCTCAATTATTTCTTTATTCAATTAAGAAATAATTCCCCTTTTAGGGATTGTGAACCTCATTCAATTTGCAAATTTCAGGATGCTGAACCAACTTAACTTCAATTACAGCAACAGCTGGTGGTCGAAGTGGACAAGGCAAGCAGATTTGGTGTTTTCTACTCTTGTCTTGTTGCGTAAAATGGCTTTCCTTGTTGCAAAATTGTGCTCCCAATTACATCCTATCAATGCGATCCACCTGAACTGTGCTGGTTGATTTGACCATCACGTTAACTCTATGTTTGGCAAACTTATGTTGAATCTTTACTTTAGCAGACGATATTTGCTCTGTTGAGTTTGTCGTGTGAGCTTCACTTGGACTCTAATATATATGTTTAAGAATGTGAATCAAGGAAGCCTGATGTCAACCTCTCCAATCAACACTCTCATACGCTTTCTCAAAGTCAACCTTTATGGATAGTCTTTCCACTGACAAGGGACCTAGTCCCCTCTTATTGGCCAGTTGGTACTCAATTTCTCTTCTTCCAAGTTATTATTATCTGTTGCCGTAGGAGTCACCTAACTTTTTTGGCATGTATGACGATATCTACCATTTAAACTTTCTATGGTTGAAACCAGATAAGTGTTACATCTCGTGTGTTTGTTCTTTTTATAATCTACGCCTACATTGGATTTAGAGTCCTATTTGGCCTACATTGTAATACTCATTCCATTGATAAGAATGACTATAATATGAAAGGCTTGTGATATAATGTTTTTTCTTGCAACTATTTTTCATATTTAGCTAAATTATCTTGTTTGCTGAATAATAATATGCTTAACTATGATTTACTTGGTAGTATGCTTTTGGTAACACGCATCGCAAGTATCTTAACAAATGCTGTCACTTGGCTTGCAGCTGCAGACTGCAAGGGCAGAGTATTTGGCATGCAACAGCTCTTTTGATGTGGTCTTTCAGGTTAGTTGCCTAGCTCAACACTTATCTGTATAGGTCTTTGGTCTCTCTCCTTATAAATTCAAATTTGTTATGCAAACTAGAAACAGATGAAATAGTCACCTTTAAGAGGGTGCTGCAAGATGACAGATATGTAAATAAGAGAAGTGAAGACTACACACATAAGTGACCCTCCTATCTGGCTTGTCCTGCACTGGACTTTTATTCTCCTTGCTTAATCAATGCTGCACACACTATTTAAAATGTGATAATGTGGGTTTGGTAACATAGGACTTTTCTTACTTCTTTAGATGCATAATTGGAAATAAGCATTACCTCAGTAGATACTTAATCAAAAATATGCTGGAAACTCAATTTACTTCTCATTAGTAACCAAATTTGTCAGTTCAGTAGTCATTATGGACTTCCCATCTTTTTTGTATTAAGCATATTAGTATTTTAAATATTCTGACTAAAAAAAGTTATTAGTATTTTGAATATAGCAAATAAGAAAGCAAGCAACTTAATCAACCTTTGGATAAAGATATGGTGCCTCAGATATAATTCAAAATCCCAATTCCAATATTGAGAGGTTTCGGAAGATGACTCATTCTATAACATGTATATGTTGGTTAGCTAATGAACACAGCAGACAATTGAGTATGAACTAGGAAACCTTCTCAAATTAGGAAATCAACTAGAACTAGGAAATCTACTCAAATTTAGAAACCTACTTAAACTAAGAAACATACTCGAATTAGGAAACCTACTTAAATTGAGAAACTACTTAAACGAGGAAACATTCCTCCAGCCTTGACCCAGCCGATTTGGCCTTGGTTCTTTAACTTCTAAAAACTAGGATTGAGTTCGGCTTATGAGTTGTTTGTCTTCAATGGAATTTCCTAGCTTTGATGCTCCCGTGTCATGGGTGCAACTTCAAATCAAGCTTTAAATAAAGATATGGTGTCACAGCTGTAATTCCAATTTTGATTTCCAAAATCGGGAGATTTTAGAAGATGACTCACGCTGTAACATGTATATGTTGGTAATCTAATAAATGCAGTAGACAAATTGAGTAGTCTAACATCTCCAATAAAGCAAGTAATGGCTTTTTGGGTAAATATTCATTAGATAGTTTTCCCAAAGTTTTTGAAACATATTCTTGCTTGGCGGAAATTATATAGTGTCATGGGTGCAACTTCAAATCGAGCTTTAAATAAAGATATGGTGTCACAGCTGTAATTCCAATTTTGATTTCCAAAATCGGGAGATTTTAGAAGATGACTCACGCTGTAACATGTATATGTTGGTAATCTAATAAATGCAGTAGACAAATTGAGTAATCTAACATCTTCAATAAAGCAAGTAATGGCTTTTTGGGTAAATATTAATTAGATAGTTTTCCCAAAGTTTTTGAAACATATTCTTGCTTGACGGAAATTATATAGTGTCAACGGTGCAACTTCAAATCAAGCTTTAAATAAAGATATGGTGTCACAGCTGTAATTCCAATTTTGATTTCCAAAATCGGGAGATTTTAGAAGATGACTCACGCTGTAACATGTATATGTTGGTAATCTAATAAATGCAGTAGACAAATTGAGTAATCTAACATCTCCAATAAAGCAAGTAATGGCTTTTTGGGTAAATATTCATTAGATAGTTTTCCCAAAGTTTTTGAAACATATTCTTGCTTGACGGAAATTATATATTAAGGAAGCAGCCTTCGTGAGTATGCGATATATTCAATTTGAGAGATAAACAATACAAGGAGGGCATGGAGACTAGGGTTTTGATGGTTGTATGCATACTCTTAGGCCTTGTGTCTGAAGGTGTAGCAGCACCAGGGAATGCAACTTTCTATGTACCTCATAAGCGTAAGAACTTTTCTTTGCATTGACTGTACTAAGAATGTTGATATACGTTCTTATATCTGGGTTCCCTGCATTATGATCTGACCAAAAGATGTTGGTATACATTTTGTGTGGCATTTTTTATGCCATTTTGTTTGTTTTCCCATCTCATTCCTTTTCATGTCATTTTCTTTGCACAATCCCAAGCTAAATTCCTAGTTCACCTTTTTCTATTTTTGGGAAATTATAGCTTCGGATTGCCATGGAGTGAAGGAACCAGGGCCGATGGTTGTCGCAGCTAGCAACCCCATCTGGAATAATGGGGCCATATGTGGGAAAAAGTTCAACGTGACATGCATAGGCCCTCCGAGTACTGGTGAGAAATTCCCTTGCAAGGGCTCGGTGATCGTGACTGTCGTGGATCGATGCGCTTTGCCACAATGCCACACCACTTTCGAGCTCTCAAGGCCGGCCTTTGACAAGATCGTTGACCCTACGCTGGTTATGATTGCGATTGATTATGAACCGTAAGTCTTTATTTGGTCTGCCGTCTCCCTTCATCTATCTAAGGATCCACTAAGACTTTGTTTCATGAACTTACTCACGGATGAATTCGCAGGGCTTAAAGGCAAGTTGGGATTTATTCTTTTGCGTGGGAAGGATGATGGAGTGATGGCAACTTAATTCCCTTGGACAATAAGATTGAGATGTTTTCGTTTCTTTGCTTAGGTTATTGTCTTTCATTGATTAGTGTTCTCTTTAGTTGAATGAAGAATATCATCCCTACTTTCAAATATCTCTCTCTCTCTCTCTCTCTCTCTCTCTCTCTCTCTCTCTCTCTCTCTCTGTACCGAGTTTTGAAAAAGGAAAGATCTTATTATTTGTGTTATATTTTTAAAGAGCACAGGATGCCAATTTGGCAGTTGACGGTATATCGATGACCATATCAGCGTCTTCCTTTTACTTTTGTGATAGAATGACCAATTCGAGCGCATATGGTTCAAGGATTTAATTGGCAAAAAAAAACGTCAGGACCTGATTGTGAAATGAAGTGGACTCAACAATCAAGAGGGGGTGAATTGATTAACGCAGGATTTTGAAACATTTTTCGGGCAAAACAATGCATAGAGGATGACTAGTCTTCGTAGATAAAATATGATATGCAGAGCAAATATTGTCAAACAACGAAAATCTACTTAAACGAAGATACCTGCTCAAATTAGGAATTCTAATTCAATTGGGAAACTACGTAAACTAGGAAACATCCCTCCAACCTAGATTCAGCTGAATCAGTCTTAGTTTTTCCATCTTGAACACCTTTTTGCCGTTGGAGCCATTGGATCATGTCGTGTTGCTTGCACAAATATCAAATGGGCTTCGTTGATTGATGAGGCTTGAGTTGGGCTTGCGAGTTGTCCATCTTCGATGGAATTTCCAAGCTCTGGTGCTCCCGCAGCATCACACGCAGCTCCAAATCAAACTTTGGATAAAGATACGGTGCCACAGCTGTAACTCGAGACCCGATTTCCAAAATCGGGAGGTTCTGCATAATGGCTCATGCTGTAACATGCCCATGTTGGTAAGCTCAATGAACACAGTAGACAACTGAGTAACCAAACACCTCCAGTAAAGCATGTAATGGCAATTTGGGGTAATACTCATTAGACAGTTCTCCAGAAGATTTTGAAACACATTCTTGCACTCGATGGGAATCATATATTAAGGAGCAGCCTTCGTGGGAAGTGTGTGATACATTCGACTTGAGGGATAACCAATACATGAAAGGGCATGGAGACGAGGGTTTTGATGGCTGTATGCGTACTCTTATGCCTTGTGTCTGCAGGTGTCGCAGCACTGGGGACTGCGACTTTCTATGAGCCCCTCATAAGCGTAAGAACTTTCCTTTGCATTGACGGTAACTAAGGGTGCTGGTATACCTTCTGATATCTGGGTTCTTTGCATTCTGATCTGATCAAAAGATGAAACTTTCCATCTCATTCCTTTTCGTGTTGTCTTCTACGAAAATGGAACGCTGCACAATCTCAAGCTGAATTCTTGATTCACCTCTGTTGTTTTTTTTTGGGGGGGAAATTATAGCTTCGGATTGCCCTGGAGTGAAGGGACCCGGGCTAATGGTCGCAGCAGCTAGCGACTCCATCTGGAATGATGGCGCCCTATGTGGGAAGAAGTTCAACGTGGCGTGCCTCGGCCATCTGAGCACCGGCGAGAAGTTTCCATGCAAGGGCTCGGGGATCGTGACCGTCGCGGATCGATGCGCTTCGCCGCGATGTGAGAGCACTTTGGAGCTCTCTAGGCCGGCCGTCGACAGGATCTTCGACCCTACGCTGGTCAAGATTATCATCGATTACAAAGCGTGAGTTTTTCAGTCTCCCTTTGCCTATCCTAGTGATCTTCTGAGATTTTTGTTTTCCACGAACTTACTCGGGGATGAATTTGCAGGGTTTAAAGCAAGTCGGAAGGTACTCTTTTGCGTGGGAAGGATGGAGTGATGGCAACTTATCGTTCCTTTGGACTTTATCGTTCCTTTGGACTTCAAAGATTAGATGTTTTATTTCTTTTGCTTAGGTCATTGATTTTTTATTGAAAAATGTTCTCATTTTGGTTCTACTTTCCAAAAAACTCTCTCTCTCTCTCCAATTGCGAAATATTGAATGTATATCACATGTTGCAAAATAATATGATTGCAAGTTAATCCTTCACTATCTTAGACAAATTGACCTAATCTATTGCGTAGACGAGGGGATCTCATGCTTTTGTAGATATATGTTGTTTTGCTTTATTTTCTTGAAGGGTCATGCTTTTTCTACTTATCTTTTAGCTTAGACACTCCTTTATTTTTGTAATTTGGCGATAGTATCTCTCGTGGGGCTTGCCACTTCTCGTACAACTTTCCAAAAGTGATCTTTTTTTTTTCATTATTTGATCAATTTTTTTTATTTTGTTTTTTATTTTATTTCTTGCGGGTCCCACTTTCCTGCTTCCTTTGACGTCTCAATTCTTTGCTCTTGCAAATTGTCTATGCCTCCCACTCATTTTTCTTCTTCTTCATCTTTTTCTTTTTCCATAAATCCCGTCATCCTCTGTTTTTTTTTTTTTTATCTTTTCTATCTATAATGCCAATTCCGTCATCCTCTACACTTTCAATCATAAAAAGAGCATTAATTTTCTCTCCTAGAAAATAGAGAAAACAGCATTAGAGAAAAAAACAATAACCCAATAAAAACATGATTTTCAATTCTAATAAGAATTGGGCAATCAACTACAAATTGATTAATTCTAATCAATCACTTTCGTAATATTAGTTTTGTTCAAAAGAAAATTTTCTAAGAAACCTAATTCTTTTTGCGTTGTTAAGTAAAATCTAGAAAAATTTTAACATAAACACTTCTTTAACAAGATCACTTATTTATAAATTTCACTTTTGTTGTATGTATCAACGTTACTTGTTTACTTGACAAAACTTATTTCTACGGAAGTAAAATCCAAAAATAAAAAGGAAAACATTGCGCCTTTAATATATATACGGATTACCCACCATAAACAAAAAAAGAAAACATGAATTGCTTAATTATGGTAACTATATCCTAAATAGAAAATGAATATTAACAAAAATAAAATAAAGAAAATAATTTGATTTGGGGCCATACTTTAAACTGCAATTGAATTATTGAGGATAATTTTGTCTTTCCATTGTAAAATGGAGTAGATTAGTCATATAAAGGATGGAAATGCCTTTTCTTGTATATGCTTTTTGTGTGAAAAACATCAAATATTTCCCCAAGTATTGCTAGGAAGTCCTAAATATTTAATAGTCATTTTGAGTTCAAAACTCATAATTATGATTAAATGAGTTCTAAGATCACATTTGTATGTTAACAATTGTCGGTGCTAAAATAAGCCACGTCAGATTGGCCATGAGTTAAGGATTCAATTGCACATTTTTTGTAAGCAGTTAGGTCTCGATTAAGCAAAATTAGATATCAGACTCAATTAATCAACGATTGAAACATTATAGATCTTTCATTGTACTTACCCAAAACATTACTCATAGCATATAGTGTAATGTTGTTGACCACGTATGTGGACCAAGTCCAAATAGATTTGATCTTAAAAAGGTCACATGTTAATTTAAATTCTTAGGAAAAGTACCCAATTAGTCCTAAATCAATTGTATGAATGTCAGCCCAATTTTTTCAATTTAATCCTAAATTTTTGCGTGAAATTTCAATATAATTATTTAGGCAATTTTTTTTCAAAAATTGTTGAAATGGTGGCGTAGTCATCACTAGTTAGGCAAATGCGATTCAATTATCTCCGGTCGTCATACTTGACACATCACATTGTCAACAATTTCTAGTAAAAATTAATCAAAAAGACTATAACGGACTTTTGAGCAAAACTTTAGGATTAAATTGATAAAATTTAAAGTTTTATAATTGTTAATATGTTTATAATTGATTGAATAATTTCTGCTCATTTCGCTATTCCAAAACTATATGACACTAAAGGGAATGCTTATAAGAAGTTGCTAATTATCTATTGGCGGTAATTATAAGCGAAACCGACATCGCTTAGCAACACAAAGTAATGCATACAAAGATATTGAAATTATTTTTTGTTCGAAAGTGACTTTTTAATATTGTGGACTCCATCTTGCTCAAAACGCTCAATAAAGTATATCCGTCGATCTGATTATTTATATATATATATATATATATATATGAATATACATACATATGTATGCATTGAATTAATAAAACAAGAAGAAACATAAAAATATTTTCTGACCTTATAACCAATTATTCAGGCAACAGAAAAATTCAAGGCTTTGTTCTAACAGAAGAAATTGTTTTTTGCTACTATTGTAGATATGTATTTCCTTAAAGTTTGTAAAACATATCAATTACTGAGAATTTCACTTATCTCTCTCTCTCTCTCTCTCTCTCTCTCTCAAGTCCGCCGGCCGCATACCAATGCCCATCCGGCGGCTGCTCCGCCGCCAACCGCCAAGCAACCGCTCCCTTCCCGGACGAGATCACCTCCACCGCCCAAACCCACGTCTCATCCGCGGCGTCTCCACCGTCCAACCCTCCGAGCTCGCCGCCGCCGCCACCACCTTGGAGCAGTCGCAGTCGCAGTCGGCTCCGTCGACCTCCATGCCGGACTCTCTCCTGGCGGAGAAGATCCTCTTCAACCTGAAGCAAGGTAACGTCAGGGACCCTCGAAGCTACTTCTCCCGCTTGAGCCCTCCGGCCGTCGTCGAGGTGCTCCGGCGGTACCGCGACGACCTTCGCGCGGCCCTGAAGTTCGTCGACTTGGTTTCGTCGAACTGCCCTGGTTTCAAGCACTCGCCTGAGTCCTTGAGCGCCATGGTCCACGTGTTGGTTCGCGGCCGGAGGTCGTCGGAAGCGCAGGGTTTGATTCTCAGGATGGTCAGGAAGAGCGGAGTATCGCGTGCGGAGATTGTGGATTCTTTGATTGATGCTTGTCGTGATGGTGGGTCGAGTTGTGCGGTGTTTAGCTTGTTGATCAGAACTTACGTGCAAGCTAGGAAGTTGAGGGAAGGGGCCGAGGCTTTTCGGTTGTCTGGTAGTAAAGGGATTCGTATTCTTATCGGCGCTTGTAATAGTCTCCTCGGCGGGCTCGTGAAGGCGGGGTGGGTCGATCTGGCGTGGGAAGTTTACGGCGAAGTGGTTAGGAGCGGTGTTCAAGTGGATGTGTGCACTCTTAACATAATGGTCAATGCATTGTGTAAAGATCGTAAGATGAATGAGGTTAAATCATTTTTACTGGACTTGGAGGAGAAGGGTGTTTTTCCGGATATTGTTACTTATAATACTCTGATTAATGCTCATTGTAGGGAGGGACTAGTGGATGAAGCTTTTGGGTTGGTGGATTCAATGTCGGAGAAGGGCATGAAACCAAGCCTGTACACCTATAATTCCCTTATCAGTGGATTGTGTAGAAATGGAGAATACACCAGAGCTAGAGAAATGCTGGATGAGATGTCAGAAAAAGGTGTGAGCCCGGACAATGCCAGTTTTAATACTCTGCTCGTTGAGATTGGTAGAAAAGGTAATGCTGTGGAGGCTGAAAAATTTTTCGAAGAGATGTCACTGCGAGGTGTGGTTCCTGATTTAGTTAGCTATAGTTCGATCATTGGGGTGCTTTTGAGATGTCACAATCTTGACCAGGCTTTAATGTACTTTAGGCGCATGAAAAGTGCTGGGTTGGTGCCGGATGGTGTAATTTATACCATCCTCATTGATTGGTACTGTAAAAATGGCTTAGTCTCAGAGGCTTTGAGGTTGCGGGATGAAATGCTGGAGCAAGGCTGCTTCATGGATGTAGTTACATTTAACACTATATTGAATGGTTTGTGCAAGGACAAGATGCTTGTGGAGGCAGATCAGCTCTTTCGCGAGATGGATGAAAGGGGTGTGTTTCCTGATTTTTGTACATTCACTACACTAATTAATGGGCACTGTAAGGATGGGAATATGAACAAAGCAATGAGCTTGTTCGAGACAATGTCTCAAAGAAACCTAAAACCTGACATTGTGGCATACAATACACTGATTGATGGTTTCTGCAAGGCCGGTCAAATGGAGAAGGCTTATCAAATATGGGATGATATGATCAACAGTGGCATAAGTCCAAACCACATTTCATACAGCATTCTAATAAATGGTTTCTGTAGCACAGGAGCTGTTGCTGAGGCTTTTAGGTTGTGGGATGAGATGGTTAAGAGGGGTATTCGACCTAGTCTAATTGGTTGCAACACTATATTAAAAGGTTTTTGCCGGTCTGGAGATGTATCCAAGGCAGATGAGTTCTTCAGCAAAATGGTTGCTAAAGGAATTCCTCCAGATAGCATTACTTACAACACTTTGGTCAATGGATTTGTGAGAATAGAGGACATGGATAAAGCTGCTGAACTGGTTAATAAAATGGAGAACATGGGACTGATGCCCGATGTATATACGTACAATGTCATTTTGGGTGGCTTCTGTAGGCAAGGTAGGATGCAAGAAGCTGAGCTGGTATTGAGAAGGATGATTAGTAGAGGTGTGAATCCGGATAGAACTACATATTCAGCATTGATAAATGGCCATGTTAGCAACGATGACTTGAAGGAAGCATTTCGGTTCCATGATGAAATGCTGCAGAAGGGATTTGTACCGGATGATAAATTCTAGACCTCATTCAGGTGATTTTGATGCATGTCATCATATGTGGATGGTGCATATATTTTTTGTCTGTTTGTCAAGGAGATCCTTATGGACCATTCGTTTTCCTGCTTATTGGTATCTGCTATGTTTTCCCCAATGCACTAAGGGTATTGTATTGTTATGGTCTCTGGGGAAGCCATAATAATCTTCTCCTCTTGTGTTTCTGGAGCATCTGAAGTTTGCTTTGTGAATAGATCAAATTTTGCAAAATTGTTATATTCTCCGAGATCTGTTTGTTTTTTCCCCTGGAATTTGAATTCGGATGAGAAGTTTGTTGCCAATTTTAGCTATTCTGGCTTTATGGTGCTTGTCACCTTCTGTGCTTCCTACTATGTTAAATAAGTTTTTGTGCAAGTATATGTATCTTTATATATTCAATCAAATGCATCAATCATATTATGACAATTTTCCAATTTCACATGCCTTTGTTGCAGGGGACTGTCAAGAACGACCTTTTGGGTTATTATGCTTGAGGTATGCTTGACTACTTGGAGCTATTTCCTCTTTGCTCAAGTCATGAGATTGTTCTTAAGAATGGTGATTTCCAAAATTTGTTTCATTCCTTTCTTTGCTGCAATCTGGCTGCAAACAATCAGCTCTTTTGTTTTTGCCCCCACTTTGACTTTGCAAAGTCTACATGCATACTCAGTCAATTTATTTCACTGCATTTGCTCCATATTTTACTTATTTCAGTAGTTACATCCTAAGACCAATCAACCAAAGTGAAAGTTAATCTTCCACATTGTCTTATCTATGCAGGAAATCAGATTCCTCCACGGATGGAAGTGTGGGTCTAGGAACAAAATGACAGGCTGGAGCATTGCAAGTAGCATGCTAGTTATGTGTTCTTGCTACTTTTATGACTGAATTATACAACACGGGTGTGACTACTTTCATTAAATAGATTGGCCAATTGCGGGAGCTGTTCTATTATGTGGAAAAAAAAAGGTTTCTGCAAACCTTCTGATTTTAACTGAGTATCACATGTTCGTTTTTGGCCAAACTTAGTTTCACAGTATAAATTACATAATGTTCGGTTACGTCAAAAAGTTTGTGATTTTTTTATCTGTTTTATGCTCATCCTGAACGTCCCTTCAACAGGTCTTTCCTTTTGCTTCCCTACATCTAAAAGTTATTAAGCTGCAGTCTATTTGGTAACTAGATTGAATTATCTGTCATAGTTGATGGAACAGATATTATGGTTTCATAATTCTCTATCTCTGGGCCGATTTGTTTGCACTTACTTATTTTCTTCTTGTAATTGTTTTTCCTGTTTTTCTTTTTTACTTTCTTGTTTCTTGGATACAAATAATCCTTGGATTTAAAATGAGCTGCTAGATTCCCACTTTGTGCATAATGGAGACGAGTTCTGACATGGTCATTAACTGAAATTCCTGCAAACCAATTAATCCCTGGAAATGCTGTCTGAAATGTATATGAGCCATCAGAGGATCCACTGATCAAGCATGGTCTTGAGATCGTGAATTTGGCAAAAGAACAAGCTTCTCCTAGTGGTGTAAGATTAGTGGCTGATAATTTGTGGTCCAAAATCTTTCCCAAAACCCAAAGATGTTGGCATCCGAGGGTTGCTTGGTGGGAAACAGTAACTTCCATACTTTTTGCTGTTTAATTCAATCACTTCTAGTCTTCTTGGTTGGACACAGCCCCTATACAGGAATTTTTCTCTGGTTGTCACACTGCCTTTTCAAATATGCAGAAGCTACTTTAGGTTGTACACGAGGCTCTACCAAAGATGTCTTTGATTGTTCCAGACTTCAGTTACTTACCTGATGTAAGGGTACCTGGTGAAAAAGCTCCTAATGTATTAAGGTACATGCAATCTCTACTGTGTGTGTGATGTTGCTCATGCTTTTCTATTCTATTATAAGCTATCTGTGGACTGTCTTCATGCTCAGAGTTAATGAACCGTCTCTACATGCCATGCATCAATTGTGAGAGCACTAGCAAGTGACTATCTTCATTTGTTGCACAGATATTACATTCAGATGCTCCTTTAGTTGATTCTCATGTTGCATAGTTTGACCATTGTGCTTCCGCATGTAATTTGTCCTTGAATTATACTGATGATGTTCTCCTAAGTTCTCATAGGCTTCTGCTTCAATATTTCTTATGATTGGAACTCCACTGGGGACAAATTGGTCAGATTTGTTCGAGTTCTGGGAAGGATGCAGTACATCAGAAAAAAAGTACTAAATGAGACTGTAAGAAGAAATGCTATAGTAGGTCAAAAAATTGAGAGATGCTATGAATTTTTACAGGACTGCAATAGAAGAGTTTACTAAGTTTATTCAGAAGAAATTCTAAACTGAAGTGCTGAAAAGATGGTTGTACTGATCTGTCAATCCAATTAAACCCATGGCAGACTGCAGACTGTGTTTTGGGTCCATGTGGTCTGTCCTCTGATGTAGTAATTGGAAGCCACAAATTTGTGTTGCTATTTTCACATGGTTTTTTTTAGTCCCGTTGGTTTTATATTTTTATGAACAGCACGGAATATATAGTTTGACCATTTTTGGCGTTTGTTCTGCAGAAGGTCGGGAGGAGCTCAGATCGTGGGTATGGTGCAACTTTAAGAAGCCTTATGAGTGACTTCTTGTGCGGGCCAAAGCCTATTGGTCATGGCAGAACAAAGCTGTGCAATCCGGTAAAAGATCTGTGGTAATTTCGAGACTTAATATTTGAATTCATTTGTCATAGGATGCCCTGGATGGTCATGGTCGATGTTGTGCAATTTATATTGATCCTCGAAGATACCACTGTCCTCAGTACATAAGATCATGCGTGCTACTTATTAGTTCTTCAAGCTACTGTTAATCTTCAGTAGTCCGGGTTGATGTTGTACGACATTGCTTTTATTTTGCTTTGAATGTTTTCACACAGTGAAGTAAACGGTTATTAGTTGAGCGGCCTCGGGTCTCTGGCATCCCCTCTTTGGTAATAACCTTTCCATGGTTGTAGAACAAATGCTTTGACTAAGCTAAAAGAGAAACAGAGCAATTGAGTCGCTTTGGCACTTGTAAAATGTTTGTGAGAATGTGATAGAGAAGAGTTACATGAGCAAAAAGATGGACACAACTACAACTTCTGAAGCCACCTATTCCTAGTTGCATGCCGATAATCCAATCAACTAATCACTAATTCACACATTTCCGCCACGGAAACGGGAATAACAAATGAGTATAACAGGAGGTAATCTAATTCCATGCAACGTATTAGAACGGTTGGCTCCTTAACCAACCTTCAGAGTCGACGAAACTTGTGCTAGTCAACTGGTTGATTGTTGACGGATTTAGCTAGCTTCTTCTCCCTACTCACCGGAGAGAAGTATCCGATCTGGGTCTATACCACCCGTATTCTGAAAACGTCAATTGGGACCTGATCCACTTTGATCAAAGGAAAGAAAACGCAACCTTCAATACTGCTATCATAAAGCCTTCGAAAACAAATCTTGAGATAAAACACCCATTTTAGAGAAGACGACTCTCGTGTAGGCTCTCCACGCCCTTCCCAACAAGGCCGAGCCGGAGCCGAACACATTTCACTCCTTGAACACGAACCCGCTTGCATCGTCTGGGTTGGTCCTTCCTTGCGCTGTGATGAATCCTGTCATTCCAGCCCCTAGGGCTCCTCCGAGCACTGACATTGCAGTATTCTATGGAATGAAAAGCATGACGATAAAAAGTATTTTAAGTTCGGGAAATTACAAAAATAATGATATGCGTGTCGACATGAATCAGCACTTACGTTCTGTACAAATTTTATCATATGTTGGAATTAGGGCATATTCTCATTAATGAAATCATGTTATGATATTACAACACAGCCATAGTATTAGAATTGGAAATTAAAAATTGCCCTCCCCCTTCTTTTCAAAATTTGATCTTCAGTTTTTTTCCAAAAGTTGGTGCAACAGTGGATTTAAAGAAGTCTTACTGAAAAAGAGAAAAATTATTCGAAGGATACCTGTAAATCCCTTTCTTGATATAGATGCAAACCCAGTTCCTATTATTTGAGGGAACGGAATCGATGGCGGACTGTATGGTGGTGAAGTTGCCGAGCCGCCCCGACGGGTCGACGAAGATCGTCCGGTAAGGCGCGGCGTTCCCACTGATCTGCTGGAGCCAATCACTATCATCAGCTAGTCCCTCCGTGTATCTTGCGCGGAGGAGAAGAATAGTCCAACCGCATAGGTTTTGCGGGAGAAACGATTAGACCAATCTTGAAGAAGCCATGAGAGTACAGTTGGAGAGAGAAGATGAAACAGACAAAGACTTAATATCACCAACTGGAGGTTGCATGCTCAATGAAGATGGCAGATTTGCATATATAGATCTCGGGACTTATTGGATGTTTGGCGGGAATTAAAACTCTCTGACAGATGGGTGATCAAAGTTGGACTCTTGAATGGTGAACGGTCCATTGTGTTCAAATTGTAGTGTGTTCGTGATTGTAAAGCCGCATACTCTAATCACAATCTGGTGCATGTCAGCTATAGATGCATACAAGCCTATATGTTGGTTTGACTAAGGGGGCCTTTCGTGTGAAAATTGGCTGACCATTGATATGTGTGGGAGTTATTCAAAACATGGTCAATTCAGGGTTGCTGTTAGGTCGGACTGATGATCATGAATAACCCCTAAATCAACAGACAAGAAAGGAGAAATTTAAGAGAAAAAACACCCTAAGATGTTGGAAAACTAACGGAATGATTGGTCTGCATTGACTAGATTGAGCAACATTAAGTTGTCTTAGTTCTAAAGGGGAAACTTGACAGAATAATATCAAAAGACTGCATTGAACGTCCACAAAATACTAATGAACAACTTTTTTTGGGCCAAAAATTGAAAAATTCCCTTCCCTTTGACGAAATGTATGACTACCATTCTATTCGTGCGTCAACATTAACATATCTTCCCTTCACTATCTCTGTGTCTAGATCTTCATCAGTAGGGGAACATTAAGATTGCTCCCTTAAGCGAGGGTTTATCGCAGACCACATGTACACATCTGTGTGTATGTGCGTGTGCGTTGCCAGAACTTCGTACTACTTATGAATCTATAGATTTGGTTGTCTGGTTGGGCACACGAATGGTGATTGTTGG
Organism: Syzygium jambos; assembly: GCA_031216235.1. NCBI lineage: Eukaryota > Viridiplantae > Streptophyta > Magnoliopsida > Myrtales > Myrtaceae > Syzygium > Syzygium jambos. The sequence continues at coordinate 25,276,894 of CM062222.1, forward strand.
TCCATGTTAATTGATATGCGACACTATAACCTTGCTCCAATGGAGTTGGAGGATGACTCGGGGGATAATGTAAACATTAGTTGTATAGTGCCTTTTCTTAAGTGGGGTTTGTATGGCTCTTGAAATGACCCAAATTGTAGATGTGATTGAACTTTTCTATGCCGTACTTATCTGACTAGTTATTAGGCTACATAGGATGCTGAGAATGGCTCGAGGTAGCAATTGATTGATTATGTATAGGCTCGTGTTGATTGGTGTGAGGGCAATTGTTGCTCTTTAAATTAGAAGTGAAGTGTTGAGTGGTGGGGTTGGTAGCTTGCCAACTAAGGGATCGTGTCCTTCATTACACAAATTACACGTGACTACATATTTGCAGTTTGGTGGGCAATATAAAGTAGCCCTTTTCGAAATAGATAATCTCATCATAATGAATCAATGGTATTAGCTTCTTTCTACAAAAGATGGAAAATTTACGGGAAAAGTGTTGAATAAGTCCTAAACCTTTTGAGAAAATGTCAATTTAGTCCTAAACCTATTTTTGGTGCCAATTTAGTCCTAAATCTTTTGATATAGTGCCAATTCAGTCCTTTTGGTTGGATTTTGTTGATGTAGACGTCGGCCGGCCAGCGACTGGTCACCGGAGCTGACGTGGACAAAATTTAATAATATTTTAATATTTTTTTTGAATTTTTTTTCTTCTCCCTCTTCCTCCAATTGGTCGCCGGAGCGGCGATCGGCCGGAGGCTAGAGGCCGGCGAGGTCGACCTCGCCGAATCTAGCGAGGTCGAGCCTCGCCGGCGGTTGGGCTAGGCTCGACCTCGCCGGATCCGACGAGGGCGAGCCTCGCGCTGGCCCGGCGAGCCTAGCCCGGCCCTTGCAATCTCTAGCGAGGGCCGGGCGAACCTCGCCAGCCCAGCGCGAGGCTCGCCCTCGCCCTCGCCATCGCTAGTGACGGCGAAGGTGAGCCTCACCATGGCTGGGCGAGGCTCGACCTCACCGGATCTGGCGAGGTCGGGCCTCGCCCAGCCGCCGGCGAGGTCGAGCTTTGCTTAGCCATGGCAAGGCTCGCCTTCGCCGTCGTTGGCGAGGGTGAGCCTCGCGCTGGGTTGGCGAGGCTCACTTGGCCCTAGCCATGGTCGGGCGACCTCGCCAAATCCGGCGAGGTCAGGCCTTGCCTAGTCGCCGGCGAGCCTCGCCCAGCCCTCGCCAGACCTCGCGACCTCTGGCGAGGGCCCGGTGAGCCTCGCCAGCCCAGTGGGAGGCTCAAACTCGCCGGATCTGGCGAGGTCGGGCCTCGCCCAGCCGCCGGCGAGGCTCGACCTCGCCAAATCCGATGAGGGCGAGCCTCGCTAGTGGCCGGCGTGGCTTGCCCGAGGCCAGCGAGGTCAACGGCTGGAGGAAGAGGGAGAAGAAAAAAAAAGATGAAAAAAATTAAAAAAAATTAAAATATTATTAAATTTTGTCCATGTCAACTCTGGTGACTGGTCGCTAGCCGGTCGACGTCCACGTCAGCAAAATCCGGCCAAAAGGATTAAATTGACACTATATCAAAAAGTTTAGGACTAAATTGACACTCTCTCAAAAGGTTTAGGACTTATTCAGCACTTTTCCCAAAAATTTACTAAAGTCAACCTGCCACTATGAAAAGAATAAAGTTATAGACACTAAATTTCTAATCCTTATAATGAGAATATATTGATCATATAATGTGGTGAGGTTATGACTATTAGATGTTTAAACATGAGTCTCTCTCTCCTTTTTTTTGTCTTTTGATAAGTATTTAGGGTGTGTCGCGTCATTAAGAATAAAATATTCATGTTGATTGGCCTTGGGCTTCTCTCACATCAACATCTAATTTAAAGGATGGGATTTTCCCTTACACATATAAACTGATTATCAATCTCCTTAATAACCAATGTGGGATAAACCCCAACAATATTCTATCTGAGCGTTCCTACTCAATACATCAAGTGAGAAAACTCGTGCCCTCAAGTTTCCGAAGACATTGCCGCCTCTTTTTGCTGAAGGAAGAGGACGATTCGGGTTTTCTCAAGGAGATTCACTAATGCTTCTCCTTCAAAGCAAATAGAAGGTCTCTCAATCGAGAGCTGCAGAGCATTCCAAACATCAGACTCCGAGGTCTTCAAAGAAACTTTCTAAAGTGCCGAGGTTTTTAGACGGTACAAGTTTTGCAAAACGATACTGTGCAATCAGGTAAGCAATCTGCAGTAATTTTGAGACTTATGATTTGTTTTCATTGGTAATAGGATGTCCTAGACAATCTGTGGTCGATGTTGTGCTCCTTATATCAATTCTCGAAGATACAACTGCCCGCGATACAAAAATCATACGTTCATTTTTAGCTCTTCTAGCTATCGTTAATCTTCAATAACCGGGGATGATGTCGTATGACATTGCTTTTATTTTGTTTTGAATCTTCCTAAGTGAAATGATCACATAGTGAAGTAAACGGGTTACTACTCAGTAAGCCTCGGTTCAATGACATTCCCTCTTTGGGATACCGTTTTCTTGGTTTCAGAACAAGTGCTTTGACTCAGCTAAAAGAGGAACAGAACCAGAGTCACTTTGGCACATAGAAATGGCCAAAAGAATCGGATGAACAGAGAGATAAATACACAAAAAGAACGACGCGACTACAGCAACTTCTGAACCATCTATTCCTACTTACAGGCCAATAATCCAATCAACCAATTCACACATTTCCGCGATGGAAAAGGGAATAAGAATTGAGTATAACAGAAGGTAATGCAAATCAATGCAGTGCATCAGAAAGGTTGACTGCTCAGCCATCCTTCGGAGTCAACAAAACTCGTGCTGGTCAACTGGTTGATCGTCGCCGCGTTCAGCTTCTTCTCCCAACTCACCCGGCGAGAAGTATCCGACCCGGATCCATAGCACCCGTATTCTGAAAAGCTCAATTGCGACCTGATCAAAGGAAAAAAAAAAATGCAACCTTCAATACTACTATTATTAGCCTTTGAAAAGTTACAAATCTTGAGATAAAACACCCTTTTTAGAGAATGGAAAGCTAGCTAGTTATTGCTTTGTTTCCAATTAATTAGAGGGTAACAGTAAACCTAAAAGCGAAACTAAAATAGGGACCAAGATAAATTCCAAACTGATGTCAACAATAAAGTCTCATTATACTAAAATAGGAAAAAGTAATAGTACATGTGCTAATATTTGCAAAAGTAATCTCGACAATAATGGGGAACGAAAAAATTACATACTTTGGCCCGCTATGTCCATGAGTCTAAATTAAAATTCGCTAATTTTTCAGGTCTCGGTTGATTGGGATGTTTGTTTTGGCTTATAAAAAGCAAAAACCAATTTTTATTTTATTTTCTCGCCAAAATCTAAAATATTAATTGAAATTTAAAAATTTTAAGGGCAAATTTTATATGTAAACCTACTAGTCAATGCTAATATACATTGTAACAGTCCGAAGCATTCAAGAACCATGATCAATATGCGCTTTAGGTAATTTTTCAAGATGGATCAGCTAAAAGAGCATGGTGGATAGAGAACGCACTCTTGTCCGGCAAAATTCCACGCGTCCCAGCCTCGAGGATTCACGACATCGGTGAAATTGGAGCGATAGAAGACGACTCTTGCGTAGGCTCTCCACGCCCTTCCCAACAAGGCCGAGCCGGAGCCGAACACATTGCACTCCTTGAACACGAACCCGCTTGCATCGTCTGGGTTGCTCCTGCCTTGCGCTGTGATGAATCCCGTCACTCCAGTCTCTAGGGCTCCTCCAAGCACTGATATTGCACAATTCTACAAAATGGAATGCATGACGATCAACAAATTATGAAAAACATTGCCAATATTCACCTATTTAAAAACCCTTCGGTGCTTTACGCTGAACAAAAGTCAAATTGTGAGAGCAACAAGATTTACCAAACGCTAAGAAGTTGAGCAAATAGAAGTTACTCGAAATGTATATCACCCAACTTAATACAAGATGGCGGGATTGGCAAAAAGATGAAATCAAAGAATCTTGACAGAATTTCTTAATATACTTTCACTGCAATATAGGGTTGCTTCTCAGAAAGTCAATTACCTCGTAAATAGACTGCCCACCACCGAAGATAAAATCGACGGCGCCTTGGACTGTGCAGCGCTTGAAATAATGTCGTCCTTGGTCGTCCCACAACGTATCTTGCAAACCATAGAAACCACACCTGTGGAACACATTCTTGTCCCCTGAAACCCTAGCCGCGACTGCTGGAACCCTAGGATTTTTCTTATTAACCGGATTGTTATAAGAATTCTGCGACCAATAGTTAAAGAAGTAAGTTAGCATATAGTTCAATTTTTATTAAGTCTATATGCGATATGTCTGAGAACTCTGTTGGAAAAACCGACTCTTAAGACTCTAGTGATACCCTGTTAATTTTGTCAAAAAATCTTTCCTTTGCAAGATGAGTAATTTGTCGGATTGTCTTACCCTGAAACTGATGCTTTTAGCGACGATGTTATCGGCCAGAGATGTGAAAGTCGGGCTCTGCACAATGTTGTCATGGTCGTCCCACACGACCTCCGTTGTCTTCTTCGCTTGTCCTTTGAGGATGATGTATGGCTTGTCCTCCGGTATTTTCACTTTCTCCCTGCATTTCAACATGAGGCACTTCTCATCTCATGTTCAACCTTTGTAAAGAACTTTCAGTTTTTCTTCTTGATATCATTACAAAAATTCAACGTTGCTACATTTAATGGGACAAACTTTATCAAAGAATAAATTCTCAAGTTTCCTTGTTTTTTCCGTTGAATATTTGAGACATGCAGAGACAACATAAAAGAATTAAGGATTGCCCTTCCCCTTCTTTTCCAGTTTTAATCTTCAGTCTATTTCCAAAACTTGGAGCAGAAGTGAATTTAACGAAGTCTTAGTGAAGAAAGAGAAATTATTCGAAGGATACCTGTAAATCCCTTTCTTGATATAGATGCAAACCCAGTTACTATTATTCGAGGGAACGGAATCGATGGCAGACTGTATGGTGGTGAAGTTGCCGAGCCGCCCCGATGGATCGACAAAGATTGTCCGGTAAGGCGCCACGTTCCCGCTAATCCGTCGGAGCCAATCACTATCATCGGCTAGTCCCTCCGTGAAGTTTGCATGGAGAATGACAATAATCCAACCGCACAGGTTCCACAGGAGAAACAATTCGACCAATCTTGAAGAAGCCATGAGCGTACAGTTGGAGCGAGAAGAGGAAACAGACTGGAGGTTGCATGCTCAATGAAGATGATGGACTTCCATATATAAAGCTCGGGACTTATTGGAAGTTTACCTGGAAATATGACTCTGAGAGATGGGTGATCAAATTTTGACTCTTGAATTGTCAACGGTCCATTGTTTTCAAATCAGAATCAGGTGCATGTCAGCTATAGATCCATAAAAGCGTACATGTTGGTTCAACTGAGGGGGCTTTTCGTGTGAAAATTGACTGACCAGCGGAGTGGGCACGTGTGTACAAAATTGAAGGTTAGATCCGTTAGGGAGGAAAACATAAGCCGCTTCCTGGGATTTGTGGGGGAGTTTGTCAAAATATGGTCAATTCATGGTTGCTGTTAGGTCGAGTTGAAGAGCATGAACAACCCCTAAATCATCGTACAAGAAACGAAAAATTAAGAAAGGATTGGTCTGCAATAATTGGACAAAGAAACGGTATGTTATTTTACTTCTAAAGTGGAAACTTCACATTATAAAATTAAGAGACAGCATTAACCGTCCACATAGACAGCATTAGTTGACATGTGACATTGTAACATTGTTCTCATGGAATGGGAGGATGACTCTAGGGATGATGTAAACATTACCTGCTTGGTGCCTTTTCGTAAGTGGGATTTGCATGGCTCTTGAAATGACACGAATTGTAGTTTTGATTGAACTTTTCTACGCCGCACTTATCTGACTATGTATTAGGCTACAAGGATGCCGAGAATGGCCTGAGGTTGTCAACTTGCTTTGTTCAACTTCATAATAAAGACTCAAAACGTACTAATTCTTTGGGACCCTAACTAGCAGGAACACCTATTCTTGAATCAGAGAGAGAGAGAGAGAGAGAGAGAGAGAGAGAGAGAGAGAGAGAGAGAGAGAGAGAGAGAGAGAGAGAGAGAGAGAGAGAGAGAGAGAGAGAGAGAGAGAGAGAGAGAGAGTGGAGGTCCAACTGTTCAAGAGCCTAATTTGGTAGGACTGATGGAGCAATTGATTGATTATGTATAGGCTCGTGTTGATTATTGTGAGGGCAACTGTTGCTCATTAAATTAGAAGTGTCGAGTGCTGGGGTTGGTAGCTTGCGAACTAAGGGATGGTGCCCTTCTTTACACAAACTGCATGTGATTGACTATGGCTGCGTTTGGAATTGGCTTTGCAAAGCCACTTTGAGCACCTAAAGCCCTTTAGGCTAAAATTTGGTGTTTGGCAAATTTTTTTTGAAACCCCATTGAGCCAAAGTTGGCTTTGTGAAGGCTGAAAGCCCAAGGTAGGTCCTAGGTTGCCTTGGGCTTTCAGCATTTTCGGTAAGCAACAGTACCCGGTAAGTAAAAAAAATTTCTTCCGAAACTACCCTCATCTATTTTTTGATTTTCCGGTTTTGCCCTCGTCTGTCACTGTTCATCTTCCCCGATGAACCAACTGGAGGCCGGCGACCGCGGCCTGAGGGGTCCGGCCACTGCCGCCTGAGGGTCGGCCGACGTCCGGCGACCGCGGCCTGGGGGTCGCCCGGCCCCGGCGACCGCCGCCTGGGGTCGCCGGACCCCGGCGTCGCCTGGGTCGCGCGACCCAGGCGACGCCGTGGTCCGGCGACCTCAGGCGGCGGTCGCCGGGGTCGCGCGACCCCAGGCGACGGCCGCCTGGGGTCGCGCGGCCCCGGCGACCGCCGCCTGGGTCGCGCGACCCAGGCAACGCTTGGCCTGGGTCGCGCGACCCAGGCGACGCCCGGGGTCCGGCGACCCCAGGCGGCGGTCGCCGGGGCCGCGCGACCCCCAGGCGGCGGTCGCCTGGGGGTCGCGCTGCCCCGGCGACCGCCGCCTGGGGGTCTCGCGGCCCCGGCGACCGCCGCCTGGGTCGCGCGACCCAGGCAACGCTTGGCCTGGGTCGCGCGACCCAGGCGACGCCCGGGGTCCGGCGACCCCAGGCGGCGGTCGCCGGGGTCGCGCGACCCCAGGCGGTGGTCGCCGGCGACCAGATCTGGCCGGCGGCGGTGGCCGGCGACCGCAGCTCCACCGGAGCTCTTTTTAAAAAAAAAATGCAAAAGTACTTTTAGCACAAGTTGATTTTAAAAAATACTTACCAAACGGCACTTGCATTTTGAAAAACCCCTTTGGCTCAAAGGTATTTGCATTCCCCCAAATGCATTTCCCCAAAGTTGAACCAAACGCAGCCTATATACATTTGCAGTTTGGTGGTCTTGGAGTGGCCCTTTTCGAAATAGATAATCTCATCATAATGAATCAGTGGTATTAGCTTCTTTCTACAAAATAGAAAATTTACTAAAGTTGTTGGGTAGTCTTAGGCTTCACTGACCTTGAAAGCTAACTCAAAGGATAAGACTTTCCCTTACACTTAGAAACTGATCACCTGCCCCTTCTACAACCGATGTGAGATAACTCTAACAATTTCTCTCTCATATATCGAGCATAGGTCAAAGCTACAACAACCCTCTCGAAGTGATTGTTAGGTCTAGACTTGTTGATAACCTGGGTTCTGATACAGATTGATGAGTGATCTTAGACCGCTTTCATCTTAAAAGCTAGCTTAAAGGGTGAGACTTTCTCTCACACTTATAAATTGACCACTTGCTCTGGAAAACCCCAACAAAAATCAACTTAACTGATGCACCTAGGGGGACCGGCGGACCCGTTATGCGACTAGACGAACCTGCGGGTTGAAGTCAACGATGTCGGATTGAGCTCAAATTTGTTGGGCTGAAGTGAAACGACGTGCTGATCAATACTCATGGCCTTTGGCCATGATTAACGATGGATTTTCGCGATTCGAGATTGTTTAGATGGACTTTTCTATTTTTTTTAGTATTTTTTTTGGGTTAATTTAATAAAGGGCAGTTTTGTAATTTTGCGTTTTGATGATTACGTTTCCTAATAGGGTTAGATTTGGGTCTTTATAAGCTTGTTTTAGGGTTTCCTTTGAGCAGACTTTGGATATTTTGATTTTGATAATCATATTTGGAGGACGAATTGTCTTCTGTCGAATTTTCTTGTTCAGTCAAATTTTCTATCGCGTTTCGGCATCAATTGGTATCAGAGCACAGGTTGCTTGAATCAATGGCTGAACAGAATCGCGGTCGTGGACGGTGGGCTCGTGGTGGCCGGGGGCGTGGAGGCGTTCCTGAATCAGACGATCAACCGCGTCTAAGAGATCTGTGAGATGTAGAAATTGAAGAACAGAGAAGACGAATCCAGGATTTGGAGAGACAACTTGCGGAGGTGAGGTTGGGCGTTCAATCCGAAGAAGGAGAGGAATCCGAGGATTCATCCGATGATGAAGAAGAAGACGTAAACGCTTTCGGGGTTCTGAACCAGGGGCGGAATCGAGGAGTACGACCTGGAAATCAACGTTCTTTTCAAAATTTCGGAATGAAGATCGAGATTCCCGAATTTAATGGTAAGGCTCATCCTGATGAGTTTATTGATTGGTTGCTGGTGGTTGTCGAATTCACCAAAAATAATTCCTACTCTCTAAATCACAAATAAATTGTACTTAGGGTGAGCAGAGTCGAATCCACAGAGACTGACAAATTGTTAATTCTTTGAAAACCAAGTAAACAATAAAAGCGAAACTAAAAAGGGGGGTTTATGCAGAATAGATTTAAATAAAATAAGCAAACAGAAATTAAAGAAAATCAGATTATGCAACATCTAGCAAAGGTAATCTCGTTCAAGTTCGGAAGTTGATCATTGAATCAAATGAATAATCTCAACACTACAATAGACTGGTTATGATTGTTGAAACGCTTCTAACAACCTAATCTTTCCTTAATATTAGATTAACCGGACACGCGCCTGTGATTAATCCCTTATTAACGAATAACCCCGACACGCATCTAGGATTCAATTCGCTAATAGCGTGAAAAGCGAGAAAAACCCAACCCTAACCGATAAATCACACGCGTAACTTATTCAAGCTAGATCATATATTCTCATAATACAACTTGAAAATCTGGTTTTAATCAAGTCATATTATTTGCCATTATTATTAAAACACCTAAACAATTAAGGGTTTGGGTATTTCAATTGGCAAACTATCACCCTGTCAATTGCACAACGAGCTCTTATTGTAACAACCAACAAAGCAATGGTAAACAATAAAACAGAGAATATATAAATACTGTAGAAATTAAGAAGGAGGATTAAGTTTAGATCTCACAACTTGAATGAACTTGAACTTTGATAATCCTTTGCTAGACTAAAAAGGAGTTAGCCACACATGGCTACAAAATGCGCAAAAGAGAAAATAATGTGTTTCTGAATTTTCTGGAGTCTAGTCTCCTCTTGCGTTCAACCTCTTAAATAAATAAAAGAAAGTCTAGAAGAAGAAATTCTATCCAACATGGAAAGAAAAAAAGGCAAAATCTTCTCCCTAATATCCCTAATTAAGAGTCCTATTTAAGTACAAAAATCCTCCACAATCAAATCTGGAAAATATGGAATTTAATGGCCAAATCACGTCTTCAAATTCTGCGCCAGCTTTACAACCGCGCGATCTTAAGCCGTGAGCACGAATATCTGGAAAATAGATCTTTTACATGCAGAATCCCAACCAACAGCTCAAAAACGTCCAAAATCTTCGCGATTGCATCATTCACCATCACCTAATCACAATGCATAAAACCAAATAAATTTCACTCTATTTATTCGAATATTTTCTCAAAATACCACCAAATATAATCAAAATATAAGTCAAATATACACATCATCAGTTGCATACGGTAGAACGGATTTTTTATCTTAAAGATCTAACTGAGGGGCAAAAGGTGAAGTTAGTGGCTATTAGGCTGCGAAAACATGCTTCGATTTGGTGGGAACACATGAAAAAGCAACGCGCTAGAGATGGGAAGTCAAAGGTGGATCGCTGGGAGAAGATGAAAAAGTTATTGCAAAAATTTTTTTTGCCTACCCATTATAGGCAAGAGGCGTTTATTGAGTATCATAACGTCCAGCAAGGTGATAAAACAGTTGAAGAATTTACTGAAGAATTTGATCGTTTGCGGATGCGTTGTGATGTGGCGGAGGAAGACGAGCAGACGATTGCACGATATCTGGCAGGGCTGCGATATGAGATCTCTGATGTTGTCCAATTACAGCAGAATTGGACGTATGAGGATGTGTGCAGACTAGCCCTAAAGGTGGAGGGGCAGTTTAAAAGAAAGAGCAGTAAATCCAAGTGGTCTAGCAGCGGTTCTAAGTGGACAGGTAACAGTTCCAAGTGGTCAGATAAAGAGTCCCGGGGGAAAGCAGGGAGTTCTTTGGCCCCGGCAGCAATTAAGGGCGCTGGTTCAAAATCTGCAACAAAAGGAGATCGGGGTAGTGCAGAATCTAGTAGGGGAGGAGCTGTAGGCAAGCGATGTTTTAAGTGTCAAGGATTCGAACATTTTGCTGCTGATTGTCCGAACCGACAGTTTGTGACACTTGTAGATAATCCAATTTTTGATGAAGACCCAACTTATGATGAATCTGATGGTGAGCAAGCTGATGCGGATCCAGATCCGGAGGACATTGTTTATGTCGATTCTGGTGAGTCTTTAGTTGTGCGTCGGGTTTTAAATATTGCTGAGGTAGATGATGAATCGTGGCTCAGGCATAATATCTTTCACACTAAGTGCATTAGTGGAGGAAAGGTGTGTAGTGTGATAATTGACGGGGGAAATTGCGAGAATGTAATATCTACCACTATGGTAGAAAAGTTGAGGTTGAAAACTGTCGAACATCCTCAACCATATAAGCTGTCATGGCTTAGGAAAGGGAATGAGGTAAAAGTGAGCAAGAGATGTTTAGTGCAGTTCTCGATTGGGAAAAAATATGTTGATGAAGTGTGGGGTGATGTAGTTCCAATGGATGCTTGTCATATCCTGTTAGGAAGATCTTGGCAGTTTGACAGGAAAACACAGCATGACGGCTTCAAAAATACATACACCTTCAAGAAGGATGGCCGGACCATTACTCTGGGTCCTTCAGATTTGAGAAAAGAAGGGAAAAGTAATCTGCTTTCCAAATCAGAGTTCCAGGAGGAGGCGGTGAATACCCCAGAGCTTTTTGCTGTCGTAGTCGTGGATCAGAATCTTGATATTCCAGAAATTTCAACTCAAGTTCTGCTTATGCTTGAGGAATTTGCTGACGTCGTGCCAAAGGAATTACCACCTGGATTGCCACCCATGAGGGACATACATCATTGTATAGATCTCGTTCCAGGAGCTGCTATTCCTAATAAGGCAGCTTACCGAATGAATCCAAAGGAGCATGAGGAGATGCAGAGGCAAGTGCAGGAACTATTAGAAAAAGGTACAATTCGAGAGAGCATGAGCCCTTGTGCAGTGCCAGCTTTATTGGTTCCTAAGAAAGACGGGTCGTGGAGAATGTGCGTGGATAGCAGAGCTGTTAACAAGATCACGATCAGGTATCGCTTTCCTATCCCGAGATTTGATGATTTAATTGATCAACTACATGGAGCGACTATCTTTTCGAAGATAGACTTGAGGAGTGGATATCATCAGATTAGGATGCGTCCTGGAGATGAATGGAAGACCGCTTTTAAAACTCGAGATGGTATGTATGAGTGGATGGTGATGCCTTTCGGGTTATCTAACGCACCGAGCACCTTTATGAGACTGATGAATCAGGTGTTTCGTCCTTTTATTGGCCAGTTTGTCGTCATATATTTCGATGATAAATTGGTTTATAGTGCATCGACTGATCAACACTTGCAGCATTTGAGAAGGGTGTTCGAGACATTGAGGGAGCAGAAATTATATGCTAATACTAAGAAGTGTCACTTCTTGACTGATCGTGTGACCTTTTTGGGATATATAGTAACTAAGGAGGGCATTCATATGGACCTAGCTAAGGTTGAGGCTATTACAAGTTGGGAGATTCCGAAAAATATTCACGAGGTACGTAGCTTTCATGGGCTTGCGTCTTTTTATCGGAGATTTATTCGGGATTTTAGTACTATTATTGCACTTCTGACGGATTGTCTGAAAGGAAGTAAATTTGTGTGGACTAAGGAGGCAGAAGCTGCCTTCCAATTGTTAAAGAAGAAGGTGACTGAAGCACTTGTTCTCGTGCTTCCTGATTTTAATGAGATTTTTGAGGTGCATTGTGATGTTTCAGGTGTTGGTATTGGGGGTGTCCTAAGTCAAAAATCTAAACCTGTGGCATTCTTTAGCGAGAAGTTGAATGAGGTGAAAAGGAAATATTCAACTTATGATAAAGAATTTTATGCTATTGTGAGGAGTTTGGAGCATTGGAGGCACTATCTTATCTCGAAAGAGTTTATCTTATTTTCTGATCATGAAGCCTTAAAATGCATCAATGGGCAGCACAAATTGAATGCAAGGCATGCGAAGTGGGTAGAGTTCCTTCAAGTTTTCAGTTTTTCCATCAACCATAAGGCAGGAGTGCTAAATAGTGTGGCAGATGCATTGAGCAGAAAACACTCTTTGCTGTCTACGATGCAGGTAAAGGTTCTAGGCTTTGATACTTTTAAAGAATTATATGTTGATGACCCTTATTTTGGGGATATCTGGAGGAAGAGCAAAACGGAGCCTTTTCAGCAATTTCAGATCGTGAAAGGTTACCTATTTAAAGGTAACAGATTGTGCATTCCTCATTGTTCTTTGAGGGAATATATTATTATTGAGGGACATGCAGGTGGTTTAGCTGGGCACTTTGACGTGGATAAGATGAAGGCCTTATTGAGTGAACATTTTTATTGGCCTCGGATGGAGCGTGACGTGACACGTTTTATAAAGAGGTATAGGGTATGTCATGTGGCAAAGACCAAGAGTACTAATGCTGGATTGTATATGCCTCTACCTGTTCCAGTTGCACCGTGGGAGGATGTCAGTCTTGACTTTGTCTTGGGTTTGCCAAGAACGCAGCGGAGTAAGGATTCAATAATGGTGGTTGTCGATAGATTCTCGAAGATGGCCCACTTTGTCCCGTGTAGCAAGACCTATGATGCTTCACAGGTTGCTCGATTATTTCTGCAGGAGATTATTAAGCTGCATGGAATTCCTAAGTCCATTACCTCATATCATGATATGAAATTTGTGAGTCACTTCTGGCGCACTCTTTGGAGGTACATGGGTACAAGTTTGAAGTTTAGTTCATCTCATCATCCTCAAACTGATGGTCAAACCGAAGTTGTCAATCGAAGCTTAGGGAATTTGCTGCGGAGTTTGATTGGAGATAATCCGCGACAATGGGACTTGGCATTGCCTCAGGCAGAATTTGCATATAACAGATCAGAGAACCGAACTACAGGCAAGACTCCTTTTGAAATGGTTTATGGGCGTAATCCAATTACTACATTAGATCTCACACCGATACCAATTCTCAAACAATTTAGTTCGGAAGCTGAAGAACATGCAAAGCATATCAAAGAGCTGCATTCTCAAGTCCATAATCAGATCAACAGGCAGAACATGAAGTATAAGCAGCGCGTGGATATACGCAGGAAAAGAGTCGTCTTCAAGGAAGGTGATCTAGTTTGGATTCATCTCAGGAAAGAACGATTTCCAATGGGTAGGTTTGGCAAGCTTCAACCTAGAGCTGATGGACCCTTCAGAGTTTTGGAACAAATTAGTGACAATGCTTACAAGATCGAATTGCCGGGTAAGTATAATGTATCCGAAACTTTTAATGTAACGGATTTGTCACCTTACTACCCTGAAGAGAAAGAAGGTCCTGAGGAGATTGATGACGACAATGAAGGCGAAGCAGATTCGAGGACGAATCTTTCTCTAGCAGGGGAGGATGATGCACCTAGGGGACCGGCGGACCCGTTATGCGACTAGACGAACCTGCGGGCTTGAAGTCAACGATGTCGGATTGAGCTCAAATTTGGTGGGCTGAAGCGAAACGGCGTGCTGATCAATACTCACGGCCTTCGGCCGTGTTTAACGATGGATTTTCGTGATTCGAGATTGTTTAGATGGATTTTTCTATTTTTTTTAGTATTTTTTTTGGGTTATTTTAATAAAGGGCAGTTTTGTAATTTTGCGTTTTGATGATTACGTTTCCTAATAGGGTTAGATTTGGGTCTTTATAAGCTTGTTTTAGGGTTTCCTTTGAGCAGATTTTGGATATTTTGATTTTGATAATCATATTTGGAGGACGAATTATCTTCTGTCGAATTTTCTTGTTCAGTCAAATTTTCTATCGCGTTTCGGCATCATTGCCACTATGAAAAGAATAAAGTTAGACACACTAATGGCTTGTTTGGCAACGTTTTTATATCTTACTTTTTTTTTTGTTTCCAGGAAAAAAAACAAATAGGTTTTTGTTTATGTACGTCAGTTAATTTTTCTATTTCCTGGAATAAATAAGTGGTTAGGGAATAGATTTGAAATAGAAACAAAAAGTAAAAAAAAATCTACTTTTTTGTTCCACGAACAAAAATAGAAATAATGTCATTTTAAAGAAACAAGCTCAGCGTAATTTAAACCATAAACTTACACCATACACCCTAAACCCTATACCCTACACCATGCACCATAAACCTTAAAACCATAAGCCCTGCACCCTACACTTTAAACCCTACACCATATAACCTACACACTAACCCTCCCCCTACACCCTACTCTCTAAACCCAACACCGTACACCGTAAAGCTCAAAAGGTCTATGCACCTAATTATTGTAATGCCAAATATTTACTTTCAACCTCATATTGTGAGTTATAAATCATTGGAATTCTTTGCTATCATTTCTAGCCATCCATCAATGACTAACTATTACATTGGCTTTTTTAAGGCCATCTTAGAATATCTTGATTGGTTAAGTCATTACAAAAGTCCATTTTTATCCCAACATGAATTGTTAAGTTTCCACTGACATTTTTATAATTAAATGAAAAAAATTGGGAATACAAATTTTTAGGGTTGTACCAAATGCATTTATGTTCTTTTTCTATTTCGAAAATATAAATTTTGTGTAGTTACCAAGCGTGTTCTTTTACTCAAAAACTTGTCCAAAGAATATAAATAGAAAATACCATTTATGAACATAAATTGTTCCTGGGAATATAAATATTACCGTACGCAACCTAAATTTCTTATCCTTATGATGAGAATTTGTTGATTATAATGTGGTGAGGTTATGATTATTAGACGTTTAGACAAGGTCTCTCTCTTTTTTTCTTTTGACAAGAATTCAAAGTGTGTCGCGTTATTAAGAACGTAATATTCCATATGTGTGTTCCTACTCAATACATCAAGTGAGAAAACTTGTGCCCTCAAGTTTCCGGGGGCATCGCCACCACTTTTTGCTGGAGGAAGAGATTCATCTGGGTTTTCACAAGGAGATTCACCAATGTATCTCCTTCGAAGTAGATAGAAGGTCTCTCAATCGAGAGCTGCAGAGCATTCCAAACATCAGACTCAATGGTCTATGAAGAAACTTGTTAAGGTGCTGAGGTTATAGACAATACATGTTTTGTGTCTTATCTCACATGCAGAACAAAGCTGTGCAATCAGGTAAAAAATTTGCGGTAATTTTGAGACTGATGAATTGTTTTCATTGTTAATAGGATGTCCAGGATGATCCATGGTCGATGTTGTGCTATTTATATCGATTCTCAAAGATACAACTGCCCGCAATACACAGATCATACGTTACTTTTCAATTCTTCTAGCTACTGTTAATCTTCAGTGATCTCGGTTGATGTTGTATGATATTGCTTTTTATTTTATTTTGAGTCTTTTCCACGTGAGGTGATCACATAATGAAGTAAACGGGTTATTAGTCAATAAGCCTGGGTTCTATGAACCCTCTTTGGTATACCGTTTACAATGGTTACAGAACAAATGCATCGACTCAGCTAAAAGAGGAAGAGAACCAACATCACTTTTGCACAGGGAAATGGCTAAAAGAATGTGATGAATGACAATTTACATCAGCAAAAAGATGGACATAACTACACCAACTTCTGAACCACCTATTCCTAGTTACATGCCAATAATCCAATCAACTAATTCACTCATTTCCGTGATGGAAAAGGGAATAACAGAAGGTAATCCAAATCCATGCAGTGTATCAGAAGGGTTGACTGCTTAGCCATCCTTCGGAGTCAACGAAACTCGTGCCGGTCAACTGGTTGATCGTCGCCGCGTTCAGTTTCTTCTCCCAACTCACCCGGAGAGAAGTATCTGACCCGGGTCCGTAGCACCCGTATTCTGCAAAGCTCAATTGGGACCTGATCAAAGGAAAAAGAAAAAGCAACCTTCAATACTACTATTATTAATTTATTAGCCTTCGAAAAGGAACAAAATCTTGAGATAAAACAACCTTTTTAGAGAATGGAAAGCTAGCTAGTTATTTCTTTGTTTCTAATCAATTAGAGGGTAATAGTAAACTTAAAAGTGAAACTAAAATAGGGAAAAAGATAAATTCTAAACTGATATCAACAACAAGGTCTCTTTATACTAAAATAGGAAAAAGTACTCGTACAAGTACAAATATCTGTGCAAGTAATCTCGACAAAAATGGTGAACGAAAAAATCACTCACTTTGGCCCACTGTGTCCATGAGTCTAAATTAAATTTCACTAAATTTCACGTGTCTTGGTTGATATCGGGATGTTTGTTTTGGCTTATAAAAAGAAAAAAAATCAATTTTTATTTTATTTTCCAGCCAAAGCCTAAAATATTTTTTGAACTTTAAAAATTTTATGTGGAAAGCTACTAGTCAACGTTAATATACAATGTTTGAAGCATTCAAGAACCATGATCAATATGCGCTTTAGGTAATTTTTCAAGATGGATCAACTAAAAGAGCATGGTGGATAGAGAACGCACTCTTGTCCGGCAAAATTCCACGCGTCCCAGCCTCGAGGATTCACGACGTCAGTGAAATTGGAGCGATAGAAGACGACTCTTGCGTAGGCTCTCCACGCCCTTCCCAACAAGGCCGAGCCGGAGCCGAACACATTGCACTCCTTGAACACGAACCCACTTGCATCGTCTGGGTTGCTCCTTCCTTGCGCTGTGATGAATCCCGTCACTCCATTCCCTAGGACTCCTCCAAGCACTGATATTGCACAATTCTACAAAATGGAATGCATGACGATCAACAAATTATGAAAAACATTACCAATATTCACCTATTTAAAAACCCTTCGGTGCTTTACGCTGAACAAAAGTCAAATTGTGAGAGCAACAAGATTTACCAAACGCTAAGAAGTTGAACAAATAGAAGTTACTCGAAATGTATATCACCCAACTTAATACAAGATGGCGGGATTGGCATAAAGATGAAATCAAAGAATCTTGACAGAATTTCTTAATATACATTCACTGCAATATAGGGTTGCTTCTCAGAAAGTCAATTACCTCGTAAATGGACTGCCCACCACCGAAGATAAAATCGACGGCGCCTTGGACTGTGCAGCGCTTGAAATAATGTCGTCCTTGGTCGTCCCACAACGTATCTTGCAAACCATAGAAACCACACCTGTGGAACACATTCTTGTCCCCTGAAACCCTAGCCGCGACTGCTGGAACCCTAGGATTTTTCTTATTAACCGGATTGTTATAAGAATTCTGCGACCAATAGTTAAAGAAGTAAGTTAGCATGTAGTTCAATTTTTATTAAGTCAATATGCGATATGTCTGAGAACTCTGTTGGAAAAACCGACTCTTAAGACTCTAGTGATACCCTGTTAATTTTGTCAAAAAATCTTTCTTTTGCAAGATGAGTAATTTGTCGGATTGTCTTACCCTGAAACTGATGCTTTTAGCGACGATGTTATCGGCCAGAGATGTGAAAGTCGGGCTCTGCACAATGTTGTCATGGTCGTCCCACACGACCTCGGTTGTCTTCTTCGCTTGTCCTTTGAGGATGATGTATGGCTTGTCCTCCGGTATTTTCACCTTCTCCCTGCATTTCGACAATAGGCACTTCTCACCTCTTGTTCAACCTCTGTAAAGAACTTTCAATTTTTCTTTTTAATATCATTACAAATATTCAACGTTGCTACATTTAATGGGACAATCTTTATCAAAACATAAATTCTCAAGTTTCCTTGTTTTTTCCGTTGAATATTTGACACATGCAGAGACAACATAAAAGAATTATGGATTGCCCTTCCCCTACTTTTCCAGTTTTAATCTTCAGTTTATTTCCAAAACATGGAGCAGAAGTGAATTTAACGAAGTCTTAGTGAAGAAAGAGAGAAATTATTCGAAGGATACCTGTAAATCCCTTTCTTGATATAGATGCAAACCCAGTTACTATTATTCGAGGGAACGGAATCGATGGCAGACTGTATGGTGGTGAAGTTGCCGAGCCGCCCCGATGGGTCGACAAAGATTGTCCGGTAAGGCGCCACGTTCCCGCTAATCCGTCGGAGCCAATCACTATCATCGGCTAGTCCCTCCGTGAAGTTTGCATGGCGAATGAGAATAATCCAACCGCACAGGTTCCACAGGAGAAACAATTCGACCAATCTTGAAGAAGCCATGAGCGTACAGTTGGAGCGAGAAGAGGAAAAAGACAGACTTAATATCACCAACTGGAGATTGCATGCTCAGTGAAGATTATGGACCCCCATATTTATAGATTGGGTTTTCTTGGAAGTTTTGCGGGAGATAAAACTCTGTGAGAGATGGGGGATGAAAGTTTGACTCTGGAATGGTCAACGGTCCATTGTGTTCAAATCAGAATCTGGTGCATGTCAACTATAAATCCATACTAGCCTATATGTTGGTTTGACTAAGGGGACTTTTCGTGTGAAAATTGGCTGACCAGGGGAGTCGGCATGTGTGTACAAATTGAAGGTTAGATCAGTTAGGGAGGAAAACATAAGCTGCTTCGTGGCACGTGTGCGGGAGTTATTCAAAATAAGGTCAATTTAGGGCTGCTGTTAGGTCTAGTTGAAGACTATGAACAACCCCTAGGTCATGGGTCAAGAAACGAAAAATTAAGAGACAAGACATTCTAAGATGTCGCGAAAACTAACAGAATGATTGGTCTGCATTGATTGGATTACGAAATGGAACGTTATTTTGCTTCTAAAGTGGAAACTTCACACTATAAAATTAAAAGACAGCATTAACCGTCCACATAGACGGCATTAGTTGACATGTGACACTATTATAACCTTGTTCTCATGGAATGGGAGGATGACTCTTGCGATGATGTAAACATTAGCTGTTTAGTGCCTTTGTAAGTGGGATTTGCATGGCTCTTGAAATGACACAAAATGTAGTTATATGATTGAACTTTTCTATGCCTTACTTATCTGACTACATTTTAGGAGACAAGGATGCTGAGAATGGCTTGAGGTGGTGAACTTGCTTTGTTCAACTTCATTGTCAAAACTCCAGACGTACTAATTCTTTGAGACTCTAACTTCTTAATCAGGGGCTTCCTTTGAATTTTCGGTGTTTAGTTAAGAGGTAACATCACAGAAAAAAACAAAAGGTTTTCGCTTGTGCAAGGATCTCCGTAGCCTCTCCCCATTTTGTGGGGCGGGCTCTATGAATGTATTCCTTATTTTAAAATGCACTGCTTGCATGCCTCGCACCCCGTATCTTTGTCTTTTCAGGGAAAAGGGAATAGCCATCTAGAAGTTTTACGTCTTGGTGATCTCAAAGTCCGGACGAGAATTGAGATTAAACCTTTTAAAGACCTACTTAGGTCCGTGAGACCCTAATTATCAGGAACACCTATTCTAGAGAGAGAGAGAGAGAGAGAGAGAGAGAGAGAGAGAGAGAGAGAGAGAGAGAGAGAGAGAGAGTGGAACAGTGCAGGTGCCTAATTTGGTAGGTCTGAGGGACGAATGTGTAGGCTCGCGTTGATTGTTGCTTATTAAATTTGAAGTGAAGTATTGAGTGGACATCGTATTTACAGTTTGGCGGGCAATATAAAGTAGCCCTTTTCGATATAACGAGACTTTGTTGATCATATAATGTGGTGAGATTATAAATAGTTGATGTCTAAAACAAGGGTTTCTCTCTTTCTGACGATTATCTGAAGTTTGTCATGTCATTTAGTGAATCGAGTTTATAAGAAGCTTTGGCGTACTCGTGTTTCGCTCGGAAATTGCTCGTCGACTCCACAAACAGATGTGTCGAGCCTTGATTAATCAATTATCTTAACCAAACATCTTAGCCTTGTGTTTCGATATTGGCAGATGATTTCACACCAAGAAAGTAATAAGGCTTATGATTGGGTTCTGATATTGGAAAAATGAAATTATTGACCGAAACACAAATGTTTTCCAAAGAACAAGAGCAAAAGTTTGCTCAACTAAAGGAAATGAACATCCGTTGACTAGCTCGACAACATCCACCAAACTTATGCACTCCTAATGCTGTGCGGTCGATAAGCCTCGAAAGAAATTTGTACTCATTATAGTGTTAACAGTTTACTAAATACACTAGTAAAATCTAAAAAAGTTTTTAAGCTACTAATTTATCTGAATGTTGATAAAATTCTTGTATGGTTAGTAAACAAACTTGTAAAATTTGAAAGAAGTTAGTACTTCACCAATTTATTGGAACGTCGGTTTATTTGTTACAGCGTTGTTAGTTTAGTAATCACACTTGTAAAACTTAAAAAAGAATTGTAAAATGCTAAATTGAGATGTTGGTGATTTCGCTATAGTGCAAATAGTTTATTAACTACACTGGTAAAATTTAAAATTAGTTGGTAACTTTATCATTCGGATGTTAATAAATTCATTCTAGTGTTTATAATTTTGACTGGATACACTTAAAAAAGCTAAAAGAAGTTGATAATTCACTAATTCATCATAATACTGGTAACTTATTAACAGTTTACCTGACAAACAAATTATGGGTCATACTCTTTTTTATAAAGATTATTTGCAATTTACCTGCCACTTCAGAAATACACCGGCCATGAAAATTTTTTAGCTGACTGGACCCTAGATTCATCTACAAAGCTTGTGATGCGGATTTCTTGGAACAATAAGATGAATTAACAGAAAGCGAGTGTGACTTACAGAAATGTGACTTTTGAAGGAAAGAATTGTTTTATCAATGTGCAAAGAATGAGCAGAGCATAGATAGTTGCAAAAGCAGAGATGTTATTGGTATTGTCTGCATAGGAAGAACTTCAAATAACAGGAGGAGGTGAAGCAGAATTACGTCCCAATGGCTATGAAAAACCACCAAATCTAGAGCTCCAATGGGCTTGCTCCTGGAGAGATTTGCAATGACTGGAATCACATAATACCTGGCCACAAAATTCGACCGAGACGAGTTAGTACCGATAAAGAACAGTGGGAAGGAGAGGAAGATTATTAAACAACAGGGATTTCTCAATGACTCACTCGTGCGGGGCCAAAACCTGACAAGGGGTTGAAGTAGAGACTTGGCATGAGGATTGTCCCACTCCAGAGACTCCCACCTTTCCTCATCATCCATCGAAATCACCTGAAGAGAAGGCGGAGCAGATGGGAGCTGATCATTGTTGTTGAGTCGGGGCAGATGCAACGGGATCCTCCTCAGCATTGGACAACGGTACACCACGATCTTCTCAATGGAGTCGCAGCTCAAAGTCCCGTCAGATATGTTCTGTAGCAGTGGTAGATCCAGCAAATGCAAGGACTTTAACTTTGGGAGAGGGAATGGGAAGGAGGAACACGCGACATTTGGACTGGCCCCTCCATGTTCTCGTCCTCCACATATAATATCCTCCATCGCTTCACAGCTTTCAACTCTAATCCATTGGAGGTTAGGAAGGTGGAGGGACGATTCAAGCGTGAACAGCTTCCTGATGTTACAGCAGAATTGTATTTCCAGGAAGGAAAGATGGAGAAAGGCATTCAATGGGATGCTCAAGGATGGCCCAGCTATTATCTCCTCCATTTTCTCGCAATTGTGTACTCTTATCTCTTTCAAATTTGGAAGGTGAGCCAGAAATTCAGATTCCAACAAGTTCTTCATCTTAGGACAACTAGATGCTGTAATCTTTTGAAGACTAGGGAAGGTACCGGGTAGTGCGACTGCAGTTATCCCCTCTAGTTCGTCACACCCATATAAACTAATCTCGCATAGATTTGGCAGGGAGAATTTTACCTCCAACATACCTCCAAATACCTTCTTCAGTTTTGGACACCCTCGGATGGATAATCGCTGAAGGCGGGGCAAGTGGAGAGGGGTAGAGCATGAATATGCAAACGATGTTGTGGAGTTGTGGATTAAAATTCCTTCATCTGGTCCTCCAGAGAGCACTCGTAAATTGTCCCATCTTATTATGTATAGCACCTCCAGGTCTTCAAGTGGGCCAATGTCGCACAAATTGGTCATACCACTGCAGTTTCTGACAATCAATTCCTGCACATTTTTGGGAAGCAGAGCACACCCATCGCTGCTTCGTCCTCGTGTTCCTGTGGTAATATGATTGCAACTGCCAACAACTACACGCCTTTCATGATTCACATCATTGTTGTCATCTTGTTCTTCTCCATTTACCTTGAGTAGGTAATTGTGGGGGCTATTTAGCCCAACGAAGCTCGCATAAGTGTTGAATCCTTCGATATTTGGAAAGGAACAATGAAGTGTCTCCAGCATCTTTAGTTCTGTCACGTCCTCTGCGTTTACTTCTTGAATTTTAAGGTGTTGTAGGTTTGCAAGGGTTGCTAACATTCCTTCTGGTAATGTCTCAATTTCTGTGTAGAGAAGATCAAGGTATTGCAGGTTCACCAGCATTTCCAAACCCTCTGGCACTTCCTCAAGAACTTGACACCCAATCAGGTCCAACTTTCTTAGTGATATCAGCTTTCCCACATAAGGAATACGGCGTAATTCCGAACACCAGCTAAGCAACAACGCTGTCAAGTTCACCAAGTCCGAGAAGGAGTTTGGTAGTTTGGCGATTCCACATCCACTTAATTTTAGAACTTTTAGCCCATGAAGGTACATGAAGAAAGAGTCTGGTATCATCCTTAAGCTCTCATTATAGTTCAACAGCAAAGTCGTAAGCTTAGGACAATCAGGAGACATATCCGGTGGAATTTCTCTTAATTTATTCCCTGCCAAGGAAGCTTTCTCGAGACCACTTGTCCAGAATTCTCTGCCCGGTATGTTTACCAACTCCATCTTTGCCTTTACCATGTAAGCTGTGTTCATCAAATGTAGTCCCATGTCCCTAATCAAAGGATGCATTTTTACTATCCTTTTTCCAAGAGTAGACTGCTTTTCCAATAGGCAAGCATTTTCGAGTTTATTCAGTATGGCGTTGCACTGGTTGTGCAGCTTTTCTCTGCTCGCGATTCCACCAACCAAACCCTCGTCAATAAAACACTCTATCAGATCCTCTCTAGAGATAAATTCTCCTGAGCAATAAAGTACACAAACCAAGAAGCATTGTCGAACTTGATGATGTACCAAATTCAAGTAGCTGAGTTTCAGCCTCTCGAACATCTCCAGTTCCATTTTCGAGTCTCCTAACTTTTGGAGCACGTCTTGCCATTCATGCGCATTCTCCACTCCCCTCATGCTGGTTGCAATCTCAACAATGGCAAGGGGTAAGCCCTCACACTTGCCCACAACAAGCTTTGCAATTTGCTCGACTTCTGTTGGGAGATCTGGGTTAGACATATTTGTACGGGAAAACAAGGTCCAAGCTTCATCCGGCCATAGAGGCTTTATGTGGATATGCTTTTGGCAAAGCATCCTACGACACACATCTAATGATCAAGTTGTCAGTACCAACTTAATCCTACCGGCTCCAACCGAAATTCCTACATCCTCGAGCATAAAGTGCGTCAGCAAACCATCTAAAATTAGGACTGATGTCTTCTTCGTCGCCAGATGTCTGGACAACATGCTTGCCCTTTTCTTCACATTCTTCTCCTTCAAGAGGTCATCCAGATTTACCATATTCGCAATCTCAATTTGCAGGTCATAAACGCTCAAATTATGTGGCACAGTGACCCAGAATACATCCTCAAAGGCCGGATTCTCGAGCAGTCTATTATGGACGTGCATTGAGATGGCTGTCTTGCCAACTCCTCCCATCCCGTAAATGCCGATGATTGAAATCTCATCCTTCATCAAGAAGTCACAAATCTCATCCACCATTACCCAGCTCGTCTCTCCTACTAGCTTCGTGGTCATTAAGGGAGCTGTTCTGCTGCAAACTGCTCCTGCGGCAATCGTTGACCTGGACATGCTGCAGAAACTACCTAGGAATTGAATCTCTTCAACTTCTTTGATCAGTTGTTCCACTCGTGCCACATGCTGCAATGGGAGAGATCTTCCTTCTCTGATTGCCTGCACCACACTCCGGTATTCTCCTTTTATACTCTTCACTTTCTTCCACCGCGACTCCAACTCATCTATGTCTGCTTCTCTGCTGCAAATAAACTCTTCTAGCTTTCTCCTGAGAGTTCTCATATTCTGGCCAACAAGGCTGCAACTGCTGTGTACTTGGCACTCAAGGGGCACATCATGGGTTCTTCTCGCATCTAGTATCGAGAGTTGTCCACGACCACAAGCAAGACCAACTTAATTAGAGATAAAGAAGAACGAAACAGAAGAAAACTCTGCAATGATTATCATCGGCATCATGATTTTAGCAGTTAGCTTGCGTTTTTTAGTTTTCTTTTTTGTAATTAATCATGGCATTTTCCTTATCGTCGGTGGCATCATGTGATCAAAGTATTCGCATATTGTTTTTTATCAATATCATGCTGTCAAGGTATAATTCAGAACAGAGCTAGAACGAGAAGGATTGGCAATAGAATAAAAAGACAGCAACATAGGCCAAGCCAATAGAATCAGACTTTATCCCAACGTTGTAAAGCTGTAAGCCTCAGTGCCGGCTGTTGGTGTATTGAACCCCAGTGAACATGTAACAACTCCTTGTGAAGCTACTGCCTAAGGATGAAAGCAAAGAGGTTCTTTTGTCGACTTGGACCCAATGGGTTCACCTCCCACTTCTGTACTTCTGCTTGGACAGTGGATGGGAAGGACTTCTCAGAGGCCATTATGGTGTTTTTAAAATTATCATAATTGCTGAGAAAGGTGAATTCTACTATCATAACCTTGGTTCCCGATGTTGCAAATGCCTCCAAGAAGACGCATTATGGACGTAGTTTTGTAACATCAATATAAGTGTACTACTAAAATCTTGGCAAATAGACTCAAAGCAGATTTTTCCTGGTTTTATCGGTTTTAACCTAGCTGTTTTTGTTGAAGCTAGATCTATCTCTGACAATGTGCTCCTGGCCCATGAGTTGGTAAAAAATTATTACAGAGCAAAGGTTTCTCCTGGAGGCATGATAAAGGATGATCTCAGGAATGCCGTTGACTCTGTCAGCTGGGATATCATTACTGTTGTTTTAAAAATAATTCAAACGCATGACCAGCTATTGTAGGGATTAAATCTTGCACATCATCTCCCTATCTTTCCATATCCGTTTGCATATGCTATGGAAGTTTTCTCGAAGATGTTAGATGCTGGAAACAGCCTAGGAAAGGATTAATTATCACCCTTCTTGTCCTTGAATTCAGCTCACACACTTCAACTTTTCAGA
Source organism: Syzygium jambos (assembly GCA_031216235.1). Taxonomy (NCBI): domain Eukaryota; kingdom Viridiplantae; phylum Streptophyta; class Magnoliopsida; order Myrtales; family Myrtaceae; genus Syzygium; species Syzygium jambos. Next base: position 25,302,670 of record CM062222.1, read on the forward strand.
TGATCTCATCTTCTTTGAAGATGACAAGGAGTCTTTGACAGAGAACATGGCTTTATTTCATAAGTTTCAATCTGCATATGGTCTTCAACTCAACACTCTGAAGACTGAGATCTTCCTAGCAGGACATGATGAGGCTTATTCCCAGCAGATAGTTAACAGGAGTGACAAGGGTTGCAAACCTCTGGTAGAATAAGTTTCCTCAACAACTGCTTGTACAGCTAAGCACTTGTCTCATTCAGGGAGGCAAACAATTTATCAGTGGAAACTTACTTATCCTTAAAAGAACTTGCTAAATATCCTAGTATAATTTCTTGACAGAAATAGGTACATACTAAAACTTACATATGTCAATTATGGATAGATTGAGAATTGTTTTTGTGAATAAAAGTACTAGCCATGTGGATAGTGATTTCTCTTATGAGATTGAAATTGTCTTTTTCCAAAAATCACTAGTTACAAATACGTAAAATACTTACTTTTCCAATAATGACGAAAAAGCTAGCTAGTATAATTAGAAATTACTTGACGTATTAATACCTTTTCATATGAGATGTTACTATTCACATGGATGAGCTTTTGACTTTTAATAGGTAAACAATAACATCTCCTCATTGAAATTTATTGATCACTTAAACAAAGCCACTAGTTACTAGCAAGAACAAATTAAGGGTGTTTATTTTAAACTGTAAATTTGAGAAACCCGGATCAATTTAGACCGACTCTTTAGGATCTTTAGGACCGAGAGTTGACCTGGTCAGGCTACTTGGCCTATTCCTAATTTTTTCTTAAGGTTGGTCCGGACTATCAAGCTTAAGATGCTCGGGCCTAAGCTAGCATGAACCAGGTCGTAATAAACTTTGACAATAAAAGCATTGCAAAATTCATAACATAAAACGTAAAATTAGTCACTTTAAGGAAATTATCAAAAAATTCCCTAATAAAGCCATAGAACATGTTGAAATTAAAAGGGAAAATAACATTAATCCTAAACATTTTTGCACGAAGTTCAATCAAGTTTCAAAATTTTAAAAAGTGCAAACAAACAAGAATTTGTTGGCAGAGACATCTAGTAGCTTGGACCATTTTGATTTTCTTGATATATCAAGCATTATTTTGATCACAATTAAACAAGAAAGTATGTGGGTTTTGTCAATCGCAGAGTATCTAACTTGATTAGCAACATTAATTGGACTTAAAACTCAACTTTTTGCAAAATCAAGTGAAATCCAATTTAGGTATCTTAATAAAAATTCGATTTTTTTTATTAATTTCACATGAATTTAAATTTTATTTTCAATTGATTATCATGAGCAATTTGCATACAACCAATGATGATAAAAGCTTAATCTCTTCTACATGATTATGGTCGAAGCAGTGCTTAATTTGATGAGCAGCTCAAAATTTCGGCAGAGTATCTAAATGTCACTAGTAGTAAGATTAAAACTTGATAGCATGAATTTCCAAATACTTAGGACTTTATTGCACCTTTTGAAACGTTTAGAACTTGGTTGCTCTTTGTATAATATGTTTAGACTTTTTTTGTAATTCTCTAATCTATAATTATCGTAAAATTAGTCGAAACATTAAAAAGGCCAAGATTAATGCAACTCCACCATTCTAGTCAGAAAATTTTTTGCAGCAACATCTTAATATAGGTAAGAATATATATATATATATATATATATATATATATATATGCATAGAAAATATATATGTGGGGTATAGCATAGAAAATTTACTCTGTAGCTGTGTAGCTCGTGGGAACTCCGAACTGGTGGCACCTAATTCAGCTTCTCCTGAGAAGCCCTGATGGCTGATAGGATTGTTGTAGCAGAGCGTCTGAAGGGGGAAATCTCCATCCGATGGTCCTGCGCAAACCGAAACAGTCCGCATTTGTCCGGCCGATCGTCGAGAATCAGGGCACAGCGGCATGTCTTGGTTGCATGTGTGTCTGGATGGGATTTGTGGCATGATGCTGGGACTAATCGCATTTCCTTCCATAGATTCCACGGGCGACTCACTATCCCCGGTGCTTATGTCGGGCGCTCTGGAAGCCTCGATGGCTCTCCGGAACTTCTCCCTCTCCCGGTCATTGATACCGTGGCAAATATCGATGCCTTGTTTCCTGATCCCAGCCAAGTGAAACTTCATCCTGGTGACGGTTCCGCCATACTCATTGCTGCAGAGCCTACACCGCCATTTCTTGCCGCCGTCGGAGGGAATCATGTACTCCCAAATTGGATCTTTCTTTCTGCCCATATCTATGTGTGTACTTTTACACACAACATATAAATCCATCGACATAGAAGTACGAGACAAGGATCACCAAATCAATATAGACACAATGAGATCCAAAGTAGAGCAGAATCAACGACCATAAGCGCTGGGCATGCGGCCTGGCGGCATGGCAGGCAGGTCTAGTCTAGGGACGTCGGGCCCGTTCGAAACAAGAGAAAGCCGAAAACAAAAACGAAAGCAAAAATATTGCAAATACAATTTTAAGTGGCATACCTCTACTCTAATATAAGGGTCACTGATGCTGTGCTTGGAATTCTCAGGATTGTGTGAAGCAGCTTTGGAACCAAGAGAATTCTTGCGATCTTGATTGAAATGAAGGTGGTGTTAAGTTAGTTGGGTTATGCTAAAGTTAATCGAAATGTGTAAAATTGGAAAGACTTGGGAATCTCGACTGTGTTTCCGTGGGGAAATTTTCCAGGGTTTTAGTCAAAGAAAGAGCGGAGGTGGATCGGTTCTCCTCAATATATCGGTTCTCAAGCTTGACTTTGGGAGACTTTCGGTAAATGGAATCGTACGGGTCATTAGAAAAAGATAGTGGCAGTGCTAATTTTCTTCTATTTCTTCTCTTTTCAAATGATAGTGGCTTACTTTTGTTAAAATGAAATAAGACAAACTTCAGCGTAGCAGCAATGGGTTTTATTTGTCCTGTCGGAAATTTGTGGACTTTGCACGCCATACCCCATGTACTATCCGCGTCATATGCTTGTCTTGAACATCTTATTGACTTAAATCTTGTCCTCAGTTAACATTGAAAGTGCCTTTGTGGGTGGACATTAAAATAGTTGGAAGTAATGCTTAGAAAGCCCGCAACGCTCATAACCGTTGATTGCACGAAGAGTTGGTAAGCATGACAATTAAATAGTTCATAGTGAACAAGCTGATATGAAGGTAGAGCTCAAAAGTGATAGCGCATCAGTATGCGGGCTCATAGCAGGCACTTATCCAAGCCCATGGCGTATCCAGGCTATTATGAGGAGTGCAAAAGGAGTTTAGCCCAGTTTAAAAGCACTTCGTTGGTCTACAGTCTGCGAGAAGCAAATCATGTAGCGGAATGTATCACCAAAACTTTTCGTAGAAATGCCCTGCCCTCTAATTGGATTATTGAACCTCCTAACCCCGTTGGGATCTTTTATGATTCAATAATGAACATCTTTGTTTTGATTATGGCACTTAATAAATGAAGTACTTTTTCGATCCCAAAAAAATAGTTCATAGTGAAGACACCTAATTGTCACTTGAACGTTTTCACTAATGCACAACGATAGACCGAGACATCGATCGGAGATTGATGAGAACACTTCTAATGGTCTAACAGCTCGAGATTGTCGCAATTCTCCTAGCAACGGAAAGCCTGTCGTGTCAATTTCCAAAAACATCGCTGGGTCGGATTTTTGACATCATAGTTTCCCATGCCAAACGAACTCCAATCAATATCTGTCAAACTAAAAGTGAAGTGAATGGGAAAAGTGTCAGAAAAGTCATAAATCAATTACATTTGTACCAATTTAGTCGTAAACCTTTTGTCTTTACACCAATTCAGTCCTTCCAACTAATTTTGGCTAAATATTGATGACGTGGATGCCGGTTAGTCAACGTGGCACCGCCAGCACTGACGTGGAAATTTTTTTATAATATTTTTTGAATTATTTTTCTAATTATTTTTCTTTTATTCTTTTTTTTCCTTGTTTTCTTTTTCTTTTCCTTTCTTCTTTAGTTTGAAAGATTGTCCACATTAGTGCTAGCAGTGCTAGTGGTGTCATGTAGTGCTGGCAGTGTCACGTAGTCCAGCTGGCATTCACATTAACAATATACAGCCAAAATTAGCCGGAATGACTTGATTGGCACAAAAACAAAAGGTTTACGACTAAATTGGCACAAAAAAGTTTTATGACTAAATTGACACTAATACAATTGGTTTAAGACTCTTCTGACACTTTTCCTTAAAGTGAACTTAGCATGGCAACTCAGCCTTAGTTCGGTTTAAGATCAAAATCGATTCAGAAGTTAGCCTAGGTAGAGACCTAGCCTCTTTCGTCTTGTTCTTTTTTGTTCTTATAGCCTATTTTGACTTGTGATATTTTACATATTTTAGATCCAATCAATGTGATTCTTGATGATATGAAAATCTCGTAGCTCTACCTGTCAACTGACGGCATCTGATTGAGAAAATTATGTAACGTCTAATATCATCAAGATCACATTTCAATGAATTGGTATCATGTCAAAGCTCTCTCCAAATCGTACCCTCTTATTTCGCCCAATCAAATTTTCAAACAGGTTAGACTTTAATGATGCGAAATTTATTAGTGGTGCGTTTCTGGATTAATTGGACAAACAGAAGTCCAAACGGAAAGCGAAACGGTGATGCGATTAGATGATTTTTTTTATTATTTTAGTATTTTTTTATGAGTTAATTTTAAGGGTCGTTTTTGTAATTTTGCTATTTGATGCTTATTAACTTTCCTATTATGATTAGGTTTCCTATTGTAATTAGGTTTAACCCTTATAAAAGGGTGTTTAGGGTTTGTTTTGAGGAGATAACATTATTATCATCAATATTGAATTTTGAAATTTTTCTCTTTAAGTAAGGTTTTGCTTGAATTATTCGCTGAATGCTGCGTCAGGTGGTATCAGAGCCTATGGTGACTGGCGGTAGTCTTCGTGACGATGCTCAGGAGACTGGAGCCCCAACCCTTGGGGACGACGCGCTGCAACGTTTGGAGCAGCGTTTAATGGAACGCTTAGATCAACGATTCGATCAAAGTCTTCATTGTTTCGAAAAATGATTTAACGAGTTAACAGAATAATTCGAAGGTCTCGACGTTGATGTGAACTGGAATTGGCGGAACGACAGAGGCCCGGGTGTAGATCTTGCTTGCGGTGATCCTGTTGATAGGCCTGCTCTTGTCCGCAGACAAAATAACCCTCTGTTTTCAGAGAGCTTGGAAGAAGAAGAAACTGAAAATTTTGATGAAGAACGTGCTGATTATGACAGTAGACATCATCATGGAGGATTTCAAAGAGGATATAATAGGAGAGATGGAAGATGACGTTACGACAATCGTGAAGGAAACTACTTTAAATTGAAAGACGATATTCCTTATTTTAATGAAAGTCTAGGCATAGAAGAATTTATGGATTGGCTTGCTGATATAGATAGATTTTTCGACTATATGGAGACCCCTAGTGAGAAAAGGGTGCTATTAGTAGCCTGTAGATTAAAGGGGGGTGCGTCTGCATGGTGGGAGAGATTACAGAATAGGAGGGAACGAGAAGGGAAAGAGAGAGTTCGAACTTAGACTAGGATGAGGAAGTTACTGAAGCAAGAATTCCTTCCACCCGACTATGAGCAGATTATGTTTCAATAGTACCAACGTTGCCAGCAGGGCAATCGGACTGTGCATGAGTATACGGCCAAATTTATGAGATTGGCGGAGCAAAATAATTTATCAGAGACGGAGGGACAGTAGGTGGCCAGATATCTTGATGGTTTGAAACCCTTCATTTGAGATAAAATTGGAGTGCAGTTTCTGCGAAATTTAACTGAAGCTAAGAATATGGTGATGAAGGCAGAATTGATCCAGCAAGATAGGGAAAGAAGAGGCTACGAAAATTATCAAGGTAGCAATTTGAGTAGTTCGGTAGAAAAGAGCAATTTCACTAATCGTTTTAACGCAAGGCGTAATTAGGAAGATAAGGCGGTAGAAAAGCGCCCTATGAACGAGCCGAAGGATAAGGGAACGCAAGCACAAAAAACTACGAACCCTAACCCTTATACTAAACCAACCGCGATAAAGTATTACAGGTGTAATCAACCTGGGCACCGTTCTAATGAATGCCCTCAGAGAAGGACTGTAAACGTAGCAGCGAGAGAAGAGGAGGAAGATAGATATTGTTGTACGTTGGATGGTGAGGACGATGATTTTGAAGATGAAGAAGAGGAGCAAGTAAACTGTGTGGTGCGTAGAATGATATTGGCTCCAAGACAGGAAAATGATTCGCAGCGCCATCAATTATTCCGAACTAGGTGTACCATTCTGAGAAAGATCTTTGCTGTGGTTATTGATAGTGGAAATATGGAGAATATCATTGGGAAGGAGGCAGTGAAGAAGCTGGGGATACTTGTGGAGAAGCATTCTAATTCCTATACGTTAAGATGGATTAAATATGGAGCAGAAAGCATTTAGGTAACTGAGCGATATAAAATTCCATTCTCCATCGGTAAGTATCATGATGAGCTGTGTTGTGAAGTAGTAGACATGGATGTATGTTATGTGTTATTTGGGAGGCCGTGGCAATTTGATGTAGATGCTCAACATTCGGAAAGAAGCAATCATATAACCTTGTGAAGGATGGAGTGCAGTATACATTGCTGCCACTGAAGAACAAAGGAAAATAATCTGCTGAAAATAATTTCTTTACCCTTACAAGGAAATTTAAAGCTGAGGTTAAGGAGACCCGATGGATTCACGTGCTGGTCGTGAAACAAGCAATTGAGACTGAGGCTGAATTACAAGTGGAGGAGCATGAAGCATTCAAGCCTTTATTGAAGAAATTTAGTGAACTGATGCATGAAGAGATTCCAGATGGGTTGCCGCCGATGCGCGATATTCAGCACCATATAGACTTAATTCCTGGTGCTAGTTTGCCGAATTTACCGCACTATGGGATGAGTCCTAAAGAGAGCGAGATTCTAAAAGAGAAGGTGAAGGAGTTGTTGCGAAAGGGGCACATTCAGGATAGCATGAGCCCATGTGCTGTTCCGGCCTTATTGACTCCTAAGAAAGATGGGAGTTGGCGGATGTGTGTAGATAACAAAGCCATTAATAAGATAACCGTGGGTTACAAGTTTCTAATTCCGAGATTGGATGACATGCTGGGTAGGTTGCATGGTGCTAAGTGGTTTTCGAAGCTGGATTTGAAGAATGGATACCATCATATTCGGATTCGGCCCAGAGATGAGTGGAAGACAGCTTTCAAAACAAAAAAGGGGTTGTACGAATGGTTGGTGATACCTTTCGGACTTTCCAATACTCCAAGCACTTTCATAAGGCTTATGAATCAGGTTCTGAAATCTTTTATTGGCAAATTTGTTGTAGTTTGTTTTGATGATATCCTAATTTATAGTAAGACTGAGGAGGATCATCTGATGCCTTTTAAGGGAGGTGTTGACAGTCTTACAGATTAATAAGCTGTATATTAATCTTAAGAAGTGCAGTTTTTTAACTAATAAACTGCTATTCTTGGGGTTTATTATTACTGCTGAAAGAATAGAGGTAGATGAGGCGAATGTAAGAGCAATCAGAAAGTGGCCGACATTTAAAATAGCTTCTGACTTTAGGAGTTTTTATGGGTTGACTACTTTCTATCGACGATTTATTAAGAATTTCAGTATTATCGCAGCTCAAATTACTGAATGTATGAAGAAAGGCAAATTTCTATGGGAAGAGGAAGCAAAGAATAGTTTTGCTATTCTGAAGGAAAAGTTATGTACTGCACATATTCTTGCCTTACCTGATTTTGATAAACATTTTGAAGTGGACTGTGATGCTAGTGGAGTTGGTATAGGAGCTGTTTTATCTCAAGAGCGCAAACTAGTTTGCTATTTTAGTGAGAAGCTCAGTGACGCAAGGTAGAAGTGGAGCACTTATGATAAAGAATTCTATTCTGTCGTAAGGGCTTTGAAAACTTGAGAGCATTATTTGATTGGGAAAGAATTCGTCCTTTATTCTAATCATGAAGCTTTGAAGTATCTAAATAGTCAGAAGAGGATTAGCAAAGATATGCATGCGCGATGGTGTCAATTTTTGCAAAAATTTCCTTTCAAATTACAGCATAAGTTAGGTATGCATAATGTTGTAGCAGATGCATTGAGTAGGAGAGCTGGCTTGTTGATTACGTTAAGCCAGGAAATTCTAGGATTCAAGCAGCTGAAAGACTGTTATGCAGATGACGATGACTTTGGAAAAATTTGGGAGTCATGTGCTGTTGGTCAACCTGTACAAGAATTTTATGTGCATGATGGTTATCTGATGCGTGGCAATCAGCTTTGCCTTCCTCGGACATCATTACGAGAGAAGGTAATTCGCGATTTACATGATGGTGGATTAGCTGCACATCTAGGTCATGATAAACTATTGCTGCAATCTGGGAGCGATTTTACTAGCCCCAGTTGCATAGAGATGTCAATAGGTATGTACAAAAGTGTTATGTTTGCTAGACTGCTAAGGGTCAATCTAAGAATACATGTCTGTATATGCCTTTACCTATTCCTAATAATATATGGGAAGATCTGTCCATGGATTTTGTGCTTGGTTTACCACGGATACAAAGAGGCATGGATTCTGTTTTCGTTGTGGTTGATAGATTTTTCAAGATGGCGCACTTCATTCCTTGTAGGAAGACTTCTGATGCAGTAAATGTGGCCAGATTATTCTTTAAGGAAGTGGTTCGTTTGCATGGTGTGCCCAAGTCTATTACCCTAGATAGGGATAACAAATTTCTGAGGCATTTTTGGCGGACTTTGTCGAAGTTTTTTTATTCATCTTTGAATTTCAGTAGCACAGCTCACCTGCAAATTGATGGGCAAACAGAGGTGGTTAATAGAACTTTGGGAAACTTGATTCGAAGCATTTGTGGAGATAAGCCGAAGTAATGGGATGTTGCTTTATCACAAGCAGAGTTTGCTTATAATAATGTAGTTCATAATTCTACTGGCATGTCCCATTTTTCTGTTGTTTATACAAAGGCGCTTCAGCATATTCTGGATTTGTTACAGTTGCCTAAGCAAGCGGATAAAAGTGTAGCAGCGGATCATATGGCTAAACAGATTGTGAAAGCGCATCATGAAGTCAAACAGAAGCTAGAGGAAGCTAATCAAAAGTATAAAACTGGAGCAGATAAGCACAGGTGAAAGCAGGTATTTGCGGTAAGTGATCAAGTCATGGTTTTTCTTCGTACAGAGTAATTACCAGCTGGATCTTACAGTAAATTACAACCAAAGAAGTATGAACCTTACGCTGTCAGCAAAAAGATCAACGATAATACTTATGTTATAGACCTTCCACATAGCATGGCCATATCCAACACTTTTAATGTTGCTAATTTGTCAACGTTTCATGAGTCCACATAGTTGTTATATCCAAATCGTGATTTTAACTCGAGGACGAGTTCTGTTCAAGTAGAGGAGAATGATGTTGAATTTATTAGTGGTGTGTTTCTGGACCGATTGGACAAATAGAAGTTCAAACGGAAAGCGAAACGGTGATGCGATTAGATGATTTTTTTCTATTATTTTAGTATTTTTTTATGAGTTAATTTTAAGGGTCGTTTTTGTAATTTTGCTATTTGATGCTTATTAACTTTCCTATTATGATTATGTTTCCAATTTAGATTAAGTAACTTTCCTATTATGATTAGGTTTCCTATTGTAATTAGGTTTAACCCCTATAAAAGGGTGTTTAGGGTTTGTTTTGAGGAGATAACATTATTATCATCAATATTGAATTTCGAAATTTTTCTCTTTAAGCAAGGTTTTGCTTGAATTATTCGCTGAACGCTGCGTCACTTAAGCAAATTTGGTTAAACCATGAAAATATTAGGTGAAAAATGAGAATCTATAGGATCTTCAATGTAAGCAATGATCCATACTAGTGGGGTCTAATGATGCTTAATGTATAAAGAGCCTCCAAACCAACAAAAACTGTCTAAATCTTTGTGGGCCGCGACATCCAGGCTTTTCTCGTTTTACGCCTGACTTCTTTGATTGGTGGGGGTCCAATAACTTTAATTTAACGCGAGGGAAACAGAATATGTGATGTATGAATTATCCTCCTGTCTATATTTTACATAGATTTATCCAAAACATTAACCAAATGTCAAGCTTTGTTAAAGTATATTCTTTTAAAGAATATAAGAAAGTTGGTAATACTCGATGTCATGTGATTTGCATAAAATGATGTCATAAATTAATGACTGTTGGTCTGACCATGCACATCTCAATCCATTCAACTCTTACTGACTCTCAAAAATAAAAGAAAGAAAACTCTGCCTTGCTAACTAAAAATCATTATATTCTTTATTTTTTTTCTCCTTTTATAAATCATAAAACTAAAACTGTACAAATCAATTTCACATGAAAATTGCATGAATTGGAGGAAGCCTTATGTCATTTTATAGCTATTAAATATGTGTCGAGTTGAGCCGTGAATAAAATCCGACCCAAAATTATAGTACTTATAGTACGATGAGTTTGGCTTATATTTGTTTCGGATAACTGAACGTGCCTCAAAAAGGAAAGGCCATAGTGGATTTGGAGAAGTCTGAATTATTTGTTAGAAGAAATAAAGAAAACAACTAAAAAGAGGAAAGTCCAGTTGGGTTGTTTCCTTTTCCAACTCGATGCTGACTTCTTTGACTGATTCAAATATTCACTTCTTCTTGGCGGTGGCTTATATACAAGTTCTCAAGGGTTCTTGCTCTACGTGCAACTGTTAAAGAGTGCAGAGTGGGTCATTATGAATTTCACGTGCCAGTGAAAGTTTTTGTTTGTATAAATACACCAAGAATTTAAGTATTAAAGCCAATTGATCTTGTGGTAAAATTTGTTAATTTCTTTGTGAAATTGAGAGATTATTTCATAAAGAATTGTGGAGGTAAATATTATGTGAGTTATTGAATGTAATTGGGAGCTAAAAAACACATAAAGTATTGGAGTGACTCGATTGTGATTGTAATTTCCACTATATCGCTTAATCCGATGGTCCAAATGCAAGAGAATATTACCAATTTATAACAAACACATCGTAACTTTATCAAAGCAAGTTCCAATCGCTCTAGAACCTCAACAGAGAGTAATGTACACCTACTTCATTCAGATAACATTAAACACATTCTCAACTTCTCCATGATCATTTCCAACGATTAATTTTTCCTACCCTGGGATCTTCGCCATCACTCACCAGCCACCACACATATACAACCAAAGCATTGAGTATAAAGAATACAAATATGGAAGGGAACCGATGCAGAGGGAAAACAATAGAACCGAGTACATAAACACGAACTTGATTACTCGATTCTGTACAAGTAGACTTGCTAGTTTGTTCTTTTGTTGAGTTTGAGATGATTTGCTTTAGTGGGTGTTGACACCTAAATTTTGCTAAGTCATTTAGGATTTAATTACATAGAAAATTAGGGATTAATTTTTAACCACGGAACAAAAATATTTTCATTAAATTACATGGTATATAGATATTATATGCATTTGCATTAATAGGACCTATTAGAACATATTTTTATTTTTTACTATTTTAAAAAATTAATTAATTAATTAATTATTTCAAGAAATTTATTGTTAAAAAAAAAAAAGACAGGGGGAATCGGGCTGGTTTGACCCGGTCCGATCGGGTCCGATCCATCCTCCTTTTTATTTTCCCCTTTTCTCCACCTGGGCCGGGCCATTCCTCTGCCTTTTGGAGCCCGGCCTCTTGCCCCTTCCTCCTTCCCCTGCACACGCGTGCTTGCAGGGGGACAAGGGAAGGACGCTCGTACAAGGGGGACGGAGGGACACCGCGACAGAGAAGCAGAGCCGGTCGGCGACCGGCCGACCGCGGCAGGGCTGGTCGTCGGGCGTGACCGACAGGCCACAAAAGGGCCTCACGGGCGCACGAACCAGGGGGAGGAGGGGGGAGAGTTTTTGGGGAGTCCCTCTTGGAACCGAAAAATAGAGAGACCGAGAGAGTTGGAGAGTGAATCTGAAAGGGGAGATCTTTGCTCGTTCGCCGGTGGTCCACCGGGGTCATCGTCGGTCCCGTCGAGCCCCCAGCCGCCGCGCTTCGTCCCGGTCAGTCACGAACCAGGTGGGTCTTCACCATACATCGCTCTGTTTTAAACCGCCCTCCCCTGCCTCTCGGTTGCCGGGCACACCGAGTCTATTCGGTGATCGCCTGGCTCCACTAATGGAGGATAGCACCTGTTTTATACTCAAAGAAGTGGTTTCGAGTGTCGTATGTCGAAAAAAGGCCATGAATCTCGTTAAAATCGGCCCTGTAGTTCCTTTTTTTAGTCGCATACCACCTGTTTGACAAAATGCCTCAACGAAACTGTTTAAGCTTCAAACGTCGAATCTGGTTGTGTGGTTTTCTAGCGTCTCATTGCAAACTGAGACGATCCTGTGACGAGATATGTCCATTTAGATCCTTACAGTTCATGTTTGAGCCAAAAATCGCATTGAATCTCAGTTTCTAGCTCCGGTTTGAACTAGCCCTCTACCTGTTCGACAAAATGCTCAAACGAGGCTCGAGATGAGCTTTATGAAAACCGATGCTCTAGAGCTTTGATTTATGCACGATTTGCTCCAACATTGTCACTGACTTCAATTTTTCTTTGTCTTTCATGTAGTTTGTCGCGATTCGCACATCGTCCGAGTCGGCCATGTGTGCACCTCCCATCCGCTGGAAAGCTTTTGGTCGCCGGTGATGCCTGCGGTTTGAGGCCGTCACGGTCAGTCCACTATCTCTATTTCATGCCGTGTATGTCTGGTTGTTTAAACTTAGCACGCTTTCTTGTGGCCGAAAGTTTGGGGGCCCGAAAATGAGTTTTGGTCGCCGGTGTCGTTTTTTGTGGCCAGAGTTGGTCGGTGGTTCGATAGCCGTGTTGGCACGCGCCGACGGTTGGAGGCGAAGGGTTATCCTCGGCGGGGTCTCCGCTGAGGGCGTGAAGAAGAGAACACTCGGGGAAGAAGAAGACCAAAAGAAGAAGGAAAAAAATCAGAAAAGAAATAGGAGAATGGGCTGAGGTTTATATTCTTAGTTGGGTTTTACCGGTTTATCTCCTTTGGGTACGTGGGGGCTCTGCTTTATTTTAGAATGTTTGGGCTGGGTTTGAATTTTGTGAGATAAGTTTAGATCAATTGATTGGACTTACCATGAGAGCCCAATCTTGGGTTTATGGCTCGGATCCATGAACCTATTCGCAGCCCATATTCGGACTAGGCCCCCCGGGCCTAGCCCTAGTCCCTATTTTCGAGTAAAAAAATATTTTAAAAAATTCCGAAAAAAATTATTTTTTTTTCTGAAGTTAGGAAAAAGCTTAGAAACTAGATTTTTAGTGGTTTTCTTTAAAATGTGCGAAAATATTTTTTGATAAAATTGAACAAGCCATTAGGGTTTTACCATAAGGCTTTTGGTTGCCTTTTTCTATTTTAGAGACGATGCTAGGTCACTGGTTATTTATTTCTATTATGATTATTTGATTGTGCATTTTAATATATCGGTCATTATTTTCCATTTTTAACATGGCTAGGATGAACTTTAGGCTCTTCGATAGGTTGCCTTGACATGTTAGTTAGCAAATGATCAAATTTACGTATTAAAAGGGCACTAGTTAGATGACTAGTGTAATCAAGTCTCTGATCCTAAGAATCTTTGGTTGCGCACATATCGAGACGATATTCCCGCATCTCAATTATGGTTTTTAGCCAATCCTTGATAATGGCTAGTGGCGAGGGAGCATCTCTGTCCTTAGATAGATGAGCCTTTTGGTTTGTCTTTCGAATGAACCAACCAATATTCACATCCATTGATAAATACCTCTAGACCTATACTTATACATACATTCTCCCCTCTGATCGGGACGGGTAGGTCACCACGGTGAAGAAATGCATATGTTTGTATCTTTGGAGCAAAGTATAAACGTGAAATTCATATAGTTTCTGAAATTCATTGTGAAAAATGGTGGTGACCGAATGTGGTATGAACAAATGGCAGTGTTGTATGTCCAGTTAGGTGTGGTTTTGGGGAAGTTTTAAGCCATTAATATCAAACATTTGTAAATCGTGCATGTTGTATTTTTATTTTTGCATTGATAGCTTAGAACATTCATAAGAAGTGATAGTGGTTTAATGCTTACTCAAGAGAATTATGTAGAGAGGCTACCTAAAAAAAATTATATAATGCCACCGTATTAGAATGATACAGTGATGTAATTGGATTTGAAATTCAGATGAGACAAACTCCACTAATGGATATGTGTTCACCTTGTGGAATGATACAGTGATGTAATTGGATTTGAAATTCAGATGAGACAAACTCCACTAATGGATATGTGTTCACCTTGTGGATGTGTTGTAACTTGGAAATCAACCAAAAAAAAAATTGTGGGAGGAATGACAATCCTATTAAACCAAAAATCGACTTGGTTGAAGTAGATAATTCTGATAACATAATTGTTGCGGTGATTTCTCAAGTCAATATTGAGGCCAATGTGAAAGAATGGATGGTGACTCAATGCTACTACACATATATGTAAAAATACAATGCTTTATCTTCACACAAGGAGAAGAAAACATTTATTATGGTGATTCGAGAACTACTCAAGTTCTTGAGAAACAGTTCTTGAGAAAAGGAATGAAACTGACACCTTACGTGTCTATACATTGTGATTGCTTAATGGCTATAGCTATTGCAAAGTGACAATAGTCATTGCGAAGAATGAAACTTTCGAAGATAGAAAGAGACATCTTATTGAGATGTGATATGGTAAAGCAATTGCTTAAAGATGAAATTATATCTATTGATTAAGGAATAGTCAGAAGTCATTTTGGCTGATCCTCTCACTATACATTGAGGGGAATGGGACAAGCTAGTTGAAGAAAATTAACAGTGATAGTAACCCATCTTATATGATTGACAACCTATGTAGCACCGACATGTCCAAAAGGCCGACGTGTACGTGTCGGACGCGTCTGATATGCTCGGACACGCTCTGACACAAGGTCAACAAGTGTCGGATATCCGACACATGGTCAACGTGCCGGACACGCCGGCGACACGAGAGTCCCTTTGTCACCGAGAGAGAGATGAGCATGGCGATGAAGAAGGTGTAGGGGAAGTTCAAGATGAGATGCTACACACCGTCATCTCCTCTGCCTCCTGCTTCTCTGGTGCCGGTCATCTCCTTCGCGTCCCTCTTCTTCGGTGCCGAGGACGACGCCCTTGATGCCGTCATCACCTTTGCGTCCCGCTGGAGCGCTTCTTCGGCGCCGAGGACGATGCCCTCCACGCCATCATCTCCTTTGCGTCTCGCTTCTCCGACGTGAGGACGACGCCCTCTTGAATCCCTACTCTCTTGTTGCTCCGTTTTATGCTTTGGTTTTCTTTTGTTGTAGAGAAATTAGGGTTAGGTGAGAGGAGAATAGGGATTAGTTGAAGTGATGGTCACCGAGAAGACACGATATTAATGGTGATTTGATTTTCACCCTTTTTCTCCCTCTTTTCTCTTTTTTCAAGGTTGAAATATGTGACGTTCCGAATTTCGATCCATTTTTGGGATTTATAAAATATGTATTTTGTGGTGTGCTTATAGTTAAATCTTGCCCAAAACTGATCACTATCGGGTTATTTTTAAATTTGAGATTTTGCTAAAATCATACGCGATCGAATTTTGCCGTTATTTAGAGCCCCCAAATTGTGGTGTCGAATTTCTCAAAGTTTCGTGACGAATTTAATTAGACGGTGTCGATATTATTGTGGCCAGTATCGATATTATCCGGAATTAGTGAAAAGTAAAATTTGGACCGGGTGCAGATTTTGACTAGTAGACCACCCTGTTAGTGTATTTTAGTTAGTGTTTTTGGCCTTTTCCTAATTTATAAATTAGGGTTTTTTGTGGTTCGTCGGGTCAATTTCGAGTTTGAACGTGGGCCATTGGATCGCTTCTGCTTGCGTATTCATGAGGATATTTCGTCTGGGTCGGCGACACATCCTGGGATGTATCGTTCGATATGACCATCGTAGGGGTGTCGCGAGCCCGTTAGGGTCCAAGGCGTGACATCTTCGTTGATCAGAAGCAAAATATAACAACCCAGACAATAAACAATGACAGAAGGATAATAACAGCACAAAACAATAATTTTATAGCAATGGAAAATAGTCACTTACAACATTCGACCAGACAATCAGACATTAGGCTCCTAGGGTTAACATCCACCATTATCATCAAAAAGGGACAGGTGATAAGGTAACCTAGCTGGTTATACAAAAGGGGCTCTACCAAAAGCTTCTAAACCCAGTACCCAAACACTCATAAGGCGCCCAATCTGAAGTAGACCCTGAAGACTTCGACTCCGTGTCAAAGTTGATCTTGATCAACTCTTCCTCGTTACCCGGCTCCTCCTCGGGCTCGGACTCCATGGGCTTTGGCACAGGCTCGGGTTCTTCTTTAGGTTCGGACTCCTCAAATTCCTTTTTGAGCTCGAGATACACAGGCGCTACAAATTCTGGTATGGGCTCGGGTTCAGGACCAGGGTTCTCCAGGGGATATTCAGAGTTCAGAATCTCACTATCAAGAGCATACACGTCCCCAGGCTCCCAATCCACGGCATCCTCGTTGTTGTGCTACTGTCCCTCAAAACCCCAGATTGGGCCAACTAACTCCAACCCGTCACGATAAAACCAGGCTAAGTAAATGTGATGCTGCAAGTCGTCTAGGCCTATGTCTACCCAAACGGTAGTGGGGTGCCTAATATAAGTCTGATGTGGACTTACTGGATACTCGGTCTCCTCATGCACTGTATGCATAGGGACCCCAAAACGCCGAGGTGGCGGCATGGTCACGGTCAGGGTCAAGGATTTGAAATAGTTTGTATTACAGCAATGAGAATAAATCTCAATAAGCAGACAACCTAAACCTCACTTAGGCCAATGTGTACCCAGACGAGTCCCAACATGCAATCTAGCAATCGACATAATAGAATTCTCATGCACACTTATCTTGCCTCAAATCACACGCCAACTCCATGCATTAGTCAAATCACAAACATGCAATAATAGTTCAAGAACATAACATAAACACTCGAGCGCTACAACCACGTACATTCACCTAATTCGACCAAACACATTTTGCATGCGTGTCCAACCAACTAGCCACGACCTACATCAACACGCCTCAGGTCTAGCCCTCCAATCAATCCAGACTCAGTCCCGCGTAACCACGCCTCAAGACATTTCTCTTGACCCATGAAACTACACCTCAGGTCATTTCTTGCCTTTCTAACCACATCTACGTAACCATGCCTCAGGTTGGTAGCCCTTCGATCAATCCAGGCTCAGTCCCACGTAATCACTCCTCAAGACATTTCTCTCGATCCGCGTAACCATGCCTCAGGTCATTTCTCTCAGTCCGCGTAATCACGCCTCAGGTCATTTCTTGCCTTTCTAGTCACACCCACGTAACCACACCTCATGTTGGCAGCCCTACGATCAATCCGGGTTCAATCCCGCGTAATCACGCCTCAGGACATTCCTCGTGCACATATGCCACACACAATTCGCCAATACCAATCTAATATGTCATACTATTCAAATTCAAGTTATGCTCGCCACATTAGCCCACCAACCTGACCTTCAAGTCGGTCATATTCAAACATCAATTTCCCCTACAAACGCCATGACAACCCGGTCATTGAATCCATCTCAATCAATCACTAATTTAGCAACAAAAAGTATCACCGCCACATAATCCATAAACCAATCACATTCAATTAACTAATCCATACCTAACTTAGTCATTAAACCAACCCTCATCAACCCCTAAACAAATTTAATAATACCCAAAGTACTAAGTAGGGATTATGAGGTCACTTACCTAGGTTTTGGCCCAAGGAAAACAGCAAGGGGGCCAAATGGCCGGTTGGGGCTGTGGTGGGCTCGGTGCAGGTGAGGGCGTAGTGGCTGGCCAATGGGCAAGGCCTCGGCACGGCCCTTGGCCACGGGCGAGGCGCTCGGCTAGGCAATGGGCGAGCGGTTGGTAAGTGGCTAGGCATGGGCAAGGCGCACGACAAGACAAGGGCACTGGCTGGGACGGCTTGGCCACGACT
Source organism: Syzygium jambos (assembly GCA_031216235.1). Classification (NCBI taxonomy): domain Eukaryota; kingdom Viridiplantae; phylum Streptophyta; class Magnoliopsida; order Myrtales; family Myrtaceae; genus Syzygium; species Syzygium jambos. Next base: position 25,320,845 of record CM062222.1, read on the forward strand.
CGAGGCAGCGGCTAGGCGACGAGTGATAGCCTGGGCAAGCTGGGCGACACGGTCGGTGAGTTGGGCGAGTAGCTAAAGATGACGGAGAGCTGGGTAGGCGGCTAGCCGAGCAGCGACGGCGATGGGCGAATGAACAGCCGTGCAGCCCGGCTGGCTGGTGAGTGAGCTAGGCGAGCTGCCGGGCTAACTGGTGAGCGAGCTGGCTGGCGAGTTGGGCGGCATGACAATGGTGACGAGACGAGCGGAAGTTGGGCGGCGAGGGGATGAGCAAGCAGCCGAGCAATGAGTTGGGCGGCGAGCTGCTGGGCGAGCTGGTGGCGACGGTGACAGCGAGCGGTGGCTAGGCAACAGCGAAGGTGGTGGCGACGAGCTCGGCCAGGCGAGTCGCGAGCAGGCGGGCGGTGAGCTGGCGAGCGACGGGGGAATGAGATACGCGGTAGCGAGCGAACGGTTGCTGGGCGGTGAGACGCACGGTGGCGGGCGACGCAAGGCGGACGGCCAGCAAGCAGCGGCTGGGATGAATGGCAGTGGGCAGGCGAGCCGAGAAGGGGAGGAGTAGAAGCCGCCGTGAAGAAAGGAAGAAGGAAGGAGAAGAAAGAAGAAAGAAAAAGAAGGAGAGAGAGAGAGAGAGAGAGAGAGAGAGAGAGAGAGAGAGAGAGAGAGAGAGAGAGTAGGTCTGCAATGGCAGAGGGGAGGAGTGGACATGCGTAGGGGGAGGGGATGCGCGCACAGAGAGAAAGAGAGAGAGAGAGAGAGAGAGAGAGAGAGAGAGAGAGTCAACTCAATGAGTACAATCCAATGGCCTACGTTCAAACTCGAAGTTGATTTGACGGTCCACGAAAAACCCTAATTTATAAATTAGGAAAAGGCCAAAAATACTAACTAAAATACATTAAGAGGGAGGTCTACTAGTCAAAATCCGCATTCGATCCAAATCTCACTTTTCACCAATTCCAGGCAATATCGACGCTGGTCACAATAATATCAACACCGTCCAATTAAATTCGTCACAAAACTTCAAGAAATTCGATACTACAGTTCGGGCTCTAAATAACGGCCAAATTCGATCGAATGCGATTTTAGCAAAATCTCAAATTTAAAAATAACCCGAGTGATCAGTTCTGGGCTAGATTTAACTATAAGTGCACTGACAAAATACATGTTTTATAAATCCCAAAAATATGTCGAAATTCGGAATGTCACAAAATAAGCTCCTCTGGTACGGGGAAATGGAACATCCAGAACAGCTACTTTAATGCTGCTCTATTTTTTTCCCTCGACGGACCACTTCCTCTCCGCCTCCTCCAAGCTCGAATTCCCAGTCTTATTTATTTATGACAAGCTTCATAAATAAATTGGCTTTTTCTTATGATATATTGGATGTATTTAGGAAAGTTCCTAATGTCAAGTGGCTCGTTTGGTTAATGTTAATATTTTTAGTGTAAATTCATTCTATGCTTTTTTAAATTAATTATTTATTTATGCATTTGAATCAGATTTAAAAATGATAATTTATTGTGTATATATAAAAATATACATTTAATATATAACGTGTCCCAACGTGTCGGAATTCTCTCTTTGAGAAATGACGTATTGCGTGTCGTGTCATGTCGTGTCACGTGTCGCATGTTAGTGTCAATGCAACATAGTTGACGACCCCATGAGTTGGGTTCATATGAGTAATAACAAGTCATTTGTTGATCTAGTGGTGTAATATTAAAATTTCTGTCTCTCCTAAGGTGAGAATAGAACAAATCTACAATGAAAAAGAGGCTGAGCTAAGCTCTTAATGAATTCCATAGCTATTATTGGTGGTATATTAAACTACAGACACTTGATGAAATCACCTATATAAGTGTGGAGTAGGACTACTTCTATTAGAATTATTGGCAATGATCTCTAGAGCACTTGTGAATAAACCAAGCACGCGCATGGCCTATTAGCGCAAAACCGCATTGAGCAACAAAATTTGTGAGAGTGTAATGCAATGGGTAAAAATTATAATTCACAAAAGGAAAATCTTGGTTCATAGAAGTTTCAAACTTTACTAATGAATTCGTGAATTATATTTCATTCTTTCTATGTATGATTCATAACCTAACAAGCACCATCTTTGATGCATGACTCTCAAATGACCCAGCATTATTCTATTTTTTCTTTTCAAAACTTTTTAAAATATGTAGGGGATTATTGGATATTTCAACCATTTTGAAATATTTTTTAAAGTAACGGCTTTGATAAAAGTTATGACCACCATGCGGCCATCATTTTGTAATGGTTGTAAAGTGGCTTTGTAACTGTCTTGTAAAGACTTTGTAACGTTTGATTGATTTCTTCATAAACTCTTCATTATTTTATAATTTTAATAATTACCAATTGATTTATAACGGTTTCTTATTGATTCTCTCTTTTGTTTGAATGTAAAATTAAACTTCAAACCACATTCCTTTAAAATATACGAGAATTTTCTTTTTCTTCTCATATCTTTTATTTCTTTGCTAAGTTATACACATAACGTTGTTCGTGTTCCTTCTATTATTCTGTGTGGAATAAAGAAGAATGTCTATTGTATCATGGGAGGATAGTCGCTAGAGCCTTACGCGTCAAATTTCGTACTCTAATGGGCGGAATTATCCTTAAGACACTACTTACACGCCTCATATATTTAATCTTATTTTTTTATCCTATTTTAACAATAGATTTTTCTGGCAAAATATACATAACGATTATTGACCACAAGCTATCAGATTAAAAAGAAAAGAACTCTTTAGTTTACCTGAAAATATATGGATGGAGAATTTCTTAATTAATTGAAGATGTTTAGGGACAAGTTTATTATTCTCATGACATATTGTAAGGATATTTCGCAATGTTTGTCATAATTTTACAAGTCGATCTTATTGTACCATTTTGTGAACCCCTGTCGATCAAACAAGCAATCTTGACTACCTTGGCAATGACGCCGCACTATATTAGCGGAGCCTGGCATACCTCACCGAAACCTTGCCACTGGTCTTCTTCCTCCCACCATTTTGGTTTAGATTCAACTATTATGTGATTCGATGGTCTTCTTCCTCCGGGTTTTTCTCACTGTTCTACTTTTATATTTTCATTTGCAATCCAAACCTTATCTTTTATAGTAAATAGTAGGGAAAAAACCACCAAAAACTCCAAACTTTGCCACCTGTGACATATTTACCCCGAACTTTTTTTTTGCGACACCAAAAATCCCAAACTATGGTATTTGTGATACATTTACCCCAATGTATTTAGTCCATGGACATTTTCGTCTTTTTTGCTTTTTTTTTTTCCATTTTTTTCCTTTCCGGCGAGGGCCGCCCAGGTGAGGGCTGCCTTCGCCCGACGCCGGTGAGGGCCTCCCTCACCGGAAAGGAAAAAAAATGGAAAAAAAGAAAAAACAAAAAAGACGAAAATGTCCATGGACTAAATACATTGGGGTAAATGTGTCACAAATACCATAGTTTGGGGTTTTGGGTCCCACAAAAAAAAGTTCGGGGTAAATGTGTCATAGGTGGCAAAGTTTGGGGTTTTTGGTGGTTTTTTCCCTACTATTGTATACGATGAACTTGAAATATAAAATGCGGGAAGAGTGTTAAAAAAGTCATAAACCTATTGCGTTGGTGCCCATTTAGTCTTAAATCTTTTTTTTATGCCAATTTAGTCCTGAACCTTTTGTTTTTGTGCCAATTCAGTCATTCTAGCTAATTTTGATAGGATTTTGCTGACGTGGATGCTAGTGGTGCCATGTAGGCCTGCTGGTGATGACGTGGACAATTTATAATAATATTTTTAATATTTTTTTGATTTTTTAATTACTTTTCCTTTTTTTCTTTCTTTTCTTTTTTGGCTTTCTTCCTCCCTTTGCCGGTGACAGGCCATCGGCCATGGTTGGGCGAGCTGCCCTCACCCGGCCAAGTGAGGGCGAGCCACGATGAGGGTGAGCCCCGACAAAGGCTCCTCTCGCCAGATCTGGCGGGGCCGACCCTTGCCTAGGCCATAGCGGCCTTGTTGGGCGTTGCCCTCAACAAGACAACGCTCAGTGAGGCCGCCCTGGCTTGGGCGAAGGCGAACCCCGACGGAGGCTCCCCTCGCCAGATCTGGTGTGGGTGAGGCCGACCCTCGCTAGATCTAGCAAGGGGAGCCTCCGTCGGGGATCGCCCTTGCCTAGTCGAGCGAGGGCTGGTGACCGGTTATCGGCAAAGGGAGGAAGAAAGCCAAAATAGAAAAGAAAGACAAAAAGGAAAAGAAAAACAGAAAAATAATTAAAAATTGAAGAATATTATTAAAATTATCCACGTCATCACCGATGGGCCTACGTGGCACCGTTGATGTCCATGTCAGCAAAATCTAACCAAAATTAGCTGGAAGAACTGAATTGACATAAAGATAAAAAGTTTAGAACTAAATCGATACAAATGTAATAGGTTTAGGACTTTTTTGACATTTTTCCCTATAAAATGCTTATTCAAAGATCTAATTGCGCACAAGAAAAGCTGAAGGACCCGATTGAACAATTTGCAACGGTTCAAAAATCTCCGATACCTTTGAACCTTTTCTTAACATAAAGAAAACATCGAATATTGTTAATAATCCAGGGACCAAAATAAAAAAGTTAGAAATTCAAGGTCGACATCGACACATCAGACAAAGTTTTTGTTATCACATTGTATATTAAACAAAAATTGAATGTCATGACCAAAAAGGAAAAAAAAACAAAAGTCACCCTTGTCCCTAGTTGTCACTGGTACGAGCATCCCATGGATCGACTGGGCTCAACGAGTCCGAAAAATCACATGCTGGCATAGGTACATGCATACTCCACATCTTATCCCTTATTTGAGTGAGAAAGTAGAAAACAAAAACCTACAGATTCCTAACATACGTGAAGACAATATCATAAAATTTAATAGAGGAAAGTAGAATGCCCAACTCAGCTGGTGAGTTCCCATTTTGTGCTTGATTTGAGAGCTGCAACCTCTTGTGAGTTCTTGATTTGTGCTGGATTTCTATTTTTCCACTTTCGCTTTCCAGTTTGTGCTTGATATGAGAGTTTCAAGCTAATGTGATTTGGCTATTTGTGCTGGGTATTTAATATTTGCAGGTATAATTCATGGTTTATATTACATATTTTGAACTTTTTATGGTTTAATTGTATTTCACGTGTTCGTTTTCATTGTTTGTTGCTTTTAGCAACTTTGAAATTTTTGTTGTTACCTTATCTTAAATTTATATTTGATATGTACTGGTGTTCATAGTTTGGTTGCTCAATATCATATTGTTGATGGATATGTAATTTGAAATAGTATGTTTATCCTCCAAGGAATACAAAAAATGAAAGAAAAAATAATTGATTAGTCCTGGGTTGACCTTGGAACTGGACCGGACCGGCCCCATAGGGTCGGTTTGATCCTCGATCCCAGGCTCAACAGGGTCGGTCCTTGGTTCTGAAAATTGGGGACTAACATTGTACGGATTGGTCCATGGGTTAGGTTTTGGATCGGCCCAATCCGGATTGCTCACTGTTGGGAAAACTCAATCCCGATCAAGTCGTTCGAAACATATTCGGAACGAATTCGATTAGTGCGGAAAACGTGCCCGAGAATCATCCAACTTGTATCACCGATCGTACAGGCATATCACACAATGAACATACCCGGTATTGTCACAGATTAAGTGCCACTTTGCGCCTGAATGTTTTTCCATCGTCTTTCGCATTCGAGTTCGTCCCGAAGAGAAACAGAGAAGACCACGTTCTTGAAAGAGTGTGTTTGCATGTATGAAAGTCACGTTGCTTTCCAAAGGGTGCCTTCTAGTATTATAAAAGAAATAACTACCTCGTGGGCCCTTGTGGCTCACGGGCCGGGTTTGGCCCATCTTGGGCGGTCCACCCATTATATCTTTCATCTCCCACTCGCTCACGATGGGCTAAACACAACTCTCTTCCTTGCAAAGTTCATATTGGCAAATAATCCGTGCGACCAGCATACTACGAGAGCTCGTTGTTATACATCTGTTAGGAATATATAACAGCTCAGATTTGGGCACTATGCAGAGTAGAATTAGTATGCAGTTCCCTAGATCAATCAGTCACATTTTTATCTCTCTTGATCTCTTTTAGTATCTCGTATATTGTATTCACAACTATGATTTACTTAAAATCATAATTGGGCGACCTATGAATACAAATATAGAATGTGACATCATAAGTTAAATTGATCTTCCTCTTTCCTTAAACCTCTCCATTTCAGTCCAACTTGCTTTTCTAGAAATGCCCCGTTAGACCGAATTATCATGATCATCGGCAACATCCTAAGATAGCAAACACTGAATAGAAATTTTGAGAATAAGTAAGAGTCGTGAGGGCACTTTAATTGAGAAAAAACTATTTTCCTCAAGAGTCTCACACGACTTAAAAATTGAGATCATAATTTTGTCAACTCTTATCGGTCGTTTCATGCATACGTAATATGAAATACGTATTACGGTATTATCTCCTTTTCCCATAGAGCGTATGTCTTTACTCTCAATACCGTACAGATGATAGTTTAGACATACTCAATGTCTAACTTGAGTTCACAAATCTACTCTATTCATAAGCATCTATCAGAACTCACATCTGGCATTAAAGACAGGTAAAGTGAAATATGTTGGTCATTTCACTTTCGGACATAATAATCTATATGTCCTCATCTTAACATTCTGTTAAGGCGACGTCCATACTTCAAGCTTGAGCTCTCAATTATCACCTAGATAACAAACTTAAAATTGTCTGTCTCATCTCTATTCATCACACAGTGAGTAGAGGCGATTACCCGTGTGAGTGGGCTAATCTCTCATCTGTCCGACATACCTTTTTAATATAATGCACTCAGCATCGACATTCACAAACGTCATACAAACTTATAGGCATTGATAATAACAAACTTCATTAATAGTGAACATTCTGGGAAAAATACAATATACAGTACATCATATTCTACACAGTCCTAGAGATCTCACATGACCATGGAAAACTTATCTAGGAATCGGTTTCGTCATAGGATCTGCTATCATCCTTTGTGTAGATATGTACTTCACGTTCACTTCCTTTCGTGCAACCATGTCCTTGACATAGTTATACTTGATATCTATATGTTTGGTCTTTCCATGGTACTTGGGATCCTTAGTGTAAGCTATTGCTGCTTGGCTATCACAATAGACCAATACTGGGTTTGCAGCTTTCTCAGTTACACCTAAGTGATCCAAAAATCTTCTAAGCCAAACAGCTTCTTGTGCCGCTGCTGATAGAGCCACGAACTCGGCTTCCATTGTAGATAAGGCTATGCACTGTTGTTTCTTACTGCTCCAAGATATGGCGCCATTATTCAGTAAGAATACGTATCCAGAAGTAGATTTCCTTTCTTTTAAATCTCCTCCCCAGTCAGCATCTGTATAGCCTTCAAGGTGTAGATCACTTCCTTGATAAGTCAGCGCATAGTCGGCACTTCCCTTTAGATATCTCAGGATTCTTTTGACGGCGATCCAATGTGCTTGACCTGGATTGGATTGGTATCTACTTACCATTCCAACTGCATAACAAATATCTGGTCTTGTACACATCATAGCGTACATCAAGCTTCCGACAGCACTAGCATATGGAACTTGTTCCATTTGCTTCTTTTCTTGTGAAGTCTTAGGACACATTCTGTCGCTTAATGCTTCGCCCTTTGCAATAGGAGTATCTATTGGTTTACAGTCTTGCATACGAAATCGCTCAAGAATTTTATTCACATACGTCTCTTGTGAAAGAGATAGGGATTTCTTTGAGCGATCTCTTGAAATCTTAACTCCAAGAATGTATGCAGCTTCACCCATATCTTTCATATCAAAATTGGAAGATAACCAATTCTTGACTATATTAACTAACTCCATACTACTTCCGGCAATTAGTATATCATCAACATATAATGATAAGATCACAAATTGATCTTTGGATCTTTTGATATATACACAATTGTCTTCACTAATCAATACAAAATCATATGCCATTATTGCATTGTGAAAACGTATATACCATTGTCTCGAAGACTGCTTAAGGCCATATATCGACCTCAATAGTCGACACACTTTGTGCTCCTGGCCTTTTGTAATGAAACCAACAGGTTGTTCCATATAAATTTCTTCCTCTAATTCTCCATTGAGGAATGCAGTTTTTACATCCATTTGATGTAATTCTAGATCCATACTAGCTACTATTGCCAGAATAAGGCGAATAGAGGTAAATCTAACCACAGGAGAAAAAGTTTCTTCAAAATCAACTCCTTCCTGTTGATTATATCCTTTCGCCACAAGGCGAGCCTTATACCTCTCTATTGAGCCATCAGCCTTACGCTTTATTTTGAGAACCCACTTGTTCCCAATGGCTTTGCGTCCTTTTGGAAGGTCAACCAATTCCCAAACTTGGTTTGATCTTAATGACTCCATTTCCTCTTCCATCGCATGTATCCATTCTTCCTTATCAGGGCATTTTAGAGCATCGTTCACATTCTTCGGCTCATCTTCATCTTGTGGGGCAATCATGAAGGCTTCTCCTTCAATGTCAAAACGTCGACGGGGAATCCTATTACGACTCGACTGTCGTATGGAATGTTGTACTTCTGATGATTCACCACGTTCCATTCCGCTCCCACTCGAATGAGATGATGGTGGTGTCGTCTCTTTAAGTGGTTGCAATTGAGACTGGGTTGCATTCAACTCTCTGTTTGTCACAATGCTCCCACTAACTTCACTATCACGATCCACAGATTCGTATAGTGAGTAATCACCACCTACCTCGCCCTTTTTAGGAAATTCATTCTCTAAGAATGTGACATCCCGTGATTCAAATTCAGTTATACTTCCGCTTTCTTGCTCACCTATGAATACATATCCCTTTGAGTGCTCTGAGTATCTTATAAAAATACTCTTTTTGCCTCTTGGGCCTAATTTTCCATACTTGTGAGAAGACTCACGAGTATAGGCAGCACAACCCCAAGGTTTTAGAAAGCTTAAATCAGGCTTTCTGCCTGTCCATAACTCATATGGAGTAGAAGCAACTGATTTAGAAGGTACACGGTTAAGTATGTAGGCAGCAGTCAACAAAACATCACCCCAAAAGGTGATGGGCAAGTTAGCATGTGCCATCATTGATCTAACCATTTCCATTAGAGTTCTGTTTCTTCTTTCCGCAACATCATTTTGTTGAGGAGTATATGGAATAGTCAGTTGTCTTTCTATTCCCTTTTCATCACATAAATTTCTGAACTGATCAGACAGATATTCTCGACCTCGATCGGATCTTAATGCTTTTATTTTCTTGTCTAATTGATTTTCCACTAAGCTCATAAATCTTTTAAAGCAATTTAAAGCTTCGGACTTATGAGAAATCAAATCGACATGTCCGAATCGAGTATAATCATCAATGAATGTGATGAAATAAACAGACCCGTGCCTTTCTTTTATATTCATTGGACCACAGATGTCAGTATGGATTAACTGCAAAGGAAATTCAGCTCTTGTTCCTTTTCCAAATGGTTTCCGTGTTGTTTTTCCTTCTAGGCAATGCTCGCATATGGGCAAATCAACCTTTTTAATATTTCCCAATAAGCCATCTTTAGCCAATCGATTCATTCTTTGTTGGCCAATATGACCAAGTCTAGCATGCCACACGTTCACATCATTCTCATAAGAATCAGATGATGTAAATAAGGAATAACTAATATTAACTTCATAATAGTCAATATCTAATACAATGAAACCATCTAAAAAATATCCGGAACCATAATAACTTGTTCCTAAACACAAGTCTACACCATTGTTATGGAAGTTTACAGTAAAACCAAGTCTAACTAAAACCAACACCGAAACTAAGTTCCGACAAATCTCTGGAGCAAATAGCACATCATGTAGGAACAATGTACGTCCACCGCGCATAAGTAGTTGACAGGTGCCAATGCCTCTGACCTCCACTCTTGAATTGTTCCCCACGTATATCCACTTCGTTCCTTGTGGAACTCGTCGGAACTCCACGAAAGCTTCTCTGTCCTTCGCTACATGGTCTGTGGCTCCCGAGTCTACAGTCCACAAAGGATTAGATTCGGTTAGAAACACTGAACTTGACACATAAGTAGTATTTTCATGAATGCTAAGGGTTTCTACCTTCTTTGGCTCGCCACAGTCGCGAGCAAAGTGACCCTTCTTGCCACAGTTGAAACATTTCACTCTTGAAATGTTCTTCTTGAAAGGATGCTTTCCTTTCTCCCGTTGGTTGAGCCTCGGCTTCTTCCCTGAAGGACTTGGCCCTTTGCCTTTCCACTTCCTTGACCCAGCAGGGTGCTTCCTCTTGGAGCCCGAAACTCCATGCGAGCTAGAACCAGCAAAATAAATATCAGTTTCTGGCTTAGCCGCCATGAGGCGATCCTCTTCCAGCTCAAGATGCCGCATAGCATCCTCGAAGGTCTTGATACCCTCATTGTGGGTCAAATGGATCTTCATATGCTCCCAGCTTTGAGGCAAGGAGCGGATTACTGCCTGCACCTGTTGTTCATCAGTGAGTATGTGCCCGGCATCCTTTAGCTCACTTATCATATTCGACATCTGCCTCAAATGTTGTTTCATGGTCTTTCCATGAGACATCTTGTAAGAGTCGAAACGGATAGTGAGTTGTCTCAGTTTGGTCATAGAAGTTCGACCAAATCTTGATGCCAGTGCAGCCCACATCTCTTTAGCACTCTGGAAACGTCCGAACTCTCGCATGATGTCATTGTCCATGCTGCTTAGCAACGTAATGCGAGCAAGAGAGTTCTTTCTTTTCCAAACAGTAAAGGCATCTTTATCCCTCTTGTGTTGGGCAGTTGTCCCTTCCTCAGGTTCTTCCATAATCTGGTTAAGAGCTTCGAGTGCCTCTTGCTCTTCCAGCACATATTGGATTTTGAGACTCCAAATCTCATAATTGTCGCCATTCAATTTTTCTCCCTTATTTAGTTCAGCCACTATGTTCTTAGTTGCTGAAGCCATCGTATCTGAATATTTCAGACACATACGCACGAGTTATTAAAGCCTATCTAAATGCTTCATCAGCATCATGATTACATAAACTAATCATGTTAATGAATAGTTTCACTAAAGGTCTTAGAGTCGAAAGTTCACTATGTTCCCAATCATCGTCTAAAAAACCTAATTTGAAATTACCATTAACATAATCATTTTATGTAATGAAATTGGTTCTTCAAAAGTTATATAAACTTTGAAGAACTTCCCACATAAAACATAACACATAATATGGCAATATAAAATGAATAATTACCAAAAATAAATTCATAGCCATATATATTTATATCATAAAACATTCACAAGTGTTTAAGAATATATAACATCAACTAGAAACATGTACAAAATTGAATCCAAATCCTAAAAGAACAACATCAAGTGTACCAATCTAACACATAGACAGGAAAGGACTCATAAAATTCTTCAGAAAGTTTTATTTTCTTCGGAACATAAATAGAAGCTCCCGGAAAACCCCTAGATCTTGACCATGATTTGCCCCGAGACCCATTCAATGCAAGGGTTGATGTCCTTCTTGCCCCGACCTTTATGTATTATTGCACAAAATTCTCCACAAGCATCTTATAGCTTGGACCATCTAAGGTTTCTCTAACCTTATCAAGCATTCTTCCCAACTCCTCAGGAATAGTGCACTTTAGGGCTCCGACCATTACATACTCCGGCATTACAAAGCCGTTCCAAACGATATCCTGTATCATTTTGTTGACCTTGATGATGTGTGTCATCATATCATCTCTGGCGTCCCATCGATAAAGGGTTAGCTTGATTCTTAGGTTCTCAAGCTTCTCCTTTTGAGCCGCCGTTCTTAGGATTATCGGAGTGCGTCTCAAATGTACCATTGTTCCTACAACGAATGCAGAACAAAGGATTACTTATAATCCATGATACATTAAGGTAATGAATGCTTATTCATATACATATGAGCTGACACTTGTATTTCAAAAGACTATAGAGAAATACTACAGAAAATGCCAAAAAAATATACCCCTAAGTACGTGTACATAGGGTTTATCGTGCATTTTCATATTCATAAGTGCAGCAAAAATGTAATATGAATATACCATAACGTAGAGCATTCCGATACGAGCACATCGATACCAAGAACGCCCAAATCGGAGCTCAAATGAGCTCGAACGGGCCGAGAGAACACAAAGGGGACAATCTGCCGGTTTGAACACGACCGGTCGGACCGGTCCGACCGTTGACCGGTCAACGGTCAACGGTCAACTCGGGTCGGGTCAACGGGTCGGTAAACCGGGTCGGGTCAAATGGTCAACGGGTCGGTCAATGGTCAACGGGTCGGTCAATGGTCAACGGGTCGGGTCAGGTCAACGGGTCAATCCCGGGTCGGGTCAAGTCAGCCGGGTCGGACTGATGACGTCAGCGTGACGTCATCGTCGGCGGTTCCCGCGGCAACCGACGCGCCGTTTCGCGGGGGCCGAGCGTGGGCGTCACGCGCCGTCGCGCGCCTGGCCCTTGCCGGCGCGTGAGGGCGCGTCCGGCGTCCTCCGGTGACGCGCCGCCCATCAATTTTCTCGTCTCGACGAGTACTTTCCGTTTATGCAATAAAATTCGAGTTTTGACAAAAAACAGAAATCGAAACATGCATGAACAGTTCGGCGACGCGACGAAGACGAACAAAAAACGAGGCCAAAACGAAAACAAACAGTATACACTTCAGACGATACATAAGCATGATCGGGAAACAAGTAAGCGGGCTCTGATACCAATGTTGGGAAAACTCAATCCCGATCGAGTCGTTCGAAACATATTCGGAACGAATTCGATTAGTGCAGAAAACGTGCCCGAGAATCATCCAACTTGTATCACCGATCGTACAGGCATATCACACAATGAACATACCCGGTATTGTCACAGATTAAGTGCCACTTTGCGCCTGAATGTTCTTCGATCGTCTTTCGCATTCGAGTTCGTCCCGAAGAGAAACAGAGAAGACCACGTTCTTGAAAAAGTGTGTTTGCATGTATGAAAGTCACGTTGCTTTCCAAAGGGTGCCTTCTAGTATTATAAAAGAAATAACTACCTCGTGGGCCCTTGTGGCTCACGGGCCGGGTTTGGCCCATCTTGGGCGGTCCACCCATTATATCCTTCACTCACAGTTGTAAAATTGGCAATGTAGCAGAAGCAGAATGTAATTTTACAATTAAGTCGGGAGCTATAGAAAATCGATAGAGAAATAAACCAAGGAATAATAAAAGGACATAAGAAATTTTACATGGTTTGGTCCGAATGCCGAAACCTATGTCTAAGAGGAGAACTAGCAAATAATCCATTAATAAATCAGAGAATTACATAATTTATAATCACTCATGCTCAAATGTTTCTAGCCCTAGTATATTCCTAATACCCATAGTATTTAACAACTGAACTCGATGGACTCAACTCCACACAAATCTCTCCTAGCTCACAGCTCTCTTTGTCCTTGGAGCTTTCTCAGCTTTTCTCTCTACGCACAAATCTCTCCGAGCTCTCGCCTCTCTTCGTCACTAGAGCTCTTCCGAGTCCTCTTGGCTATCTCTGTCTTCAGATGTCCTCTCCGCTTATAGGAGAAAGAATGGGAAAACAAGACAAATGACGCCTATCTTCAGAAGCCATGCACCTCCATGCAATTAATGATGGTATGACCATCATGCACCGACATAAGAAATGAACATTAGGGGTGAGCGGTTCCCGGTCCGGTCCGGTTCCAAGGTGGAACCGGGAACCGGACCGAGAGAACCGGTTCCCAATTTTGAGAACCGCGGACCGGACCGGTTGGTTTTAGGACCGAGAACCGGACCGGACCGGTTCCGGTTCCGGTCCAATGGAACCGGTTACTTAGAGTTTGGACTTTTTTTTTGTCAAACACTTAAAGTTTGGTTCATATTTTTCTAATTTTTTTCAATAAATTTATGTCAATGAAGTTCACTTAGGGTTTAATTTACATTTTACTAATTTTTATCAATGAATTTATGATAATGAAGTTCACTTAGAGTTTAGTTTACATTTTATTAATTTTTTAAAGAAAAAAATAATAAAAATATATATTAAATAGTCGGTCCGGTCCGGTCCGGTTCCCCCTTGGAACCGGGAACCGGACCGCCCGGAAACCGGTTCCGCTTTTAGGAACCGGGAACCGGACCGATAGTCTCGAGAACCGGACCAAACTCGTCGGTCCGGTCCGGTCCCGGTTTGGGCGGTCCAAGTTGCTCACCCCTAATGAACATAGCTTCTGCCTTACCTCTTTCTTTCCATTCATTATAAAAGACAAAGGAAGCCCGCAAGGCAAAACTCTGAAGCAGTAGGGGCGCCCTCCAATTTTCATGGGCATGCATGCACATGGCCATGTGCATGCATTAAATGAGGAAGGAAAGTGGCCGTTCAACTCTTAGGGACAAAGCAAGGTTCCATGGGCATCCATTAACGAAGGAGAGAAAAAGTCCAGACTTTCATGTTTCCCATGTGCGCATTCAATTAATAAAGGATTAATATCGCAAAAAATCACAAATAAATATGCTTATAATAATTTTATCCTGTATTAATTTTTTGATCATAAAAAGTTTCAAATTGATACATCTGTAATAAATTTACTCTCAGTTTATTTCCGTTAAATTTTATTGTTAAATTACTTTATTAAACCATACGCGGCAATTGATGGATATACCAAGTTTATATTTTATCCTCCGTTTGTCACATGTATACCAATCTATGATTTTTTGTGGTATTAATTTAGTTTAATAGAAATTAACGAAAGTTAAATTTGTTACAAATGTATCAATTCGAGATTTTTGATGGTCAAAAAATTAGTTTAGAGTAAATTTATCGCAGGTATACCGGTTTGAGGTTTTTCATAGTCAAAAAATTAATTTGGGGTAAAATTATTACGGATGTACTAATTTAAAATTTTTCGTCGCATTAACCCATTAATAAAAGATAAATATGGCCAACACTTCTTCCATGCGTAGAAAACGTTCAAGCTTTGCTTCTTCCTCTTTGTCTGCTCAACATTGCATTTTTGCGCATGACTTTGAGCAATAAAATGAATAAATGCTCCACGTGTGCATTGCGTCTCGTATACGGGCTGAGCTCGAACTCAAGACATAATTTAACACCCAACCCTAATATCACAGGGGGGAGGCTGAAGGTTGACTTTCTGCGTGGACTCAGTTTTAGCCGGTCTTTTTGTCTTCTCCCTCCCGTCTTCCTCTCATCTGCTTGCCTTGCTCGCACCTCCAGCTCTCACATAGCAAAGAAGCTCGTGCACTACGTAGTGGTATGAACATATCTTCTCTCTCTCTTCTCTCTCTCTCTCTCTTATGGTTTCTGTCAGTCTATAGTTATAAACGTCAGTGGAACGGGCATTATTATTGAGCATGCTGATTTCACTGCACGTGATGCTTATTAACTCTGATTCTGCGGTCGTGGTCGTAAAGATTAGCACTCTCGGGGTTGACGCGGTGTCGTTTCTCATTCTCAGATCATCCCTGCTCCCTTTTTGCAGGTGGACGCATTCACTGAGACGGCATTCAAGGGGAACCCCGCGGTGGTGTGCTTCCTGGAGGATGAAGAGAAGGACGAGGAGTGGTTGCAAGCAGTGGCCAGGGAGTTCAACATACCCATAACTTGTTTCTTGACTCGAGTAGCCGCCTCGGGGACGGACGGATCGAGCCCGAGGTTCCGCCTCAGATGGTTCACTACCGTCGCCGAGGTGAGTTCCGAATCTCCATCAGCTTCTCAGCATGATGGACTTGTTCTTTAGTCTCTTTATCTTGTCTCGGACTTAGCATGAATGGAAACGCCTGAATGGTCCCTCCCTCGTCGCCCAAAAGCACCTGACTGTTTTTTTTTCTTCCCTTCTTTAGCTTTCCAAGAATTATTGCCTAAATATAGTATTGTTTTCCCCATTCAATTGGAAAAAAATCTACAGACCAAAAAACAATTATTGGAAAAAATCTTGGCAAATTGAAAAGTATGGCAAACGAAAATTCGTAACTCAATACAAAATTACGTAAAAAAATCAACTTAATGTTGGTGAGTTACTTAAATCAGAGTTAGTAACAAAAAATTAGTTGGTAATTTGATCTAACAAAAAGATGGTAGCTCACTCTAATTTTTTTTGTCGAACTTAGACTGTTAATTTTATACGAGAGTTGGTAAACTTGAAGCATTGGTAAGTTAAGAAAATTAAAATTAATAAGTTTTGCAAACTATTAAAAAAAAAGCTAATAATTTCATAAAAGTATGTAAATTGCTTATTTTGGAAAAAAATGTTGCTGGTCATTTTTTGACATACAGTTTCTTGACGAATATTAAGTTATCAACACTGGAAAGAATATCCACATTTTTGGGCACACAACGGATTTCTGCTGCTTGGAAAGTCTTCTTTCCTTTTTATTATTAATGAATTCTTCATATGGGATTGGTAACAACAACAACAACGGAGATCGGCTCACGCACATGAGATTAGGCTTATTAAGTGTAATGGGGGATCCCACCCTCTTTGTGCGCGAAATACACGCATCGTCTTTCAGTTTTCTGAGTCGTATATCGATTTGATTGGGATCGAAACAGCAGATAGCTCCCTTTACTCTTCGATATTGAGTTGAATTCTCGTAATTTTTATGCAAATCATTGGAAGGTGGCGCGCAGATACCATATAAATACGAATCTCCTTTCAGGTTGACCTCTGTGGTCATGCAACACTAGCTGCTACACACGCTCTTTTAACCTCTGGGGAGGTGGATTCAGACACAATCCAAGTTGTCACCTTATCAGGAACTCTAACCGCTAAAAAGGCGTCCGAGATTGAGACAGTCGGCACTTCAACATTACAGAATGGGGATGTGCCAGGATTCTTCATTGATTTGATTTTTCCCATTATCCTGATTTCAGAATGCAAAAGCGAGAATGTGTCATCTATCTCCGAAGTATTTGACGGTGCCTCCATAGTCGAAGTCAAGAAGACGGCAAAAGATGACCTTCTTGTAAATTCCTAACCGCGGTTGAATCTTTCAACTCTTGTTTTGTTGCAGCTTACTGAAAACCTTGATTTCTCTTCATGAAACTATTTCTTTATGGTTTTCGGAGTCTTATTTTCCTTCTTGGGTTGATGAAGTTTTCAATCATGACATTGAGCTGATTTGACTGGGAATAGCCAGGTGATTAATTTTGCTTCTTGTCCTTGTCACTTTTGATTGCTTTTCGCAGGTCGTTTTCTCATCAGGAAAAGCAGTTGAAGACTTGCAGCCTCAATTTGATAAGATACGAAGTTGCGCAGGGAGGGTCATTGCCGTAACAGGACTTGCTCAACCAGACTCAGGATTCGATTACGTCTATCGACTCTTTGCTCCAAAACTCGGGGTGAACGAGGTATCAATGTTCATTTGCAAGCAGAGACACAAATCATTGTAGTGTATCTAATTAATCATCTGTCAAGTGATGTGCTAGAAGGAATTACCCGCTTCCTAATTCTTGTTCACTTATTGTTTTGTCTATGATTCATTCATGTATTGATACGACTGAGATAGCTATCCGGATCAACGTGCCAAGGCTATCTCGTTGTCGATTTTGTGCCTGTGATGCAAAAAGCTAGCTAAAAGATGAATTTTCCAGGATCAAGTGTGCGGGAGTGCAAACTGTTTTCTGGCGCCTTATTGGAGCAAAAAGCTGAGGAAAAATGAGTTCATTGGTCATGCTGTAATCTCTCTCTCTCTCTCTCTCTCTCTCCACACGTCCAGACAGACATGTGCGAGCAGTGCATCTGTCATTGCTCAACTTCTTATGAGTCGTTTTCAATAGAATTTCACGTGTTTCCCTAATCATCTTTGTGCATGGGTTTAGTAGGCATCGCCTAGAGGAGGAGGAGTGAACGTGCGCCTGGATGAGCAAAACCAGAAAGTCGTGCTGCGCGGGAAAGCTGTAACTGTAATGACGGGTTCTATTCTCGTTTAAAAATGCTTCAAGCAAGCAAGATTTGTCTCGCAAATGTGGTATGGGGCAAGATGGAATAAGTACTCTGGTCGTGTGGAATAAAGGACGTCAGTTGTTTGATACTGCAGAATATAGCAGAGATTTCACTTTGCTTGTCCTGGTAACCTAGCATAAGCATCAAAGAAATGGCATTTTCAACAACCATTTATATTCCGACCAGAAAAAACAAACAACCATTTATATCGTTCTGTTTTATGTAACTGAGGGACAATGCATCAACCAGTTTGTCTCGTTTGTGTGCTATCTCTGTATCGCTGCTCATTCAGATTCCGGGAAGCTACTTCTGATCTATTCGACCTTTCCCTCCTTAAATTAGAAAAAGATAATGGCCCTTGTGGATGATCGAGTTTCTCTGAGAATGTGCACTAGTCGAGGCTCGAGTTGAGGAGGAGTCCCACGTTTAGGAACGGTGAGATGGTTAAGTTGCTTATGACCCTGTTTCGCCATTTAAAGGGGTTGAATCTCATTCCTATTTAGGAACTGGCATGTTGGCTTCTGTAAGCTCTATACCATCTCTCATCCACAGAAGATATGATCACATGATCCTGCCTAGACACCATACATTAGATAGGAAGAACCGGTTCCTTATATCGGTTTCATGCTGACCTTGCATTACGCGGCTCAAATCTCGTCAGAGACTTCTAAGAAAGCTCCTGATCCATCACCATGCTTTTATTGGCTTGTTTACACCAAAAATAGTCGAAGCGGCCGTCGACATGGACAGGCCAGTTCTTTCGGCATGAGCATAAACAATATGTTAGAAACTCGTAATTGATACCGGCAAACATCCGTACTAAGCTATCAATACGCGGTGATTGAACAAAGACAGGAAATCAGCAAAGTTTTTGGAAACATGAAGGCATAACTTTCAGTCAGGGCAAAATAATCGGGATGATAGAAGTCACCAGCGGATGCCAGGAACAATGGAGTATGAGTTGGAAACCGGCAAAGCAATTGAAATTGAAAAAGAACGAGCTAACATTTTTTAGGGAACAGTTTTTGCTTGAAATTATGAACAATTGCCGAAGATAGATCGTGGAGTAGTCATCGTGCAATGTGACCAAAGCGGCGGCTTAAAAGCAAGTTAAGAGCATCGAATTCTTATAAACAAAGGAACGTGAAGGTCAATGATGGGAGCCGCTCAAAAGAATGCAACTATTGGGAACCGTTGAGAAGCAGCTACTTCTGGATCATTATAAATGCCACAAATCATCCAATCGGAAGGACCCCAGCACAAATCGAAAAAATTGATCATTATCTTTATTTTCTCGTACTACAATTTACTTTTCTTAGTCGTAGCTTTCATATTGACGTCGTCAATTCAATTTTGGCGTGTCTTCATCTTAGGTGCTACGTTGTCGATTAAATTATGGGATTACCATAGAATCCAGTCTCTTTTCATTAAAAACCGAAGAACCACTTTCGCCGGAAAATATTTTGTCATGGAAGAAACTTCGGCAAAACAGCTTTTTGGCACGTTTGATAGGACTTTTGTGGCTAAGATGAGGAGATACAATGGCATGAACCAGGAATCAACTTGATCCCAACAATGCCGGTGGGAATAACTTGTCACCACCACCAGCAAGTGAGAGGGTCGGATGTGCTGAGTCCTCAACGGCACCCCCGTTGACAGATCAAGCACAGGGCAGAGATACGGATACTCCGAGGCAACTTTTGGATGAACAGAGACAGCAGATGGAGCCCAGTCCAATTATGCTATCTGGTATGAGGAGGATGTTTGAAGAACATAAAAAATGAGGTGGTTAATCTCACATCCAGAATTTTCGAAATAGTATTTATGTGATATTTGAAAATTTCCGCATCTGGTAATGATACTGAGACTTTAAAGATAAGTATTATTAATTTAGAATCCAGGTGGACATGTAGAACTCTTAGTTGGATTGTAAATTTTGTGAGGCACGAAGGATCATTTCTCATGAACGAAATCATTCCGAGTTTGATGTGTTGCAAATTAAAATACGTCGATTTGTACGTTAACATTATAACGGTGTTAATTTATTCACTGTCGTCTTAGTAATTGATGGGAGATATTATTAGTTTAAACTTTAGTTAATTAGTATTAATAATTAATTATATACAATATGGTGTTATAAGGGGAGGAAATTCTATTTTCATTTTAATTTCTCACAAAACCTCTCTTAAGACACCTTAACCTCACGTGGCATTTGGAAAATCTTATGCATGGCCACATGCCACTCTTAAACTTAGCCTCTTGCACTAATATGACACATAACCGTAAGCAATCATTGCATTATAGCATTAGTCACCAACACATCCCAACTTGGTCGTATATTAGATGAGAATTAGCCAACCGTGACTTCACGCAATCTTACATCTACCAATACCAAAACATAACTCTTAACTTGGGTGAAAATTCAAACTCATTTTCACCTTGGTGATAATCATTCTTCAAAAGAAAGTTTCCTCTATCATCTGGTCCGAACTTCATTTTGTCAAGAGCTTTCACAGTGGTTTAAACTTTGGGGTCATTCGGATCCCGTTTGAGGTAAGTGAAGTCTCTAGAGTTAAGATGGTTCGATCTACTTGACACTTTTCATCCCTGCACGTCCTCCAAATACACAAGTATCAGGAGGGTCACATTTAGTGTTAAATATGTCTTGAATTTTATATACTTGGTCCGGTTCATAACCTGACTCGACATATTTCTGTGCCACCCGAAAGTGGAAAGAAAATTGAGATTTGGTTCGTGACGCGAAGGGTTGGGCCTATTGGCCCAACCCGCTTTTGGGAGCCCTATTCGTACTGCGGCTAGGTTTTCTCATGGTAGTACAGAGAGAATTTTGTTTTTTAGAGAGTTTTGTGAGCCGTGAGCTTCCGTCGTTGTTTCGACTTTTGAAAACTGTACTCTCTTTGATTATAGTGGAATCTTGTCTTGCCTCGCCCGTGGACGTAGATCACCTTGTGATCGAACCACGTAAAATTCCTGTGTTCTGTCTTTTGTTTTTCCGCATCTGTTTCCAACAATTGGTATCAGAGTTGCGTTCGATTCTGCGGTTCTTGGAGATGGCATCTTTGAAGTTTCAGATTTCATCTTTTGACAGACAGAACAATTTCGGATTATGGAGAATAAAGATGAAGGTTTTATTGAGGCGAGAGGGTACGGTTAGGGCGCTGGATGGAAAATACCCAGACGATATGACCTCGGCTGAGATTGAAGAGATGGACGAGAAGGCGCATAGCGCAATCCAGTTGTCCCTAGATGACAAGGTTTTGTGAGAAGTTGCCGATGAAGAAACAGCGGCCGGTCTCTGGAAGAAACTGGAAAGTCTCTATATGAAGAAATCTCTAACATCGAGACTTTATTTGAAGCAGCGTCTTTATACCCTAAAGATGCACGAAGGTACGTCTGTTTAGGAACATTTGGATGAGTTTAATAAAATTGTTCTGGATATGAAAAATTTAGATATTAAACTCGAGGATGAAGATCAAGCTTTGATCGTGTTATGTTCACTGCCTGCCTCATACGAAAATTTTGTGAACTCGATGCTTTATGGACGTGAATCCATAACTTTGGAGGATGTCAAAGCATCTTTGAATTCTGCAGAACTGAGAACAAAATTGAATAGGAATACCAGCGAAAACAAAGCAAATGGTTTGTTTGTGAGAGGTAGGACGAAGAGCAGGGATAAAGCTTTCCGAGGGAAATCTGTTGGTCGTTCAAAATCTAAGCCACCTAGAGATAAGATGAACGTTGAGTGCTACTATTGCCATAAAAAGGGACATTACAAGTCAGATTGTCCTTCGCTCAAGAAAAAGGATAAGCAGCATAGTCAAAAACAAGATTCGGCGAATGTTGCAAACGAAAATGAGGCTAATGCGTCAGACAGTGTTCTTACGGCATACTCTGCTGTTAATTTGTCCAAGGATGTTTGGATAATGGATTCGGGAGCATCATATCACATGTGCCCAAATAGGGAATGGTTCACCATATACGAGCCATTGAATAGTGGATCAGTCTTGATGGGGAATGATGCTGTATGCAAAGTCGTGGGTATTGGTACTGTTCGGATTAAGTGCCACGACAAAGCAGTAAGAACTTTGACTGAAGTAAGACATATACCAGACTTGAAGAGAAACCTTATCTCGTTGAGCAGTTTAGATTCCATTGAGTGTGTGTACTCAGGTGGAGGTGGAGTTCTCAAAGTTAAAAAAGGCAATCTGGTTGTGATGAAAGGAAGCAAGGTGAATCACTTGTATCATTTGCAGGCAGCACGGTTATGGGTCCTTCAATAGGCACAAGCAATTCTGTTTCTGACAATGATAGAACAAAATTGTGGCACATGCGTTTGGGTCACATGAGTGAGTGTGGCATGTCAGTTTTGAGTAAACGTGATTTACTTTGTGGGGAGTAGACGACCTCGCTAGATTTCTGTGAGCATTGTGTTCTTGGCAAGCAATACAGAGTCAGATTCAGTACAGGGAGTCATTCGACAAAGAGCACACTCGACTATATCCATTCCGATTTATGGGGACCAGCACAGGTTCCATCAAAGGGTGGCGCTCTTTACTTTGTGACATTTATTGACGATTATTCCAGGAAGGTTTGGGTTTATTTTCTGAAAAGAAAAAGTGATGTGTTTGAAACCTTCAAGAAGTGGAAAGCTCTTGTTGAGAATAAGACAGGGAAGAAGATTAAACGTCTTAGGACCGATAATGGTCTTGAGTTCTGTGGTGGCGATTTTAATGAATTTTGTGCAGATGCAGGTATTGTTCGACACTGTACAGTTAGGCACACTCCACAGCAGAATGGAGTGGCAGAACGCATGAACAGAACTCTATTAGAGAGAGCAAGATGCACGCTCTCTAATGCTGGCATGGAAAAGGATTTCTGGACTGAAGCTGTTAACACGGCTTGTTATCTGGTTAATCGCTCTCCTTCAACAGCAATAGAATGCAAGACTCCTTTTGAGATGTGGTCAGGTAAGCCTTATGATTACTCTAATCTAAAGGTTTTTGGATGTCCTGCTTATTATCATGTTAAGGATGGTAAGCTACAACCTAAAGCAAAGAAATGCCTTTTTGTTAGGTATGCTGATGGGGTGAAAGGTTATCGTTTATGGTGCCAGGAACCTAACTCACCTAAGTTCATTATTAGTAGGGATGTTACATTTAATGAAATGCATATGCTTGATCAAAGGAAAGTTGCTGATGAGTCTGCAGGTAAACATGAGAGTGATGTGAATGGGGTGGAGGTTCAGGTGGAGCTTCCAGAAAAGACCTCTCAGAATGTTTTGAACGAGCAAAATGTTCCTGTTGATTCAAGTTCAGATGAGGAAGCTGTAGATGAGGTGGAGCAGCCATACTCTATTGCTACTAGCAGAGAAAGGAGACAGACCCGGCCTCCTCAGAAATATGGGTTCTCTGATCTTGTGGCTTATGCTCTTACGACAGCAGAAGATATGGGTATTCAAGAACCTTCTACCTATACAGAAGCTATTACTTGCACAGAATCAGAGAAATGGGCTACTGCTATGGTTGAAGAACTTGAATCACTTCACAAGAACCAGACTTGGGACTTGGTGCAGTTGCCTAAGGGAAAAAGAGCCATCGGGTGTAAATGGGTCTTCAAGAAAAAGGAAGGAATTTCAGGTGTTGAAAATGCTAGATGGAAGGCTCGGCTCGAAGCTAAAGGCTACAACCTGAAGGAGGGAATTGATTATAATGAAATTTTCTCTCCTGTGGTAAAACACACTTCCATTCGTGTGTTGTTGGCTATAGTTGCTCAATTTGACTTAGAGCTTGAGCAACTTGACGTGAAGACTGCTTTTCTGCATGGCGAGCTTGAGGAAACTATTTATATGGCTAAGCCCGAGGGCTATTATGTAGAAGGTAAGGAAGATCATGTTTGTAAATTGAAGAAATCCTTGTATGGTTTGAAGCAATCACCAAGACAGTGGTATAAGAGATTCGACAACTTTATGATAGGGAGCTGTTATCAAAGGAGCAACTATGATAGTTGTGTCTACTTCAAGAAAGGTTCAGATGGATCCTTTGTCTATCTTCTCTTATACGTGGATGACATGCTCATTGCTGCAAAGAACATGTCAGAAGTGTTGATCTTGAAGAAACGGCTCAATGAGGAGTTCGAGATGAAAGATCTGTGTCCTGCCAAGAAGATCTTAGGAATGGAGATTCAGAGGGACAGGAAAGAAGGGAAGTTATATCTCTCGCAGAGGAGTTATATTGAGAAGGTACTTGAGAGGTTTGGCATGCAAAACGCTAAGCCCGTGAGTACACCGTTGTCATCTCATTTTAGACTTTCAGCTCTACATTCACCTCAATCAGAGGTCGAGGAGGTTGCGATGTCTCGTGTCCCATACTCCAGTGCAGTCGGTAGCATTATGTATGCTATGGTATGCACTCGTCCAGACATTGCGCAGGCAGTTAGTGTGGTTAGTGAATATATGGCGTATCCTGGAAAGATCCATTAGCAGGCAGTGAAATGGATACTTAGGTATCTTAGAGGCTCCGCAGAGTTGGGTTTAGTGTTTGATAGAAACAGTTCCAACGGTACCTCAGTTGTGGGATTTGTGGATTCCGATTTTGCAGGTGATCTCGATAAGAGGAGATCATTGACTGGCTATCTTTTCACACTATTGTGTTCGGTTATTAGCTGGAGGTCAACCTTACAGTCGACAGTTGCTTTGTCTACTATAGAGGTAGAGTATATGGCAGCAGCAGAAGCAGTGAAAGAAGGTATTTGGTTAAGGAATCTTGTTCAGGAACTTGGGCTACAGCAGGAAGACAATTCGATTGTCTTTTGTGACAATCAGAGTGTTATATACTTGATTAGAAATCAAGCATATCATGAGAGGAATAAGCACATCGATGTCAGGTATCACTTTATTCGCGAGGCAGTTGCAGAGGGAAATATGACGGTAAAGAAAATTGGTACAGCTGACAATCCTGCTGATATGTTGACCAAGCCAGTCCCCGCCAACAAGTTTAAGCATTGCTTGAACTTGATTGGCATGCTTGGTTGAGTTTGCCCCTTCTGGGGCTTTGGTAGAGAGGTAAATGACAATTCTACATTTGTATTTTGAAGTGTATATGTTCTTTTGTTACAGCCCTTGTTTCCTACACCGAGTTAGCTCACGTAGGCTTAGGGATGCCAAGAGAATGTGTTCGGCTTCTTGACTGTTTTATTTTGGGAAATTCAAGCCAAGGTGGAGATTTGTTAAATATGTCTTGAATTTTATATACTTGATCCGGTTCATAACCCGACTCGACATATTTTTGTGTGACCCGAAAGTGGAAAGAAAATTGAGATTTGGTTCGCGACGCAAAGGGTTAGGCCTATTGGGCCAACCCTCTTTTGGGAGCCCTATTTGTATTGCGGCTAGGTTTTCTCATGGTAGTACAGAGAGAATTTTGTTTTTTAGAGAGTTTTGTGAGCCGTGAGCTTCAGTCGTTGTTTCGACTTCTAAAAACTGTACTCTCTTTGATTATAGTGGAATCTTGTCTTGCCTCGCCCGAGGACGTAGATCACCTTATGATCGAACCACGTAAAATTCCTGTGCTCTGTCTTTTGTTTTTCCGCATCTGTTTCCAACATTTAGAACACATTAATTGTGCTATTGCACGTATTGCGGTGTTGCTTCACTCATGATTTCACGAATTAGTGACTCTGGCCACATTTCGTTTTAAACCAGAATCACATGCATACCGTGTTTAGATTTAGTAAACCAAGGCATTGGATCTGGTTTTAACATGTGCCGAAAGGCGCCCTCGATGAAAACTTAAATGGAGAAGGAGCAATTTCCAATGCACAATAACAGCATAATCAATACTTTCATTTTTGCCAAACCAAAAGGATAGAGATGGGCAAGAAGCAGTGACTGTTTTCCCCCTCTCTCTCTGGTGGAGCTCCTCCCTATCCATGGTGATAGATTTCCCCAAAATCCTTCAATGCCCTAAACCCTAACTCTCACCCACCCCTGCTTCCTCCTTACTTGAAACATTTCCATCCTATGGTCTCCGTTTTACCCTATTTGAAATGCTCCCTCTTCAGAGCTGATCCTGCTTCAAAGCCCTAATCAATGGAAGAGGGTGGAGTCTCTTGCCTGTACAAACCGTATTTGCTTGCCCTCGACACTTCTAAACCTTCCCACATATTTTTCCCCTCAAGCAATTTCACCCGAGTCCCTCCAATCATTCTACTCCCAACCCACCCAACCTCAGCATCCACAGCAAGTCATCCGTATTGGCCTCCAACTGCGCTCTTGTGAAGATTCTGAAATTGGCAGCAACAGAGAAGGGAGAGTGATGGGTGCGACTCTTTTGTGGGTTCAAGCTCCAAGGGCAATTGCCCGCCTGCATCAAAGAAAATCGAAAAAGCAAGGGTAGACAGCTACAGAGGGCTCACTTGCCGGCGGCACCCAGCTTTCCAGCCTCAACTATGGAAGGTGAGATAGGTAGCGATGTTCGCCTGGCTGTCTTGTGTAGGAAACTAGGGAATCTGGGGTTTGAAGATGATGTAGTACCGATTATAGGAGATATTAATGAAGAAAAAGAGGAGTGCGATCGTCTGTTGTATGAGAAGTTATTTTCAAAATCAAATGTTAACTTCCAAGCTTTTCTAAGCACAATGAGGAAAGCGTGGAAGACTGAGTTCATAGAGTGTGAGCTCATTGAGCCAGGGTTCTTTTCATTTTCCTTCAATCTGGTGGAGGAGAAGGAGAGAGTGTTGGAAACAGGCCCTTGGTCCTTCTCGACTAATTTATTGGTCCTCCAGCAAGGGGACCCAGACACTCCTGAGCACTGTTACGAATTCACACATTGCGCGTTTTGGGTTCATGTAGTAGGCCTTCCCCGAGGGAGAGTGACAGAGGAAGTGATTCGGAGTGTGGCTGGGAAAATAGGAAGAGTCTTGGAGGTGAAATTGGAGTCGAGAGGTAGCTGCCCTCATAAGAATGGTAAAGCAAAGGTATACCTGAACTTATCCTCCCCTTTGAAATCAGGAATTATTGTGGACTTAGGTTACAAGAAACTCTGGGTGGATTTCAGATATGAGAGACTTCCACATTACTGTTATTCGTGTGGAAGGATAGGTCATCATGCTACCTTCTGCATAGAAGCACCGAAGAAGGAATCGGCGCTTGAAGAAAACATCGAGGACAAATGCGAGCAGTGGCTGAAAGTGGAAGCACGAGAATTCAGTCCTTACTGGAAGATTTTCTATGAAAATCAGGGGCCAATTTCAGAGGATGAAGAAATGATCGCGGAAACGCCAAGAGAGATTACCCTAGTAGAGCCAGAGGTGCCGAGTACTAAGGATAAGGAGGGGACTGGAGTTGTAGGCGCTAACCAGCAAGCTGGAACATCCATGGAGCTGATTATAAGATCTGAATTGAAGGGAAAAAACTAGCAAGCTAAGAGACCTAACTCGCTCAAGGGGAAGACTAAGCAGGATAACCAAATCGTCCTATTTGATCTGGCTAGGGAGGGCAAACGAGATAAAACCTCGAGGAAAGATTAGATTGGGCTCAAATCCTTTAAGAAGGTGGCTGTGTCAAAGAAACAGAAAGCACTCAACTCATGCGGATTGCATGACTTTCTCCATCAATCTATTAATGAGGAAGCACTACTTGAAACACCAATTCAGATGGTGGTTGGGATGAGCGAACGGGCTTTGGAGGTTAGCCCTAATAAGCCTCCGAGAGAAATATGAAGATTTTGAGCTGGAACTGCCAAGGGTTGGGTACACCCTTGACAGTCCAGCATCTCAGAGCCTTAGTGGCTCAAGATAGACCCAACTTAGTGTTCCTAATGGAAACTAAGAATAAAAGAACAGTAGTAGACAGAGTCAGGAGGCAACTTCAATTTCAACAAGCAGTGATAGTTGATCCTATAGGGATAGTGGGGGGTTTGGCTGTTTTGTGGAATGAAGGCGTGGAAGTGGTCGTTGAAGATAGCTCAAAGGAGTTAATTGATGTACCCTGTAGGGACCAAGATAGTGGGAACATGATGCGTATCACCTTTTTACATGCCCCCACAATCTTTCAGGAAAGACTTAAGCTGTGGCAGCAAATACAAGAGATAAGCTCAGCAAATCACCTCCTATGGATTTGTATTGGAGACTTCAACGAAATTTTGTACTGCTCGGAAAAGGTAGGCATTAGAGAGGCAGACCATTATAGGCTAGTGGCTTTCTGCGACTTTCTAAATAGGTGCTCATTAATGGATATTGAAAGCAAGAGGTGTGCATTTACTTGGGCGAACAACAGGGATAGGGAAGCTCTTGTTAAGAAGAGATTAGACAGGGCTCTATGCAACATTGATTGGAGAATGTTGTTCCCAAACGCGGAGGCTTATGCCTTACCAGCAATAGGTTCCGATCAAAGTCCAATTCTCCTTACACTTTCCCCAACATTCATCAAGAGGAAAAAGGAATTCAAAATTGAGGCATTCTGGTTGGAAGAGCCCCAATGCAAGGAGTTAGTGCAGAAGATATGGAATCAGGAAGACATGCCTAAAGATTTCGCGAGCAAGCTGAAAAAGATCATAGAAGCATTGATTGTGTGGAGTAAAAAGAGATTCTCTAATGCCTGTTTCCAAATATCGTCTTTGAAAAGAAGACTCGCGGACCTCACAAATACAGATGTTAGGGAGTCAAGTATAAAGGAAGTGCAATGCATCAAAGAGCATATTGAGAATTTGTGGAGGCAAGAAGAACTATATTGGGGGATGAGGTCTCGAATTAATTGGCTCAAATGGGGAGACGGGAACACAAAATACTTCCACGCCACTACGGTTCAACGTAGACAAAGGAACAAGATCTCAATGCTAAAAGTGGATGATTATTGGTGTCGAGAACCCAATGCACTAAAGCAACACATTGCAAGTTTTTACCAGTTTTTGTATGAATTAGTGGGTAATAGGAACTTCCGGTCGATTCTAGACTAGTGCTCTCCTCTTGCCCAAGAAGGGATGAACGAAGCTTTGGAAGTGCCACTAACCTTAGAGGAGGTGAAGAAAGCTGTTTTTCAACTAGGCGCAGCCAAAGCCCTAGGCCCTGATGGGATGAATGGCCAATTCTACCACCATCACTGGGAGGACATATAGCATGACCTTCACCTGCTAGTCAGCAATTTCTTCATTTCAGGTAGACTTGACCCCGAGCTCAACAAAACACATATTGTTCTCTTTCCTAAAGTTTCTAATCTAGAAAGTATTATCTAGTTTAGACCCACCAGTTTGTGTAACTTCAGTTACAAGGTTATCTCCAAGGTAATGGCGAATCACCTTAAGCGTTGGCTCCCGAATCTTATTGCCTCAGAACAAAGTGCCTTTGTTAGCGGAAGACTAATTCAAGACAACATCTTAATAGTTCAAGAAGTCCTCCACCAACTGAGAATTAGGGAGAGGAAACGGAAGTTTTAGGCGATACTAAAGCTGGATATGCAAAAAGCGTACGATAGAGTGGAATGGGACTTTTTATGTGCATATATGCTGAAAATGGGTTTTGGTGAGAAATGTGTGTCATTGGTAAAGCAGTGTATTTCCACCGTCACATTCAGTGTCAAAATCAATAGGGAACCATTACACTTCTTCCAGCCATCTCGAGGAATCAGGCAAGGGGATCCACTATCTCCTTACTTATTTATAATCATGACTAATGTGCTCTCTTCTCTATTAAGCAAAGCAGTGGAGGACAGAAGTTTAAAGGGGATAAGACTGAATAGAAACTGCCCCACCCTGTCTCATCTTTTATTTGCTGATGACACAATATTCTTTCCGGATGGAACTGTGGGGGAATGTCAGAAGTTGGAAAACATTTTAAATCAATATTGCTTTGGTTCTAGACAAGGAATCAATCTGAACAAATCCGAGGTCTTCTTTAGTGCGAGCTGTCCACAAAGCCTGAAAAGCAACATGGCGAGTGCACTAAGAGTACCCGTTATGGAGAAAACTGGAAAATACTTGGGCATTCCCTCGAATTGGGGTCAAACTAAAAAACAGATGTTTGCATGGATTTTGGCAAGGGTAAACATGAAGATGGAGGGCTGGAAAGAGAAACTGTTATCTAAAGCGGGAAAGGAGACTTTGATTAAAATAGTAGTACAAGCACTTCCTCAATATTCTATGTCGATATTCAAGATCCCTATCTTAGTGTGCAAAGCCATAGAGCAGTAGATAGCATCCTTTTGGTGGAAACAAAACTCATCCAAGTCCGGAATTCATTGAAAGAATTGGAAAACTCTCAAAACAAGGAAAGTAAATGGAGGTTTGGGTTTTAAAGACCTTGTTACTTTTAACAAGGCGATGTTGGGCAAGCAAGCATGGAGACTCGCACACTCTTCTTCTACCTTATAGAGCCAGCTTTTGAAAGGGATTTACTTCCCAAGAGGCAACTTATGGAATACAAAAAAGGGCTCCTACCCTTTTTGGGGGTGGCAAAGTTTGCTTATGAGAAGAGATGCGATGAGTTCTAAAGTAAAATGGGTAGTTGAAAACAGAGAAAGTATTGATATAAGAGAGGACAAATGGCTAGAGTTCGGTGTTATCGGGGGTCCAGCCAACTAAGAAGACCCCCAAAGAGTTGCAGATTTAATCGACCAAGGATCAAATATGTGGAAGGGACACCAATTGCAGGAGCTATTTGAAGAGAACATTGTGAAAGAAATACTTGCCATTCGGATTAGGCCAAACTTAGAAGGGGATCAATTAGTTTGGATAGAAAACACTACAGGGGAGTACTCGGTGAAGTAGGGATACAATAGACTACGCTCAACACTATCAAAGTCGGACATAAAACAACCATCCTCATCATACCAGCCACCTTGGTCCCTATGGACTAAGATGTAGAAGCTACACATCGACCCTAAAATTCGCATTTTTTTGTGGAGCATGTGCCAAAATGCCCTACCCATGAAGGAGAACTTGTGCAAAAGGAAAATAGTACCTGACCCGCTTTGTTCGATTTGTCGGAAGACCCCTGAAACTACTGAACATATTTTCGTCCTCTGCAACTGGACCAAAGCAATATGGTCAGATCGAAGACTGAATGTGCAGGTATCTCTGATGAACAAAACAAGGATAGACAAATGGGTAGATGAAGTGCTTATCTCAAGAGCTGGTTCTTCTTCTCGAGAATGGGTTGCCGGAATTCTATGGCTAATTTGGAAAGAGCGAAACGCATTTGTATTCCAGGCAACCCAACTTGGAAACAATTGTCGAAGATGCTCAAACACTAACCAACACCTTCCGCCGGTGGAACATTCATGCGTTGAATTGGTGGATGGAGAAGAAAATGCTACCCGAGCAATGGTCGCCACCAGTAAAGGGGGTCTGGAGATTCAACTTGGATGGGTCTTGGCTCGACGGCTTGGAAGAGGGATTGGTGGTGAGAGTGTGTCGAGATCACCGGGGAGTGATAATGGCTGGATTTGCAAAGAATTTTACAGCTTCTTCAGCCCTTGAGATCGAAGCCCTAGCACTGAAGGAAGCGTTGGAGTGGCTGGTAGATACCACCGAACTTAGGCAAAATAGTGTGCTGCACGTGGAAGTTCTGACAGATAATGAAGCTGTGGTTAAATTCTCAGCTGAACCAAGCCAAAGCCCAT
Source organism: Syzygium jambos (assembly GCA_031216235.1). Classification (NCBI taxonomy): domain Eukaryota; kingdom Viridiplantae; phylum Streptophyta; class Magnoliopsida; order Myrtales; family Myrtaceae; genus Syzygium; species Syzygium jambos. Next base: position 25,352,548 of record CM062222.1, read on the forward strand.
GGAACCTGAGGAGTTTTTTTTAGGATTGCAAAGACTTATTAGCTCAATTGAAAAGCGTTTCCTTAGCCCACTACTCATGGGAAGCCAACCAAGTTGCAGATTGGACCGCGAAGGCCAATCGAAAAAGGATACTCCCTTGTAATTGGCTATCTAAGTCACCCTAACACCTTTGAGATTTATTATGCCTTGACTCTTGTTTTCAACACTTGTGTAGTACCACTTTGAATGAATGAACGAAATGGTACCTGGTTGGACCAAAAAAAAAAAAAGAAGCAGTGACTATCCCCGGTAGGTGTTACCTTAGGAAAGTATCACACCTATCATGAAATGTTCAATTTAGGTAAGGATGACCCTCTGTTTCTTAACACTATAAAGGTAGGCGACCCTATCAACAGGACACCATCGGAGTACTAGAAGTCCACAACCCACTCCCAAACCACGTCAAAAGACTACATTTTTTGGGGGGTTAATATCACAAAAAACCCCAAACTGATACACTTATAATAAATTTACCTCAAATTAATTTTTTGACTGCAAAAAACTCCAAACTGGTATACTTGTGACAAATTTACCCTCCTTTAGTTTTTGTTAAATTTTACTGTCAAATTATAAAGTTGGATGACACATTGCAATTAATGAGTATATTAATTTGGGGTTTTACCCTCCGTTTATCACAAGTGTTTCAATTTGTAATTTTTCGTTGTATTAATCCAATTCAACAAAAACTAACGGAGGGTAAATTTGTTACGGATATATTAGTTTAAAGTTTTTGGTGGTCAACAAATTGGTTTGGGATAAATTTGTCATAGATGTACCAGTTTGAAGTTTTTTGTGATATTAATCCTTTTTTTTTGGTTGATGTCAGAGGACTGCTCGACACAAGCAAGTTTTGACCTGTGACCTAGACATGGGAATATAAGCGCAAGACCGACTTAAATACATCTGATGGTATAATTAATACTTCTTATAAAATATGATTGAAGTTTCACTTTCCACATAAACGGAGCAGGTGATGAGCAAACTTTGCAAAGCATTTAGCACATGAAATCCCCAGGGCAAAGGGCTCTTGAATTGCACCAATGTAGCACACGGACCTAGAGATGATAGAAGGGAAAAAAACAAAAAAAGTACTACACATATTATGTGTCAATTCAATCTTAAATCTTTTTTTTTACTAATTAAATCCTAAACCATTTACAAATACGTAAATTCAGTTCATTTGGTCAATTTTGATCAAAAATTGCTAATATGGACAACGATCGCCCTATGTGGTACGGCCAACATTGATGTGGATAATTTTAATAAATCTTTTTTTATATTTTTTTCTTTAGTTTTTCTTTTTTTCTTGTAGTTAGGGCTAGCGAGGTTGTCATAGCCCTCGCCCTTTATGGGCAGGTGAGGCTATCGTGGCCCTCACCCAAGCCAGGCGATGACTTCGCTTGGGGTCGGTAGGGGTTGCGATGCCCTCGCCTGGCCAAACTTGGTGAGGGCCGTGACACCCTCACCCAATGCCGGTGAGGGTGCCTCGGCCCTAAGTTAGGGAAAAAAAGAAAAACTAAAGAAAAGAAAAGAAAAAAGAGAAAAATTAATAAAATTTTTAGAAAATATTAAAATATTATTTAAAATTTTCCACATCAGTGCCAGCCGTGCTACGTATGATGGCAGGTGTCCATGTCAGCGATTTTTGGCCAAAATTAGTCAAATGGACTGATTTGGCACAATGCAAAAGGTTTAGCACTCAATTAACCAAAAAAAAAGATTTTGGATTGAATTGGCACAAGTACAATAAGTTTATGACTTTTTTGATAATTGCCCGATGATAAAATAGATACGGAAAATGTTGGATATTTTAAGACATATTATTAAAACCTATTTATGAAGTGATGTGGCAAGTTTTAGTTAGGTAATAAAAAAAGTGGGATTTGTATCTTTCATCATTAGTTTCATTAATTACACAATTAATGATTGTCACATCACTCACTAAAAAAAAGTTAGATTTTTTTGTACATTTTGCTTTGCTTAATAAATAGGGAAAATATCACCAAAAACCTCAAATTATGTCACTTGTGACAAATTTACCCTGAAGTTCTTTTTATAACACGAAAAATCCCAAACTATGTCACTTGTGACATATTTACCCCACAATACTTTGGCCCAATGGCATTTTCGTCTTTTCCTTTTTCTATTTTTTTCTTCTCTCTTCCCTCCATCGGCCATGGCAGAGGGAAGCCGACGAGGGCTGTGGCTGGGTAAGGCCTGCCCTCATCGAATCTAGTGAGGGCGACCCTCGCCGACGTCAAGCGAGAGTCGCCCTCGCTTTGGCGGGCGAGGGCAGCCCTTGCCCAACTCAGGCAACCCTCGCTGGCGTCGGGCGAGAGTCGCCCTCGCCTGAGTCCCTCGCCGACGTCAGGTGAGGGCGACCCTTACCCACCCAGGCGAAGGCGATTCTCACTCGACGTCGGCGAGGGTCGCCCTCGCCCAACCCCAACACTGTTGAGGGCTGCCCTTGTCGACTTCCCTTTGCTATGGCCGGCGGAGGGAAGAGAGAAGAAAGGAAAAACAAAACATAAAAAGAAAAAATACGAAAATGCCCTTGGACCAAAGTATTATGGGGTAAATATTTCATAAATGGTATAATTTGAGGTTTTTATGTCACAAAAAAAGTTTAGGATAAATTTATTACAAGTGGTATAGTTTGAAATTTTTCGTATTATACAAAAAAGTTCAAGGTAAATTTGTCACAAGTAATATAGTTTGGAGTTTTTTGTGGTATTTTTCTTAATAAAAATATAGTTAGTTTTCAGTGTGTACTGGTCAATCCAGATAGACACATTCTTTTCATTTATGACCATAAAGCTCGTTTTCATTCATTGAGCCCCCATCAACCGAAATTTAAAGGTTACTTCCAGAAAGACAAAGGAAAGAGCACTGAAATCTTTAATGGTAACAATGAAGATTTTAATCATTTTCTCTCTTACTTGCTTTGCACAATTGAATTCTTAAACTATGCACTTTTTCACAATATACATAGTGATAAGTGAGCACGCGTTGTCACAAAGTTCACGTAAAAATAGGCTTAATTCCAAAAAAAAGCACAAATTTTAGGTCGAGTAGTAATTCTGGCCCAACTTTTTTTTTTATTTCGTAAAAAAGCACAAACTTTAAGTCGAGTAATGATTATGCCCCTAACTTTTTTTTGTTTCATAAAAAATCATAAACTTTCGCTTAAATCCCAAATCCGGCCACCCTTGACTTAGAACTATTAATTATCCCAACTTAACTATTCAACCTTAGCAATAAATCCGCGCGATTTGTTGACTAGATTAAAACACTATTCATTATCTTCTTCTCTGAGCCACAGTTTGAAGAATAAGGGTAAAACTGTTCATGTCTTTCACTTCACCGATAAGTCAAAAAGATCTCTAGATTGAATCTCTTTGGTCAGATTTCGTCGTTTTGTCATAATTTAAAGTTGTAGACCACCGCCTGTCGACAGACACAATGGACGAGATTCGCCGAGCTCATGACCATAACATTTTTTCTCAAACAAGAGTGATTTCAGACATAAAGTCAATGGAGGGCTAGATTTAGAATAAGAGTGAAAGTTGGTGATTTTTTATAAAACAAACAAAAGTTTGGCCCAAAATTGTCATTCGACCTAAAGTTTGTGTTTTTTTACAGGATAAAAAAAAGTTTAGGCTAAAATTATCACTCGACCTAAAGTTTGTGCATTTTTTTGGAATTAGCCCCACAAAAATATATATAACGATTATGGGATAAGAACACGATAAGTGCCATAACTTTTTTTTCAACCGCTTAAGTGCCAAAAATTTTTAAAAATGTTCACCCAAGTGCAAGAAATCCGACGTGCCATAGCACTTGTGATGAAATTAAAAGAAAAGAACTCATTATTGGAGCGTATGTTAAAAATCATTTTATTCTGTACAACAGATGTTTAGGGACAAGTTTATTATTCTCATAACATATTCCAAGGACATTTCGCAAACTTTATCGTAATTTTACAAGTTGATCTTACCATACGATTTCGCAAACCCCTGTCGATCAAACCTTTAATCTTGACTACTGTGGTGGCGACGCCACACCATATTTAGTTGAGCCCGGCGTCCCTCGCCGAACCCTTGCTGCTGGTCTTCTTCCTCCCACCATTTTGTTCAGATTCTTCAACTTTTCTGCGATTCAATGGTCTTCTTCCTCCCAGCCTTTCTCATTGTTCTCCTCTTAAATTTTCATTTTCTTTAAAAAAATACTTGTTTTGTTTTTAAGATTTTGTTGGCCATATAGGATGTGACATTGTGATGCTAGCAAGACACTTAACACTGATTTAACAGCCACGTTGGAATTTCCTTCTGCATTTTTTTGACGGGAGGATGAACTTGAAATAAAAAACATATCATTAGGAATCTAACTGCAAGCAAGAAAAATTGAAGGATCGGATTGAGCAATTTGCTATATTTCAAGGGCCTCGGATGCCTTTTTTCCTTTTTTTTTTTCCTTAATGTAAGCATCACATTGAATAATTTCCAATTGTTAAGGGTCAAATCAAACAATTAGAAATTCAAAGACCGACATCAACACATCAGACAAAATTCATATTAAACGAAAATTTTGTATCATCACTTAAACAAAAATTCTGTGTCGTGTCATTCTAAAACAATTTGACTCCTTTTGGATCAAATACTTGATCTTGTGATTTTCAAGCTTTCCCATCATCTGATTTACATGTTAGAACAACCCACGGACCGACCGGGCTCCACAAGTCTGAAATTATTTGAGTGAGAAAACAGAAAAGAAAACCCTAGAGATTCCTAACATACGTGAAGACAAAAGTAATAAAAATTAAGTAAGAGGAAAGTAGAATTGCGCAGGTACAGGCGCCACGTGGGCGGTCCGCGGTGGGTGTTTGGCTTGTAGTCGTCTTGCTGTTTTTCTCCGGTCTCCGTCGGCAAGAGAAAACTATTGCCCGTCCCGAGTACATATGAGCCCAACTCACATGTGCCGTCGATGGAAGTCGGATTCACGGCGGGCCCCATCTGATTTACGGCAGGCCCACGATTTGCAGAATGTCTTCCTCTCGTCTCCTTGCTTTTGCTCGCACCTCTCTCTCTCTCTCTGTCTCTCTCTCTCTCTCTCTCTCTCTCATGGCGAAGAAGCTCGTGCAATACGTAGTGGTAGCGACATATCTTCTCTCTGTCTGTCCTTTCTTTCTTATGGTTTCTGTCAGTCTATAGTTATCAACGTCAATTCAATCCGCATGATTGTTTTGACATGCTGAATTCACTCTGATTCTGCGGTTGTAGTAGCAAAGATTAGCTCTTCCGGGGTCGACGCGGCATCGTTTCTTATTCCTAGCTCATCCTCGATCCCCCTTCCGCAGGTGGACGCGTTCACCGAGACGGCATTCAAGGGGAACCCCGCGGCGGTGTGCTTCCTGGAGGAGGAAGGAGAGAAGGACGTGGAGTGGCTGCAGGCGGTGGCCAGGGAGTTCAACATTTCCATAACTTGCTTCTTGACTCGAGTGGCCGCCTCGGGGACGGACGACTCGAGCCCGAGGTTCCGCCTCAGATGGTTCACTCCGGTGGCCGAGGTGAGTTCCGAATCTCCCATCAGCTTCTCAGCACGATGGACTTGCTCGGTGCTTTCTTAATCTTATCTCTAGCATGAATGGAAAACGCCTGGATGGTCCCCTCCCCCATTGCCCAAAAGCACACGACTGTATTTGTTTTTCCTTTTTCAGCTTTCCAATAATTATTGCCTAAATATAGTATTGTTTTCCCCATTCGATTGGAACATTTCTCTGGCTAAAAAAAAATATGGCAAACGAAAATTCGTAACTCAATACAAAAAGAGTAAAGAAAACAATTAAATGATAGTAAGTTACTCAAATGAGAATTAGTAACCAAAAATTAGTTGGTAATTTAATCCGACAAAAGTTAGATAGTTACGTAATTGGTGATTAAATCTAACAAAAATTGGGAGTTTGCTCTTACTTAGATTGGTACTTTTGTATAATAGTTAGTAAAACTCGAGGGAATGGTAGGTTGTGCAAATTAAAATTAATAAGTTTTGCAAGCTTTAAAAAAAATTAGTTATTTCATAAAAGGATGTAAATTACTTATTTGGGAAAAAAATGTTATTGGACAGTTTTTGACTTACAGTTTCTTGACGCACATTAAGTTATCAACACCGAGAAAAATATTCACAATTTCGGGCACACAATAGATTTCTGCTGCTTAGAAAGTCTTCGTTCCTTTTCTTTATTAATGAATTCTTCATATGGAATTGGTAACAGTAACAAGAAGATGGCTCGCGCACATGAGATTAGGCTGATTAAGTGTGATGGTGGATTCCACCCTCTTTGTGCGAGGAATACACGCATCATCTTTCAGTTTTCTAAGTCGTATATTAGTTTGATTGGGATCGAAACCACAGGATAGCTCCCTTTACTCGTCGATACTGAGTTGGACTTTCACAATTCTTATGCAAATCATTGGATGCTGGTGCGCGGATGCCATATAAATACGAATCTCCTTTCAGGTTAACCTCTGTGGTCATGGAACGCTAGCTGCTACACACGCCCTTTTTACCTCTGGGAAGGTGGATTCAGACACTATCCAATTTGTCACCTTGTCAGGAACTCTAACTGCTAAAAGGGTGTCCAAGATCGGGACAGCCAGCACTTCAACATTACAGGACGGGGATGCACCAGGATTCTTCATCGAATTGGTTTTTCCTGTTGTCCCGATTTCAGAATGCAACAGCGAGAATGTGTCATCCATCTCCAGAGTATTTGATGGTGCTTCCATAGTTGAAGTCAAGAAGACGGCAAAAGATGACCTTCTTGTAAATTCCTAACTGTGGTCGAATCTTTCAACTTTTGTTTTGTTGCAGCTTACTGAAAACATCGGTTTCTCTTCGCGAAATAATGCTTTACAGTTTTTAGAGTCCTATTTTCCTTCTTGGGTTGATGAAAGCTTTCGACCATGATAATGAGCTGATTTGATTGGGAATAGCCAGTTGATTAATTTTGCTTCTTGTCCTTGTCACTTTTGATTACTTTTCGCAGGTCGTTTTCTCATCGGGAAAAGCAGTTGTAGACTTACAGCCACAATTTGATAAGATACGAAGTTGCGCAGGGAGGGGCATTGTCGTAACAGGACTTGCTCAACCAGACTCGGGATTCGATTACGTCAATCGGTTCTTCTGTCCAAAACTCAGGGTGAATGAGGTAGTAATGTTCATTTGCAAGCAGATTTACAAATCATCCTACGTGTATCTAATCAGCTGTCAAGTGACGTGCTAGAAGGCATTATTAGCTTCCTAATTCTTGTCCACTTATTGTCTTGTCTATTATTCATCCGCGTATTGATAAGACTCAGAGAGCTATGCGGATCAAAGTGCTGAGTCTATCTTGTTGTTGATTTTGTGCCTGTGATGCAAAATGCTAACTGAAGGACAAATTTTCCAGGATCAAGTGTGCGGGAGTGCGAACTGTTTTCTGGCTCCTTATTGGAGCAAAAAGCTGAAGAAAAATGACTTCGTTGTTCATGCTGTAATCTCTCTCTCTCTCTCTCTCTCTCTCTCTCCCACCACACGCTCCGGTGTCCATGCATGCGCAGTGCATCTGTCGTTACTCAACTTCTTATGAGTCCTTTTCAGTAGAATTTCATGCGTTCCCTTAATCATCTTTGTGCATGTTTTGTGTAGGCATCGCCTAGAGGGGGAGTCGTGAACGTGCACCTGGACGAGCAAAACCAGAGAGTCTTGCTGCGTGGGAAAGCTGTAACTGTAATGACAGGTTCTATTCTTGTCTGAAAATAATTCGAGCAAGCAAGATTTGTGTTGTATACGAGGCACTGGGTGAGATGGAATAAGTACTCTGTGTTGGAAAATTGACTTCGAAAATGGGTAGAACAATGAAGTGAGACTTTGAGGCGTGATATCACTTTCTTTAAGGAATTATTTGCCCCACGAAGTTGCTAATGGTCACCGGCAAATTTCCTCCAGGATACAACAAAGTCTCGATGAGAATACTAGATAGCAATTCTAGTATTTCTCCAGGGTCTCTCTACGAAACAATTCGAGAAGATGGCTGTGTTTTTAGGGAAGAAAATTTTGGAAAAGAAAGAAAACGTTCTGTTTTGCCAAAAAAACCGACGAGTATATATAAAGGCATTTTACCGACCGATGGCAACCTTTCGATAAACGGTTAAAATATCAAACACAACTCTTCGGTCGACAGTTTATAATTGAAAAGGTATGCAGCCGAAATGGTTTATGGAAAGACACAAAAATTCGGAATTAAAAAATTAAAAAATAATGAATATATATTTTTTCACGAAATTCCGAATTTCATAATTTCCAAAAATTTCAAAATTAACGAAGACACCCTTTCGACTAATAACAGTCATAAAGAAACGGCATGACATAAAATAAAATAATTAAAAAAAATAAAGTAGAGGATTAGGCTAATTAATCCGCGAGCGCGCATGCGTGCAAAGTGCTAAGTGCGCCTAATAATCGCGCCAAAATCGCGCAATTATTCGCGCCCCCGCACGCGGGTATCATGGGTCTAGCCCATATCTCATATTTTTCTTCTGAACACACAAAAGAAGCCCGCACTTATAAACAAGCCTACTTCACTCCATATTATCTATGTGGGACGTAGAAAAACCACTTTTGTTTATTTTACAAACAAACTTCCAACAATCCCCCACTTTGTTTGTAAAACAAAAATTTCATATTAGAATAAAATTATAGTAAATACACAGCCAAAAAATCGATGAGATTAAATATACATACATAAAGGTCTCTTTCGAGTTAAACCTTTACTTAGTGCAAGTACCTCAAGACTCTATCAAAGTGACAAGTAGCTCGGCTTTAAACTTGTACTTTTAAATAATAGAATCGGATATATCGCACATACACTAACCTCTTGTTTCAGCGAGAAGTTCTCTATTACTCAGCACTATTATGGCCTTGTGCTTGATCCTGTTTCATGAGCTCTCTAGAAAGCAACCCAAACTCTCGTAAGAAGCGGCACCACTTCTAAGCTCATATAGGTGAAGTATCTACCGTGTGTTTCTGTTACTATTAACACATTACATATTCGTACAATACTTCATTAAGAATTCAATTCAACCTTCAAACCGTAACAGACGATACCGACTTCTTATATTAGGGCAAGCGTCAGTATCAAACAATCACTTTTCAGTAACTTGTTTTTACCCATTAAACCTTGTAACTAGTGATGTTCTAGAAAAAGGTTGGGTTACCATTACTGGTGATTATAATTAAAGGGTTTCAACCCCATTTCTTGTGAGGTCACTTTTACCATATCTCTTGGTAATGCCTTTGTCAAAGGATCAGCCAAATTATTAGTTGACCTCACGTAGACAATTGTTATGGTACCATCTTTAATCAATTGTCTCACAAACTCATGCCTAAGGCTAATATGTCTAGACTTCCCATTATAGGTGCTACTATAAGCTCTTGCCAAAGTAGCCTGACTATCACAATGAATAGAAATAGGAGGCATAGGACTAGGCCATAATTTGATATCCAACAACAAATTCCTAATCCACTCGGCCTCTTTCCCAATTGCCGCTAAAGCAACGAATTCTGACTCCATAGTTGAGTGAGTTATGCATGTCTGTTTCTTGCTCGCCCAAGAAACAGCACCTCCACCTAGAGTGAAAACCCATCCTGAAGTGGAATGTTTATCACCCACACTTGTAATCCAACTAGCATCGGTGTATCCTTCTAATACAGCTGGATAATTATTATAGAACAAGCCTAAATTTTTAGTTCTCTTAAGATAACCAAAAATTCTAGTAATGGCTTTCCAATGTTCTATATTTGGATTACTAGTGTACCTACTCAACTTGCACACGGAATAAGCAACATCAGGTCTAGTACAATGCATCGCATACATTAAAGACCCTATAGCACTCGCATATTCAAGTTGTGCTACAGCCCTACCAGTATTATAATTTAATTTAATACTGGAATCAAATGGAGTACTTAGTTCCTTGAAACCAAGATGTTGAAATTTATTTAACATTTTCTCAATGTAGTCGCATTGGCTCAGAGAATAACCCCCACTATGTTTTTTAACTTTAATACCTAAGATAGTATCTACTTCACCCAAGTCTTTCATTTTAAACATGGAAGTTAGATACTTCTTAGTCTCATTAATTCCAGCCATATTTGTTCCAAAGATAAGCATATCATCAACATATAAGCACACTAAAACACCATAGTCTTTAGTGAATTTAGAATATATACACTTATCAGCACTATTATGTGAGAAACCATTAGACAATATGACTGAATCAAATTTCTCATGCCACTGCTTAGGAGCTTGCTTAAGGCCATAAAGAGACTTAATCAATTTACATACTTTCTTTTCATTTCCAAGAAGAACAAAGCCTTCCGGTTGTTCCATGTAAATCTCCTCATTTAAGTCTCCATTCAAGAAAGCAGTCTTGACGTCCATTTGATGAACACAAAGATCATAAATGGAAGCTAGAGAGAAAAGGATTCGAATAGAAGTTATACGAGCTACCGGAGCATATGTATCAAAATAATCTATTCCTTCCTTTTGTCTATATCCCTTGGCCACCAATCTAGCCTTAAAAGCTTGGATAGATCCATCATAATAGTATTTCCTCCTAAAGACCCATTTACATCCAATAGGCTTGGATCCTTTTGGTAAATCAACTAACACCCAAGTATTGTTGGACATGATTGAGTCCATTTCATCATTTATAGCTTCTTTCCAAAATGAAGCATCTCTAGAAGACATAGCATCACTAAAACATTTAGGATCGTCTTCTAAGTTTAATACTATAGGGTATTTATTTACCACGTTATTTTCTCGGTCTCCTTCAACAAGGAAAACATTAGTAATAAAGTCTGGACCTAAGTCCTTTGACTTCCTAGCTCTAGTGCTTCTTCTCAGTTCAGTCATGTCCTTGGAAACATTTGTCTCCTTCTCATGAGAATCTACTTGAGTCTCTACAGGTTTTGAATTATTTTCAATAATTTCATAACCCGTTGACAATTTATTCTCAAAGAATTCAACATCTCTCGATTCTACAATAACATTGGACTCTAAGTCAAGAAGCCTATAAGCTTTACTGTTTTCAGCATATCCAATGAAGACACTTTTGATGGCTCTGGGACCAAGTTTGGTTCTTTTGGGGTCCGGTACTCTGTAGTATGCCAAACACCCCCACACTTTAAAGTATGACAAGTTTGGTTTTCTACCCTTCCATGTTTCATAAGGACTTATGTCATTTCTCTTGGATGGTATTCTATTATGAATATGACATGCAGTAAGCAATGCTTCTCCCCAAAGATTAATTGGTAGCTTTGAATTCGAAAGCATACAATTAACCATTTCTCCAAGGGAACGATTTTTCCTTTCGGCCAAACCATTTTGCTGTGGAGTGTATGGTGCCGAAACTTGATGAATGATACCATGTTCTTCACAAAATGAAGAAAATTCGTTCAAGAAATATTCTCCACCTCTATCTGAACGTAGAACCTTGATTTTCCTTTCCAATTGATTTTCTACTTCAGCCTTATATTTCTTGAACATGGTAAAAGCTTCATCTTTCGTCCTCATGAGATAAACATATAAATATCTACTGCAGTCGTCCACAAAGGTAATAAAATACCTTTTACCACCTCGAGTTAACATGCTATTAAATTCACATATATCGCTATGAACCAATTCTAATAAATTCGAATTTCTTTTGACACTAGGAAATGGTTTCTTAGTTAATTTAGATTTAGCACATATTTCGCATTTATCAATATCGCCATTGAAATTTATCAAGTCTAACTTTTTCATATTCTTTAAATAACGAGTATTTATATGTGCTAACCTACTATGCCATAAAGATAAAGACTCGACAATGTAAACAGAAATAGAAATATTATTATTGATACTTAATTGATACATGCCATCATTGGCATAGCCCTTCCCAACAAACAGCCCATTCTTCGACAGGATAACCTTGTCGGATTCAAACAAGACCCGAAACCCTCTTTTACAAAGTAAATCAATAGAAACTAGGTTCTTCCTAATTTCGGGTACGAACAACACGTTAAGAAGAGTAATCTTCTTTCCAGAAGTAAAGTCTATTTCCACTGTGCCTTTGCCAGCAACCTTTGCAAGAGCATTATTCGCCATCAGGACCTCTTGAACATTTGTGTCGACAGTTTCTTCAAATTGCTTGAACAAATATTTGTCCCTGCACACATGGACTGTGGCACCAGAATCTAACCACCAACCGGTCTGGACAATAGTAGAGTTGACCTCAGAAATCATTGCCATCGAATTATTAAATTCGGAAATTTTCATGTTTGACAACATGTTTGTAATCATGGCCACATAGTTTTCTTCAACTAAATTTGCATCTGCCTTCACCGGTGGAATGTTCTTGTCCTTTGACATGCTCTTGCGTTGAAAGCATTCCTTAGCAAAGTGTCCCTGTTTGCCACAAACAAAACAACAACCTTTCTTCTTCTTTTGAGTCTTCTTAAATTGATGCCCATTCTTTACTTTGAAGTTTTGGCTGAATTTTCGCTTTCGATCCACAAAATTTACCTTGGAGTCATACAAAACAGAATTATCACGTAAACGTGACTCTTCCTCAATTCGAAGATGTTTTTGTATTTGCTCCAAGGAAATGTCCTCAGACTTGTGCATCAGCCTTTTTCCATAGTCTTTCCAAGTTGGAGGCAATTTTGCAATAATTGCTCCGACTTGAAAAGCTTCTGGAATATCAATTTTGAGGGCTCGAATTTTGTTGACAATCACTTGCAATTCATGGACTTGTTCCAACAAGGGCTTAGTATCAATAAACTTGAAATCAAAATACTTTGCGATCAAATACTTATTGGTACCTTGCTCCTCCGCTCTGTACTTGAATTCAAGTGCGTTCCAAATTTCTCTGGCCGACTTCATCTCGGTGAATAGATCATACAATCGATCAGACAATGTGTTCAGAATGTGTCCACGACATAGCAACTCGTCCTCCTCACGTTTCTTCCTTTCTTTGTTGTCCCTTTCAATTGCTTCAGTGCTCGGTTGTCCTCCTTCAGTGGTAGGCTTCGGATCTTCAATAGGCGCCAAGTTTGGATCCAGAATGTAGGATATCTTCAAGGGAGTGAGTAGGAACATCATCTTGTCCCTCCAGCGAGCATAGTTGTTCCCATCAAACCGGTCCAGTTTGACCATGTTTTGGTTCATGATTTTGATTGTCTCCGACTCCATTGTTGAACGAATAATTCCTTAAAATTGTTGGAAAATTGACTTCGAAAATGGGTAGAACAATGAAGTGAGACTTTGAGGCGTGATATCACTTTCTTTAAGGAATTATTTGCCCCACGAAGTTGCTAATGGTCACCGGCAAATTTCCTCCAGGATACAACAAAGTCTCGATGAGAATACTAGATAGCAATTCTAGTATTTCTCCAGGGTCTCTCTACGAAACAATTCGAGAAGATGGCTGTGTTTTTAGGGAAGAAAATTTTGGAAAAGAAAGAAAACGTTCTGTTTTGCCAAAAAAACCGACGAGTATATATAAAGGCATTTTACCGACCGATGGCAACCTTTCGATAAACGGTTAAAATATCAAACACAACTCTTCGGTCGACAGTTTATAATTGAAAAGGTATGCAGCCGAAATGGTTTATGGAAAGACACGAAAATTCGGAATTAAAAAATTAAAAAATAATGAATATATATTTTTTCACGAAATTTCGAATTTCATAATTTCCAAAAATTTCAAAATTAACGAAGACACCCTTTCGACTAATAACAGTCATAAAGAAACGGCATGACATAAAATAAAATAATTAAAAAAAATAAAGTAGAGGATTAGGCAATTATTCGCGCCCCCGCACGCGGGTATCATGGGTCTAGCCCATATCTCATATTTTTCTTCTGAACACACAAAAGAAGCCCGCACTTATAAACAAGCCTACTTCACTCCATATTATCTATGTGGGACGTAGAAAAACCACTTTTGTTTATTTTACAAACAAACTTCCAACACTCTGATGGCATGGATTCGAGAATGTCAGCTGTTTGATGCTGCAGAATATAGCAGAGATTCTCAGTTTGCTTGTGGGGGTAGCCTATAGGCTATATGGCATAAGCATCAAAGAAATGACATTTCCAACAACCATTTATCTCGTTTTGTTTTCTGTAATTGAGGGACAATGCATCAACCAGTTTGCCTCGTTTATGTGCTGTCTCTGTATCGCTGCTCATACAGATGCCGGGAAGGTACTTCTGATCTATTCGGTCCTTCCCTCCTTAACTTAGAAAAAGATAATGGCCCTTGTTGGTGGTCGAGCTTCTATGAGAATGTGCACAAGCCAAGGCTCGAGTTGAGGAGTCCCCCGATGACGAACAATAAGATGGTTGAGTTCCTTATAACCCTGGTTTGCAGTCTAAAGGGGTCGGATCTCATTCCCATTTGGGAACTGGCATGTTAGCTTCTGTAAGCTCTATACCAACTCTCATCCACAGAAGAGATGATCACGTGATCCTGCCGAGACACCATACGTTAGATATGAAGAACCGTTCCTTATATGGTTTCATATCGACCTTGCATTAGGCCCCTCGAATCAGAACATAGACATCTAAGAACATTCGAATTACATTACCATGCTTTTATTGTGTCACACCCCGAAACCAGTAAGTATGGGTAAACCAACAAGTTCGCTACAATGTCAGAGTTTTTATAAGCCATAAAAAAGATTATATACAACTTAGAACTCAGCCGGCCCAATAACTAACAACAGACATAAATACAACTCCATCAAACCCTACCCAAAAATCACACTCCAAAAGGTATATGTCGATAGCGCTCTCGTACTATCTATAACTAATCAAGGAACCTAAAAAAACATTAAAGACAAAAGGTATTGGCAACCACAGTTCGATAAGTAGTATATCTTTTCTAAGTAGATCGAGCCTCCAAGATACACATTTAGGACTCAAGACATAACTTATTTACGCCAAAACCAGAATACACCAAAATCACAAGAATAAAATGAGTTATATCTTACTCAAGTGTGTGTGTGTGTGTATTCATAACAGAAATGCCCATTTCATCAATAATATCAAAGCAAGTATCAATAATGTATTTCAATAATTAATCTCGAAGGTTCATTTTATGTTCAATATCTAACTCAAGGCTCAAGACATGGCTTCTATGAATTTACATTATCATGCAGCACTTAGTCATTGACCGATGTATATCATAGTACAAGGCTCTAGAGGTTAGGGGTGATTGGTTCCCGATCCAATTCCCAAAATTGGGAACTGGGGACTGGAATGATTGGTCCTAGGATCGGGAACCATACCCGACCGCCGGTCCAGTTCTAGTTCCTGTCCAATAAAATCAGTCACTTAGGGTTTAGTTCACATTTTACTAATGTTTGTCAATGAAGTTCACTTAGAGTTTAGTTCATATTTTACTAATTTTTTCAAAAAAAAAAAGTATTAGTAATCGGTCTGATTCGATCCGGTTTGTCCTTGGAATCGGGAACCAGACCATCAAGACACTAAATCCACTTTTAGGAACCGGATCGAACCGGCTGATTCGATCCTATCTGGGCGATTTTTGTTTGGGTGGTTTGCTTTGCACACCCCTAATAGAGGTGACTCTCATGAGACTCACATTGCCGTGTAGCACTT
The DNA here is from genome assembly GCA_031216235.1 of Syzygium jambos. NCBI lineage: Eukaryota > Viridiplantae > Streptophyta > Magnoliopsida > Myrtales > Myrtaceae > Syzygium > Syzygium jambos. The sequence continues at coordinate 25,368,290 of CM062222.1, forward strand.
AGCTATTGACTACAAGGCACTAAAGGCGCCTCCAACGAAACTCGCATCATTGTGTAGCACCTAACCCTTGACTACAAGGCCGTAGAGGTGGCTCTCACAAGACTCACGTCGCTGTGTAGCACTTAGTCATTGACTTGTCCATATCACAATTGGTTTTACAAATCAAAACATATCATCTTTCGCAACTCAGTTCATCGGTCAAAAAGCATAAAAAAGAAAGAAAGAAGGGCTCGCTCATGGAGAAGAAAGGGAGAGAGAGAGAGAGAGAGAGAGAGAGAGAGAGAGAGAGAGAGAGAGAGAGAGAGAGTTTCACTAGAGAAACGGACACAGAGAAGAGAGGAAAAGGACAGCCGATTCTGGCAAAAATTCGTTGACCAAATGTTGTTAGAATTAGATCAAATTTCACAATGTTATCTGTTGAAATATTAACGCGGAAATGACAAAATCTTACAAATTAAGTCAATCCGAAAACACCAAAGAAATAAATGAAGAACAATAAAGGACACAAGCAATTCACGTGATTCGATCAGAACGTTAGTATATACATTTACGGAGAAAACCAATAATAAATATTCATTATAATACGAAAATTGAAGTTATAATTACTCATACGTAATTTTTTATACCTAAATTAGGCCCAAACCTAAAGCGTCTACAAATAAACCACTCAATTTGAATGTAAACTCTGACCAAAAAAAAAAATTTGAATGTAAACTCACGGCGCAAAGCCACCGTGTTGCTCCTCTGTGCAATCATAGCTAGCGTGACCGTGCGTCCCTCTCTTTTCACCGTTTGGCTAATTCTCGGAATTCGCAGGCGGCTCGGAAAGAAACGCATATCTCTTACGTGTCTTCCACATGTGCCCTTTCACAAGAGTCAACAAAACCAACTTTGACTGGGTCCCACTGTTTGTGTGGTTCCACATGTGCCCTTTCACAAGAGTCAACAAAACCAACTTTGACTGGGTCCCACTGTTTGTGTGGCTACCGGGAAAGAAACTCTTACACAAGAAACCCATTTTTTTTTTTTGAGTTAATATCACGAAAAACTCTAAACTAATATAGTTATGATAAATTTACTTCGAATTAATTTTTTAATCACGAAAAATCTCAAATTGATATACCTGTAATAAATTTACCCCAAACTAATTTTTTTATAATCAAAAACTCCAAACTGATACGCTTGTGATAAATTTACTCTCCATTAAATTGGATTAATATCACGAAAAATTATGAATTTGTAAACTCGTGACAAACGAAATAAAATTCTAAACTAGTACACTTATGAACTGCTACGTGTCATCTAGCTCAGTAATTTGATAATAAAATTTAACAGAAATTAATGGAGGGTAAATTTGTCATAGGTATATCAATTTGAAATTGATTTAAGGTAAATTTATCACAAATTATCAATTTGGAGTTTTTCATAATATTTACCATTTTCTTTTTACTTTGTTTCCTTTCCTCTCTTATTGCTCCCTGGGTCCCGCTGGCTTTATTTTCCTGCTCTTGTACGGTAAAAGCCACAAGTGATAGTCTTTGCTCTTCTTATTTCAGCAATTACAGAAGCTCGAGTCTTCATCTTGGCAAATTCGGATATTTACGAAATTGCTATAGAGGCAAAGAAAATAAATAAAGCAAATTAACAATCCTTATCTCGGATGAGTTCTTGGCGAATTGTGCTTTGTAAAGTATACATATAACTTTCTATATATCCGACACCTCCTTTTGAAGGAACCAGAAATGGGCCCTAGACATCTAAATGAATGTATTCAATTGGCTGCTTGGTCAAATGAATAGCTATAGCAAACTAAATTCGACACCATTTGCCATAGATGCAATGTTCACGTAAATCTAGCTTCCCTGTCTTTTGACCATTTAACAACCCCCTCTCATTCAGTATTGTTAAACCTGCCTCACTCATGTGCATCAATCGCATATGCCACAACTGAGTCACGTTAGAGTCTGACTCACCTAATGAAATTGTAATAGCTCTAGTCACGGTCACTCCGAGGAGATGATAGTGAGAATTCACTTTCTTTCCCTTCATCACTGTCATAGCACCTTGAGAGATCTTCAGTACTCCACCTTCAGCGATGTACTTCAAATAAGGTTTTTATTGAACTCCGGTACATGCCTCACATTTGTCACTATACGCACTACCCTATTGTACATTTGAATCCGAATTGTCCTCATTTCCACAATCTTGTAGGCTACGTTATTTCCCATCATAACTTTATCATGAGGTGTCATATGATAAAAATACCCCAAATCTAGCACCCATTTGTCTCATAAGGAACTAGTAGTTACGCACAAAACAAATCTACATCACTAGTGCTCTTCTCAGCAACATTCGTCACATTGCTTGTGGCATTCTACCTATCACCTTTATTTCTCAACTTAAGACAATATCTTTTAAAGTGCCCTTCCTTATGACACTCAAAGTAGTTCATGCATCCTTTGGACTTTTCTATGGTGTGATTTCGAATTTCTTTTACTATGCAGCTATTGGACCCTTGATATTGATCTCTACCATGAATCACTAGTCCTCACGCTACATCGTGCGCCAGACTGTCATCTCGCAACTTTCTCTGCCATTTCTTATAAAGCAATGCGGACTTTACATCATCCGAAGTAATCGTAGTACGCTTCTCCAGCAATAAATCAGTAAAGTCAAGAAGCCAACAATATTATGCCATGTTTTTCATCATGGAGTATCTTACCAATGCTTTTCAAATCCATCATGAGTTTATTAAATTCATTTAGGTGGGATATGATCAACGTACCTTCAATGTATCGAAATTGATACATCCTCTTTGACATGTATAAGTGATTGTTCAAACCCTTTGTTACATAGAATGTTTGAAGTTTTGCCTATAACGCTACGGCATCCTTCTCTTTAGCCACCTCTATTAACATCCATCTAATAGATTGAACAAGATTATACTCTTTACTTTCTCCATCAGCTCTACCTTATCAACGGCTTTCATTATAACTAGCAACCCATATTCGCTATCCAATGTCTTGGCCAAATCATGGGTTGTTAATAGTGTACACATCTTGACGCTCTATAATCGAAAGTTGTACCTCCCGTTAAACTTCTCAATTTTAACTTTCTATCCAGATTAATTGTAACAGCAGAATTTCCAAATAATAATCAAATAAGAAAAAGCCCCAAATCACAATCCAGAAAAATCTTGTCATCAAGTTCTTATACCAATTGTTGAAATATTAACGCGGAAACAACGTAATCTTGCAAATTAAGTCAATGCGAAACACCAAAGAAATAAACGAGAAACAATAAAGAACACAAGCGATTTACGTGGTTCATTCCAAATGTCGGTATCTACATCCACGAGGAGAGCTGGCAATAAATAATATGCTATAATCGGATAATCATAATTACAATCATTCACACGCCCGAGTATATTTCACACCTAAATTAAGACAAAACCTAAAGTTTTTACAAATAAATCACTTAATTTAGATGTAAACTTTTAATACATGTTCAATTTACTCCCTAAACTATATGAAAATGTTCAATGTAGTCCATAAACTATATGTAATTAATGGAAGGACTACATTGAACATTTTCATATATTTTCGGGACTATATTGAAATGTATCAAAAGTTCATGGACAACGTTGAACAAAATAAAAGTTTAGAGACCACATTGAATATCAAGCTAAAGTTCGGAGACTACATTGAACAAATTAAAAGTTTAGGGACCATATTGCATAACAATTAAAGTAGCCCGAGCTTCATCTTGGCAAATTCAGATATTTACGAAATTACCACCGTTCCAAAGAAAATAGATAAGTCAAATTAACAACCCTTATCTCGGATGAGTTCTTGGTGAATTGTTGCAGAAGAAATTAACAACCCTTATCTTGCAAATTCGGATATATTTCGATAACTTCGATAAACACGTGCAAAAACACAAGTATTGATAACATCATCACTAAAAAGGTGGAGGCAAATAGTACTTGTCGATACCAGTGACACGGCAACTTATTAGTAAAATGGTCACATTCTTTTCCATAAGTTTACAACTCAAAAATTCGAGTCATGTCATTAAAAATCTCTGTTCAGTTTGTGCTTTGGCATATCATATGGAAATCTCCAAATTTCAAACATATTGGTGAGATCACAGTAACAATTAACATGATTACGAGTGAATTGAATAGTTATAATTCAAATCGAACGTTTAATGGACGGGGGACCATTACGATAGTGCTCATAGGGTAGGTATGCTAGTCCCTGATTTGTGTCCTTTTGACTAGTCTAAAAAGAGAAAGACTTACTCTTGGATAATGCTTGGAACGAGGAATAAAAACAAGTGGAGACTGATAAGGTTGAGATAAAAATAATTGCCGTACGTGTCACGGGCAAACCTGCCCCGTATGATCCATAAAGAACTGGACTCTTGCGTTCTTCTCCAATACATCGCCTGATTTCATTGCTTCTTCTCGATTGGCCATCTCTCTCTCTCTCTCTCTCTCTCTCTCTCAATGGAAAGGAAGCTCGTGCAGTACTCAGTGGTATCAATACACTCTCTTTCTTCTGTTTCATTGCCCTACCACTCTGTTGCTCATACTTTTAAGCCCACCAGAAGTGGATATCTCTCGCGGACCTTCCTTGAACTTTTGTGCATCGACTGTGACATGGCCTCGTGTGTGGTGTTGTTTTGCAGGTGGACGCATTCACCGATACGGCCTTCAAGGGGAACCCGGCCGCGGTGTGCATCTTGGAAGAAGAGAGGGAGGAAGAGTGGTTGCAGGCAGTAGCGAGGGAGTTCAACTTCTCAGAGACCTGTTACCTGACCCGGGCCTTGGCCTCGGAACACGTCGGCTCGGCTGATGGGAGATCGAGCCCGAGGTTTCGGCTCAGGTGGTTCACTCCAGTTGAGGAGGTGAGTGACTTTCGGATTCCATGTTCCCATCGTTGCTTGCTTTTATTTGGCAGGTGCAGGATATAGAAAGTGTGTTGCTTATAAATGACTAAAATCTCTTTGCTCTGCTTCCCACGTGCATGACTATACTCGATTTTGTGCATTGCTAACTTTACTTGCGTGCTTTTGGAAACTTTCCATCTTTATCATAGCCAACAAAAATGACAATTTTCTGTTCTTTCTCGTGGTTAACATCCCGATTTTGTTTTGATTCTTCTAATTTGGGTTTGGGATAATTCGTGGCTTCTGAGTTCCGCGGCATTTAATCAACCATGGACAGCTTGATGAAGAATTTGTCGACATTTTGATTTGTATTTGTCCTTCACTGTCCGTGTTAATCTCATTACTTAGGATTACAAATTAATTCGGTAATTGTCCCGTTATCCGATGAAATTAAATGGATTATCGGGTGGGACTATGAATTATGTTGATGCTGTTCGATTGACCACCAAGTCCAATTCCGAGCCTCTGATGTACTTGAGAGATGTTTCATTTGTCATCAAAACAATCCATTTCCGCCAGACTGTTCTATCTGGTTTTTGCTCTGATGCCTGGTGTTAGATAGAGGCAGTAAACATCACTTTAAATAATGAATGAGATCGATGCAAGTATGTCCCATTTCAGTATGGAAGAAATGCTACTGGAAAGTGGAAACTGGTGATCATATTATCTAATCACAAACTTTACCTTTCAGGTCGAGCTCTGCGGTCATGCGACGCTAGCTGCTGCGCACACTCTTTTCACATCTGGGATGGTAGATTCTGACACCATCGAGTTTATGACGTTATCCGGAATTCTGATTGCTAAAAGGGTTCCAGAAACGAAGTCATCCGACAATTCAAAGATTCAAGAAGGTGATGTACCTAGAAAATGGATCGAATTGGATTTTCCTGTAGTCCCAATCATGGAAGATGATGCTGAACGGATTTCATCTGTCTGCAAAGTTCTCAATGGTACTTCCATTGTTGAAATCAAGAAGACGGCATTCGGCGACCATTTCGTAATTCCTCGACTGCAACCTGATCATTTTCTTTTCCCCATAAATACTGTTTTGACTACATTGAACACCTTGCTTCCTCTTTGAGGCAATAGTTTTCATTCTGTTGAATCGAGTATTCGTACAGCAGCAGCTGGCATTAAGCTGTATTCATATAGGAAGAGGAAGTGTTTACTGCTTTCATTTCTACTTTCTTCTGCTTATTTCCGCAGGTTGTTATCCCATCAGGGAAAGAAGTTGAAGAATTTCAGCCTCAGTTTGACGAGATACAAAGATGTCCTGGGATGGGTATTATCATCACAGGATCGGCTCACCTAGACTCAGGATTTGATTTTGTCAGTCGAGTCTTTTACCCGAAACTTGGGATGAATGAGGTATTGAAGCTGATGTTTTGGAAAGTTTCGTGAATTATCAATCATTCTTAGTTCATCAACTGTCCAATTAGTTGGTTATATGTCGAAAACTGTTCTGTCAACCAAATTTATGCTCTTACCACAACCCCCTGAATGAATAATCTATTTTTCAGGATCCCGTAAGTGGCAGTGCACATTGTGCTTTGGCAGCTTATTGGAGTGAAAAGCTGGGGAAAAATGATTTTGTTGCCTATGCTGTAATCCATCTCTCTCTCTCTCTCTCTCTCTCTCTCTCTCTCTCTCTCTCTCTCTCTCTCTCTCTCCGTGCATGCGCAGTTTCTCTCATCTCTCAAATGGTACGTAAATCAATGACTTTCGATGGCATCTTGCTACTTCCCTAATCATTTTCATGTCTTGCAGGCATCGCCCAGAGGTGGAGTAGTGAAGGTGCACTTGGACAAGCAGAACCAGAGAGTGACGTTGCGCGGCAAAGCTGTAACTGTAATGAGGGGCTCTCTTCTAGTTTGAATTTCTAGCTCTTCTACTTCATTTTGGCCTTCTAGCACGTGAAAATCCTGTACGTGAGAAATAAATGATATAAATGATCTTATGTTGTGGGTTCGGTGAAACCAATTGGAATAATGTGAACTGCCTGAGATGGCATCCTTTCCTGTATGAGAGGTTCTCAATTTGCTTGCGGTGGAGAGTAAACTGAAAAGTGTTGAATCAATCACATGGCTTTCATTCTCAAAGGACCGGGTCTGCAGAAGAATGTGCATGTTTGAATCGATTGATTGTCAAAAGGGTTTATCGGCATGTCTGGGAAAATAAACAAGTGACTTAAAGCCTCCATCGGATTAAGACATCAGCATCACACGATTTTTGTACCCGTAGAAAACTAACTTCCTGCCAATTCGTCCTTCTTCGAGTAGTAGGATGGCCGTGTCATTTCCCACACTTGACGTGGAGTTGGGGTGTGAATTGCAGCTATGCTAACATGTACATGTATGTTCTGCACGCGAGAATTTCTGCTCTCATCGACTACTGGTCTATGAGATCTGTAATGTTTTCCAGTGCAGACAGTAGCGATTGACTTAGTAAAGTGAGTCTTTCTTATTATTGCAAGTCTAGATGCGAGTCTATTGATAATCTTGCGATCAAAGGGAACACAAGAAGAGCTGACAGGAAACGCAGCTCTAAAAGCTCCGAAGGGCCTCTATGGCCCCCCAACAAAAAAAGAAGTTGAGCGAAAATAAAGCTGTCTACGCCACACTGGTCCAGACTTCAGTAAGGTGATCGCGAAGCAACGAAATAAGAGGCTTAAGTAGGGCAATAGAAACTTTGAAAGACTCAACCCGAGATCGCAACGGACATCCTGCCACCACGCTTTCTGGTCAGGAGTTGGATACTTTGACAATGAGCACTTTGACAATGAGCGCATCTCCGCTCACGGCGGCAGTAGAGTTTCTCGCCCTAACATCCTTAGCAAGAGCCAGCCGGATCTTTTTGTTTACCAATTCGACCCTGTCACATGAGATACAAAGTGAATTCTCATCGATGATCTCAACCTTCAGCTGGTCCTTCCTCAGTTGCGGAAGACATAGTCAGTCGCGATCTTTTGCCTCTCAACCAAGTTATCGGGAGAGAATGGATCGGTGCAAAAAAAAGCGCCATCTGTATGCTTATGCCTCTGCATTCTTATGATACGAATTAATGTCCTTACGAGCGGAATCCGAAGTGAAAACCCCATCGGAATGGGAAACGGAGTTCTCGAAAGCAAAGTCTGGGGCTTTATTGAATATGCATATACAGCTGCAAACTAAGTCCTCTGCATTCTTTATGGCAAGTTGGCAACCTTATAGTTGACTTCATCTAATTCCCACTAACTTGATGAAGATTGGTATATAGGGCCGTAAAGAGTTTAGAAGATCACAGCTAATTATTCTAAAATTTTAAGGTGTGAATTAACATTTGAGGATCTAGAAAAATTTGAATTCGGGATCTTATGCTCTAGTACCATGTAAAGATTATGTAGGACCATTATCAACCGCTTTAAAGGTTATGTAGTTGGATGATAACATGGTTTAATATTTATGTATACTACCAAGGACTAGGCCAACTTATGATCTAGTCATGTGTGCGTGATCCGGCGTCAAAGGAAAGGTCGTGTCAGTTTCTCATTCTAAGAGATGAACGAGTAGATCAGTTTAGCTGTTAAATTATTGGATTATTGTATGGAAAAACCAATTTAGCTATTAAATCGTTCTGAGATCCAATCTGTCAATTTTTCCAACGAGTGAAGACGCGCACTAAAGTATGCCAGAAGAAAAGACAAGTAGGGATCAATGGTTTTGGCTCCGGTTGTGTGTTCCGAAATGATTTCGTCAGAATTGGCTCAAATTTCAATATGTTATTTGTTGAAATATTAACGCGAAAATGATAGAATCTTGCAAATTAAATTAATGAGAGAACACCAGAGAAATAAATGAGGAACAATAAATGACACAAGTGATTCACGTGGTTCGGTCCAAATATCGGTACCCACATTCACAGGGAGAACCGATACCAAATAATCCACCATAATCAGAAAATCAGAGTTATAAACTTATAATCACTCGCATGTATTTTTCACACCTAAATTAAGCTCAAACTGTCTGCAAATAAAGTAATAAATCACTCAATTTGAATGTAAACTCACAGCGCAAAACCACCGGGTTACTCCTTCGTGCAATCATAGAGAGCGTGACCGTGCGTCCCTCTCTTTTCGCTGTTTGGCTCTTTCACGGAATTCGCAGGCGGCTCGGAAAGAAACGCATGTCGTTTACATCTGCCCTTTCACAAGAGTCAACAAAACCAACTTTGACTGGGACCCACTGTGCGTGCGGCTGCCGGGAAAGAAACTTTGAAACAAGAAATCTATTTTTCTTTGGATTAATATCATAAAAAACTTTAAATTAGTATAGTTATGACAAATTTATTCCAAGCTGATTTTTTAATCACGAAAAACCTCAAACTGGTACACCTATGATAAATTTATCTCAAACTAATTTTTTGATCATAAAAAAGCCAAACTTGTACACCTGTGATAAATTTTCTCTTCGTTAAATTGGATTAATACGACGAAAAATCACAAATTTATAAATTCATGAGAAATGGAGGGATAAAATTCTAAACTGGTACATCTATCAACTGTCACTTATCATCCAATTCAGTAATTTGACAATAAAATTTAACGGAAACTAACGGAGGGTAAATTTGTCACATGTGTATCATTTTAGGATTAGTTTGGGGTAAATTTATCACAAATGTATCAATTTGGAGTTTTTCGTGATATTTATCCTTTTATTTTTACTTTATTTCTTTTCCTCTCTTGTTGATCCTTGGGTCCCACTTGCTTTATTTTCTTGCTCTTGTACGATAAAAGCCACAAGTGATAGTCTTGGCTCTTCTTATTTCAACAATTAAAGAAGCCCGAGTCTTCATCTTGGCAAATTCGGATATTTACGAAATTGCTACCATTCCAAAGAAAATAAATAAAGAAAATTAACAACCCTTATCTCGGATGAGTTCTTGGTGAATTGTGCTTCAGAAAGTATACATACACCTTTCTATGTGTCGGACACCTCCTTTCGAAGGAACTAAAGACAAGCCTTAGACATCTAAATGAATGTATTTAGCTGATCGCTTGGTCAAATGAATAGCTATAGTAAACTAAATTTGACGCTACTTTCCAAAGATGCAGTGCTCATATAACTCTAACTTCCCTATCTTGTAACCCTTGAACAACCCCCTCTCATTCAGTATCATCATAACTGTCTTACTCATGTGCCTTAACCACATATGCTACAACTAAGTCACGTCAGAGTTTGACTCACCTGATGAAACTGCAACAGCTCCAGTTACGTTCTCTCCGAATAGATGATAGTGAGAACTCACTTTCTTTCCCTTCATCACTGTCATAGCACCTTGAGAAATCTTCAGTACTCAACTTTCAGCGATGTACTTACACCTAATATCATCGAGTGTCCCTAGATAGATAAGGTTTTTCTTGAACTCCAGTACATGTCTGTCATTGTACGCACCACCCCACTGTACATTTGAATCCAAATTGTCTTCATCCCGACAACCTTGCATGCTATGTTACTCCTCATCATAACTCTATCATGAGGCGTCATATGATAAAAACACCCTGAATCTAGCACCCATTCATCTCTTGACGAACCAGTAGTTACACACAAAACAGTATATCCATCACTAGTGCTCTTCTCAGCAATGTTCGCCACCTTACTTGTGGCATTCTACCTATCACCTTTATTTCTCAACTTAGGACAATATCTTCTAAAGTGTCCTTCCTTGTGACACTCAAGGTAGTTCATGCATTCTTTGGACTTTTCTATGGTGTGATTTCGACTTGCTTTTACTATGTAGCTTTTGGACCCCCGATGTTGATTTCCACCACGAATCACCAGTCTTTGCACTACATCCTGTGCCAGACTGTTCTTCATCATCGAGTATCTTATCGATTTTTTTCAAATCCATCACGAGTTTATTAAATTCATCTAGGTGTGATATGATCGACGTACCTTCAGTGCATCGGAATTGATACATCATCTTTAACATGTATAAGTGATTGTTCAAATCCTTTGTTACATAGAATATCTGAAGTTTTGCCCATAACACTACGGCATCCTTCTCCTCGGCCACTTCTATTAACACCCCATCCAATAGATTGAACAAGATCATACTCTTTGCTTTCTCCATTAGCTCTACCTTTTCAACGGCTTTCATTATGACGAGCAACCCATATTCGCCATCCAATGCCTTGGCCAAATCATGGGTTGTTAATAGTGTACACATCTTGACGCTTTATAACCGAAAGTTATACCTTCTGTTAAACTTCTCATTTTCAACTTACCCTCCAGACTAATTGCAATAGCAAAATTTCCAAATAATAATCAAATAAGCAAAAGCCCCAAATTACAATCCAGAAAAATTCTATCATCAAGCTCTTATACCAATTGTTGAAATATTAACGCGGAAACACCGTAATCTTGCAAATTAAGTCAATGTAAAAATATCAGAGAAATAAATGAGGAACAATAAAAAACACAAGCGATTTGCGTGGTTCAGTCTAAATATCGGTATCTATATCAACGAAAAGAGCCAGCAATAAATAATACGCTATAATCGAATAATCATAATTACAATCACTTACACGTCCGAGTGTTTCTCATATCTAAATTAAGCCAAAACCTAAAGTGTTTACAAATAAATCACCTCATTTGGATGTAAAACTCACAGTACAAAATCACCATGTTACTGTCCCTTGCGATCAAAGAGAGCTTGACCATGCGTCCCTCTCTTTTCACTATTTGGCTCTTTCTCGGAATTCGCAGGCGGCTCGCTCAATGTGCGTTCCTCGCGGCTCAAAACCTCGCTGAAGAAAAAACCACGTGTTTTACATCTGCCCCCTCACAAGAGTCAACAAAACCAACTTTGACTAGGACCCATTGCTTGCGCGGCTGCTAGGAAAGAAACTCTAAAGCAAGAAAACCTTTTTTTCTTTTTACTTTATTTTCTTTCGTCTCTTATCACTCCCTGGTCCCACTTGCTTTCTCTTCCAGCTCCTGTGCGGTAAAAGCCACAAGTGATAGTTTTTTCTTTTCCATGCCAAAATGGCATAAAGTGTCCGTAAACTTTGATTCAATATGTAATATTTTTTATAAACTTTTAATTTATTCAATATAATCTCTGAAATTTAGTTTAATATTCAATGGGTTCCTGAACTTTTATTTTGTTCAACGTCTTTCCTGAACTTTTTATACATGTTCAATATAATCCCTGAACTATATGAAAATATTCGATGTAGTCCCCGAACTTTAGCTTAATGGTTAATGTGGTCCCTGATCTTTTATTTTGTTCAACGTCGTCCCTGAACTTTTGGTATGTGTAGTCCCCAAACTTTACCCAAATGTACATTGAACATTTTGGTACATGTTCATATAATTCAGGGATTATATTGAACATATATATAAAGTTCAGGGACAACGTTGAAAAAATAAAAGTTTAGGGACTACATTGAGCATTAAGCTAAAATTTGAGGACTACATTGAATATTTTCATATAATTAAGGGATTATATTGCACATGAACCAAAAGTTTAGGGACGACGTTGAACAAAATAAAAGTTCAAGGATCACATTTAACATTAAGCTAAAGTTCGGCGATTACATTGAACAAATTAAAAGTTCATGGACCATATTGCGCAATAATTAAAGAAGCCCGAGCCTTCATCTTGGCAGATTTAGATATTTACGAAATTACCACCGTTCCAAAGAAAATAGATAAGGCAAATTAACAACCCTTATCTCGGATGAATTCTTGGTGAATTGTTGCAGAAGAAATTAACAACCCTTATCTTGCAAATTTGGATATTTACGAAATGGCTCAAAACCTTGCCGAAGAAATTAATCCTCAAATGGATAAGTTCTTTGTGAATTGTTGTCCGGTTTTTCCCCCCCAACACTTTTCTTCTACCCCCTTTTCCCCTCTTCCCCTTTCCCTTTCCGCGCGAGCTCTCATGTCCATAGATACAAGCTGAGCATCACTTTTCCCTTCTTTGACCTTTCGAAGCTTTTTTTTTTGTTTGGCCCCACCCTTCTCAGCCAAATATTACATACTGGCTAAAAGATCATCCGCTACAATCGCAGCTAGGACAACGTTAGCTGACGAACCACAGTCGACAGTTTCCAAACAGCAGAGTCATTCGGGTGCGAAGAAAGGAACAAGAACACGGGTTACAGGATCGCTAGGCGGCTAACTATAGCTGGTCCACAACACACAATCCCAAAGTACAATAGCAACGGTTGATGCGAAGGAAGAACATAAAAGTAAGTAGCTACAGAAGTAACTTGACTGTAAGTAGAGCTATATATATATATTCAGCTAAGCAAAGGATGAATCGAGAGGGGTTCCAAAAAGACCAGAAGCTATAGTCTTTTGGGTATAAATAAACATTAACATATGGGACCACCCGCCTGGGTGGCGCTGCTGGAGCGCGCACTCTTCCTCTCGCAAAAGGTTGAGTGTTCGAATCCCGGGCGCCGCAGGGTGACTTAACCGGTGGCACGTGTGTGGTGGCTAGCACGTGTCGCCCCCAGGGTTTACTTCCCGGCTGTCGGCCGTGCGGGGGTTCCCTGGGTTACCAAAAAAAAAAAAAAAAAAAAAAAAAAAAAAACATATGGTTATTTGTCTTTACCAAAAAAAACATATGGTTATTTGAGTGAATGGTAGACCTGAGATGAGTACGAAATCAGAGCACTTTAATGGAGTACAATATGACATGTTTTTCATATATGTACGATTAATCTTATTGAAATAGAACACATTTTTCGATAATTTTGATAAACATGTGTAAAAACATAAGTATTGATAACATCATCACTAAAAAGGTGGAGGCAAATACTACTCGTAGATACCACTGACACGGCAACCTATAGATAAAAGGGTCACATTCTTTTCCATAAGTTCTTAACTCAAAAATTCGAGTTATGTCATGAACGAATCTCTGTTCAGTTTGTGCTTTGGGCATTTATTATATCATATGGAAATTTCCAAATTTCAAGCATATTGGTGAGATCACAGTAACGATTAACATAATTATGAGTGAATTGAATAGTTATAATTCAAATCGAACGTTTAATGGACGGGAGACCATTACGATAGTGCTCAGAGGGTAGGTATGCTAGTCCCTGATTTGTGTCCTTTTGACTTGTCCAAAAAAAGACTTACTCTTGGATAATGCTTGGAACGAGGAATAAAAACTAGTGGAGACTGATAAGGTAGAGATAAACATAATTGCCGTACGTGTCACGGGCAAACCTGCCCCGTATGATCCATAAAGAACTGGACTCTTGCGTTCTTCTCCAATACATCGCCTGATTTCGTTGCTTCTTCTCGATTGGCCATCTATCTCTCTCTCTCTCTCTCTCTCTCTCTCTCTCCCAATGGAAAGGAAGCTCGTGCAGTACTCAGTGGTATCAATGCACTCTCTTTCTTCTGTTTCATTGCCCTACCACTCTGTTGCTCATACTTTTAAGCCCACCAGAAGTGGAGATCTCTTGCGGACCTTCCTTGAACTTTTGTGCATCGACTGTGACATGGCCTCGTGTGTGGTGTTGTTTTGCAGGTGGACGCATTCACCGATACGGCCTTCAAGGGGAACCCGGCCGCGGTGTGCATCTTGGAAGAAGAGAGGAAGGAAGAGTGGTTGCAGGCAGTAGCGAGGGAGTTCAACATCTCAGAGACCTGTTACCTGACCCGGGCCTCGGCCTCGGAACAAGTCAGCTTGGCCGATGGGAGATCAAGCCCGAGGTTTCGGCTCAGGTGGTTCAATCCAGTTGAGGAGGTGAGTGACTTTCGGATTCCATGTTCCTATCGTTGCTTGCTTTAATTTGGCAGGTGCAGGATATAGAAAGTGTGTTGCGTATAAATGACTAAAATCTCTTTGCTCTGCTTCCCGCGCGCATGACTATACTCGATTTTGTGCATTGCTAACTTTACTTGAGTGCTTTTGGAAACTTTCTATCTTTATCATAGCCAACAAAAATGACAATTTTCTGTTCCTTCTAGTGGTTAACATCCCGGTTTTGTTTTGATTCTTCTAATTTGGGAAAATTCGTGGCTTCTGAGTTCCGCTGCATTTAATCAACCATGGACAGCTTGATGAAGAATTTGTCGACATTTTGATTTCTATTTGTCTTTCACTGTCCGTTTTAATCTCATTACTTAGGATTACAAATTAATTCGGTAATTGTCCCGTTATCAGATGAAATTAAATGGATTATCATGTGGGACTATGAATTATGTTGATGCTGTTCGATCGAACTCAAAGTCCGATTCCGAGTCTCTGATGTACTTGAGAGATGTTTGATTTGTCATCAAAATAATCCATTTCCGCCAGACTATTCTATCTGGTTTTTGCTCTGATGCCTGGTGTTAGATAGAGGCAGTAAACATCAATATAGATAATGAATGAGATCCATGCAAGTATGTCCCATTTCGGTATAGAAGAAATGCTACTGGAAAGTGGAAACTGGTGATCATATTATCTAATCACAAATTTTACCTTTCAGGTTGACCTCTGCGGTCATGCGATGCTAGCTGCTGCGCACACTCTTTTCACATCTGGGATGGTAGATTCTGACACCATCGAGTTTATGACGTTATCCGGAATTCTGACTGCTAAAAGGGTTCAAGAAACGAAGTCATCTGACAATTCGAAGATTCAAGATGGTGATGTGCCCGGAAAATGGATCGAATTGGATTTTCCTGTATTCCCAATCATGGAAGATGATGCCGAACGGATTTCCTCTGTCTCCAAAGTTATCAATGGCACTTCCATTGTTGAAATCAAGAAGACGGCAAGGGGCGACCATTTCGTAATTCCTCAACTGAAACCTGATCATTTTCTTTTCCCCATAAAAACTGTTTTGACTACATCGAATACCTTGCTTCCTCTTTGAGGCAATAGTTTCATTCTGTTGAATCGAGGATTTGTACAGCAGCAGCTAGCATTGAGCTGTATTCATTACGAAGAGGAAGTGATTAATGCTTTCATTTCTACTTTCTTCTGCTTATTTTCGCAGGTTGTTATCCCATCAGGGAAAGAAGTGGAAGAATTTCAGCCTCAGTTTGATGAGATACAAAGATGTCCTGGGAGGGGTATTATCATCACAGGATCGGCTCACCCAGACTCAGGATTTGATTTTGTCAGTCGATTCTTTTGCCCAAAACTTGGGGTGAATGAGGTATTGAAGCTGATATTTTGGAAAGTTTCTTGAATTATCAATCATCCGTGGTTCAACAACTGTCCAATTAGTTGGTTGTATGTTGAAAACTGTTCTGTCAACCAAATTTATGCTCTTCCCCAACCCCCTGAATGAATAATCTATTTTTCAGGATCCTGTGTGTGGCAGTGCACATTGTGCTTTGGCAGCCTATTGGAGTGAAAAGCTGGGGAAAAATGATTTTGTTGCCTATGCTGTAATCTCTCTCTCTCTTTCTCTCTCTCTCTCCATTCATGCGCAGTTTCGCTCATATCTCAAATGGTACGTAAATCAATGACTTTCGATGGCATCTTGCTACTTCCCTAATCATTTTCATGTCTTGCAGGCATCGCCCAGAGGTGGAGTAGTGAAGGTGCACTTGGACAAGCAGAACCAGAGAGTGACGTTGCGCGGCAAAGCTGTAACTGTAATGAGGGGCTCTCTTCTCGTTTGAATTTCTAGCTCTTCTACTTCATTTTGGCCTTCTAGCACGTGAAAATCCTGTACGTGAGAAGTAAATGATATAAATGATCTTATGTTGTGGGTTCGGTGAAACCAATTGGAATAATGTGAACTGCCTGAGATAGCATCCTTTCCTGTATGAGAGGTACTCAATTTGCTTGCGGTGGAGAGTAAACTGAAAAGTGTTGAATCAATCACATGGCTCTCATTCTCAAAGGACCGGGTCTGCAGAAGAATGTGCATGTTCGAATCGATTGATTGACCAAAGGGTTTATCGGCATGTCTTGGAAAATAAACAAGTGACTTAAAGCCTCCATCGGATTAAGACATCAGCATCACACGGTTTTTGTACCCGTAGAAAACTGACTTGCTCCCAATTCGTCCTTCTTCGAGTAATAGGATGGCCGTGTCATTTCCTGTACTGGACGCGGAGTTGGGGTTTGAATTGCAGCTACGCTAACATGTACATGTATGTTCGGCACGCGAGAATTTCTGCTCTCATCGACTACTGGTCTATGAGATCTGTAATGTTTTCCAGTGCAGACAGTAGCGATTGACTTAGTAAAGTGAGTCTTTCTTATTATTGCAAGTCTAGATGCGAGTCTATTGATAATCTTGCAATCAAAGGGAACACAAGAAGAGCTGACAGCAAATGCGGCTCTAAAAGCTCCGAAGGGCCTCCATGGCCCCCCGACAAAAAAGGAAGTTGAGCGAAAATAAAGCTGTCTACGCCACACTAGTCCAGACTTCAGTAAGGCGATTGCGAAGCGACGAAATAAGAGGCTTAAGCAGGGCAATAGAAACTTCTAAAGAATCAACCCGAGATCGCAACGGACATCCTACCACTACGCTTTCTGGTCAGAAGTTGGAACCATCGTTGCTTGGGCACTTTGACAGTGAGCACATCTCCGCTCACGGCAGCAGTAGGGTCGGTCGCCCTAACATCCTTAGCAAGAGCCAGCTGGATCTTTTTGTTTACCAATTCGATCCTGTCACATTAGATACAAAGTGAATTCTCATCGATGATCTCAACCTTCAACTGGTCCTTCCTCAGTTGCGGAAGCTGCAGGCAGAAGACAAAGTCAGTCGCGGTCTTTTGCCTCTCGACCAAGTTACCAGGAGAGAATGGATTGCGGCAAAAAAAAGCGCCATCCGCATGCTCATGCCTCTGCATTCTTATGATACGAATTAATGTCCTTACGAGCGGAATCCGAAGTGAAAACACCATCGGAATGGGAAACGGAGTTCTCGAAAGCAAAGTCTGCGGCTAATATGCATATACAGCTGCAAACTAAGTCCTCTGCATTCTTTATGGCAAGTTGGCAACCTTATTGTTGACTTCATCTAATTCCCACTAACTTGATGAAGATTGGTATATAGGGCCGTAAAGAGTTTGGAAGATCACATCTAATTATTCTAAAATTTTAAGGTGTGAATTAACATTTGAGGATCTAGAAAAATTTGAAGTCGAGATGTTATGCTCTAGTACCATGTAAAGATTATGTAGGACCATTATCAACCGCTTTAAAAGTTATGTAGTTGGATGATAACATGGTTTAATATTTATGTATACTACCAAGGACTAGGCCAACTTATGATCTAGTCATGTGTGCGTGATCCGGCGTCAAAGAAAAGGTCGTGTCAGTTTCTCATTCTAAGAGATGAACAAGTAGATCAGTTTAGCTATTAAATTATTGGATTATTGTATGGAAAAACCAATTTAGCTATTAAATCGTTCTGAGATCCAATCCGTCAATTTTTCCAACGAGTGAAGACACGCATTAAAGTATGCTAGAAGAAAAGACAAGTAGGGGTCAATGGTTTTGGTTCCGGTTGCGTGTTCCGAAATGATTTCGTCAGAATTGGCTCAAATTTCAATATGTTATTTGTTGAAATATTAACGTGGAAATAACAAGATTTTACAAATTAAGCCAATGCGAGAACATCAGAGAAATAAACGAGAAACAATAAATGACACAAGCGATTCACGTGGTTCGATCCAAATGTCGGTACCTACATTAACAGAGAGAACCGATACCAAATAATCCACTATAATCAGAGTTATAATTGCTCGCATGCATTTTCCACGCCTAAATTAAGCTCAAATTATCTACAAATAAAGTAATAAATCACTCAATTTGAATGTAAAACTCACAGCGCAAAACTACCGGGTTACTCCTCCGTGCAATCATAGAGAGCGTGACAGTTAGTGGTGGCCACGGTTCGGAACTGACCGGTTCCGGTTCCGAACCGGCGGTTCCGGTTCGTGGCCAAGTATGAACCGGAACCGGCCAGTTCCGGTTCCGGTTCAAACTTTTTTTTTTCTTCCTCCGCCGGCTATCGTCGGCCTCAGGCGAGGCCGCCCTCGCTGGCGTTGGGCGAGGGCCGCCCTCACCTAGGCTGGGCGAGGCCGGCCTCGCCAGCGTCGGGCGAGGGCCGCCCTCACCTGGGCTGGGCGAGGCCGGCCTCGCCAGATCGGGCGAGGGCTCGACCTCGCCGGCGTCGGGCGAGGCCGACCTCGCCTGCAACTAGCGAGGCCGGCCTCGCCCGACGCCGGCGGCCTCGCTCGATGCCGGCGACCTCCACCGACCCCGGCTATGGCCGGCGGAGCCTGCACCTGCGGCCTGCAGGCTGTGCCGCTGTGCTGCTGGTGCAGCTTTCTTTTTTTTTTTTGTGGAACCGGGTCGGTTCCAAATTTTCTGGAACCGGAACCGGGCTTGTAGGCCATGGGCCGGTTCCAGTTCGAACCGCGGGTCCGGTCAACGGGTCGAGCCCTGGTTTGACCGGGCCAAAACCGGCCCGTGGCCACCTCTAGTGACAGTGCGTCCGTCTCTTTTCGCTGTTTGGCTCTTTCACGGAATTCGCAGGCGGCTCGGAAAGAAACGCATGTCGTTTACATGTGCCCTTTCACATAGACATGGCCACGGGCCGGTTTTGCCCCGGAACCGGCCCGGTCAAACCCGGACCCTGCCCGTTGACCGGGCCCGCGGTTCGGAACCGGAACCGGCCCGTGCCCTACGAGCCCGGTTCCGGTTCCCGAAATTTATGAACCAGCCCGGAACCGCCAGTTCCGGGCCCGGTTCCAAAAAAAAAAACAGCATGCGCATCCGGCCGGCGAGGGCTCGACCTCGCCGGCAACTGGCGAGGTCGAGCCTCGCCCAGCCCAGGCGAGGCCGGCCTCGCCAGTTGCAGGCAAGGCCGGCCTCGCCCGACGCCGGCGAGGCTCGACCTCGCCTGCAACTGGCAAGGCCGGCCTCGCTCGCAACTGGCGAGGTCGAGCCTCGCCCAGCCCAGGCGAGGCCGGCCCTCGCCTGATGCCGGCGATGGCGGCCTCGCCGGCGATGGCGGCCGTTGGCCTTGGCCAGTTGGCCGCCCGTTGCCGGCATTAGCAACGGAAAAAAAAAAAAAATTTGCCCCGCAGCAGGGCCTGCACGTCTGCAAGCCCTGCTGCAGGCAGCGCCGCAGCGGGCCCGACTTGCGGGCCCGTTCCCAACGGGCAAAAGCCCCAACGGGCAAAAAAGTAAAAAAAAAAAAAAGGAGATAACCGTTGCAATTGCAACGGTTATCTCCTTTTTTTTTAATTTTCTTCTCAATTTTTTCCTATAAATTCTCCCAAATTCTCTCAATACTCACACAATTCTCTCAAATTCTCTTCTCTCAAGTCTCAAATTTTCTGAATACTCGAAATTCTCTTAAATTCTCTCAATTTTCTCAATTCACACAATTCTTTCTTAATTCTCCCAATTAGTCCGCTCAATTCTCTCAATCCACTCGAAAAATGGCAAGTGGAAGTCGAGTGCCATCTGGTAAAGGTAAGAATATCGCGACGGAATCCCATCATTCTTTTGATCCTCGTGAATATGCAGATTTTCAAGATGATGAAATCAACATTTTTCCCGATATGGAGCGCGTCCCGACTCAAGAAAGTTTTCATCCTCCTGGCGAAATATCTACAACAAAGGAAGCGGAACAAGAATTTACATCTGACATTTGGAATCACGTCACGAAAATGGAAAGGTTTGATATTGGTGAAAAAAGGTATGATATAATTTGCAAATATTGTGGGAAAATATATAAATATACAGGTGGACAAGGATATGGAACATTTAAACGACATCTTAGGAGCAAACATCCAACCGAAACGGGAATCGATATCGGGCAACAACAAATTTCCGGGTACGTCAATCCTAACACTTCCCCTTTATTTCGTTTTAATGACAAAACTTATAAGGAAGAATTAGGAAAATTTATTTGCGTTGACCATTTAGCATTTAATTTTGGAGAAAGATTTGGTTTTAATGAATTTGTACAAAAAGCATGTGCTCCACAAGCAAAACGTGTTCCTAGAAATTCAACTAAACGAGTAATTAAAGATCTTTACAGAAAAGGAAAAAAAGATTTACAAAATTTTTTTATGCAATTTAATGGATGCGTGCATATAGGTAGTGATATTTGGAGTGATCCTTGGCAAAATCATTCTTACATGGGCATAACATGTCATTGGATAGATGACGAGTGGAGTATTCAAAAAAGAGTTATTGCATTTAGAGTTTTCGATGATAATCATACGGCAAATAATATTTATAGAATAATTAGGCAAATTTTAGAAGAATATTATTTGCTTAACAAAATTTTTTCAATTGGTTTTGATAATGCTGCAGCAAATACCGCTTCAATTGCCGAGTTAGAAAATATTTGTAAACCCGCTTTTGGCGAAAAAATTTTTCACGTTAGATGTGCTTGTCATGTTTTAAATTTATGTGTACAAGATGGTTTGAAAACTCTCGATATTTTTCTTCAACCAATAAAAACGGCGATTCAATTTTTATGGAAACATCCCCAAAAAATGAAAGAATGGGGTAGATTTTGTAGAGAAAATGGCAAAAAGCCAAAAAGATTTCCAAAAGATGTTCCAACTCGTTGGAATTCTACTTTCCACTTGCTTGCTGAATCTTTAGCATATAAAGATTTATTATGTGCATTTATTTCTAATAATGTACCTCAGATTAATTTATACCCACAAGAGTGGGATATTTGCCAAAAAATTTTAGATGTTTTAAAGGTTTTTAATGATGCAACTTATACTTTGTCCGGTGTTTATTATCCTACTACACATTTATTTTTAGTAGAGTGTACTAATATTGTCGGAATTTTTTATGAATGTGAAAATGATGTTGAATTACAACATACTATACTTGCAATGAAAATGAAGTGGCTACATTATTATATGGAAATTCCCATTATTTATTTAGTTACTTGTGTTTTTGATCCGCGTTGCAAATTGGATGGCTTAAATGAGTTTTTGCGTGTGTATTATCAATGTTTACATTGTGATGAGATAAATGTTACAACTATAGTACGTAATGTTAAAAACGTAGTAATAGAATTATATAATGAATTTTATACTAAATATAATTTAGGTGATATTGGATCTTCTCAATCTATGGAATACAAAATGACAGTACAGGTAAAATTAGTAGAGGGTACCAACTTTTATTACATAGACAAAAAAAACAAAAGGGAGTAATAGGAAATATTTCTAAATTAGAGAGTTATCTAAGCGTTTCATTTGAGTTTACTGAATCCGAAGGTGGTACAGATTTTTTAATTTTGGATTGGTGGAAGAGGCACGCAAGCCGATACCCAATCCTTTCTCTTATTGCAAAACAGATTTTTTCAACCCCTTGTTCCACAGTTGCGGTCGAACAAGCATTTAGTGCCGGAGGTAATATTTTGGATGAACATCGTTCAAGATTAGATCCAGAATCAGTGGAGATGCAAGCTTGTGTTGCTGATTGGACGAAGGCTCAATACCGGCAACAAGAGATAGATCGCAATACTGAATCCGAATTCTTTAACGATGGAGATACTACCGCTACCGGTACTGGAACGGGTAGTGACGATTGAGGGTAAAAGAACTATTGGAGTTGGCAAATATTTTGGGAACCCTTGTTTCTCATATCGGGTACGCCCACATGAGCTTAGGGAAACCCAAGTATAATCCGACAACATGTGACCTCTGATCCCCTGTGCACGGAATGTTTAGGTTTTGGGATCATTTTAGAGCATATATATTGTGCTTATTTTTTTTTGTAGATCGTTGTAACGAATTGTAATGTGCTTAATGATAATTTATTAAGTTCAAGCCCTGTCTTGTCTTTTTGTCCTCAAATTTAATTACAATTTACATTTTAATTACAATTTTATATTGAATAATGTTTCGTCACCGGAACAATAATTTTTTAATTTTTTTATTTTATTTTCTGTTTTTTTTTGTCTTCCTCCGCTGGCCCTAGCCGGGGCCGGCGGAGGTCGCCGGCCTCAGGTGAGGCCGCTCTCGCCGGGGTCGGGCGAGGGCGAGGCTGGCCCTCGCCTGGGCGAGCGAGGGCGAGCGTCGCCCGACGCCGGCGAGGCTCGCCCTCGCCTGGATCTGGCGAGGGCGAGCCTCGCCGGCGAGGTGCGAGGCTTGCCCTCGCTCGCCCAGGCGAGGGCGAGCCTCGCCGGCGTCCGGCGAGGCTCGCCATCGCTGGCCCAGGCAAGGGCGAGCCTCGCCCGACGCCGGCGAGCCTCGCCTGAGGCCGGCGACCTCCGCCCGCGACTCCGCCAGCCGGCCCTGAGAAGTGAGAAGAGAACCGAAGAAAAAAAAAAGTTCTGGTTCCGGTTCATTCTTGGCCACGAACCGGAACCGGTCGGTTCCGAACCGTGGCCATCTCTATTTCACAAGAGTCAACAAAACCAACTTTGACTGGGACCCACTGTTCGTGCGGCTGCCGGGAAAGAAACTTTGAAACAAGAAATCTATTTTTCTTTGGCTTAATATCATAAAAAAACTTTAAACTAGTATAGTTATGACAAATTTATTCCAAGCTGATTTTTTAATCACGAAAAATCTCAAACTGGTACACTAGTGATAAATTTATCTCAAACTAATTTTTTTATCATAAAAAAGCCAAACTTGCACACTTGTGATAAATTTTCTCTTCGTTAAATTAGATTAATACGACGAAAAACCACAAATTTGTAAATTCATGAGAAATGGAGGGATAAAATTCTAAACCGGTATATCTATCAACTGTCACTTATCATCCAATTCAGTAATTTGACAATAAAATTTAACGGAAACTAACGGAGGGTAAATTTATCACATGTGTATCATTTCAGGATTAATTTGAGTAAATTTATCACAAATTTATCAATTTGGAGCTTTTCGTGATATTTATCCTTTTGTTTTTACTTTATTTCTTTTCCTCTCTTGTTGATCCCTGGGTCCCACTTGCTTTATTTTCTTGCTCTTGTACGATAAAAGCCACGAGTGATAGTCTTGGCTCTTCTTATTTCAACAATTAAAGAAGCCCGAGTCTTCATCTTGGCAAATTCGGATATTTACGAAATTGCTACCGTTCCAAAGAAAATAAATAAAGAAAATTAACAACCCTTATCTCGGATGAGTTCTTGGTGAATTGTGCTTCAAAAAGTATACGTATACCTTTCTATGTGTCGGACACCTCCTTTCGAAGGAACTAGAGACAAGCCTTAGACATCTAAATGAATGTATTTAGCTGGTTGCTTGGTCAAATGAATAGCTATAGTAAACTAAATTTGATGCTACTTTCCAAAGATGCAGTGCTCATATAACTCTAACTTCCCTATCTTTTAACCCTTGAACAACCCCCTCTCATTCAGTATCATCATAACCGCCTTACTCATGTGCCTCAACCACATATGCTACAACTAAGTCACGTCAGAGTTTGACTCACCTGATGAAACTGCAACAGCTCCGGTTACGTTCTCTCCGAATAGATGATAGTGAGAACTCACTTTCTTTCCCTTCATCACTGTCATAGCACCTTGAGAAATCTTCAGTACTCAACTTTCAACGATGTACTTACACCTAATATCATCGAGTGTCCCTAGATAGATAAGGTTTTTCTTGAACTCCAGTACATGTCTCATGTCTGTCATTGTACGCACCACCCCACTGTACATTTGAATCCAAATTGTCTTCATCCCCACAACCTTGCATGCTATGTTACTCCTCATCATAACTCTATCATGAGGCGTCATATGATAAAAACACCCTGAATCTAGCACCCATTCATCTCTTGACGAACCAGAAGTTACACACAAAACAGTATATGCATCACTAGTGCTCTCCTCAGCAACGTTCGCCACCTTACTTGTGGCATTCTACCTATCACCTTTATTTCTCAACTTAGGACAATATCTTCTAAAGTGTCCTTCCTTGTGACACTCAAGGTAGTTCATGCATTCTTTGGACTTTTCTATGGTGTGATTTCGACTTGCTTTTACAGTGTAGCTTTTGGACCCCCGATGTTGATTTCCACCACGAATCACCAGTCCTTGCGCTACATCCTATTCCAGACTGTTCTTCATCATCGAGTATCTTACCGATTTTTTTCAAATCCATCACGAGTTTATTAAATTCATCTAGGTGTGATATGATCGACGTACCTTCAGTGCATCGGAATTGATACATCATCTTTAACATGTATAAGTGATTGTTCAAATCCTTTGTTACATAGAATATCTGAAGTTTTGCCCATAACACTACAGCATCCTTCTCCCCAGCCACCTCTATTAACACCCCATCCAATAGATTCAATAAGATTATACTCTTTGCTTTCTCCATTGCTCTACCTTTTCAACGGCTTTCATTATGACGAGCAACCCATATTCGCCATCCAATGCCTTGGCCAAATCATGGGTTGTTAATAGTGTACACATCTTGACGCTTTGTAACCGAAAGTTGTACCTTCCGTTAAACTTCTCAATTTCAACTTACCCTCCAGACTAATTGCAATAGCAAAATTTCCAAATAATAATCAAATAAGCAAAAGCCCCAAATAACAATCCAGAAAAATTCTATCATCAAGTTCTTATACCAATTGTTGAAATATTAACGCGGAAACACCATAATCTTGCAATTTAAGCCAATATAAAAATACTAGAGAAATAAATGAGGAACAATAAAGAACACAAGCGATTTGTGTGGTTCAGTCTAAATATCGGTACCTATATCAACGAGAAGAGCCAGCAATAAATAATACGCTATAATCGAATAATCATAATTACAATCACTTACACGTCCGAGTGTTTCTCATATCTAAATTAAGCCAAAACCTAAAGTATTTATAAATAAACCACCTCATTTGGATGTAAAACTCACAATACAAAATCACCGTGTTACTGTCCCTTGCGATCAACGAGAGCTTGACCATGCGTCCCTCTCTTTTCACTATTTGGCTCTTTCTCGGAATTCGCAGGCGGCTCGCTCAATGTCCGCTCCTCGCGGCTCAAAACCTCGCTGAAGAAAAAACCACGTGTTTTACATCTGCCCCCTCACAAGAGTCAACAAAACCAACTTTGACTAGGACCCATTGTTTGTGCGGCTGCTAGGAAAGAAACTCTAAAGCAAGAAAACCTTTTTTTCTTTTTAGTTTATTTTCTTTCGTCTCTTATCACTCCCTGGTCCCACTTGCTTTCTTTTCCAGCTCCTGTGCGGTAAAAGCCACAAGTGATAGTCTTTTCTTTTTCGAGGCAAAATGGCATAAAGAATCCCTAAATTTTAACTCAATATATAATATATTTTTTAAATTTTTAATTTGCTCAATATAGTCCTTAAAATTTAGTTTAATATTTAATGTGATCCTTGAATTTTTATTTTGTTCAACATCTTCTCTGAATTTTTTGTACATGTTCAATATAATCCTTGAACTATACGAAAATATTCCATGTAACCCCCGAACTTTAGCTTAATGTTTAATGTGATTCCTGAACTTTTATTTTGTTCAACGTCATTCCTGAACTTTTGGTATATGTAGTCCCCGAACTTTACCAAAATGTACATTGAACATTTTGGTACATGTTCATATAGTTCAGAGATTATATTGAACATGTACCAAAAGTTCAAGAACGACGTTAAACAAAATAAAAGTTCAAGGACCACATTGAACATTAAGCTAAAGTTCGGGAACTATATTGAATATTTTCATATAGTTCAGGAATTATATTGCATATGTACTAAAAGTTTTAGGGACGACGTTAAACAAAATAAAAGTTCAGTGACCATATTGAACATTAAGCTAAAATTCGAGGACTACATTAAACAAATTAAAAGTTTAGAGACTATATTGCACATCAATTAAAGAAGCCCGAGCCTTCGTCTTGGCAGATTCAAATATTTACAAAATTACCACTATTCCAAAGAAAATAGATAAGGCAAATTAACAACCCTTATCTTGCAAATTCGAATTTTTACGAAATGGCTCAAAACCTTGCCGAAGATATTAATCCTCGATTGGATAAGTTCTTGGTGAATTGGTGTCCGGTTTTTCCCCCAACACTTTTCTTCTTCCCCTTTTCCCTTTCCGCGCGAGCTCTCATGTCCATAGATACAAGCTGAGCATCACTTTTCCCTTCTTTGACCTTTCAAAGTTTTTTTTTTGTTTGGCCCCACCCTTCTCAGCCAAATATTACATACTGGCTAAAAGATCATCCGCTACAATCGCAGCTGGGACAACGTTAGCTGACGAACCACAGTCGACAGTTTCCAAACAGCAGAGTCATTCGGGTGCGAAGAAAGGAACGAGAACACGGGTTACAGGATCGCTAGACGGCTAAACTATAGCTGGTCCACAACACACAATCCCAAAGTACAATAGCAGGGGTTGATGGGAAGGAAAAACATAGAAGTAATTAGTAGATACAGAAGTAACTTGACTGTAAGTAGAGCGATATATATTTTCCGCTAAGCAAAGGACGAATCGAGAGGGGTTCCAAAAAGACGAGAAGCTATAGCCTTTGGGTATAAATAAACATTAACATATGGTTATTTGAGTGAATGGTAGACCTGAGATGAGTTCAAAATCAGAGCACTTCAATGGAGTACAATATGACATGTTTTTCATTTGTGTATGATTAGTCTTATTGAAATAGAACACATATTTTTCGATAACTTCGATAAACACGTGTAAAAACACAAGTATTGATAACATCATCACTAAAAAGGTGGAGGCAAATACTACTCGTAGATACCACTGACACGGCAACCTATTGGTAAAAGGGCATATTCTTTTTTTTTTTTTTTTGATAACCGAGGTGTCCGCGCGGCTGGCGAGCTATGGCTCAAACCAGCTGTGATGCCCGACTAGTCCTCGAGGGGGGCTAGCGCAGCATCCCACCGCCGCGACCTCCCACTTAAATCACCGATGGGAGAGTTTGAACCCAAGACCTCTCGTGAAAGGAACTGAGAGCGAACTAACGCGGCCACCGATGGGTGAGTGGGCACATTCTTTTCTATAAGTTCACAACTCAAAAATTCGAATCATGTCATGAACAAATCTTTATTTAGTTTGTGCTTTGGGTATTTACTATATCATATAGAAATCTCTAAATTTCAGGCACACTGGTAAAATCATAATAACGATTAACATAATTACGAGTGAATTGAATAATTATAAATCAAATCGAACATTTAATAGCGGACATGGGATCCGTTACGACATTGTGTCCTTTATGCTGATCCCTGATTTGTGTCCTTTATGACTTGTCCAAAAAGAGAAAGACTTACTCTTGGATAATGCTTGGAACGAGGAATAAAAAATAGTGCAGACTGACAAAGGTAGAGATAAAAATAATTGCCGTGCGCGTCACGGGCAAACCTGCCCCGTATGCTCCATAAAGAACTGGACTCTTGCGTTCTTCTCCAATGCATCGCCTGATTTCATTGCTTCTTCTCGATTGGCCATCTCTCTCTCTCTCTCTCTCTCTCTCTCTCTCTCAATGGAAAGGAAGCTCGTGCAGTACTCGGTGGTATCAATACAGTCTCTTTATTCGGTTTCATTCCCCTGCCACTCTGTTGCTCATACTTTTAAGCCCACCAGAAGTGGAGATCTCTTGCGGACCTTCCTTGAACTTTTGTGCCTCGACTGTGACATGGCCTCGTGTGTGGTGTTGTTTTGCAGGTGGACGCATTCACCGATACGGCCTTCAAGGGGAACCCGGCCGCGGTGTGTATCTTGGAAGAAGAGAGGGAGGAGGAGTGGTTGCAGGCAGTAGCGAGGGAGTTCAACATCTCAGAGACCTGTTACCTGACCCGGGCCTCGGCCTTGGAACACGTTGGCTCGGCCGATGGGAGATCGAGCCCGAGGTTTCGGCTCAGGTGGTTCACTCCAGTTGAGGAGGTGAGTGACTTTCGGATTCCATGTTCCCATCGTTGCTTGCTTTAATTTGGCAAGTGCAGGATATCGAAAGTGTGTTGCTTGTAGATGACTAAAATCTCTTTGCTCTGCTTCCCACGTGCATGACTATACTCGATTTTGTGCATTGCTAGCTTTACTTGCGTGCTTTTGATAACTTTCTATCTTTATCGGAGACAACAAGAATGACAATTTTCTGTTCTTTCTCGTGGTTAACATCCTGATTTTGCTTTGATTCTTCTAATTTGGGATAATTCGTGGCTTCTGAGTTCCGCCGCATTTAATCAACCATGGACAGCTTGACGAAGAATTTGTCGACATTTTGATTTCTATTTGTCCTTCACTGTCCGTGTTAATCTCATTACTTAGGATTACAAATTAATTCGGTAATTGTCCCGTTATCAGATGAAATTAAACGGATTATCGCGTGGGACTATGAATTATGTTGATGCTGTTCGATCGATCTCCAAGTCCGATTCCGAGTCTCTGATGTACTTGAGAGATGTTTGATTTGTCATCAAAATAATCCATTTTCGCCAGACTATTCTATCTGGTTTTTGCTCTGATGCCTGGTGTTAGATAGAGGCAGTACACATCAATATAGATAATGAATGAGATCCATGCAAGTATGTCCCATTTCAGTATGGAAGAAATGCTACTGGAAAGTGGAAACTGGTAATCATATTATCTAATCACAAATTTTACCTTTCAGGTTGACCTCTGCGGTCATGCAACGCTAGCTGCTGCGCACACTCTTTTCACATCTGGGATGGCAGATTCTGACACCATCGAGTTTATGACGTTATCCGGAATTCTGACTGCTAAAAGGGTTCCACAAACGAAGTCATCCGACAATTCGAAGATTCAAGATGGTGATGTGCCTGGAAAATGGATCGAATTGGATTTTCCTGTAGTCCCAATCACAGAAGATGATGCCGAACGGATTTCCTCTGTCTCCAAAGTTCTCAATGGCACTTCCATTGTTGAAATCAAGAAGACGGCAAAGGGCGACCATTTCGTAATTCCTCAACTGAAACCTGATCATTTTCTTTTCCCCATAAATACTGTTTTGACTACATCGAACACCTTGCTTCCTCTTTGAAACAATAGTTTTCATTCTGTTGAATCGAGGATTCGTACAGCAGCAGCTGGCATTAAGCTGTATTCATTAGGAAGAGGAAGTGATTAATGCTTTCATTTCTACTTTCTTCTGCTTATTTTCGCAGGTTGTTATCCCATCAGGGAAAGAAGTTGAAGAATTTCAGCCTCAGTTTGATGAGATTCAAAGATGTCCTGGGAGGGGTATTATCATCACAGGATCGGCTCACCCAGACTCAGGATTTGATTTTGTCAGTCGATTCTTTTGCCCAAAACTTGGGGTGAATGAGGTATTGAAGCTGATATTTTGGAAAGTTTCGTGAATTATCAATCTTTCTTAGTTCATCAACTGTCCAATTAGTTGGTTATATGTCAAAAACTGTTCCGTCAACCAAATTTATGCTCTTCCACATCCCCCTGAATGAATAATCTATTTTTCAGGATCCTGCATGTGGCAGTGCACATTGTGCTTTGGCAGCTTATTGGAGTGAAAAGCTGGGGAAAAATGATTTTGTTGCCTATGCTGTAATCTCTCTCTCTCTCTCTCTCTCTCTCTCTCTCTCTCTCTCTCTCCATTCATGTGCAGTTTCTCTCATCTCTCAAATGGTACATAAATCAATGACTTTCGATGGCATCTTGCTACTTCCCTAATCATTTTCATGTCTTGCAGGCATCGCCCAGAGGTGGAGTAGTGAAGGTGCACTTGGACAAGCAGAACCAGAGAGTGACGTTGCGCGGCAAAGCTGTAACTGTAATGAGGGGCTCTCTTCTCGTTTGAATTTCTAGCTCTTCTACTTCATTTTGGCCTTCTAGCACGTGAAAATCCTGTACGTGAGAAATAAATAATATAAATGATCTTATGTTGTGGGTTCGGTGAAACCAATTGGAATAATGTGAACTGCCTGAGATAGCATCCTTTCCTGTATGAGAGGTACTCAATTTGCTTGCGGTGGAGAGTAAACTGAAAAGTGTTGAATCAATCACATGGCTTTCATTCTCAAAGGACCGGGTCTGCAGAAGAATGTGCATGTTTGAATCGATTGATTGACAAAAGGGTTTATCGGCATGTCTGGGAAAATAAACAACTGACTTAAAGCCTCCATCGGATTAAGACATCAGCATCACACGATTTTTGTACCCGTAGAAAACTAACTTCCTGCCAATTCGTCCTTCTTCGAGTAGTAGGATGGCCGTGTCATTTCCCATACTTGACGTGGAGTTGGGGTGTGAATTGCAGCTATGCTAACATATACATGTATGTTCTGCACGCGAGAATTTCTGCTCTCATCGACTACTGGTCTATGAGATCTGTAATGTTTTCCAGTGCAGACAGTAGCGATTGACTTAGTAAAGTGAGTCTTTCTTATTATTGCAAGTCTAGATGCGAGTCTATTGATAATCTTGCAATCAAAGGGAACACAAGAAGAGCTGACAGGAAACGCAGCTCTAAAAGCTCCGAAGGGCCTCTATGGCCCCCCAACAAAAAAAGAAGTTGAGCGAAAATAAAGCTGTCTACGCCACACTGGTCCAGACTTCAGTAAGGTGATCGCGAAGCAACAAAATAAGAGGCTTAAGTAGGGCAATAGAAACTTCGAAAGAATCAACCCGAGATCGCAACGGACATCCTGCCACCACGCTTTCTAGTCAGGAGTTGGAACCATCGTTGCTTGGGCACTTTTGACAGTGAGCGCATCTCTGCTCACGGCGGCAGTAGAGTCGGTCGCCCTAACATCCTTAGCAAGAGCCAGCTGGATCTTTTTGTTTACCAATTCGATACTGTCACATGAGATACAAAGTGAATTCTCATCGATGATCTCAACCTTCAACTGGTCCTTCCTCAGTTGCGGAAGCTGCAGGCGGAAGACATGGCCAGTCGCGGTCTTTTGCCTCTCAACCAAGTTATCGGGAGAGAATGTATCGCGGAAAAAAAAGCGCCATCTGCATGCTCATGCCTCTGCATTCTTATGATACGAATTAATGTCCTTACGAGCGGAATCCCAAGTGAAAACTCCATCGGAATGGGAAACGGAGTTCTTGAAAGGAAAGTCTGCGGCTTTATTGAGTATGCATATGCAGCTGCAAACTAAGTCCTCTGCATTCTTTATGGCAAGTTGGCAACCTTATAGTTGACTTCATCTAATTCCCACTAACTTGATGAAGATTGGTATATAGGGCCGTAAAGAGTTTAGAAGATCGCAGCTAATTATTCTAAAATTTTAAGGTGTGAACTAACATTTGAGGATCTAGAAAAATTCGAATTCGGGATTTTATGCTCTAGTACCATGTAAAGATTATGTGAGACCATTATCAACCGTTTTAAAGGTTATATAGTTGGATGATAACATGGTTTAATATTTATGTATCCTACCAAGGACTAGGCCAACTTATGATCTAGTCATGTGTGCGTGATCCGGCGTCAAAGGAAAGGTCGTGTCATTTTCTCATTCTAAGAGATGAACGAGTAGATCAATTTAGCTATTAAATTATTAGATTATTGTATTGAAAAACCAATTTAGCTATGAAATCGTTCTGAGATCCAATCCGTCAATTTTTCCAACAAGTGAAGATGCACACTAGAGTATGCCAGAAGAAAAGACAAGTAGGGATCAATGGTTTTGGTTCCGGTTGCGTGTTCTGAAATGATTTCGTCGAATTGCGCTTGTTTGACATGACCGGAGCACGACCCCCGGACAGAAGTTTCCAATCGCCCCTATAGAGCGCATACTCTTCTTTTTTAGTATCGAAGGGATTCATGTGGAAATTAGGACATAATACCTTTTCGTTTTATTTGAGAGATGCAAATCAAAAGATAACTCTACTGGGTAAATAATCATTTTGAATCAGATTATCTTAGGTCTTATATCTTGTATGCATTGACAAAAAATGAAATGGTTTCGCGCAAGCTTTTGTTCTTTTTTTTTTTGTATCACAAACATCTAGCAATGAAATCGTCTTGTCGCCGCAATGTCGAAGATCTTGGACCTTCTGGTTCCTGCACAGCATTTCCAGTATTATTCCACCATTCCAACCAGCAAGTTTCAGATCTCCAAATGGAACATACGTTTTTCCATACGAATTCATGGCCTAGCAAACTCCTCTCAAGCCTACTCATACCACTTTCGACCAAGTCCTGCACACAATTTTGGCTAGATTGAAATATATTGAGCCAAATTTTTCGGCCCACCAAGCTCCCAAACCTATCCCAGGGCTCAATTAGGATGAAATGGAAAGCCCAAAGAGAGGTTGGGCCAGTCGAGACTAGCCCACAAGTGCCCACCAAGAGCCCTCATGGCCGGTCCTCTCTCTCTCTCTCTCTCTCTCTCTCTCTCTCTCTCTCTCTCTCTCTCTCTCTCACCAGGTCCCCAACAAGTGTCACCGACTCCTGTACCTATTGTGTACATGGGGAGACAAGAATCGTGAAGGACAAGAACGGACAACATCTCAAGCTCTCTCTTGCGATAAAAAAAAAATTCAAAGCAAAAAGGTTAAATATCACAAAAAAATTTCAAATTGATATACTTATAATAAATTTATTTCAAATTAATTTTTTAACTATTGAAAATCCCAAACTAGTACACTTGTGACAAATTTACTCTAAACTAATTTTTTAACCAACAAAAACATCAAACTGGTACACTTGTGATAAATTTACCCTCCGTTAGATTGGATTAATATCACGAAAAATCACAAATTGATAAACTTGTAACAAATGGAAAGGTAAAACCCCAAACCGATACACTTGTTAACTGCTACGTGTCATTCAACTCGGCAATTTGAAAATAAAATTTAACGGAAACTAACGGAAGGTAAATTTATCATAAGTGTACCAATTTGGGATTTTTTTGTAATGTTAACCCAAGTAAAAAAGTCTCCCTCTCTCATCTTGGCCGAAACTCCCCCTCTCTTCCACTCTCATTTTTTTACTCTCATGCATGGTCATATTCTTACTCTCATACTCTCTCGTTCACAATGACTCCCTCGCTCTCTGTCTCTCTCTCCCCATCTCTCAACCGAAACCAGTCTCTTCCCTCTAGACTCTCTCGGTCCTCATCCCTCTCAACCTCTCAGCCCTCGTTCCTCTCACTCTCTTTTTCGGTCCGAGGCTGCATCGCTCCGTTGTTCAACGTAGGATTATGTTTCGACGTTACATCGACCGCCGAGGTTACCAGCTAGAACCGATTTTTGTCTTCCTTTAGCCAAGAGCCCCGAATCTTGTTCGGGTCATTTTCGTTCTTATTTATTTACGTTAATGTAAATGATTTTTGCTAGATTAAAGTATATTGTTGTTATCTCATATAAAATAGTTCTATGTGTTTAGTACGTGTTAGTAACTAGAATTTAGGTTCACTAGTGCGAGCCCATTTGGACCAAGTTGAGCGTCAAACGCCGCTGTCCAGCACCTTTAACGTTCTGGATGGTGGACTTTGGGACTTCATTTGGTCCGTTTTGAAGGTCTTGGGTGGTCTTGATTTCTTTTGCCTTAGTGTATCATTTCAGGGTATTTTCGGGACCATTCGGGGTCGTTTGGACGATAAATGGACCGTCTTTGCCTGCTATCCAGCAAGCTTCAAGGGCTGGACAGCGTGCTTAAAACTTCTCGCTTGGCTTTGATAACGATCTCGAGTGGTCCCGGGCCATCCCTTTTAAATTAATATACAATTTCGGGGGTTAAATTTGCATTTTAGGTATTACCATTGTCAAAAATTTGTGTTATCATAATTGATTTATGGTTCATTGTCATGTTTTAGTGCGATTTAGATGCTTAATCTTGTTATCTTAAATGTAAATGGAAAATTTAAAAAATTAAAATATGAAAATGACGAAGAAATTGGAAATTGCATTTAGGAATATTTCAACTTGTGCTTAATCGCATTCAATGTTATTAGATATTCCATAATTTTAGGATGTATTTAATTCAAGGTGTCTGTTTGTTTAATACTGAAAAATTATAAAAATCTGATTGACATTTAGTAGTGAATTGCATATTTAGGACGCTTGATCTATGCCTAATCATAGCTCGTTCTTACTAAATCTTTCATAATCATAGCCAAAAAAAATATAAATAGTATTTGCACGATTAGGACTAGTTTAATTCATCGTAGCTCATTACTATTTAATATCGCATGATCCTCAATTTATTTTTCAAAGAGCATGCACCATTTCATTTAATTTAAGGTACATTCACATTAATTTTGAGCATAGCTCAAGTGGTCCTATGCCGAGACTTTATATTAAGGTAGTGTAATATTCTTTACCCGACAAGGCATTGGGTTCCATTTCCCGCACTCTTATCGTGTGGCATTATTATTATCGTACTGTTGATACCGAAAGAATATCCAAGTCTTTGGTCGTCGACTTAGCCAGTAGAGACCGAGTTAGATGCAACAAAGGCAAAATTGCTGAGTGTTGAAGGTTCATATTCAGCAAATTCAGTTTGGTCGATGAGAAAATTAATTTTAGCTGACAAAGAACGTGAGTTAAAAATGACCTAGTCTTGGAGCAGAATGTCGACAAATGAAGATCGGCCTGGAGCAACTAAAAGGCCATGATTGATGCTATCGCCGATTAAATAAGATCGAAATCATTGTCTAAGTGTGGGAGCTGACAATTATGGATTCAACCGTTAAAGGAGCCATGTGCAAAAGAGTAAACTCAACGCAACCGTTGAGTAGTAGAGCCAAGAAGTTCGTAAACAACTGATAGTGACAATTGTGGAGAAGTTGAGAAGACACGACCATCAAAGTAGTGGAGAAAACACCGCTGAAGTAGTAGAGTCGTTTATATCTGGGTAACCATTTGCAGATAGAAATTGCTGGATTGTAGGAGCCAGGTAGGATGTGTTTGACTTTTTTGTAACTGTTGTTAACCAATGATAGCAAGTACAAATACATAAATTCCAATTTGTACGAGGGACAGCCAATCAATCAAAGAACACAGGCTGTTCAATTTTATCTGCCTGTGCATACATTTCCAATACCTTTACATGATTGGACACAATTATCTTCAATCTCGATACTTTTAATTTTCTCGCTCTTTATATTTCCTGGAAGAATCAATGGAGGACCCTTCACAATATTTCTTAATTTAATCATTGATCAGCACTTTGAAAGGTATTTCGTTGACAATTTTGGGCGAGACACGTGCTTTATTTATTACTACGTTACATCGTTTATGTTAATGATGGATGTAATTTAATTGTATAAATTAACAATGCGGTGTCACATAGGTAGATGTACTTAGGGGTGTGCAACCGGACCGGGTTTACCCGGAAACTGGACCGGGTTTACCTGGAAACCGGACTGGCCCACCCAAAAAACAGGTCCGGGAATCGATTACATTTTTTAGGAACCGATTAAAACCGGTCTGGTTTCCGGTTCTAAGTAAAAACCAACCTGAACTAGTTTTAGAACCAGCTTTGAAATAATGTAAAAAAAAAAGGTAAAAACCTTAGATCACGTTATCCTACTTCATCGGTTTTAGAACCGGTTTCCGGTTTAATATTAGGATCTATTTCACAACTATGAGCGAAACAGCACGACCTTTAAAGTCATCTAAATACTGTGTGATTCAGATGAGATATATAGACATTTCTCTAGTGAGAGTAGATGCTTTATTGCTAAGTCTCTTAATTTTTCTTTCAAGATATTTGATTCGGAAATAGAAGTGTGAAGAATTCTTATCATGGCGCAAAATAAAGAGCTAAACATGTTGAACAGATTCCCTGGAAATGTGACTCTTAAAGATTTATGCGATTGGACTATGTCTTGCCACATAATGTTTTTGGAATGTTGATTTTGATGGATTGTAATTTCAATTGCTCATTTTGGGGAATGTTACTTTTGGCGGATCGTGGTTTTTATTATTCATCTTTTACTTTGAATTGTTTCATTGCTACCTATATTATTTTGATGGAAAAAAATGAAACCGAAAAAAGGAACAAAAAAAAAATAGGTTCTCGGGTAGACTCTGAAACCGGACCTGAAAAATAGGATCGGTTCCAAAACAGGGTCCACGGAAAATAGGGTTGGTTTCAGGTTCCAAAAATTGGGAACCGGTTATAACAGGTTGGTTTCAGGTTCCAGGTCTGGGCCCAACCCACCCTGGAACCGATCACCCCTAGATGTACTTAGAATTTCTAAAACGAACAATATCGCATGTTCAGACTTTTTCGTAAAGAAAAAAAGGTATGAAAATTGGACATTAGATCTCTTCGGCGTAATTAAGTCTCGAGACCTCAATCTCTGGTTCCTAAAGATAAAATGATCTCCCACGTTTTATTTGGCTCTAATTGGACTTCAATAAATTAATGGCGATTGGTGGCTTCTAAAGAAAAAAAAAATTTGCATAATTAACCGAATTAAAACTAAGTTGTGATCAATATGATTTGGGAGGAATCGAGTCAAGTATGAGTACCACCTCACAAAAGGAATCGTCCGCACTCAGTTGGTAATCCGTTAACTTGTTTCGAGGTAACACATCTGATAATGTTCCACCTCGAGAGGATCGCGACATTGGTCTATAAGATCAAGAATGAGGGAAAATTATCCAAAAGATTATAATCCTATTGTATGGCGGCCAGTTCAATTTTAACTTTTGAAAATTTGCTAATTTAGTTCCAAACTTTTTAACAA
The DNA here is from genome assembly GCA_031216235.1 of Syzygium jambos. NCBI lineage: Eukaryota > Viridiplantae > Streptophyta > Magnoliopsida > Myrtales > Myrtaceae > Syzygium > Syzygium jambos. The sequence goes on from CM062222.1 coordinate 25,405,825, forward strand.
ATTACCAATGTCGTTTTTCCGACTAATTTTTGCTGGAAATCGCTGACATAGTGGTCTAGTCAACGTTAGCCAATGTGGCATGGCCAATATTAAAGTGAAATTTTTTAAAATTTTTTTAAAAATTATTGTTTTATTTTTTCTTTTTTTCTTTTCTTTTTTGTCTTTTTTTCTTCACAAAGTAAGCAGGGCTAGCAACCTCCGTTGGGCACTGGGCAAGGGTCAATAGGGATCGTTGGGCCCAAGGCAGCCCTCGCTGCCCGCGAGCAAGGGACACAAACCTCACCAGATTTGGCAAAGGCTCGTGAACTCTCACTCTAGCTGGTGAGGGCGCCGTAGTCCTCGCCAACAACAGCAAGGGCGAGTGAGAGTTACAATGCCTTCACTATGGTCCACATAAGCCTAGGAGAGGACTAGCGATGCCTTTGCCGACCACAGCAAGGTACCAAGAGCCCTCGCCTGATTTGGCGAGGCAAGGGCATCGCGGCCTTCACTCAGGCTCTCATTGTGGCCCACAAGGGCTTGGACAAGGGTTCGTGAGCCCTTGCACATATCTAGTGAGGGCTTTGCAATCCTTGCCTGTCACATCCCGATTTTGGATCTGGGAAGCCGCAGGTAAATTGTAACATCTTCAATTTCAGTTCCTGGAAATTAGCTATGGGTTAAGTTTGGTGGTTTTCCAATCAGAATTAAATTGTTGTCTCTTGTTTTGGAAAACCCAGTTTAGGATCCTTTGTACCCCTTCATTTTATTATTTTTGGGAAGACTTTTGTAATCCGAATTTCCAAATACTTTCTTCTTGAAAGTTGTTCCAAACATCATGACGTTTTACATGATTTAATTTTAGAATTTTTGGAGTTGATATGAGTGGAACGATGGTCTGATTTTCGGACCGTGTGAAACTACCCAGAATGGGTATTTCGGTGATGTTCACACTGTCTTGATTTTGTACAAGCTTTTCCGGGATGATTTTGGAAAAGTTTCCTTCACAAAGGTTGTTGAGAACTTCTTTTTCTATAACGTGTACAAATTTGGCAATTTTCCAAGATGATTTGGATTCTGGACAGAGCTTATTTTGAGAAATAACAATGATATTCCAGTGAACTGTTTTTAGTTTATTTTTGAGCTACTAAAAATGGTGTTTATCGAGAGAATCAGATTTCGTGTTCTTCATGAAAAATGTTTGTTAAGGCCTTTTTTATGACATATCCGAATTTGAGAATTTTCGGAGTCCATTTACTATATTTTCAAGCTCGATTTCGTGAACAGTGCAAAACTGTTCGGTTTTATAAGATTTTAAAGATTTGTCAATTGTTATATGAAAAATGTTGGAATCTCGACTTGATATCTTTTGGTGATATTTGAGGACATATCCACGCCGAACCTCGGGTTGGATGGAATTATTATGCTTGTTTATCGCGGAAAACCTTCAGAAAATCTTGTGATTAAGTATGGCACGGGTTGTAGTTTTTGTGCCAAATGATATATTTCGTGTGACCCGATTGGCCCGAGTCATTTGCGTGAGAATTTAGTAAAGTTAGAAGGTTCTAGGAAGTATACGGTTCGGGAAATTGGTAGAAGAATTTAGAGGATAAGGCATTGACCGAGTCAAAACTTATCATCCAAGCTTTATTAATTGGCCATTATTGTTCTTGACTTTGGAGGCCACCCTCATAATAGTTTGTATTAATTGCTTGGACTTTGGTGGCCCTTCATGATGTCATGCATTAATGAACGAAGACTTTAGAGGCACCACCATCGTGACTTTTGACTATTGTGCTTGGCTTCTTCTCCAAGCCTATTTGACTACAAGGAATCAAGAAGCCTCTCGTGAAAATCCCCCCTTGTCCCTCATCTCACGCCAACATCATCTTCCTCTCTCTTTGATTCTTGTTTTCTCACCCTTTTGACCGAGAAGCTCACACCTAGAACAATCCCGAACCGGCTAGCCCGTGTCTCTCTTGTGATTTGATCAAGTAAGGAAGCCACGTCCAAGGCCGTATGTTCGTGTTTAAGCCCGAGAACCACCAAGAATCGTCCGAGAATCGCCGAGACTCGCGTGTCCTTCACACACCTCGTTTTCTCTAGTTCTTGTTTAATTGTTGGGTAAATGAATTCCTTAATATCGGAAAAGGATGTTGAGATGCCTTGTGACGTGGTTTGCTTGGACCGTGTCTCGGTCATTTGGTTGGTCGTAGTTGGTTCATTCTCTTGATTTGACCATGTTTTATGTTTGATGTTATTTTGAGATAGAACCGAGCCTTAGTTTGTAAAGTGTGTACGATGTGGCCATGCGTGTTGTTCTCTTGTTTGAACTTTGCTATTGATCTGCCATCAGTGCGGGTGCGGTAAGGCCGACTTATGTTAACGACGATCAATATATCCTCGCTTGATATTAGTATTTTCACTTGCTGAGTCTTCCCGACTCATCTCCCATTTTCCCCCCCTCAGGTCCATAGGATGGTTGAACGGACGACGGCGACAGGGGGAGTTTGAGCCATGTTGGAGTTCGGGGAAAGCTGGGAGCCGTGAATCCGAAGTAGTGGGCTTAGGACATCCAAGCCACTTGTTATTGTTGTGTAAATGACTAAAATCGGCTAAGTTGGCTTGTAAAATATGTTTACGTGTCCTATAAACATAAGGTTTGCTCATGATGCTGTTTGTTTTTAATCCCGCTGTTATTTTTAATGTGATTGTCCCGAAATTATGCTTCCGCTTGTGTTTAAAGAAAGATAATAATGAACGGGACGTCACGTTTATGACCCCGAGGTTGGGGCGTCACATTGCCCAAGGACCAGCAAGGGTTGCCAACCCTCACCCAATGGCCAATGGGGCCCCGCTAGCCCTATGAAGAAGAAAATAAAAAAAAATCAATAAAAATATGAAAATATTTAAAAATTATTCACATTAGTGCTGGTCGTGTCACGTAGAACAAACAATGTTGACTGGACCGTTTCATCAATGATTTTCCACAAAAATTAACCGGAAGAATTACATTAGTAATTTGTCAAAAGGTTTAGGACTAAATTGGTAAATCCTCAAAGGTTTACGATTAAATAGGCACAATTAAAATGTTTACCACTGAATTGACCGCCATATAATAGATTATGGTTAAATTAGCATAATTGAAATGTTTATGATTAAATTAGCCGCCGTACAATAGATTTATGACTTTTTGGTTACTTTTTCCTCAAGAATGATTTTCAGTCACTAGCAGTACAATTGAATTAGAAAAGTGAGTATTTCTTATTATTGCCAGTGCAGATGGAATGTATCGACGGTCTTGCAATCAAACAAAACACAACCAAAAAAATAAAAAATAAAACAAAACACAACCAGAGTTGACAGCAAACGAGGCTCTAAAGGGCCTCCATGACCAAAAGAAGTACAAGTTGAACGAAAATAACGTTGTTTTACGCCACACCAGTCCAGCTTTTAATGAAGCGCTTGTCAAGCGACGAACTAGCCAGAGATCTCAACGGACATCCTACCGATACGCTGTCCGGGCGGGAGTTGTAGTAACCCATGTCGCTTGGGCACTGTGACAATGAGCGCATATCCACTCATTTCGGCCGTAGATTCGCTCGCCCTAACATCCTTAGCAAGAGCCATCTGGACCTTCTTGTTCGCCACGTCGCTCCTCTCACATGAGATGCGTAGTGACTGCCCATCAATGATCTCAACCTTCAATTCGTCCTTCTTCAGTTGGGGAAGCTCCAGGCGGAAGATATAGGCGGTCCCGGTCTCTTGCCTCTCAACCAAGTTATCAAGAGAGAATGGACTTTGAAAATTGAAAGTACGCTTAAAAAGTGACATAACGTATAAAAGACGTCCACAAATCGCTCATCCAAAGTGATTAGTTAAAGCCGTCTGCAGCGCGAAGTTTGAACGCGAAACTTAATCGCATCATAATTTCTTCCACCGAACTCTATTCCAAGCGAGTCTATAGTCAAAAGAAAGCTCATTCAAAGAACTACAAGAACCCCAACTTAGTTGACCCAAAATCAAGCCGAAAACTAACGAAAATAGGCCTGAAAGCCGCTGGTCGCGCACTGTTCATCACGCACGCGCAATTTCAAAAATTCGTATCCAGCAAACCGTAAGTCCAAATCGGATTCCGTAAAATCCCACAGCCCCGCAACATCCTAAACTACCAATTCTATATATATTCATGGCTCAACGACTTAAAAATCAGACTTCGCCGCTTGAATAACACATAACTCCGAAATATGAGCCCTAACCTAAAAAACTTCTTCGATTGGATGAACAAGGATGAACAAGGGGCGCGAGTACTTACCGGGTGTTGCAATACAAAGTCGAATCGGCCAGGCAAAGTCCCGCGGCACAAAACCCTCTCCTCTTTTCCCTTTCCTCTCCTTTTTTCTTTCTATTCCTCTCTTTTCTTCTTTCTCGGTGAGCTTCTCTTTCTTTTCCTGTTACTGTTCATGCTCTCGGTCTTAAAATGAGCAGAAGTCCACTTTCTTCCTTTTCTTTGACTTTTCAACCTTTTGCTTTTCTTTTATTTTTTTTTAGAAAAAATCCAAATATTACAATATATATACAGCTACAAAGTCAGGCCTCTGCATTCTTTCATGGTGAGCTTCTAGTTGACTTCATCTCATTCCCACTAATTTAATGAAGGTTGAGTATAGGATTGGTACAAAGGACCAGGCCAACTCATGACGTGGTCATGCGCGCAAAATCTGTGTTAGAGGAAAGCTCCCATAAGTTTCTCGTTTAGTTAATATATATACGGAGTTCTTGAATGTAGAGTCTGCAACTTTGTTGAGTAAATGTTATATGTACAGCTACAAAGTATGGCCTCTGCATTCTTTATGGCGAGCCTGTAGTTGACTTCATCTCATTCCCACTAATTTAGTGAAGGTTGAGTACAGGATTGGCACAGAGGACAAGGCCAACTTATGATCGGTATGTATGGCAATCGTGTGTGGCGTCTTTATATGTATGGCAAACTATGTTGTTTAGGTATGAAACTAGCACTAATTGAATATTTTGGGATTAATATCACTAAAAACCCCAAGCTGGTACACTTGTGACAAATTTATCCTAAACTAATTATTTGACCACAAAAAATCATAAATTTGTATACTTGCGACAATTTTACCCAAAACTAATTTTTTGACCACTAAAACCTAAAACTAGTACATTTATGATAAATTTACTCTTCGTTAAATTGAATTAATAACACAAAAAATCACAAATTGTTACACATGATAAAACTTCAAACTAGTACACTTGTCAATTACCACATGTCATCCAACTAAGAAATTAGACGTTAAAATTTAACGAAAATTAACATAAGATAAAATTGTCATATATATACCAGTTTGGGATTTTTTGTGATCAAAATTTTTTTTTGGGATAAATTTATCAAATGTGTATCAGTTTAAAGTTTTTCATGGTATTAATTTAATATTTTAATGAAAAAATTATCAATAAATCCTAAATCTATTGCACTTATTCTATCAATTCCGCCAATTTAGTCTTAAACCTTTTGACAATTTGCCAATTTAGCCATTTGCCGGAATTCGACAATGTGGACACCGGTTGTCCTACATGACACAGCATGCACTAACATTGACAAAAAAATATTTGAAAATTTTTAAAATTTTGTCTTGAATTTTAAATTTTACTTTTTCTTTGTCTTTTTATTTTTTTTCTTTTTTCTCTTAGCTTTTTCTTTTCATTTTGCTGGCAAGGGTCACCGGCCGCGAGGCCGCGAAGGCTTCGCCCGCGGCCAATGAGGCTACCAAGGCCACCAAGGCGGCAAGGGCCTCGCCAGCAGCCCTCACCGGCCACAAAGAAAATAATAACATTATCTTTATTTTGCCAAGAAATTCGACTTATATTCATAAGAAAAAAAATAGAAGACAAGCAAAACAGGCATTTATCGGTGGTTGACATCGGACTTCTACATTGTTGATCTGTTTTCTATGTGTTAAAACTTCCAGGACATGACTTCTTAAACAAAAACGAAAAGAAAAAAAATATGATATTTGTTTAAATAGTTTTTTGGTGGAATGAACTAAATATATCCTAATATTTGACCCACCATGTCCAAATTACAATTGGGAGTTGTCCTGAGAGAAATGATCCACTTAACAATTGTCTATGCCAACCTAACATTAGCGACAACAACGTCATGCTGAGATCAGGAGATGCGACGTCTAGGGCGAAAAATCGGAACTCGAAAACTCGATCTCTTGAGCAATGCCGGATAGAAGTTTCGAAATCCGGAGCTAGATTACAAAAATTGCATGACAGAACTGGACCACTTCGGCCTAATTAGACTGCTAGAGTTGGAAGAGAGGAATAGACATGAAAACTTATGCTCTCATCTAGGGGTGTCAAAAGTACCCGGAGCAACATGAACTGACCAGACCCGAACCGACCCCGGCCCGGAAATTTCGGATCTTTTCCATTCGCGTCTTGTTTCGAGTCGAGTAATATATAAAAAGCAGGGTACCTTAGTATTTCGGTGCGGATCGGATCAAGTACCAGAACCGAACCGAAACACATTTCTATTCGTTTGCTTCCCAAAATTGATTACCCAAAACCCAAAAGGCTTTCTCACTTTCCCAGAGTTCATCACTAGTAAGAGACAGAGAGTGACTCGGAACAATTAACACAGCAACAAACTCTTGCTTCACGACTCCGCCCGTTTCATGCTCTTTTTCATTTCTTCACCGGTTTCGCCTCCTTCTTGCGGAATCGAAACGGGGATTTGAAACCAAAGTTGGGGAAGACAGGGAAGGCATTCTTCTGGTCTTTGGGAGTTTCGCTAAGTCAATCGAAGATTTTCATGCCCTCTGGCCCATCGCAGCAGGCATAGATCTCGAAAATTCTGTCGAGCCCCTTTCGTTAATTTACGCCGAAAACGTTGCATCAGTACGCAAAAGCGGTGCTTTCGCTACAATTAATGTTGGCTGGATACAAGCGACCAAAGCAAAAGAGATGAAAAGGAGAGCGGAAAGCGAGTGCAATCGTGATGCAGGGGACCAAATTACGAAGAAGCAAGGGACCCAGCCGGACCTCCATAACACCCATGGACGTCACCTTGCAGGAGAGTTCCAAGAAAAAGAAGAAGCGGAAAACCCTAAACTTGACCCGAACCGATTTTTGCTTCGGTTCATATGCAATTCGGGTCGCATTCGGGTCAAAGAGCACACACATCTCTTGTGGTTCCGGTCGGGTCGGGTAGCATGAGAACCCAACCCGACCGACCCATTGACAACCCTACTCTCATCAATGCTAGTCTACGAGATCAACAATGATTTTCAGTTGACAGATAGTATGGTTGAACTACTAAAGTGAGTCTTTCTTATTGTTGCCAGTGTACATGCAATATAGTGATAGTCTTGCAATCAAACAGAACACAACCAGAGCTGACAACAAACGAGTCCAGCCTTTACTCAACCAATCGTCTAGCAACGAAATCAGAGGCTTAAGTAGGGCGACTGGAACTTCGAAAGATTCAACCGGAGATCGCAACGGACATCCTGCCGATAACCTGTCTGGTCCAGAAATCATACCATGGTCGCTTGGGCACTTTGACAGTGAACGCGTCTCCGGTCATGGAGGCGGTAGAGTTGCCCGCCCTGACATCCTCTTCAAGAGCCATCTGAATCTTTTTGTTTTCCACTTCGCCCCTGTCACAATAGATACAGAGTGACTTCCCATCGTTGATCTCAACCTTCAGTTGGTCCTTCCTCAATTTTGGAAACTGCAGGCAGAAGACATAGGCGGTCGCAGTCGTTTGCGTCTCGACCAAGTAATCAGAAGAGAAAGGATCGCGAAAACGGAAAGAGATGTGCCCGGTTAAGATAGGAATTAATCTCCCTACGAGAGGAGTCCGAAGAAGGCATTTCATCGGAATGTGATACGGAGTTCTTTTTTTTTTTTGCTAAAATGTGATACGGAGTTCTTGAATAAAGAGGCTGCAGCTCTTTTATTATATAAAGAGCTAAAAAATTAGCATTCTTTATAGCGAGTAGGACCGTTAAATGAACGAGTCAAATCGGATATGAGTCGGGTTGAAAATGGATCGATCTAAATAGATCCATTTTAATGTAATACAATTTTAGCGACTTATATCCAAATCAACCCGAACCCAACAAATTACCAATCGAACCCATTTTACAAAAACACGTATATTTAATCTAACCTATGAAAACTTGTTGACACCTAAATTTAATTGCCTAAGCATGTCGAAGCGCCGCCCGTGGGGAGGTCGCCACAAAACTCATACCCACCCATTTAACCCATGTTAAGTTCTTTATGTGAATATATTCTTTGATAAAATATTATATCAGATTCACGAATTAAATCAATTAAATGAAAAAGTTGTCACTTGTCACTTGCGCTACCCAACTCAGCGAATGCACTCTTGCTCCATTGGAGCTCCACGACGCCATGCTTATTGGCTTAACCTTTTAAATAAAGGTTACTCGACTAAATATATTGACAAGCTGAACCTTCAACTCTATCTCGCGTCCGGTCTTTGGGCTCTTTTATAGAAAGAATGAAGATACGTCTACTACGTATTTAGTGAAATATTACTTGATGCAATGCATATTTTATTCAGACCAGAAAAAGGATAATAATACCATGTCAAATTTCATCCTTATCATTTAAAATCAACCCGCAACTCAAGAAATTTCTTTATAAAAAAAAAGGGTTAATACCACGAAAAATCTCAAACTGGTACACTTGTGATAAATTTACCAAAAACTATTTTTTTACCACAAAAAACCCTAAACTGGTACACCCGTGATAATTTTACCCCGAACTATTTTTTTGACCATAAAAAACCCCACATTGGTATACCTGTGACAATTTTACCTCCGAACTAATTTTTTGGCCACCAAAAACCCCAAACTAGTACACCTGTAACAAATTTACCCTCCGTTAGTTTCCGTTAAATTTTATTATCAAATTGCTAAGTTTAATGACACGTGATAATTGACATGTGTACCGATTTTGGGTTTTATCCCTCTGTTTGTCACAAGTTTATCAATTTGTGATTTTTTATGATATTAATATAATTTAACGGACACTAACAGAGGGTAAATTTATCACAAATATATCAGTTTGGGGTTTTTAGTGGTCAAAAAATTAGTTCAGGGGTAAAATTGTCATAGGTGTACCAGTGTGAGATTTTTGGTGGTAAAAGAAATAGTTCGGGGTAAAATTGTCACAAGTATACTAGTTTGGGTTTTTTGGTGGTCAAAAAAATAGTTCGGGGTAAATTTGTCACAGGTGTACCAGTTTAAGGTTTTTTGTGATAAAAAAAATGGTAAAATTGTCATAGGTGTACCAGTTTAGAGTTTTTCGTGGTATTAACCAAAAAACCCTCACATGCGTCCATTCGTCCCATCAATTTTATGAAAAAACTTCTAGTATTTCCTATCGTAGTTCATCTCATCAGGAGCTGTACGTTTTGTATGTTTTATCAAATCGAATCAAAATTTTGGAAGATAAAACTTTTCGCGTAATGCTGCATGGACCACTAGCACTACATTTTTTTTTTGCCCAAATTTAATGTGAAATCACCCACTAATATGGTTGGATTGATGGAACCTTCCTTGATGATGAGTGGACAGCTGATAGCTGATGGCTAATTAGGTCCTGATTTTTCTGGAAATTAATCAATAATTTAAGTACTCTGAAAAGAATTTGAAGAAGAATGGAAGAGGGCATGGTCTTGCTGGCATAGAGTTTAAGAGGGTAAGACCATTTGTCATTGGCCAACCAAAAAAAAAGATTAATAAACAAAAAAAGAGTACACCTCCATTAAATGTGGACTTATACTGGGCCTTATTTTTTTGTCAACCCATTTTTCCCCACTTTGTTACCAAACGAGTTACCCATCTTCCGGCGACCCGTTAAATATGAGTTGTTAAATAGGTTCAAGCTCTAATAGCAACCTTGTAGTTGACTTTTTCTCATTCCCACCAAACTGATAAGCGAAAGTCCGATTTCACATAGGAGACTTCCTATTTGCGATGTCTGCCTTTATCCGATGGATATCTGTATTTGGAAATTAAAAACTTAAAAGGAGAGTACAAATCGAACTAATTTTCCTAACAAAACAAGGTAACCACTTTCCTCGTTGGATTTAGATGTCGACCACAAGGTCTCCGAAGTTTGTTGGAGATATATATCGACATTCAGCTGCGTGTTTTGGTTTTCAAGCTGCTGGTGCAAATTGTTATGCCTTGTGTGTGCAATTGTTGGGCGTGAATTCAAGGTACGACTTATTTATGAATTGCATTAAAGATACATATGTGCATGCCAATAAATCTTTTGGTGAGACTATTTGTAGTTATTTATAAGATTAAGAGATTACTTTGCAAGAAATGAGTGCAGAAAACTGTATAAGTTATTGAGTGTAATTTGAAATTGAAAAATCATAAGAATGTTTGAGTAACTCAAGTGTGATTGTAATTGTATTTTTTTATCTACGGTGTAATATTGTGTTATTTACCCTGCGAAGTAGATCACACCAATCGAATCACATAAATTTAATGTCCTATTCATTTTCTTATTATATGCATTTTATTATTTAATCTCTTTTTTTCACAACAGATGCAAAGGACATAACCAACTTATGATCCAGTCATGGACGCTGGATTTGGCGTTAGAGGAAACTCGCCAAAGTTTCTCATTCTAAGAGATGAAATGCCTAGATTTCCCAAATCTGAAAGTTTGGCTTTTTCGGGTGACATGAATGGCCTAGAAAAAACGAGATCTTCGCTAATTTTCTAAAGGTGACCCACCAGCTTAGCAAAAAGTAAAAAGAGAAGACGAGCCATTATTGAATAGTATCTAAATTAGAGCGTAGAATCCATGGATGGAAATTGGCTTATTAGGAAAAGACCAATTGATGATAAATGAGAGTCGAACTTGGTCGACGATTAAATTGTTCTGACATCCCATCCGTCAATTGTTCAAGAAGAGAAGACGCACGTTAAAGTATGCCAGAAGAAAAGACAAATGAGGGTTAGTTAGCTATTCATATTATCCGTCTTGGACATTGCATCTAGCAAGAAATTTCCTTTTTGTTTCCTGATTGACTATCAATACTTTGTCTTAAATAATCGTACGACTAACAAAATTGAAATGGTTTCGGTTCGGGTTGCGTGTTCCGACATGATTTAGTCGAATGGCACTTATTTGACACGATCTAGACACGACCCTGACAGGACTTAGGACAAATACCTTAATTTTAATTATTTCTTTTTATCGCACTTGTAGAGAGTGTATTCTTTTTTTTAAAAAAAAATTCAAATAAAAACTCGAAGTATAAGTATTTTCTCCAAAGAAGACCTAAAGTGAATTTCATTTTAAAAAAAGGCTTTAAGTGACAAACTCGATCTCAAATAAGTGCATAAAGTGACAAATTTAATGTTAAATAAGGCCCCAAATCACCTAGCCAAATCTTAGGCTCTGTTTGTTTAATGGAAAATGAATGATTTGAAAAATATTTCTAAAAATAATTATTTATATCTCTTACAAAAATGAATGAACGAAAAATATTTTTATTATCCACGAAAATATTTCAACATAAATTATTGACAATAATAAAAATATTTTTATTAACTAATTATTTTAAACGATATATGCGATTAATTCTAAAACAAATTATTCGTTTTCAGCATAACAAACAGGGTTTTGATATGATAAGCGGCATTTTCATCCAAAAGCATTTTTCTTTTTTGTGTTTTCTTTCTCTTCTTCTTTCCTCTCCTTTTCTTTTTATTTTGTTTTCTCCCTTTTCTTTTTCTATCTTCTTCCTTCTGCAACCTCAGCACACATCCTCTTTCTCAATTCTTTTCGCTAAAACCTCACCACACTCGAGAGGTTCCTCTCGACCTTGATGTCCAGCTTCTCCACCACATTGCTCATGCTCTCGGTTGATGCTTTGATCAACATTAATCCTAAATATCTTCTCTTTGAATGGTGACTCGGGGTTTTAGCAGCTCATTAACAGCCTAGCTGCTCAGGGAAAATGCAGTGCAAAAGAACTCTCAAGTGTAATGCTTAAGAGACTGCATGTTAGCCTCCAGATATTCATTGGTCTACGCCATGACCCCCATTTGGTAGGACAAAAAGGAAGGGGAAAATGCTTATGCTGTTCTGTCCACATAGTTTAGTAAGTATTGCTCTGTAGGTGCTATGGTTGAGAAAGGACACTTACGGTTTGTTAGATGCAAATAAGCATCAAAGAGGGGAGGCACGAATCAGTTTTTTGAACTAAATGAAAACTGAAATTGTAGAATCAAACTCTTTCCGAAAACTTTGCTCGAAGACCAAACGAGGAGCACCACTAGACATGTCGACAAATGCATCAAACTGAGAAATTGATGCACTTTTAGAGAATTCTTGAGTTCATTTCTGTATTGCTACATTGCAGTTTAAGTACTCATTCAAAAAGCTGGCAAGAGTGTCAAACCCATTTGTAAACAAAAGAAAGAAGTTCTTTCACTGGATTAAAGACATTTGTCTAGGTGAGAAAAATACGAAGCTAAAGAAGGGCAATAGAAACTACTAAAGAATTAACCAGAGATCGCTATGGACATCCTGCCGATATGCTGACTGGTCCGGAGTTGGAACCATCGTCGCTTGGGTACTATGATGGCGAGTGCATCTCCACTCATGGCAGCGGTAGAGTGGCTCACCCTAACATCCTTACCAAGAGCCATCTGGATCTTTTTGTTCACCACTTCGCTCCTGTCACATGAGAAACATAGCGACTTCCCATCGTTGATCTCAACCTTCACTCGTCCTTCTTCAGTTGTGGAAGCTGCAGGTGGAAGACACAGGCGGTTGCAGTCGTTTGCCTCTCAATCAAGTTATCAGGAGCCAGTGATTTGCTAAAACCTATTCAAAAATTTTTCTTCTTCCTTTCATAATAAATACAACAGTTTACGACCGGAATCCAAAGTAAGAAGTCCATGGGAAAGGGATGCGGAGTTCCTGAAGATAGAGTCCGCAACTTTGTTGACTATATATAAACAGCTGCAAATTTAGGCTTCTGCATTCTTTTATAGCAACCTTGTAGTCAACTTTTTATCTCATTCCCCTGCATTAATTGTTACAATATATCTCGAGTTTGAATCTAAAAATAAAAGTCCATATCCACATAGGGGATTTTCTATTTGAGATATCCGGCCTTTATCTAATGGACATCCGAATTTAGAAATTAAAAGCTTTAAAAGGGAAATTCAAATTGGACTAACTTCCTAAGAGAACAAGGAAATCATTTTAAGTTTTTTTAACTTATTAGTAATTGATGTACACTTTACCTTCCGTGAGTTTATTCAATATTCTCTTGTAAAACATTGATTGATGTTTTGTTAATCAATGTATGCATCACATGTAAACTTCATCAACATTTTATATCTAAAGTGTCTCCAATGAACTTCTAGTATCATGAAATTTTAAAAAATTTATAAGAGAGAATAAAACTTTAGGAACGATCTACTTTATAATGCTTCCTTGTAAAGAAAAATTATGCGCAGAGGGGAGAGTTAGGATAAACAAAGTAAGTATGAATAAGCGAAGAAATCTTTTGCTTCCTTTCGTCGCCAAAACCAGAAGTTCGTAGCCAAAGCCTCTAGGGACAACAATTCTGTTGACGCTAACAATACAACCTAAAGAGGGTAAATAGGTTGTACAAAAACTTTACTAAATTTCTTGCTGCAAATAACAAGTGATACTTTGACAGTAGCAGTAATAGGTTGATAGTATTAGGTGCGCAGATGCTTTTATCAAACAAATATAGGCAATAATGAACACATAGAAGATAGCATTCACACACATATATAGTGGTTGGCTTATAACCAAGCTAACGTCCACTCTCCACCAGTAAGAGCCACCACACCAGCTAGAATCCACTAATAATCTTAACATATGCTACAATCTAGCAAGTATGGCTTCTATGAACGATTGATCACACTATCAAAATGCAAGTACCACTCTTACCATATTATACACTTCTCTTATCACAGATTACAAAGCAACAAGCAAAGAGGGAGTTACAAACATATAGTAACACAATTTGCTCATCGGAAAGATGTTGATAATAACAGAGTAAGCTTTCTCAATTTTCCCCACCCCTTGCAGCTACTTTGATCCTCTTTTTATAGGTGTTCCTCCTCCAATCCAATCATCGGAGACCCTTATGAAGAATCAAGAGCCGTTGGGAGTTGATAGGAGTAGTTGCCGTGGCTTATGCCACCAGTATAATCCGTTCCTTCAAGCAAAAGTATGGTTTCCCAAATGGAGCCTACAGCAGCTGCTAAATCAATTATTCCTCTTACTATTTAATCAAAAATGTTCTACCTCATCTCCAGTCCTCCTGCCACGAATTGCTAACCTTGCATACAGTTTTTTTCTTCCCCTATAATGGTCATCTGAATATGAATAATTGACCAGCAACATACAGGACTCGATGGAGGCGCGAGATAAAAGTGATTACGATTAAGAGCTGACGACTAGGCAATTTCAAGTTTATCTGACTGTGAGAAGTCTAGTAAATCTAGCTTATGCAAATGGTCCGGAGAAAGATCTTTTTCAAAAATTATTTTTTTACAAGGATTTATTTCGGGAAAAAAAAAGTATGATACTTGTTCAATCTGTACTAGGAACGTTGCATCAGGATCCAGGACGTATAGGATTAGAACTTTATTTTATCAATCTCTTAAAAAAAGGAGGCATCAACATCAATATCACATTTACCTTACCAAAAAAAAACATCAATATCACATTATAACATGATTTGGGACTGGGGCAAATCGCTTTATTTTCCTCATAATCTTTTGTCAAGATCAGAGCTTAATTCATTAGGGACTACGTTGGTCCAGTTCAGGGGAGACTGGACCAGGCCCAGTTATAGATCTACGCATGTTTACCTCGTTGATGTTCTGAAATCAGCTAAACAAACCCTCGTATTATTCTTCATTTTTTGTTTTTCTAAATTAATGTCATTATTATTGAATTTCTCCCTAGGTTGTCGCCAACGCAAAGAGAAATAAATATATATGTGAATATAATTTCGCAAACATCAATCGATGTGCATGTGATCCGAGGCCATGTGTGAATCTGCAAAGTTCACATTAATGGTGGGCATGTGCATAGCATATGATTTTTTATTGCTTTCTTCCACATTCTTGGTCCATTCCTCTTTTGCAATTATCAAGAAAAAGCACCCCACATTGTTCTTGGAAGCCACCCACCTACATTGGCATCTTAAAGGATGAAGCATATTTCTTGACCAACATAATTTCCCGAAAAAGAAGAAAAAAAACATGATATTCGTAAAATCCAACTATTTATATTTATGATTATTAGCCAACATTAACATTAATTGAGGTGCTTCTTGAAAAAATTAAAAAAAATGGTTGAAACTGCAAGATGGGCCGAGTGTGTACAAGTGGACCTTTTTGTAAATAATAAAAATTTCAAGTAGAACAATTCTGAGCCCAAGTGAGCTTTATATGCACTAAGTTCTTCTTTAACGTTTCCTTCTTTCATTATTTAATTGATCCACCATGTCCAGATTACATTATGATTTGTCCCATGAAAAGATGTCCACTTGACAATTGTCTATGCCAACCAAACATTAGCGACAACGCCACACGGTGTCTAGGGGGGAAAAATCGAGACTCGAAACCTCAATCTCCATAGTGACGGCAAACACAAAAAATTTAAATCAGGAGCGTTAGTTGAAACAAATTGCGTTACTTAACTCAGGAGTCGATGATAGAGATTTTTACGTGGAATCATATGAATTCAATCATATATTTGAGACAAGAGAAATGATTAAGTAACAATTATTAATCTACTGTGAGAATAACATTATATTCTGGACCACAAAAAATAAATGAAAAATAATTATAAATTATTATGAGGCCCACTCCTTTAAAAAATTGTGGCTCACAACATACTCTTACTCTCACAATGGCCAAAAAATTGTTATGCTAGCAAAGCTCATTTGACAAAATTGTTCGGGAGGACATAAAGACTGAGCTTGAATTGTCCATCTCGGCAAAATATATTGATCATCTATTATTGGTTAAGTAATATGTTCGCGGATCTATCAAGCTGACATGCATATACTTCATAATAAGATGATTAGTGCTTATATCACTTGACAATGACACGTGATAATGCAAACCAATTGAAAATGTGCTAATTAGCGTAATTTTGTAATTTTACTATCGATTCTTAATTATCGAAAAACAATGCATGATTATAGCACTCCAAAGTTCATAGCGATTTTTACGACATTACACCACCCTGTAAGCTTCATTCCATCGTAGTTTTAAAGCATGTATTGCCAAACAAACATGTCGCAATACTTCAGAACGCAACAAAAACATAATTACAAATTTACCAAATAGGCTCTAAATAACTCTTAGATTCCTAAATTACTTGGAAAGACTTTTCTCTTTTTGAAGAGCAAACCAGCTTGTCTTTCGTCAAATATAATCAAAAGAGACTTTCAATAGGAAGAAAAAAAACTGTGCTAAAATTTTTCTTGAAAAACATTTCATAGTGTTGTAAAATGCATTTTATAAACAGTTTCCATTTCCAAATGGAAATAAAAATGGAAGTCATGTTCAAAAAACCAGATTAATCGAAGAGCTAATGCTAAACTCATGACTTCCCGCTTCACTTTTGAATTTATTAGCTTTTGATTTTTGTTTTGACATTAAACGTGTGATTATATCTACATAAAATACTCGGAAAGCTAAGCCTTAGCATGTAGAAGAGTTAATACCACAAAAATCTCAAACTATACCCATTGTGACACAAATAGCTAGTACTTTTTTGTGTCCTTAAAATCCTTAAACTTACCCATTATGACACAGATACCCTATTTTTTATATCATAAAAAACCCCGAACTTATAAGTGTAACAAACATACCTTGGATGTAATTGAAATTGAGGTCACATGTGTCTTTTTTTTTATTGAAAGAGGTTATATATGTCACACATGTATAGATTTGAGTTTTTTGTTGACACAAAAAAAGTTTGGGGTATTTGTGTCGCAGTGGGCAGGTTTAGGATTTATGATGACACAAAAAAAATTTCGGGATATGTGCATTACAATTGGGATAATTTGGGATTTTTTGTGGTGTTTGCCCTCATTTAGAATCACCTAAAAAATTTTCATAATTTTTTTACAAATCAAAATAGCATATTTTATTTTGCCAATGAATTCAACATGTATACATAAAAATATAGATATAAGAACCCTCCAAATAGGCATTTTATCAGTGGTCGACTTTGGAGTTTAGCCTCATTTTTGTTATATGGTCTTAAAATCCAAAAAACCTATCTCATAGTCGATGTAATCTAAAAATGAGTGGTTATATTGCTTGGAATAATTAGTCAATAATAATTTATTACAAAATATTTTTGCCAGCGATAAAAATATTTTTCATTCATTCATTTTTATAAGAGAAAAAAAGCTATCATATTTAGGAAAATATTTTACAAATCATTCATTTTCCGCCAAACAAATAAACCCAAAATATCTATTTTTTTCTCAAAAAGGTAAACCTTAGCATTAGAATCACCTCAAATTTTTTCATAATTTTAGTTTACAAGTCAAAAAAATATCTTTATTTTGCCAACCAATTCAACATATATACATAACGATATAGATATAAGAACCTCCCAAGCAGGCATTTTATCAGCGGTCGACTTTGGCGTCCAGCCTCATTTTTCTTGTCCGGCCTTAAAATCCAAAAAACCTATCTCATGGTCGATGTAAGTCTGCCACGATTGGCATGACCTTATCCAACATCATGTAGGATAGGAGAACGACAAAAGTTTTAAGTACAAAGCGACATCAAATGCATGTGTAAGCTTGAGCTCAGCTCCATGCTTTCAGATGAATCTGCATAAAGATTTGGCATAATTGACAACATCTAGTGTACAAGGGAAGTAAGACAAAGATGCAAGTCTACTCTTCGCTTGAATCAGCAATCTCGACGACACGTGTCATACTATGCATTGTCTGTCCGTTTTCTAAAAAATTATGGGACAAGAATATGAAAAAACTCGATATCAGAAAACAAATCAAGAGTTCGATCGTAGGCTTGTGCATCACTTCTTTTGTGACGCTCTAATGTCTTTTCTATTTGTTTGATTCGATCACTTTTTCTCTCTTGTCTACACATGTAGAGCACGTTCAAAAGTTTTTTTTAGTATTCGTTATGGATGAAGTCTTACGCAATGCACGTGGAAAAAAAAAGGGCAGAGGGCATATTAAGGGTGCATTCGTCTCGCCGAAATTGAGTGATGAAAAATGATTGCTTATTTCGTTGAGAGAAATTAATCAACAGAAAATATTTTTATCATCAATAACAATTTATACTTAACTATTTTCATGAGCGATGAAAAAATTTTCCATTCATTTATTTTTGGGAAGCGATTATTTTTCAAAAAACTTTTTTTCCGCAAAACGAACGCACTATGAGCCTCCAAAAAAACCAAGTCTAGTAATTTTTTTCCCCTTGATTAAAGGGGAAAAAAGATCGACTGTACTCCTTTTTCCAGGAAATATTCAATCTCTCGAAGAAGCAAGGAGGGGTCACATTAGAATTCAAAGGAGTGGCAATCACATGAAACCAAACGGTGAGTTAGGTGGCGCTTATATAAACACCATGACAGTGGCCCTCAACTGTTCCTGTGATCTTATTAACATCAGCCATTAATGTCTTTCACTCCCTCCATGCTTTTTTGATGCTGACCATGATGACTCTCCATTCAATGGCCTCCTCCTCTGCTTTTGGCCAAACCACGCTCGCCCTTCATTCGGCAGCTCTCGTAAGCTCTCAAAATCAAACCCATTAAGAGCAAGGAGATGAGACTCAGGCTCATCTGTCAGTAGCACTTCAATTTGAATTTGAATTCCGTCTTCCTCCCACATTTATTGTGCCACATAACCTCATGAATAACTCCACGACCTAACGCTTTAATGTTTATCAGTATAGCATGTAGTTGATGAGAATTTGCCGAAGTTTAGTTACTTGATGGCTCGGTGATATCGCGAAGTTAGATCGTTGCTTGCTCATTAACGCGAGGCCAAACATACAGGATTGGCTTTGTTTGATTCGCAATCAAAGCCGCTCGATGATCTCAGGTCATCTTATAAGCAACTTTCAAGAAACGTTTTGCTGCTATAACATGCTTCAAAGCAAAACGGAAGTGGTGAAATTACCCTTTAAACTTTTGTCAACATCTGAAAGCGATTTTGATTATTTTAGCGAGTACATGGGGTTCCGAGGCATCAGCCGGTGCTCCACTGATGGGGATATATAGTTTAGAGATGACGGGCCTTTAATGATCTTGATGGGCAGTCTATATTATATAATTCTTACATTATTAAGTGTTCTGCAGATCTTATTACGTATTACGAAGATGGGAAGATGATGGCAATGATTCATTATAAAGAAAAAGAAGATTATTGTCAGATGCAGAAGGTCTGATTCTTCCATCCAATAGAATATATTCCCGGTCGTCTTCTAAAGCAACGAGCTCTAAGTATGAATTCTCTAATCAATCTAATTCAGTCTGAGAACGGTTGATACTGTAAACAAGCTAGAGCAGAGGAAGCAAAAGCAAAGGACTCGAAAGGAATCAAATCACACTCCATGTAACTCATATGGCCAAAAAAAACACCCTCTTTTGAAGTGAAACTCTAAATTCTGTATTCAGATCGTTTTAATGGAACTTTCTTCTTCTTCTGTTTAGCTCTTTCAGACAAATTCCAATTTTCAGACTCCCACAATGAAGAGATCAAAGTGAAGCAAAGCGGAAAAAAGCTAAAAATCAGAAAATTTTGAATGGGGAATTTGCAAGAAGACTACTAGACTACTGCGGAGGAAGATGAGTGTACAACCTTGTTCTGTCTTCCCATGAGCCAAAGCAGAGTCCTCCTCGTAAAAGATGGTGGATTGTTAGCCAAAGAATCCAAACCGTTGCAGCTCTGAATCTCCTCTTCATGACCCAACTCACTCCCTCCATTTTCCCACCTCCAAATTTCAACCCCAGTTTCGTTTTTGTCTTTCGAATCACTCCCACCCACCGCCACATTTCGGTTAATCGGAAACCGGAAAGACACTGCGCGCCTTGACGAGTCCCCTGCCCCTTGGTGGTTTGCCTTGTCCCTCTTCCCTCGTAGCCAAATCTTCGATATGGAGAAGCTCTCTTTCCGGATGCCTGAGCCATCATTCTCATTCCTCTCTAGAGGCTTATTAACTTTGCCATTGGGATTCAAATTCTTGATCGCTTCGAAGCCAATGAACTCTCTCCTTGACTCGGACCCGCATTCTGACATCGCCATCCGGTGCCCCGGAGTGAGTGGCAAGTGAGGCTTCTTGCTGGATTGCTTCTTCATCGGGGTCGAGATCGGCACTTGCAATGTGGAAGCCTCATCCATCACATAAGCAAAGGATCCCATTGAGAAGCACCTCCTAGAGTCCACATTGCTGCTTATGCTGCTGCTACTCCCTTCACCACCGTCCACATTCCTGAACTTCCCAAGCTTCACTGGCACGACCCGCTCGCCTGAACCTGCCACCACCGATAGGCTCTCTTCATCCTTCAAGTTGAATTCGCCCGATTTCCGCGGCAATTCAAAGCGGACCGAGCCCAATTCAGACCCTAGACGAAAACCCAGATGGGAATCGGTCCTCAATGCTGAATTAGCCCTTCCAAGGCTGGAATTCGTGCGGCCGACGAGCTCCCTCGAGCTCTCACTCCCCGATTCAAGAACGAGAACAATGGGGGAACCAATGTGGGCGGGAGGGAAATCATGCAGCAAATTGGCTCGGCACAGAGGGCAAGTGGAGTGGGACAAGAGCCAAGTGTCTATGCACTCCATGTGAAAGGCATGGCTACACATGGGGAGCAGTCTCAGCTTGTCCTCAGGCTCAAACTCACAGAGGCAAACTGCACAGTCGAAGGGGTTCTTGAGCCCGATGATGGCTTTGTAGAAGAAGACAGGGAGGGTGTCGATGAACGATTGGTCGACCCCTGCGTCGTGGAGATGGAAGAGCTGCTGGAGCTGGCCTTGAAGGGCGGTGACGCCGTCCGGGTCCTCCGGGTCTCTGAGCGTACTCGGTGACCGCATGAGGAACCTCACCAGGAGGTGCAGGAGGCCGGATACGAAGAAGATGATGGCGAGGATGATGATGATCAGGAGGATGCTCGGGCTGACTCTGTTGCCCAAGCTCAAGTCATCTGAGTGAGAAGAAGTGGGAGCTAGTGGTGGTGGTTGCTGGAGGTGAAAGTAAGGTCGTTGAGAGGAAGAAGAAGAAGATGATGATGATTCATGGAGTACCCAATCCATGATTTCTCGAGGTAAAACTCTCCAAGAAAATTTCTAGATTCCCATCAAAATTGCGGGGAAAATCTAATGAAAATCGGCAAAGGAAAAAAGGGAGTCTCTCTCTCTCTCTCTCTCTCTCTCTCTCTCTCTCTCTAGAAAAGTCAGGGTCTTTGTGCTCTTGTGTAGATGTGGAAGATGTGAAGAGGGCATGAGAGGCTGACTCCCTGTAATTTACCTATCCCGGAGGGAAGGACCTGCAAGTCAAATATGAGAGAGAAGAGAGGGAGAGAGAGAGAGAGAGTTCAACGTGGGATGAAGTGGAAGAAATAAATGGTGACAGCGAGGTGAGATTTCAAAAAGAGCGACCAAAACTCTACTAAAACAGCAGGTAAGAACAAATGAGGGAGAAGATTTTTCTTGGCTGTAACTATACTGTTGTCCTTATATAGCTCCTTTTCTAGATGACATCCTTATAAGTACATTAAATTTCCTGGGAAATGACTTAATGGTGGTGACTGGTGAGTGGGAATTTTCACCAAATGCAATGCAAGGGCTCTTCCTCAGGGTTGACTTCCAAGGGAAACCCCCTGCCCTGCATCAAGCGCCAGGCCCATTAATTCCGTCCATGAATGCTTATCATAATGACTAAAGTTCAAAAAAAAAAGAACTGCATATCTGTTTGTGCTTGGAAATGTAAAAACTTCGTGTGGGGGTGATTCTCACCGCTTTTCTTTATGTTTGCTGTCCTCGGCTTGGGCTTCCTCTGATCAAATCCCGAAGCTTCTTCTATTCCAGCTCTAATGTGGTAATCTACTTGGGTAGGACAAAGAAACATGGTTCGAAAGTCAAAGCTAGTGTCTCTCTCTGTTTGGATTTTAGATAGATAGAGAGAGAGAGAGAGAGAGAGAGAGAGAGAGAGATCTGGAATTGGTGGGAGTGGAAGAAGCATCGGATGCTTTTTATCAGGAGACCGCATATTAAAAGGAGAAAAGCTCTCTTTTGCTTTTTATCTTTTTGGAGCTTTCTTTTCAACCTTTTCCATGGATTTTTCTGCTTGCTTTTCGTGCTGCCTAAAGCAACGTCATGAGTGGGAGACCCAACACCCACATATGAAAAGGGTCTTTCTTCACCTCCATGTCTCCTTTGTTTTGCAGAGATGGCTGAAAAAACAGATTGAGTCAATTTTTTCTGTGGGTCAATGAAATGGGACATGATTAGGTTGAGCCTAATGCTGCAATTTTCAATGGGGTTGGCGCCAGTTGGGGCATCCGTGGGAGCTTCTGTTTTGACAGACACGATATGCTCCAATCATTTACCAATGTGAAAGGAGTAGAAGTCACTGGGATTCTGTGTACTCTTGTCAAAGACAAGCGCATGCTTGTTGCTGTGGCTACAATCCTCAAACGATATCAAGAAATGTTCTTACTTGTGGAATGCTGACACGGAATCTCTTCTTTCTAAGAATTACAAGAGATTCTCCTAAAGAGCAGATGCATATTTGGAGTGACTAATTGACAAAAGCTAAGCTGCCTGGCCCTTATGTATCTACACAGTCTTAGTTTTGAGAGATTGATCCTCGAATGCAAGAATTGAGTTATGAATGTGAAATGGAGGTTCTTCTGCTTCCACATTCATCTGTCAAGTACGGCTTGTCTCTAGATTATTATATTAAGATAATAACACAAATAGTCTCTGAACGTTGGCCCAATTTGCAAAGTGACCCTCAAACTTTAAATTTGTTCAATGTGATCTTTATGTTTAGCTTAATATTCAATGCGATTCATGAACTTTTAATTCGTTCAACATGATCTATAAACTTTTGGTATATATTTAAATTAGTCCCTGGACCAAATGGAATGTTCGATGTTGTTCATGAACTTAAATTAATGGAATGATAATATTGAACATTTTCATATACTTGATGGACTAGTTTGACCATGTACCAAAAGTTCATGGACTATATTAAACAAATTAAAAGTTCATGGACCACATCGAACACTTTCATATAGTCCAGGTTCTAGTTTGAACATGTAATAAAAGTTTAGGAATCATATCGAATGAATTAAAAGTTCAGGGATCACATTACACATTGGTTAAAGTTCAGGGACCGTTTATGTCATTTTCCTATTTATATTCTATAGTCTTTGCATCATTTTAGGGAGGATAAACTTTGATTCTCCTAGGGGATTCAAATTTTTGTATCAAGTAATGCCATATAATTTGTCACTTATTGGTTCAATAACCATTTCTAACCCTCATTGTTCTCTTATTCAGCCCCGTTTCTTTTATTATTATGCAAAGAAGTCCTCTATTGGTTACGATTTGGATAATCAAGTCTTTCCTATCGATCACGTTCTCTAAATTCTATCGTTAAATGCACCAAATAAGGGCCACATCAATAAACAATAAGCAGAATATTATAGAAAACCCTAGAGGGAAAAGGGAGAGACCAACCCCCACCAACGGCAAGGGTCCGACGACCCTCGTTAGGTGAAGAAGAGATACGACAACCACTATTGTGCTAGAGAGAGAGAGAGGGAGAGAATATGTGTGTGTGTGTGTGTGTGTGAGCATGCCCACGATAAAGACGTCCCAGCTCAATATAACCCTTAACAAGAGTCCTTAACCCTTGCCGGGGCAAGCCATTCCCTTGGCAACCTTCACTTGCAGAAAGCGAGGACCTCGTGACCCTTGCCTTTTGTAAGTGAAAGTTGGTAGAAGCGACAGTCTCCCCCCCTCACCTTGTGACATTCGATGATCTTCACTCATTTAAGCATAGCATGGCTCGTCAAATCCCTCTATGAGTTTACAAAGAATCAACTGACCCTCATTGGTGGCCAAGTAGGCCCTATCTATGAGTTATAAAAGCTTAGTTTGGTCTTTTTTAGCCTAGTACTAAGAGTGGAAACATTTAATTGGGAAGGTAAATGGGGTCTAGAAAGATTTAAACTTGATACTTCCAGCTCTGATACAATATGAGATTTTATAGAATCACTGTCAACTGTTCTAAAAACTTAAGTTATTAGATGAAAGTATAATTTAATATCTAATTATTCTAACACTCCTTCTCACGATTAGTTTGGCAAAGATTCGAAATTAGAACCTCTAGCTATGATATCATGTGAAAGATTTTGTGGGATTACTGTTAATTGTTCTAAAAGTTTAAGCTGTAAGATGAAGATATGATTTATAATTTAAATACTTTAACACTCCTCCTCACACGTAGGCTGGACTTTGGCCATAGCTTAAAGCATGGAAATATGCAATTGGAGAAACAAATAGAGGTTTGGAAAGATTTGAACTTAGGATGTCCTGATTTGATATCTTGTAATAATTCCTGGGACCACTGCCAATTGTTTTAAAAACTTAAGTTATTATATGAATGTGTAATTTAATATTTAATTATTCTAACATATACTTAATCAGCACCACAAAGAACAATGCGTCCATTATATGTCACCTCAATGATGTTTCATCACTAATTCGGCGATGTTAGTGAAGATAATTGAGTAAGAACTTAATTGCACAAATAAAAAGATTTTGAGAATTTTAGTACATGGAAAAAAAATTAAAGGATCAAATTGCACCAAATAAGGAAACTTAGAGGGAAAAACTGTACTTAGCCCCATTCTTTATTTCTACGACTATAACTTTGCATCTCAAATCATATATTGATTTCTCATTTCATAAAAAAAACACACAAAAATTCCTAATCCTAAATCACCCATAATTTCCTATAGCAGTCAAACCTTAGGCTATATTTGGTTGTCTACATCTCTAGTCAGGATATAACTTGATATAATATGTAGTCGACGGATTTTGTTAGATCATATTCACTTTTTGGTGAATCACAATAATAAAACAGTATATTATCATTTTTATTTTTTCAATTGTTTGATAAGACTGTATATTAGTTTAAATAACAAATATGCCCTTATGTGCCACCCATGAAAAAATATCATCCTTATCATCGTTACCTCCCAAATTCAATAAAGAGAAAAGGAAAAAAAGCTCCAAAATCCGACTATTTTAGAAATTTGCATATTTACAGTTTTCTAGTCATGACGTGAGAAAGCCTTTAAGAAAAATGATAGGAAAAAGATGTACCTTTTTTCTTTAAACTTTATTCATAGCATCAGCGGGAATTCAATCATAAACCTATTATACAGCGATCAATTCAATCATAAACTTTTCAATTGTGTCAATTTAGTCATAAACTTTTTGACAATTTACAAATTCAGTCGTAAACATTTTGAGAATTTGCCAATTTAATCATAAATCTTTTAACAAATTGCCAGTGCAGTCTTTTCGATCAATTTTGGTCAGAAATCACTAATGTGTCTGTCCAGTGAATGTCGTCCATCCTATGTGGCATGGTCAGGGCTATGTGGACAATTTTTAAGATTTTATTATTTCTTTTCTTTTCTTTTCTTTTTGTTTTTCTTCTTCTCGCGGCTACTGCTGACAAGGGTGCCCCTTGCTATGGCCAATAAGGGTGCCTAAGCCCTTGCTGGCCAACAGCAAGGGCGATCAAGGGCCGTGACGCCCTCTCTAGCCATAGCGAGGGCTCATGTGCGCCTAGAGGCTTGCGACCCCCATTGATGGTTGGATGTGTTTGCCAAGGCGAGTGGCGCAAATGTTGGTGCTGGTGATGGCTATAAGGCGCTATGACGATTACCATGAGGATTAGAGTTAGAGTTTTGTGACTTAGGGTTTTTGGTGGGTAGGCAAAAGATTCGACATCATTGAATTAACTCACTCGAGGTATTATCTATTTTGGCCAATCCCAAACCATGCCTCACAGGTTTGTCATTTGGTGTACAAGTAGGCATTTTCCCTAGATTTCACCCATTTTAGTAGTGTCGTACCCTGAGCATGCTTAACTTTAGAGTTATAAAGTAAAAACCATTCCGTTAAAAGGCGCATCTTTGAGTTAATTTCAATTATATTCCAAGCATGCTCTCCCTCCGTTTGGTGTGCAATTCAGTTCATTTTTACTCTTTCATCATCCTAGAAACCTGCCAAGAACTGCTCCTTGTCCGAGACCTCTAGCCCTAGTGTCCACTCTTTGCCCTCGTCAAACCGATCGTTACAAAAAAAGGTAGGGATGTGAAGAGAAATGATAATGCCATTGATAAATATGTGGTTTTATAAAATTTCAGGATCTAAAGTTGTATTTTTAGAAATGAAAGTATCTAAAGTCAAAAAAGTGTGAGGAGTCTCTAATTCTTTTAAATATCGAAAGGTTCTCAAGTAAAACATTTGCATTGGTTTATCATACAACAACAAAATCTAATCCCAATTATAGTAGTTGTCTCAATTAGTTAACTAGAATGATGGCCTATTTCCGTTAGAAAACCCCAACTTTAGATCTAATTCCAATTCTATCACTAACCTTTTTTTTTGTCTAAAAAAAATCTCAAACTTTCACTGTAGTCCCAAGTTTGCTCACGTGCCCAAAAATTGCTGTTGGTTTCTTTGTGATTATAAACATTAGGAGACTGTTATTATTCCATACAAAAGTGATGATGTTGATGAAGACGCGGGATGTTGATAATTTTGAAAAAACTAATAATGGTTCTTGGACGTGTGGGTGTATCTAAGACTATAGTCAAAGTTGAGGATCTTGTTTAGACAAAAAGAAAAATTCGGAGCAGAATTGGGATTTAACATAAAGTTGGGAAGCTTTTTATGGAACTAGGCCCCATAATGATTAGAAAGAGTAGCTTCCTTAAGAATATAGTGAAGGAAGCTGTATTCTGTCCTCCTCCGGTGAAAATGGCCGTTATTTAAGGCGCAAAAAGTATGATTTCTTCTAAATTTGGTTTAATTTGCCCTGATTTTAACATGAACCCCAAATTCAATACTTGGAATAGAAAAGGGTGTCCCGAGACACCAAGCACAACTTCCACAAATTGATGTAAAAGGGAGTCAAGGCAATGGAAACCCGCCTTCCTAGCTGTAATGTGTCCGAGTGTTGGGGCAACTTTCTTGATTCAAGGACGTAATTTCATGGACGGAACAAGAAAAGTTGCCTGTTGAGATGTGGAGGATAATGTTAAGAAGCATTTATCAGCAAGACAACAAATGACATGAATCCCCATCCTCCAACTTGGATTATAGACCTTGGAGGACTTCCTCCTGGATTTGATTTGAAGAGCACATTGCTCGGGGAAGCAGGATTTGAAATTCACATATGACTTGCCCCTCCCAAATTTGAAAATGAAAAAAAAAAGATTATTATAGTAGATTGTGAAAAACCGTGAAATAAATTATGCACGATTCTTCATGTTATTGTTAACAAAATTCGAAAGATTTTAAGTCAAAAGTGCTTGCCGCAAAATTTATAGAGAAATTTAAAGTTTAGAGAGAAGGTGTACCGAATAGTATGAATCAAAGAGTCCTGGCTCGTGCACTTATCTAGCCGAGACCATTGGTCGATTCAAGTAGAGCCGGGTGTTTGCATCAAGTGGTCAGAATTATCGACAAATTCGCTTTGAGGTGGTCGCAATTACCGATCATTGTTCTTGTCCTCCGGCCGACAAGGAGGATTTTGGGGTTGGCATTGTAGACATGTCAACGATAGTTTGTGTTGTTTATGTTGTTCTTGGCTAAAAGGTTTGAGACTTGAGTATTGTTTTAATACAATAACTCTGACGAAAACCCTCTTTCGCGGGCCTAGTTGGTTGAGGAATCAGGGAATTCGTAACTCAAAAACTGAAGATTCATTCAAATCCCACCAATTGCATGCAAATTATCCAAGCCAAAGTGACTGATATATGTGGGATAAGCACAAGTGCCATAACTTTCATACGGTACTCATTTGAGTGTCATAATTTTTTTTTCGCTCACTTAAGTGCCACATCGGAGTAAAATCGATCATTTAAGTGTCATTTCCAGCAAGTCATCCTACGTGGATTTTTTAATTAATTTTCCATCCAATGTGGATTTTTTAAATGTTTTTTATTTTACTTTTTTTGAATTTTTATTTTTCTTTTTTTTCCCTTTTTCTTTCAAGGTTGACGAGGGTCGCTGGTGACCCTTGCCGAAGGCCTCGCCCTCGACCAAACTGGGCAAGGGCCGCCTTGCCATCGACCAGTATGGCTGCGAAGGCCCTTGGTGAGGGCATCGCGACCTTGCTAGTCGTGGGTGAGGAGGTGAAGGTTCTTGCTAGATCTAGTGAGGCTGCCTCGCTCACGGCCGCGAAGGCCCCTGGCAAGGCCATCGTAGCCTCATCGACAACGGGCGAGGCGACGAAGGTTCTCCCTAGATATGGCGAGGTTGCCTTGCCCATAGCCATGAAGGCTATCGCCAGATCTGGCGAGGCCGCCTCACCTATGGCCGCCCAGATCTGGCGACGGCCTTCGCGGCCTCGCCCTCCACCGATAACCCTCGCCAGCATTGAAAAAAAGTTTGCAAAAATAAAAAAAATTCAAAATTCAAAAATTCAAACAAAATATTTTAAAATTGTCCACGTCAATTTCGACGAAGCCACATAGGACAACCGGTATTCACGTCAGATTTTCTGGCGAGACAAATCATCGATGACACTCAAGTGATCAATTTTTCAAATTTGTGGCATTCAAGTGAACGAAAAAAAAGTTACAGTGCTCAAGTGAGCGCCGTACGAAAGTTATAACATTTTTAGTGTTTTCATCCCGATATATGCTAAAAAAACTGGACTGAAACGATTATGAGGTTTACCGGGCATCTCATGAACTTCCAAGTGATATAGCTTCTGCGACCGTGTCCCTACATTATAGGAAGAAAAAGTCCGTAGTTTGTTCAATCGGTAGCAATTTTCTTATTTCATTCTTTGGGTTTACTAGTTTTGCTAAGATGTGCATTCTGCTACGTGAAGTCGCCTTTCAGCTTCATGGCACTATGGCAGAGAGATGCTCAAATTGAAGTGGCTTAAGAAAGTGCATCGGTGTGCGTTTTAGCCAGTTCTAAGATGGAAAGAATTAATCTTTTGATTTTTTTTTAGTCGAAAACCTTTTGATTGATTCACTGATTTTAATTAGTGCTACTACATTTTTTAAATATCTTAATAGATCACTGCCACAAGATTAATTAATATTTAGTTTACACTATGGCAAGATCCACATCTCTTAGTCCAAGGAATACGCATTACAACATGCCCGTAATTCCGGATCTAGTCGTACTCATCGTAACGAAAAAGAAATTGCATGTTTACTTCTCAGAGATGAAGCTATTTTGACTTTTAACCATTAAATTCTCCCATGCATTAGGGATCCGCGAGCCTTCTTTCATCAACCACATTTATGTCCACATTTCCCCAACAGTTTATTAAGTTAAATTACAAAAGGATCTTGTTAAAAAAAACAATTAGATATTTAATAATCAATTATATAAAGGATTATTGCAAATTATAGCAAACCGACTGTTCTCGTGATATGCAGGATCAATAATTTGAAGATCGAATATTCCTCGCTAAAGTGTGCTTAATAAGTGCTTTAGAAGTGCACGTTAACAAGACATGATACAAAAGGAAACGGACCAATATCTTACTTTTGATCCACGTGACCAAACATTTTTGATTGAATATGTATGGGCATTGATTCTACGCAAGACATTAAAATGCTTGATCGTTGTCTTCGTCCAGACCTCGAGATAACTAGGATGTAAAATTTATAAAGGGTATTACTTGTTGGGGAGCAAGACAAAGATTCCCCGGCAATTGGAGGTTTGAGGGGCATATTAAAATAAAAAATACATTCGTGGAACCTATCTCATAAGAAGATAAGCCACGGAAGCCCCCGTAGAGGCGAAAGCCTCCTTTCTTGAAAATTGTATTAAACAATGAATACAAATCAGCTTTTTTGCTTCTGTTCTAACCCCTTCTTATACAAAGGTAAAGCAAAACGAGTTAGGGTTTGACGATCTTGCGTCCCGGCTCTGTTTCCGAGAGGGACTGTACGCTTCAAGTACCAAACGATGTCTTGACCAAAATACCAAAGTACCTAACGATGTAATAATGCCTCTCTAATCTTGTCTTGGCCAAAACATATGCAGATCTCAAGGCATGAGGTGGTGTAGGCGACGACCCAACGAAGAGAGCTGTCGCCGTTGGTGGTGGGACAAGTATTTGCCAACCAAGACTTAGGATCTTGGAGGACTGTAAAGACAGAAAAAAAAAGTGGAATTTCAGAGGGGCAAAGTCTTGATTAGAGCCTGCAAAAGCTTGACTATTGTGATTTCTTTCTTTGAAAATGAGCGTGGACGATTAAGATTTTCAATGCCCTTTTTGACCCGGATTTACTTACATATAGTATTAAATAACTCTAGGGTTGCCGCTTACAAGATACACTACATTGATGGAAGGATGATGGTGTCATAACTTTACAATCAGGTGCTCTGCCGACCTCCATCACTGTCAAACAAGAGTGCAAGAGTCGAATCCCACACTTGAGATACTAGTGTCCCTATCTCCTAATC
Source organism: Syzygium jambos (assembly GCA_031216235.1). NCBI lineage: Eukaryota > Viridiplantae > Streptophyta > Magnoliopsida > Myrtales > Myrtaceae > Syzygium > Syzygium jambos. The sequence goes on from CM062222.1 coordinate 25,436,651, forward strand.
TCTTAAAAAGAGGAGCAATTAATTTTTCTAAATTCAACGACTCAAATATGATATTTTCGTTTAATTTTCGTTGTTCCTTTCAACAACTGTCTCCAGGAGACTAATGTTGAGATTGGGGAACTAGGGGTTTAAAGTTGTGATTTTTTTAAACTTGAGGGTATTTTATCAAAGGATCATCGCTTTAGTGTCAATACTTTACGAAAGATTACTTTGGTCCAAATTTTTTTCTTTAAACCATCCAAAATATTGTCACTCTGAATTTTCAGCTAACTCAATTGCAAGAGTTATTAAAGTGATCACTTTTTGAAAGTTGTGCAATTTGAATGGTTGTGCCAATTGAATAGTCGTTTGAAATGATTCATTGCCAAAGTGAGGACCGTACTTTGACACTGATCCCGTCTTTTTTTTTTTACAGAAAAATCGATGATGTGGCTCAATCTAAAACATTTGTTATTTAAGCATTGATGTATCAATCATGAAAACTCGTTCACAATATGTCAAAACAAGGAAAAAGAGTCAGAAAAAATCTTAGACCTATTATATTTGTGTCAATTTAGTACTAAATTTTTTTGTGTCAATTCAGTCCTAAACTTTTTATCTTTTTGACAATTCAATCATTCCGGCTAATTGACACAAATACAATAGGTTTAATATTTTTCTAACTCTTTTCCCGTCAAAACAGAGTTACGATGCTGGGCTACCATAAAAAGAGTAATTTAACAATTCAATTTGAGTTTGATTTGTTCTCGCTTTTATTATTCTTTGGCTCTGCTTGAGTGACCCAAGAGGATTAGAAATTTCTATGCCTTCGGCCGTATTACTTCGCGGATCTAAACTTAGTATTCTACGAATTCAAGTAACCAATGCAATCTTGTCCCCGCACGTTCTACTCGCAAACAGACAAAAGTAATTAATTTGGCAAGGGAAAAAAGAAAAAAAAAAGATCTCTAAGAGGTGGTGCGATTTCGGGAATTCATGGGCGTTGCTTTCGCTAAATGCCAAGGTCACAAAAATAAATTATTAGGAAAATATAATCGTCTGGCTTATAATTGTATTATCGGAACAAATCTTGGATCATTGCACTAAACATGTTGCATGTAATTAATTAATTGCGGACCCTTGTTGCATGATTTTAGACCCTAAGGTTTAGACTTAGGTCCAGGTTTTTTTTTGGTCTTATATGTCCAGGTTAATTAGGTAAATAAATTGAAATGAAAAGCATATTATAATAAGAATATTTGGAAAGTCTTGTAGATCTTGTGGACGCCCTTCAACTGTTTATATTAATAGGATGGAGGGATTAGTGTACTTTTTTGGACCCTAAACGAATTGCACCAAAAAGTTGCGCGTTGCTCCTCTCAAATTTCAAATTGTCTAGAATGCTACTCCTCGTGATAATACAATATTCATTTGAATTAGGAAAATGGTAACATTTTTCCCGGTGAACTTTCCAATTTGTAAGGCTTTGCAATCATCGAAAGAGATCCATTAAAAGTTAACGAGACAATTTAATTTAGATTCTTCAATGCCCTACAATGGGGAAGTTGAGGGGGGCGAAGCGCAAGATCTAAAAAGTTTATGGAGAGAACATTCATGATCCTCTTAAAAAGTCTCGATAATTAGACATTATTATTATGATTTCGAAGATAGAAATAATGACACAAATGATCCATAAACTTTTATTTAATGAATAATGACATCCCTAAATTATTGGTACATATTCAATTTAGTCCTTAGTCTATATGAAAATATTTAATGTCATCATTTCGTTAATTCAAGTTAATAGAATTTTTTATGTGACTGCCAATTCATTAAGTTTGAATGGTGGACAACAAAAAAAAAGTAAATTACACGTGGATTATCCAAATAAGATACTCACCTCAAATTAAGATATGATAATCCACGTCATAAAAAATAACGATGAACATGTTAACGTCCCTTTTTTTCCTTTTCTAAAGTAGATGAATAAAAAAATGACATGTCAACTCATCTTTTTAAAAATCCAACTCAACATGATAATTTAAGTCATCAAATAATGTTTATTTGTCGTTTGAGCAAACGTAAGGATTACATTGCACATTTACCAAAAGTTAAGGCGTGTTTCCTTTGAGAACTGAATATTGTTCGTGCCTTTACAAATGGGGTCTGATCCATGTTTGGATACTCTTTGACCATATTGAACAAATTAAAACACGATATTACACATTGGGTCAAGTTTGAGGATCATTTGTGTTACTTTCCCTAGGTACACATGAATTAATCACACATTTCTATCTCCACAATGCATATGAGTATGCGTGTGTATATTATTATTATTATTATTATTCTTGCTAGCTAAACAAAAGCCAAGGGATTAACAATTTTGAAAGAAACAAGGGGGCCTACTCTAATGACATTTGTACACATTTATGGGATGGAATTGAACATACATGCACATATCTCAATTTAGTGGCAATCTTATGCTTCCAACAAAAATACGTACTGGGCAAAATTTTACAAGGCTTTTGTAGTAGGCGCAAATCAACAGGCAAAAGGCCAAGCGATCCAAGCCAAAGATGCAAATCCATTTTTATTGCCAAAAAAGAAAGGGGACCAAGCCGACTTTATTCGTTAGACATATGTCAAATTGCTCATGATACAGACCTGCATCTATCAACTGCAGTGGCATCCCATCTCTAACAACAAGCCCTTCCAAATTTGCAATAACGTTCAGACGATCATACATACATGATTGTTGGGAAAAAATCAATCAGGAAAAATCAAATTAGACTTTGAGGTATAAATATACTATCTTTAAGGAATTATTTACCCCAACATTGGAAATGGTTACTGGCAAAAATCCTTCGGAATGCAACAAAGTCTCAAACGAGAATACTGGATAGTAATTCTAGTATTTCTGCAAGAACTCTCAAATGGGAAATAATTGAAAACAATGGTTGTATTATGAGAAAAAGGAAAATCAAGAAGCTAAGAGTTGGTTATTGAATCGAAACCATTGAATATATAATAGCAAAACCCTTTTGTGAAAAAACGTACTGTTTTAAAAGGACACAACTATTTATTTATTTTTAACTATAAATTTGAAATTAAAAAAAAACTGCCATTCAATCTTTTTGAGATGAGACAAGGCACCTCTTAGTTTGTTTTACAAACAAACTATCAACAATACATACATACATTGAGATGATGTAGCTTTAAAACCTGTACAACCAAACTCAAAACTTACAGTCCTTCACAGCACAACTAAAAGAGTAACTATTTAATTCGTTTCATGTGTAATGTGGTCCATGACTTTTAACTTATTTAATGTGATCTATGAACTTTTAATTTATTCACTGTGATCCAAAAACTTATGATTTTTGTTCAATCTAATCGCTGAACTATATAAAAAATATTCAATATTATCCCTCAACTTGAATTGCTAAAATCATTTACATTGAATATTTTTGTATAGTATAAGGACTAAATTGAACATGTACAAAAAGTTCATGGACTATATTGAATAAATTTGAAGTTCAAGGACAACATTACACATTGAGCTAAAGTTCAGGAATCATATTGAACAAATTAAAAGTTTAGAAATCATATTGTACATTAGGTCAAAGTTCATGAACCACTTGTGTCATTTTCCCTAATTAATATAGATATAAAATAAGAATTTCATTCCAGTCTCCATATATGGTAATTCATATAAACTAAGAAACTTGACAAAGAGTATTTCAGTTTCTAAGCATTGATAAAAGAAAGCTTTCAAGCCCAAAAGAACAGTGTGAAAGGAAAGGAAAGCAGTGCATCCTACCCACATGAGTCATGCAAATGCCAAATCAAACGTCAAGGCACGCAAGAATTAGGTGAAACAACCCAATTTGAACAAAGAAATAGACATTGAGATCACAGAAAGCTCATCAAATTAACTTAAAACCAAAGTATTTGGTCTCTAATCAACCTGCTCAACAGTGAGAAACCACAGTGAGAAACACGAGAGAAGTTTCCAAAGGAAACTGCTCCCAAGGCACGACTAATCTCGAGACAGATCAATGCCTGACCAACGACTCCCTTTTGTCCCACCTGTTCACATGATTGGAAACTGTCCAAAGGGACCCGCGTTCTAACTTCGACGAGAGAGCAACAGGACAAGAACTAGATCACCAGCAGACAGACGAAAACAAGCAATGGAGAAGAAGACAGGTGTATGGGGATCGAGAAGGTGGTACAGGTGATGACTTTTAGATGATGCCCCCCCATGTGCAAGTGCAGCTGCGGAGGTTGACTTGTCCCGGGCCAGCGGTTCGAGGTGTGAGAGATCTGTCAACGCCTTGGACGCCTTCTATCATTCCAATGACATGGCAGTCGAAGACACCAAAAAACTTTCCAAGGTTTAGGCCTTTTTCACGAAGTTCCCCATCTTGTCTGCATCACAGAAAGAAAAGTGTCTGCATTTTTTTAGCTAGCAACAAAAAAAGAAAAGTCAACCTGGGATCTGCATGATCGGCTCCATACGAATGATTTTCAGCTTGGAAATTAGAGGTAGCATGTTTAAACTGGTTATATGGCCAATGGGACGAGTCTATTTTGTATATATCCATATATTTATATTGAAGCATTTAGGTATTCACCGACTTTTAATGCCACTAACTGCATAGTTTTTGGGCTTTTTGTCCATTCTTCTTATCTATGAATTTCCATCCAATGTCCGATAACGTTACTATATAAGGCTAAAAAGTGTTGCGGCATTTAGTGGTTCAGAAACGAGATTATGTTTAGAGGTGGCGATTTTTTACCCACCCGAGTCGATTGCCCAATCCACCCACCCCACCTAACCCGCCCGAGTGTCTAAGAAAAGTGAGTGACTCAAAATTGATCTGATTAAAATTCAAACCAATCTATATTACACGAGAACCGGATTGATCCTAATTAAAGAGGAAATAAATGAATTCAATTCAATATCAACCCATTTTAAAATAACTTACGCAACCCAACATGAGACGCTTTTTCTACAGACTCGGCAATGTAGCGAAACGAAAGCAATCGGAACAAAAAGTATATCCATTGCTAGAAGCCTGGTAGCAAAGTGGCTGGATTGAATCCTCTTAAAAGAAAGAAAATTGAAATAAAAAATTATATATGTTAAGGATTTATTGGCCGTGACACGTTCACTAAACAAAAGTCATTTTGAAGTTGATCGTTGTATTTCAAAAGATTTGCCTCGTCAGCTCTATGTAAGAAAAACATGGGTGTCGATACATTGGTATCTCGAAGGATAGAATGCAGCCATTGACAAAAGGTGAATGCCAAAGCCAAGTACGAAATCGATACATCTGACTTGTTCAATTGAATGGTCATGTTAATATGATAAATGACATGACATGTACAATCTATTTAGCTTATATAAGTAGTTTTGTTGTATTCTTTACTAATGACAACTTCATTATAGTGAATAATGGTAGCAATCATCATATTACTTTGTTAATGCATTATCCTTAAAAAATTTTATCTGGATAACTCAAGATAGACCTTGACTAGTTTCCATAAATTGAACAGAAAAGAATTGAGCTAGTAATCTTTCAGTTTTCTTCAAAGTTATTAGTTTTTCTATAAATAATTATGTTAAGCATAAGAATTTCATCGACAAAATGCGGTCTCAAAGAAGCAATCACAGTTGTTCAAAATATCGGATTCAATACTCCCAATTTGTCTCATTTACTCGAACCAATTATGCGAGCCAGTGTTCGGATAAAGTCTTTTGACATATTTCGTTAAACAAGTAGTGCTCTAGTCTGGTCGACCTACTTTACACCTAAAGCTAACACGACATAATTGTGGCTCATGAATGCGGATTGACGTTCATTCAATTAAATGTGTGATTCAACGAGATATCCTGTGATTCGAGATTTATCTATCTAAGAGGTGAAATAGAAGGTGAAAGATTAATGACGTGCATAGTGAGAGATGCAAGAGTTTGATCTTCCGTCGCACGTTCGTGTTCGACATTTGCGTACAAGTTGGGGTTATGTCACACAAGGCCCAACGGCGATGTGGAGAAGAGATCTTCTTGTCCACACTTAGCTGGGTGCTATCTGGGCTATATACTCGGCCCAAGGAAGTACTAACTGTGTATTATGTAAAGCCAGAGCTAAGTCCGAGAGAATGTTCGATCTTTTTTTTGCTAAAACGAACCTTCCATTGCATTAAAGAAGTTCAAATATTACACAGAGAAACTAGAACCTACATCAATATGGTAAATTAAATCAGACTTTACTAACACTATGTTTTTTACTCTTGTTGGGAGATCATTAAAAAGGAAAGATGATATAGTTCCTAACTGATAAAAAACCCATTTTGCAAGCTCATGAGCAACAACATTATTGAATCTAGTGGTCCACTTCAAACTCCATCCTGAGTTATTGCTAAGTAGTAAGTGAGAGAATGTTTGTTCATATGCTCGTAACGTGGCGCTTCACTTTGCCTTTGGGATTGATACGTGGCCCCACATTTGCCCAATAATCAATAATTCAAGCATTTGCCATCCCTACACCTCTATCTTGAGATAATTAGACAAACAATCCCTAAATTTTGATTGAATGTGTGATGTGATCACACTTTTTAATTTGTTCAATATGGTTCTTAAATTTGAGCATAATATGCAATGTGGTCCCTGAACTTTTGGTAAATGTTCAATCTAGTCCTTGAATTATTACATACCTGAATTCAATATAGTCCTTGGATTATCTAATTTAGGGATTAAATTGAGCATGTATCAAAAGTTCAGGAACCACATAAAATGAATTAAAAGTTCAAGAACCACATTACATTTTTGTCATTTTCCCTTCTATGCATTGAGATAAATTTTAAAAAAGGAGGATAATAAAATTACAAAATGTTTTAATATAAAATTGAAGGAATATTTATTCTTGTGCTCACCACGTGCCACTTTACTTTGCTTCCGAGATTGCCATTGGGCAAATCACGTAAATGAGGCAAATGAGGCACCAACAACAATCAATTACCAAATGTGTAGGTTCCAAATCAAAAACCTATGAACCACCTTCTCTGATTGAGTGTTCGATTTTTAGAATTGAGAACCCAACTGGTTCCTTTACGAACCAGCCAGTTCGTGATTCCATGCAAGTTCCAAGGACCAAGAACCAACCCTAAATGTAAGTAATATAACTATTGTTTTAGAAAATTATACCATGTGAACAATTTGTGGCATAGTAGTTAAGGTATTGATGAATTTTCCAACTTTCCCAAATTTCAGAACCCATCATATCTCAAGGTTCACGATATAGAACTGACCATTCTAGTGTGAACCAGCTTGAAACCGATTGGATAAGACCGGTTCGGTTCGATTCTAAGATGAAACCGGCTCGGTTGGTTACCCTTTTGAGGCACGGCATAATCTTTTCAAGTATTGCCTTATTGCTTACTTGTTATAACAGAACCCCGCTTTCAAATTTTGAGCTAAATTTCACATCACTGAACGTCTTAATCTTATTATTTGTAGGATATTGATTGAATAAAAGTGAGGTAAAAAGAGGAGGGGACCGGCATCAGTTTTCACATGATAGACTTTGAACGAGACATGTTAGATTTGTCACTAAATTTGCGAGGATGTTTTGGACTTTTAAAGTAAAAAACCAAATCTGAACTTTTTCCTTATTAAATGACCGATACGTGGACATCGACATGGATGAAAATAAACACGATGAGGAATCCAAACTACTAGTCCAAATATATGATTACTCCTGCTTAGTGTTTAGAACTTACAAGAATCTAGCCACGCCATGAAATTTGGTGGATTATGCAGTATTACATTGAAAATAATACTAATTATCTCTGAAAAGTGAAAATTTGAGATACGCTTTTGTCTATGGACTCTAATTGAATTCTCAAGATTCGCACTCCTCAATTCTTAGTTCGGCCCTAAGTTCATGAGTTCGATTCACGTCGCAAACATGTTGCAAAGCTACAGCGATGAGTTTGTCAACTTCATATCTTCTCACCCGTTCTTTAAAACAAAAGGGGTTAATACCACGAATAAATCGAAACCGGTACATTTATGATAAAATTTACTCAAAACTAAACTTTTGACTACCGAAAACTCCAAACTGATACACCTATGATAAATTTATCTCAAGCTAATTTTTTGACCACATAAAACATTAAACCGGTACAATTGTGATAAATTTACCCTTTGTCAGTTTCCGTTAAATTGGATTAATACCACGAAAAATCAAGTACTGGTATGCTTGTGAATCTCAAGCCGGTATACCCGTCAAATGCCATGTATCATCTAACTTAGCAATTCGACGGTAAAATTTAACAGGAACCAACGGAGGGTAAATATTTTACGAATATACCGGCTTGAGGTTTTTTGTAATTAAAAATTAGTTTATGATAAATTTATCGAAAATGTATCAATTTGAATTTTTTCGTGATATTAATCCGGAAAGAAAATGGATGGAAGCAAAAATCCAAATGAAGAGCCTAAACTATGGAACAGCCGGTAATTATAAGCGGACAGAAGGAGCTGACGATGAAACTGTCGCGTAGGGACAAGAGGAAGAAAGACCCAAACGCCGAAGCAGACCGGGGGCTCATCAACGCAACAATCATCATGGCTGCACGCTTTTCCTGCGCGAAACTGTTTGTTGGCCCGCTCATGGACCTGAAAGTCCAAAGCCAAGCGTCGCTGTCCCCCCCTCCTTCATAAAAGACTCACCGTCCTCGTCTTTTCATACCGTTTTTCCTCTTTTCTTTCTTTCTTTCCCTTTCTTTCTTGGCTTTCTTTTGGCACCATAATTTCCTTCTCCTGTTCCTTGTCCTTTTGGCGCATTTCCGGTTCGAGCACGTTCGTCCCATCACTCCGAACGCATTGATTTGTTGTCCGGGACCCTTTTCTTCTGTCAGGTCAATTCCCCTGTAAAAGTCGATCTTTCCTCCTCTTTTTCCGGGGAAAGAATGTCCGGATTCGGTGTCGGGGAATGTTCAGCTGTTCCTGGGTTTTGACTTTTGGGTGGAGGAAACGTTCCGAGGGGATCGTCGTCTGCGAATTTCAAGTCGTGGGTATGGAGAAGAAGGAAGCAAATTGGATGAGGATGTGATCAATTCGCGAACTTGGGGGGGGCGTCTGGATCAAGAATGGTGCTCTAAGAGAGAGAGGGAGAGAGAGAGAGAGGGAGCGATTAGGAGGTTCTTATCTGGTTGCTTCTGGGGTGGGTCTTCGTAACCCATGAATTCCGCAAGTGATTTGTCAAGAGTGTCACATCAAAGCTCGATTTTGCTTTGTGTGTTTTCAATCTCTTGTTTTGTGTAAAGTAGTAGGTTGACCTTCACTTGCCCAGAATTAAGGTTGTCCCCAATCGGAGCCAACGCTTTTGCCTCTCTCTCTCTCTCTCTCGTTGGAAGCACCAAGAAGTGAGATTCTTTCGTTACAACCAATTCTCGCGTGTGATTGTGATTTCTGTGAGAGACTGTCGTTGGTTGTTGTTAGTTTGGTGAAGTTGAAGGAACTTTGCTTTTTCCATTTTCTTTAATCCGGAGAGGCACGGTTTTGTCATTTCTCCGAGTACCCTTACTTTTTTATCAGCTTATTGTACAGACCATTTGTGATAATCAGACCTCCTTCGGTAGTGCCCTTCTCTAAGTGAAAGTCTTGGTAAAATCAAGAAGAAGTTCTTCCTCTGCAAAGACTCTTTATCTTTGGGGGGATTGCTTAATCTGAAAGGATCATGAGGCTATTGAACCTCGTGGGCAATTCCTTCGGATGCTCGGCATCGGGGGAACGCCTAGTTTCGGCAGCAAGAGATGGCGATCTCCAAGAAGCGAAGGCTCTATTGGAGTATAATCCTCGTCTTGTGAGATATTCAACTTTCGGGGTTCGTAATTCGCCTCTCCATTATTCTGCCGCCCAAGGCCACCATGAGGTACTATCCTGTTTAATTACTGGGTCAATCCTTGGTGTCATCATTGATGTCATCTTTACTTTATATATAGATTTGACCGTTGATGGTGGTAGGGGTGTCTATTTCCTGTATTCAGATAGTTTCGTTGCTGCTCGAGTCTGGAGTGGATATCAATCTCAGGAATTACCGTGGTCAGGTGCTGAATTACTTGCTGCTCGAAGCATGTGATTTTTAATGTGCCTATTAGATGTATTTTGTTTTGAGGAATTGTTTTCATTCTCGTGTAACAGACTGCTTTGATGCAAGCGTGTCAGTATGGTCACTGGGAAGTTGTTCAGACTCTTATTCTTTTTAAAGCTAATGTAAGATTCTTGTGCTACTGCTTCTGAGTTTAATAAAGTCGTCAGTAATTTTGCATACATGAATGGTGATGTTATGTGTAATTGTTGGAGTATAGATTCTCAGATCAGACTATCTAAATGGGGGTACCGCCCTTCACTTGGCTGCTTTGAATGGCCATACCCGGTGTATCCGACTCCTCCTAGCTGATTATATCCCTAGCAAACCTGATGTGTGGAATATCCTAAGAAGAAGATCCAACAGTGAGGAGCCTATCGCAGAATTTGATGAACGGTATATTCAACTTTCTCTGGTTCTCTGGAATCTTCCTGTGCTCTTTCTTCTACTTGGTGTTTACTATCTTGTGTATACAATGTCTCTTTGCATGGATCAGTGCTCTTTCTCAGGTAATTAATAGACCTTCTGATGGAGGCATTACCGCACTTCACATGGCTGCACTAAATGGGCATGTAGAGAGCGTGCAGTTACTCTTGAACCTGGGAGCATCTGTTTCTGTGGTCACTGTGGAAGATGGGACTACAATTGATCTGATAGGTTTGCTGGATGCACTCTTTTCATTGTTTTATCACTAGTAAATTTACTGTCTTATTTGTCTGGGAAATAGACAGCTTCTACTGAAGCACTCATCATTGTTGTCATTAACTTTCCAAATATTGCTGCCCCTGGTTTTCTCATGTTTGCTTTAAGCTGGATTTCTTTTGTTGTCTCTGTTTTTTTCTCTCTTTTGACTATTCTCCTTTTGGCTCTACTATAGCTCATAGCATCTGAATATATTTTACTCATATTCCTGTGAAGGAAAATAGTCAATAGACATTAAGAAGCAAATGTGATTTGGTATCTTAAGCTATGTTGGTATATTGTACTGAGATACATAGCATAGCAGGATCGTAGCTGATGCGATTGGTTCCATCTTCTTCCACTCCTTGCTTTTAGTCGTGGGGCTTGTGTTTTTGAGGATGGGAATGAATGGGTGATCAAGAGTCCAAAACCCCTCTTTTGTCTTCTGGTCTTGGGGGTTGCACCAGGTGTTATTTGCTTTTTATACAAAATACCCTGGGTTGAATTCTGCTGTTATGTGAAAAGTTTGAAGTTTTTCCGATAAATAGCTACTTTGTTTTTTTTCCTTCTATGGCTTCATTTCCTGAGAAGAGATTGTAATGTCCGTGGAGGTGTGTTTGCTGGGAGAATTATGGCTTCATTCAAAATGTTTGATTGTTTGAATGCAGTGATACCTGCTTAGAATCATGCGTTTGTGGTAAGGCATTTGTATTGATTTTTGCACGTTGCAGGTGCTGGAAGCACTCCACTTCATTATGCTGCTTGTGGTGGAAGTGCGCAGTGTTGTCAGGTATTTTGTGGCAGCTAAAAGATTAAAAAGCATCTAATATCATTATTTATTTTGTTCATTTGACTTACACAAATGTTTTTTTTATACTTCAGATACTGATTGCCAATGGTGCGAGTCTGTCTGTCAAAAATGTCAATGGGTATGTGTCACATGATCTGTTTCTCCTAATCAATGTTGGGATTGAAAAAAGAGAAGTTGCGCTTGAAATTTCAAAGCACAACAAATGGTTCTTTGCTAAATGATCTTGATGCTAATTTCTGAGAGTTAAATAAAATATGTGTTGCACCTTCTGTTTTTGGAACTCGTGGTAACTCTTTTCCCGTTATGGTAATCTGAAGTAAAGCTTTTTCTCTCCATTTCACAAGGTTAGTGTGGTGGAGCTTTCTTCTGTCTGTTAAGTTAGTGAATTGACTTGTGACCCCTGGATGCACATTCTATGGTTAATTTGGGGCTGTGCATCTAAATTTCCTTGTCCCATAGTGTAAATTGTTGTGCTTATTTAAGTGTTTTGAGAATCTCTATTTCTCTGTTGAGCCATGAAGGATCTTGGTGTACATTCAAGTGATATATGCCCAACATCATCACTGCGTTTCCATTGGAAAATCTCCTGAAAAGACAGTTGAATTATTAACGTGAGTGGAAGTTTACTGTTATGTCAACAGAGAGAGCATGATGGGGGATAAACTTAACCTCTCAAGTTAAATGTGATCTATTACAGTTCTCTGGAAAAGAACTGACTGCCAAACGACAACGTCTTCAGGCAGTACTTTAGGTTAAAAAGTTGCATGCTGAGTCAAGAGAACAAGCAACTCTGTCTGAACCTTATTTATTAGTTTATAATGGAGCACTTCTACAGTTATTTGTTTTTTTTGTCCCTAAAATGAGATTCAGTATTTATTAAGGAGGAAGTAAAAGCTAGTTTACTTGGACAAGTCTGGATCGATAGTAACATTTATGTAGCTAACACCGCTTGCATTGGTTGAGACCAATGAGCACTAAAATTTGGGTCGTCATTTTTAGTTTCTGTGTTCTCTGGTTGTTTTTTATTTCCTTCTAGCTCGAAGCACCTCCTTTATTTTAGTTTCTATATTATATAAAATGAAGAAATTGTATTGTTGTCCTTATCTCCTATACATCTATGCAGGTGGAACCCTTTAATGGTTGCTCGTTCATGGCACAGAAATTGGCTTGAGGAAATTCTCAGCACACAACCAGAGGGTCGGATTCGAATTCTTCCCTCTCCATATATATCTCTTCCTCTTATGAGCATTGTTAGAATTGCCAGGTGAGCAGTGTTCAGTTTATTTAGCATTCTTCCAGAAGGTTCTTAACACTAGTGAGCCTCAACCAATAATTTCTTGTTGACTTCTTTGTGTTTCTCGTGGTTTTTTCTCCCTGTTTCTCCGTTTATTTGGTTTGTTAAATTCAAGGATCTTGTTATGCTTCAAGAAAAATAGTGTCTTGTCGCATCCATAAGTGGTGGGGCTGTCAATTCGTGTCTTGTCGTCTTATTCAGTTTGGATTTCCGTGTCATTTCCTGTTGTGACAGAAATGTTTTGATGTGAGACAAAAGAATGGGTCAAAACATATAAATCGTGTCGATTTCGAGTTGATCTTGTTTCTATCATTCTTAATTCCGGTTTGTCTCAGGAAGCTCATGTCGTGTTTGAGTCATGTTTTCTTGTCGTGTCAAGAATAAATAGCTCTAATTTGTTGCGGCTATTGGTTTAGGCTTTAGTTGTAGCTTTACTTCATTATTGACTGTGACTTAGTATTAATAGTTTTACAAGTTCACTTCCTTAATGGCAGTATACACTATGTTAAAGCAATGCTTTCTGCGTCCTTGACGGTGTTTCACCCACTAGGAAACACTGTATGGAACATATCTAATATTTGGTTGGAAAAACACTGTTAAAGTGTCATTCAGACTGACATTGATATATGAGAATAGAGGTTAGACTTACGTTGAGGCTTAGCTATTGCCTTCCCTTTTTCAAGTCTTAAGAAAAGATTCGGTACCCACTAAATGTGGGAAATCAAATGTCCCTCTGCATTTGGGGCTTGTACTGCCTCTGGTTCCTTTTGCTGATGCTCATACCTAGAAACATATTTCCTGCCTTTTATACTTTTCTTGCATAACTATTTAGAGTACCGTACAAATGAGGTGGTAATTGCAAATTTTCTTTTGAAAACCCGTTACACAATTCCACAAAATGATCCATACGTGGTGTGATGTCATTGGCATTGAGCTGTGTTGATGACCGAAAATATAATGTTTAGTGATTAAAATTGCTACTTAAGACAGTATTGATTGATATGTTGACAAGAAATTGTAGTGAGTGGTCCCTGGCAACAATATCATCATTCTCTCTGAGTCAAGATGAAAATTTCACTCAAAACAGAAGAAAAAAAATGTGGTGCCTAATTGGCACATGGTGATGCCATGACATACAATTGACTCAAGAACTGGGTATCAGAGACATAATAAAGGCATAACAGACTCATTTTTGAGATGTCAACTTCTCTTTTATTAGGTCTTTTGTTTTTTGTCGAACTCTTTTATTAGGCTTACTTGGGTGTATGTCTGCATGTTCACGTTTTTCATTGTGGCTAGCATAATTTACTGTATGAGTTTGCCTGTATGTGGGGGTCCGGGCAATGGGGTGACTTGAGTTGTGGTAGAAGACATGTCCACTATTGACAATAAATATACAGTTACTGTTGTGACCGAATTCAAACCTTTTCTTTTTTTGATTTGTTTGCAGAGAATGTGGATGGAGAGGCAATGATCTATCGCCGACATGCCAAGATCCATGCGTTGTTTGTTTAGAAAGGAAATGCACTGTGGCGGCAAAAGGTACACTCAGAAGCTAAGTTTTCCCATGGAACACACTTTTTTATTTCACTTTTTGAGCGATGGATGGAATCGACAGAATGGGAAATTTCAAGCCCATGGGCAATATGACTTGCACTTGACTTTTTCTTTTAAAAGATTATTAGCAAGTATGGACTAAATCCCGCACGACGTAGCTGATGTTAGAGCCTTCAAACGGGTGGGTTGGTTCGAAAATGGTTCAATCCAAATATACCTATTTAACCCGTTTTGACTCATTTTCATGTAATGCAAATCAAGTGACCCATACTCAGACCCGACTCATATTGCTAAAATACTTCCATATTTAACCCATATAGGAAAACTCATACCCAAACTGAGACGAGAATGGGGAGTAAGTGAGTGTGAGATCAAATGGGGGCAAAAGACAATGAAGAGTCTCATAGAGGTAGGTTGGGTCTAAATATGTCATAGACCCATTTAATACCCATATTATGTTTACACCCAGTTATGACCCATTTACTAAATATAATTTACCCATATAACAACTTAGCTCATCATATATGGGTTAAAAATGAGTTTATGACCCATTTTGACAGGTGTAGTAGATTTCGGGATATAAATTCTTACTAAAAACCTATCTACTTTGTAGTAAACATTCCCTTAAATGATGGTTTTAAGGCTTGTCAAGACTTATCTGGATTCCAAGGCTACATAATTATCTAGACACCCACTACAACAACTCATCTGTGCTGATTTATATTTGAACTTCCTTTTAAAGTTCATTAAATTGCCTTAGTGCCTGAACACACTTTATTTGCTTATGCATGGAAATGATTCTGTGGCAGGTTGTGATCATGAGTTCTGCACAAGATGTGCCCTATACCTCTGTTCCACTTCTAGTTCCTCGATGGGTCATGGTCCTCCCGGC
Organism: Syzygium jambos; assembly: GCA_031216235.1. Classification (NCBI taxonomy): domain Eukaryota; kingdom Viridiplantae; phylum Streptophyta; class Magnoliopsida; order Myrtales; family Myrtaceae; genus Syzygium; species Syzygium jambos. The sequence goes on from CM062222.1 coordinate 25,452,028, forward strand.
TGTATTGCATGCCCTCTTTGTCGGCATGGTATAGTCTCATTTGCGAAGCTTCCTGGGACAAGACCGATGGTTAATAAGGAGATTGCCCGAACAAGTCTGTCCCTTACGTTCTGCACATGTTCTGGGGAAGCTTCGGAGACTGCTTCTTTGACAACCCCATTGTGTAAGCCCGCATTTCAATGCACGCGAATTTCGCCGTTAGGATCGTCCTTCCGGAGCTTGAGCTGCCAGAAGTTTCCGTCTATGAAAATTAGTGCCAGCCTCTGCATGGGGACCCCCGACACAAGCCCCTCTCTGGTTCCTTGCAGTGTCAAACGAAACTTGAAGACCCAGCTGGTTCGATGCTCAAGATCTGGCTTAAGACGATCAGTGTCCCACTCCGAGAGTAGAGGATCATGGTTCTCGGCACTCAATCAGTATGTAGCGACAGGAAGCGGGTGCTGAAAGGTGCATTATTCTTGTTCTCTCTCCATGTACATTTTGGAGTGCATCACTTTTCCCTTCCATTCTTTTGTCATCATTTCACTGTGTCTGTATAGAATCTCTCAAAATTTGTCTATTTTCGGCTTGATATTGTTTTAACCAGCATCCTGGGTATCCCAACTTTCGAACCCGGATCTCGTCCTTGGGGCCCCGCTCCCCTGGTTCACTGGGTTATCTCCCCAGTTGACCTGTTGAGCTTGTATATACTGAAGCCAATACTCCAAATTTTTAAGTGATTCATATGATATCATGCATATAGTATACCCTTTTCTTCCCCCGAAGATTTTGGCTAATTACTACGATGTCAATTTGGCGACTTGGTTCACCTAAGACGCCTTCCAGCTTTCATATGTTAAGTTGCAAGCATCTGTTGTCGTCGTATTGAGACGATTAGCAGGTTTGGGGTCGGAGTTGATTGTTAAAATCCCTCTCGGGTTTGGGACGAGTTTGAGATTTTATAACTGTGAAACCCGATACCTGAACACTATATGTGTAACTGTCAAAACAATAGTTGTTTCCCTCACATTCCTTAGGTGGTTGAGTGAATATAAGCAATTGCTAACTCTATTAGGATTTGTAACGGTTTTTGGGATTTTTGAAGTTGCCCTTACTTTGTTATAACTTCTTGAATTATATTATAAAATATTGTGAACACGAAGGACAAAATCAAGTATGATCTTAAGGTCTTTCAGCAACGGGCGCGACCACACTCCTAGCTTGATTCTTTTAGATCATAGATCTTTGTGATCATTGATATTAAATTCTTTCAATCTTATATTTTGAGACTCCAAAGATATCTAATTGGAGATTCACATGTGTTTCGAATAAATAGCCGTGTCTACAAGTTTAAGGTTGTTTATCGGGAAAATTACCAAAATAGTATTATACTTATTGTTAATTCAGTTTTAAAACTTTTCTTTGTGTCAATTTAGTTCTAAACTTTTTGTATTTGTGTCAATTCAATCTGTCCAATCAATTTTGGCCGGTCAGCACTGATGTGGATGCTGGCTAGTGCCAACTGTCTGACTGATGTTGATGTGACAATATTTGCATATTTTTTTCGATTTTTTTTTAAAAAATTTTCCCCCTTTCTTTTTTTTTCTCTATCTTTTGTTGGTTTTCTACAGAACAGGCATAGTTAAAATTAAATATAAACGCAGCGGAAAAATATAACCACACATGTATCTCCAAAGGCGTTGTTCGTGCGTTTCAATCAAAAATCGGAAGACCATAGGGAGTTAATCGGATTACCTCTCGTAACGTGCCCAAAACGATTTCGGTTCGGATGTTCTTCAGTTCAAGCCCCACAACCGTCGGACCTCTAGTTTAGACACACCACCAATCGCATGACGAACAGAAGGAAGAATTTGCGGATAATCACCAATAGAATTGTGCTAGCAATCTTGTGGCGACAATTTCCCGCACTCTTGATATTTGAGTCACGGCGTCGGAAGAGAGAAAACGTATTTTCTTGACTCTCACGAACACATCTTGCATTCTTTCTTTTCTGTATATTTCTCAGCAACTGTCGCTGATCCCATTCTATTTTGAGCGATCAGCAACAGTTACTGATCGCATGGATATTCACCATGCACACAGCAACCGTCGCTGATCGCGTGTGCATATAGCACACGACCAGCAACGGTTGCTGGTCGTGGATGATGCCCACGGTCAGCAACAATTGCTGACCGTGGGTGATGCACACGGTCAACTGCTGACCGTGTGCATGCACCACCATCATCATTTTTTTTTAAATTTTAAATTAAAACACACGATCAGCAAGGAGCTGATCGTGTGCTGCACACGGTCAACATTTGTTGACCGTGTACACTTTTAATTAATTTAATTTTGTAAAGTTAAGAGTGCTAGATCATTTGGCACATTAATAGGTGTCCACTTTAGATTTGCATGTGCATCATATGCACGCACGTTCATGACTGAAAATAAAATTAAATTAAATCACATTTAATTTAATTACAATCTCACTAATCGATTGGTATAATTGCAAACATATTTGCAATATTGCATCCTCCGTACAACGTCATTCTAAATTGGTTATGGTGTGTGACATCCCTAGGTTCATCAATGATCTAGTAGTAGGACTTGCACTAACACGTTAGTACTCCCAAGAGAATTGATTGTCCCGATCAACCTCTAGGTCCTACAAGCCATGATTGACATCTAGCAATATGTCATGGCTACCCAGACAGTGTAAATGTTTTAAGAACATAATGAACCTGTCAGCTTTGGTTACGGTGTAATTCAATCCCTCTGCCTTACTATGTCCCGATCGAACAAAGACCATGAAATATTTATCAAGTCGCCAATTCGATCATATGCACAAATCTAATTGACATGCATTTTATGTGAGATATGAACAGTTCATTCTCAGTTACAACCCCGGCCGAGGATTTTGATGCAATGTCAATATTAGATTGCATAGGACATCATTATTGTACCTTGCGTATAACAAGAAGACAGATTCCATTCTGCGCACATGTGTAACTTCGTATGTGAACGAACTATAGCCATCAAGTATAGAGACGGATCAACGAACCAGCAATATGTGCACCTGTGAACCATAACCATCCAACACGCAAGTCAACACTGTGCCTCAGGTCTAAGGATTATTTACACAAGACCAAAGCATGAACAATTAGGCATTGACCACGCTAAAAGCTTCCATGTTGCTAATCGATATATGCATGTCACGTTCAGTGAACTTGTCTGGTACAAGCACATGTGTTCTAACTCGAGTATCACAATATCCAATAATTTGTGACTCGTCATTCCTTTAAGTATCCAATACTTATTGGTGAAGTTACGAACACACCGGTCTCAACAAGATCATTAATATCCACTCAATGATCCATTGACGGAGAACAATTTAAAGATTCAGTCTAACTGAGAATCTGTCGCATATATTCTTAACGTCTCAAGAATAGGTCCAATCACAATTGATCTTATGGAATCATTCATATATTTAAATAATTGGACAAATGAATGAATACGTCTTTGCCATTAAATAAATAATTAATTTGAAAATATAACTTAAATCCCTAACATGTAACTATTACATGACAACTTTAGGGTATACATCTAATAATCTCCCACTTGCACTAAAGCCAATTTGTTTGGTACCTCAAACCCATCTTGTCAATGTGTCTTTCAAAAGAAGACTGAGGTAAGGCCTTAGTGAAGGGATCTGCCACGTTTTCCGCTGAGGCAATTTTCTGCAAGGCGATATCACCTCTCCCAACAATTTCTCTAATAAGATGGAAGCGTCTCTTAATGTGCTTAGACTTCTGGTGAGACCTTGGTTCCTTCGCTTGAGCTATTGCCCCATTATTATCACAAAACAATGTTATTGGTTGTTCAACGGAAGGAATGACTCCAAGTTCAGAAATGAACTTCTTCATCCAAGCGGCTTCCTTTGCTGCTTCTGAAGCGGCTACATACTCTGCCTCAATGGTGGAATCAGTAGTTATGCTCTGTTTGGAACTCTTCCAACTAACTGCGCCACCATTAAGTGTAAAGACAAACCCAGATGTAGGCTTATAATCATTAGGATCCGATTGAAAATCGGAATCAGTATAAGCTTCAACTTTAAACTCTCCTTCTCCATATATCAAGAATAAATCCTTAGTCCTTCGCAAGTACTTAAGGATATTCTTGATTGCTATCCAGTGCTCTTCCCCTGGATCAGACTAATATATGCTAGTAATGCTTACAGCATGTGCAATATCAGGTCTCGTACATAACATAGCATACATTATGCTTCTAATAGTAGATGCATAAGGTATCTTTGCCATCCGCTCTCTTTCTTCAGGAGTGTTGGGACACATCTCCTTGGAAAGATGGATTCCATGCCTAAAAGGCAATAATCCTCTTTTGGAACATTGCATGTCAAAATGTGTTAACACTTTGTCTATGTACGTAGACTGTGAGAGGCCAATTAATCGTCTCGATCTATCTCTATAGATCTTGATACCTAAAATATAGGTTGCCTATCCTAAATCTTTCATGGAGAATTTCTGTGACAAGAATAGTTTGATCGATGATATCATCGGTACATCGTTCCCGATCAAAAGTATATCATCGACGTACAAAACTAGAAATGCAATTGCACTCCCACTGACCTTCTTGTATACACAAGGTTCATCCGGGTTTTTGATGAAACCAAACAATTTGACTACTTCATCAAAACGAATGTTCCAACTTCTGGAGGCTTGTTTGAGTCCATGAATGGATCTCTTAAGCTTACACACCTTCTGACGTTCACCATTGGATTCAAAACCCCGTGGTTGTTCCATATAGATGTCCTCCTCAAGAAAACCATTTAGAAAAGCCGTTTTGACATCCATTTGGAATATCTTATAATCTAGGTGTGCAGCTATAGCCAACATAATCCAAATGGATTTTAGCATGGCTACAGGTGAGAAAGTTTCATCATAATCGGTTCCTTCTTTTTGACGATATCCTTTCACCACGAGCCGTGCTTTGTAAGTTCCAACTTGACCCTCAGCATTCATCTTCCTCTTGAAGATCTATTTACAGCCAATTGGTACAATACCATCAAGCAGGTCAACTAAGGTCCAAACTTCGTTGGAATACATTGAATCCATTTCGGATTTCGTGGCTTCTAGCCATTTACCAGAATCGATGTCCGACATCGCCTCCTCATAAGTGTTAGGATCACCAGGTTGATTATCATCATTCACAATGAATAATGGTTCAATATGTTCAACCAAGTGTCTATAATGAGCAGGTGGACGAGATGTTCTCGCACTCCTCCTAAGAGGTTGTGTATCAGAAGCTCCCACTGAATCAAAGATCGGTGTTTGAACTTGGTTATTTGGTACTTCATTGTTATCTTCTTATAAGACTATTTTCCGCCCAGCACCACCTTCCTGGACGAACTGATTCTCCAGAAAAGAAGCATGCCTGTTGACCGAAATTCTTAGGTCAGAGTGAAAATAGAAATAGTATTCAAGAGACTCCTTTGGATATCCAATGAAGCGACCTTGTTCAGACCTAGCCTCCAATTTTTCTATTTTCAGCTTCTTGACGAAAGCTGGACAACCCCAAATCTTAATATGATTAAGACTTGGTTTCCTACTATGCCATATCTCATAAGGCATAGTTGGAACAGATTTGGATGGCACTCTGTTCAGTACATATGCAGCTGTCTCGAGGGCATATCTCCAAAGGGATATAGGCAAATCAGTGTAACTCATCATATATCGCACCATATTTAATAAAGTGCGATTTCTTCTTTCAGATACACCATTGTGTTCTGGAGTTCCAGGAGGTGTCCACTGTGATACAATGCCATTATCCTTAAGATAGTCCATGAATTCAGTACTAAGGTATTCACCTCCTCGATCAGATCGAAGAGCCTTAATACATTTTCCTGTTTGTTTTTCAACTTCAGCCTTGAATTCCTTGAACTTTTCAAAAGATTCGGATTTATACTTCATTAAGTACAAATAACCATACCGTGACTGATCATCGGTGAATGTAATGAAGTAAGAATAGCCACCTCTAGCATTTTCATTTATTGGTCCACATACATCTGTATGTATCAATCCTAGTATGTCAGCAGCTCCGCACTATGTCCTACAAAGGGCGCTTTGGTCATTTTTCCTAGAAGACATGCCTCACAAGCCGAGTATGGCTCAAACATTGATGGATCAATATACCCATCATTACTCAACTTGTTGATTCTATCTTCTCCAATATGACCTAATCGAAGATGACAAACATACTTTGGGTTTGGACTATCTCTAGAGCGTTTATTAGTTATGGCATTTATATAATTATTTTGTTGCTTATTAGCATTGGTAATCGCATTACCGGGCATTGTAATGGTATAAAGATTATTGGTTAATAAGCCAGAATCAACACATTTCCTATTATGATAAATAGAACATACATCATCAGCAAAAGAAAATTCATAATTTTCTTTACTCAAACGAGGTATAGAGATGATGTTTCTAACAACATTCTCATAATGCAAGCAATTTTTCAATACCAATACATGTCCAGAAGGCAAACATAAACGAAAAGTCCCTACAACTAACGCAGCAACTCTTGCTCCATTTGCAAATGTTAGGACAATTTCATTTTGCCCCAACATCCTGCTTATTTCCAGATTCTGCAAAGACATACAAATATGTGAGGTTGCAGCAGAATCTAGAACCCATAAGTTGGATTCAACACTAATCATAAGATTAGTTTCAATATGCATAGACACCATACCTTCGCAAGGTTGGTCCTTAGGCTTGACCTTCAAGCTCGCGAGGTACTTCCTGCAGTTCCTCTAGTGCCCTTTGACACCACAGTAGTGACAATTCCCTTTTTCAACCTTGGGCTTTGATTGCACAGCATGTTTCATAGGCCTCTTCCATTTCTTTTTCTTCAAAACAGTCTTACTCTTTGAAGAAGAAGCCTTAGCCATAGCCACCATATTGGGCCTCATGTTGTGCATTTCCTTCTCATAAACTACTAGCATGCTATGTAACTCAGCAAAAATTTTCTCCATCTTATGCATGTAGAAGTTTTGGACAAAGCTAGAGAAGGAATCAGGCAGAGATTGAAGGATCAAATCCACAGCTAACTCATTATCCATAACAAGATTGAGCCTAGCCAACTCTTCAATGTGCCATATCATTTTCAAAGCATGATCATTAACCGATGATCCTTCAGCCATTCTCATACGGTACAATGCTTTAGATATCTCATATCTAGAGGTTCGACCATTCTCATCAAAATATTCTTTCAAGTGCAAGATGATCGACCTAGCATCTTCCATAGTTTCATACTTCTTCTGCAATTCATTGTTCATTGAAGCAAGCATGTATGACCTAACTTTTAGGTCATCATCATGCCACTTATCATAAGTAACGCGCTCCTCTTGGGTCCTACCCTCAGGAAAGGAGTTTGGCATCTTTTGATCAAGCACATACTCGATTTTCTCCGAATTGAGAACAATTCTCAAATTCCTCACCCAGTCAGTGAAATTGGGTCCAGTCAAACAATTCTTGTCAAGTATAGAAGCGAGTGGGTTTGTGGTCACCATTTTAGAGTAATAATATATCTGTGCAGAAAATAAATTGTTAGCCGTTGTCTTTCAAAATATCCATTTCATTTTGGCCTCTAAATGAAATAGTGCCTCCACTAAATTTTTCGAATCTCATACTCCTTAAAATGGGAAAACGGTAATCTTTGTTGGGTAAAGATTACTAGTGGGGATTGGAGTCTCACTAGCCCATAGCCCGCCTCACCTGATAGTTACCGGTGTTCTATGAACTTAGTGAGTGAACCAACTTGTTCAACGCATCATATGCAAGTCCCAATCATAACTTCGACCTCTAGACCATGAAAGTCTCACCTGACAATTATTGACATCATGATCATAGTTAAGTCTAACCCATCATCTCATGCAAGTATTGAGAACACAAACGATCCCCTCACCTGACAGTTATTAGAAATCGTTCGGCTTCAATCCACAACATCATATGCATAATGGAGTGATCCAATATTATAAATGGCAATTGACCCCTATGTATCCATAGCCGGTCAATCAACTACTATAATGTTGAATCAAACCACGACGATGGAAGGCCACGAGTCCGAAACTCGTTTCGACTTAATATAATTAATAAGGAGGTTTGGGTCATTATTAATGGTCTCACTTTGCACATTAACCGATTTAACATGTATAACAAATGAATAAATAAATAGATGTCATATGCATAAAAATCTATCCTACGAGGTGATCATGGAATTATGGTTCAATGGGTCTCGAGCCAATGAGCCCCATTTAGCCATTTTAATGTTTTAATAATAGAGTCCCGCTCTTCACTTCTTCTTGGATCCTTGAACTCTTCACGGACTGGGCCCATAGAGCTCTCCGGCTTAATGGCTCCTCCTCGTGTAATGTTTACATTAATAATTGATAATACTAAACTATACTAAAAAAAATATTACATGGAAATAAAAGAAGGACGCAGCCTCCATTTAATAATTACAACCCCAAAAATACCTGTAATCATCATACATTCATCCATATATCAATCATATTGATTAGGGGTTTTTTCCATGATCACCACCCTTCCTTGTGAGCCATAAATTCTAAATTTAAAGCTTTGGAAGGCACAAAAAAATTTCTGCACTGAATCAAATTCATGGCCGAGCAACGTAAGCCACGTTAAGAAGTCAAAATCGGTGAAACAAATTTCACGTGCATGATTCCAAGTGACGGTAGCATTGTCGCCTCTAGATTCATAGTTGCGAATCATTTTGCAGAAGGCAAAAATAAAAGAAAATAAGGTACGGATTTTTTATTCAAAATTGATTTAGTTCCGATTTTTGCTCAGTTGATCAAATTTATCATATAAATTAATCAACTTCTATAGGCCACTTAAGAGCAAGCAATTCTCTCAACAAAGTAAATTGGCCATTGGATCGCAAAAATATATATGAACCAAAATCAATTAAACGCATGAGAATGCCTAAGGATTGGCTCTGATACCACTGTTGGTTTTCTACGGAACATGTATAGTTAAAATTAAATATAAACGCAGCGGAAAAATATAACCACACATGTATCTCCAAAGGCGTTGTTCGTGCATTTCAATAAAAAATCGGAAGATCATATGGAGTTAATCGGATTACCTCTCGTAACGTGCCCAAAACGATTTCGGTTCGAATGTTCTTCAGTTCAAGCCCCACAACCGTCGGACCTCTAGTTCAGACACACCACCAATCGCACGATGAACGGAAGGAAGAATTTGCGGATAATCACCAATAGAATTGTGCTAGCAATCTTGTGGCGACAATTTCCCGCACTCTTGATATTTGAGTCACAGCGTCGGAAGAGAGAAAACGTATTTTCTTGACTCTCACGAACACATCTTGCAGTCTTTCTTTTCTGTATATTTCTCAGCAACTGTCGCTGATCCCATTCTATTTTGAGCGATCAGCAACAGTTACTGATCGCATGGATATTCACCATGCACACAACAACCGTCGCTGATCGCGTGTGCATATAGCACACGACCAGCAACGGTTGCTGGTTGTGGATGATGCCCACGGTTAGCAACAATTGCTGGCCGTGGCTGATGCACACGGTCAACTGCTGACCGTGTGCATGCACCGCCATCATCATTTTTTTAAAATTTTAAATTAAAACACACACGATCAGCAAGGAGCTAATCGTGTGCTGCACACGGTCAACATTTGTTGACCGTGTACACTTTTAATTACTTTAATTTTGTAAAATTAAGAGTGCTAGATCATTTGGCACATTAATATGTGTCCACTTTAGATTTGCGTGTGCATCATATGCACGCACGTTCATGACTGAAAATAAAATTAAATTAAATCACATTTAATTTAATTACAATCTCACTAATCGATTGCTATAATTGCAAACATATTTGCAATATTGCATATTCCGTACAACGTCATTCTAAATTGGTTATGGTGTGTGACATCCCTAGGTTCATCACTGATCTAGTAGTAGGACTTGCACTAACACGTTAGTACTCCCAAGAGAATTGATTGTCCCGATCAACCTCTAGGTCCTACAAGCCATGATTGACATCTAGAAATATGTCATGGCTACCCAGACAGTGTGAATATTTTAAGAACATAATGAACCTGTCAGCTTTGGTTACGGTGTAATTCAATCCCTCTGCCTTACTATGTCCCGATCGAACAAAGACCATGAAATATTTATCAAGTCACCAATTCGATCATATGCACAAATCTAATTGACATGCATTTTATGTGAGATATGAACAGTTCATTCTCAGTTACAACCCCGGCCGAGGATTTTGATGCAATGTCAATATTAGATTGCATAGGACATCATTATTGTACCTTGCGTATAACAAGAAGACAGATTCCATTCTGCGCACATGTGTAACTTCGTATGTGAACGAACTATAGCCATCAAGTATAGAGACGGATCAACGAACCAGCAATATGTGCACCTGTGAACCATAACCATCCAACACGCAAGTCAACACCGTGCCTCAGGTCTAAGGATTATTTACACAAGACCAAAGCATGAACAATTAGGCATTGACCACGCTAAAAGCTTCCATGTTGCTAATCGATAAATGCATGTCACGTTCAGTGAACTTGTCTGGTACAAGCACATGTGTTCTAACTCGAGTATCACAATATCCAATAATTTGTGACTCGTCATTCCTTTAAGTATCCAATACTTATTGGTGAAGTTACGAACACACCGGTCTCAACAAGATCATTAATATCCACTCAATGATCCATCGATCGAGAACAATTTAAAGATTCAGTCTAACTGAGAACCTGTCACATATATTCTTAACGTCTCAAGAATAGGTCCAGTCACAACTGATCTTATGGAATCATTCATATATTTAAATAATTGGATAAATGAATGAATACGTCCTTGCCATTAAATAAATAATTAATTTGAAAATATAACTTAAATCCCTAACATGTAACTATTACATGACAACTTTAGGGCATACATCTAACATCTTCTTCGCTGACCAGTCGCCGGACCAGCCAGGCGAGAGACTAAGGCTAGCGAGGTTGAACTCACCGACCACTAGCAATGCTTGCCCTTACCAAGCTTGCCTAGCCGTGGTGAGGGTTGCCCTCGCCAAACTCAGCCTCTAGCAGGTCCGGCCAAGGAAGAAGATAGGGAAAAAAAAGAAAGAGAGAAAAAATAAAAAAAATCAAAAAAATATTTAAAAATTGCCACGTCAACATCGACCATCGGTCGGCATTCACGTCAGTGCCAGCTGGCCAAAATTGATCGGATGGATTGAATTGGCACAAATACAAAAAAGTTTAGAACTAAATTGACACAAAAAAATGTTTAGGATAGAATTGACACAATTGCAATAGGTTTAGGACTGTTTTGGTTTTTTCCCGTTGTTTATCATACATTTTACATAAGATTATGGTTCATCATGAACTATTACTGTAAGTTGGGAGGAAGAACTCTGCAAGCATTCGGTAATAGATAGATGCCACCCCAAGCCCGCACCGCCCATCCCCAAACAGTAAATACAATCGTACTTGTTTTGACCGATCTCGCTACGAAGTGACTCTATGAAAAGTTGACAACTTATGACCTGTTTGATTCAGCATTTGAAAGCTGCTTTGGGGTCTCTTGAACAAATGCAAAGTAGTTTGACAAATTTTTTAGTAAGCTTTGAGGAGATGCAATTGCATCTCCAAAGCTTGGAAAGGGCCTTTGGCTGAATGGAATCCATGAGGAGCCTTAGGAAGTTGCATTTTTGAAATGCAATCGGGTACTGTTCATTGTCACTGTTCATCCTCTTCCCAAGCAGCTAGTCCGCCACCGGCAACCTCTGCCTGAGGGCTAGCACCTCGGCGACTGCCGCCTGGGGGTCATGCGACCCCAGCGACCATCGCCTGGGGTCGTCGGACCTCAGGCATCGCCTGGGTCGCGTGACCCCAAGGCGACCGCCATCTGAGGTCGCGCGACCTCAGGCCGCCTCACCTAAGGTCAGGTGAGGTTGGCCAACGACCAGATCTGGCTAACAGTGGTGGTCGATTGGCCAACTTTTTTTTTTTAACACATTAGCAAATGTCTTTTGCAAATAATTTTTACCTAACGGTATTTAAGCCAAAATTGCTTTCAAATGCGATTTTAAAATACACGTTACCAAATATTACTTGCATTTCGAAAAACCCTTTTAGCTCAAAGGCCTTTGCATTTTGTCAAATGCATTCCCCAAAAGCTGAACCAAACATGCCCTTAGTTGAAATGCAGTGATTAAGAGGGAATAGAAATTGCTCCGATAATGCCTCGAGAGAGAAGAACAGAAAGGAAAGGGCACGAGCTTGCTGCTGATAACACCCTCTTGGGGGAGAGTTATGCTTAAGCGCGAGGGGCCATGCCAGAAGCCCTGTTCAAGTGCGACGAGCTGAGGAGGAATCGATGGCCACTTGCAAGTTTCACGCTTGCTGCCGAGCAACTCTTCAGCTTTGCAAGAGACGCGAGCTTCATCGAGTACGTGCAAGGCTGGTGCATCTGGCTTCCATCGGTAATTTTCGAGTCCTATTCATTTCCGATTTCTGGACCAGCCAAACAAATGTTTTCGCGACCCCCGCGGCTAGATCGGACTAATTATTTCAAACGATCATTTTTTAGAAATTATTTCTCAAGTAATTTATTTTTCGCAAAACTAACGCATAATTACTTTCCTACTTGACTCATTATCTTCTTTTTGTGAAACTTTTATGTTCGTGTTTCTCTATTTGACTCATCCCATCTCATCCCGTGAGAGATACTGATCGTCATTGAAAGTTTTTGGGCATAGATTGTTGTCGATCATGAAAAAAAAAATTATGAGAAAATGACATAAACATTCTCTGAATTTTGGTCTAATATGCAATTTGGTCCCTGAACTTTTAATTCAGTTTAATGTAATCCCTGAATTTTAACCCAATGTGTAATATAATCACTGCATTTTTAATTTGTTTGATGTAATCCTGAACTTTAACCCAATGTGCACTTTGATCCCTAAACTTTTAATTTGTTCAAGTATATTGAACATTTTCGTATAGTCTAGGGACTGAATTAAACTTGTACCAAAAGTTCAAGAACTAAATTGAACAAATTGAAAGTTCAGGGATCAAAGTGCACGTTGGGCTACAGTTCAGGGGCTCTTTCCGTAATTATCTTTTTTTATTAAATAATCATTTTAAGCGATCTACCGAAATTTAAAAAAAAAAGAAAAATACTCTTTTTAAAAATTTTTGTTTTTGTGCACCTCTCCTCTTTCCTTGACTCATCCCGCGGGACGGGGGGTAGGGGATCCGCCGTCCAGACAGTTTCGGAAGACACAGAATCCAAACATCGAGCACCTCTCTTCAGATTCTCCGACAATGGCCACACCGTGCGCGGCGCTGACTTCCATGTCCACCGCCCTCGTCTCTCTCTCTCCTCTCCTCCTCCTTCCTTCCTCCTCTTCTCCCGCTTCCTCCTCCTCCTCTCGTCCACGCTCGTACCCAGCCCGCCCGCGTCGGCAGCTCTTCTGGGTCGTCGACCCCCCTCGAGCTCCCCGCGGCCCCGCATGCCCCGCGCAGGTCTTGAAGGAAGGAGGGACCCGCGACGGCGGCAGCGCCGTCGACGGGTCGGTCCTCGATCTCGCGGAAGCGTCCTCCGATGACGAGCTCTGGGCCGCGTCCCGCCTCCGCGTCCGCACCTTCAATCCCTTCGAGCCCTCCACTTATGCCGTCGAGGTGAGCAAGTGCAGACTGTCTTGGTTTCTAAGTATGTTGGGTGCGTTGTTGGATGGATATACTAGCGGATGGTCTGCTGGGAATTAGGAAATGCGGGTTTACATCTGTTTCTTGAAATTGCTGATCGCGTTGCTTCGTCGCTGCCAGTGGAAGAGCTGGTGGAATGCGCTTTGTGGGAACAAGTGCTCAAATTTCCATGCTTTATGAACTGGCATGTTCTGATGTTACATATGCTGGAGCTTAATTCGCATTTTGCCCTTTATTGTTCGTTTATGTTTGATAAACCTTTTGTGTTCTTGTTTCAATTACCAAATTCTGATGAAGACGCATGGTAATTGTGAGGGATGCCTTATGTGGCTTATGTTCAAGGGGTCGGAACTGGCGTGTTGGGCTATGTAAGCATCGCCCGACAATCATAGAAGGAGTCCTAACCGGAGATCTTGGTTATGATAGCGCTTTCTTCCTGTCAACCACATGCATATGTATTACATGAAAACTTATCTCATGATATTGGGGAAAAAGAGTATGAGTTGAGTTACCTTGGAATTGTGAGAGTAAAGCCTCTCTTGGTTCTGGAACCGCTCATTGAAGAAGCGGAGTAACTTAATTTCTACTGCATGTCAGTTTGCGCGACTGTGCCAGAAGTCATCTCCGGTCCAGCTACATAGTTACTCTTTTAGTCTTCATGAAAGGATGCTCTGCTCTTTCCATTGTGCATAAATCACTGATCGCTGCCACATGTGACCAGTCTAGAGCTGTCAACTCTTATTTTATTCAACTCATACGGAGATCTGAGGCAATGGAGTACTCTATTCAATTTTCCTTCTAAAATATGTAAGACATTTTCAGCAGTTTGTGTTGGGGGAAACAGCAGTGATCGTTCGTTTTTTTCAGGCTAAACACTTTGTTTGTCGGTTTGTAATGAAAGTTCAAGGTTATTGCAATAGTTCCAGTAGAGATATGTGGCAAGACACTTGATGCTTTTACAGTTCACACTGGCTTCCTTGCTTTCTGACCCTTTTTATAGGATGGACAAATTGTCATGTGATGGGTTGTGTCCTTGAGAGATTATACTTGGTCGTGGATTGGTTGTTATCTAAAACATCAGATATGGATAGGTTGGCAATTGGGAAGACTTGTTGTAGCCATCTGTGAATTGAGATTTAGATTATGGTAGAAAAAGCATCATGTGTAATCAAACTCCCGTAAGATAAGACGATGCTAATTTTCTATTGTTTACATGAATGCACGTTTCTGTTTTGCGTGACATTTGAGCTTTTCACTGGCATCGTTGTAGGTTTTACCTTCAGTTTTGATGAACTTGCATTCTTGAACATTATAATGTATTATCTAATGGTTCCTTACCTCCTTTGTCTGTACTTTTTTCTTGCTCTTCTGTTTTCTGAAGTCTGTTTTTCTTGTCAAGTTCTGTTAGGATCATAAAAGATGCTTAGCTGAGCGTGAATTCGAAGCATTGAAGGAGCGTATTGCTGGGAAGAGGCAGGGCTTTAGGAGAGTTTCTTGCATTAATGCTACCCTCCCAATGTCCCAAATTATAAATGGTTCAGACGATTTATTCTCAACATGTAAGGTTTGTGTCTTTCTCCTTTGCTTAATTGTGTATGGAATGGTTCTTAATAACGTGTTGATTTAGTTCTTCTCAATGGTTTTTAGGCTCTCGTGTTGTTCTTTTGATGATGTCTAAACTCACGATCAGTTTCCATGTCTCAATTAATAGAAATGCACTCTTTTGAAAGAGTTCACTCTTTCTTGATTATTTGTTTTTCGCCCCTTTGGCACGGCACTGTGTCCCAGTGGAATGTTCTTTTTCTGTATGTCTAGGGCATCCGCAATGCCATTTCTGCCCATTGAAATCACATAGGTCATTCCCCTAAAAAAGGAGTATCTATATTGCATCTGGTTGTAGGTAATTTAGTGAAAAGGAAAAAGCGAAGAACTTAATTAGAACGAACTGTGCCCTCATTTGTTGATTAATAGGGTTCTATCTCGATTGACGCACCACCTTACAAATGCAATCATGCATTCGGTGTGTGTGTGATTGGGGGGGGGGGGCGGGAGGGCGGGAGGGGGATGGTGGTTTCCTTTATCAACATTAGTGGTGGTATATCTATACTTAAAAGTAGGGAAGATATTGTCTCTTATGAATGGTTCAGGTGTTTCAGGAATATGTTGATCTTCCGAAAATATAATCTGTTTCATGAAGTTGATCGGTACGGGAGGGTTGAGAGTAAGAAGACCTAGGACCAGAGGAAGAGGATGAATGTAAGGAAAGTGATCAATAGTGAAGCTATCCCAAAATCCTTGGATACTTTACTTAAGACAATAGCTTTAAATAGTATGTGAAAATGTGCAGGAGATGATGAGATCTCTTAATCTTGAGACAAACATAGCCCTTCCATTGCGAAAACAACTCTCAAGGGACTCTTAAGGTGTGTTTGAACAAGTGTTGAAAATCAAAGTTTTCAGAACTTAGTGACATCATGCATGTGATAAGACCCAATCTTTTGCCACTTACGTTAGCAAGTTTAGTAATTAAACGTTGACAGCACATTTGGTTACACTAGTGACTATCACTTTACAAGCCAGGTGTGTTACACATTATATTGTTTGTTTGCAATAGAAAAGCAATTACGACTTTATTAACAACACATTAGTTACAGCCGTTTCACAACCCCTATGTAATAATACCTATGACAGCCAACACAATAATATTTATTGTCAAAGTTTCCTCTCTTTTCTATCTGACTTTGTCGTAGTTGGATGATAGACCTTAGATACATGAGCAAATTAATTTAATACTAATTATGTTCCCTATCTGAAAAAATTATTACTTACTGTTGATGAAAGGGTAAAAGAATTAAAACTACAAATGCAGAGTTACAAACTAAACATAAATTGAAACGTGAAAGTGACAAATATGTTTCAGCCAAAATCAAGTTCACGAAGTTCATCCCCCATAACAACTGCTTGTGTATGTGTGCAACTAATGGATTCATGGAATGCTTGGTATGTGGTAAAATTAACAAAACCAAAAATGGGTAGTAAAAATGCTTTAGTGGATTTGTGCATCTGGATTCGTGCATGCTCGACTGGAAACGTGAGTGAACATGAAATGACGAAAGGTTTCAAGATCTTCGCTTCTACAGCTTCAATTCACTAAAGGAAATATAAAGAATGCTTTTCTGATGATCCTAGGGAGCTGGAAAAAATTGCAAACAAAAGATTATAATCAGAAAATTCTATTAAAGTATTGGCAATCAGTCTGTGAAAACAAAACAATCAAACTGCCGACAGCAAGTTTTAGGACTAAAGAATTCTTTTCTGATGATCCAAGAGAGTTGGAAAAAAATGCAACCACTAGCAAAAATCCAAGTCCAGACCTTGAAAACCCGATTCCTCCTTTGCAACAAACTGATTATGATACTGATTCGGTGGATGTTGTGTGCCTCTGAGAGTTTTTAGATTCTTTGAAGTGTTTAAGGAATTAATAAGCAGCACATTCAACAGACAAAGCAGAGAAAGCCGAGGAAGAAGCTCAGGTTGTTTTAGATAAATGGCAGCTCAACTGTTTTGTGTCTTTTGAGGCAATGGCATTTCTGTCATATTACTGAAATAGCTCTATCTGCAGCCAAAATCGCTGTTGACATGGGGCCAACTATATTAAGACTTTTAAACCTATTTTTATCGACCAAGTATTAGGGTTCAACTCTTAGTTAATGCCATGTCTAGCTTTAAACTTTTGTCGACCAAGTGCTAGTGAAGAAGGCTACTTATCTTTCCTCTTGAATTCCCATTATGCTTACACTTTTGCTGCTTTGAAAGCATAATAAAAGAAAGCAAATTTGTACTTGCAGCTATTCATGAAGTAGATATATTTAGCATTGGAAGGAATGATTTTACTCACGTGGCTTCAATTGATGAATTCGAACGTTCAAGGGATATTTATCTTTTCTCTTTAGTGCTATTATTGGCTTCTGATTTTGTTCATTCCTGTTTTTCACTAAACACGACAAATACATTATTCATGCCTGTTATGGCCTACCCACGAGAAGTGCGACAGTTTTCTCCAATTTTCTGTTACGTTTTGTAGTTCTCAAAAAGTGGAAAAGATCGAGTAGTTGTTGCTACCCTTGATCTTAATCAGTGCCTTTGGCTTCCAGATGAAATTGTTGGAGCAAGACCAGAGGTATGTCATATCTCTATACCTTTCCTGGTGACTTGTGTACTTATCACTCATCTTTAAATGGCAGGCAAAGTTGTGTTCTGAGTTCTTAATCAATTTATTTGGCTTCTGCATTGTTGGCCTAGTGGAAGAATAAAAAGATATTAAGTTGCTCAGCTGATTTATGAGACCAATGGAAAGAGAAGTAGAAAATTTATTCCCTGATACTGAAGGCTGCAAGTTGGCCCTTATATCACTCGAACCTGAGTTGGTTCCAGGTTAAATCTTATGGATTGGCCATTGTATGTATATATAGTTGCAACAATTCTTTGGTTTTACAGCCATTCAGAGGAAATAAAGTTTTGACTTAAATTCAAACCTTTAGGTGCTTGTATGACTTGTCTAGTCTGGGACTCAATCTATATAGCTCTGTCTGTTGTTTGACATGCAACTTAATGAACATTCTGTTGTAGAGTCATTTCTCCCCTTTTGCTAGAATGAAATAGTTACACGAATCCTTTTCTATAGCAGGGCATTGGAGCAGATTTTGCTAGGGCATACCTGAGCAATGTATGTGTTGCCGAGGAACTACAGAGAAATGGACTCGGTTATGCGCTCATTGCAAAGTCAAAGATTGTTGCCCAAGAATGGGGTAACAAATTCAGAAACTTTACATACTAAATGGATAAATGCTGTTATTGTGTAAGCGCTATTTAGAACATGCCGAACATTGAAATATACGTGTGTTTTCAGGCATAACTGATTTGTATGTCCATGTCGCTGTTGACAATGAAGCTGCAAGGAATTTGTACATGAAAAGTGGGTTTGAGTACGAAAGTGAGGAACCTGCATGGCAAGCCAGATTTCTTGATCGTCCTCGAAGGATTCTTTTGTGGACCCACGTCACTGCCTCCCATGATTTGTGATGTTACAATGTTCCCCAAATTTTTTCGTGTTGTGATCTTGTATTTGTAGGGTTGACTCGATAGACTGGATAATGGAGTTCTTCGTTTTGTGTAAATGTCAAAACCTCAGCTTCTTGTTCATAATTTATTGCCTGCATGACATTAGTGCATTATTTTTTTTAATGCACAATTCTTTGCAAATTAAACACAATGGTCTATTGAAATTGAAGACTCGAATTTGCTCTTGTTCTGTGCCAAAGCTAAGCTTGCCGCATCTGCGGCAAGGTGAGTCCCATTTACATGTGGTAGAGAACTATGTGCATGTCTTCTTTTTTGGGTCATTTATACTTTTAATCCATGCACCCTGTGTTGCTTTCAATTCAGTCTATGCAGTCAGCTTCTGCAACAGTTAGTGCTCTGCACTTCAATTTCTTCACAATATGCAGACTTCCAGTTAACTCTGCCGCCAGATTTACGATAATTGCGCAATTTGCACAAGAACTTATTGATTGTTGTTGACATGGATGTTTGTTTGAATGCTTATGGAGGTGTTTGGCTTGTTATGGGGAGTCAATCGCTTGGTGTAAACCATGTATTTGAGGAGAGTTAAGGTAAACATCAGCATGACTGTCTCTCATTCAAGTCATAGTAGGAATATGGGGTAAGTTGTAATGATTGCGCATGCTTTGCTTTGATAGTTTTGCATTGTGTATGGCCAAGATTTTAAATTGGAGGGATGTCATTGTCAAAATTAAAAGTACAATGACACTGCTAGAACAAATTGGCCCCAAAATTCAGGCACTATGGGCTTAATCTCTTTTTTTGTCCCTTCTTATGATATCATTATATCAACTTGATTAAAGTCAAGTTTCAATCCATCTATGTTTTTTCGAACTCTAATACCGGGGTATTTCTAAGAGTCCTTCGCGAACGGATCCTCGAGCCCTCGATAGGAGCTGGATGAAAGGAAAGACCTATAAGTAGTCGCTTGGAATTTGCAAATCTTGTTGGTTTATCTATGATGATGTGCATCTCCGAAGTCTTTGACTGCATGGGAGTTGTTCGAATATTATGAATCCTGCGAGTCGATAGAAAAAGTTGATGGGCTAGAATTAATTACCTCATGTTGTCATTCTTTGCAAATTTAGGATGATATTGTTATCATATTATAGTCACTATTGATGCTATAGATGTAAGGTGAATGCTGCTCTACATTAACACTCCTCTCAGTCTTAGGTAGAGTTGCGGCTTGGCAATCGCGTTTCTTTTTCATTTGTTTTAGAAGTTCACAGTAACGAGGAATTTACAATTCATTGTGTAGATGGATGATAGTAAAATCCAAATGGTGGTAGCGCGTGCAACCATAGCAGTGGTCTGCAGGACGCAAATTTGGTTAAAAGGGCTTGGCATACTTGTGAATTTGACCCTTTGCCCCGTCTCTTTGACGGTGTTCGACAGTGTGCTGCTGCTGCTATTGTCCTTGCAGTCCTAGCAAGTGAGTTATCGTCCTCTCTCAAGCATTCATTCTTCATAACCAATCACCAATGAAAACAAAGGTTATGATGTGATTTTGCTTCTTTTATCTGATTGCCCACCAGCTGTTTGTAATAATGTCTTGGCGAGAATTATGGTGGTTGCACTCTCTGTAGTGTTAGTCTTTTTCCCTTGGCCTTTGAAGGATGAAGATAATAGGTATATTCCCTGTAACTTTGTTGATTTGTCTGGTGGGGCATTAGGTATTGATATATTCATGCTTTTGTCATGTGGGATTATGATTTTCTGGCTTATGCTTGAAAGGTGTATTTTTTTTTCTAAATTATGTACTGTGTATTAAGATTGAATGCATCAGTCTTTCATGGTACTTTCGCTGAGTAAATTTTGAAGGGTCTCGTTAGCAAGTGCCCATGAGGCTAGTTAAGTTAACTAGAGTCAGAACTCACACTTTCAAGACATTTTGAGATGAATGTACACGTTTTAACAAATCACTTGCTTCAAATTTACGCTTAAAGGTTGCAAAGCATATTTAATAATGCTTAACAAGTGCCTAAGGGACGTGCTTTAACATTTTGCAATTTCGAATGCATCACTCTTTCATGGTACTTTCACTGACTGAAAATGAGACTTCATGGTGAAAGAATCTCTACGATAACCAGTTGGGTGACGTCTAAGCCAGCATTAAGTTAGCTCCAAAAAAATGCTCCCGGAACACTTGGAAAAAGCAAAAACATTGTATCGATCCATCCCACATGTCTTATGGCTAATACAGGACATCCCTTGTTAGCACAAGCTGACTTGGATGGTTGTGTCAAAGTTCAAGGCTTGGAGAGTTCTTTGGATGGACAGCAAGAAAAAGGTACCCGATACCTTCCCTTCCCTTCGCTTTAGCTCTGGTATCGGAAGGGATTTACTGGTACAAGAGCGGGCATACAATTATTTGGCATCATTCACATACTAATTATTAGTCCTGCAAAGGAGAACTATTGCATTATTATATGAATTTGTGTTATTGTCCTGCCAAAGTAAATGCTCTTCTAGATAATGATGATACCAAGGATTGTTAAAATTTAGTATGGTTGAACTTCACTTTTGCAAGTGATAGATGTGTTGACACAAGTTCACAGTGTCTTTGATGTTTGGATGTTCCTACTGTATTAATTATTTGAGATGTACTTGGGGCAGAACTTGTGTTGAGAGAGGGCACCAGTGAAAAAATCAGTTTTATGTGCCTATGTCTCGATTGGAATCCTTCAACTACATCGATCATAGTGGGGCTTTCTGATGGCTTTGTCTCACTATTATCTCACTCCGAGAGTGAACTTGAAATCAAGCAAGAATGGAAAGCACATGATTTCGAGACGTGGGCAGCTTCCTTTGATGTGCACCAACCCCACTTGGTATACACAGGCTCCGATGATTGTAAATTCAGTTGTTGGGATGTTCGCAACTGTCCCTCAAAATTAGTGTTCCATAATTCCAAGGAGCCTAAAATGGGTGTTTGCTGCATCACGAAAAGTATCACTGACCCTAATGTTGTCCATGCCGGTAGCTATGATGAACACATTAGAGTTTGGGATATAAGATCAATCTCAAAACCTGTGAATCAGAGTTCGATCTGCTTGGGGGGGAGGAGTTTGGAGAATCAAGCAACATTCTCATGTATCCGGTTTAGTCTTGGCAGTTTGTATGCACAATTGATTTGCACTTGTTGATCTCTGGGGCGAGGAGATTAAAATTGTAGAGACATACAATAGGCACAGCTCACTTGCATACGGTGCAGATTGGCATAAAGGTATGTCAATAGAGAGCAAACGGGAGAATATGGTGGTCGCCACTTGTTATTTTTATGATAGACTTGTCCGGATATGGATGTCACAGAGTAATATGTTTGCATGACTTCATACATTCTTGAGAATTTGGGATGACCCGAATATGTAATTTAAGGGTTTTTTGCTTCCTAACTTATTGTGGGAAGGCTTTGAAATTAGTTTTGGAAGTCATTACTGGAAAAACTAGAAGTCGGCAATGAATATTGTCTTCAGCTTTTATGTCTGTCGCATGATGTTTCCGCCTTTCTTTTCGTTCAACTTAATATGCTCAAGCCCTTAAAAGAAATGCTCCCTCAAGTAATTATATAGGGGTAGAAGCTCTAGGGCTACACTTTTCGTTTTGCTTATTAATGACAAAATGGAGACATTGATTGAAGAAAGACGAAGGGTCGGATGTCAATTACTGTCTCTTTACTTGAGTGTTCTATTTAAAACCAAATTTGTGCGTTTGTCACGCTGGGTCGGATGGATTAATAGATTGATTGGAAGAAATAAGGAAAGTATACAGAATGAAACACCATTTTTGTCACTCTTTATTTCATTAGCTCACGATTTCTGAGGCACGGATCAAGATGTTATCAAGTCCAAAGTTATCTGCAGCTTGAGGACATGCGACAGAGCTGGGAAAAGAGAATTGTCCAAAGCGCACCAAAATATCATTCTTGCTTCTGGATAGGTGAGAGCCGCGTCAATCAATGCCTTGTCATCGATTCACCTACCCAACTTAAGAGTAGAACTGACTTCAATGTGAGCCTTGTCGAAGCCACTAGACTCGAATCAGTTCTCGATGCCCTTTTACGATCTCCATCACCAAAGCAAGAGCAGGAATATTTTAGCCAAATGGCGAAAAATGGCCAGAGAGAGAGAGAGAGAGGCCGGAATAAGGGGGAGACAGTAAGGAGAAAATGAGGGCGCGCTTCGGTCTATTGCAGTGCTTTTGGAACAATTGGGCTGAGGAAATAGACACAGCCTGACAGGATCTCTCAAGATCAAATGTCAACACTGCAACTTAAAAAGGAATCCCTTCTCTTTTGCCTTAGGGCCAAAGCTCAGAAGCTTCTTAATCCTTTTTCCCAGCACTTTGTACCCTTTTTACGCCATTATTGGTTTGGCATTGGTCCAATGCAAGTTGGGATAGCAACGGTAAGGGCCCCAAAACTTGTGCAAGTTACTGCACTTTAGTCCTGAAACTCCTTTTCAGTGCGGTCCAATCCTAAAAACTTGTTCCGGTTGCAACTTTAGTCCTTCCGTTAGATCCCATTCGTTAACTTTAGTCCTTCCGTTAGATCCCATTCGTTTTCTGTGGAATGTGGATGAAAAATCTACGCGGCCATTTTCTTATTAAGTTGCGACTAAAAAGCACACTTTCCTAACAAATTTGATATTTCCGTCCAAATGCTGTCAGAAAATGCCCGATCATACACCGAAAAAATATGAAGGCGGCGCTGATGTGACAAATCAAGGAAAAACTAAAATAATGGTCCCCATACCATTGCCGATATCTAATTTTACTCCTCGTGCATTGGTTGTGACAGATTTCGTCGGGTAACCAGATTTTCGATCTCGATTTCAGATATTTCTATATGAATGCAAGTAGGAATTGCTGAGTAAGTGCCGAAGATCAACATATCGCGTCGATGTAGATTAAACAATGGAAAATTGATGAAAACGATCTTTCTCTCATAGAGCCAAAGACCTCCCATGACAACATACAAGTAGTGAGAAGTGGAAATTTTCGATGGAAATTGGCTGGATCCAGGCTGGGATAATGGCGCCCATTACAAACTAGTTTGGAAAAGATTTCGCTTATGCTGAAGGGAGCATCATCTCTTAGTTGTAGGTTTTCCTAGTTCATGCAAACATGGAGAAATTATCACGGACCAGTCACACGTAGGGAAACTTGCACGTATGATTCTAGTCAGTTTTTCTTTAGGTATCTAGCAACTTTGCTTCTACTCTGCTGTTTAGTGCACCTATTTTTACTATTGACCATGTATTATGGAATATATATTTTGGGAGGGCGAATTTGTCCTGGAGTTGTATGCAAAATCCTCCGAAAAGACACTCGAGTGGTGACCATTTAGGGAGAATTGCAACTGAATCGACCCTCAATGGGTAAATTACAAGAAGAGGGCGAGAGTGACCAAATACAACATGAAAGATCAAAAAACCAATGTCGATCCTAACTTAATTGTAAATTTGTATATTTCATGATAAATTTTAATATAGGGAGCAACGAAATTGTCACTTAAGAATGTAAGAAAGTTTATGTACACTATGTAAAGTAAGATTGTTTGCTCCTAAAGTAAAGCTTGGAAAGCAATTGATTTCTCGCACCGTTTTGTTAATGATGTTGACCATACGAACATCTTGGAGCAGACCCAAAAATATAAAAATTTCCTTGAGCTCACGCTCACACAAGCACAGAGATCAATTTTATTTTTCTCATTTTTCATCCTGTTCATCAAAGAAACAAGCACGAGCTCGAGTGAAAATACACAACACATCAAGAGCGATCTAATAATATTGACCTGTCCATGGGATTATTCTTTCTCTCTCTATATTCATGCTCTTTCGCTAGAACAACCTCCTGATCAATCCTTCTTCCTCCGGAATGATGCCGCGGTCACAAACTTGCATGGAACTTCGACATTTGATTGAAGGGAGAGAGAGAGAGGGAGAGTTTTAGGAGATTCGCAAGAACACTTGCACGTTCTACTTTTTCCATTAGACTCCATAGGAGGAGGAGAGAGTGGTGAGGAGGCTAACTTTGAGCTCCAAAAGGAGGATGTAAGTGGAGATTGTGCGGAACAAGTTCTGGGGGCGAGTTTGATGGCAGCCTGGGACTATGGAGAGCAGCTGGTGAAGCTTCCTTCTGGTGGACACCATGCCCTTCACTCTTATCTTCCTCCCTCTCACTTGTCTCCATGAAGAAGAAGAAGAAGACTTCGATCTCATTATTGAGAGAGAGAGAGAGAGAGAGAGAGAGAGAGAGAGAGAGAGAGAGAGTTTCTTAATCTTTGTTGAGGGTAATAAGAGAGGCTTGAGCTACCCTTTTTATAGGAAGATGGAATAGCTTTTGTGTTATTTTATGGATTTTTGTTTTTGTTTCGAGGAGAATAGTTTCCACCAACAGCACTAGATGCAAGATACTACTTTTCTCTTCACAAATAATGCCCAGTACCAGGAAATTTCAGACCAAAAAAATAGTACCAGGAAAAAAACAAACCCCACATTTTTTCTACCCTAAACTTCAAAATTTCCAAAACAATGCGCCAACACCATGGGATAATTTTAGTCCTTACTTTTAGTGTCCTGAAAAGATCAAAACAATGGGTGTGGTTTTTTTTTTTTGGTCGAACAACGGGTGTGGTTGAAGTTAACAAAACGACGCCATTCCATGGGTTGGATCATTGATGAGCTACTAAAATATTTGACTCGCTGAATATTTGCTTCTGACTAATGCTACTGACAAGTATAATTATAAGAACTTCGTTTTGTTCATTGTCGGTTCTCTGTCGACTGACAAATAAATAATTTAATGACATTTATGGACAATCCAGAAAAAACAAATGACAAAATTGTCTTACGAGCATGCGTATGTGCCTTGTTGCGGGATCTTTAAAGTTCAAGCCAAAATTATTTGCATTCTTTATTCTTATTCGGTATTCGACCCTCTTTATGGCATCAACTTATCACCTAAAAAAAGTCATTAGGGTCGAACAAGAATAGACAATCAAAGCAATTATTACATAAGAGAATATGGTCCACGTGCTACGGACTAAAAGAGAAATTGGAGCCGCACTATCGCTATAAACTAAGGTTGAATCTCGCACATGCAGCCGTGGGATGGAAAACATTTTTATTACTAGTATTTAAATTATTCTTTTGACTATGGTTGTTAAAGCAATAACGGAAAATACGAATGAAATTTTTCAGTAAGGTTAATAAATTCATGAATCTATCGATCCACCATGAATTCAACATCGCGAGGAACAAAAAGAAAGAAGAGATGGCCATCGATCATAGGATAAGTGGGGTTGAATTAATTTCGAATGAATTCAAATTACAAAACGTTGGCAAATTGATACGTGGGACGGCTAAACAATGGAGATAAAATGTGCACCAGAAATGTTTTTTTATTAAAGAAATAAGTATGGGAAAATAAATATTCAAAGAAAGAAAATGATTGAAAGGATTGATGCTTAGGGAATCAGCCCCACGTGGAAGTGCCTCTGACCACCAATTGGGTGCTCTTATACCTTAGCCACTTGAATTAGTTTATGTCTTTGTTCTTTTGTCCCCCATTTATTGCAGCCGGATTAGAGAGGAAGTGGAGAAGGTATTGAATAAATTTAGCTTAGCGATGCCGATGGGGGGGATGGAATCAATTACGGTACGAAAACGACATAAAAATTGTGTTTTTCAGTGGGATCTAGTATAGATTCCGCAAACAGTTGAAGTATATATACATCATTTAAGTGGCTCGAATTACGTTTAGAGTCATAGTCTATTGGGGTTAATTAACTTGAAATCCATCGAAGCGGATTTTCAAGAGGATGGGAAAATTGAGTACATAGTAAAACGGCAGAAATAGAGTGGTCTATAATATTTTTGTGAGGTCTTTTCAAAATTTCACAAGTGAATACTTTTCAACTTCGGGATAATTGTCTAAAAAAATCGTAAATTTATTGTACGGCAGCTAATTTAATCCAAAATTTTTCAAATTTTTCAATTTAGTTCTAAATATTTTGACGATTTATCAATGTAGCGATCCAATTTTGGTTAGAAATCAGTGACGTAGCTGTTCGAGTCAACGCCAACTATCTTATGTGACACGGTCGACACTAACTGAAAATTGATACTGATGTGGATAATTTTTGTAATTTTATAAAAAATTTCAATTTTTTTTGTTTTATCCTTTCATTTTCTTTTTTCTTGTTTCTCCACTAGTCGCCCACCACAAGCTAGGGTTGCACCCCTGTGCCCCTACCCTAGCCCATATCTAAGTTGGGAACATATTGACAAGGGCATCACGGCCCTTGCATATGGCGGGTGACCGGTGATCGGTGGAGAAATGAGTAAAAAGAAAGAAAATAAAAGACAAAAAAAAAAGAAACATTGAGAATATTTAAAAAGGATTGCATAATTGTACACGTTAGCAATTTTCGGCCAAAATTAATCAAATGCATTACATTAGAAAATTGTCAAAAGATTTAGAACTAAATTGGCAAAACTGAAAAAATTTGGGTTAATTTAGCTGCCATACAATATGTTGAAGAATTTTTTGACAAATTTTTCTTTCAACTTCCTTCATGATTTTTTCGTAAATAGAATCCACAAGTAGTCGTTGCTCTCCCAAGAAGTCATTAAAGCAGCTTTAAATATACAATCAATGTTAATATATAGAGTATTTTCCCAATTATTCCCAAACAATTCAACGTATTTGTTTGGACATTGTAGACTTCGTAAGTCTCCGTCCCTAACGTAAGTTTCTTGCTGCCGGCTTGCATTAAGGGGGCGACCTCCTACCTTCTTCGGTTGTGCCAAAAAGGGGATGATACTTATCCAAATATAAAAGAAAATTGAATTCCAATTTTCAAAACATCAACGTCCAGTCAGGACCAAATTTAGTGATTTAAAAGCCTGGATAAAACCGTGTATTAATTTATGAGATCGAGAGGCTCCTATCACCATCAATTGTGAGGTCCAAATACCGCGTGAATTGTGTGAGCTAATAAGATATTAGGAGTGATCGGTTCCCAGTTCGGTCTGGATTCGATTCCAAGGTGGAATCGGAAATCAGACCAGGAGGACCATTTCCCAAATTTGAGAACTGTGGACCAGACCGGTTCCAGTCCAATGGAACTGGCCACTTTTTTATTTTTTTCTCACCACAACAAGAGAGAATGACAAATCTCAATATATTGACGAAAACGACAATGAATGAAGAGTCATTATGGTGCAACAATAAAGGAAAAGTATCGTAATTGGGTTTAGTTCACATTTTATTAATTTTTTTGAAGAAATAAAAAATAAAAAATATATATATAGTTGATCCGGTTCGGGCGATCCTCTTTGCACGCTCCTAAAAGATATCATACAAATTTGAAAAAGGCTCAATCAAATATATAAGTAGATCGACATGGTACAAAATTGTAAAAAGTACGATCAGAAGTTTAGAACTACAGAGAACTAGTTTGTAGAGAACATACATCCAACGGCATACTATTGAAAGTACAATGAATTTTACTATAAAACTGCTAGAGGAAGCTTGATGTCAAAATGGGGAAGTCTTCACGCTCTCCTTTCAACCATTTATGGAATTCTTCCCATTAAACTTTTGGAAAAAAGCCACCAAAAACCCCAAACGTTACCCCCTGTGACACATTTACCCCGAACTTTTTTTTATGACACCAAAAACCCCAAACTTTACTATTTGTGACACATTTACCCCAATGTACATTGTCCATGGGCATTTTCGTCTTTTCTACTTTTTTATTTTTTTTTTTACTTTTTTTTTCTTTTCCGGCTAGGGGGGCCCTCGTCGGCGTCGAGCGTGGCTCACCCTCGCCTGGGCGAGGTCGCCCAACGCCGGCGAGCCTCGCCCGACGCCGGCGAGGCTCGCCCTCGCTCGCCCAGGCGAGGGCGAGCCATGCCCTCGCCTGGGCGAGCAAGGGCGAGCCTCGCCGGCGTCGGGCGAGGCTCGCCCTTGCCTGGGCGAGGTCGCCCGACGCCGGCGAGCCTCGCCCTCGCTCGCCCAGGCGAGGGCGAGCCACGCCCGACGCCGGCGAGGCTCGCCCAGGCGAGGGCGAGGGCCGCCCTCGCTCGACGCCGGCGAGGGCCCCCCTCGCAAGAAAAAAAAAGTAAAAAAAAGAAAAAAAAGTAAAAAAACGAAAATGCCCATGGATAATGTACATTGAGGTAAATGTGTCACAAATAGTAAAGTTTGGGGTTTTTGATGTCACAAAAAAAAGTTCGGGATAAATGTGTCACAAGGAGTAAAGTTTGGGGTTTTTGGTGGTTTTTTCCCTAAACTTTTTAGAAAAGATGATTTCGAATTCAATTGTATCTAGCTATATAACTTCATTTGTGAATATATTTGTAAGATTCAATCCTTAGGGTGTCTTAATAAATCTAAAACCACTTTATAATAAGCTTAGGGGCTATATTGTAGTTTCGCGCAAAAATTTAGAACAAAGTTGGCAACATTAAAAATTTTAGTACTGAATTATCATCCGTGCGATAGATTTAGAATTGATTAGACAATTTCTTCTGACGTGCTTCCATATAAACTTATACGGTCCGTTTTCTTGGTAATAAAAATAGGGTTGTGAAATTCATGTTCGACTGTTCATAGGATGTGTTGGGCATTGACAACGACTTCCTTGAGAAATTTGAGGAAATTGAGAAAAAGGGCCATTTTCATACATGCACCCACGTGATGTTGGCCTCACCATTCACTCAAATTAATCGAACTCTGTCAGAATACATAAACAACATGACAGCTTCGCTGGGAAATGCATGTACACACGTATACAGAACATGACAAATGAAACCTAATTATCCCAGGATGTTAATGGTTCATCGCTCCTCTATTTTCTTATTTGTATAGTTTATTCTTTCGTTAAGTCCTCTGTGTCCTCCGTTCATTTCTTGGTATTTGGTTAAGGAGTAACCTCACTATAGAAGAGGAGCCGTAGCTCCGATAGAGGCCTTCACGGCCTTCCCATTTTTTAATGCAGTGAGAATGTGCTCCATAGATGCATTCCTTATTTTAACATGTCGGTACTCGCAAATCATACCCCCTCAATTCCCGCCATATCTTTTTTCTCTTTGGTGAGAGGGAGTACCCTCTAGTGTTTTACATCTAAAGGATTTCGAGATCTAGATTAATTGTCGGATGAAGCAGTTTAAGGACATGCTTAGGTCTAAAAGCATTACAATGACTGAGGGTAAGTTCACGGAGGCTGAGTTCTCATCCGTAGGTAGAAGTCGTGGAAAGGAATGCGCACTTGAATTGGGGCATGGCATGCATGTCCTTGAACAGCGAATTTCAGTACCGAATAGCCCACCCACCGGATACAACGGAAGATGTTCCAGCAATTATGGTCGAAAGAGCGATGAGCCTAATGTCTGTCTGGACCCGGTGCAGATAAGACAGGAAACGGTGGTCCTGTTCGAGAGGACGCATCGAGATGGTGACAAGAAATGAGGTAATTGGAACCGGGACAGGTTCAGCTGCAGCCGAGTAACAGTGTCTATGCTGTTGTTGTCTAAACACTTTATGTAACAGTTCATGGGTGCTCGTTGATGGGGGCAGGCTCTGCAGGAGGCGCTTCCTTCGAATTTGGAGGGCGCCCCTCCTAGATTTGGGTAATGGGTCGAGTTCACGAGGCGAAGATAAGGAGTGAATTGGAGGCACGGCCTTGATTTGGGCGGCCACGACGATGGCATCTTTGTTGGGGGAGCATCCGAGGAAGCGCCAATGGTTGGAGGCCAAGATAATTATTACCTAAATCTCTCACAAAAGCTTTTTACACTTTCGTACTTTAGCTGTTCTTGTTTGAGTGAAAGAATTTTTCGCGAATTAATTTTATGGATTTTCACGTATTTGGTTTGGTGAAAATGGTTTAGTTAATGCATAATTAGTTACTGTTAAAAAAATCATGCTTAAAATTAAGAAAATAAATTCGATACTATGAGAAACTTCTTAACAAACACTCTTATTTACTTTCTTCGCTTTCTTCACCGAGGCTCGGTCACTTTTTCTCCTTCTTCAAGGTGTGCTTTTCTTTCGCTCTTCTTCCCTTTCTTCGAGGTTTGCTCTTCTTTACCAACATGCGACATTTTTGCTGAAGGTTCGGCTCTTCTTTACCGACGCTCAACAATTTTGTTCTAGGTTCTCTCTCTCCCTGCCAATTTGAAATAATCTTTGCAATTTCGATTAATCCTTTACATCAGGAATCTGTTGTTAATTCTTTTGTGCTATGATCTTTTGATTCTCGTTTCCATTCATCTTCTGTGCTCGACAAAAGAAAAAGTGCATAATAAGATAGAAGTGGAAAAGGCTGACCATCTTTTGATCAAGCATTAGACTTTGCATGTTAGTTCTTAATGCTATGTGAAAGATGCACTCGTTGTTCTTTGATTACTTGTCGTCTTAGATAGCAGTTCTTTGTGGCACAATTTATCCTAATGTTTCCAGTGAAGATAGAGTCATCTGTACTAGAATCAACAATGGAATGTTTAGTTCAGGTACCACTTGGGATATCGTGAAGAAAAATAGTGATAGGGTCGATTGTGGTTTCTTGTCTATTTATTTTCTGAATTGAAAGCTACTCTTGGATTAGAAAGGTGAGAGGCACATTGTTGTCGTTTGTCAGGTCAAATGTTAATTGGTAAACAGAAACTTCAGAGTAATCCATAAGATTAAAATAATTTTCTAAGTGCGATGCAAACACTCGAAAATGTTTTTGGTCCCACTTTTCAGCATACCAACAAACAAATGAAATCTAACTATCTTCTTTGGAAATGATTTCTGTGGAAAGCATTTTCCTTTACGATTGAAGCTTTCCTTGGAATAAATACACTCTTACATTCAAATTTTCCTCTTCATAAATCAATCTAGATTCATTTTTTCAAAATAATTCACCTTTCAAAAAGTTTCCCCTGCTTAGATCATAAGTTTGTAATAGATAAGAGTCATGTAAAGATATCATAAATACTATTGTGACTAATTGTAGGAATCATTTCAATGCTTGTCATAAAAGCTCGGACTGGTAATCCATTCTAAGAGATAATCCAAGCTTGATTGAGTACATGGTTTAAGACCGCAAAGGTGGTTGACCTAATTGATTAAGGGTTAGAGCTGAAATGTCTTCTCTTCTTTAGGGATTGCAAGTTTGAACCTCTTTACAAAAGTTATAGTTGAAAGGAGCCTTATCCAGCTAGTTTTTTAGTGTTTTTTTTTCTTTTTTTGAGATAGGCTCACCCATCCCGGCTTTGAGATAGGCCTTTAAGTAACATAACTTTGAGACGGTTGTTATGACTCAAAATAGACATTAAATTGTTAGTGCAGACTTTTTGAGGTTTTCCATGGAGGGTACTGGTATTGATAGTTCCTACCCTTTTGCTTATGGATTGAACATAGTGAGTATAATGTTTTAAAATGTTCTATTGGATGTGCACATCTATTTCTTTAAGTTTATAGTCACAAATTACAACAAGAGTAATTTGTTCCCTCGGGTACGAGGGAACACCTTCCTTGTTCCCTCGGGTACGAGGCTTTTGAGTATGATCTCTCATCTTTGTAATTGGTGCGCTAAAAAGTTATATACATCTTACCTTACCAAAAAAAAAAATTTACAACAAAATGGCTAGTTTGTGTTAGAACAAGGTGGAAGCACTTCACTTAATGGCCTGTTACAATGGGCATTCCAATATTCCATACATCTCCTAGTTATATATCGCTTGATGCAACGGACCCGATCTTCTTAACATAATAGTAAAGGGATTTCCAGCCAAAATTAGCTAGACGGACTACACTAGTAAATCGTCAAAAGGTTTAGGATTAAATTGGTCAAATCAAAAAGTTTTGGACCGAATTGGTACAAGTGCAATAAGTTTAGGATTTTCCTGGTAATTTTCCTATATAAGAGTGCCTCGATTTAATCTATAGAAAAATCTCTTGTGATTCTCTCATAAGCAAGCATGCACAGTTGAGATAAAATCTGAACACTACAACGTCACAGGTATTGCACGCACCATACGAAATATCATATAGTCTCACCGAAGCAAAAATTAGTTGACAAGATTTATTACATTCTTTTCCTATTTTTACTTTAGTTTTTTCAAGGGAAAATAATACTAGAAATGCCAAAAGTTGTGTATGGTGCTCACTTTAGTGCCAAAAGTTTTCGCCGGCTCATTTAAATGCCAAATCGGAGAAAAAACGATCATTATGTGCCATCGGCAAGAATTTTTGGCCAAAAATATTACGTGACACTTGTATTTAAAAAATTAATATTAGCTGGCAATTTTTACTAAAAAACAAGTCCACGTTGGCTTTTTGGCTGCTATCCCATGAAGAAGAAAAGAAAATATGGACATTTTTTTTTTATCTTTTCATCTCTCTCCTCCGTTACTCTCTCTGCAACAATGGCGTCGCTTGCTCCCACGCCTCTAGTCCCTCTGTCGCGACCTAAAATTTCTCAGACTAATGGATTATTAAGACTAAGCTTAACTCGGGCCCTCCCAAGCCCTACCAATTCGCAACTTAGGGTTTAAGTTTTTAATATGCAAAAATTTTCATGCTCGGAATCGCCACAAATCTATTTGTGGTAGGTCGATTAGAAACCTAAATAAAACATAGAGAGATATGTTTTATTCCTACGAACCAGAGATTCTAAGCTTGGGGACTTGATTACGCTAGATCTAGTCTAACGCCCTTTCGGTACCTTTTCTTTTCAAAAAATGTTTTGGCATGCAGTTTGGATCCATTTTAACTTAGTCACTAGCACGTGAGGTGATCATGCAGGTGCGCAAACCACCAAAGTAACACCCAATAATCAAAACATTAAATAAATTGCAAGATTTGGAGAATTACTTACCTCGAAGCAACGTAAGCATCTGCATTGTTAGCTAGAAAATCACATCAACAATCCTAATATGATTTCTAATTAACAAGTAGTTCACTTAATATTTTTTAGGATTTTCACTTATTTAAATGAAAACTAACCTATATGTAATGACGTGCAAAAATTAACATGCGATTAATGCAGCCTAACATGCAAACTATATGTCATGCAACAACGTGACCTAATCCTAATGACGGACAAATAATTTATTTTTGGTATTTTCAAATGAAATTCGGAATTAAAAATTACTCAAATTAACATGTGATCTATCCTAGAGAAAATGATTTTTTTTTTGGGTGAAGATCCTAGAGAAAATGATTTGATCTATCCTAAAGTGATTCTTTTTTTTGGGATTTTTATTAAAATTCGAAATTATTAAATATCCTAAATAATCCACTAAGATTAAAACAATCTCTAATTTAAACTAGGAAATATGCTACCCTAAATCCCAATAAATCAAATAATTATTTTATTCTTTTGGATATATTTGAGATTCCCTAAGCATGCAAAATTTCTAATTTAAATCTAACTAACAAATTTTTTTATTTTCTTTATTTAAAAGGAAAACAATTAAACAAAGATAGCAACTACGTTCAAACAATCCACGCAATCCGCAAGTTCTTATCAAATTCAAATTAGGCAAAGAAATCAAACTAACGGTCATATCTATAGGGTTATAGATATCGACAGAAAGCTGATTGTTCAAATTTAGAAATCAAATAAAATCTATTATCGTATCCAAGTGATTATGGACAAGATAACGATTTTCCGTATTGCCGCGTATTGTACCTTAGGGATAAGGTCGGATAGACATCCAGATACATTGCCAAATTAGGAATAATTCCTAATTTTGGGTATTTTCAAATATTGCGGATATCGCAAATATTATCCTAAGATTTAGCAATCCATCAAAGAATATCCACGAAATATTCAAACACCGAAAACTTAGGAAATTACATATTTCGGAAAATATTCGGATAATGATCTTACCTAATTTGCGGATATCTTCCAAATTCGAACTTGGTTCCGGATTGAGGCTTGCGGATCGGGACGGTGTGGCTGGCGATGGGAGCGGCCATGAGGATGGCGATGGCGGCGAGCCGGCTTTGCGCGGTGCTCCGGTCAGTCTGCAAAACAAGAACATGGACCATGGCGGTGTAAGGATGCCATGGCCACGGAGGCAACAGGGAACACCAAGATGGATTGAGACGGCGCCGGGCGGTGAGTTCACGTCGGTAACTTCGTGGTGTGGGCTTGCGGCACACGGTCACCGGCGAATGAAAGCAGCAACGGCAAGGCCAAAGCAACGAGGGCTGGTCTTCTCGAACGTGGTTATTTGGACTTCACGCAATAACAGTAGACAAACGTGCTGGAAAACAAGGGATAGCAGTCATAGCATAACATGTGGTCTTCCACCAATATGAACCGAAACCAGAGGACTAAAGAACTCCTACAAAAGGGAAATTAAACATAAAAGCGAAAATTTTGATGACTTCATAAGCAAGGAGTGGCGGTTCTCTCGGTACTCGGCCGTGTGGCAGTTCACTGCTCGGCTGGGACTTCAAGACCTCGCCAGGACGTTGAAGTGGAGCTGTTGGCGGTGGCGAAGACTTGAACGCTACGAGGGTGTTGCAGTGTTGCAACGGCTTCGTGCAAGGCGCAATTGCTTCGTCGCTGACGCAGGGACTTGCGGTACAGGACCCTCGCGGCCACTAGTTTGGCCGCAGGGAAGGTGGTGGCGATGGCTCAGGCATGCCGCAGCAGGGAGGCACGGATGGCGGGAGCCGCGGCGCAGGTGCAGGTGACCAGGCACGGGAGGCACCGTCGGGCACACGCACGACCAATTCTCTTTCACTGGTTGCTCTCACTCTCGCTATTCCTCACGTGTGTCTCTCGTGTTCTCAAGAATTGCGTTCTGAAAATTATGAGTCTCCTCTCGAAACGTGAATAGGTGTCCCTTTATATAGTGCTAGGTTTAGATTAAAACTCTCAATTTTAAATTTTAAGAGATATACCTTACTGATCTGAAAATTTTATTATCTCTTAGAATCTTGATAATATCAAACCAAATCGAACAATTATCTTCAAAAATTTGAATAATAATCAAGATTAATTGTTCAATTATCCAATGGGAGAATTTCAGCTCTTATAATACTTATGGGCTAGGCCAAGAATTTTCTTGAACGTGGGCTTAGTCCAATTTTATTAAGTTCAGAGCCGTTCACTCGAGTCCATCCACCGTCAGTCCAATGCAGATGCAACTATATGAGCCCATGCAAATGCTTCTAATATCTACATGCATTTTAATTGATATTTTTTCCTAGAGATTAGGATCGATCCCTAATTTTTTATGCGAAAATTAACTAAGTCGCCAAAATTTATGTGTCAACACCCTCTTGCTTGAAAAACCCATCTGGTCATACCCTCCCTCGGAGTCCGACTTTTGCCCCTCCTTCATCATTGCCACCAGTAGAGTTGTCGGCACTAATCGAGCCGACCCGATCTAGCCGAACGAAGCCAACAACGGTCATGGACGAGCATGCGTCGCTCACAAGCCGCTCATCCAGAATTGGCCTCACCCATCTCATTCTGCAAACGCCGCTCGTTTATATTTGGATTCCCCTTTCCTTGCGTTCCTCTTTGCCAAAACGAATTCTGATCTCAAATTTTGGTCATGGGAGGAGCAATTACTCACCGGATTAGGGTTTTTAGAGGCCGATTTTCTGTGATTTTGTGGACTTGGCTGCCCCAAGGGAATTGGCCACTTTGGGAGCCTTGGAAAT
This sequence comes from Syzygium jambos, assembly GCA_031216235.1. Classification (NCBI taxonomy): domain Eukaryota; kingdom Viridiplantae; phylum Streptophyta; class Magnoliopsida; order Myrtales; family Myrtaceae; genus Syzygium; species Syzygium jambos. The sequence continues at coordinate 25,488,625 of CM062222.1, forward strand.
CTCTCTTTCTTCTTGGTGATCTCATGGCGGAAATGGACGTGCGCTGTGAAGAGGGCAAAAGCGAAGCAAAATCTGTTAGCGTCCAGCCTCCGTCACCGGCCACCACCAGTCCTTCGGATTGATTTCCATGAGAAGAAAGCACATTCAAGAACGTGAAAATTTAGAGTTCTTCCGACCAAAAAAAAGTCGATTTAGGGTTCCAAACAAAAAAATTTATTTAGGGATTACATTTAGGGGAAAAACGACGGCATTTAGGGTTATATGCTAACTGGGCATGCCGGCGAGCCACGTCGGATATCCGGCAATCCTTATCGGAGTTGGCACTTAAGTAATTATTTTTTTAATAATTGATATTTAAGTACTCCGAAAAAAGCTTTTGACACTAAAGTGAGCACTATACACAACTTTTGACACTTTTAGTATCATTCCCCTATTTTTTCAGCAACCGCACAAGCTCAAGCAAAGGGCCCAATTAATGTGGGCAGTCTTAGTTGGGTTTGCTGTCAATACAAAGATATTCCAAATGAAATGATTTGAGTAAAAAAATAAATTGCTGGCATTAAAACCTTAACGCTGTTCAGCGTTGACCTCTATTCAACGAAGAGAAATCGACGATAAGGTTCCGCTATAATCAAGGTGAAAGAGATTACAATCGCTCGAATGCTTACACTCAAGCATTCCCCGATCATAAGTACATCCAAACCCCCAAGAATCAGACTAGAAGTTTTCCCACGCTCTCAACTTTCTTGGATGATGACTTCCATACTATGTGGGCTATCGTTTCACATCTGCAGCTTTCCCCCTCTATCTCCGCAACCCAGCAAATGGTCCGAATGTCTCGAAAATCATGCACTCTTTGTTAGTTCCAAATCAAAAGAGATTAACTTCGAGTCATAATCAACAGCCCGCTCTTATGGCGGCTTAATCGTGTCAAATTAAGGTGGCGTTAGACTTATCTATTTATGCCATCGCAATAATGCATTCTTGCCCGATGTGAAACGAGAGACGCATCCGACCCCAACAAATTAAAATTATGTGCGAGCCGCTCCCATCAGCGAACCGCAAAGTTTGACTTAGTTCATGCCCACCCACTTATGCGTCAATTATTGATGCACAGCGTGGGGACGTACATAAACATGGCCATGCACCGCTAAATAGTCCCGTTTGTCTAGAGTTCCGAAAGCGCCATGCACGCGTGCGTGCAACATCGACGCTTGAGGTCCATATCTTGAATCGCAGAACGTGGGAACGAGCTGCAGAAGAGGCCAAGTGAGCAGCTGTGCTCACAGACGAAGATTGAAGTGATGATGCATCATTTGCCAACTTTTTCCATTTGAGACAAGCATCGACAAAGCGATCGTCGTGCTATCCTTTCACAGCACTGTTATCCTGCACAAAACATGTTTTCGAGTGTTTCTCACGGAGTTATCACATGCTGTCATATCAATGAGGAAATTTTCAGATTTCAAGTACTAAGATTATCGATAGACATGCGGTCCTACCGGTAAAAGTAATAGGTGAGTTAGGCAAAAAGTACTAGATTTGGGATTCGATATCCGTGAGCATAGCAAATATATGTATGTAAAAGCTTAATAATTTTCATATGTTTCAAAAATGGGGGGTGGGGAGGTTAACAATGTCATCACTTCCGTCCTCGTCTCATAGCGCACACAGGGCCACCCCTAGCCCTCACGCGCTTCTTGTTACACGTATATACACAATAAAGAACATAGAAATCACATCAAAAGTGTTTAGAAAAAAGAAAACTGATTTTTTCCTAAACTTAACTATACGTATCATGAGAATAATCACGTAATTTAAATTGTGAGGTCTTTTATTTGATATTTTTTTTTGATTTGACAATCCTTCAAAAGCTGATATTAAATCATGTTTGTGTCAAATCTAGCTATTTCTTAACCCTTTTCCTTCCCACCTAATTTAGAATATAAAGTAGGGATAAGCAAAAGAATATGACCGAACTGTCTGATTTTGGGCGTTCTTGCAGAAACTGGTTTGGTTCCCGATTCTCACAATTTAGAAATGGTGAAATTCGGTCTGGTTCCCGATTCTAGTTGTGGATCCATCCATCCGGGGTAGACCAATTTTTTTTTAATTCTTATTATTCCAAACTTCCAAAACCCTAATTACCATTCTTTTCTCTCTCAAACTCAATCAAGCGCGCTCGTCACCATGCAACATTCACAACTCCCTCACGGCTCAACACCTCTCAGACTTGGTTCTTGATGATCAATATAGCTTTGTTTGTGGAGATGATCATCATGTTAGCTTATCATGAGCTTGTTCTTTTTACATCACTTGTATAGTAGTTTAAACTCTGTAACAACACTTGCAATCTTGCGGGAATAGAAAAAAAAAAAAAGGAAATACTGCCGGTTCCTAGACCCACCTAGGTCGGTCTGGTTCTCGAGTGGGTCCAAGATCAGGTGGGCCGGTTTTTGGTTCCACAAACTAGGAACCGGTCCTTCTGGTCTAGTTCCCGCTTCCAAGGTGGGAACCAATCGCCCTTAATATGAAGCTCCACTTTCCTGAGGAAAAAAATGCATGGATGTGCAAGATTCATATGAATCCATTGAACCATAATTATTTACTTTAGTATATTTCATAGGGATTCACATGAATAGTTGATAAATTTAAGGCGTTTGTAATAAACATAAACAAAAGAGATTACGAGACAAATGCAGGCGTGTAGTCAAACGACACCGGTGATGCCCTTGGCCACCCATATGCAAACTTATGCAGATTATAGGTTATATCGCATTGATATCGATGATCCATGCACATATAATAGGTCATCCCTTAAAGATTGTTCTAGGGATTTCGTTCAACGCAAATAATTCTGTTAGTTGTGATTAGACCGCACAACTATACAAAACAGCAACAAACGCAATGTGATAGTAATCGATATCACAAGCAGATAATTTATCATCTCATCTTGAAAGAGTCTCTCAAAGCCATATGCACTAACCCGTTCACGAGCGCCTATCGTCGAGTCAAATCCATTCTTTTCATATAAAGTTTGTTGCTCAGTCGAATCACACGTCCCTCGTGATCAAAAGTCGACTTCTCATCCCCAGCAAAAGGATATGATTCCACGGGATATGATTCCCCCACGGGTGGCTGTCACTACATACGTATAATGAATTGATTGCAATAGATTACACTCTGATATTGACACACACCTTTGCGAGATCCTTGTTCGTTAAAACATCAATAGCGGTCAACTTTAGACAGTATCGACCGACGGATCCGGGATGACAAACTCTGGACAAGATCACATGGTTTCCCATACCGACGCGAGACGGCCACGATCGCAAGAGGAACAAGAGAACTCGGCTTAGGAATTCGATACGCTATCAAACTAGAGCTGGTTGACGGAAGAAATTTCCAAATTTACGAGTACAAGGGTTTGCTGAAAAATACTTTGACTGAAAGTACTGTACATAAAAAAAGAAGAAGGGTTAACGGGTGTTGCTTTATTTGCACTACAAAAAAACACGCAATTTGCGACGGAAATTTGCGACGAAATTTTTTCCGTCGCAAATTTGCGACGAAATTTTTTCCGTCGCAAATTTGCGACGAAATTTGCGACGTATTATATTTTCCGTCGCAAATTTGCGATGAAAATTTTCCGTCGCAAGAAAATTTTTCCGTCGCAAACGGAAAATACAATCCGTGGCAAATTTCGTCGCAAATTTGCGATGGAAAAAAATTCGTCGCAAATTTCCGACAAATAATAATACCGTCGCAAAATCCGTCGCAAATTTGCGACGGCATTGTCAGTCCGTCGCAAATTTGCGACGAAAACACGCGTCCGTCGCAAATTCGTAGTTTATCAATCCGTGACATTGCGATCACTATCTCTCTCGCTCTCTCTTGCTGTCTCTCGCTCTCTCTCAGTCTCTGTCACTTTTCTCCCTCTTTCATATATCTGAAATCAGCAAAATCCGCGCACGCACTTATTAATCTCGGTGAAGCTTTTGTACCGGTAAGTGCAAAATTGCTAGCTTCATGACTATTCGTCGTTGCGTTGTAATTTTTTTTTTAATATATGTTTATGTTTATTTTTTTTTTCGTATCTGCATCACCGGTTTAATGACCGGCAACCGGTGACACCTCGCCAGCCTTCGGATGAGCAGAATGGCCACGCCGTTTTGCGACGGAATGAGGTATCCGTCGCAAATTTGCGACGAAATTGTTTTTCCGTCGCAAATTTGCGACGAATAAATGAAAATTCCGTCGCAAATTTGCGACGGAGAACAGTTTCCGTCGCAATCCGTCGCAAATTTGCGACGGAGAACCGTTTCCGTTGCAAATTTGCGACGGATACTAGAATCCGTCGCAAATTTGCGACGGAAACGGTTCTCCGTCGCAAATTTGCGGCGGATGCTAGTTTCCGTCGCAAATTTACGACGGAATTTTCATTTATTCGTCGCCAATTTGCGAGGGATGAATTCCGTTTCCATCGTACATAAAAAATTATTAAAAAATATTGATTCTTATGTGATTAATCTTTTTTGGGTTTGTGCCTAATTGAAGGTCTCGCAATCCAAGTGGACTTTGCAAATCTCATCAAATTGATCACTTTGTCCTACCAATATTTCAGCCAAATATTTAGGTAAGTCTTCTTTACATTATAATTTTTTTCTATTTTTGCAATTTCATATTAATTGTTGCGTGAATAACAAAAATTATAATTTCCAAAATTTTATAGTTTTAATTAAGAACAATAGATATGATATTTTAAATATTTTACCAGAATTTTTTATTTTAATACAGACACAATGCAAAGAGAAAGGGCTTGGATGTATAATAAGAACTTACCTGGACGTCAAGGATTGACAAATGAGTTTCGTACTGGGTTGGAACTATTTTTAGACTTTGCTAGTAGTAAATATGAGTTTATGGATGGAAATAAGTTAAAGTGTCCGTGTAAAAAGTGCGGTAATGGTAAATTTCTTGTGTGTGATCAAGTTAGAGAACACCTTACTAGATTTGGGTTTATTCCGAACTATTATAATTGGACTTCCCATGGTGAACCATTTATATCTGATGAAGGATATGGAAGAAGTGACCAATTTTCAATTAGGGAAGAATGTGGCTATTATGAGCAATTGAACCCATACGAGAGGATAGTAATTGATGCAGCTAGTTATAATTTTGTCCCAGAATCAAATCATGCAAGTACTAGTTTTACTCCTACACGTGAACAAGTGGGTACTAGTCATGCTTCACAATTGGAAGATATAGGAGTAACGGGTTTTGAGGAGAATGTGTATAATGAAACTTTTCAATCTAATCAGTTCTGGGATGTGTTGAAAGCAGCAGATGAACCTCTATGGGCAGGTTGTGAGGACCACACTAAGTTATCGGTGACAGCCCGACTATTAAATATCAAGGCAGAGCATAATGTGTCTGCGGATTGCTTCAACTCTTTTGTTGAAGTAATGCGGGAATCATTACCTCGTGATAATAACAGGCCAAGTGATTTTTATGATATGAAAAAACTAGTGGATAACTTAGGTCTTCCGGTTGTAAGAATTGATGTATGTAGTAGGGGTTGTATGATATATTGGAGAGATGATGAAAATGCAGAATCTTGCAAATTCTGTAGCCAACCTAGGTACAAGATTAACAGGAGGCCGGGTCGTAATCAGAAGCGTAGACCATGCAAGCAAATGTTTTATCTGCCCTTAATCCCCAGATTGCAAAGGCTTTATGCGTCTAAAGCCACTGCTGAACACATGACTTGGCATGCAAATCATGAAACAGAAAAGGGTCTAATGTGTCATCCTTCAGATGCGGAGGCATGGCAACATTTTGATAGAACATACCCTGAGTTTGCAATGGAGCCTCGGAACATCAGGTTAGGTCTATGTGTCGATGGATTTGCTCCATTTGGGAAAACAGGAAAAAGTTATTCATGCTGGCCAGTTATCTTAACGCCGTACAATCTTCCACCTGGTATGTGCATGAAGACACCTTATATGTTTTTGACATTGATTGTGACAGGGCCGCAAAATCCGAAAAAGTTGATAGATATTTATATGCAACCATTGATTGAGGAGTTACAACGGCTATAGGTTGAAGGTGTCCCTACGTATTACGTTTCTACCGATCAAACATTTGTAATGAAGGCTGCCCTTCTTTGGACGATAAATGACTTTCCAGCTTACGGAATGTTATCTGGATGGAGTACAGCTGGGATCTTAGGATGTCCGATATGTTTGGAGAGGTCAAAGTCATTTAGATTAAAACATGGAAAGAAGCCTAGCTATTTTGACTGTCACAGACAATTTTTGCCGCCAAGTCATCCTTTCAGAAGGAGTAAGAAAGAGTTCATCAAGAATAGGACTGAAAGAAAGCGTCCACCATTGAGGTTGACCGGCGATCAAATTTGGGAGCGTGTGCAGGACTTTCCAACCGTTGTTGAGAACTCGCGCGGCACGACTTTTGTGTACAGAAGTACACATAAGTGGACAAAACGCAGTATATTTTGGGATCTACCATATTGGAAGGCGCATCTTATTCATCATAATCTTGACGTCATGCACATAGAAAAGAATGTTTTCGACAATGTCATAAATACTGTGATGGATGTCGCCGGAAAAACAAAAGATAACTTGAACGCAAGAAAAGATATGAGAGATATTTGCGATCGGCCAATACTAGCTGTGGATGCAAGCAGCATGAGATCAAAACCGAAATCAGTTTATACATTGGATAAGGAGCAGAGGCGAGTTGTTTGTCAATGGTTGAAATCTGTGCGGTTTCCTGATGGATATGCTTCGAACCTCGGGAGATGTGTTGATTTGAATGAATGCATGTTGACAGGTTTGAAGAGTCATGATTGTCACATTCTGATGGAAAGACTAATTCCAATAGCTTTGAAGGAAGTTCTACCGAACTTTGTATGGGGCGCCATTACAGAGTTAAGCAATTTCCTCCATGATATTTGCTCGACAGTGTTAAAAGCATCGCACATGGAAAAACTAGAGAGAGATATTCCAATTATTCTTTGCAACTTAGAAAGGATATTTCCTCCAGCGCTTTTTGATTCGATGGAGCATCTGTTAGTTCACTTGCCTTACGAGGCCAAAGTTGCAGGTCCCGTCCAATTTCGATGGATGTATCCATTTGAGAGGTAATGTTTTTTTTTAAAATACAGTTCAAATTAGTTTATTATATAATATGTTCCGATAAGCTTCTTTCTATTTCAACTAGATTCTTATATCATTTGAAGAAAAAAGTGAAGAATAAGGCACGTGTTGAAGCTTCAATTTGTAATGCATATATTGTGGAAGAAGTGACAACATTTGCATCATACTATTTTGAGCCGCACGTTCAGTGGAAGAGCCGGAGAGCAGGCAGAAATGATGAGGGCCCCATTGATCCTAATTGCACGGCATTCTCTATTTTCAATTATCTGGGTCGACCAAGCAGCGCATGTCATTTTCGTTACTTATCAGGCGAAGAATTTCATGCAGCCCATACTTATATTTTACTGAACTGCCCAGAAGTCGAGCCATACTTCAAGTAAGTGTAAATTTGCAAATATATGTTTTGCGTGTCAAATATTTGCTAATAATGATATGGTTTTTAATATTAGGATTTTCCAAACTTCAATGTCTGGACTACAACCAAATGAGTTTGACCGTTTGTGCGATGAACAATTTGCAGCATGGTTCAAGACATATGTAAGTTGCCTATGGATCAAAACCAAGTTATTAAAATTATATACATCATTTAGTAAAATATATATTATTGACTTTGCATGTGTAACTTTAGGTCACAGTAATTATGATGAATTTGGAGGGCAAGGATTGTTATATTATCTGTCATGGGGTCCACAGTTAAAAGTTCGAAGTTGGCCAGCATATTTCATAAATAGATATAATTTTCATACTCAAGAATACGGAATGGGAAAATCCACAATAAATAGTGGTGTGTCTGTTCGGTCATCCAATGGTGACAGTTGGAAAGATGATTTTTATGGCTTGTTGGATGAAATCATAGAGATAGAGTACCCTGGACCATTAATGATGCGGGTTGTGTTATTTAAATGCACGTGGTTCGACCCCGTCAAAGAAATGAAGGTGCATACGAAGTTCAATTTGGTTGAAATAAATCACAAGAAAAGGTATATGAAGTATGAACCATTTGTCTTGGCACAACAAGCAATTCAAGTATGTTATGCATCATATCCTAGTTTGAAACGTGACAAAGCTGATTGGTGGGCTGTATGTAAAATCAAAGCACGGAGGAAAATCGAGGAACACTGGAAGGATAGAGCCTACCAACAAGAGGAAGTGTGTAACACGGTTGAAATTGAGGAATATAACATACCGACTTTACGAGATTCGTGTGGAGCAATGATAGATGTGGATCCAACTGAAATTTGCGAATTAAATGTACAAGAATGTTCTGAATCTGATTTTGAGACAGATGACGAAGACGAGGACAAAGACGAAGACGAAGATGAAGACGAAGACGAAGACGAAGATTAAAATTTTTGTTACAAAACACTACAGATGTGTAATTATTAATGCTACAAGTGCTATTTTGGTTGTTATCATTATTGTTCCTGTTATTATTGTTATTGTGCTTTTTATTACTGTTATTGTCGATTATTCTTTCTATTTTAATTTATCGTCCGAAATTTTGTCCCTAAATGCCGACAAGTCAAATATTATTAACGTGCCGTAAAATTTCCGATATTCTAATTTCCATTGCAAAATTTGAGATGCCAAAATTTTGGATTGAAAAAAAGACGTAGCAAATTTAGGACCCAAATCAATGAGACGCTAAATTTTTGACAGAAAAAAGACGTCACAAATTTACAACGATTATGTAGTATGTGCAAAATTGCGACAGACTCAAAACCTGTCCGTGGCAAATTTTCAACGGAATATACTAGTCCATCGCAAATTTTGCTATGGATTTTCTACCGTTCGAAATTTGCGACGGACTCAGACCTGTCTATTGCCAATTTTGCTAGGGAATATTTACCGGTAGATATATCCGTTGCAAATTTTGCAAATTTTTATCCGTCGCAAAAATTAAACTTGACCGTTGAAAATTTTGCGACGGACTAAAAACTGACCGTCGCAAAATTGTGACGGAAACAAACATAACCGTCGCAAATTTGCGACGGAAACAAACATAACCGTCGCAATTTTGCGACGGACACAAACCTGTCCGTCGCAAAATTTGCGACGGAAACAAACATGTCCGTCGCAAATTTGCGACGGACTACAATCGTCCGTCGCAAATTTGACGAGGGAATTTTTCCCGCTCGAACTTTGCGACGGATTTTTTTTTTCGTCGCAATTTTTTTTTCGAAAATTTGCGACGGACATGCTAGGTCCGTCGCAAATTTTTGTCGGTGAAATATTTGCGAAAGAGCTAATTTCCGTCGCAAATTTGCGACGGCACTCCAATGTCCGTCGCAAATTTGCGACGGACAAATTTAGTCCGTCGCAAATTTGCGACGGACAAATTTAGTCCGTCGCAAATTTGCGACGGACATTGGAGTGCCGTCGCAAATTTGCGACGGACCAGCACTTCCGTCGCAAAATTTGCGACGGATAGGTTGTGTCCGTCGCAAATTTGCAAGGGAATTTGAACCGTGCGAAATTTGCGACGGACAAATTTAGTCTGTTGCAAATTTGCGATGGACTCAATCTATCCGTCGCAAATTTGCGACGGACTACAATTGTCCGTCGCAAATTTGACGAGGGAATTTTTCCCGCTCGAACTTTGCGACGGACATGCTAGGTCCGTCGCAAATTTTTGTCGGTGAAATATTTGCGACGGACTAGCATGTCCGTCGCAAATTTGCGACGGACATTGGAGTGCCGTCGCAAATTTGCGACGGACCAGCACTTCCGTCGCAAATTTGCGACGGACCTTCTAATTCCGTCGCAAATTTTCGAGATTTGTACCCGATTTTCTTCTCCCTTCCTTCCCCGACGCCCCCTTCCCCGACTCAGATCTGCCCAAAATTGCAGAGATCCGTCGCCGTCGCTGCCGTCGCCGCCCAGCCGTCCCCCGTCGCCGCCGCCGTCGCAGCTCCCCCGCCCGTCGCCGCCCAGCCCCGCAGGCCCCCCGCCCATCGCCGGTCGCAATCCAGCTGCCCCCGAGGCCCCCGCCCGTCGCCTGCCCTCGCCCCCGCGTCGCCCCCCGCCCGTCGCCGGTCTCCCTCGCCACCGCCCCCGCCCCGCCTCCCGCCCGTCGCCCACCCCGCACCCCCCAGCCGGTCGCGCCCTCGCCCCCGCCCCCGCCCCCGCCCCGCCCCTGCCGTCGCCCGTCGCCGTCTCCCGTCGCCCTCGCCCCTCGCCCCGCCCCCGCCGTCGCCCTCGCCCCCGCCCAGCCCAGCCCCGCCCCCGCCCTCGCCCCCGCCCCGCCCCCGTCGCCCTCGCCGCCGCCGGCCAGCCGCCGCCGCCGTCGTGACCATCGCCGCCGGCCAGCCGCCGCCGCCGCCGTTGTCACCATCGCCGCCGGCCAGCCGCCGCCGACGCCGTCGTCACCATCGCCACCACCACCCTCGCCGTCACCCACGCCCGTGCCGGGACCGCCACTGTCCATTCCGCCTGTTTTTTTTGTCCTTGAACCAAGTAAGTCAACTCTCTAACCCCTAGTTAGTATAATTAGGTAATTAGTCGGATTTGGTTAGGGATTATTTAGGATTACTTTTCGTTGGCTAAATTACGGATCGATTTCAGGATTGCATGTGGCTTTGATCGATGGTCGACTAGTTAATTTGTTTATTATGTGGATGATTAAGCGTTAAATGACGATAGGATGATTGATTAAGCGTTTTCACAGAAAATGCTTGAAAATTAAACAATTCTATAAAAAATCAGAGAAAATTATGGAAAATTAAAAAAACGGTATATGCTGACAACAAATATGAAATTTGACCGTAAAAGTTTTTTAAAATTTTTAACAAGCTAAAATTTCATAATATCACAAAATTGCAAAAATTAATAATGCCCATCCATTTTCAGTGAAATTTAGATTTTTTAACGTTCCGGGGAAAAAATTATTAAAAAATTTAAAATTTCCATAACTTGATAAAATGGCTTAACATAAATGTGGTCACCCATTGTGAGGAAAATTTTTTTTTGGTGAAGAAAAATTACAAAAATATAGAATTTAAAAAATGCACAGAATTGCCTAGAAAACATGTGGCCATCAACTTGCAGTGAAATTTAAATTTCTTTATATGGAAAAAAAAAGTAGAATTTAAAAATTTCTAAAATTTCACGGAATGGCTTATAATACCTGTGGCCACCCACTTTTAGTTATATTTAATTTTTTATAACGTGCCCTAAAAATTATTAAAATAAAGAAGGACTAAAATTTGGAAAACTTTACCTAATAGCTTAGACTACCTGTGGCCACCCAATTTTAGTATGAAATTAATTTTTTCACGGAAAAAATTTTATATTAAAATTAATAATTTAAAAATTCTTAAAATTCTTAAAATTTCAAAACTTTACAGAATGTCTTAGAATATCGGTGGCTACCAACTTTTAGTGAAATTTTTTTTAGCTCCCAAAAAAAATTTAACAATAATAATAATTTATTTCTTACAAAACTTTACAGAGTGACTTAGAATATTTGTGGTCACCCACTTTCAGTGAAATTTAAATTTTTGTACGTGGTAAAAAAAATTTAATGACAATGCATGCGATTCATATAGTGATGTTTGATACCTGTGGCCACCCATATCGTGCTCATACATTGATGTTTCATATCAAAATGAATGGAATTCTTAGTATATTTGTTTGTAGGAAATTGCACGTCATAAGCACTCAACATTGGCTCATTTCAAGGAAACATTTTCTCAGTTTTTCCATCAAAATGGTAAGCTTCGTCATGTACATCATTATGTGTTCGTAATACGTGTCAATAGTTCTTTACATATTCGCATAACCTTCCTACTTGTCAGTTTAAACGTGGAGGTCACATGTCTAGAAGACAAGGTTCTTCCTCGTCCTCGTCCCCGTCTCTTTCCTCTACTCCTGTCCCGGCATCTAACCCTCAACCATAATATGGTCCGTCACAATATGGGCGCGTTGGCCCTTCCTCCCACCCTCAACAACATGTTACGGGACTTCACCAAATGCGAACTGAACGTTCTCCAGTTCAATCTCCTGTAGGTCCCTCTCCTTCCGTTCCACCCCATTATTCGGCGGAACAATCGAATATTGACGGAAACAGAGGTCAAGAAGATAACCGATTCTTCATATGCCCATTTGGAGATTCGTAAGGGCTTCATTTTTATTTTAGTATATGTCATATTTAGGGCTTTAGATATTGATGTCAACTGAATTATCCATGTTGTACAATATTCGTATGAATGCAGATTCACGGATGCTACGTCTGTTGTGAGGGAATTGAACAAAATAGTAAGAAACTTCTGGATGGGAGAGTATATTAATTACAAAAGTGTTCCACAAGAAGTGAAAGAAATGTGGTGGAATGAGTTCAAGGTAAGTTTTACATATTTTATTTTCTCACCAATTAAGTTTGGTGTAGTATATTGATGGTCAAGAATGATGTAAAGGGACCAGAACAACTCTATAGTTTTCGATACCTAAAGGATCAGATATTTTTCCCGACATGAACTTTACAAAATCTGTCTATATGTGTCTGGTGCATGGTTATGGATATGTAATCATCATAATAATTTTCAATTTGTGTTTTTATTCATTGCAGCGGAAGTTCACGTGGGACAAAGCGGAAGACAATGAAGTGAGAAGAATTTTCGATAAGAAAATAAGTGATTTTATGCGAAATGTTATGAATAGAGCGAAGAGCAAGCAAGCGAAGTCGTCTTTCTTTACAGCTGACAATTGGGTGGCAATTAACACATTTTGGGCATCTAAACAGAGTCGGCAACTCTGTGAGCAGAATAAGAAGAATCGATCTTCTAGTTCTAGTGATGGGTCAGCCACATATGCTGGGGGCTCTATCAACATTGCGGAGTATCGCAAACGACTGGTAAGTCTGTTAAATGAGTTATAAGTTAATTTAATTCAATTACTCAAGTTTATATTTTGTAGGCACATGAATTGGGGACGGAACCGACATTTGCAGCTACGTTTGAACGTACATTTCAAAAGAAAAATAAGACATGTACTGGCGATCGAACAAAAGCTGTTAAGGTATGTAAGGTTATACTTTGGCTTATATGTAAACTATAATGAAAACCGTGAATGTTTTCAATATTTATGGTATATATATATATATAGTGATTTTATTTTCATCTACATTGTTAATGTAGGAAAAATATGATGATCTTTTAATGAGCAGTGCTAGTGGTAGTGATGATTGTCCTGAGTCCCGGCCACCAGTTGATAATATGGCATTATGGATAGAGGCAACGGGTGGGGCGAAAAAAGGGAAAATATTTGGGCTGGGATCGTTGTCAAGGATGTTCATGCCGAATAATCCTGGAAGTTCATCATCCGCTGGGCCTAGTCGAAGGAAGTCACGATCAGAGGAGCAATTGACCCAAGAAGTGGATCGTCTGAATAATTTACTTGTTAAGAAGGATGAACGAATATATAACTTGGAAGAACAAATGAGAATGGTTATGCAACACCTTAACCTCCAACGCAATGACGGGCCTCCTGTACCTCCAGCCAATCCAATAGGTGATGACCAACACATTGATGCCGAGAATGCTTATGCTGATGATGATGATGATGATGATTTTCTCCAGTCTCCCTAGTTAAAATTTTGGGTAAGCTTGCTTCATAATCTTGATTTTTCATAATTTCACTCATATTCATATGTAAGAACATTTATGTTCGTCCTGAAACGTATTTTTGTTATTTTACACCTAGTTCCACATCCATGCTTAAACGCTATTTTTATATTGTGTACTGATTTATGTATCGACATTTCCTCAGGTCTTGACAAAGGTGACTACTTTTGGTGTCCTGCCATCGTACCAAAGCCGCCTCTACTTCTGTATGGTTTTTTTGCGTCTTCTATGGTTGTCCCGTCTCTTAGTTCATGTTTTGAATGTATTGTAAGATTGGATATCAAATAGCATCATGTCAGACTCTATAACTTTCCTTCTGTTATTTCTTTCAATTATATGTCATTGTGGCTAATTTGTCAGAATTTATGGTTTGTTCGTTTTTCTGTTTAAATTATATGTCATTGTCTCCTTTGATTGATATGGACAATAATTTATGGCCGAAATGATGTAAAAATAACGACGAATATTTTAAGCCGAATTTTGCTATTATTAAAGTTTGTTGCTAAGTCGCGATCAAATTCGCGACGAATTTTCCGACGAAATTCGCGACGAATTTTGCGACGAAATTCGCGACGAATTTTCCGATGATTTTGCGACGATTTTGCGACGGATTGTTGCGACGAATTTTGCGACGAAATTTGCGACGGATTTTTGCGACGAATTTTGCGACGGATCGTTCCTTGCAAATTTGCGACGAAATTTGCGACGGATTTTTGCGACGAATTTTGCGACGGATCGAGTTCGTCGCAAATTTGCGACGAATTTGCGACGGATTTTTGCGACGGAACGAGTTCGTCGCAAATTTGCGACGAAATTTGCGACGGATTTGCGACGGATTTTTGCGACGAATTTTGCGACGGAACGAGTTCGTCGCAAATTTGCGACGGAATTAGTTCGTCGCAAATTTGCGACGAATTTGCGACGGATTTTTGCGACGAATTTTGCGACGGATAGAGTTCGTCGCAAATTTGCGACGAATTTTGCGACGGATAGTTTCCGTCGCAAATTTGCGACGAAATTTGCGACGGATTTTGCGAAGAATTTTGCGACGGATTGAGTTCGTCGCAAATTTGCGACGGAATATTTGCGACGAATTTTGCGACGGATTGTATTCGTCGCTAATTTGCGACGAATTTTGCGACGAATTTTTTTCCGTCGCAAATTTGCGATGAATTGGTGAATTTTCCGTCGCAAAAATTTGCGACGCCCGAGTAGCGATGGCCTTTTTTCCGTCGCAAAATCCGTCGCAAATTCGATTTGCGACGGATTTTTCCGAAATTTCCGTCGCAAATTTCGTCGCAAAAAACAAGTTTTTTTGTAGTGTTGGATGTATAAAAACATCTCTTGGTCATTCAATGGATTGGGGGTTGATTAGTGAATATGTTTGGTAAGTTGTGGGATTTCTTGCACATCTAAACTTGAAAACTTCCAATGGGCTCAAGACGGGTTTTGCAATTTTCAATTAGCATCACAGACATGAAAATGGGCTCTTATGGGCTTTTTGAGTTTTTATTACATAGAAGAGAAAAAGAAAATAGATTAAAAAAAAGGAAAAGATTCAGCAAATTTAAAAAAATTGTAAAAACAGTCCACCCTAGCGATTTTAGACTAAAATTGATCGAAAGAGCTACATTGAAAAATCGTCAAAAGGGTTAGGACTAAATTAGCCAAATTGAAAAAATTAGGATTATATTAGCTTCCATACAATAAGTTTAGGACTTTGTGTATACAATTCTCCCCACTTAAAACCCATCGCCACCACAAGCTCAGTCGCCACCAACACTAGCACCTGCATTAGCACCACCACTATCCTCTTGTGGGGCCTCTTATCTGACGCTGCGCGGCTTCGACCTAAGATCGTGCCTCAAATTGGAGGTCGTCACGATCTTTGACATAGGTCCTCTTTTGTCATTGAGTTTCACATGATTTAACTAGAATGGGACTTAAAAGGCCTTACTAGATCTTCATTGAACTCAACAAGCAGGTTATACACAGTCAAGACTAATATGATGTGTGGTGACTATGTGAGATTGCTAAACGTGCTTGATTTGTATGAGGGAAAACAACTTTAGGATAGAAAAGTTCACCACCAAAGCATTGGATAAAGAACCAAAAAACTTTAAGTTTACCACTAACGAATTGGATAAAGAACCCGGAGGAGTCATCCCTTGAGAGGAATTCTCATATTCGTCAACTCAACTTTGCATGCTCACAATTGAGAATGCACCTCTTACTCATAGGCGGACTAAAACTAGGAAATGTTAAACGGACTGAGACTAGGAAACACTGAATTAGAAAACCATTAAAACTAAGATATCAAATTGAATTAGGAATCTATCCACATTTAGAAACCAACTTAAATTAGGAAACCTACTCAAATTAGTTCATGTGTTTTTTGCTACTATTCCATTTCGGTCTTTGTGCTTTATCTTGTGACAAACTTGATCCCTAAATCATTATCTAGTCATAGTCTCATGACAGATCCATATTTCCATCCAAATGCTGACGAAAAATGCCGATTAAACATCGAAAGATATAAATGCGGCGCTGACTTGAAAAATTAAGGAGAAACTGAAAAAAAACGGTCCCCATACTACGCTGATATTCAATTTCAGTTCATGTACATTATTTTGTTATAGATTTGGTCGCTAACTTGATTTTCGATCCCAATTTCAGATATTTCTGTCCAAATGCAAATAAGAATTGCTGAAAAAGTGCCAAAGATCAACATATCGCGTCGATGTAGAACAAATGATGGAAAATTGATGAAAGCGATCTTTCTCTCGTAGAGCCAAAGACTTCCATCCCAAGTCAAAATACAACCGTTGAGAAGCCTAAATTATCAATAGAACTGGCCGGATCCAGGCTGGGCTAACGGTGCCCATTCCTAACTAGCTCTGAAAAGTTTCGCTCATGCTAGAGGGGGCATCGTCACTAGGTTATCGATCTGCTAGTTCATGCAAATGCGAAGAAGTTATCACACATTGGTGACATGTAGGGAAACTTGCACGTCTAATTCTAGTCGTACTTTTTTTTGAAAAATTATCCAATCAATCATAAATTTATTGTACAGATATCAATTTAGTTCAATGGACCAAATTAGCAAAATTGAAAAGTTTAAGACTGAATTGACATCCATATAATAGGTTTATGACTGATTAAATAATTTTCCCGACTTTTTATAGTTATCTAATAACTTTGTTTCTACTCGTTGATTAGTGCACCCATCCTAACTATTGTCCATTTATTACCCAATTTTCATTTTAGGAGGGGCAATTTTTCCTAGAGTTGTAACACTTCGAACAGTTCCCTTGGCCCAAATTCCCCAAAACAATACCCTAGCAATGACCATTTAAAGAGGACCGCCACTGAATCGACCCTTAATGGATGAAGTACAAGCAGAGGGGTGAATGACTGATTAAACCATCAAATCTGAAGAAACCAATATCAATCCAACTAATCAATATGTATGATTATGACATCACATAACTTAACTATAGTATGATCATAAATTATGATAAATTTAAATATAGGAGCAACAAAATTGTTACTTAAGTATGTAAAAAGTATACATACACTATGTAAAGGAAGATTGTTTGCTCTTAAAGTGAAACTCGGAGTGACAACGTATGGTTCTGTTAATGATGCTAACAGTTCGAGCATCTTAGAGCATACGACCAATATTATTAGGTCACGACATCGCTTGAGCTCACACTCGAACAAGCACAGAGATCAACTTTATTGCTTATTTTTCATGCTGATCGTGAAAGAAATGAGCACGAGCTCGAGTGAAAATACAAACCACATCAAGAGAGAGCTAACAAGATTGACCAGTACATGGAATTATTCTCTCTCTCTCTTTCTCTCTCTCTCTCTCTCTATATATATATATATATATATATGTATATATTCAAGATCTTTCACTAGAACTGCCTCCTAATCAATAGTTCTTCCTCCAGAGTAATGTCGCAGTCAAGAACTTGCGCAAAAGGTTAACACTCGCATGTTCTTCTTATTCGTTAGACTCCATAGGAGGAGGAGAGAGTGGTGAGGAGGCAGACTTTGAGCTCCAAAAGGAGGATATAAGTGGCGATTGTGCGGAACAAGTTCCGAGGGCGAGTTTGATGGCAGCCTGGGACTATGGAGAGGAGCTGGTGAAGCTTCCTTCTTGTGGACATCATGCTCTTCACTCTTATCTTCCTCCCTCTCACTTGTCTCCGTGAAGAAGAAGAAGGGGAAGAAGACTTCGATCTCATTATTGAGAGAGAGAGAGATGAAGATGTTCTCAGTCTTTGTGAGGGTAAGAAGAGAGGCTTAAGCTTCCATTTTATAGGAAGATGGAGTAGCTTTCATGTTACATTATAGGAAGATGCATGAGTGCTTTTTCTCTTCTGTTTTTTTTTTCAAGGTATACCAAACAAAAGAAAAGGCCACATATTTTTTACCCAAAACTTCAAAAGTTCCAAAAATAAAAAATAAAAAAATGAACCTATTCGACGAGAAATTTTGTCCTAACATTTTAATGTCCGGATTAAGAAAAGGCACGTGCCTGTTAAATGGGTGAGATTCAAGATGACAAAACGATGCCATTTTATGTATGGGTTCCTCTATGGGCAATTCAAACAAAACAAAACCACATTTTATAGGGGAAAAGTGCTGAATAAGTCCTAAACCTTTTGGGGTGATGCCAATTTAGTCCTAAACCTATTTTTTGTGCCAATTGAATCCTAAACTTTTTGATATAGTACCAATTAAGTCCTTTTGGCCGGATTTTGCTGACATGGACGTCGGCCAGCCGACGACCAATCATTGGCACTGACGTAGACAAAATTTAATAATTTTTTAATAATTTTTGAATTTTTTTTCTTCTCCCTCTTCCTTCAGCTAGTCGTCGAAGCGGCGACTAGCCGGAGGCTTGAGGCCAGCGAGGTTGACCTCGCCGGCCTCGGACGAGCCACACCGGCGGCTAGGCGAGGGTCAACCTCGCCGGATTTGGCGAGCTCCAACTTCGCCCAACCATGGCATGGCTCGCCAGCCTCTGGCCGGTCGCCGCTCCGGCGAGCGGCTGAAGGAAGAGGGAGAAGAAAAAAAAAGAAAAAAAATGTAAAAAATATTAAAATATTATTAAATTTTGTACACATCAGCATCGGTGACTGGCCGTCGACCGACGTCTACGTGAGCAAAATCCGACCAAAAGGACTGAATTGGCATTATATCAAAAGGTTTAGGACTCAATTGACACCAAAAATAAGTTTATGACTAAATTGACACCACCCCGAAAGGTTTAGGACTTATTGAGCACTTTTCCCCATTTTATAGTGTATATTGCTTTCGACTAATGCTATTGCCAAATATAATAAAAAGAACTTCATTTTGTTCTCGAATCACATACCAAAATTATCTCATGACCATAATTATGTGTCTATTTTTTGGGGAGGCTTCAAAGTCTGAGCTAAAATAGTGCATTTCTTGGAATATTTGAGAGTTCGAGTAATATTATCTTGGTGGAAGAAGAATTATTTCTTTTTGTATATGGCCCTCTTTATAATATCTATGTAGTACCTGAAAGACAGTATTAGGGTCGAAAAATATTAGACAATTGTGAGATTTTGTGGGATCACTACTAACTATTCTAAAATTTTAAAATGTTGTATGAAAGCGTGATTTACCATTTAAATATTCTAACAATAATAAAAAATCATATGAAAGAATATGGTGCACGTGCTATGAACTAAAAGTGAAATTGCAGCCTTACTTATCGATATAAACTAGGGTTAAATCTCGCACGTGCAGCCAAGGGATGGATGATATTGTTAAAATTAAGTAACTCGATTTTTCTTTTGACTTATGTTATCAAAGCAGTAACAAAAATTCAATAGGCACAAATTTTCTATATAAAGTCTCTCAGGAGGTTAAATGAATCTATCAACGCAAAATGTATTCAATATCATGATGGATTTATACCGGTCCAACTAATTAGAAAGAAACCAAAAAACAGCTTTTTGATCAATTCTCTTCTATGGGTTTTTTTTTTTTGATAACCCAGGGAACCCCCGCACGACCGACAGCCGGGGAGTAAACCCTGGGGGCGACACATGCTAGCCACCACACACGTGCCACCGGTTAAGTCACCCTGCGGCGCCCGGGATTCGAACACTCAACCTTTTGCGAGAGGAAGAGTGCGCGCTCCAGCAGCGCCACCCAGGCGGGTGGTTTTTTCTTCTATGGTTCTATGAATAATTCTCAAGTTTCCTCTTTGTGGCACAAACAAAGTGATTTTTACATTGGAATTTCAGCTTTGGCCTAGCTTGTTCGTTCGATTACATAATGAAGTGCTTCATTAAGAGCTCTTCAAACTTGATTTCGACAACCTAGCAATCTCATGTTTGCATTCAAATAGAAAATGGAAATTAAAAAAAGAAGAGAAAAGGATAGAAAGGAGAAATGCTCAGGGAATCATCCCCACGTGGAAGTGTATCTGACCACTAATTGGGTAGTCGTGTAGCCAATTGTTGCACGACTTTAGCCACTTGGATCAATTCATGCCTTAAATTTTTTTGTCCACGATCTGTAGCAGCTGAATTAGAGACGAAGCGAGAGAAAATATTGAATGGACTGAAAATCGCTGAGATGATCATCGACCATTTTACTTGGCACGTTCGTCAATTTAGCGATTTTCAAAGACTTCATTGACAAATCATCAAAAAATTTAAGACTAAATTGATCAAACTAAAAGATTTAGGATTTAATTATTCGCTACATAACAGGTTTAGTACTTTCTGGATAATTTTTTCCGCTATTTGCCGTTGGACAGGAACTAATAGGAATAAACACTCCTATTAAACTTCAACCACGCATTGGGCAAGAATGCATTAACATGTGAACACACAAGTGGCCATGGAAACATATGTCGATTATGAATTTATACGAAGCATCGGTCCATATTGTAATGAAAATAGAGTTTGCGATATTCATGTTCGACTATTCACAGGATGTGTTGGGGCATTGAAGACGACTTTCTTGGCATTTATGTACATGTACCCACGTGATCTTGGTGAACTAAAAAATAGCATGGCCATCTTACCATTCAGTCAAACAAATGAAATCATGTCAGAATAAATAATACAAGTTGACAGCTACACCGGAAAATGACATGTGCACACGTAGACACAACATGACAAATGAAACCCTAATTATCCCACGTTCTTCGCGCTTCATTGTTCTTTTTTTCTTTATTGAAATAACAAATGAAGGAAAATCACATCTATATAATTTGTTTTTTAAAAGTCCTAAACTTATTGTACGGCGACCATTTCAGTCATAAACATTTCAATTGTCCTAATTTAGTCATAAATCTTTTGACGATTTGCCAATTTAGACCTAAATTTTTTAATGACTTCGGCGATTTTCTGCTAAAATTATCCGGATGAACTACATTGGCAAATCATTAAAAGGTTTAAGACTATAGTAGCAAATTGCCAAAAGATTTAGGACTAAACTGGCTACCATATGACATATTTAGAATTAAATTGGCATAATTGAAAGGTTTATGACTGAATTGGCCGCCGTACAATAAGTTTATGACTTTTTGAATAATTATCCTATATGTATATAAAAAGTATATAAATTTCATTGTCAAGTGACAAGGGATGTTTCATCAGATTAATTTTCTTTTGTTAAGTCATCTCTAAAAGTATTTTGTTGATAGAGGGTAATCTCAAATTTGATATTGCTCATCTCACTTTTTTTTTCCCCTTTTTGGAGGCTAATTTCTCATCTGCATGCAGAAGTTTTGGAAAGAAATCGCGTACTTGAATTGGGTCGCGTGTCTCCTTGAACAGTGAAACTGAGTACCATATATCTGACGGACAGGGTACCACAGAAAATTGATCGGCAATAATGGTCGAAAGAGATGTGAACTTAATGTTCGTTTGGACCATTTGTGCATGATCGATTTGGTGAATCTGACCCAGTGCAGATAGGACAGGGAGAGTGCTTCTGCTGGGGAGGACATATCACGGTGATGATAAGAAATGAGATGGTTGGAAATGGGACAGGTTTAGCTGCAGCCGAGCAGCAGTGTTAATGCTGTTGTCCGAACACTTACTGTTCAAATTTGGAGGGCACTCCTCCCGGATCTGGGCATTGCATTGAGTTCACAAGACGATGTACAAATTAGAGATAGAGAGAGAGAGAGAGAGAGAGAGAGAGAGAGAGAGAGAGAGAGAGAGAGGACTAAGCGGCCTAACCTTCAAGATGGGGGCGATTGTGGATAGCGTTGTAGCGGGAATGATCCATATGCAGCAGCGACGATGGCGGCTCCGTGGGATAAGCTCCGAAGTTTGAGCGTCAATATAATCATCACCTAAATCTCACTTGAACTTTTCACCTCTTTTAACTTAGATTCAAATCTTCTTCATCCTAAATCAGTCTAAAACCATTTCTTAAAATAACTCACTTTTTCAAAAAGTTTTGTCTCCCTCAGATCTTAAGTTTGTTATAATAGTCATTTAGATATATCATAGGGCTAATACCACAAACTATGCTCATTGTGATACAAATACCTCGAATTTTCTTTTATGTTACAAAAAACCCTAAACTTTCTCGTGGTGACACAAACACCCAAACTTTTGTTATCATAAAAAACCCCGAACTTATTGTGTGACGAATATAACTTGAATGGAACTATAATAAAAGGTATATATGTCACATATATATAAGCAATGGTTTTTTCATGACACAAAAAAGTTGGAGATATTTGTGTTACAGTGGGCAAGTTTAAGGTTTTTGGTGACACAAAAAAGAATTTTGGGATATTTGTGTCACATGAGGCATAGTTTAAGGTTTTTTTTGTGATATTAACCATATATCATAAATACTATCGTGACTTATTGTGGGAGTTATTTCAATACTTGTTGACAACTTAGATTATCAATCAATTGAGATTTATTCCATACTTGATTTGAGTGTAGGGTTTAAGTTACAACAGAGGGGGTTGACGCAATTGATTAGGTGCTAGAGCTTAAATATCTTCTCTTCTTCAGCGATTGCAAGTTTGAACCTCCTTATAATAGCAATCCCTACGAAAAGGATGTTGCTAAAGGGGCCTTATCCAGCTTGTTTTTCAGTGGTTCTTTGGTGACAAGATCAACCATCTCTGACTTGGGCTAGGCCCTTAGGCTGCATCTGATCGTCCGGATTTCTAAACAGGATAGAACTGGATAAGATAGGATAAGAAATCCTAGGATTTCTTCATATCCTATCCACTATTTGGTGGACTACGGATTTAAAGTTGGATAGGATAATTTTTTTTTCTATTCACGGGTTCGGAAGAGTCGATGAAGGAAAAAATGCCAATAAATTTTTTTGATGAAAGCGCACAAGGTATGGGGATGAAGATGATGGCAAGTAGAGCGTAGGATTTCTGGAAAAATAAGCATTAGAAATTCTATCAAGGTCTATCCCACCTCCCCCCCTCAGATTTTTTTATCCAGGCTATATCCGACCTTATCTTATCCTGGACCACCACCAAACACAGGATAGGATAAAACATATCATATACTGGCTTTTATCCGGTCGACCAAACGTAGCCTTAGAGGACATAACTTTCAGGATAGTTGTTATGACGCTTTAAAAATCAAGATTTTTTGCAGTTATCTACAATTAAATTTGGCTGCCACACTCGTTTCCTCTCTCCCTAATTTTACTTCGGTGTTTT
This sequence comes from Syzygium jambos, assembly GCA_031216235.1. Classification (NCBI taxonomy): domain Eukaryota; kingdom Viridiplantae; phylum Streptophyta; class Magnoliopsida; order Myrtales; family Myrtaceae; genus Syzygium; species Syzygium jambos. The sequence goes on from CM062222.1 coordinate 25,512,141, forward strand.
TCAGCAATGCACAAGCTCAACCAGAAGTCCTGATGCAGGCGATCTCGCTTGGGTTTGTTGTCAAGACAATGATTTCAACCGGGTTCCAGATAACTTGAAAGCGTAACCAAACAAAACGATTCGACAAGGAAATAAATTGTAGAAATTAAACCTGAACAAGGGTGATTTACGTGGTTCGACGAAGAACTACTCCACAGAGAGAGATTGGCAAGAAATTTTAATATACTCAAAGTCAATGAGATTACAATCGCTCAAATGCCCATGGTTAAGTGTTTTGCGATCCTACAAACACGCAAAACTCACAAGAATCAATCAATACCAAAGGAGTTTTCTTGCGCTCCAAACAATCCTAGATGATGGGTCTCAAAACTCTCTATATTTTTCACATGTTCTTTTTAGATAAATTCATAAATAGTGTGTTAAGAATTTTTTTTTAACGGGTCTACATAGAGGGGCCGAGTGCTCGACTAATGGTGGCGAAAAGCACCGTAACCTTTGGACGCTATTCAAGTGACCGGCCACTCCTTGGGTGGGGGCTGGCCTACTGGCTTGGGTTATCCAGGCTAGGCAGGCCATCATTTCTCACTCGTCCATCTATATCTCCACACCCCCACAAGCACTCTAAATGTCTCAAAAATCACGAACTCTATCAGGATTCACCACACGATCACAAAGAAAATAGAGAATAAAAGCAAGAAAGAGAATTTGAGATGCAATATTTTATCGTGATTCACCCTTAAACTAGGACTACGTCCAGTAAAGGAGTCACTATAATTACTCATTAACACCCCACATCTTTCTGTTACATCTATCAAATTATAAGAGAAAGAATATATATAGGTAATAGTTTGATTCAAAATAGGAAAAATCTTTCTAGAAAACCTACTCTAATTATAATAGCAGGGACCTCATGCTATTCAGTCATTGGGGAGTATAAACCTCACCCCAACAAACTCTTGTTGGCTTCAAATCAAATGAGATTAACTTCAAGCCAGAAACAACAGCACCACTCTTATCTTGGCTCAACCACGCGTCAAATTATGGTGGCTTCGGACTTATCCATCTATGCTAACGCGATAATGTAATCATGCGCGATGTGAAATGAGAGACGTATCCAATGCCGATCTATCGAAATTAAATGTGAGTCGCTCGCGCTGGTCGCCCGCAAGGCCTGACCAGCACATGTCCACCACTTCTGCGTCAATAATTGATGCGCGGTGTAGGGACGTACATGGACATGAACGGCAAATGTGAACGGCACGATGTTCCTGCTGACTTAGTTGCCCCATTTTATCGGAAGTTTTCTGAAAGCGCCACGCACGCGTGCATGCAATATCGACGCTTGAGGTCGGCATCTTGAATAGCAAAACGGGGGAACGAACTCGAAAAGAGGCCAAATGAGCAGCTGCTCACAGACGAAGACTGAGGTGATGATGCATCATTCGTCAACTGTTCTCCATTCGAGACAAGCGTCGATAAAGTAATCGTCGTGCGTGTTGTATATACTATTCTAATTCGGCTAAGTTCGTATACAAGAAATGGAAAAACAAACGTTAAGAAAACAAACCTGAAAACAGCACAACCAAATAAATGGAATGTTGATCCGAGCCCAACGAAATGACGTCGTGTCCTTAAGACGAATTTGGCCCCTCAATCAGTACCCGAGGATATTGGACAATCGTCTCCCAGGATAGAACGGATCTCGTTCCTCCGAAGCGGTACGTATCCGGAGGACCCCTACGAACGCAATTTTGTAGAACAATCGCACGACACGAGACTCTGATGAAGTGAATATGCGTAGAGTGCGTCGGGAAAAAATGTAGTGCGAAAAATGCCAATGACACGAAAAGGCGGCGGCGCGCGCGCGGGGAGTGGACCGACCTAGCTTGACGTAGGTCCTCTCTCTTCCACAAAAGTGGGGTACCCCTTGGGGCCCAAACCCATTTGTGAAGCTCAACTATTTGAACCCATCTCCCATATCTCTTCTACCCTATGTGGGACACTTTCACCCACATACTTCTCATTCAATTCTATGGGTTTTTTTGTTTGGTGCAAAAATCCCAACAGTGCGATCATTTCGCAGCACAAATTATCCTGCGCAAAACATGTTATCAAGTGTCCTCAAAGAGAAAGTATCTCATGGAGTTGTCATATGATTATATCAGTTAAAAGTTGGCAACTCAATAAGACAAAACAGGGAGACGATTTGTTTATGAAAATAACTAAACGTAGGTGAGCAACTCAAATGAGACTTCGTAGACCAAAACCAAATATTAATATACTGAGAAAACGCCCGGCAAGTCACATATAATAAAAATCGGTAGATTCTTACAAGAGTTAATGAATTTTGGGTCTTCACAAGAAAAACAAACAAAAGAGATTACGAGAGAAATGTAGGTGTTTCGTCAAACGATACCAGTGATGCCCTTGGCTATACACAAACTTACGCATGTCGTAGATTATAAATCAATAATATCCGTCATTTGTGCACATATAATATGTCAGTCTTGAGATTGTTCTAAGGATTTCGATAGACACAAATAATTCTTTTAGTTGTGATTAGACCGCTCTACTGCACAAACCGGGAAACGAACGTAATTCGACAGTAATTGATGTTACGAGCAGATGATTTCTCATCTTCAGAGTCTCTCAAGCTCAATAAACAAAGCCGTTCACGAGGGTCTATCATCGAGTCAAATCCATTCATTCATATCGAAAGTTTGCTGCTCAGTCCAATCACACATCCCTCGCGATCAAAACTTGACTTCTCGCCCTCAACATAAGGATATGATTCCCCCCATGTGTGGCTGTCAACACATAGGTATGATGAATCGATTGAGATGGAGTGCGTATGCATCCACTAGACTCGTGTTCATTGATAGATAGCGGTCGACTTTAGACACTATGGACAGACGGGTCGACGTACTTTGAACAGCACCACACGGTTTCTTTACATCGACGAGATGTTCATGACCGCAAGAAAACAAGAGAGCTCGGCATGGTCATGATTTATGGAAAGCTTCTACAAATGGAGTTGTGCTATTATGAGTACTCCTTCATGGACAAAGAAAGGTCTAACGTTACCCCTTATGACTGTCAAAATTGTAAGCTCTCTTACACATCTAAACTTGAAGACTTCCAATGGGCTGAAGCGGGCTTTTGAAGTAGCATTTGAAGTGTCCAATTGGACGGTCCAAATGCAACATGTTCATCTTCGTTTTTCTTCTTCTTCTTCTCCAGGGAACAAAATGAAGTATTCCAAGAAAAAAACTCTTTCAACCTTGAAAGAACTGCCGTTCATCGTCAACATTCAATGTCACCACCACCATCAAACAATCGCCGCACTCGAAAACCATCACCACCACCAAGCTGGGTTGCCATCAACAAGTCGGCACCACCACCAGTAGTCCTTGACACCACCACCACCAAGCTCGGTTGTCAAGACTCGAAACTGCGTCTATTCACACCGTCGTCACCTCGCCAGCATAAATGCATTCCTCGCACTTTAATTTGGTACTAACAATACTCTCTTATCCCCATGAATCGGATGTACTCAAAAGGCCCGTGCTTGGCACCTAATTGGACATTCCGTTGCGTCACTCGACCCACCTAATGTCCGCCGAAATAGTTGAATCCTTGCATGGAGAGGAGCTTTCCGCAGAGAATCTCAGAAATGATGAGCAGTAGTGAAGTTTTCCGATTTTGAATCAGTCTGCAAAACTTTGCCTTGCATACCCCTCCTTCTAAGCACCGAAACAAGAACAAGTTGAGGTCGATCTTTGCCGCGCCATGGACTGTGGCGCATAGCGCTCATGTGTTATTTGTCGGAGTGTTTCCGGCGAACAAAACTACGTCATTTAGCAGATTGGACCATCTAATAATCTAACAACTGTCGGAGTGAAACAAAACGATGTCGTTTAGATGATCCGACGTACTTGTTGTTTGTTTATGTATAACGCCATTGCAAAGTGTAATCGCGACTTTGTTTTGAATGATGTAGAAACTCTCCATTTATATGACGGCAATTTAACGCCAATAAATATGAACGACAACTGATGCCAAAATTTAGCCATGAGCATACTTTATGTGCCTTTGTTTATGGACGCTTGAAAGTTTGTGCAAAATTGGTCCCGTCCACATAGGTATCCCTCTCACGAGACTATCAAAATTTGGGCCAAAATTGTCCTGAAGTTGAAAATATGCGCCATTATTAGTATTATTGGTGCATGAAAATCTCTAGACATGATCAATGGATAGGCTTTGACTCGAGCCTACAACCTAGCTAAAAGTCCTTGTCCAAATTCGCCCATAATCCCAAATTTCTTTTTAACAAATCAAGCCTGGGCAGGCCCAAGCGAACCTATTTGTCGAGCACAAGCCTAAGGAGAAAAATGAGGAAATTGTCTCCAAAGTCCTAAACTTATTATACTTTTACCAATCCAGTCAAAACCTTTTAATTTTATCAATCCAGTCATAAATTATTTCACATTTTGCCAATTGAGTCCATCTAACCAATTTTAGTTGGAAATCACTGACATGGATGTTGACCGTCCTATATGACATGGACGGCATTGATGTGGACAATTTTTAATAATACTTTCACATACTTTTTTTAATTTTTTAATTATTATTTTCTTTTATTCTTTTTTCTTTTTTTCCTTTCAAGCCCCAACAGGGTCGCTGGCCAACCCTCGCCATTCACAGGCGAGGGCACCCTCACCGGCCACTGGGTGACCCTCGCCGGACTTGATAAAAAAAAGGAGAACAAAGAAAAAGAAAAATATTATAAAATTATAAAAATATTCAAATTTTTTATATGCAAAAAATTATCCATATTAGCGCCAGTTGTCCTAAATGGCACTACCGGTGTCCACATCAGCAATTTATAGTTAAAATTGATCGGATAAATTCAATTGATAAATTTGAAAAGGTTTATGATTCAATTGATAAAATTAAAATGTTTAAAATTAAATTGAGAAAAGTGAATAAGTGCAAGATTTTTTAAACAATTTTTCTTAAAAAACTGTTTGCACAGGCGTGTTCAAATTGATCAATTCCATGATCAAGGATTCCTCCTGATATCGGTTGCCCACTTGTCCTTGCCGACGTTGCCGTCACACTCAATCACCATCAACATCGACTCAAACACATGCACCACCCCTAACGCGAACATCATCCCAAATAAATATCCTGAGCTGCCCCACTGGAAATGTAATCAAGCCAAGTTGAGTCGATATGGTGTCAAGCTCAAGCTCTATTCAATTCGATTCGTGTACTTGGTGCTCGAAACTCGACTCGAGCTAGATCGAGTATTAAATTTTTTCTGCCCAAGCTCAATTCCATTAGAAAATCAAGATACTCGAGCTCAACATAACTTGATTTAGGTAAATTCTAAGCCTGAGCTCGAGTTTTATAAGCTCGAATATTACACAATTCCAAGTATTTTGTGTCTATCTTTGTGATTATTAAATATTTCCTAAAAAACATAAAAGTTCAATTTAGCTCGATTAAGCTCATGAGCTTATCAAGTTAAATATTGATAACTTTGAGCTCGACTCGACAAGATACTCAAGTAACTCGAACTCAAATTCAACTTGAAATTAGGTGAGTCAATCGTTAGTAGTCATTGAGCTGAGCTCGAGTTACTCACAAGTGGCTTGAATCGGTTTTACCCTAAACTAGACTGCCATCGCCGAGTTGCAAGACTAAGACACACACACTCCCTCCCTCCTTCCCTTCCTTTCTTTGGCGATTGCTACTGCACCATCAACAAAGTCAAGTTAAGCGCTCGAAAGCGATAATTAGAACAAGGAAGAAGAAGACCGCATCACATAGGGCTCTCTGCCTAGCAAAAGACCACATCGAGTCCAATGACATTGAGCAATGAGTTAAAGTTTCATCCTCTGTATAATGAAAGGAAAAATCATAAATGGGTAAAGGGGCTTGAGAAATCAATATTGAGACTATGTACTCTGGTGACGTCAAAGTTGAGTGCACAGTGTTTCTTCTAAAGTATGTTGGAAAATACATTTTACAGCTTAACAAATCAAAACATGTCTTTTAAATAAATCGAGAATATCCAAATTCAAAAGGGAAAATGATACAGATGATTTATGAACTTTGGTCTAATGTACTATATGGTCCTCCTTAGACTTTTAATTTATTCAATATGGTACATGAACTTTCACCTAATTGCAATGTGATCCTTACATATTTAATTTGTTCAATGTGATCCCTAAACTTTTGAAATATATTTAATTCAGTCCCTAAAATATCTGAAAATGTTAAATGTTGCCCCTCATCTTTGAATTAATAAAATGATAATATTAAATATTTTCATATAGTGCATGGATTGCATTGAACATGTATCAAAATTTTAGAAATTATATTAAATAAATTAAAAATTCAGGGATCACATAGCAACTAAGCTAAAGTTTAGAGATCGCGCTAAACAAATTAAAAATTTAAGAATCGTATTACACATGGAATCAAAACTCAGCAATTCAAAATACTGAAAAATCATATTTTGAGGTGGATCCACCCATGTGAGCTTTGCGATTCTATCGTGAGACAGGGCATCCGGCGAAGAAACTGGAAAGAAGAGGACAGGCACGAAAGTGGGGGTAAAGTAAAGATGCGACTGCCGATCCACTCTAGCCATGTTTCCGAATCCAACGACACGTGGGTGTGGGACGTTCCACTGACGCCGCCACAGCACTATCGAAAAAGTTCCATGGAGCCATTATAGCCTAAGCCTCTCTCTCAAACATTAGTCACAAGAAACATGAGTGCAATTATCGGACAGCGATGCTGGTGTTGGTACCTGGATTTTCAGCTAGTTTAATCAAAGACAACAAGGACATCATCGTCCCCAAGAAAACTAGAAGACAAAAAGGCAGAGATCAAGAGGACGTCCATCGCCCGTAGTAATCCACATTGTACAATTAGCACTCCAATCCTTCAAGATATAGTAATGGAAGATGGGGAACGTGGGACCAAGAAAGCATTCGAGCACATTCCTATGGGCTACATATAAGCCAAAAGAGCCAAAAGTCATGGCCTACTTTCCCTAAAAGAATCTCTAAAATTCTCGATTCCATCCGGACGTATGAACATCAACTTTTGCTCTGGTACCCAAATTTGCATCGCGTCAAAAAATCGCAACTGATTTTTTTAGAATTATCTGCATCGAGAGGCTGCTGTTGCTCCATACGAAAGTAAGATTGCTGGCAAAGACGTAAATTAGCCTCTGACTAGCTTTAATACTGATAATTTTGACAAGACTAATGGTATTTTCGGACGCAAGAGTAGATTTGAGATTATAGTGAAAGGTTGTGAATTTTTCTAAACAAAAAAATAAATTTTGTGACACAATTGAGATTAGACACAAAATCGATTTTAAGGGACTTAAGCCCTTATATTAAATGGTGTTGTAGCCCATTTGAAGGGATTTTGAGCTACTTGTTTTTTTAACAGTTTTTCCTTTAAAAATTTAAGAGTAAGAACTATTAGTTATGTTTTGGAAATCATGCAAGTATCTTGTATGATTCCACATGCCGACACACGGTTAATTTCGACAACCTGCAAGTTTTTCGAATTAATTAAAGTCAAACTTCGAATTCTGCAGCATTGAGCAACACCTAATGTTAACAGTAGAAGTTACTCTGAACATGTTTTCCACGCTCGCTCTGCCCGAATCAATCGGCTGGCTCGTGCCCGGAATAAGAAAATCTGCAATTTTTTACTGGTACATTATTATCAACTAAGCTCCAAGCCCAAATTTTTCTTTTTTCTAAAACATGGGGTATCATGACATCGCAGCTCGATTAATTCCCATGGATATAGACAAACCGTCTCATTCACGTGAATTGGGTACGACACTACCCATAGGTTAATACCAATTGAACCCGAAAATTTCACAGTTCCACAAAGCTCTGCATAGTTGAGTTGGAAAGACTTTGCAGAACAGCTGTGGACTTTGGATAAGAACTGTTAGACAGCTGCTCTTCCGTCACACTTTTACCAAATCTCGGAGACTTTTGAACCAGAGAGCTTTGAGCGCTTGCGAATCTACTCCGAAAGTTTTTCCGGACTCACCCAATTTTTCAAAGTTAATCTCTTTCTAGTCACACGAAGAATGCCTGAACCGTGAACAAATCAGCAGGCGGTTTTACTCGTGCTAAGGGGCTGTTCACCTTCTGACTCAGCACAGATTCTAAGGGAAATTCAAGCCGCGGAGGAAGAGGGAGACAGCCGCCGAGGCCTAGAAGCAGATTCTGGGAGTAACTTGAATCTCGGATGGATAGGAGCATATAGAATGAACATCGAAAGAGAGAAAAATACCAGATGAAAGTAGCATGATCAGATCCACATAATGCGATGCTATACAAGACTATACATACATCTAAACTCGAATTCAAGGACTACATGGACCCAAGTTAAAAATGCGGGTTCGGCTAATCTCTTTTAATACACTCTATTAAACATCTAAACCATCACTACTCGTTGACGACTGCATGCTTCAGGGGTACCGCCCCTTCCAGAAGGCGTTGTCCTCTCGGTCGTTCCGGAACGCACAGCACCCCACCGAGTACACTATGATGAGGACAACGAGGACGATGATGTTGACAATGGCAACCTTCTTCCAGTCTCTCTTGAGGTTGTCCAACAGGCCAGCCTTGCAAGACTGGCAGTTGTAGCACAGCACGTTCGTGTCGTTGCTCCACGCACTGCAGTCCGAGTCGGTGTAGGTCGTGGTCGTCCCAGCATTCCAGACAATCGGGCTCACATAGGTGAAGTTGCAAGAATCCGGCGGCTTGCAACAACCGGACTGAGAAAAACGTGTCACATTGTTAGTTCCAAACTTCCAACTAGAGAATGACTAACAGAGGAAACCAACAAGCTCAAACACATGATAGAATTAACTACAGAAACAAAAAGCAGCATAAGAATCAAGAACCAAGTCCATGACAGCATTGATTGATGTAAAAGTTTCGAAATTGGGATGATAACAACAACTGTGCCAGTCCAGTTTAGTGAAATCAAGAGGAAATTCATTGGAAGGGCATTCCACATGAAGAACGCAGCAAGATGTTCTATTAATTTGCCTTAACAGCAATTTTGATTGGACAAACATTATAAGCATATCATTCATGACCAATAACAAAGTCACATCTTCCAATATGCTCATAGAATTTAGAATGAATTCCTAACTGAGCAGGCAGTGAGTCCCTATGCGGCATCCAGCGTCGAAACAGAGACAATATAAAAACCCTCGTCGCAATAAAACAGTTCATTCAAAAATATTCGGCCCAAAAGGAAACCAGAGAGCACCATGCTCCATCAACCTATGCAGGGCAACCACAAGAACCACAGAACGAGCGATTTAACAGATCCATTAGCATTAGTCAACAAGCCCTCAAAGATCTCATCTCTAGCATAATGCAAGGAGCGAAAGCATGCCAAACTACACATGACAGGCCGCAGATCCAACGAATTCCTCTCACAAAATCGCCTTAATTTGGCTATTAATTACTCACACTCAATCCAACACTTGACAGAACAATCACCGAGAACAGAAACCCACAATAACTACTCGTACGCGTAATGAACTTCAGATTCAAACAGCAGAGGACAATGAAGAGAAAAACTGTAGCAATTACTTGAAGAGAGAGAGAAATTTACTTGAAGAGCCGACAGGTTCTCGTTGTACAAGTCGTTCACCACGGTATCTTTAGCATACTTGGTGGCGTAAGCCTGGCAGACCTTGCTGTCGATCAAGCAGCTCTTGATCTTGTTCCAGTTCTTGGTGCTGTTCACCCGCTTCTGCAGCCAGTTCGAGTAATCCCCGAGCTTGTACTCCTTGTACCCTTTACCGGACAGCGCCTCCCCGGCGCCCTTGTTGGTGACCACGAAGGCGAAGACGGTGAAGGCAAAGAGGAGGAGGATGAGGAGGAACATGACCAGGAGGTAGACCCAGAGGAGCCAGGAGACGCGGCAGCACGCGCCCACGAGGCCTGCGATGGACACCACCATGAGGAATACCCCGAGCGCGATGACCGGCTTCTCGAGGAACTTCTCGCAGTCGGTGTCGGCACGCTTGGCGAGCCATATGCCGGCCCCGAGGATGGGGACGGAGAGGAGGAACGTGACGAAGTTGAGGATGCCGATCAGGTTGTTGCTGAGGCGGAACATCTTCTCTCCGAATCAAGACTGGCTGGCGAAAACCAGAGCGACCCAACTGAGGAAAAGATGATCCTGTGGACAAGACAGAGGGAAGGAGGAGGTTGGATGGATGAGGAAAGAGATAACGGAGAATAAATAAGGAGAGGCACACGGTGTGTTCCGAGATGGGGACGGAGATGCCGCAGAGAAGATTCAAATTCGGGAGTGTGCGAAAGCGCAAGTTGCAGAGTGTAGACGCAAACCGCACGCGCTGAGGTGGGAGGTCGGAGTGCGTGCGCGTGTGAAAGTTGGGGCGACGGTTGTTGCGGAAGCGAAGACGAGGAAACTAACCAAGTTCAAATACGATGATGTTTGATGATGATGATCCGGAGCGCGCTCGACGCCAAACGTCGTTTCCGCCACGTAACGAGTTGGCCGGCTATTCGTACGCGTGTGCGTTAGGTGCTCTTCTTGGGGATGAGGTGGAATGCTTCTCATGCGTCATCCCCATAGTCATCGAGAGAAAACGGCCGAATTCTCTAAAAAAACCCCAATTTTAGATTAAGTCCCAAATTTATCCGGAATTTTTTTTTGTCTCGAAAAAAATCCCAAACTTTAGATCTAACTCTCAAATCTGCTATGAATTTTTTTTGTCTCAGAAAAAAGTTTGGGAAAAAACTCCAAACTTTAGGTCAAGTCTCAAATCTGTTCATAACTTTTTTTTGTTTCAGAAAAAATCCTAAACTTTAGGTTCAGTCCCAAGTCTGCCCCAAATTTTGTTTTATGTAAAAAAAATCACCAAAATTCAATTTATTTTCATAAATATACTTCGATAATCCAGTTCCAACTTGACGTGGCATTTCCATGCCTATAATAAATGATTTTATTTGGTTTTATCTTGGAGAATTTCAACAATTTTTATTTGGTTTGATTTGTTGTCGAAGTGAAAATGCAACGTTGATCTGTTCCTATCGCCCAATTACTTTGCTGATGCTGATTTGTTATGATGTGGAAGCATCACGTCGAGTTGGAACGGGATCACGGGAGTATATTTTTTAAAATAAATTGAAATTTGCTGATTTTTTTTTACATAAAACAAAATCCGGAGTAGATTTGGGACTGGACCTAAAGTTTGGGGTTTTTTCCGAGTCAAAAAAAAGTTCGGGGCAGATTTGGGATCGGACCTAAAGTTTAGCATTTTTTCTTAGACAAAAAAAAAGTTCGGAGCAAATTTGGGACTTGACCAAAAGTTTGGGATTTTTTCGGGCAATTCACCGGAAAGAAAACTGGCCCGCGTTCCGATGCCCCCGTTTGGTGATCTGGATAAGGAGCCGGGACGAGATAGGATCCTGTCGTACCCCCGTGCGGTATGACCCCCCGATTCGGATTTTGAATTAACTTCGATTGGATCGAAGGAGATCGTCATGGATGATCTCATCTCGGATGGGGGGTGGCGTGGGGATCGTCCCGACCAGGTTGGACAAAGAAGTAATCATGATGATCACGCTGCGTCGGTAATGGCTCGGGCAAACCATCACGCGGTCGTCGGAGAGATTGCGACGGCAAGCGTCCCAATTTGAAGAGGCTCCCGTCCTTCGCTAATGGCTGCCACGGCCCATTCCCTCTCTTGATTTCCGTTTGTTGTTTTTTTTTTGTTTGGCCTTTTTTTCCGTTTTTTTTTTTTAGCTTTTGGTTTTATTCTCCAACTTTTCATTAGAAAAATGTTGCTTTGCTTTTCTTTTCTTTGTTGACATTTTTTTCTAACGCGATACCCCCTTGGCAGCACACCAACGCCGCGTTAGTAAATTTAATCGGCGTGGTGCCGAAAAGATTAAATTGCACCGGTCCGAAAAATCTAGAATTTAACTATACTTCGAGTCAAAAGCTTGTTTGGATTTTTTTTGTGTAGCCTTCCTATTAGGAACTAAGAAAAAAATCAAGATGACTCCATAGAGAGTGAAGATGCCGGTAATTCTCGGGAGGGTAAAAGTCCAAGACATTTCAAGAAAAATTAGGGCACTTCGATGATAGAAATCGTAAGTAATAGCCATTGAAAGTTGGGCAGCATTGGTGGTGCTAGCAAAGAATGGGCATCAACCTAAAGATGCTTCGATGCGACTTCATCAATGGGAGATATCATCCGTTACAAGTGGGTATAAACAAATAGGTTTAACATCATGAAAAATTTCAAATTAATACATTTATGACAAATTTATCCAAAATTAATTTTTTAACCACCAAAAACCCCAAATCGATATACCTGTGATAAATTTACTTTCCGATAAATTAGATTAATATCATAAAAAATCACAAATTGGTAAACCCGTGACAAACGGAGGGGTAAGACCTCAAACCTGTATATCCGTTAACTGTCACGTGTCATTCAACTCGGCAATTCGACGGTAAAATTTAACGGAAACTAATGGAAGGTAAATTTATCACAGGTGCACCGGTTTGGGGTTTTTAGAGGTCAAAAAACTATTTTTTGATAAATTTGTCACAGATGTATCAGTTTAGGATTTTTTACTGTATCAACCCAAATAAATAAAAGGAAAACAAGCCCAATGGCAAATCTCACATAAGCAGAAAGCCCATAGCTCACTCCGTCCTCGGCCCATATATAAAATTTATTTTTCTTCATTGTGCATAACCCATCCGTGAAAGAGAGAGAGAGAGAGAGAGAGAGATTGAAGAAAGAAAATAAATATATAACTACAGAAGTAGAACTAAATAAGATGGTTTTTTAGAGATATAATGAATTAAATAAAAAAAAAAGAGAAGGCCACAAAATCTGAAAACACATTGTGCGATCATAGAAGACAAACGATATTGTACATTCGGCCAGAGGTATTTTGCTTTTGAAGTGATTTCATATCGATGCTCTCCATTCATTTTCTCATGCAACATGTCGATTAGGATTTTTGCATGCCGAAACATCGCACGATTGCAGAGGAACATATGCAAGGATCGTCTCATGTATTTACTCTCGCGTGGTTAGGAAGAGACGCAAGTGCACTTGCCACTTTAGCACATCAAAAGAAGAAGAGGGGCCAAAACACGGGCATGTCAAGTGGCGAAACCGTGCCACGTGTCGTGTCGAGCGGCAATCACAGAGGCAAAAAGAAGTGACGCATGATAAGAGCTAGAGGGGATATTTTCTCGGCTCGGGCTTTAGCTATGTATAGTGCATACGAGCATATGTACACACATCGTGTGCGTGTGCGTGTGCATGTTCGTGTTCGTACTTAGAAATAGCACTTGATAGGGCAATTATACAGAGCCCCCTCTGCTTTTAGGATGGTACACATTTGCCCCCCAACTTTTTAACTGTTACACAATATTCCTGAAATTATGTTTATTACGGCCTTGAATAGGCAATTATTTTGTTCATTAGCATGACTTTTAAAGGGTAAAAGTGGACTTTCATCTCATTTTTAAAGCAAATGTCTCTTTTAATTTTAACTGTCGTAAAAATTTAAAATATAGAAAATGGGAGAAAATTAATTTTATTAAAATGCTAATAATAGAAAAATATATATCAATAAAAATATTCCAAGCGATTAAAATTTGTTAAAGTTTGTACAAACATAACCATTTTGATAGAATTAAATAAGATATTTTTAAAAAAGTAACAAACAAATTAAATAAATAGGGAAAAGGCCTCAATCAGAAGGTGTACTGTACGATTATGGAAAAAAACGATATTGAACTCAGGCAAATGAAATTTTCTTTTGAAAAGATTTCATATTTTCAGGAAAATATGCAACGAACGTCCAATGTTTTTATTATGAAAGTGAGCGGTTGCGTTCCAAAAGCTAAAGTTCAACCTTTGCGAACTTCATATTCTAGAGAAAACCAGTGTTTGCTGCGTCTGAGGGACTTGAGTAGGTCTGGCAACGCCACCGGAGCCGTCGAGGCTTTGGACAGATCGGCCGCTTAGCATTTTTGCGCTCACAAGCTTTCGTCTCTGCAGCGGGATCAACCAGACCAACCTCCCAGGCTTCCCCGAGAGTGTAATGTCCTAGGATTGGAATGCTAAATGGTGCATCGTCGTCTTGAAATCGAATTCGGAACCCGATTTGTGTTAGGACTTGGGGGCGTGTGTGGAGATCAGAACTCCGCTCCTATTTATTGATATTAATCGCATGTTGCAAACGTAACAACGATTCCCCCTCTACTAAGGGAAAAATGCAAGGAGGGGCGGCAAGCAATTGAATGCAGTTCCGGCATCACACAATCTAGGATTTGTTATAGTATTATATAGATGACAGATAAAGGCGATGATCCAATGGAGAATAGCAGCTTCGAATTCAAATTTTACTGTCAAAGCTTAGCTGGTTCAAGAAAATAAGATGCAAACACAAGCAAGCTCTAGATAAGATTAGAACCCGTGAAAATATATAACTAGTAATCTAAAATTTTCTACTCTCCACCCATGTCACTCATCAGTCCCGCGACCTAACATAGCCTTCCTGTGCACAATGAGAGCTTCTCTCATGCCCTCTGCTAGCATGCAGCATTTGATTCTACAGGTCCTTGCTTCTCGTGTCGTGCTGGTGCCGCTCTAGGATTGTGCCCCGCAGAAGCTGTTGGCTGCAAACAGATGTAATCTGCTTCAACCTCCTCCCTACAGACAAACGGTCAGGTACTTTGCAATGCAGTACAACCTTGACGAAAGGAAAACCTCCTTGTCAAGGCTTTTCGGAATCATAATTACCACCCAGAAAACATCCTATATAACTATCAAGTATAGTCATTTGAGTTTGATTAAGACACCATTGATGTAAGACCTGTCTCCAAACAATACTTACTCCGACGAATCGCAAGGACTAATTACTTAGGAATCACAGAATGCTTTGCTAGGGGTGTCAATGGGTCGGGTCGGGTCGGGTTTTCATTATACCCGACCCGACCCGAAACAATGAATATGTGTGCTTGGCCCGACCCGAAACAAGACCCCAACATGATATAGCCACACAATCGGGCCGGTTCGGGTCATGTTCGGGTCGGGTCGGGTTCGTGTTTTGGAAAGAGAGGACACTGTTGAGGAGCTTTCTAATTCTAGCTAAAGAAAAACTACCTACAAAAAGATAATCACCAAGCGAAACTCGAAAACGAAAAAACAGAAGGCCTGCTGCATGATTTTCAGAACGACGAACCAGAAAAGCCAAATCCGATTATAAGTGTGCCTTTTATGCGTCCACCACCAAAAAAACAGTAGAGAACTCGAACGAAGCTGGTTAATTAATGATAATATATGATCTTTCAAAACAACGAACGAGAAAATCCAAATCCAAACTCTCTCGAATGCTCCGATTCGCATTCACCTTCTCTCTCTTGCGAAACAAATCCGGTGTACATAAACTCAAGGCGAGAGGCAAGATCTCAACATGTACAGGAGCAAGCAGATGTTCAAAGCTCGACGCCAATATAGAGAAGACCCAGATTGGACTGGCCTCATGCATGATGGTTCTCGACCAGCAAGCAAGAAATCAGGAATCATATCTTAGGATCGATGCGTCAAATAATAACCATGCAAATCGCACTAGAATACACGCACAATTAAGTTTTTCCGAGCTGGAGGCAGTTGGAGAGGATGAGGTCGACGTCGCGGTTGGAGAGGGAGACGTAGGTGGAGTGGAGGGAGTCGGAGAGGTGGAGGAAGAAGCCGTGGTTGGGCCAGAGGAAGCGGTTGCCTGCCAGAAAGGGGAAACGGTCGTCGCCGCAGGCGTCGGTCGTCGATCTCGGCAACGATGCTGAGGGTGATGTTGCCGGCAGCGGCGGTGGCGGCGGCGCAGCAGAACCCGGGGAAGAAGAAGTCGGCGGCAGAATCCTGGGAGGAGGAGGAGGGATGTTAAAGGTTTTGGTTATTGTTTGGGTTGGTTTATTGTTTGGGTTGGGCTTGGGTACCCAAGCCCAATAGATCCAAACAATACCTAATTTTTTTATTGTTACCCAAACAAGTTGAGATCCAACCCAACCCAATAAGAAAATTTCGTGTTCGGGTCGGGTCGGTTCGTGTTTCGGTTCGGGTATTGTGTTTGGTTTTGACACCCCTACTTTGCATAACAGCAAAGGAATCAAAGAAAAAGAGGGGAGAGGAAAGTGCAATGTGATAAAAGGCATGCGAAAGGATGGTGAGCATTGAGCAGAACAATGCGATCACAAGGTACAGCGGAACAGTCACGGCCATGGGCCAATTTTGGCTCGGAACCGGCCCGTGGCCTACGGGCCCAGTTCCGGTTCCAACAATTTTGGAACCGGCCAGGAACAGGTTGCCATAGTACCTTCTTGTCTTCATGCAAATGCCAAGAGTCTCACATCGAATGAGAATAAAGAGATCATCAAAGGGATTATGTATAAAACCCAAGCCAAGCCATGAGCATGTGAAGTTGTATGTCTTTTGTGGCTACGATAATTTGCTAGTTAAGAGCAAAAGGTTCCATTGGACAGCCTAGAACCGGACCAGGCCAATGGTTCGGTTCCCGGTTCTATGATTTATCGGTCCGGTTCCTAGTTCTAAAATTAAGGAACCGGTCTTATCGATTCCGGTTCTGAGCAGAACCGGACCGAAACGAAAACCAATCACCTCTACAATTTACATTTTGATTACGATTTATATTGAATAATTCATTATTTCATAATTTCATAATTTATTTTTAAAATTTTTAAATTACGAACCGGAACCAGCCAGTTCCGGTTCACACATGGCCACGAACCAGAACCGCCGGTTCCGAACCGTGGCTATGACTAAGCGGAAGCATTCTTGGTCTGGTTACAAGGCAATGATCCTGCACGATCATCTCCATTTCAGGAGGCGGGATTGAACAGAAAAGTCCAGTCCCGTGCCGCAGCTCAACCATTTGTGTCCTGTCGATTACAAGGCAAAGATCCTGTACGAACATCTCTGCTTCATGGCTAGTCAAGGTATGCTCAACTTGATCAAGGTAGAAAAGGGAAAAAAAAAAGCAAGAAGAAACATGGCTCAGTTTCATCCTCAAAATTCAGCTGTATATGATCACATTCGGCCTCCATTGTATTGTTCTAGAATACAGACTTCGGCATAACCCGAGATGATCAGGTACTACCTCATGTACAGTGACAGTTGCTGTTTCCGCATCCGTCTTGCAAAAGTTAAGTGATTCTGGGAACACAGCAATCTTCCCGCCAGCGAGGGAGCCTGCAGATAAATCGGGACAATCCAACACCAAGGCCCGCCATACCAGGGCCCTCCAGACGCAAGGTCCAAGAAGGTGAACCGTGATCTAAATTTCACCAGACCCGCATCTTACATGACCGTCCATTGGAGATTCCAAAACAACAGAAACTACTGATCGTGCTTCGGTTTCGACTTGTCACGGACTTGTTCACGCTTTATCGCCTTGAGAACATGTCGGGCAATCAACCGGGTCATCCCGGCCCCAAATGGTTCCGATAATGATGGCAACATGCGACTGACAAACGAAGATAAAAAGAAGGGACGTAGTTGTAATGATGAAGATGGCGATGCGCGAGCAGGAGACGCGCCGAGAAGGGATGGTCAGCTGCAGCGAATGAAAAATGACGAACCCTGTTGTAGTGAGCTTGGAGCTGCGGGCGTGGGACGTGGCCAGGAGAAACGGGGAAGCGCATTGAGCGCGCTTTTGCTCCTATGGAGTTTGGAGAAGAAACCCATGAAGCAAATGAAGCCTAGGATTCCTGTCTACCGGGTTTAGTTCAACAATCCTGCAACTGCAATTGCAAGAAGGAATCAAGAAGAAGCAGAAGATGATGATGGAGAGGAAGAGGAAGAAGAAGAAAAAAGGAGACTCCTTTAAGCGCAAGGTAGAAAGCGAGGTGAGAAGAATCCACAATTGTACAATTTTGTCACGTCTGCAGTTTTGATTCTGTACGCAATAATCCCTGTCGGGTTGGTTGTGGCACGCTCCCACTCTGTCTGAGCAAGTGGAAAATGACACAAATAATTTTTAAATTTTATTTTAATATATAATATATTTTTTAAACTTTTAATTTATTTAATGTGATCTCTAGACTTTAGTTCAATATGTAATAGTGTTCTTAAATTTTTAAATTATTTAATGTGGTCCCTACACTTTTTGTACATATTCAATTTAGTCCTCGGACTATATGAAAATATTTAATATTGTTCCTAAACTTGAATTAATGAAAGGACAATAAAATATTTTCATATAGTTTAGGGATTAAATTGAACATGTACCAAAAATTCAGATATGACATTGAACAAATTAAAAATCTAAGGACCACATTACACATTAGAGTAAAGTTCAAGGACCACATTGAACAAATTAAAAGTTTCAGGACTACATTGCACATAAGGCTAAAATTCAGAAACCATTTATGTTGTTATCGATGTATACGGATGTGTGTGTTCTTCAATCCCGTGCCATCTTAAATTTGTTTGCCATAATTTTTTACTTATAAATGCACATTAAATTCTTTACTTTTAAATGATGATTGAGCTTCAATAGTGACATTATCAGATATAGTGTGTTAATATTATGCTGCCTAGCGAAAGCCGACACATAAGAGGGTTTTTTCTCTTTGAAAATAGGGATGTCTCCTTTCATTAAATAACTACTTATTTTTTCAGCACTTTGCTTGGGCATATGTCTATCTGCATAGTTTTGAAAAATCATTAATCCATTAATATACGATGTGACCTAAGAGACATGATGAGATCTCGTATACTTTTATTCTATGGTTTTGTAGAAAACTATTGTACTTTGTGAAATGTAATATATAGTATGTGGTAGAAAAAAAAACTCAATAATGTTAAGTTTTCTATGCACAACAAATAGAATGTACAGACACAAATTATGTCTTAGTGTTCAATAAAGAAACTATATTTGAAATGTGTTTGTTCAACAAAAAACAATAAAAATAAGAAAAATATAATTGCTCCTTTTTTAACCAAATTGCAATGTAAAATTTTTATTGCAAGTATTAAACAACATTAATATTTTTGTAATATAAAGTAAGAGGAGTTATTTATTTTGTTTAATAGTAACATGATAATTTCATGAACCGCGTTATAAATTAGCTATACTTTATTAATAAAATGTATTTCTCAAAATAAGTGAATTCACTTATTCAGTGTAATCGTTTTACTGGACTAAGTCAAATTACTTGAAGAAAATCAATTACGCTTAAGTCAACAAGAATATATTCGTCAGTATTATATTATATTCTGAGTGGAATTGGAGTGTTTTAATTTTTGTACTTAACTTAATCTGTAACTGATTTGATTCTAAGATGTTAAATCTAAGCAAATTTTATTCATGTAGTAAAATAAATTATATTAAGAAAATCATAAAACATTAATATTTAAGCTAAATGATTTTTTTAATAGAGACAAATATAAAGAAAAATGTCATATTTGAAATCCTAAACGTAATTATTTTAAATGATTGATATTTATTTTTTCTAAGTGAGATTTAATTAAATGACATAAATTATATTTTCAAATTATAGATGATATATTGAATATGGGGCGTTATACGTTAAATTAAATGGATTTCCTTTAATTCATCATTTTAATTTTTTTTCCTAAGCAAACTACATCATTTAAGTATAATTTTAAAGATTCAAATTTTTTACTCAACTATATGAATTGCAGATAAAAATAAAGTAAAGTTGCATTACTAAAATTAAAACCCACGAGCTTTCTATTTATCCATGATTTCAAAATATCAAACTAAATGAATTTCTTTAGGGCGGCGCCATTTCCACTCTTCAAATTGCTGCATACACCCCTCCTTTAATAAAGGATTAATACCACGAAAAACTTCAAACTTATACACCTGTGACAAATTTACTACAAATTAATTTTTTGACCGCCAAAAACCCAAACTGGTATACTTATGACAAATTTAACCTCCATCAATTTCCATTAAATTAGATTAATACTACCAAAAATCACAAATGGTAAAATCTAAAACTAGTATACCCATTAACGGAATAAGTACAGCGCAAGTGCCATAACTTTTGTACGGAGGACACTTAAGTGCCATAACTTTTTTTTGGCTCACTTGAGTGCCATAATTGTCAAAAAAAAGGATCACTTAAGTGCCACTTACGAGCTGGTCGTGAGGGCTCGAAACTACGGTTTTTTCGGCCGAACGGTGACCTTCCCGGCGAGGCGACCCCGATTTGTGTGACTACGAAGCATTTTTACCTTCGTCAACAGAGGCTAAAACGGAAATTTCGAGACGAACAGAGGTCATGTAATGATTCACCGACACCCCTTCTTCAAGCTAGTGGTGCTCGCCTCGCCGGGAAGGTCACCGTTCGATCGGAAAAGTCACGGTTTCAGGCCCTCACGACTAGCTTGTCAGAGAGGTTGGTCGCGAAGGCCCGAAACCGCGGCTTTTCTAGCCAAACGTTGACCTTTCCGGCAAAGCAAGCACTACTAGCTTGAAGAGGTGGTGTCGGTGAATCATTCCATGGCCTCCGTTTATCTCGAAATTTTCATTTTAGCCTCTGTTGACGAAGGTAAAAATGCTTCGTAGTCACACAAATCGGCTTGATAAATGTGTGACTACGAAACATTTTTACCTTCGTCAACGGAAGCTAAAACGAAAATTTTGAGACGAACGGAGGCCATGTATTGATTCACTGGCACCCCCTCTTCAAGCCGGTGGTGCTCGCCTCATCGGGAAGGTCATTGTTCGGCTAGAAAAGCCGCGGTTTCGGGCCCTCACGATCAGCTTGTAAGTAGCACTTAGGTGATCTTTTTTTTAAAATTATGACACTCAAGTGAGCCAAAAAAAATTATGGCACTTAAGTGTCCTCCATACAAAAGTTATGGCACTTGCGCTGTACGTACCCCACCCATCAACTGTCACGTGTTATCTAATTTAATAATTTGATGATAAAATTTAACGGAAACTAACAAAGGATAAATTTGTTATAAGTGTACCAGTTTTGGGTTTTTGTTAGTCAAAAAATTAATTTTTGGTAAATTTGTTACTAGCATACCAATCTAGGGTTTTTTGTGGTATTAATTCTTTAATGGAAAAAAAATTTCTTAGACTTGAATGCCCTCATGTGAAAAGCAAGTGATATACTGTGAGTGTGCGTTCTCCAATTTTGTTCGATGCTCTATTAAGAAATTTTTAGATGTAGGTGTTGCAACTTAAAAAGAACTTATATAGTCCATTTCTTTCTTGGTATTTCACTTAGAATGAAAAATTCAAGAATAAATCCACAAGAGAATAGTGGATATATTGGTGGCCTAAATTGGCACTAGCAACTTGAAAAGAAAAGAGCTTCTGGTAAAATGAATTTAATAACAATATCCACTCACCCACCATCTTGCATAGACTAATCTATTTGATAATTACTTCTCTTGCAAGCTGAGAAGTAAACTTAAAATTTCAAATCGATAAAGGAGTAAATTATTTGAAATATAATGATGAAGCACACTTTTTCCCCTTCTTATTGCAAACCTAAACTGAACTGGGCGCACCATAAATTGACAAGCATCCTTTCCTGAACATCAAATTTCACAAAGGGATTTACATGTTCAATATATAAGGTTTGGGATTTGTACACTTTCAATTTTTCTTAGTATTTAGACGTGAGCATAAGGACATTAGAAATGACAAATGTTTCATACGGTGCTTACTTTTGTTCCAAAAGTTTTCGTCGGATCATTTTAATATCACTTTTAAAAACAGCAATCGCTTAAGTGCTAACTCTGATTTAGGTTGTCGAAAATCCAATGTGGCAATATTTTATTAATTTCTCCAACCAAAGTGGCTTGCTGACGTGCCCAGTTATCATATAGACCCCCAAACGACATTATTCACATGTTTTGCCCCAACTATAAACCCTAAATCGAACAATCAAGCATTTTCCCAAATTGGAAACCTTTTCTCTAGAGGGTACCTTTCGTCAATAATTATTGATTATCTACCTTAGTAGTGTATGCAGCCATTGATCTACCCTTTATTCACTAATTTTTTTATGCACTAAATCTAATTAGTTAAATAAAACAAGTAACAAACTAAATTACATATGCTTTTAGTTTGTTCTACTCATTTTCACTTTTCTATTAAAAGGATTCCTTCGGTTTTACTATTAAAATTTTAAAATGTAAGCTATAATGAATATGTTTAGAGATATTTTCTCTTTATCTATTTTTTCGAATTTTAAAACTAAAGTATTCAAATTGTAGATAAAAAATAAAAGTTGTATTGCTAAAATAAAATCTCATGAATTTTGTTCCTATCCATATTTATAAACTATTAAATTCAATGAATTTCTCTATTCTATGTAGATTTCTTCCGGTGTTGTGTTGAATTATTTGAATAAATTAAGTTATTATTTAAAAGAGCAATAATTTATATATAAAGAACATGTGTGTTTAGTTCGTTCCAATTTTATTTTATTTTTGTTAAGCAGCTTTCTTTGTTTTAACTTTTCTATTTTTGTTTAATTTACTTTATTCTTTCCTTCTTTAAAGAGATTTTGTGGAACGAAAAAGTTATGCCATTAAATGATAGTGCACAAAAATAGATATGCTATATGAAGAACAAACACGGCGTACCAAATTGGCATTAACTTAATTAGTAGGTAAATTCTCCATATTTCAAGTGAAATAAAGAATCCATCTGATTTTATTTCTATAGTAATAAAAGACAATTTAAGAACTTAGGTGGTGTGATCTCCTATCGAATAGCACGAATTCTAATTCTTCTTTGAACACAATTCGAGTGCCTTAATGGCTCTATCTATGGTTCTTCAAACAATTCGAGGGCCTTAGTGGATTTAACTGGAATCAGATAGCACGTATCTGATTCCAAACTGTCAAACCGAATTAAGGACTTGAAGGCTTGCTCTCAGATATAAGATGGTCGAGGTCTCGACGGCTCGAATATATGATGAGGTCTTGAGGATTTAGTTCTAAAATCTTAATGACCTGAAATTATCAGGACTCGTGTTTTTGCACTTTCTTTAATTTTTAGGAACTTGATAGCAACTCCACAAAATTTAAAGTCTTCGTTTGTCCATTCCAAAATGGACAGAGAGACCTCATATTTATAGAGAGGATAGGAGGACTCTTCTCATTGGTCAAATTAAGATTGTATATCCGCAATTGAAATTTTGATCAATACTTACTTTGATTTAAATAAATACCAAACCCACTTTGAATTGGATATGGATAAATGCTGATTTGATTTAGCTCATCCAGTCGACCAATATCTTCGTTCGAGTTTAATTGTTCTAACATGAACACAGATCCTAATTCGATTGGACAATTATGCTTCCAAATAAGAATTGCCAATAGAATTTTATCCTAATTTGAAGTGATTGCACTTAATACATTAGCCGATCATATTCTCGTGTTACATGTCAATTAGAGTTTACATACCAAACATTACACGATTACACAGAAAAAATTTGCAACGATCGTCTCAGGTATATAATCTCACGGCGTCCCTACTAAGGAAAAAATTGCAAGCGCACTTGCCAGGATTCATCCTGACCTCATAAACGCGAGAGTGAGCTCTAGCACCTCAAAAGGAGCGAAAGAAAAAGGCATTTGAATGCAGTTTACGCATTCCATAATTGTCATAGTATCACATAGATGACAGATAAAGGCAATCATCCGATCGAGAATAGCAGCATTTGATTCTACTGGTCCTAGCTTCTCATGCTGTGCTGGTGCAGCTCGAGTATCGTACCCCGCAGAGGCCATTGGCGGCAAACCGATATAATCATCTTCCACCTCCTCCCTACAGACAAGCGGTAAGCTACCTTGCAATACACTATAACCCTGTCGAAATGGAAAACTCGCTTGTCAAGGCTATTCGGAATCACAATCACCACCCAGAAAACATCCTATATAACTATCAAGTACAGTCAGGAAGCTACACTGATTTGAATTTGATCGAGACACCATTGATGTAAGTGAGACCTGTCTCCGACCAATACTTACTCTGACCAACCACAAGAATCAGCACAATGACTTGTCTCCCTGACCAATTACTTAGGAATCACAGAATGCTGCATAATAGCAGAGTAAAAAAGACAGAGGAACCTGAAATGCGACAAGAGACTTGCTAAAGGCAGGCGAAAGAAATGGCGAGCAATGAACAGAACACTCCGATCACGACATACGGCGGAGGTATTGGTAGTCCGATTACAAGGCAATGATCCTTCATGATCATCTTTACTTTAGGCACCAGTGAACTGAAATATTCAATCCAGTAAGGCTGCTCAACAACTTGTATGTATTGGATTACAAGGCAAAGATCCTGTAAGAGCATATCTGCTCCATGGCTAGCCCTGGTATGCCCAACCTGATCAAGGTAGAAAAGGGGAAAAAAAGCAAGAAGCAACAGGGCGCACAGTTTCATCCACAAAATTCAGCTGTATATGATCTCATTCAGTCTCCATTATATTGTTCAAGGATACAAACTAGAGCATAATTAGAGATGATCAAGTACTACCTCGTGTGCAGTGACAGTTGCTGTTTCCCAATCCATTTTGCAAAAGTGAAGTGATTCTGGGGACACAGCAATCTTCCCGCCGGGGAGGAAGCCTGCAGATAAATTGGGACAATCCAACACTAAGGCCTGCCAACCAGGGCCCTCTAGATGCACGGTCCAAGAAGGTGAACGGTGATCTAAATTTCGCCAGACCTGCATCTTACATGACCTTGAAAGTCCATCCGAGATTCCAAAAGACCAAAGACTGCATTGATCATACTTCGTTTTTTCCTTGTCACAAACTTGTTCGTGCTTTATCACCTCGATGACACGTTCGGCAATCGACCTGGTCCTCCCAGCCTGAAATGGTTGTGGTCCAGGAATCTTCAATTGAAATCCATAGATGAAGGAAGATAGTTGTACTGATGATGAGGGCGATGCGCGAGGGGACGCGCCGAGAAAGGTTGGTTGGCTGAACGACGATCCCTGTCGACGATCCAAAGAAGGAACGTAGTTGTACTCAGATGTTATCTGCTTCGACCTCTTCCCTACAGACAAATAGTCAGGTAATTTGCAGTACTATATAACCTTGACGAAAGGAAAGCCAGCTTGTCAAGGCTTTTCGGAATCACAATTACCACCCAGAAAACATCCTATATCACTATCAAGTATAGTCAGGAAGCTACACTGGTTTGAGTTAGATGAGACACCATTGATGGAATACCTGTCCCCGACCAATACTTACTCTGGCGAACCACAAGAGTCAGCACAATGACTTGTCTCCGACTGATTACTTAGGAATCATGGAATGCTACATAATAGCAGAGGAAAAAGAGGAGACAGGAACCTGCAATGTGATGAAGGCAGGCAAAAAGAATGGCGAGCACTGAGCAGAACAATGCAATCACGAGATACAGCAGAAGCATTCTTGGTCTGGTTACAAGGCAATGATCCTGCATGATCATCTCCATTTCAGGACGCGTGATTGAACTGAAAAATCCAGTTCCGCGCCACTGCTCAACCATCTGTATTCTGTCGATTACAATGCAAAGATCCTGTACAAGCATCTCTGCTTCATGGCTAGCAACGGTATGCCCAACCTGATCAAGGTAGAAAAGGAAAAAAGAGCAAGAAGCAACAAGGCTCAGTTTCATCCGGGAAATTCAGCTGTATATGATCACATTCGGCCTCCATTGTATTGTTCTAGAATACAGACAACGGCATAACCTGAGATGATCGTGTACTACCTCTCGTGCAGTGACAGTTGCTGTTTCCGCATCCTTCTTTCAAAAGTAAAGTGATTCTGGGGATACAGAAATCTTCCCGCCGGGGAGGCAGCCTGCAGATAAATCGGGACAATCCAACACTGAGGCCCGCCAACCAGGGCCCTCCAGACGCAAGGTCCAAGAAGGTGATCCGTGATCCAAATTTCGCCAGACCTGCATTTGACGTGACCGTCCATTCGAGATTCCAAAACAACACAGATTGTACTGATCATGCTTCGGTTTCGTCTTGTCATGAACTTGTTCATGCTTTATCGTGTCGACGACACGTTTAGCAATCGACTGGGTCATCCCAGCCTGAAGTGGTTCCGATAATGATGATGGCAACATGCGACTGACAAACGACAATCCAAAGAAGGAACGTAGTTGTAGAGATGAAGATGATGGTGATGCGCGTGGAGACGCGCCGAGAAGGGTTGGTCGGCTGCAGCGTGTGAAAAACAAAGAACCCTGCCGTGTGAGCTTGGAGCTGCGGGGATGGTACGTGACCTGGAGAAACGGGGAAGCGCATTGAGCGCGCTTTTGCTCCTATGGAGTTTGGAGAAGAAACCCATGAAGCAAATGACGCCTAGGATGTGTCTACCGGGTTTCGCTGAACAATCCTGCAACTGCAACTACAAGAAGGAATCAAGAAGAAGAAGATGAAGAAGAAGAAGAAGAAAAAGGGAGACCCCTTGACGCGCAAGGTAGAAAGCAAGCCGAGAAGAATCGGAAATTGCAGAGTCTTGTTGCGTATGCGGTTTTGATTCTGTACGCATAATCTGACTCAGTCTAGTGTGGTGACTCACCTACCTATTTATGCGATTAACACGCACACATATATGTATAGAGAGATAGATAGTCTTCAATCCCGAGCCATCATATAAATACACATAAATTTTTTGCTTTAATGTAATTTTTTGTTTAAATATTTTATTGCAATTTCGAAATAAATATTAATATTTTCGTAATATTAGAATAAAGGGAGCTATTTATTTCGTTTAGTACCATCAATCATAATTTCATAGACTGTGTAATAAATTATTTGGTTAATACCACGAAAAGCCCTAAACTAGTACAAATATGATAAATTTATCTCAAACTAATATTTTGACCACCAAAAATTCAAAAATGGCACACATGTGACAAATTAAATTTTACCATTAAATTGCTGAGTTAGATGACACGTGGCAGTACCCTTCGTTAATTTTCGTTAAATGTTACCATCAAATTACTGAGTTAGATGACACGCGGCAATTGACAGATGTACCAATTTAGGGTTTTACCCCTCTGTCTGTCACAAGTATAACAATTTTTTATTTTCCGTGATATTAATCCAATTTAATGGAGGTTAAATTTGTCACAAATGTACCAATTTGGGGTTTTTGGTAGTCAAAAAATTAGTTTGAGGTAAATTTATCACAAGTGTACCAGTTTTGGATATTTTCTAGTCAAAAAATTAGTTCAAGATAAATTTGTCACAGATGTACCAGTCTGGGGTTTTTTGTGGTATTAATCCTAAATTATATATGATTTATTATAATTATTTTATCTTTCAAATTAAGTGATTTATTTATTTAGTGTAATTTTTCTTTTGGACTATATAAAATTACTTGAAGAAAATCAATTACGCTTTAATTAGCAATTATAAATTTATCAATAATAAATATATTTAGAGTGAGATTTTAATTTTTTGTACGTTTTTTCTATTTTAATTTTTTTGTTACTTTTCCCTTTTTTCATTGATTTCATAGTGTTGTTGCGTTTGTTTACCAAAATATTTAGATCTATAATATTAAGATCAGATTTTGTATTATTTATTTTTAATATAAATAGTAGAACATTCATTATCCTCACTTAAAATTTCAAACTTCCCCCCTTGCTATATTTTTAATGATAAATGTGGTTTATTTGCACTGAGAATCGAGAGTATCATTTTGAATGGACATATTTATCCTCAAAAGCTTATTCAGAATCTCCATTAACATTTCATGAATAATAGAATGTAAAAAAATACTTCTTTCAAAGAGAGTAGATAATCAAAGCAAGTAGACTTACTTTTTTTTCTTTCTATCATTTCCTCATATCTTATCCTACTTTTCCTTTTCCTTCAAACTCTTTCCATTTCGTATGAGAAATTTGTCATGTTTTATTCTTTTTTTTTATTCAGTCCTTTGTAAAGGGTTAAGCCAAAGCCTAAGTTCATCTCTTTTTACTCATTGTTTTATCTTTCGTGGAATTAATATTGAGATAAAAAGACAAGATTTGAATAATAAATTATCAAATCAAAACTCGTGGACTTGTTTCTTATCAATTTATTTTGAAAATTTATTATCAATTTAAATGGATGTTTAAATAGAACTATTCCCACTATTATTTTCAATTAAGTGATTTTTTTTTGAAAAAATATAAGCAACATTTAAAATAAGTGAATTTTCAAAGCAGAAAAAAAATAAAATGTTAATTTGTCTACGCCTTAAAGAAAAAGGTTACATTTTTTTGCAAGATAATGGATTTCAAAATAAAAAAATAAAACTACATAAAATATTAAAAATATTACTCAAATTTAACAAAATTTATTCTTGTTTTTGTAATATCCAAGTTAGGGCATTTATTTATATTGATTTTTCCTTCATAATTAACTTTTGTAAAAGTAAAGAACACTATGAGTTTCGATCTCTTTTAAACTTGAAAAATTAATAAATTATTCAAATAAATTATAAAACATGAGAATTGTATGAAATAAGATGACTATTATTAGTGTTTTTCTACACTAGATTTTATTGTCTTTTAAACTTGAGTGTATGTCTTTATTAGGTGCAATTTGTTTGCTTAATTTAGAGCATTGAAAGTTATGAAATTTGTTGCGAAAGTGCATTCGGGAATTAAAACGTGTCAAATTTGACTAACAGACATGTTGACGTGACTTTTTTTCTTACTTTTTTAAGACACATGATACCCACCAAATGCTATATAAAAATAATTGAAATTGTAGAAAGAAAAAGATAAAAAAGATAAAAACTTCAAAATTAAAAAGAACAAAAATTCAAAAAATAAAAAGCTAAAAATTCAAAAAAAAGGATAAGAATTAAACTAAATTATGTGATAGACTCGTGCCAAGTGATGAATATGGCCATTAATATAAACGTCAGGTTGCTGATATACCACGTCTCTTAATAGGGAGAGGAGGGGTTATTTCCATGGATTTTGAACATCTCCTGCTACCACATTTTTCACCATTAGATTTATGTCGTGTGGCAACACAACACTCAAAAAAAAAAAAAATCCAGCCTCCTCCATCTTTCCCCCTCTCTCTCTCTCTCCTCCAGGCCTCGCCCTGCCCTGCATTGTCCACAAGCCACCACCGATTTATCATCACCACCACCACTGTCGCCGCCAACATATCATCTTCGACATCTCCCATGACCTTGTGGTTGGCATCTGAGTGCGACATCTATGCCACCGAGCCTCTTCATCTATGTTTTGTGTCCTCTAAGGTTGCTCGACTCTTCGATTTAAGGGTTAGCGGCGGCTACCGGCCCTCGAAATTGTTGGAGTTGGCGAATACTTCGGGGACCCTTGTTTCTCACACCGGGTACGCCCACGTGAGCTTAGGGAAACTGAAGTGTTGTCCGACGACATGTGACCCATGCGTGCGGAATGCGGGGGTTCGGGGGCAGCGCCCCCGACACGGGTGCCCCGCTGCCCGGTCAGCGGGCGGGGGTTCGGGGGCAGCGCCCCCCGACGGGGGTATTGCTGCCCGGTCAGCGGACGGCTGTCCCGCTCGCCGGTGAGCGGGCGGGGGCTCGGGGGCAGCGCCCCCGAAACCTCAACGGGTTTGGGCTGGCCCGTATGGTGCGAAATTAAGAGATTTCATATAGGTTTAGGTTTTGGGCCCGTTTAGGGCATATATATATTTTGCTCGTTTTTCTGATCATTGTAACGAGTTGAGTGGCTGTAAACCGAAAATATAGTGAAATCTCTTTGCAGGACGTAGCTCTATCCGAGGGTAAACCTGGGTAAATTCGTGCATCGTCTCTTTTTCTCTGTTTTCTGTGTGATCGTTCTGTTTCGGTTCTCGATATATCCCTTCAATTGGTATCAGAGCCGGAGTTGTTCGAGGAATTAGGGTTTATTCGAGATGTCAGGAGGATCACGAATTGAGATAGAAAAATTCGATGGGACGCGATTTGATCTGTGGAAGATGAAGATGGAGGATCTTCTTTGTGATCGAGATCTCTGGTCGGCAATCGAAACGGAAAGGCCTATTGCTGCGCAACCTGGTGTCGTGATAGGCAAGGAAGCGGTGAAGGATGGGGATTCAACTTCCAAACCGGCAGATCCGAAGGAGATTGAAGACTGGAATCGGATTGATCGGAGAGCAAAGGGGTTGATTCGGCTTTGTCTCGCGGACTCAATCCTAACGAATGTGATGAGCGAACCTACAGCCAAAGATTTGTGGCAGAAATTAGAGTCGCTGTATCAAAGTAAGTCGTTGGTTAATAAGCTGTTCTTGAGGAAAAAGCTGTATAATCTTCGGATGCATGAGGGCGACTCGTTTTCTACACATCTGTATAATTTTAACACATTGATTAGTCAACTCGTATCAATCGGTGTTAAGTTTCAAGATGATGATAAGGCAATAACACTACTCTGTTCACTGCCGGATTCATGGGATAATTTGATTGTGGTGATCGGTGGTGGGGATAAGGAATTATCGTACGAAAGTGTGTGTTCTGCTTTGTTATCGGAGGAGACACGAAGAAAGGGATCAGGAAATTCCGGTAAAGAGGCATTGGCGGCTAGGGGAAGGCCAGCAGAGAAGACTCTGAATCCGAGAGGATCCAAATCCAAATCTCGTGGGCGATCGAAGAGCAGGGAAAGGAGGGTACAGTGCTGGAAATGTCAAGAGTGGGGCCATGTGAAGAGGGACTGTAAAAACAAGCCAGCTTTTAAGAAAGAAGCTGAATCATCCTCGGGTAAAAAGGAGGTCGATGCAGGAGATATGTATTTGGCTGCTGCGTGTATGGCGCAGTCAGATAAGGATATATGGTTGATCGATACCGGTGCTTCATACCACATGACGCCTCATAGACACTGGTTTTGTGAATATGAGCAATATAATGGTGGGGATGTCATGCTCGGAGATGACACTGCAGTTCAAATTGTCGGGCGTGGCAGGGTGAAGCTGAGGATGAGTAATGGCACGGTGAAGACTATTCCAGACGTGATGCACATACCCTTGATGAGTAGAAATTTGTTATCAGTCGGTACAATGGCTGATTCGGGGGTTATTTTTAGCTGTGATAAGGATTCGTGCAAGATGACTCGAGGCTCTATTGTGATTGCACGAGGAGTCCGTTACGGAACATTATACAAGCTGCTCGGGGAAACAATGACTGTTGGTAGCGGGTTCGTTTCTGAAGAGGCCAAGGAAGATGGACATGATACGTCCATGTTGTGGCATCAGAGGTTAGGGCATATCGGTGAAAAGGGACTATCTACCTTAGCTTCAAGTCAGATGGTAGAAGGAATTCCAAAATGCTCTATGGGTTTCGGGTTCTGTGAACACTGTCTCCATGGAAAACAGAACCGAGTTAGCTTCCAACACACTGGTACAAGAGCAACTGAGGTTCTCGAGCTGATTCACAGCGATGTCTTTGGACCTACTCCGACTCCATCCATTGGAGGATCCAGGTACTATGTATCGTTCATAGATGATTTTTCGAGATATAGTTGGATTTATTTTATTAAAAGTAAATCAGATGTATTCGAGAAATTTCGAGAATTTAAGGTTTTGGTTGAAAACCAATTGGGCAGGAAAATCAAGGTCCTTCGTACAGATAACGGAGGTGAATTCTGTTCGGATAAGTTCGAGCAATTTTGCGTGGATAATGGTATTGCAAGACAGAAGACTACTCCATATACGCCTCAACAGAATGGGGTAGCCGAAAGATTAAATCGGTCACTCATAGAAAAGGCAAGATGCATGCTGAGTTGGGCAGGTTTGGGGACAGAATTTTGGGCTGAAGCTGTAGCCACAGCCAGTTATTTGAAGAATCGATCACCGACCTCATCAGTGAAGGATCGTACACCATATGAGGCAGTGTTTGGGAAGAAGCCGAATCTGTCACATGTTCGGGTGTTCGGGTGTGACGCATATGTTCATGTACCCAAGGAGAAGCGGGGTAAACTTGACAACAAGTCTGAGAAGAACATATTTGTCGGATACAAGGAAGGGGTCAAGGGCTATAAGCTGTGGAATCCAGAATCAAAGACTATTGTATACAGCAGAGATGTTGTCTTTCGTGAATCACAACCCCAGGTTGGCACACAGAAAGGTGATGAGCCCAAGAAAGCGGTGGTGCTTGAAGAAAGTCCTAAAACTGAAAATGTGGAGATGGTTCCACAAGACACGCGAGTAGAGTCTGATTTTGAATCGGACCAAGGGGACTCGGTTAATGAAGTCGAGGATGCAGATTCAGATGAAGACTCGGATACAGATAGCATGCCGGCTCTCAGGAGATCGACGCGGGAAAGAAAGGCACCACTTCGATACTCACTTAGTGCATTGAGTACGTATCATGCCTTAAGCATTATCGGAGATGATCCTAGTTCTGTAAAAGAGGCGAGATCCATGGATGACGCGAATCAGTGGGAGCTCGCAATGATAGATGAGATGCAGTCGCTTGATAAAAATGAAACATGGAGCTTGTGCAAATTGCCTAAGGATAGAAAGGCAATTGGGTGTAAATGGGTGTTCAAGCGAAAGCTGAAACCGGATGGGACTGTAGAGAAGTACAAGGCTAGGCTTGTAGCCAAGGGGTACTCTCAGATTGAGGGAGTTGATTATGACGAGATTTTCTCTCCCGTGGCGAAGTTGACCTCGATACGGTTTGTTCTGTCTATAGCAGCTGCATATGATCTTGAGGTAGAACAGATGGACGTAAAGACGGCATTCCTTCATGGGGACTTGGAGGAGGAGATATATATGAGGCAGCCAGAAGGCTTTGAAGTAAGAGGAAAAGAAAATTTGGTGTGCAAATTAAAAAAGTCCTTATATGGGCTGAAGCAGTCACCGAGGATGTGGTACCAGAAATTTGACACGTACATGCTCCAGCTTAATTTTGTGCGTTAAAATTCTGACCATTGCGTTTATGTGAAGAGAACGGGCGATCAGTTTGTCATTCTCACGCTATATGTCGATGACATGTTGTTGATCGGGAATAGTGCGAAGATGGTGAATTCTGTGAAGAGTTTGTTGGCCAAAAAGTTCGAAATGAAAGACTTGGGGCCTGCAAATTTTATTTTGGGCATGCAGATTAGGAGGGACCGTGAGAAACGGAAGCTGTGGCTAGGGCAAGAGAAATACATAAAAGAAATATTGAAGAAATTTAATATGATAGACTGCAAGCCTGTTGGTACCCCTATACCTTTAGGGACCAAGCTATCTGCGGAACAATGTCCAAAAACGGATGAAGAAGCTGAAGAGATGGCCCGAGTTCCATACGCGAGTGCAGTGGGTAGCTTGATGTATGCTATGGTGTGCACGCGTCCGGATATAGCCCAAGCAGTGGGAGTCTTGAGTCGATACATGTCTAACCCAGGTAGAGAACACTGGAATGCGATCAAAAGAGTTTTCAGGTATCTTCGTGGAACTTTGAATTTTTCTTTATGTTTTGAAGATACAGGGAATGGAAACATGCTTGATATCGTAGGCCATGTAGATGCTGATTGGGGTGGAGATATTGATAGTAGACGGTCCACTAGCGGATATGTTTTCACATTGTTTGGTGCTGCATTGAGTTGGATGAGCAGGAGGCAAAGCGTGGTAGCGCTTTCTTCTACGGAGGCTGAATATATGGCTCTTACTCATGCTGGAAAAGAGGCCGTATGGTTACGGCGGTTGTGCCTGGAGCTCGGTTTTGAGCAAGGTGCCATAGAGGTGAGATGTGATAATCAAGGGGCTATTTATTTAGCTAAGAATCCAGCATTTCACTCACGCACAAAGCACATTGATATACAATATCATTTCATCCGAGAAAAGGTAGAGAAGAAAGAGATTCGGCTTGTAAAAGTCGACACGGTAGAAAATAGTTCTGACTTCCTTACTAAAGCCGTCACAGGTGCGAAGTTTGAATGGTGCTCTACTTCGATTGGATTGAAGAAGAATGATATTGGAAAGGCCCTCGTTTGTGCGAAGTATCCACCAAGTGGGAGAATGTTGGAGTTGGCGAATACTTCGGGGACCCTTGTTTCTCACACCGGGTACGCCCACGTGAGCTTAGGGAAACTGAAGTGTTGTCCGACGACATGTGACCCATGCGTGCGGAATGCGGGGGTTCGGGGGCAACGCCCCCGACACGGGTGCCCCGCTGCCCGGTCAGCGGGCGGGGGTTCGGGGGCAGCGCCCCCCGACGGGGGTATTGCTGCCCGGTCAGCGGACGGCTGTCCCGCTCGCCGGTGAGCGGGCGGGGGCTCGGGGGCAGCGCCCCCGAAACCTCAACGGGTTTGGGCTGGCCCGTATGGTGCGAAATTAAGAGATTTCATATAGGTTTAGGTTTTGGGCCCGTTTAGGGCATATATATATTTTGCTCGTTTTTCTGATCATTGTAACGAGTTGAGTGGCTGTAAACCGAAAATATAGTGAAATCTCTTTGCAGGACGTAGCTCTATCCGAGGGTGAACCTGGGTAAATTCGTGCATCGTCTCTTTTTCTCTGTTTTCTGTGTGATCGTTCTGTTTCGGTTCTCGATATATCCCTTCAGAAATGCCCAAATATGGTTATTACTAACCTTGATCAGTTGGGGTGTAGTTCATAATTTCATCAATAGAAAGGCACAGGATCTCGCTTCTGTAATTGAGAGCGATGTAACATAGAAATACAATGTGTTTATTATAGTGAAATGATTTATTGGATATAGCACTAATTTAAAAATGAACCAAAATAAAATTTTATACCTCAATTTCTCTTTCTCAATTTTAATCTTTATTTCGTAGTGTTTATACACTTTATCTTAACACACGATTGACCAATTCGAGTCCTCGCCCACGGATTGACCTCGATCCCGAGTTGAGCCGACCCGAACCTTTAGTAAAATGAGCATCAGCCACCAATCCGTACCTGCTGACTGTGATTGTCAGATTAGAATCCCACCAAACCGCACTAACGAATAAACAAAGTCAAATAAAACGAAAAACCCCATCTAATTTTAACCCCACTATGCTAAGTGGAGATCAAATGGGTCGGTTTGATCAAGCCACAAGTCGACCCGTTCCCTTGTCTCATCCTTTGGCTCGAACTCTCAGCCACGAAAACACGACCACGTTCGACTAGAAAACCTCCCAAAAAGAGCCACCTCACCAGCTCCACTTTCCAGGTCATCAATCATCGAATCTCCACTTAGTCATTCGCTTGTCTTCACGCGAGAAAGAGAACCAAGTCGTGAGCCAGAGAGCAGTATAAATAGGCATGCAGAAACCCGCTTCAACTTCGGACTACTATATTTGGAGATAATACTCATCGTTGACAGTTTCCGCATTTGGTCTTTGAAGTTATAGTCTTCTGAAATTTTGATGATTCCGAAAATGGAAGCTCCTAAACTAGCCATAGTCATGGCTTTTCTGCTTCTCACAACTTTAGTTGTTGATGTGTGCGCGAGCAGGGCGGCAAGAAAGGAGTTGGGTGTGGATCTTGGAGGCATAGGGGTTGGCATTGGAGCTGGGATAGGCCTTGGCTTAGGAGGTGGCGGCGGATCCGGTTCCGACTCTGGCTCTGGCTCTGGGTCCGGTTCTGGGTCCGGGTCCGGGTCTGGGTCTGGGTCCTGGTCCGGCTCTAGCTCTGGCTCTGGCTCATGGTCTGGGTCTGGTTCTGGTTCTAGTTCTGGTTCAGGTTCGGGGTCGAGCTCAAAAGCGGGCTCGTATTCTGGGTCATATGCCGGGTCTAGGGCAGGTTCCGGGGCAGGCTCCGAAGCAGGATCATATGCCGGGTCCAGGGCTGGGTCAGGCTCAGGCTCTGGACGTGGTGGAGGATACGGTGGAGGGTTTGGTAGAGGTGGAGGATGGGGCTACGGCGAAGGACGTGGATATGGAGGAGGATATGGGAGGGGAGATGGAAACTGAACTGGATGATATGTTTCATCATGCATAGCTAACGGTCTTAATTCGAACTAGACAATCACTACCACCTTTGTATGAGAATAAGTATCTAAGATCGACTAAGAACATCGTCATTCCGTGTCTGTGTGTGTGTTTTCCCTTTTGGGCTAGAGATTGTGTGTTTAAAAGAGTGCAGAAGTTGGGTCAACTTTCTAGAGATGTACTGGGTTGGTTGTTGGAAGGTTTCATTCTCTTGTATCCCAAGCTTTTTTCATTGTTAAGAATAATCGATCGTGTAATCATTTGAAAACTACATTCGCTGATAACGTCGTTGCATACACCTTCCCAAACATGGAAGTCACCCTGAATTCGCCGGGCAAAAAATGAGTGTGGAGTATTGTTTCCTTGTCATGTGCGTGCACACCTCCTGTGACCATTTTATCAACCGTTAGAACATCGGAAATGGGCAGATCAAAATCTTGAAAAAAAAATAGATATACATGAGACAGTTGATAAGGTATCAAGAAAAAGAAATGCAATTTTCTTTGTGAGCCGCGAGATCCTCCTTAGATCAGCACTGCTTCACTTGCTAGGGCCATAAATCCAGAGCCTCAAAAGAACATGATTTAATAGAGTTCATCCTCTATTGGCAAAGAAAAAATGGGGGCAGTTTATTTCTTTGCATTTCATTCTCTTCTTCCTTTCCTATTGAATGTTGAGCAGCGTATTCAAATGACATTAAGCAACTTTTTTGTAAAATCAACAAATTGACGTATCAAAAACAGGAACAGGAAAGGATAAAACCGGGTGATTATCTATTTGAATACTATTATTAGTATATCAAGTTATCATTGTAAACTAGAATTTTCAAGCTCAAGAAATTTCACTACTGACAGCTAACATGATGTTTCTCAAGTAGTTGGAATAAAATGTATCCTAATCTTGGTCATTAGGGGTGATGGTTGGTTTGGTTCAGATCCTCACTAATATCATCGACGCCTTGTGCGGCCCACCTGGCGAAGCTCGGGGCAGATGGCGGCTTTGATGCCGCAGCGCTCGCTGATGAGGAGGCCCTAGTGGAAGATGTGCGAGAGGGAGCTCATCACGTTGTCGAGCTCCTCCTCCTTCATGTCGAGGAGGGTGTTGGCCACGAAACCCAGCTCGGCTATCTTGGAATCCATTAGGTACCTTATCTCATACGCCTCGAACTGCTCCTCCAGCCTTCCCATCGTTCTCAAGCTTTCTGTTGTAAAATCGACAACGCAGCAGAAGCGGATCGTAACTTTGTAATTAAATTGGTAGCTATAGAAATTCGATAGAGAAATAAAACGAGGAACAATAAAAAGGATACGAGAAATTGACGTGGTTCGGTCCGAATGTCGGAATCTACGTCCACGAAAAAAATCGGCAAATAATCCATTAATAAATCGAAAAATTACAGGATTACAATCACTCGCGCTCAAATATTTTTCAATCGTAATATATACCAAATACCCAGTATTTAATAACTCAACTCAATGGACTTGATTTCGCACGAATCTCTCCAAGTTCACGCCTTTGTTCGTTTCTTGAGCTCTCTCTCCTCGCACTATTTAGAACTCATAATGAGCTATCTCTAGTTATACACAAAGGGGCGCCCGCGCCCATCTATTAAGCATGGAGTAATCTTCCCTTCTTTTCGGTTGCAAGAGGAAATCCATGAATAAAACAAAAACAAGCCCACAACTTTTTGATAGTTATATAATATTGTCAAAAGTAGGGCCCCCTTCATTTATGTGCGCAGAGAAGCATTCATCTTCTCGCTTCATGCAACTCCTTATAATGTCAATTGGAGTCTTCTTCGTTAAATGTGCAGCCTGTGGAAATCCCGCGCGAGAAGGAAATTTAAGACTCTGCTGCGTGTTAGTAAAAAAGTACCGTCTCATTTGTCTTCAACATATCTCACTTGTCTTTAGCATATCTCTCTAAAATGAGACTCGTGCGCGATTTCATGCACCACCAAACATTAGATCAAAACGTGTGTAGTCGAATCCATAAAATCAACAAGATGATGTGCCTAAATAATTTTAGTCATATTGTCCAATGGCTCAAATTCGAAATATAATTTAATATTTTTTGGATCCATTCTTGCGGTTCAAATCATGCTTGTGTGTGTGTGACTGTTCCCTCCTTGTATATAAACACACGTACATGATGCCCAGATGGTCCTTCTCCCTCGCATATATACGTTATATGTATGTTGTGGAGAAGGGATTGCGTTGCATGGTACAGAACAGTGACTATAAGTTGAAGGGGCAGGTCGAGAACGAACTTGACGAGGAGACCAGGCTCCAATCCAGTTAGCAGACGGGGTACGTTGTGTCCGGGTTGTCATCGGGAATTCGTCACTGACACGGAGTAGTCTTGTCACCGGCTTTGTTTCGTAGTTTGTGTTGTGGGTTGTCACGCACGCACAGTGCAGACCGTAAAGAAATGTCCTCCGGCGACCCACCGGCGGCGACTGAACTGGATAGCCCGCGCTACAGATGCAGATCCGCCGACGTGGCGGCAGAGCAATCAGTTGAAGTCAAGGGCCAGGGGACGAGGGAGAGTGTCGGCGCTGAGGAGTTCACGGGGGCGGGTGTTTGGAACGAGACGACTTGGGGATTTTATGAGAAAGTGATGTGTGTGCCAACATTTTCGAGTCGATTTAGGTTCATGACCTGAAATCGAGTCAAACTGTAAGAAATCTGTTGTTTTATTTAGTATCGAAACCACAAAAATAAAACTAGAGCCGAAAAGATACACAAATTTTGGTCACTTCGGTTTGAAAGGTTTTTTTTTATTAATATTATGAAAAACCCCAAATTTATACATCTATTTGTAATAAATTTACTCTAAACTAATTTTTTTATCACAAAAAACTCTAAATTGGTATATTTATGACAAATTTACCCAAAACTAATTTTTGGATAACCAAAAACCCAAAACAAAAAAAAATAAGAGAAAAAAAATGCCCTTGATTTTGGCCAATGGCCAACTACAGAGAAAAACAAAGAAATGGAACAGAAGAAAAGAAAAAAGGAAAGAAATTTTTTTAAAAAAAAAAGACGAAAATGCCCTTGATTAGTTGGTGAGGTTAAAGACCCTTATTTGAAAAAATAAAAACACTTCAAGCCATTATGTGAAATTTTCCCATTTTTAAAGCGTATATCTTGTTTTGCATTTTCTAATTGGGAAACTGCTCCAAGCGAAGTTGGGTTTGCTTACCAGTGTTATCAAACTGCTCCTAGTTTTTCTTTGGTCAATATTATCATTTTTATTATATGATTGTTGTCAATTTCTTTTTTGTATCTCTTGAAGATCATTACATTTTTTTATTTTTTATATCAATTTTTATTTTCAAAAGAGCGATTGGACTCAAAGGAAGCATAATTACAATGTTACCCTTGAAAATCATACTTGACGTCAGCAATCAAAATTAAAGTTAGGGAAGTTTTGTATAATAATTAGAAATTATAGAAAAAAGCTATATCACCCTAAAATTTTCCGCGAGAAAACTTTGGCTTTTGTAAATGGTGCCTACAAGTAAAGTTACTCCTGTTAGGATCTAATGAGGTTTTTTTGTTGAGACCCTAAGGTTGTACACTCTTTACCTAAGGTGGTACACTCTTTACTAAATGAAGGGCTTCTCTTAGATTTTTGGTATTTTGTTTAGATGTAACCTTAATAAAGATATGGCACTGAAATTCTTATGAAGGCTTTCACAGCTTGTCTTTTTGATATGCAGAGACGGTAGGTTTTACGGAAGCTAAAAAGCATAATAAGTAGGATGCTCAAGATAGGCCAAACCCGGCCCGTGAGCCATAAAAGCCCACAAGATGATTATTTGCCTATCGCTATAAATAGTAGGCACTCCTTGGAAAAGCAATGTGATTTTTCATATGTGAAATAACACCCCTTCAAAAGTAACATCTTCTCTGGTTTCCCTCCGAAACGCAAGTGGGTACGAAAGACAATCAAAGGATACTCTCAAGCGCAAAGTGGCATTTAATATATGATAATACCGGGTATATTCATTATGTGATATGCATATATGATCGATGATACAAGTTAATGTTCATTGGGCACATTTTTCCGCATCGATCGAATTTGTTTCAAGTATGACTATCAGGAAATGAGTTTTCCCAACTTTGGTATCAAAGCGCGCTTACTTATTTCCCGATCATGCATGTGTACGGTCTCTGACATTGAAGTGTATACTACCTATTTTTCATTTTGGTCACGTTTATGATCTGTTTTCTTCACGTCGCCGAACTATTCATGCATGTTTCGTTTTGTGTTCTTCGTTAAAACTTGTTTTTGATTAGACAAATAGGAAGTGCTCGTCAATACAAGCAAAACAAGGGGCAGCGCGTTGCCGGAGGAGGCCGCACGCGCCCTCACGTGCCGTCACGCGTCATGGGCGCGATGGTATGTGAGGCCCACGCATAGCCGTGGCGAAGTGGTACGTCAATCGCCGCCAACCTCCGACATTGACGTTAACGAGGCACGGATCTAGGTTTAACCCGGATTCCAACCCGGCGACCCGACCAACGACTCGACCTATGACCCGACCCATTGACTTGACCAGTTGACCGACCCGGTTGACCATCGACCCAACTCAGTTGACCATTGACCGGTCAGTCAACGGTCGAACCGGTTAAACCGAACCAGTTCAAATCGGGCAGAATGACCCCTTCGTGATTTTTCAACTCGTTCAAACTCATTTGAACTCTGATTTGGGTATTCTTGGTATTGGCATGCTCTTATCGGAATGTTCTACATTATGGTACATTCATATGACATGTTTACTGCACTTATGAATGTGAAAATGAAAGATGAACCCTATGTATGCGTACTTAAGGATATATTCTTTGGCATTTTCTCTAGTATTTCTTTACGATTTTTGAAATACAAGTGCTAAGTCATATATATATATATGAATAAGCATTCCCTATCTTAATATATCAAGGATTATGAGTAATCTTTTTGTTCTGGAATAATGGTACATTAGAAATACACTCCGATAATCCCAAGAACGGTGGCTCAAAAGGAGAGCTTGAGAAACTTATAATCAAGCTAACTCTTTATCGATAGGACGCTGGTGATGACATGATGACACACATCATCAAGGTCAAAAAAATGATACAAGATATCATTTGAAACGGTTTTGTAATGTCAGAATATGTGATGGTCGGAGCTCTAAAATGGATTATTCCTAAGGAGTTGTGCTTGATAAAGTTGGAGAAACTTTAAAGGGTCCAAGTTATAAGATGCTTATGGAGAATTTTCTGCAAGAGTACATAAGGGTCGGGGCAAGGAAAACGTCAACCCTTGCATTGAATGGGTCTCGGCGCAAACCATGGCCCGAATCTAGGGATTTTTCGAGAGCTTCTATTTTTGTTCCAAAGAAAATGGAATTTCCTAAGGAATTTCATCAGTCCTTTCCTGTCTATGTGTTGGATTGGTAGGATTTGAAATTACTTGTGTATATGTTTCAAGTTAATATTACATGTTCTTGAATATTTGTGAATATGTTATGAAATATATGGTTACGGAAATTTGTAACATTTTATTTGAAAATGCCATATTATATGGTACGTTAAGTGGGAAGTTCTTAAAAGTTTGTATAACTTTTTAAGAACTAAATTTTTATTTACATAAATAATTATGTTAATAATAATTTCAAATTAAGATTCTTAGACGATGATAGGGAACATAGTGACCTGTCGACTCTACGATCTTTTGTGAAACTATTCATTAATGTGATTAGTTTATATAATTATGATGCTGATGAAGTATCGAGATAGGCATTAATAATTGTGCGTATGTGTCTAAAATATTCAGATATGATAGTTTCAGCAACTAATAATATAGTAGCTGAACTTAATAAGGGAGAAAAATTGAATGGCGACAATTATGAGATTTGGAGTCTCAAAATTCAAAATGTGCTGGAAGAGCAAGAGGCACTCAAAACTTTTAATCAGGTTATGGAATAATCTGAGGATGGGACTATTGCCCAATACAAAAGAGACAAAGATGCATTGGCTATTTGGAAAATGAAGAACTCTCTTGCTCGCATTACATTACTAAGTATCCTGGACAATGACATCATGTAAGAGTTCGGACGTTTTAAGAACGCCAAGGACATGTGGGCTGCACTGGCATCAAGATTTGGTCGAACTTCTGTGATCAAATTAAGACAACTTACTATCCATTTCGACCCATACAAGATGTCTCATGGAAAAATCATGAATCTGTTGGTCTTTTTTTTATTTTGAATTTGGATTTTTGGACCGTTGGATCAAGGTCACGAGATCGAATTGTGGCCGTTGGATCGCACTCGAGGATAAAATTTGACTTCTCTCTCTTTTTCCCCCGATCACGTTCCTTTCGCCCCATGCATGTCCCCTCCCCCTTGCAAAGCAGACCTGCCCCTCTCTATATCTCTTCCTTTTTCTCTTCTTCTTCTTCTTCTTCTTCTTCTTCTCTTCCTTCTCTCCTTAGCTGTGGCTTCTGCTTCTTCTTCTTCTTCTTCTGCTCGCCCTAGCCCAACCACCACCGCCATCCGCCGGGCGATGCTACCCCGCCGGCCGCCGAATGTTCTCTTAACGCCACCACCGTGCCGCCCGCCTCGATGTTCGCCCCAAGCTCGACTACCCCTCTCCCCCCTCCCCCTATTTTCCTCTCCCTCGACCCAACTAACCTCCCCTTCCCCTCCGCGCCGTCATTGTCGCCGCTGCCGCCTAGCAACTCGTGTGGTTAAGCCCGTCGCCATCGCTACCACCGTCGTCGCCTAGCAGCTCGCTTGGCCGAGCCAGTCGCCGCCAGCTCGCTGCCGCGTTACCGTCGCCGCCTCAATGCCGCCCAACCAGCCAACCAGCCAGCCAGGCTACTCGCTTAGCACGCCTGGCCGCTATGGCCGAGCCTGTTGCCG
This sequence comes from Syzygium jambos, assembly GCA_031216235.1. Classification (NCBI taxonomy): domain Eukaryota; kingdom Viridiplantae; phylum Streptophyta; class Magnoliopsida; order Myrtales; family Myrtaceae; genus Syzygium; species Syzygium jambos. The sequence goes on from CM062222.1 coordinate 25,555,079, forward strand.
GGCCCAGCCGCTCACCCAGGCCATGGCCAGACTGCCCAAGCCGTTGCCCATACGTCCCGACCACTTGCCCACTGCCCTTGCCCATGGCCGAGAAACCCGGCCGTGATCGAACGCCTTGCCGGCCGCTGTGCCCGTCGCGCCCTCACCTGCGTCAAGCCGTTACTGTTCACCCGGGCCATTTTGGTCCCCTTGCCAGTTGTTCCCGAGCCAAACTTAAGTAAGCGACTGCCTAAACCCTACTTAGTACTTTGGGTATTTTTAGACTTGTTTAGAGGTTAATTAGTATTGTTATAGTGGCTAAATTTGGATTATGATTGATATGTGAATGTGATTCTTTGATAGATTAAATTGTGGTGATTATGTGGCATAATTAGTGGTTGATTTATGTGGGTGCGATGATCGGATTGTCGTGGCGTTTGTGGATGAAATTGACGTTTGATTAGGCCAACTTGAGTGTTGAATTGGTAGGCTAATGTAATGAGTTTGTAATTTGAATTGGATTTGTATGACGTGTGAGAACAGCAAATTGTTATGTGGTGTATGTGCATATAAAATGTCCATTGAGGGACGAAGCCTGGATTGATCGGAGGGCTGACCTGAGGCGTATTGACGTGGGTCGTGGAAAGTTGCTCGGCCACAAATGCGAAATGAGTGATTGAATCGAGTGAATGTACGTGTATATGCGCCCGAATGATGGCAATGTATTCATGAGTTATTACGATATTCATGTGATTTGACTAATATGCAAATCTGACGTGTGAATAGGGGTGAGATATGTATGTATTGGCGAGTTTGTTATGTCGATGATTAGATTGTATGTTAGACTCGTCTGGGTACGCATTAGCCTAAGTGGGATATAGGTTGTCTGCTTATTGTGATTTACTCTCATTGCTGTAATGCAAACCATTTTAAACCCCCGACCCCGACCATGAGTGATCCGCCCGAACGTTTTGGGATACCGAGACATACTGAGCACTCGGCGGTGGAGTACCCCATAGGGAACGGGGAGGCCTATGTTAAACATACCACGGTGATGTGAGTAGATGTGGGTAAGCTAGAGTTACGGCCCAATACATATCGGGCATACTGTTATCGGGATTTATACGGAGTCTATAGAACGCTTTCAGCATTTTGATGTTCCGTTTAATGGGGTAGGCGAGTGGAACCCCTCAACTGTTCTTGCTCTTGATGGTGAGGTCCTGCACCCCGAAGATCCCCCGGTAAACCCTAGCCCTGAACTGGAGCCCGAACCCGAACCTGTGGCCCCTACAAACCTTGAGCTTGAAGAGGAATTCGAGGAGTCTGAGCCCGAGCTTGAGGAGGAGCCAATGGAGCCCGAGATCGAGGAAGAATTAGAAGAACCAAAGCCCGAGTCTGAGCCTAAGGAGGAGCCTATAGTGTCCGAGCACGAGGAGCCGATCGAGATCGACTCAGACATGAAGTCGGAGCCTTCAGGGTCCGATTCAGATTGGGTACCATAGGAGTATTTAGGTGTTGGGCCTAGAAGCTCTTTTTGATAGAGCTCTTTTTGTATAGATAGTTAGCCTACCCTACCACGTCCCCTTTTGATGACGAAAGTGGATACTAACCCTAGAAGCCTAATGTATGAATTTTATGGTCTCAAGCTAATGATATGGGTTTATTGATTTTGTGCAATTCTACCCTGTTGTCATTGTTTATTGTCTAGGATATTTAATTTTTGCTTCTGCTTGCGTTCGCCTTCACGTGTTTTGTTTGGGTCGGCGACGCGTCCTGGGACGTCGTGTTCAATATGACCTTAGAGGGATGTCGCGAGCCTGTCGGAGTTCGGGGCATGACATCCCCGTTGATTTGGTATCAAAGTAAGGTCAGCTCGATTCAAGTTGGTCGAAGTCTGGAGTGATAAGAAGCGATGACTTTGGGATAGTCAATTAGGGAGACTCGTGTGCCATGCGTGTCCCAGACTGTGTGATTGTGATTGTTGAGTGATTTTATGTAATAATATGTGAGGTGCAGGTGCGTCATGACCCAAGGTAAGTGCACGAACTCTGTTAATTGTGATTGGGTGTTGTTTGTGATTGGCTGTCTGCTTAGTGAATTGTTGTGATTCACTACCTAGGGCTTTAGACTTGTATAGTTGGCCTAGGTCTCTAATTCCTACGTAAAATTATAGCAGGTAGGCGAGCGTGAGATCCCGTGAGGATGAATAGTCGAGGAAGAAGTAGAGGTCGAGGTCAAGGTCGCATGGCCCCGCAAGCTGGTGTCATGGAGGATTCCCGGGTGGATGGAATTTTGAGGGCACTATAAGAGTTGGGATTTTAATAGATAGACAGACTGAAAAGTGGAATGCTACTGTCATCGCCTCTGATGCCGTTGTTGCTGCCGCCAACGGAGCTAATGGGAATAATGGAAACCATGAAAATAATGGAAATAACGAGAATGGCGGACACCCCGCTCAGGGTCAAGTGTAGTCTAACAGGCCGATGTCTAAACTAGTTGAGCAGTTTTTGAAGCTGAAACCTTCGAGATTTGATGGAAGAGATAATACTGAGGCTGCACCTCGATGGGTAGAAGAGTTAGAGAAAACTTTCAAGGTGCTGGGATGCACTGAAGAGAAGAAAGTAACCTTGGCAGTTTACCAGCTTCAGGAAAATACAAGCGATTGGTGGAGAGCCACCATAGGTCAAGTGTTCCCCTCTAGTACTACCCCGAATTGGATTGTTTTTACCAAGACCTTCAATGGCAAGTATTTCTCAAAAAGTGTCCGAGAGCATAAATTGGCTAAGTTCATGAGACTTCGCGAGGATTAGATGTCGGTGGATTAGTACGAAGCCAAGTTTACAAGGCTATCCAAATATGCCCCAAAGATGGTAGAAGACCCAGTGGATAAGGCCAAGAGGTTTCGAGATAGGTTGAAGCTGGAGCTCCACAGTCAAATGATATCGTTGAACCTAAGGGGTTACCATGAGATATATGACCGAGCTTAGGCAATTGAGCGTGATATGATGGAGAGGGCTGCCGCCTCTGGATCGCGGCAGGCCCCGGCTTGGGACAATCATCATTTCGGGAAGAGACCTATGACAGAAAATAATCGTTTTGTCCCTCCAGTTCAAAGAAACATTGGGAAGTCGAATCGCTTGTAGAACGCCCCGTGTAGGTTATGTGGGGGGAGACACGAAAATGGATCTTGCCCAAATAGGGACGGATCGTGTTTCAGGTGTGGCGAAAGGGGCCATCAGATGAAGGACTGCCCCAACAATAGGCAGGCTAGGTCACCTACACTACTGTCGCCACCGCCCCGAAATGAAAATCAATTGGAGCTATCGAGTCGGCCAATCAGAATAGGTCGCCGGCCCAAGGACGAGTGCATGCAATGGCGATGAGGAAAGCTGAGGACGCACCTGGCATGGTCACAGGTACGATCTCTCTTTGTGATCATGCTGCATATGCTTTATTTGATCAGGAGGTGTCGCATTCATTTATATCTGAGCAATTCGTTAGATTGTCTGAAGTTGAGCCGAAATCGCTTGAAGTTATGCTATGTGTGACTACTTCGTTGAATGATAAAGTGCTAATTGCGTTTGGATGCCCTGATTGTAAGATAGTGATTGGTGATAAGGAAGGAATGATAGATTTGGCAATTTTAACTATGCATGACTTTAATGTGATTGTCGGCATGGACTGATTAGTTAAACAAAAAGCCATAATGGATTGTAGTAACAGGGTGATCCAATTTAATCCGGTTGGACATCCTAAATTCGAGTTTGTGGGAAACCGAGGAGGAATCTTGTTACCTTGGATCTTGTCACTTGAGGTGATGAAGTTGTTAGATGAAGGGTGCCAAGGATTTCTGGCAAGTATAGTTGATTCGACGGCTGAAGAGCCGAGGCTAGAAGACATAGCCGCGATGCATAATTTTCCCGATGTCTTTCTTCAGGAATTGTCGGGATTGCCACCTGATAAAAAAGTGGAGTTTATGGTCGAGTTGGCCCTCGATACGAAACCAATCTCGAAAGTTATCACGTCCCGAACCCTATCGAGCACGCGACATACTTCTCCGATCGATTAATGCGACATCCCAAGGTATCGCTGACCTCACTTAACAATATCAGAGATTTTGAACAATTAGCGGAAACCACAAATACCCGGATAATTAAAACTGGGGTAAATAAGGGAGAATGAACATATTCATTTTTCATCCAAAACTCATACAATATTCATAATTTACAAACCACCAAATATATAAGCACACCGAACTATATACCATCGACAACCAAAACGATCGATGACCTTGGTATTCTATCATCCAAAAATGGTACGCTCCAAAAAGCCTAATCCCAAACCCCTACTCTAGCCCCTATGCCCTCTACTCGGCGTCCACTCTGAGTTAGACTCTTCGTCTTCTGAACCTAAATTTCCCTGGACGGTCTGCTCCTCCGAGGACTCCGACTCAGCCTCAATCTCAATCGGGTGGTTTATGTCACCCGACTCTGCTGGGACCTCATCCCGCTCCTCCGAGTCGAACTGCTCATCAGACCCGTACTCTGGTACAAATTCAGGGTCAATCCACTGCTCATACGGGGGTATATACTCTGGTTCTCCTTCAGGCTCGGCAAGTTCGTTCTCAGGTTCGGCCTCGAGTTCTTCCTCTTCCGGTTCTTTTTCCGGGATCGCCTCGAGATCCACGTCCATTGGATCGTAACCTGCCTGTGACTCTTCAGGCTCTGGGTCATGTTCGGCCCCCGAAGGCTCAGGTGCTACAGGCGCAGGCTACAGTCGTAACTGCGCTAGACTAGTTTCCAAACTAGTCATCTCGCCGTCAGGAGGAGGTATAGCAGACGGGTCCCAGTCCCCGACTCCATCAAAGGGGACGTCAAATCCTCGGACGGGATCAAACTCGTCTATCTCGTCTCGAAAGAACCACACGGTGTAAGTATGGGCCTGCCAAAGGAGTAACCCTATGTCTACCCAAACTACTGTTGTATGCTTAACTCAGGTCATATTATCATCTATAGAAAACTCTACAAAACGCTCCGGTGGCGGCAACGAAGGATTCATTGCTCAGACCGTGATTCTGAAATATTTGGTTGAAACAATCATGAGAATATATCTCAGCAAGCACACACCCTAAACCCCACCTAAGCTATCTTGTACCTCCAAACAATCACAAACATCACAGCACTCAACAATCATATAGCAAGCACCTCATTCACACTTACCTAGGCCTTTCCAGCGTGCAACCTGCACGTTGGCCACAATATTATATTTTCCAATCACATGCACATTCTCATGACATTTCACGCACTCATTCTCGTCTCATCACATTATTTTCACACACTCGCTAGTGACCCGCGTAATGAAACCGCCTCAGGTACACTGCGACTATCTCACACTTGCCTTGCCAGGGGCCCGCGTAATGGTACCACCTCAAGCTCACTGCGACTAACTTATAATAACACTTCAAGGCCCGCGTAATGGTATCGCCTCAAGCAGTGTATCTTGCCCGTGTAGTGGTACCACTTCAGGCTCAACACCCACCACCTACGACACAACTCGCGTAATAATACCGCCTCTGGTTGGCCGTCCTCCGGTAACACCGGGTATCGTCCCGCGTAATGGTACCGCCTCGGGACGGATAAATATCCCCACGTAATGGTACCGTCTCAGGGATTTAGTGATCACACTCACATACTCGCACACCACATATTTTATCTGCCCCCCGCATAAACACGTTTCAGGGTCTTTTAGTGATCACACGCACATCGCATGTCTCAAATCTCACACGTGCGTACACTCGAGCATCAATCAATTGCACATTAATGCACCCAATTTCATCACCACAACTCAGCCACAATGCAAACACACATTCAACATACAAATTGACGTTTTTCCCCATCCAAACTGCGGCAAATCAATTCCGGCCCTTCACGACATTTTCACACAATTAACTGCCGAATCCAAATACCCAATTTGCGTACAGGACAGCACATCACAGCACGCATATCAGCCCTTCACAGCCCGCCTTTGACCTCTAATTTTCCACAAAAATCTCCCAAATTCATTTTTAAGGCCCGCTAATCCATTCCGCCCCTAAAACTATACCAATCCGCGACTAATTAAACCCAATCACACCTCAAATTTGTCTGTTGATAGCCGACGTCCTAAATAAAGTTTAGGGCGCGACTTACCAAACTCTAGACTAACTCGGCTAGAGCGGAAAACGGGCGGCGATCGGCGGGGACGGTGGCGCGGCTGGGCGACGTGGACGGCGTGCGGCAGTGGTGGCTTCCTTGCCGCGGTTCACGGCCACGAGGGGGAGAGAGAGAAAGAGAGGGATGGCGTGGGGTGGGGGTATGGCGCAGTGGCGATTTGGCAGTGGTGGGACGAGCGGTGGCCGGCGGCGACGGCGCACGGCCAAGGGGGTGATCGGCCAGGGAGAGGGGGAAAGAGAGAGAGTTGCCGAGAGGAGAGAGAGAGAGAGAGAGAGGGAATGAGGAGAGAGAGAGGAAATTTGGACTAAAATAGTCCAAGTCCAATAATTGATGCCCAAAAGACAATCATGCCCTTCTCTCACAAAATAAATCAACGGCCGAGATTCGATCTTATCCTGAAATCAACGGCTCGGATCGAATCTTTTCCAAAAATATCTAAGGGTAATTTGGAAATTTCATAAAATTCCAAGAGCAAAATTATCCAACTCAAAAATTATGGCAAAATGATCAAAATGCCCTTCCCCTCTAACACTTGCCCTTTGTAATCCTTCAAGGGTAAAATAGTCACTTTTCCATTTTCTTGTCCAATTTAAATTTTCCTGAAGGATCCGGGAAAATTCAAATCTACACGTTCCAACCACAATGTCGTCCTAACGTCTCGTCGTGACTTCCTAATTTTTTGATGTCCAATTTGAGCTCTAGTTAATAATTAAATTTTATTAAATGTAACTCGAGCGTTTCTCAAACTAACGGGCGGCTTTTTGGGGAAATTTGCATATTCGACCTGTGACTGATAATAAATCGAGTCACGTACAAGTTCATTCAGTTCGTGACGACTTCGGTTGTCATTTAAATCGCGAGGATCAATCGCTAAATCCGAGGGGCACGATCGTTTGGTATAGGTTCAGGATCAATCGTCAATTCATTTCGTGGTCCAGCGGAATCACCCGCGATCCACTACTATGTCAGTGGCGAACTGACCCCTGGCTATCCTTGGATCGGCCAACAGTGGCTCAAAATGTCACATCGACGATTCTATGGTCGAAAATCAATTCACGATCGAATTTTCTTTAGTCGCACGAATTTAAATTCATAATTAGCCTTTCCCTAATAGTTAGTATCCCAAGAATGATCAGTTCCAGGCGAGAACTAACTACGAGTATGTTCACAAAACCAATCATTTCATAAATTCCAAATGGACAAATTTCAAGATGTCACAAAAGCGCTCTATAGGATGTCATTGTCAAAGTTAATAGGAATTAAAGGTTCAAATGCAAGAGTTGTTGGATAAGGGCTTTATTCGCCCGAGTGCGTCTCCATGGGGAGCGCCAGTATTATTCGTGAGAAAGAAAGATGGGTTTTTGAGATTATGCATTGACTACAAATAGTTAAATCAGGTGACCATTAAGAATAAGTACCCACTACCAAGGATAAACGACCTGTTTGACCAGTTGCAAGAAGCATCGATATTTTGTAAGATCAACTTGAGGACGGGTTATCACCAACTGAGGATTAAGAAGGAGAACGTGCCCAAGACGGCAGTCAGGACGAGGTATGGACACTACGAGTTTACGGTGATGCCATTTGGATTAACTAACGCCCCTGCAGCCTTCATGGATTTGATGAATAGGGTATTCAAGAAATTTCTAGATCAGTTTATAATCATGTTCATAGATGATATCCTGGTATATTCAAAGAGTTCCGCCGAGCAAAAGTTACACTTGGAAAGAGTTCTACGGACCCTAAGGGAACATGCACTTCACTCTAAGTTCAGCAAGTGCAAATTCTGGCTTCATTAGGTGGCGTTCTTAGGACATGTGGTATCCGGGGAAGGAATTGTCGTAGATCCGATAAAGATTGAAGCCGTCACAAATTGGCCAAGACCAACAATAGTAACCGAGGTTCGGAGCTTCTTAGGCCTAGCAGGTTATTACAGACACTTCGTGGAGAGGTTTCGGCATTAGTGACACCGTTGACATGGTTACTAAAGAAAGAAACGAGGTTTAAATGGACGGATAAGTGCAAAAAAAGTTTCCAAGAGTTAAAGCAGAGGTTGACAACCTCGTCAGTGTTGACAATTCCGTCAGGTCCGGAAGGATATGAGATTTACAGTGACGCATCGCTAAGAGAAATGGCATGCGTGCTAATGTAATATGGAAGAGTGGTGGCATACGCATCGCAACAATTGAGACCGCATGAGCAGAATTATCTGACGCATGACTTGAAATTGGCTGCGATTATCTTCGCCCTTAAGATTTGGAGAAACTCCTCGTGTGAGGAGAAATTTTAGATTTATACGGACCATCAGAGTTTAAGGTACTTATTCTCTCAAAAGGAATTGAACATGAGACAACGTCGTTGGATGGAACTCCTTAAAGACTATGACTGCAATATTTTGTATCACCCTGGAAAAGCTAATAAAGTAGCAGATGCAATGAGCCGGAAATCGAGCATCGCGCATATGATGGTCAAGGAATGGACTCTATTGGAGGGAGGTTGGGATTCGAAATTTAAATTTGAAGTGAGTCATATCTCGTGTCTGCTCGCAGCATTGAGAATTGAACCGAAAATCCAGATAAAATTAAGGCTTTACAATCAATAGATCCGGAGATTCAAAAGGTTCCGAAAATGGATGTCGTACAAAGGAAATCGAACTTCCAGGTACCCGAGGATGGGATTTTGAAGTTCCATGGACGGTTGTGCGTGCCCAATGATGTAGAACTTAAGGAGAAGATTTTGTCTGAAGCACACCGTAGTAATTATAGTATTCACCCGAATAGTATGAAGATGTATCAGAACTTGTGATAACATTATTGGTGGAATGGCATGAAAGTGGATGTAGCCAAGCACGTGGCCAAGTATTTAACATGTCAGCAAGTGAAGGCACAACATTGCAAGCCGGGTGGAATGTTACAGCCATTGAAAATTCCCGAGTGGAAGTGGGAACACATCACAATGGACTTTGTAATGGGATTACCAAGAAGTCATGAGTCATGATTCAATTTAGGTAGTAGTCGATCGATTGACAAAGTTAGCACATTTTCTGCCAGTGCAAAAGGACTTCGCCTTGGAAAGATATCCGAGATTTACGTGTGACAAATAGTCAGTCTTCACGGAGTGCCAGTGACGATCACTTCGGACCGTGATCCTAAGTTTACTATCGTTTTTTAGAAAAGTCTTCATACAACATTAAGAACAAAGCTACAATTTAGCATGGCCTATCACCCCCAAACGGATGACCAGTCTGAAAGGACAATTCAAACTTTAGAAGATATGCTGCGGGCATGTATATTGGATTTTAAGAGTAGTTGGGAGAAATAGTTGCATCTAGTCGAGTTTGCCTATAACAATAGCTATCAGCAGAGTATTAGAATGGCACCATTTGAAGCGCTATATGGCAGAGCTTGTAGAACACCTATTTATTGGGATGAAGTTGGTAAGAGGAGCATCACGGGTCTCGAGTTGGTTCAGCAGTCAGTCAAAAAAGTCAAGGTGATTTAGGACAAGCTTAAGACAGCTCAGAGCTGCCAAAAGAATTATGCAAACCGGAAACGTAGGCCTTTGGAATTTCAAGTGGGGGACCACATTTTCCTCAAAGTATCACCTATGAGAGGATTGTCACGGTTCGGCAAGAAAGGAAAGTTGAGCTCGAGATACGTGGGTCCGTTCGAAGTCTTAGAGAGAATTGGTACCTTGGCTTATCATCTCGCGCTACCACCAAATTTGTCTCAAGTGCATAATGTATTCCATGTGTCTATGTTAAGGAAGTATGAACCGGATCCGATCCACGTGCTAAACTATAAAGAAATAGACGTGAACGACAGAGTATTGTACCTGAAAAGACCAGTAAGAATCGAAAATAAAATGGAACGAGTGTTGCAAAACAAGACGATTTCGATGGTCAAGGTGATTTGGGAGCATCATGGAACCGAATGTGCGACATGGGAAAGCGAAGAGTTGATGCGACACCAATACCCCCCATTTATTCGAATAGTTGAGTTGGATTGTAAATTTCGAGAATGAAATTTTTGTAAGAGGGGAAAAGTTATGACATTCTGAATTTCGATCCATTTTTGGGATTTATAAAACGTGTATTTCGTTAGTGCACTTATAATAAAATCTCACCCGGAACTGATTACTCTTGGGTTATTTTTAAATTAGATATTTCACTAGAATCGCACTCGATCAAATTTGACCGTTATTTAAAGTCCAAACTTTGGTGTCAAATTTCTCGGAGTTTCATGACGAATTTAATTTGACAGTGTCGATATTATTGTGGCCAGCGTCGATATTGCCCAGGATAAGTGAAAAGTGAAATTTGGACTGGTACGGATTTGGCTAGTAGACCTCCCTCATAATGTTTTATTTGGTGTCTGTTGGTCTTTTCTTTATTTTGAATTGGGATTTTTGGGACCATTGGATCAAGCTCGCAAGATCAAATTGTGGCCATTGGATCGCACTCGAGAACAAAATTTAACTTCTCTCTCTCTCTCACGTCCCCTTCCCCCCATGCACGTCCCCTCCCAAACTTAAAGTCATTGCTCCTTATCATTCCAGGCTTCGATCAATTTGGATTGAGTTAACCTTGCTCTAATATCAAATCAACGGGGATGTCACGCTCCAAACCCCAACGGACTCTCGACATCCCTCTAAGGTCTTATCGAACGCAATGTCCCAGGACACGTCGCCAACCCAAATGAAATACGCGAAGACGAATGCAAGCGGAAGCAGAAATTAAATATCCCAGACAATAAATAATGATAACAAGGTAGCACTTGCACAAAATTAATAAACCCATATCATTAGCTTGAAACCATAAAATTCATACATTAGGCTTCTAGGGTTAGTATCCACATTCATCATCAAAAAGGGACAGGTGGCAGGGTAGGCTAAATATCTGCACAAAAAGGGCTCCATCAAAAAGGGCTTCTAGGCCCAGCACCTAAACACCCCTATGGTGTCCAATCTGAATCGGACCCTGAAGGCTCCGACTCCGTGTCCGAGTCTATCTCGATCGGCTCCTCCTCATGCTCGGACACCATAGACTCCCCCTTGGGCTCTAGTTCTTCTAATTCTTCCTCAATCTCGGGCTCCATGGGCTCCTCCTCAGGCTCGGGCTCAGACTCCTTGAATTCCTCTTCAAGCTCAAGGTCTGCAGGGCCCACAGGTTCGAGTTTGGGCTCTGATTCAAGGCTAGGGTTTACCGGGGGATCTCCGGGGTAGAGGACCTCACCATCCAGAGCAAGAACAGCTGAGGGGTCCCACTCGCCTACCCCATTAAACGGAACATCAAAATGCCGAAACGGTCCATAAAATCCATATAAATCCCGATAATAGTATGCCCGGTATGCATTGGGTTGTAACTCCAGCTTACCCACATCTACCCATACCATCGTGGCATGCTTAACATAGGCCTCCCCGTTCCCTACGGGGTACTCCACTACCGAGTGCTCAGTATGCCTCGGGATCCCAAAACGTTCGGGCAGATCACTCATGGTCGGGATCGGGGGTCTAAAATGGTTTGCATTACAGCAATGAGAATAAATCTCAATAAGCAGACAACCTATATCCCACCTAGGCTAATGCGTACCCAGACGAGTCTAACATATAATCTAACCACTGATATAACAAACTCGCCAATACACACTTACCTCGCCCCGATTTACACGCCAGCTCTGCATATTATCAAATCACATTAATATCATAATAACTCATGAACACATTGCCATCATTCGGGCGTCATACACACGTACATTCACTCAATTCAATCACACTTATTTCGCATTCGTGGCTAAGCAACTTTCCACGACCCGCGTCAATACGCCTCAGGTCAGCGCTCCGATCAATCCGGGCTCCGTCCCTCACTGGACATTTCACACTTTCTCACGACCCGCGTAAACATGCCTCGGGTCAGCCCTCCGATCAATCTAGGCTCTGTCCCTCACTGGACATTTCACACTTTCTCACGACCCCCGTAAACACGCCTCAAGTCAGCCCTCCGATCAATCCGGGCTCCGTCTCTCACTGGACATTTCACATGCACATACACCACATCACAATTAGCCATTCTCACACGTCGTACAAATCCAATTCAAATCACAAACTCATCACACTAACCCACCAATTCGACACTTAAGTCGGCCCAATCAAACGTCAATTCACCCACAAACGCCACGACAATCCGATCATCGCACCTACATAAATCAGCCACTAATTATGCCACATAATCACCACAATTTAATCTATCAAATAATCCAAGCTTAGCCACTATACCAATACTAATCAACCCCTAAACAAGACTAAAAATACCCAAAGTACTAGGTAGGTTTAGGGAGTCGCTTACCTAAGTTTGGCTCGGGAAAAATCAACAAGGGGGCCAAAATGGCTCGGGTGAACAGTAGAGGCTCGACGCGGGCAAGGGCGCAATAGGCACAGCAGCCGGCAAGGAGCTCAACCATGGCCGGGTCGTTCGACTCGGCCACGGGTGGGCAACGGCCTGGGCAACTCGGCCACGGGCAAGGGCAGTGGACAAGCGGCTGGGATGCGTGAGCAACGAGCTGGGTGAGTGACTGGGCGACTCGATCACGGCCTAGGCGAGTGGCTGGGCCCAACAACAGGCTTGGCCACGACCAGGCAACAGTGGCTAGGCGTGTTCTGTGAGTGGCCTAGCTAGCCTGCGAGCTGGGTGGCACGGCGGCGGTGACGAGCAACGACGACAGCAACGCGGCGGCGAGCTGGCGACAACTAGCCCTGCCAAGCGAGCAGCGACGGCGGGAATGGCGACCGACTCGACCACATGAGCTGCTAGGCAACGGTGGCGGCGGTGGTGACAGCGACGACGACGCGGAGGGAAAGGGAAGGTCAGCCGGGTCAAGGGAGAGAAAAACGAACGGAAGGGAGGAGAGGGGCAGTCGGGCTTGGGGCAAATGGCAAGGACGGGCGGCGCGGTGGCGACGCCCGGCGAACGGCTGGCAGGGCGGTGGCACCCAGCAAACGGCGGCGGTGGCTAGGCTGGGGCGAGCAAAAGAAGAAGAATAAGAAGCAGAAGCCATGGCTAAGGAGAAGAAGAAGAAGAAGAAGAAGAGGAGAAAAAGGAAGAGAGAAAGAGAGGGGGGACAAGCCTGCCATGTAGGGGGAAGGGGACGTGCATGGGGGGAAGGGGATGTGACCGGGAGGAAAAAGAGACAGAGAGAGAGAAAAATCAAATTTTGTCCTCAAGTGCGATCCAACGGCCACAATTCGATCTCGCGAGCTTGATACAATTGTCCCAAAAATCTCAATTCAAAATAAAGAAAAGACCAACAGATACCAAATAAAACACGCTATAAGGGAGGTCTACTAGTCCAAATCCGCACCTAGTCTAAATTTCACTTTTCACTTATCCCAGGCAATATTGACGCTGGCCACAATAATATCGACACCGTCTAATTAAATTCATCACGAAACTCCAAGAAATTCGACACCAAAGTTCGAGGTCTAAATAACGGCCAAATTCGATCGAGTGCGATTCTAGCGAAATCTCTAATTTAAAAATAACTCAAGAGTGATTAGTTCAGGACGAGATTTTATTATAAGAGCACTGACGAAATACACGTTTTATAAATCCCAAAAATGAGTTGAAATTCGGAATGTCACATTTTTTCTATCTGCACCTTTTGGAACCTCTTCATTTGAACCCTCAAGACCCTCAGCCCTTCCAACAAATCAGCCAAACTAATCACTTATCTTTCTACTTTTTCATTCATAAGCTATTTGTTTTAACGTTCAATATTGATTTCAGTTATGTGTTTGAACTTTGGATTTTCACTTATGATTCGACATTGGTTGTTCGATGCTGAACTCTTATTATTATTATTATTACTTGTGCTTCGACACTTGGTGTGAACTTAATTACTATTTATCCTTTCTACTGATGTCAAAAAGGGGGAGAAGGTTATACAAATTATGAATGCAAATGTTGACGTAAGTGGGCAGAATGAGAATCGACATACTTAAAAATATTATACTGATTTCAAAACTTAACAATATTTTATGCCTTAAATGTTATATCCTCTAAATATTTTTCTAACTTTTATGAATAGTTTTGTCATCATAAAAAAGGGGGAGAGTGTTGAGCAAAATCCCTAATTAGTTTTGAGGAATGACAAAACAATATTTTACTGACAAGAATTACACTTCAGTTATTTGATGCAGGTAAATGCTGAGTCATCAGACTTAGTCGATGAAAGGACTTTGTCATTAGACTTAAAATTACTCGTCAGATTCAATAAGTGTTATTTTTGATAAGTTTATGCAAGATAATCAAACTGATATTTCAAGATATCCTGATTAGCAATCACAAGATCGTTCCTTAAACATGAAGAACTACACTTATGAAAACCTTGATTTGATTGTATAGACGATCAAATCACTCGGAGATAATGGTTCTTCTTCTAACGGCTATGCATCCTATTTTGGGAAGAATATCCAACGGGTTGATTTGGAGATCAATCCTCTGAAGACTGTCCAACGGATAGATTAGAAGCAGAGAAGTATAAAAGAAGTACAAACGTCGTACAAGAAATAAAAACCAGAATTGAGAATTCCAAAGTCTGAATAGAGTTTTGATCTTACACACTTGTGATTACTATTTTCCACGTTGTGATTTTAGAAAGAAAATTACTTGAGTGAAGAGTGTACGTGATAGTGTAGTCTATCATTTAAGAAGCACTGCTCTTGTAATCTTCTGGTGATTCAATAGTGAAACACAGCCAACAAACTGTGAACGTGGAGAGTGGGCGTAGGCTTGATAAAGTCAAACCACTATAAAGATCTATATGCAGTATTCTCTATCCTTAAACTTTCTTTTATTATTGCTAATATTATACTGCATACATATCTGTCAAATAAGTTCGTCAAAATATTATCTTAATTATCAAACGCAATCATCTAACGACAACTTACATGCAAATTTGTAATTCACATCCATCTGATATTGTACATATGAGTTGTTGACTTCGACTATATTCATTATGCATATTTAAATCGTACAATTTTATAAAATCACTTATTCACCCCCTCTAGGTGATAACACTAGCCGTAACAGATATTAATTAAAAAATTAAAAATTAAAAAAGGGGGTGGGAGTAGGGGTTGGGCCAGGCTTAATGGAAAAGGCAAAGGCGAGGAAAAGAAAAGGGAGGCCGAACCGGCCATCCTCTGCCCACTTTCGATTTTTTTTTTTAGAATTAGAAAAGGGAAATACATTTTCTAAAAATCCCTATTAATGCAAATGCACCTATTACATGCAATTTAGTGAAAATATTTTTGCTTAGGGATTAAACATTAATTCTTAATTTTCTATGTAATAATTTGCTAAATTGGTAATCAAAATTTAGGTGCTAACAACTAACGGTCACATTTACGAAGATGTCTACAGTCTTTGTGAGGGTGAAAGAAGTTACAATATCGTTCAGAAATCCACCTTAAGAAACACTCGAGGCTCAAGACATTCATGAAACTCTGAAGGCGCCCGCAACCTAAACCCATCTCTCTTGTGCAATCTTTCCTTCTTTCGTATCTCTACACTCATATCTTGCAATAATGACCAAGTCCATGAAACCTTTCTATGCTATTATCGTCTAAACGAGACCTACTGGATCCGCATCATCAAAGAGGACAAATCCAAGAAGTATCGTTCTTGCTAATAAATGTTGGTGGTTGATCCAACTCAATGAGTACTAACGCGGACATTGAGGATACACCGAATACCCCCGGTCTCGCTGCCAGTGTTGCTGTCGACACTGGCGGTGCTCCCTTTGATGAAAATCTCAAGCACATTCGTACTTTTGAGGGTGGAAATATTGATACTATTGGTGTTGATATCAACACCGTTCTCCTCCCAACTTCAACAGAGCGTGGTACTAATGTCGTTGATTTTAATCAGTTCATTATTCTTGCTAATGCGTGGATCAACTTTACTTTCGTTGAACTCGATACCGGCGTACTTTCGTTGAACTCGATACCGACGTACCTGAGGTTAGGATTGACGAAGGAACCACAACTGTCAACTCATCCGATGCAGCTATTACTGTCATTAAGCAAAAACAGCCTCACGAAACAATAAATGTTTAAGGCTCACCAGATCTACTTCCGATAATTCCTGAACTAGAGGCAACTCAGACTTCAAGATCCGAAATTGTGGATACGTCCTTTTCAATCAGTTATCACTTCACTCAATGTTTCCACCGATCCGATGCGGACGACGCCTTTTAATCAACCTTAAATGACTTCACTGACGTCAATGCCGATGGACCGAATTAATTTAGAAACTACCTTAGGACTAGTAGCCATTCGATCAAAAGATATCAATATTGTCGACAAACTCAATTTTCATAGAGTTGCTTTTCAAAATGCCAAGAGAGTTTTAGAATCTGGGGCCGTGTACCCTGTCCATATTTCGTCGGCATCTGCATCCATGTCTCCTGCTACCGATGAAGTGGTAAAGGTTATGTGGACAGAATTCCTTGCACTTATCAAAGGTAGTTATCCATCAATTATTGCCGATCTATCAATCAAAGAGAACGTCATTGATTTGCTTAATGAGCTAAGTTGCGGCGATATTTGCTTCTTAAGGACTCCGAAATTTTGCAAAAATGCGAAACTTCTCTAGCCCAATTTTTCAGTGGCGCCCATACCTATAAACAGAAATGCGAAAGTCAAAGAGGGATGGTGAAAGGTGGGGTGAAAGCTAATCATTATGCCTTTCATGCCTTTCTCAATTAAGTTGTCAACCTCACTGCTCAAAAAAAAATCTTGAAGAGTGACTTGTTAAAGTCCGTCATTAAAAGATTATCAATCAAATCATAATAGTTCAACCTCATGAAATTTTAATGGAAAATCTCGACGATGATGAGACGTCGATAAAGGATCGTACTCAACTTAACAGAGAAGCAGCTAGACAATCTTCAGAGAAGAGCTAGCTAGTGTTTGATAATAGTATTCTAGAGCGTGATTTGTCTACTTTCAAATGAGACATCAAAGAGCTCTTGAACACATTGTGATATTCAATATAAATGATGTATTTTATGTAATTACTTCCTATTCCTTTTGTCCATGATATGCCAAATCAAAAGAAATTGCATTCTTACCATTCGCCCATCGATCAATAAATTCGTATGCACTTAGTGCATAACATTTTATTTGGTTGCACTATTGCCGGCAATGTTGGTAAGTTTTGAACCAAGATCAGATGATGGAATATATCTCGGATACTCTATTACCAATAGATCATATCGTGTTTTTAATAAAGTATAGCAGAAATGGAAGAATCCATCAAAATCAAATGTGAAGATGGTGTGTTGGGCACTTGAGCAAATAATGAAGAAGAGGATGAGCCATCACTAACTACAGTTGCAGATACCATTAAAAACCGGGAACCTGGAACACAGATTCAAGTCCAGCGCCGTTGCCAAAAGACTGGAAGTACAATACAAGTTACCCCAAAGAACAGATCATTGGTGATACAAGTGAAGGAGTCAAAACCATTTCATCATTCAAGGAATTAATGAGCTCTCTGGCTTTGATTTCTGAACTTGAACCCAAAAAAAAAAAAATTGAAGAGGCAATCACCGATGAAAATTGGATTGAAGCTATGCAAGAAGAGCTTAATCAATTCAAAGTCAATTGAGTCTAGAAGTTAGTACCTCGTCCTAATGACTATCAAGTGATTGGAACAAAGTCGATATTCATAAATAAATTGGATCGCAAAGGAAATGTTATACGGAACAAGGTCAGATTAGTTGTAAAAGGCTACTCACAAGAGAATGTGTAGATTATGATGAAATTTATGCTCTTGTTATGAGGTTAGACTACTAGCCTAAGCATGTTAGTATGACTTCAAATTATATTAAATGAATGTGAAAATTGCATTCTTAAATGGTTATATCAAAGAAAAGGTTTTTGTTGAGCAACCACCAGAATTTGACGATTCAAAGAAAGACAATCACGTGCATCAAATAAGGAGAAGTTACGCACAAGTACATATGAAGTTACCGATTGATGAGTGAATGGTAAAAATGCAATTTTTGGTGATATGGTATCTCGAGGACGAAAGGAAAGTTAAAATATAGAAGATTCTTCATCTATATTGAATATTACAATGTGTTCAAAAGGTCTTTGAAGTCTCTTCTGAAAGCAAACCAATTACGCTCTAGAATACTATTATCATGCACCAGCTGGCTCTTCTCCGTAGATTGTCTAGCTGCTTCTTTGTTAAGCTGAGCATAATCCTTTATTGATGTCTCGTCGTCGTCAAGATTTTCTATCAAATTTCATGGGCTTGAGCTACTTTGCTTCGGTTGATACTCTTTTCATGGCGGACTTCAACTAGTCGCTCTTCAGGATTCTTTTCTTGAGCAGTGATGTTGACGACTTAATCGAGAGAGGCGTGTGAAGCATCATGATTGGCTTTCACTTTACCTTTCACCTTACCATTCTAACTCTGGATAGAATCGCTCAAGAGTTCGTAGTTCCTCATCGAAATAGCCAATGTGGTTACCCTTACGTAGTTCTATTTGTAGGTGTTGACGCCACTAAGAAATTGGGCCAGATTGCTTTTTTATTGGCAAAATTTCAGAGTTTTAGTACAACAAATATCGCCGCTACTTAGTTCATTAAGCAGATGTCTGGCGTTTTCTTCAATTGATGGATCAGCAATAATTGACAGATAACCATCCTTGATAAGTGCGAGGAATGCTGTCGACATAACCCTTTACCACTTTGTCCGCAAGCAGGAGAACATCGATGCAGATGCGGACTAAATATGTACAAGATACGCAGCCCCAGATTTGAAAACTCCCTTGACCTTTTAAAAGTAGTTCTATTTAAATTGGGCTCATCGACAGGGATATTAATATCTCGTGATCGAATTGCTGGTAGTTTCCAAATTAATTCAGTCCATCGGCATCGGCACCAATGAAACCATTTACTTGATTGAGGAAAAAGAGAGCTTAATTCAGGGGAACCCGAAGGGAAGCAGTTAAAACCTGCAGCATAGTGATGGAGGAAGAATGATCAGAGCAATAAGTTCATCTACGACCAAGTCTGGTCTAGTCCAAACTATCCGTCTTCATTTGTCTCCTCCGAATTCATGGATTTGGCCCGTTCTCTTGCTATTGGACTCAATATCGGTTTAGGTCGAACGGCTCTTGCTGCACTATACCGGGCTCTCACCGATGCTCAAACTTCTTTGTTTGGAGCGCATCCTGATTAATTTGGCACTTTCTGGATACTCCAGGATGGCTTCGTCTCTTTTTCCACAACTCTTCACTGTCGGATGGATTCCTCCACCCCGTTGTGATGTGGACATCGAATCCTATCGAGGAGGAGGTGCTAGGGACCCGTTGTTCTATCCGCTAGGCCCGATCACTCGAGCGAGAGCGAAGGAATTCAAACAAGCTGTCGGCATCATAGTTCAAGATATTTGGAATAGAGATAATCTGGATTCGAAACTTGAAGATTCTGAAACTCCTTGGCGCAACATGATTACTTTTGGTCCAGCAAATTCCAAAGGAGCTTAGAATTGACGAACTTCGAATTGGCTCAAATTTGGATAGATGCTTGGAAACGGGCCGTTGATCAATACTCACTATTTTAATAGTGATTGATGACGTTTTTTAGCGATTTGGAGTCGTTTAGATAAACTTTTAGGCCTTTTTTCTATTTTTGGACGAATTTTTAATAATTAAGGTTATTTTTATAATTTTAATCCTAGTAGGATTAGGATTAGGGTTAGCACCCTATATAAGGTTGCATATAGATTTCTAAGAGGAGGCAGAATTTTATATAGAAAAGTTTTCTTCTTGAGTTTTCTTAAGGACTAGATCTTATCAAGACTCCCTTGTGGCGATCGAATTCAACTTATCGAGCAAGATCGTAAATTCTCTTGTTCGTGGCGTTATAGCTTGGATTGGTTGACACAGGTTCGTCAACAGGTCGCGTTCATACCGAGATTATCAATCACAGGTTCGATTAGAGGTCGAGATCAGCAATTCGTAACTCACGGATCTTCGTAGAACGATCATCTTCCGCACAGATTCATATCATCTGGCATCAGAGCTGGTTCTACAAGGTCTAGTTATCCTACTTTTACTGCTTTTCATTCATCAATCTAGGGTTTATAGAATTAGGGTTTCGTTATTAATCGAATTAGGGTTCTGAATTTGTTCTTGCTGTGATTTCAATTTTGATTTAGGGTTTTCGGTCCTAGTTGTTTTTTTTTCTTTATATATTGTACTTGAGTTCGTCAAAAAAAAGCCAAAAAAAAAGAAAAAAAAAAGAGGCCAAAAAAAAAGCAAAGAAAAAAAAATTCAAGAGGACGACTCATTTTTTTTTTATCATTGATAGTTTGACCGAATAGAAAAAAAAAAGATTTCAGTAGCAGAAATTGAATATGAATGTGAATCTCGCGAAAATTTGCTGAATTGCTAAGTTGAGCGGTATATTGCTGAATTTGATCTTGCTTGATGGTTTATCGATTGCTATGAGGAGCTTGTAAGACTGGATTCAAGTCTGAAAAAAAAGAGCTTGCTAGAAAGAAACGAGAGGTAACAGGCAAGAGTGTGTGAGTTTAATTAAGGAAAGAAAAGCCGAAATTGAGTTAAACACGAGAGGAGTGACAAACACTTTGAGCGGTGTCGCGACCTACCCGAACCGATCGGATTTAGGCCAAGAGGTATTTGTCAAGGACCGAGGCACTCCCGAGCCTCATACCTCACGCGACGAGAATTGTCTAATTTATACATTCGACTGGAGTCGCCACTAGCCATGATCAGGGGTCGGCTAGAAACCCTAATCGAGACGCGGGAGTGTCGTCTCGATACGTACGAAAACCAGAGATTCCGAAATTCGGGGACTTGATTACACTAGCGATCTACTAGTGCCCTTTCGGTACCTAAACTTGATCACTCGCAAACTAACATACCGGGCAGCCTATCGAAAAAGTTAAGATTCCACCTAACCGTTCTAAAAAATAAAAAAAGACAATCAATGTATTAAACGTGCGCAACTAGATAATCATAAAGAAAATAAACAACCAGCGACCTAGCGTCGTCTCTAAAAAGGAAAATGCAATCAAAAGCCCTAAGATAAAGCCTAATGGCTTATCCGATTTTTGAGAAATTTTTAGGAGGGATTTTCTCATTTTTCAATTTTTTTGAGTTTTTTTTTTAACCTAAATCTAGTGAAATTAAGCCCAAAACTGATTTCTAAACATTCCTAATTTTATGATATTTTTGGAATTTTTCCTAATTTTTCTGAATTTTTTAATTTTTTTAAAATTTTCTGAATTTTTGAATCTTTTAATATTTTTTGAATTTTTTAAATATTTTTTTGGGTTTTTAAACATTTTCGAATTTTCTGGAATTTTTAATACTTTTTTAATATTTTAATATATATATTTTTTGAATTTTTGAATTTTCAAATATTTTTATTAATAAAATAAAGATTCTGGACCGGGTCCTCGACCCGAATCCTGATCCGATTCTCAAACCCGCCCAGAACCCTTTTTACACACTTCTTTTCTAATTTTTTTGATTTTTCCCTTTTCTTTTTCCTTTTTCTTTTGTTTCTTTTCTGTTTCTATTCTCTATTTTTTTATTACTTTCTTCATCCCCTGCATGCCTTTTTGCCCATGCACGTCCTTCTGTTCCTTCTGGTTCTTCACAGAGAGCTCACCAAGAACGTCCTTTTCTTGGGGAAACGCCGGCCACCCAAACCGGTCTCTTCGACTGGCGTTGACAACGAACTTCCTCGGACCGAAATCGCAACCCCCCATCACCGAACCAAAGTCCCTAAACCAGCACCACCGGCCGCTAAATCGCTAACATCGGCGACGCATTCTAGCTTCCCGGCCATCAGACTTTCCACTCCCCAGACAACAGACACTTAAGTCTGAACAAACGAGCGTGAACACGCGTAAACCGAAGATAAAGAGCTAACAGTTGCGGCCTCAAACCGCGAGCATCACCGGTGACGAAGAGCTTTCCGTAGCAAGAGAGGTGTGTACGCGGCCGACTCGAACAATGTGCGGAAAACGGCATAAGAGCAAAAGAAAGACATCGAGGCAGTCACGGAATGTCGAGCCAAGCACAAACGAAGTACGAAACTAAGCTAACAAGAACAGATTTTAGTGATAAAAGTCTCGGCATTCATTCAGGCATTTTATCAAATAGGTGGAGGGCTAGTTCAAACCGGAGTCCAAAACTGACATTCAACGTGATTTTTTTTGCTCAAAAATGAAGTGCAAGAACCTAAACGACCGTATTTAATAACAACCTCATCTCAGTTCACAATAGACACCAAAAATTATCACAATGAGATTCGATGTTTTAGACCTAAGCTGCTCCATTGGGATATTCTATCAAGCAGGTTGTAGGCAATCGTTTTTTACGAAACTCGTGGCTTATTTTCGATATACAAGGCTCGAAGCAGCTTCTTTGAGTATAAAACGAGTGCTATCCTCTGTTGGTGAAGCCGGGCGATCACCGAATAGACTCGGTGTGCCCGACACCCGAGAGGCAGGGGAGGGGGACCGAAAGCAGGGGAAGACGAAGGAAGCCCACCTGTTCGCGGCTAGCCGGAGTAGGGCGTGATGGATGGGCGGTTCGGCGGCGGCTCGGGCGGCGCTCCGGCGAGCGGGTGAGACTCGAACCTCTCTGGTTTCTCTCAACTCTCTCTCGATCTCCTCCTCTCGCTCTCTCTCTTTTTTTTTTTAGCTCTCTCCAGCTCCCTATTCTTGCATTTTTCTTTCTTGTTTCTCGGTCACCTCCCCCCTTTTCTATTCTCTCGCTCATCAAGCTTTATCCTCCCCGCTTTCTCTCCGGTCAAACTCTCCCTTGGCTTCCCCTTTTCATGTGCAGACTGTCATGTTTCCTTTTTCATGTGAGTCTGTTCGAACGCAACAAGAAAGAGAAAGTGTGAGAGAGACCCCTTTTTGTGTTTATTTCGACCTCTCTTCCATGGACGCCCATCTCTCTCTATTTTTATGATAATGCTTCAGCTTTTGTTAGACATCCATGCTAGCTGCCTTATTTTCCATTCCTAGCTCAAAGACACGCTTGATCAAAGTGCCTTTCCCAACTTCTACAATGCCAGCGCCGAGTCCTCCTGTCCAAGGATGAATCAGGTCCGTTTTTTTGCTAAAACAGGTACAAGATCTCCTAGGTTCTTGTGTTGCCAGGATGCAACATTGTGCCATCGCTTCTTCTCTTTTAGAATCGCGACTATCACCGCCCTCGTGCAGAGCGTCCCTCTATTTTGTCGTCTCTGTTTGTTCTTGTCTTGACCGAGCGTGAGCGTGAGGGGAAGGAGAGGCTGAGGGGCTGGGCTGAAGGCTGGAAGAAAGGCCAAGTTGGGCCGGGGCTGACGGGCCAAAAATAAGCCAAAAGCGGGCCGACGGGATAAAAGAGAAAGCAAATAACAAACCCAAGAAGAATAAAAATAAATAAATAAACAGAAAGGGCTCGGCTCAAACAACTAAAATAATTGAAAAAGGGGATGGCCCTACCAAGCCGGATCGAATCGGCCCGATCGATTTTTTTTTAATTTAATTTTTTTTAATTTTTTTTTGAAATTAAACAAGGAAAGAATGCTCCAATGTGCCTTATTAGTGTAAATACACCTATAGTCTATATGCCAATTAAATTAATGAAAATATTTTTGTTTAGGGATTAAACATTAATCCCTAATTTTCTATACAATTAAGCCCTAAATGATTGAGCAAAATTTAGGTGTCAACAAGCGGAAAACGTGAGGGAGTGACTAGTGAGATTTCTTTTATCTCTAATATTTTCTTGCAGGTTTAAAAAAAATGTCAAGCTCAAGCCAGGGAAGTGTGAATCAAAGGGAGGATCGCACTCATCTAAGGGATGATGCGATTCTAGCAGGCATCCAGCAATTGAGTTTACAAATTGAAGCACTTAGCAACCGAGTTACAAGATGTGAGACGAGACTTGAAGATGACAGAGAGCCACCACAAGGGAGGCCACAAAATCAGCGAGAGGAGCCTAGGGCACAACCTAGATGGCGGCGGCAATTTGATGATGCATGTGTCCGATACAGAAGACGATCGAGACGGCAGGTTTGAGAGGAGAAACGGACGTCAAGGATTTAGACATCGAGAAGACGATGAACTTGGCAACATCAAGATGAAGATTTCATCTTTCCAAGGAAAGAATGATCCTGATGCATATCTAGAATGGGAGAAACGGATGGAGATGATATTTGATTGCCAGCGATATTCGGAGCTCAAAATGGTAAAAATTGCAGCTGTTGAATTCACTGATTATGCTATAATTTGGTGGGATCGACTTGTGACTAGCAGGAGACGCAATGGTGAAAGACCAATAGAAACGTGGGATGCGATGAAAGCAGTGATGAGGAGGCGCTTTATACCTAGTCATTACCACATAGACTTGTTCCATAAGCTGCAAAATCTCACACAAGGTAACAGGAGTGTGGAAGAATACCATAAAGAGATGGAGATTGCTATAATCCGTGCTAATGTGGTGGAAGACCGTGAGGCCACAATGTCACGATTTTTGTGTGGTTTGAGTCAAGATATAGCAAGGGTGGTAGAGCTACAACACTACGTTGAATTGGAGGAATTAGTGAACAAAGCCATCAAAATTGAGCGGCAATTGAAGTTGGATCGAAATTACAAGAGTGGTGGAGGTTCAAGCTCGAATTGGAAGTCTAATTGGAAGAGAGACGAGAAGCCGAATTGGAAGGGAAACAATATCAAGACTGAAACTTTGAAGGAGAAAGAAAAGGATGGCAAAGTTGTTTCAAATCCGACTTCAGATAAAACTGAAAACCCTAACATTAAGACTCGTGATATAAAATGTTTCAAGTGTTTGGGCAGGGGTCATATGGCAAATCAGTGCCCTAATAGGAGGGTGATGGTCATAACTGGACATAATGATGTTGAATCAGAAAGTGAAAGGGAGGAAGAGAATGATGACATGCCACCATTGGAGGATTGTAGTGATGTTGAGATGTCAGCAAAGGGTGAATTGATGGTGGTTAGGCGTTCTCTTAGTGTTCAAGTCAAAGAGAAGGAGCATCACAAGCAACGCAATAACTTATTCCATACAAGATGCTTGGTGAATGGTAAGATTTGTAGCATGATTTTTGATGGAGGTAGTTGCACAAATGTAGCAAGTTGTACATGGTGGAGAAGTTGGGATTGAAGACTACAAAGCATCCAAGACCATATAAATTGCAGTGGTTGAATGATAGTGGTGAAGTAAAAGTATCGAAGCAAGTTCGAGTTCCATTTGAGATAGGGCGATATAAGGATGAGGTGATGTGTGATGTTATACCTATGCAAGCAGGGCATCGCATCTTTTGCTTGGTAGGCCATGGCAGTATAATCGAAAGATACATCATGACGGGTACACTAACCGATATTCATTGATGATGAATCAAAAGACATACACATTGGTGCCAATGACACCTACTGAGGTGTATGAAGATCAATTGAAACTACAACATGAGGTTGAGAGAGAGAGAAAAAGTGATAAAACTGAGGGCCTACATGGAAACTTTGAGACACAAGTAAAAGGAGAGGAAAATAAGAGTAAAGTGGTAAAAACCGAGAGAAAAGGAGAGAGAAAAAAAAGAGAAAAGAATTTCTATACAAAATCGAGCGAAGTGAGAAGAGTTTTGATTCTGGACCGACCGATACTTGTACTTTTGTACAAGGAGACACTGTTTACTACTAACGAACTTGATCCGAATTTGTCAAGTTCTATCGTGTCTTTATTGCAGGAATTTGAAGATATCTTTCCTGATGAACTTCCTGAAGGTTTACCACCGATTCAAGGCATAGAGCATCAAATCGATTTGATTCCTGGTGCACCATTGCCTAACCGACCCGCATATCTAAGCAATTCTGAAGAGACAAAGGAACTTCAGCAGCAAGTTAGTGAATTACAAAAGCAAGGATATGTGATAGAGTCTCTTAGCCCGTGTGCTGTTCCTATTTTGTTGGTGCCAAAGAAGGATGGGTCGTGGTGGATGTGTGTTGATTGCCGAGCAATCAATAACATAACGGTAAAGTATCGACATCCTGTTCCTAGGCTAGATGACATGTTGGATGAATTGTATGGAGCTTGCATATTTACTAAAATTGATCTGAAAAGTGGTTATCATCAAATTAGGACCAAAGAGGGGGATGAATGGAAAACTGCATTTAAGACTAAGTACGGGTTATATGAGTAGTTAGTCATGCCATTCGGTTTAACTAACGCGCCTAGTACTTTCATACGACTTATGAATCATATTCTGCGTGCTTTTATTGGTCGATTTGTAGTTGTCTATTTTGATGATATCCTGATATATAGTCGAAACCTTGATGACCATATTGAGCATGTGCGAGCTGTTTTGCAGGTTTTAAGAGCTAAACAATTATATGCTAACCTAAAGAAGTGTTGTTTTGTAACTGACAAATTAGTATTTCTAGGCTTTATTGTTGGTGCCGATGGAATACAGGTTTATGAAGAAAAGGTGAAAGCAATGCGTGAATGGCCTACACCTAAGACAGTAGGAGAGGTGCGCAGTTTTCATGGTTTAACCAGTTTCTATCGTAGATTTGTAAAAGATTTCAGTACCATCGCCGCACCTTTAACCGAGATTATCAAGAAGCACATGGGTTTCACGTGGGGAGAAGAGCAAAAGAGAGCATTCAATCTGTTAAAGGATAAGTTGACTAATGCTCCTTTGTTATCTTTATCGAATTTCAGTACTACTTTTGAGATAGAATGCGATGCTTCTGGTATAGGAATTGGAGCCGTGTTGATGCAAGGAGGACGTCTCATAGCGTATTTTAGCGAGAAGTTAAGCGGAGCGACATTGAATTATCCGACTTATGATAAGGAGATGTATGCTTTGGTGCGAACTTTGGAGAATTGGCAACATTACTTGTGGCCAAAGGAGTTTGTGATCTATACCAACCACGAGACCTTAAAGAACTTAAGAGGGCAGCAAAAGTTGAACAAAAGACATGCCAAACGGATGGAGTTCATTGAGACTTTTTCATATGTAATCAAGTACAAAAAAAGGTAAGGAAAATGCGGTAGCTGAAACACTTTCTCGAAGGTACGCAATTCTAACTACTCTAGGAGCAAAGTGTCTAGGTTTCGAGCATATCAAAGGTTTATACGCTGACGATGATGGTTTTGGAAGAGTATTTGAAACTTGTGAGCATGCTGCGCTTGAAAAGTTTTATAGGTATGATGGATATCTCTTTCGTGAAATAAGTTGTGTTTGCTTAGATGCTCTTTGCACGAGTTGTTAGTGCGAGAGGCACATAGTGGTGGTTTAATGGGGCATTTTGGAATCAATAAGACTTATAAAGTGCTGCATGAACATTTTTTTTTGCCACACATGAAACGAGATGTCACACGAGTTTGCGAGAGATGTATCGCATGTAAGCAGGCTAAGTCTACGATTAAACCACAAGGTTTGTATACACCTTTGCCTATCCCGACGCATCCTTGGGTTGATATCTCTATGGATTTTGTATTAGGATTGCCTAGGTCTAAGCATGGCAAGGATTTTATTTTTGTGGTTATTGATCGATTTTCAAATATGGCTCATTTTATATCTTGTCATAAATCTGATGATGCATCGAATGTTGCTGAATTGTTCTTTCGTGAGGTTGTGCGTTTGCATGGCATGCCTAGGTCCATTGTTTCTGATCGAGATACTAAATTTCTAAGCTACTTTTGGAAGACATTGTGGAAGAAGTTAGGTACACAACTTTTATTCTCTACTACTTGTCATCCACAAACTGATGGTCAAACTGAAGTAATTAATAGGACTTTAAGGACATTATTGCGTGCTATCATTAAAAAGAACATTAAGTCTTGGGAGGATTGTTTATCGCATGTTGAGTTTGCTTATAATAGGAGCGTGCATTCTGCTACTAAATTCATACCGTTTGAGGTTGTCTATGGTTTTAATCCTTTAACTCCGTTAGATTTAACCCATTTACCTATTGCTGAGCGTGTGGATTTAGATGGTGTTAAGAAAGTTAAATTTGTGAAGACTTTACATGAGAAGACGCGGCTGAATATTGAGCTTAAGACAGAGCAGTATGCAAAGCAAGCCAACAAAGGGCGCAAGAAAGTAGTGTTTGAGCCCGGCGATTGAGTTTGGGTTCATATGCGCATAGAGCGTTTCCCCAAATGGCAACACTCTAAATTGCTACCGCGAGAGGATGGACCATTTATGGTGTTGGAAAGAGTTAACGATAATGCTTACAAGTTTGACCTTCTAGGTAAGTATGGTATTAGTGCTACTTTCAATGTTTCTTATTTGACTCTTTTTTATGTAGATGCTGATTTGAGGGCAAATTCTTTGCACGGGGGAGGGAATGATGTGGACATTGAACCCTATCGAGGAGGAGGTGCTAGGGACCCGTTGTTCTATCCGCTAGGCCTGATCACTCGAGCGAGAGCGAAGGAATTTAAACAAGCTGCCGGCATCATGGTTCAAGATATTTGGAATGGAGATAATCTAGATTCGAAACTTGAAGATTCTGAAACTCCTTGGCGCAACATGATTACTTTTGGTCCAGCGAATTCCGAAGGAGCTTAGAATTGACGAACTCTGAATTGGCTCAACTTTGGATGGACGCTTGAAAACGGGCCGCTGATCAATACACACTACTTTAGTAGTGATTGATGACGTTTTTTAGCGATTTGGAGTCGTTTAGATAAACTTTTAGGCCTTTTTTTCTATTTTTGGACGAATTTTTAATAATTAAGGTTATTTTTATAATTTTAATCCTAGTAGGATTAGGATTAGGGTTAGCACCCTATATAAGGTTGCATATAGATTTCTAAGAGGAGGCAGAATTTTATATAGAAAAGTTTTCTTCTTGAGTTCTCTTGAGGACTAAATTTTATCAAGGCTCCCTTGTGGCGATCGAATTCAACTTATCGAGCAAGATCGCAAATTCTCTTGTTCGTGGCGTTATAGCTTGGATTGGTTGACACAGGTTCGTCAACAGGTCGCGTTCATACCGAGATTACCAATCACAAGTTCGATTAGGGGTCGAGATCAGCAATTCGTAACTCACGGATCTTCGTAGAACGATCATCTTCCGCACAGATTCATATCACGTTGGCCTGAAGTTGGTTCTCAGCCTATTGAATTTTGCCATCCACTCGGGTTGACAACCTTTGGCTTCTCTCCTTTTAAGTGTTTTCTGAGACATTTTCTATCTTTGGAGAGTTTCACTTTCTGCCGTGTTAACGTCGATAGTTTTAGAGCAAGACCTTGCATCTAGACATGGAGAAATTCTGGAAAAGTGTCTTGGCTTCGGTCAATCTGGACTCGAGTTTTCTAATAGAGGAAAACTTTATCCAGGCTTCAAGATCTACCATCCTTAATTCTGAGCTCATCGGTTTGGGATTACTTCAAGGAATTCCAGTGCCTGCCATTTATTCGATGGAGTTTCCCTTTTCTCCACAGACTGATCGTGGAAGTTATGCTGCCATTGATTGCCATAATCGATCCAATCTCCTATCTTTCCATGAAAAACCTGGGAGCACAAACGCCTTCGACGAGTAGTGGGAGGAGTATCGCCTCCTTCCATTTTCTACAGGTGTCAACGAGATACTCGCGAGGTTTTTCCCTTCAAGAGGAACTTCTACCGGTCATGGTACATCCCTTTAGGCGCCAATTCTCATCTTATAGTACTTTTGAAACTACACAATCGTCAAGAACAGGCAATTCCCTCATTACTCATTCTCAATTTTGTCTATACAGTATCTCACACTTTTCCATACACAGTCGGGCCATCGACCTTCGCAAGGAGAAGACAGCGAGAGGAAACAGAAGCATTTCCCTCCAACAGAACGAGGACATCGATTGTTGAAGACTCCACCAGTCCCAACTTGGATCCAATTGTGCTCGATATGGGGGAAAAGTGCCAAAAAAGTCTAACCTTTTGCATTAGTGCCAATTCAGTCCTAAATCTTTTTTTGATGCCAATTCAGTCCTAAACCTTTTGTATTGATGCCAATTTAGTCCCAAATCTTTTTTTGGTTCCAATTAAGTCCTAAACCTTTTAAATTGGTGCCAATTCAGTCCTAAACCTTTTGTTTTTGTGTCAATTTAATCCTTCCGATCAATTTTGATCGGAATTTGCTGACATGGACGGCTGCCGGCCGGCGACCAGTCACCGGCGCCGACATGGCACTGACGTGGAAAAATTAAATAAT
This sequence comes from Syzygium jambos, assembly GCA_031216235.1. NCBI lineage: Eukaryota > Viridiplantae > Streptophyta > Magnoliopsida > Myrtales > Myrtaceae > Syzygium > Syzygium jambos. The sequence continues at coordinate 25,585,542 of CM062222.1, forward strand.
ATTTTAATATTTTTTGAATTTTTATTTTTTTCCTTTTTTTTCTTTTTTTTCCACTTTTTTTTTTGGCTTTCTCCTTCCTTTGGCCGGTCACCAGTCAGGCGACCAGCCAGAGGCCGGCGAGCTCGACCTTGCTGGCCACTGGAGAGGGCGGCCTCGCCCGGCGAGGGCGAGCCTCGCCCACTCACCCGACCATGGCGAGGCTCGAGCCCTCGCCGAAGGCCGCGGAGAGGGCGAGCCTCGCCGCGCCCTCGCCGCCGGATCTGGCAAGTCCGAGCCTCACCGGCGGCTGGGCGAGGTCGGGCGAAGTGGCGAGGCTCTAGCCCTCGCCGTGGCCTCCGGCGAGGGCTAGAGCCTCGCCACTTCGCCCGACCTCGCCCAGCCGCCGGTGAGGCCCGGCCTCGCTAGATCCGACGAGGTCGGGCCTCGCCCGACCATGGCGAGGCTCACCCTCGCCGCGGCCTCCGGTGAGGGCTCGAGCCTCGCCATGGTTGGGCGAGGCCCGACCTCGCCGAATCTGGCGAGGTCGAGCCTCGCCCGACCAAGGCAAGGCCACCCTCCCTAGTGGTCGGCAAGGTCGAGCTCGCCGGCCAGAGGAAGGAGAAAGCCAAAAAAAAAAAGTGGAAAAAAAAGGAAAAAAATAAAATTCAAAAAAATATTAAAATATTATTTAATTTGTCCACGTCAGGGCCACGTCTACGCCGGTGACCGGTCGCCGGCCGACAGCCATCCATGTCAGCAAATTCCGATCAAAATTGACCAGAAGGACTAAATTGACACAAAAACAAAAGGTTTAGGACTGAATTGGCACCAATTTAAAAGGTTTAGGACTTAATTGGCACCAAAAAAAGGTTTAGGACTAAATTGGCACCAATGCAAAAGGTTTAGGACTGAATTGGCACCAAAAAAAGGTTTAGGACTAAATTGACACTAATGCAAAAGGTTTAGGACTTTTTTGACATTTTTCTCCTCGATATGGATTTCGATGGAACTGACTCATCATCAGACCCAAGATTTTAATACTGACAAAGCTATCTCGTACGATTTGTGGTTTAATAGATGCGATCGTTGTTTCTATTCAGGTGACTTTGACTGATGATTCAACGCCATTTGAAACTCTCCCTAGTGCTAAGTGAAAAGACTTACGAGATTGGAAGGACCTTGATGATAAACAAGTCAAAGAGAACGAGAGGTTCGCGAGGAACTTGAAGAAACCAATAGGTGAACATATCTAAGGAGGCCTGACCAAAGAAAATAACATATCTAAGCGAGCCTAATTCACATATGTGCTCAGGAATATCGATGGAGGCTGATAGACACACGAGTTGTCAATTGGATGACTAAGCAGAATCGCGGGAGGTTGGTAGAAGCTAACTGCCTATGTCAAGCTGAGAAGATATTTGTTGATCATCATGTCGTCGAGCTCCTCCTCCACCATGTCGGGGAGGTGTTGGCCGTGAAACCCTAGCTCGGCTATCATGAGAAGCTATCTTACGAAACGATTTATTGGGAAGCTAACCATAATTTGTCTTGTATTTTTGCTTCTAGATATAGGATACACCATCCTAATTAAAACTGAAATAGGCATACTTGTTACCAAAGATATCAAACCAACTTGCTTCGTTTGAAGCAGGCCACATCTGAATAATAGCAGATCACGATTCAAAATTAGACTCCCGCGAGAAATCAGAACTTAGCCGGTGATGAGGAAGATTCAGAGGTGGGTCATGGATGACCGGAGTAGGCTCGCGACTGTCGGAACTTCGCTAGCGACAATCGGCTCGAAACTCGAAGATCGGGAGCTCGTTCGAGTGCTCCTCCTTAGCTGAAGAAGATGAGATTCTTCCAAATGCGGCGGTGCTGGAATCGCAGCGCGAGCGCTGATAATACCGAGAATCAGTTCTGCTAGCTGATCACAAACTAACCTTCAAATAATCACCCTCGAGAACTCATCACCGCTTGTGCGCAATCCAAACGGAGGAGCCAGTGAGAGCGGCGGCAGAGGCGCACCGGCGAAGGGAGGACGAGGACGAGCTGCGCGACAGAGGCGGAGACGACGTGGAGGCAATGGCGAGCAGCTACTCCCCCAACGCCTTGGTAGCTTATCGATCCTTACTGGTCAATTCCCCTGTCGATTAACCATTCGTCGTCGTATATCAACAAAAGGTCGATATATATTATCGGTATGCGTCAGCATCGATACCATGTTGATAGCCTGTCGGTATTATAGGCCACGTGCTTACCACTATTTGTTACTCTAATCACATGCGGATGACCCGGTCACTTTTTGGCGCGAACAGCTTAAAAGAGGAGACGCCTTTCGGCACAGGCAATGCACAACGGCTGAGCAATCGACATCCTACGGAATCAGGAAAACGAGGCTGGAGAATCGATTGGTCAAACGAAGGTAGGACACAGGTTTGGTCACAGAAGGACGGGAAATACAGAGCAATCCAAGCCTGAAGAAACCGGAATGAACCAACAAAAAAAGGTACATTTTCCTTTAGACCACATGGCCAGAAAGGCATGGGTAAAGCCTCCATACAGAGTAGCAAGGATAAGTGAGCCCAAAGCGATTGATGGTCCTTCAGCAAGACTATAATCAGTACCGAGAAGATCCTTAGACACTTTGGGAGCACGACGAAAGAAAACAAACTTGGAAAGCCAAAATAGCAAGAAAGCAGTGTGTTTGGCATTGGAGACTTGGGCCAGACTCCGGAAGAAAACTAGGTGAAAATTTTCCACGGGAAAGACTGTTGTCGTTGATAAACCTAAGGTGTTTAGGAGGACCAGTGTCTCGGGTTTGCCGGAAGGAAGAAAACCAGCTATTGCATAAGCATCCAAAAGAGTAATCAAAATGGGCCCCATGGAAAAAACAAAATGGTTATAGTCGGTGGAGACCAAAAGCTGATGGCGGCACCTAGATGACCCGAATTTAAATCCAAATCGATGCATCTGGACTGAAGAGCACTGTTAATGTTAGTCGTTTCCCAAATAGGAGGTATCCAATCATCAAACATCATCCTCGAATATCATCCTTAGAAATCCACGTGAAAAGAAGGAAAACCCCTTAATTGCGAAGGGCCAGTGGTCCAAACGTCTACAGTGGAGGGTCGTTGAATGGGAAGCAACTCCCCACTTTTTCGAGGGAAATAAGGTCCAAGACGTGCAAGCACTCGAAAGTGATTTTCAAAGGCAAGGGTCAAGAACAGTCGCATCGGGATAATCATCGATCCTATTCAGAAGATTCAGATAACAATTTTTGTGATGCTTATCTTCTCGTAAGCCGTCGAACTTGATGATATAGTCCATAGAAGAATACTTGGGGGGATCATGAGCCATGAAGAGCAACACGATTGAATGCGTTCAAAAACACGGAAGGGTCAAGGGTTTAAGACGAGACAAAGGAATCTTTACTTGAATATGTACTTTTTCGGAATAGAAAACCATTTAAAAGACGGCGATTCGAAAAGACGCAATTCATAATTATGACGATCCGTAGGCTGAGTTAATCAAGACAATATGTCGGAACACTACGAGCTAGCCAAGTGCGTGCAGAGTACGAAGCATCAAAAGAACAATCTCGCAAACTAGCACTGTTCATGGAGCAGAAGTTTGTACATCAAAGTTATTCTTTAATTCATTTGAAAGGGGCATATGTTTGCACCAAAGCTAAACCTTCATCCACCAAGACCCCGCGGTCTTCCATTAAGGAGTCTGGCTTTATGAATAGGTGGTTTTCTCAAACTCCAACAATTCTTCATCGGTGAATTGAAGCTGTGCATTACCTCTTCATTGACCATTGGACCTTCAGGTAAAACCGATCTTGAGATTGTTGATTATAAGTAGTTATAAGAGGTTAAGTGCTTTTTTTGGTTGTCTTTTCCAAATCAGGTTTTTGGCTCTGAACTTCTTAGGCCTATAAGCTTCCTTTTTTATTAATTTGGTCGTAAGGCTTATAAGTTGAGTCCTCGGCAACTTGTCCCCTGGTCCTTGCTTCTCACCAGCCTCAAACCCTGTCTTTCTAAAGGGTCATAAGGAACCCTTAAAATTCATGGACCCAATGACTCTGGCGTGTTGACTCTCCTGGGGAGGAGAATCATTAAGCTCCTCCCCATATTGTGGGTATGATATTTGCAACATCGACACGAGATCTCGATGATGATAACTCACATAATCGTCAGACTTGCCACTTGGTTCACCCAATGTACCAATTGTTGGATCTCCTTCCTCTTGTCTTTACTTAAATGATTTCTTCTTTGCTGATTTATCGGCAATGTCCACTTTTGTGTTATTAGAAACCTAGGTGAAAATTGACACTTGAGCTCTAATTATGTAATTATCTAGGGCTTTTCGAGAAAAAGAGGATGAACTCAACATTGGCCATTTTTTTCTGTTTGTTTCTAATAGATTTCTCATAAAAAATTTCATCTTTCACGATTAATTATTTTGTAAGTGCATATTTTTAATACATCAGAACTCTTTTCTAAAAATATAATGTTTGTTTTTGGCTGCGGAAATTTAAGTTCGAGGAGAACTTATAAGAGCAGTGTTGTCTACAAAAATAGTTTGTACCCCAATATGGATAGTTTAAATCAAGCACCTAATTTAAAGGCTGGCCCATTGTTTTCTGATGTATTCAGCTGATGGGCCGGGCCAAGTGTTCAGCCGTCCAAATATTTTTTTTAATGTTGGCTCTTTTATCAAGGAAATCAATTAAAATATAGGGATGAGCGCATTAAAAATCCTAAAAAATACAATTGAATCCTAAAACTTTCAAAAAATGCAATTAAGTCCTAAAACTTATCGTGAAAGTGCAATCGAGTCCTAAAAATTTCAAAAAGTGCAATCAACGGAAGGACTTGATTGGATCAATTTAACAACTTTTAAGATTGGATTGCACTTTTTGAAGGTTTTACGACTCAATTGCACTTTCGCGACAAATTTTAAGACTTAATTATACTTTTTCAAAGTTTCGGGACTCAATTGCATTTTCGTAATAAGTTTTAAGACTTCCAATACATTTATTCCTAAAATGTATGTTGTTTTGCATTGTGAGTTCTTTTTGCTCCATTAAATAGCGATTGAGTTTAGAATTTCAATTGGTCATTTGGGGTGTTATACAGTTTACGCTGCATGTAATATTGCCTATAAGTATTGATAGCACGATTGATCAATGAACTAGTTTTTGTCCATTATAGGATGCCCATAGCATCAATACAAAAAAAAAATCTGTAAAATTAATATATAGGGACATGATGTTCATAGATTTGACAAGTGAAATTTTCATTATTCAATAATACGTGCGTTCACACCTAATTAATTAATATTTTAGAATTTCATTAAGATTTGAACATGACATATACAGAAAATAGTTAAAATTAAAAGGTTGATTCATCTGCTAAAATAGTTAAAAAAAAAAAAAAGAATTCCATAATTAGAAGGTTGTTGTAATGCAGTTTTGGTTCATGAAATATACAAAAAAAAGTATATAGAAAAATTAAATTCATCTGATGAAGTCAATTCTTTCCTTTTTTTCATTTATTGAAGAAAATGAAACTAATTATTCCTTTTTTTTCCTTCTGGTGTTTGGTAAATCTTAATCGACTCGTTCAATCAAGATTCAAGAAATACATGGGTCTGACTATTTTCTCTTTTCTAATTTAAAGGGTTTTTCATTTTATTTTTTTTGGGGTAAGGAGTAGTGCTTCCATGTAATTTCGACTGATCAAAGGAAAAACCATATTTTAGTTATGATTTAAAAATTTATTTGTTTTCCCGTGAAATCGATAGGAGCTTTGAACATTTTGAAAATGTGTCGTTTTCGAAGTTCCTCAATGTCTGCGTTCAAGAAATTTCGTCGCGTTTGACATTTTTTAACGTGATTTATTGAATTCCGTACCCCTTTGATTTCTTGCTTTTTCTAAATTGGGAATAAAGACATGGTATGATTTATTTTAATTAAATAAATAAATCACGGCCCATTTTTAAATTATGTCGGTCCATCGTTTCGAAGAAATTTCGTCTCCAATAGATGGAATCGTCTCTGCTTCCTTTTTCTTTTTTGCGGCCAGCCACCGACAAAAAAAAAGGGAAAGCAAAAAAGAGAAAAGAAATAAATATAAAAATATTATTAAAAGTTATGTAAAAAAAAATATCCACGTCAGCTCCGGCCGTATCACAACAGCGATTTCCAACCAAAATTGGCGAGATTGACCGAATTAGTACCAATGCCATAGGTTTAGTACTTTTTTGGTACTTTTCCTTATAAAGATTGAGTGATTGACATTGTAAACATATTTATAGCTACTCACTTGATTTTCTTAATCGGTATATCGAAAATAAAAACATTTCCTTATTAACAAATGTCCAGAAGCCCTAGCCAAATTTGCAACGATCGTCCATGAAATGGCAAACCCTCGATGATGTAAGGAAAAACAAACTCGGCACGATCATATTTACTTTTTACTATCTATCACTAATAAGATCCGGGATAGATTCAAATTCTGGCTCCCTCCTGAAGTGCCCCTATCTCGCAACAGCAGAACATTGCAACGCCTGCCGATTCTATCCCATGGGCAACCCTGCCCTTTGACATTCCCATCTTCTCCGGCTGCAATTCCTCTGTTGTTCTCCTGGAAAACATAAGCAGCTAATTCCCAAACATTGCCTCCCAACAGCGCGCACATCTTGATTCACTGATCCGTCGAGGACTCCGCGGATCTAGCATTCTCTCCCACCATCTACCCGAGCAAGAATCACTAGCACCGGAAGCTCTTCATTCAAATCTAAATGCTCAAGCTCTTCATCTAATTTCCGACGAAATTAGCGACGGAAAAAAATTCGTCGCTAATAGGCCATCGCAAAATTTTGCAACGAATTTTTCAATTTTCGATGCTAAATTGCGACGAAAAAAATTCGTCGCTAATTTTTCGTTTTTCAATTTTTCATTGCAAAATTCATTGCTAATTTTTCGTCGCAAAATTCATCACTAATTTTTCGTCGCAAAATTCGTCGCTAATTTTTTCGTCGCTAATTTTTCGTCACAAAATTCGTTACTAATTTGCCACGAAATTCTTTTTTCTTTTGTCAGTAATTTGCGACAAACTGATTCGTGGCAAAATTCGTCGCTAATTTACCACGAAAAATTTTTACTTTTGCCACGAACATTGTTCTGGAACGAATTTGCAGACGAATTTTTATTAATTCGTCGCAAATTAGCAACGAACTATAAAAATAGTTGCGAATGTGCAGCAAAATTCATTACAGATTGGCCTCCCACTAGTCAAGATAATCATATGCGTCATAATCACAACTGGTACAATGCAAATTGTATCTAATCCACGGCTGAAACCTGGTATATCTACCACAAACTCAGCCTTGCAGAGTTCCTTCTAACCTCTGATATCAAGTACATGAATATTAGCAGCAGTAGTTCATGCTTTAATATAAATTCTCAGTAAATTACAGTCTTTCCATGAAACTCCGATACGAAGACAGTTTGCACAGAAATTACATAGGTTGATAACTTTATTTTAGAATGATGAAGTTGTGCTGCTGAAGCTAAGCTCCAGAGTATTTTCTAGTATAGTGACCAGGAGGCCACACAATGCCTAAAGGAATTCTACAAGGCATCAGCAACCGGCAATAATGTTGGATCCCGCAAGAAGTCAGTCTAGAGGGCCTTGCCTCAGCAGTAATATGACTTCAAGCAAGAGAAGCTATCACCATGTCAATTGTCAAAACTATCCACATGTATAATCATTAAGCAAGTACATTACCCGGCAGCCTCCTTCTCTGCTTCTTATCAACATCAAATTGCTGCTTGGAAAAAAGAGAAGAGTAAATATGGTCAACATGTGAGGCAATGTTATGATATGATTCCCTGTTCTATTTCATAACCAGTAATAGAATGCAAATACAATGTTTCAAGATACTCTCGTGACATTAATGCTGTTGTCCATCCATTTGCTTGTTATCTAATCAATAATCAGACTTGCTATTGTAAATTCATTTTCCATTTGCTCACATGAAAGAGAAAAGGAGCTGTATCTAAGAAACGGCATTGACATTTACATTACAACCACTAGAAGATATGTAGGTGAGAGACTTCACCTGTTGGCATAGAAAATGGGGAACCCGAACTCTCTTGGAACCATCAGCTAGACGTTTAAAGGGCAAACGGTTTTCCACGGAAAAAGAATCATTGTTGACCTACAAGTAGATGCAATACAAATGTTAATGCTTTCCTCAAACGATTGAATCTTTGAGATCAAACAATTTATTTAATATATAAACAAATCTTAAGTTACCGTAAGAAGGACAAAGAAAAGTGGGGGATAGAGCAAGGTATAACTTCTCACATACAGGATTATCAAGACAAGGGTCTCAACAAGAAAGTGCGACAACGTGAGCTCTTGTAGCATGGCAAACAAGACACAATGAACACTATCATAACATGGCAAACAAGACATAAAGAAATATTTCAAATTACCGATCCGACGAAACATAGCTGAGCTCTCGAGGGAACCCTGAGCTTCAAATCCTCGGCGGCCCACCACACCCTCCTTGAGCTGAAAGATTTGACCTCGACATGCACAGGATTTGTATATCACTATATTTCAGATTACTTTTTCTGTACAAAGTTACTCAAATATAAACTATACATTAGCACAAAACAAAAGCCCAAAAATTTAAAGGCTCAAACACAAAACCAAAGAAAACGATGAATGACAGCATGTCTACACCGATAACCAGACACGGTGGGGAAAAATAAGCCCCAAAAACTCGCTATCGCGCGAAATTCTTCGAACGGCACTCGGTTATCACAAAATCCCCATCTATACGCTTCCAGAATCCTCGCACCGACACAACCAAACAAGCAACAATCCAATACCATCTTCACAGACAAAAAAATAACAGTCAAACCACACCAAAAGAAGAAAAAAAAGATACGGCATTCGCACATTAACACTAACGAGCCGCAAACAACGAAGGGACCACCTCCGCGGACAAAAGGGAGGAGATAACCAACACCACGGCAAGCAACCGCGGAGGAGAAACATTGACCCACCCACAAACTTACGAGGAAGCCCGCCTCGGAGTTGAGAAAACCCTAATTGAGCAGCAGGGAGCCTCGCCTAGTACCGAAAATCGAACGAGGAATCGCCAAAACCCAGCAGCAGCAGCACCCAATCAGGAGCCCAGGCGAGAGAGTTACCACCCAGTCGGCGGTGGGGGAGGGGGAGGAGCCGGCGTGGCAGGAGCGGCCCTTCTTGGGGAGGCTGCAGCGGCCGCAGTTGTAGCTGCCGCGCTTGGCGGCGGCGGCATGGCGGAGGAGCGGCGGAGGAGGCTAGAGAGAGAGAAAGAGGGAGAGAAGTTGGAGCCTAGCCCGATTCGGCGGATTTTTTTTTTCCGTCGCAAATTTGCAACGGATTTTTTTTTCCGTCTCAAATTTGCGACGGATTTTTTTTTCCGTCGCAAATTTTTGTCTGATTTTTTTCCCAGGGCAAATTTGCGACGATTGTTTTTTCCGTCGCAAATTTGCGTTGGATTTTTTTTCCGTCGCAAATTTGCGTCGTATTTATTTTTCCGTCGCAAATTTTTATCTGATTTTTTTCCTGGGGCAAATTTGCGACGGATTTTTTTTTCCGTCGCAAATTTGCGTTGGATTTCTTTCAGCGCAAATTTGCGACGGATTGTTTTTTCCGTCGCAAATTTGTGACGGATTATTTTTTTCCGTCGCAAATTTGCGACTAATTTATTTTTTTCCATCGCAAATTTGCTACCGATTTTTTTTACCATCGCAAATTTGCAACGGATTTTTTTTCCGTCACTAATTTACGACGAATTTTAATTTCGTGGTAAATTCCGTCGCAAATTAACAACGAAAATTTTTCGTCGCTAATTTGCGACGGGAAAAAAATCCGTCGCTAATTTGCGACGGGAAAAAAAATCCGTCTCAAATTAGTGACGAAAAGTTACCCGTCGCAAATTTTCGTGGCAAAATTCATGTTTTTTTGTAGTGTGTAATATGATCCCTCAATTTTTTATTTGTTCAATATAATCTATAAATTATATGAAAATATTCAATGTAATCCTTGAGATTGAATTAATAGAATGACTACATTGAATACCTTTATATAGTTTAAAGACTAAATTAAATATGTATCAAAAGTTCAAGAACGACATTGAATAAATTAAAGGCTCATGAATTATATTACATGTTGAATTAAATTCTATGGATCATATTAAATAAATTAAAATTTTACGAATCATATTGCATGTTAGATTAAATTTCAATTACTATTTATGTCATTTTTTCTGGGGTTTAAGATCTAAAGACCATCCTTCACCGCAGCTTCGAGATCAGCATTAAAGCCCCGAGGCCGTATCATGGACAACTCTCCGAGGACAAGCATCTCAGAGAATCCTATGAAGATGTCGGCACGTACTTCCAATCCCGCATTGAACTTTTCTCTCCTTGGCCTCTTCCGTGTTGAACTTTCAATCCCCCACGGAGCGGACGCTGATTAAGCCCTAGCTTTCCCAAAATGACGATGCATCTCGATGCGATAGCGATGTTTGACAATCTTTCCTTGCGTTTATCGATGACGCTGCCGAGGCTTAAGAGCAAGGTAACAATTACTTCTTCGAAAATCGGCTCGAGAGGTCGGTTTCCGTTCCTTAGCTCCAATGCAATCATGTTGCGGTGTTAATTCACGCGTTGCCGCGGGGGCTTAGGAAGGTTGTATGATCAATAATGAGGGCCCTTAGAGTGATATTTTATGTAAATTTGACATATATGAAATTATCATCATGTGCCCTATTATATGATTTTTTTTTTGGAAAATAACGAGAATGGTTTTTGAACTCTAGCCAAATGTGCAATATCGTGCCTAAACCTTTAATTTGTTCGATATAGTCCCTCAACTTTAACTAATATGCAATGTCGTTGTTGAACCTTTAATTTGTTCAATGTAATCACCAAAATTAGTACATGTTCCATTTAGTCCTTGGACTATATAAAAATATTTAACGTTGTCGCTGAACTTGAATCAATGGAAGGATCGCATTGCACATTTCCGTATAGTCTAGGGACTCGATTGAACATTTACGAAAAGTTCGGGGACTGTATTAAACAAATTGGAAGTTCAGGGATGAGATTGAATTTTTTGGGCTAAAGTTCAGGGATCGCATTGAACAAATTGATATTTTAGGGGCAACATCGCGCGTTTGATCAAAATTCAGAGATTATTTATGTAATTATCTCTATATTTTTTTATTTTGCAAGGTCACTCGTATTTAATGTTGCGTAAAGCCATACCCGCATTATGAGTTGGCAATGCATTAAAGAAAATGACATAGAGAAGTTTGGATTGTCTTGGACCATCTAATCTTAGTAAGTACCTCCACTCAAAATCCAATCTCTGTACATCTATTTAATTGACAAAAGCAACTCTGAATTATTGGTACTCTATATTACGATATATGTCGAATTTAAAGTTCGAGGGTCTCATTAAAATCGGATAGTGGATAGTCTTTTCTCACGAAACCACCCGGCTTGTCCTGAATGGTTATTTTTGAAAATCTATCAATTATTAATCGTAATTGTGTTATTTGTAACATTCTCATTGATCCAGTGTTCAATTTTTTTTTCCTTCTAATTTTCATATTTGCATATTTTAAGTTTAGAGTCAATCGATACAAAAAGATATTTCGACCGTGCCCATCTTTTCTTTTCGTTTACAAGCGTAATCGTAATTGTTGATTTCGAGACCATATCATAGGTAGTAATTTGGTAATCACGTGTAAGGTTCTTTTATTTCGTTGCACGGTTCTAGCTAAACTTGTAAGATCACGCACTAATAATTTAATTTTAAAGCGAACTTGGATAGATACAATTAATAATACATCTACATTCATGAATTATACGCGTCAAACTCCTTAATCGCATTAGTTAATATGCGAGACCACGATCGTGGAAATGCTGGTAACTTGTATAGATTCAAATGGCATGACAAAAGGAAAGGAAAAAAGGTCAAAAGGTAAAAAAAAAAAAGCGATTAGAAAAGGAAAAAGGATTGAAAAAAAATTGGTGAAGATAAAAAGCGAATAAAGAAGTGAAAAGGAGTCGATAGAATGATGCGTCCACCCAGAGACTTCTCTTTCTTATCTGTAGCGAGAAGAGATGTCCCGTCATTTCTTGGATCGTACTTGCAATACCAATCTTAATTCGAAATCGACAACCAAAAACAGCAACTCGATAGCGAAGTCTTCTTCGTCGGCATCCCATGAGCCAACGAGCCGGACCCTAATCAGCACTTCCTAATGCGGGGGGCAAACGAGGGCGGTCCCGTCGATCACGCCCATCTCCAAAGACATTCGCTCCTCCAACGACGTGGAAATCGATTCACGCTCCCGAAAGAAACTTCCAAGAAGCAAAACCCTAATTTGAGTAATAGTAGAGAAGGAGGAGGGGCGCCCCGACCTATCTCGTTCTTATTATTATACTTACCAAAAGAAGGAACTTTAGCTGTAGAGAGAGAGAGAGAGAGAGAGAGAGAGGTGGGCGCCACTGCAGAGAGATGCCAGCCAAATCCCGTCCGCAATGAGAGGCGGGCTTCCTTTAATAGAAAAACAAAGCAATCAAGAAAAGGGTCTCTCTCTCTCTCTCTCTCTCTCTCCATAGGTGTCCTCCTCCATGACCGCACCATGACAAGCTGGCCGCACCAAGGGAAGGGGAGGAGAAGAGAGAGAAAGCTACGTTGCAGAAGAGCGAGAAAGCTAGTGAGAGAGAGAGAGAGAGTTGAATTTTGCAGCAGTAAGCCAGTCAAAGAGACGGTAAAGAAACGTAGAGATAGAGAGAGAGAGAGAGAGAGAGCGAGGGGGGGGGGAGAGGGTGGTGTTCGTTCAAATTTAAGGAGCACCGCCCGCTTCTTCCCCCCGCATGGCAATGGCCGCAGAGGGGGGCCCCTTCGCCGTCCCCGTCGCCGCCGTCGCCGTCGCCGCCGCCGCCGTCGTCCATCCAACCGCCACCGGTTTCCACCATAAATGATCCCTTGGTCGCGACCGTTTCTTCCGGTAGGAGGTTAAATCCTCTCCCTCCATCCCCCCCGCCCCACCATCGTCTTCTGTCCACAGAAAGGAAACTCCCTCCCGAGCCATATCCCCATCGTCCACCTCCAGCGGTCAAGAACGGTCGCCCATACCACCAAAGGAGGGAAAAAAAACAAGAAAATTTCTGTTGAAATTTGACCCCCCCACCCCAAAAACAAATTTCCGTTGAAAAGATGGATAATTTGGTTGAATTGGGTAAATTATAGCAAAAAAAAAAAAAGCAATGGAACGAACAAACCCCGTTTTTTTCCTAATGAACTCTCGCTGCCCGATCCGATAATTCCAACATAAAGTCGCGGGTAAGTAAAGCTTTCCGTGCCTGCCCGAACCTCGAAATGGATCGCACGGGTTCCAGAGGACAAGAAGGCGGACACGAACACGGAAAGCCGGACGGGGGGGGCTGTGTCTTGACAAGTTTTTTCGACTCCCACAAAGCCGAACCCCACGAGCCGATGCGCGATCGACCTAAATTAAAGCTAAAGCGCAATTAAGGACCTTCCTTCGCCTTTCGCGGGGGTTCATGAACCGGTTTTCCGTGTAACATGAGGCTTGCACGGACAAGGGACCAGTTCAAGCGGTACGGTAAAAGATGATGCTGTCCCCAAATTTTTTTTTTTTTTGGTCGGGTGCTGTCCCAGATTTACCGCGAGCCGAGTTGGTCGTTTCGAAGAGAACGAGTGAGAGGAAGAAAATTCTCGTAACACGAAAAGAAACGAACGAAAATATATTTTTTATTATTCACGAAAATACTTAATTAATCAATTTTCCACTGCACAGTCCAGTCTCTTTCGCTCTCTCTCTCTCTCTCTCTTATCCAAGCTGGCAGTCCTTTAACGCGTTCACGCGTATGCTTGTCGCTTCCGGGTGGGTTCCCCACACTATATATAACCCTCCTCTCACTCCCCTTCCCCTTAGCAGGTGCAGAAAAAAAAAATCAAAATTTTTTTTTCTTTTCCTCTCGCCTGCATCTGTTCCTTCCATTTCCTCCTCCTCCTCCTCCGCCAATCAAGAAACACCCGCAAAATTTTCCATCTCATCCTCCCCCAGAAATCTTTGCCACAAGACCCGACGAAGCGATCGGAAAACCAAGAAAAGAAGAGACCCGTCTGAGGCCGGAGATCGGCAGAACAAGAAAGATCGAATCTTTGATCGATTGATTGATTTGATTGATTCATTGATATACATCCAAAGAAAAGCGAGATCCGGATCGAGATCGAGTTGGGAGGTGTCAAAGATCGAGCGTGGCCGCAGAAGATGCCGTCGTTGCAGGAGGAGCTGTTGCCGTCCACCCCCGGGAAGTTCAAGATCGACCAGCGCGGGCACGCCGTGAACCGCCAGTTCCACCGCTGCTTCGCCTCCACCAGCACCCTCTTCCTGTGGGCCCTCTTCCTCGTTGCCCTCACCGCCTCCTACCTCAGCTTCCAGAGCTTCATCGACTCCGGGAACCGATACTTCGCCGCCTCCTGGGGCGGCATCCAGTGGGAGAAGCGCGTCCGGGACTCCGCCCAGGTGCACCGCCGTCCCGGCGGGCTCTCCGTCCTCGTGACCGGCGCCGCGGGGTTCGTCGGCACCCACGTCTCCCTCGCCCTCAAGAAGCGCGGCGACGGCGTCGTCGGCCTGGATAACTTCAACAACTACTACGACCCGTCCCTCAAGAAGGCGCGCAAGTCCCTCCTCCAGGGCCACGGCGTGTTCATCGTCGAGGGCGACGTCAACGACGCCCGCCTCCTCGCCAAGCTCTTCGACGTCGTCGCCTTCACCCACGTGATGCACCTGGCGGCGCAGGCCGGCGTCCGGTACGCCATGGAGAACCCCCAGTCGTACGTCCACAGCAACGTCGCCGGCCTCGTCACCCTCCTCGAGGCCTGCAAGTCGGCCAACCCCCAGCCCGCCGTCGTCTGGGCCTCCTCCTCCTCCGTCTACGGCCTCAACGAGAAGAGCCCCTTCTCGGAGGCCGACCGCACCGACCGCCCCGCCAGCCTCTACGCCGCCACCAAGAAGGCCGGCGAGGCCATCACCCACACGTACAACCACATCTACGGCCTCTCCATCACCGGCCTCCGCTTCTTCACCGTCTACGGCCCCTGGGGCCGACCCGACATGGCCTACTTCTCCTTCACCCGCAACATCCTCCAGGGCAAGCCCATCACCATCTACCGGGGCAAGAACCGGGTCGACCTCGCCCGCGACTTCACCTACATCGACGACATCGTCAAGGGCTGCGTCGGGTCCCTCGACACCGCCGGCAGGAGCACCGGCTCCGGCGGCAAGAAGGCCGGCCCGGCGCCGTACCGGATCTTCAACCTCGGCAACACCTCCCCGGTCACCGTGCCGACGCTGGTGAGCATCCTGGAGCGGCACCTCAAGGTGAAGGCGAAGCGGAACGTGTTGGACATGCCCGGCAACGGCGACGTCCCGTTCACGCACGCCAACATCACCTCCGCCCGGCGAGAGCTCGGGTACAAGCCCACCACCGATTTGCAAACCGGGTTGAAGAAGTTCGTCAAGTGGTACTTGTCTTATTACGGCTACAATAACCGCAACAATGTAAATTGAAATTTTCTTTTTCCTCTTTCTTTTTTAAAATCTCTTTTTCCTTTTTCATCTTTTTTTGGGGACAAATTTTTTCTTTTTTCTGGGGGGAGAACTTGCTTGTTGTTGTAATTTTTCTACGTGGGATTTTCTCTTTTTCGACGTAGAAAAGAAATTCCGCAACTCGAGGTGGGGCAAAAAAAGAGAAGGCCCAAAAAAAATGGAAAGAGGCAAAAAAAAAAAAAAAAAAAAAAGAGAGGGTTAGGTTCTTTACTTGGGGAGAGGGGTAGTGATGCAAAAAAAAACAGATTCCTGCTACGCTCCCCGTAAATCTTTTTGTTGATGTTGTTGCTGCTTTGTAAAGGAAAAGAAGTTCGGGAATTCAAATTAAGGCCTTTGCTTTGCATCAAGCCAAATTGTCTATAATTTTTCGAATTTGATTATGCGCAATTCGCATTCGGTTTGGGTTTATTCGCCTGTGTTCTTGAGGATTCGATAGGGAAAATCTGGGAGGAATTTATACATGACCTGGCAATTCGTAAGGTTAAAGATTGTGTTAATCGGGTGCGCAATCTCGGGGAGATTGACGGGAGGATTGTGTGATTGGCAAGAAAAGAATAACAAGTGAGGAGTCATTTTCTCTTATCACCCTTGAGGGAAAGCGAACGGAGAAAGGGAAAATGGATATTCTATGATCTTTGGAAGGTATGTCTTTGATATCTTTCCTTATTGGATTGAAATGCATGCAACAAATCTCAGTCATTCTACTTATTACAGTATGGATGGTTGCATTACTAGAATTAAATCTTGATCTATTATGAAAGTTCGAGGGTCAAATTAAGTTTTCTTTTTGTTTTGGGTAGTAGTTAATCGATGTTACATACGTACGTTGGTCTACAAAGAATTGGCCGAGCAATTAACATGATTCGAGCCGGCGACAAGTATTTTGGACTTGGAATTTTCAAATTCTGTTATTGCTATTCGTGCAATAACTGGGTTTAACTGAGGTGAGCGAGTTTATCCAAAGAATAGGATGATTGTACAATATATTAGGAAAAGCAAATTAGTCGCAATTAAATCGAAACCTAGTTAAATTAGTGAGATATATATATATATATAATCACATTGAAGGTAGAGGTGAGCAAGATGGATCTTCCAAACCGGGATCGGACCAAACTAGACAGATCAGTCGGTCCGGTCCTCGGGAATATTAGTCCAGTTTCCGATTCCTAAAAATTGAACCAGTTTCTGGGCGGTCCGATTTTAGATTCTAGGGTGGGAACCGAACTGGATCGGACCGATTAGACTGGACCATTGGAACCGGTTAAAAATTAATGTTGCTACTCAGTTAAAAATTAATGTTGACATCGGTTAAAAATTAATGTTGCATAGGAAGACGATGGAAGCGGACCGGACCATTAACAGAGTCCTTTGTTTCAGCATCTCTCTTATGGCCATTGTTGCATAGGAAGATGATGGAGGCAATGTAGATTGGCCAGCTTTAAAGCTGGCTTTCACGCTTCCATCATCTTCCTATGCAATCGGACCAAACCATTGGAACCGGATCGGATCAAATCGGACTGATGATCCGGTCCGATCTAAGGTACCAAGACTAACCGGTCTGGTCCCTAGTCTTAAAAACTGGGAATCGGTTCTCCCGGTTTTACAAATTGGGAATCGGTCCGTCCGGTCCAATTTTCGGTTCTTAAGTTGGACCAAACCAGACTGGAAACTGGGTTAGACCACACTGGACTGGAAACTGCTCACCTCTAATTGAAGGACACATAAGAGGAAGCCTAAAGATGGATAAGGATGATAGAGAAGATCTGGATGGCCTTCTCCCTCCCTCCAAGGCCGTCGAGGTAGAGAGGGACCACTGCCACCTCAACTTCAATGTTGCCTCGGTTTTTGCGACTTGGATACAAGGTCGGCCATGTTAGTTTATCTCAAAGTCGCTAATACGATGACATTAATTTGAAGTTGTTTGAACTCGCATACGATGTGTTCATGTGCTTTTCTGGCCTTGGAACCGGGAAATCAGCCGGTTCTCCTTTAAATCAGCTTTGAGCTTATCGGTTTAGTCCGGTTCCTAACTTAAATCAGATCTAGTGCTCGCTCCCAGTGAGAGGCAACAACATTAATGGCAAGGACGTTGCTTGGTAGTGGCGAACGGCGATGAGCAGTGATTGGCAATGACAAAAAATTAGAATTTGAAGACTCGGGGGATATTCGGGTTTGACAGAGAACGATAATTCGGTCTTTTCAAATGTGAAATGTCATTCGAAGATATAAAGTGATAATTTTAGAACGCACGATAATAAAACGATATTTTTCTATGATCTCTCTCGAAGGAGCGATTTTGTGCGTACCACGCGAATTATTAATATTTACAAATTTCTATATTTTGCGAAAAAAAAATTGCAAAATGCAGCGGAAATTCCACCGAAAAAGACTAAAAAAAGAGAGAGAGAGAAACATAAAGAGCGGCAAAAAAGGTTTGATTGGATGAAAAGACAGCTAGGCGTCGCAGAGGGGACACACGGGCGCGCTGGAGAGGGGAGGAGGGGCCCCACGTCCTCGGCGCAAAGTCGCGCTGGGGACCGTCGGATTCGGCGAAAATCCTGGTCAGACCGGCGGGGGGTCCCGCCGATCCGATCCCCAGCTGTAGGTAGACATGCGATGATTTCGTCAAACCTTGCCGACAGTCAAAAGCGACAACGAAACGTGCTCGATTGATCGGTGGGGTGCCACTTTTTCCGTGTCCTTAGCCGGTACGGCATCGTTTTATGTAGCTCGCCGCTTTGGTTTCCAAAGATCACGCTCCCGGGGATTAAGGCTTCCCAAAAAAAAAAAAACACACGCACACAAAAGATTAGTTGGTCGGATGCCACGGAAAAATTCTTAAGGCGATGCCAATTCTAGGGGCGTTCGTAATCGGGCTTACGATCCAATTGCTCTTTCTTCGTAATCGAACGAAGAAAGATCGAGTCCTTATTGAATATCTGAATGAAGAAGGATTGTGCGATAGATTGATTGTCCCGGGACACTGAAACATTGTATAATGAACATGTTAAGAGAGAAGAAAGGACTCGTTTGAAGAGAGAGAGAGAGAGAGTCATTGCTACCATCACCTTTGGTCATCATTGCGGCGATCCTCATCATCCTTGCAGTTGTAGCCGTGGCCCCAACATCCTTCGTTGTCCCTATCAACTCCCACCCGATGCTGTCGGTGCAATCGGTGTTCCGAGACGGCACAACGGAGATTTTTCTCCTGATCATTGCCCGGATTAACATCCTCGTATCAATCCTCGTTACTTGTTATTTTAATTTTCTCGATCCCCGCCCTAACTATTAACACCATCTAAAAATAAATTTAGACCGTCCACTTTCTTTACTTCGATCGTTCGTTCTATGGCACTTTCATGCTAAGTCCAATTCTTCAGTCTTCCGCGTCGGGACTGATGGGCTCGCAACTATCCACAATCGAAAATGTGGAGAAGCAATATAACTTGAATCTCGCGTTTTATAAGGTACACGATCTTTATAAGCAATCCGACTTTGAAGTCGCTTAGGTGCTGCATTGCAAAGTTTATGGTCAAATTGGCATCGTATAATAGGTTTATGATCGATTAGATGATTTCCCCCTTTCTAAATTATTTTTTCCCTATTTGACTACCCTAGGAGATTATGTCAAGGAAGATACGCAAAGTCAATTTCTAAAAAGTGCACGAATCGTATTCTTTTCTCTATCCTTCGTCTCATATAAAAATGTATGAGCAAGGACATAATGAAGCGGCGAGATCGCTGATAACTTATCCATAAATTTATACAATTAGATAGAACAATAGTTCGATATTCGAATTATTCTAATGAGACCATGTGCCACGTCCGGAGCTTGATCTTAATCGAGTGTTGAAATCATTCGTGGGGTGTCCAAATTATTCGAGAGCATCCCCTTGCTCTAGCTTGGCGGAAACTATACGTCAAATACCATTTAATAAACTATACAACATAAATCTGACCAAAAAAACTATATGATATAAAATATTCAAATAAATAAATAAAATACGAGTACTACTGTAAAAAAATCTCAAATCGATACAATTGTGACAAAATTACCCAAAACTAAATCCCAAACTGGTAAATTTGTAACGGATTAATATCACGAAAAATTATAAATTGATATATCTTTAATACTCGGAGGGTCAAACGCCAAACTAGCATATCCGTCGATTGCCACGTGTTATCAAATATAATAATTTCGTGGTAAAATTTAACGGAAATTATTATAGGGTAAATTTGTCGCACACGTACCGATTATGGTATTTGGTGGTCAAAAAATTAGTTAGTGATGAATTTTTCACGAATGTATTAGTTTGAGATTTTTAGTGGTATTAATTTAATAAAATACTCAAATACTGATTGCATATGATTACGTCGTACGGCAGCGTGAATGATAGGCGAGTAACAGTAGAGAGAGAAAACCAGCTCGTGTCGGCGAGAAGAATCCACCGACACGGGCGTGTGGGGCCGTCCGATGACGGGGGGGCATGCGAGGGGGCGGTGGGGATTGGACGGTCTCGATTTGGATTTAGTCAGGGTCGGGAAGCATTTGGCTGTCGTGTGCTCTAATGCTGTTTCGTAAAAAGCCCATTTGCTTTATCTTTTTCCTAAGCTCGTAATCATGGCGTCCGTTGGGGGGCAAATGGCACGTTGTGGGGCCCGCCCGATGATGACGGATCGCGAGGATTTGGCAAGCGATGCGTGCCTTGTCGAGCTAGAGGCCTGGTAGACCTGTTAAAAAGATGAGTTGGATCGAATTTGAATCGAATCATAAATGGTCCGATCCAAATTGACCCATTAATCCGTTTATAATCAATTTATGTGAAATGCAATTTTCTTTGCACACACCCGATCCGACCCGATCCATACCCGACCAGATCCATATTGCTAAAACACTTCCGTATTTAATTAAATATAAAAAAATTCATACCCAAGCTGAAATGAGAGTGCGGAGTGAGCGAGTGCAAAAATGAGTAAGGGCAAGAGAGATACATTGAGTTTAAATAAGTTGTAAACTCATTTATGACCCATTTAACACTAATATAAGACTTCTACCTATTTATGACTCATTTACTAAAAATAACTAACTCATTTATGACCCATTTACTAATATATGGATTAAAAAAATGAGTTTATGACTTATTTTGACAGGTCTAACGCTTGGTTATTTGAAAACCTATACGTTTGATATGGAGACATGTCGGGAGCAATGGTAAGGAACGATACCTATTTTGTCGAGCTAGAGACCCGATTATCTGGAAACCTATACATTTGATATCGAGACATATCAGGAGTAATGGTAATGGTAAGGAGAGTTTCAAAGACCAATCGATAAGGTCATAACGGATAGGGTCATTTGTAAGTTTACCCACGAAACAAATGACCTATACTAAGCATGGAAGGACGATTGTTGGATAAGCATAAACGGATCGAAGTTGAGCCTTAATTTGGGTGCTGGCAGTGTACGAATTCATCCAATTCAATTGAATTTTATGCTCGGGCAGGTTCGACGGGCCAAAAAGTTTGCTCGAACGTATCCCCTCGTCGGAGCTGCTAACTCCACCGCATCTCTAGTTCCGGTGCTGCCAAGATCGATTTAGAAAATCGATTTGTAAAATCGCGCGAGTGCTAAACCGAACCGAGTGTTCGGCCGGTTCATTTGTGGGTTGGGCCTATGGCCCAAAAGAGTTATGTATTGGGCCGATATAGCGATGAAGTCTTCGAATTTGGGCCCATTGGATTTCTCTGTGGCCAAGATTTAGAGGCCTGAGTCGACCATCTTTGCTGGAGAAGCCTGACCCGATCCAAGCTCATCAAATTACTATAACAATTCTAGACGGTATCACTGGTTTTTTGGTTTGGAGAAATATTAAAAATTACGATTACCATTTATTTCGTGGAAAACATATAGTTTAGAAAATATTTTCCTAAAAACGATAGCTTGTATAGTTTATGAAAATCAATGAACGAAATTTTTTTTATTGTACACGAAATTGTTTAGATACAATTTGTTTTCCATTGACTAATCAATTCAAGATATACAAGCAATGATTTTTCCGGAAAGTATTTTCCGAATAATTTATTTTTTGTGAAACAAACGGAGCGTTCGGTAAATATATGAACGAGGCCCGCCCTTCGCTAAGTAAAATGGTCTTCTTATGATGAAGTTAATTGATTGCTAGTTTTAGACTACTTTTTAAGAACAATATGATTGCACCATATACTCAATTTAACTTGTCGTAGCAATTCTTGTCGGGTGGTAATGGGCCGTAAATGGGTCGCTTCTTATTTCGTGGATTCTTGCTTCGTATTCCTTCCATTTCTTTTTATTTTAAATTATTTTCGTTACCTTCGAAATATTTTTTTTCCTTATTTTCAGTTTTACTTAATAATTAAATCGAATAGCGAATCCATAGCATAATGATTCTATTTTATAAAATTTTAAATTGATTTATTTTATAAAATGGTGAATCGAATGAATGATTTAGGAATATAAATTGACGAATTCTTTTCTCTTGCATTCGCCTTAGCTTCTAATAAAATATTTAAATATTAAACCATACTTTCATTTAGCAGTTCAAGCTTTTTAGACAGTTGTTAGTGATCTCACAAAATCTCACATGATATCAAAGCATGAGGTCTGGAGTTTCAATCTTTCTAGGATCCTATTTGCCTCTCCAATGAAATATTTCCACTTTTAGTACTAGGCAAATATATGAGACTAAGCAGGGGAGAGTGAATTAAATCACATCTTATAATAGTTGTTAGTGGTCTCACACAGTTTCGCATTCACTCGAAACAAAGGCAGCTTTATCAGGAGAAGTGAGATGTAGGTAATTGTAACTTATTCAAGATTATGAATATCTTGTGGCATATCCTATTTTCATTCTCAAGTGATCTCAATCCATAAAACGTTAAGTTAATGTTTGGTTGCCTTGATATAAATCTAGATAGAGCTTTAAAAAAAAAATCCCATCCAAATTTTCTTGACACACTTCAAATTAGGCAATATTGAGTAAGTCAAGATTAAAATTTGGACAACTCATCTTAGATTTGGGAGAAACCATTTATCCCGCTTGAATTGGATAAGGAAAACTGAGTAAGAAACATGAAGCTCATAAAATGGTTTGCAATAGGACCGTGGTCAATGATACTGTCGTCGATGATGTCCACAGTGACAGGTCCCTCTCTCAAGTGGACCTTGGCATAGTGATCAACACTCTCAAGCGGACACTATTGCATGAACTATGTGTCTGCACAAGCCCGCATGGGAGCCGAGTCTTGTTGGTCATCGGAGGCCTTCAAGATAATCACCATGATGGCGGTGGTCACGGGTTGTCTTTCTCTTGAACGTCTTCTTTGTCTCCACCTAAATCCGATCCATTGGAGATCTCCACAGCAACAGGGGCAACCCCCATCGTGGCGGTTGCCCTTGTTTGCACTATTGATTCCAACTTTGTTTCCTTTCTCTCCTAGAATTTCCACTAAATCATCTCTCAGACGCAATAAACACATTATTAGACAAGATATGTCTATGACCGGTCTTATATTTGATATATATCCAAACAAAGGATATGATCCAAAATATTTGCTTGTTTTTCAGTTCTATCTTATTCAATTTAACTTTTAATCCTTAGTGATCAAAAGCTGCCTAATACCTTGTTTAGTTAACAAAAATACGGATAATTACATGATAAGTCCTAAAACTTATAGTCTTCTTCATGCACTTCGATCCTACAACTTTCGCTACGGAGAGAGAGAGAGAGAGGGAGAGATGAAGTTGAGATGGCTGGTGATGGTTACCTTGTTACGTAAGCCGATTGTAATGGTTGTCAAAGTTAGGTTAAGAGATTTCTCTTTGTGATTGGAGGGGTTTGTTCAAGGGGGTGAGCAATTTTGAATTGTGACATGGGTATTATTGGAAGAAAAAAAGTCGATTTCAGGAGGCAAAAAAAAATTAAATAAAACAAGAGAACCCCAATGGACAAATGGTAACTGTAAGCATAAATTGGCGCTAAATGTGAAAACATCATGCAAATCAGTCATCGGATTCGGAGGGTGTAAAGTGAAAAGTACTTGAAAAATAAGCGGGAGTTTTGGTAATTTCCTATTTCTTCAGGGACTTGGGGAGGAAAATTACGCGCACTTCCAAGTCCAAAAGTCCGCCTCGGAAGCGGCTCCACGGGCGGCCACGTCATCAAGCATCGGCCCGTTAACCGAATCGACGGTCCAGATTCTCCCCAGACGGATGACTCGCATCTAGCGGGAATCATCCCAACGGATCCAGTCAGGTCAGCCCATCCGCCGAAATTAAAAACTCTTTCCCCCAAAATTTTCACCGAAAAAAATTTAAAACTAAAAAAGAGAGGAAAAGAGAAAAGAAAATGGGAAGCGGAGGCCGAGCCTTCTTCCTCTGCAAACCGCCCTCGCTCGCCGCCCTCGTTCCCTCCCTCGCCTCCGCCCGCCGCCTCCGCCACGGCTTCAGCCCGCTCGGCCCCCGCCCCCCTCCCTCGCCGCCGGCCCCCGCGCGCCGCCGCCGCTGCCGCAGCATGGCCGCCTCGGAGGCCGCCGCTTCCCCGCCGGGCGACGCCGCCGGGCGCTCCCCGGGAGGCGAGAAGCAAACCGCTTCCGCTTCCGCTCCGTCGCCGTCGCCGTCGCCTTCCGCCGCGTCCTCCGCTATCGACTTCCTCACTCTCTGCCACCGCCTGAAGGTACCTCCTCGGCCTCTCCTGGAAGCTCCCGTTTAAGCTT
The DNA here is from genome assembly GCA_031216235.1 of Syzygium jambos. Classification (NCBI taxonomy): domain Eukaryota; kingdom Viridiplantae; phylum Streptophyta; class Magnoliopsida; order Myrtales; family Myrtaceae; genus Syzygium; species Syzygium jambos. The sequence goes on from CM062222.1 coordinate 25,610,004, forward strand.
TCTGCTCGGTTCCTGAAAATGTGGAGAGGGTGGGCGGTGATAATCGTGTACGGAAAGCAAGTCTCGGGAAGGTTGATGAGCTTGCGATGGAAATGGAAATGGAAATGGAAATGGAAAGATGCTTGTTTCGTTCTGTGGTTGAGGAAGATAGGACTCTGACTCTTCTTGCGGATGATTATCACGATCGGATGGTTGTGGCATGATCGGAGGGGGGAGAGATAGCCTCACCTTACAGACGTAGCTTATTTCGATGGTTTGGCGTGTGATTTGACGGTTTGATTGTCTGGCTTTCTGATTCTAGGCGTATGTGCGCTTTGTTAGTGCCTATTGTTCAAGTTTTGATATTCGCAATGGTAGATTCCGAGCTAATTTAGCTACTCATTTGTTGTATCCAATTGCTCTTTCGTCCGTCTTTCTAATTTAGATAAATGCACTTTAGCTGTGCTGCTTTTGTGAGGGGAGATTCTACTCAATTAGTTGCTGTTATCTGATATTGACAATAGAGTTGAATTTTGTAGAAGGGAAAATGTGGCCCCAAATTACAAAGGCATTGCTTTTGTATAAAAGAATAAACGGGATAGTTTGGCCCTATACCGACGAGCATTCCTTTACCTTCATTTGAAAGTATCTTTTCGTTTTGGGTTTTGTTTCATTTCCATAGGGTTGGAATCGTGCATGTTGTTTACTATGCTCTCTCTCTCTCTCTCTCTCTCTCCCCCCACCTCCCGATCGTGTGTAGTCCATTTGTGACTGTTTGAATTTGAACTGTATCAGACAACCAAAAGAGCTGGTTGGGTGAAGAGAGATGTAAAGGATCCAGAGTCTATAGCGGACCACATGTATCGAATGGGATTGATGGCACTTATTGCTTCAGATGTTCCTGGTGTTGACCGAAACAAGTTGGTACTTCTATTAGTTTCATTAGTTGGTTTATAGTTTTGCAAGGAAACATAATTTGAAAAAAAGAATTGCTTATTTTGTTCTTTGGAGTTACCTGGATCTCACTTCAGTTCGTATTTTTGTAAATATTCTTTTGGATATTATGTATTCTAATGGGCACTTAATTAGAAAGATTATTGGATTTGAAATGCGACAATTTCTTAGTTACAAACTTTTGACGTGGCTTTGGATGGTGTTCTTCTTGTTGATTGCTCAGGTAGAGTGGTGAGAGTCATAGCTTAACAATGAACATTCTCCTTCATCTACCGTATTAGCAATATTGCGAAATTACTTTGACTTAAGCTAACGAAAAGAGGACGTGAAATGTCTTTGAACTTTCATTGTCTTTGCTATGATGTACGGTTCTGAAGTGTTCTTTTGGTCTCCCTGCTCTCTTTCTTTAGCTTACTTAGATTGGTGTAGCCTTAAAAGCATGCTTTTAGACGTCAGTTATGTATTTAGAAGTCTAATACATATTTGAAGAGGCATTGCTGAGTCTATGTTTGACGAGCTAAAGAAGAAAATATGTGAAGGCGATCTGTCTATTATTGATAAATGAATTTGGGCCTTCCATTTTTTGTTGTGTCATTAAGAATAGCAACTAATTATGTGAACACGATCTGTCGTCCTCTTTTCTGCGTGTTACTTTCGATTGAGATTTTTTGAATATTTTGTAATCTTGTTTTTTCTCCCTTATTTCAGGTGTATAAAAATGGCAATTGTGCATGACATAGCTGAAGGTATGGAGCTTTTCTGTGTTGTTTCCTCTGCTGTAAGAAGATGAAATAAGGTCATTAGATAAGTGTAATCTGCTGATAGTGACTGTGAGTTAATTGCACGATAGAATGTCATTTGAGGATAAAAGGAACAAGGGGAAGTTCTTTTTACCTGACATCGGCGCTTCTTTCCTGATTATAGAGTTGTTTTATTTGATAGTCGATGGTCTGATTAATAAGTTGCTGATTATGGTGGTCACCTAGCTCAAACCTTTTTTGATTAGGAACTTCTTGTGGTGAATCTTTGCCCATGGTTAGAGCAATAGGGTTTCGATCTTATGCTATTTTGTTGCTCCACTTCAAATGTAAGAACGCATGTCAATTGAGCTGCAACCTTTTCTTCTGGGAAATTTTTGTGCTGATTCTTGTCCCTTCATTGAAGCAAATGGGCCTTCAGTATTATGCTATTTGATTGCTCAACTTAAAATGTTGCCTAAAGGACATAATGATGAGTAGTGACTACATAACAGGGGATGTCATAATGATTAGAATGCAATGTCCTTATAGTGTCATTTGTCGATCTGACAGATTCGTTGGTTCAAGTGTAGATGAATGTACTTTGAATAATTTATTTGTGGAGAGAGATTTATTACCAAGTTATACATTGTCACTATTGATCTTACCTCTCAACTTGAATTAGCTATTGTTGGGGACATAACCCCTTCTGATGGCATCTCAAAGGTGGAGAAAAGCCGAAGAGAGAGGGAAGCATTGGATCACATGTGCAGATTACTTGGTGGAGAATCACAAGGTATCTCTTGTGTTCCTTTTCTGGCCTGAATATCTGTGGTTGCTTCACTTACCAGTTGCAACTGCAGCAAAGGAGATAAATGAACTATGGATGGAGTATGAGGCAAATTTATCACCAGAAGCCAAAGTTGTTAAGGATTTTGACAAGGTACATGTGTTTACCTTTTACATTCTATATGATTTGCAAATGCTTAGCCTCGATTTTACTTTATTTCTTATGGATAATTCTTTCGCGGATTCTCTTTTATTCTCATCAATGGAATAAAAGTATGGCACATAACTGGCGATCCCATTTCCATAAAATCAAAAACATTAAAATCATTTGTTTTATGGTAGCAATCTTTCATCATCTTCCCTAAGTTGTGTATGATTTCTCTGTTCATTCTTATTTTTTCTTTTCTGAAAAGGCCATCTAAAGCCCAGACAAAATGGGCTGATTTCAGAACTTTCTTATAATAATAATTGATTGATGCTTATAGGTGAAACATATACACCTGAATGTCCAATGCCGGATGAGGTTTTATGTCCCTTTCTGTATAGGAATTGGTTTTAAATTGGAATTGTATTCAAGTATGCACAAGAACATGCTAGATCTGCCTGGTGACCTATGACTGGGTTTTGGGGTCTAGATGGTTAAGCCTACTACCATTGACCTCAATTGCCACGTGAAGGAAATTCACACTTGCCCCGAGAGAAGAGAAGGCCTGTCAACTTCTTGTGGATCATAATTGTGGATATAATTACCATGAAAATTATTTGGTGTCTTGGCCATTTTGTCCTTGCTGGTTTCTTTTGTTTTGATGACTAAATTGAAGGATATGGTTTCATGATTATTAAGCATTACCTTGACTGCGTCTTTTCATCTTTGTATGTTAAGTTAAGCATAGTAGGTGAAATTAGAACCCCATTGAGTGGTTATCTGTACTTTATAATCTGAAGGAAATTGACATTCTAAATATCTAATTATTCAAATTTTTATTGCCATAAATCACAAGGTCTTGAGATTTTGTAATAGTTTTCATTATTTTTGGATCGCAAAACCTACAAAAATAAATTTTAATGCTTCAACTTTAAGTTGCTGATCTTCAAGTTATTGCATGAGATCTGTTAAGTATGCATAACACTGCACTGGTTGTAATTCGTGGCGTCACATCTGTTATGGTCACTTCATAATTTCTGTTTATTTCTGCAGCAATTGAAAGCCTTTGGAATTGTGTGAGTTACCTTGAGGTGAATATAGATGTGCTTGACACTCTTTCGGATGATGAAATGAAATTAAATTTGTGAAAATGCTTCATGTGAATTGTAATTATAGGTTTAACAAGACCAAGGTGAATTAACTTGTAAATCACAACATGCTATAATGCCTCGTTCCTACATATGATTTGCCTTTCATTTCTGAGAAAGAAACTAAAAGGGATAATGGTTCAACTTAATATTCTCATATTGTTTGTTAGGATCTAAAGACTTCAATACATTTGGAATCTCTTCAGCTTAAAAAGTCTAAAGTATTTTGTTGATTAACATGAGCAATTGATTTGATGTACTAATTACATACAACAGAGGCTCACTTTAATGGGCTCATAGAAGTGGCTAAGTCATCAGATAAGTGCATCAGTGAGCGCAACATGTAATGTGCAGGGCATGAGTAAACATCTTTTTAGACCATTGCATGAGAAACTGTGAACATTTCGAGTGAAGCTGTGAAACAATTCGAATGGTTTGAAGAGCTGGTGGTAGTGTACATATGTGAATGCAAGCACATCCATATCTTACCTGATGCTGCCTTTTTAGTGATGCAAAAAGAAAGATGAAATTACTCTTTCAGGACTTATCGTCGTTGTAATTAACTTGATAAATGTGTCTCTGACATATTTTAATTCTAACAATCCTTAATGTTAATTAGGTGGAGATGATACTTCAAGCACTGGAGTATGAAAATGGTATGGCTTTTCTTCTGCGACGACGGATTGAAGATTAGAAAAATACCTCTCTTCCTTTTTTTTCCTTTGGATGAGCAATTCTTTTTCTCTTTCTTTCACACTTCTCTTTAATAGACTGAATTGTTGTGCAATATTGTGGCATTGAAGGTCTGGAGAAGAGAAGTGTCATATTTTGTTAGAAGGAGAAAGAGATTTGCGATATGAATATGTGGATGCTAATTAGGTGCTACCTGTTTGCAAAATGCCATTTCCTTTTCAATTCTTCTTGGATGATGGTTGCTCTCTTGTTTGCCTCTTTGTTTGTGGGAAGTCTGGCCCTTTACCTGTGTGATGAACTACTTCTCCATACATTCCCTTTAGTCTCATATAGCTTCTATGAGGCGATTTTAGAATAGTTGCTGTCAGCATCTTTCTGTGATCTCTTACTGGGTTGTTCTTTGCAAGCAGAAAAAGCCTTTCGCTGTAATCTTTAACAAGTTTGGGTGACGATTCAAGTGTTTCTGTCTTTATGCAGAGCAAGGGAAGGATCTTGACGAGTTTTTTGTGGCGACTGCTGGTACGTTTATCTTCATTGCTGTTTATGAACACTTTCAATATGTTTGCCACTTGAATGAACATAGAGAAGTGAAAGCAATGATTTCATCAGTATTTTGTGCATTAGGTGTAAAGCTTTAAGGGAAAATTGCAAGCAGCGCGCTCACCTAATACTTTTGTTGCAATTTGTAACCATGATTCATTTTTGCCTTTTCCCTGATCTTTGAGTTTGTTGCCTTATAGGTTTCCTAGTTCTTGTAAAGCCAGTAATAGCTTATTACAAAGCGCCCCTTCTCAACTCTCAATCACCATTAGTGGCCATTTCACCCTTCCTATCAATTTTTGTCTTTATCATAGTTCTTTTTATTTGTCACAAATAGGTAAGTACGAGATCATTTTGAACTGCTGTTACTGCCTATTTCGATTAAGGTGATAATACTTCTTTCAGTTTATTTCTTGGTAGTTTCACTCTTTATTTTGGACAGACAGTCATCTCAATTGTTAAAATCTTACTTCTCTTGTTTAATTGATAGAGAGGAAGGATGTGCCTTAAATAACATTATAGACTGCGAACAATGGTAAAGTTTGTAGCAAAATCTTGCCAAATCTATGATCATCTTAATAGCATAGTGATTGCACCACGGCCTATTATTTATTCGTATGTATGAGAATGCTCAATTTGACTTAATGACGTTCTAAGGCTTTGGACTATTAAAGATATGGTGGAGAGAACTAGTTGCAGGTTCAACTGATTTTGTCTGTCCAGCTTCAGGTTTTATTTAGAAATTGCCAATAATTTCATATAGATGGAAAAAGAGAAAAATTGAAATAAAACTGTCTACACATCCATATCTATTTTTTTTACCTTAATTATCATTATCTACGTGAGAATTTTAATAATGTATTGGAACTTACTTCTTTCTTTAATGGTGTTGTGACCTATAATATATTCGTTAACCTTTTACATATGAATATGATGATTGATACTGAACTTATAGATATGTATTGCTTTGATAACCATCACCCAATATTACTTAGTCTTGTCATATTTTTCTATGTAATCTTTTCTTATATTTTTGTCTATTATGTCAAGATATCCAAAAACTATTTAACAATATAGGTGACTGATTTTTACTAAGACTAATCAAGAGGGTTTACCGAAGTTGGATGGACAATAAATTCTAGGTTGGATTTGTTAAGCCAATCACTCTACTCTGATATTCAAAAAAAGTCGCAGCTCTGAATTGAATTGTTGTCATGAAAGAAATGTGAAGTAGCTTATTTTGGAGCCATGTAGGTAAAGGCAAGATAATATAGTCTCTTCCTTTAAAACTATTAGCATCTTTGACATTTCTAGACTTTTAATTTTTTTTTAGGTCAATAGGGTACTTATTTGAGAAAGCTGAACGTTTTCAACGTTGTAAATTGCAAAAGTATGGAAGGATGGTGAAGAGATTGCTATGGACCGATAGTTGAGGGAGATGATTTTCATGAATTGGTAAGGGCAATTTTGGAGCAAGTCTTGCAAGCAGCCGGTGCATGTAAACCGCTCTGTTTCAGCCATGTGGGTCCTACGTCAGGCCCACATCATTAATTGGATGAGATATAAGTGGGCTCAGCTCTAGGTCCATACAATAATTTTTCAAAATTTTGGCTACTTTATTTGGGTATATACTGCAATATATTAGGGATGCGGGTGTTGTGGCAATAATTGAAAGAAAAAGGAAGAAGCTGCCATTCTTTCATTATTGAGTAGGGTATACTAAAACTTACTTCATAACTATGGATATTTGATCTGAAAATGAAAATTGTCAAGAAAGTTTGACTTTGTTGGTGTGAGACTTTGTGATAATGTAGGGGGTGAACATTATTAGTAGATGATTAAGTGTGATTGATTATTGAATCTCTTATAGATGTTCGAGGAATGCGTGTACTTTTTAAGGGTGCATGATCGAATCTTTTGTTAGTAGCTACTTGCGTGTCAGTGGCACCTCTAGAAAAACAGAAGTTAATCTTTGGGCTGTTGTCCGACTAACCTTCGTTTTCACCTAAGTCTCGCTTATAATCTTGTGTTATATGATGACGCTCTCTGCATTATACTAGTTCCACATGGGACGAACTCACAATTTTCACCATCTTCTCTGCAGGAAAATTTCAGACTGAATTGGGCAAAGCTTGGGCATCAGAGATAGCATCAAGAAGGAAAAGGCAGTAGTTGAATCCTATTGGAGCATTTCAAATTCGAATCTACGGTACTTCAGGCAAGTGATGTGATCATCTCTCTCTCTCTCTCTCTCTCCCCTTTTCCTCTTTGGCGGGGGTAAAGCGAGATCAATGAAATATCGTTAGTCCATAGATGGAAATTGCAAATCTAGGGAATAACTTGTGGCTCATTTGTCCTGGAATGTAGAATAGTCATTCTGATTATATCCCAGACCTTTAGCTAGGTGCTTGAATGAACTTTCAAATGCTTACAGCCGCCATCGCGCGCAAGGAATTTGCTCTTGCTAAATTGGGAGGCTCTTTTCTCATCTGATTCCGGGATCTTTTACTACACCACATCCTCGGTTTAACTGGTGTGTTACTTTTTCGCCCTAATTCAGATGTTTCTCGCACTATTCGTTGCTCATGAGATGATAGTTTTTAATGTTCCTTTCTGTTATTCTTTTGGAATGCAATCACTACCATCAACCATGAAAATGAACCCAAACGCAACTGAAAATGGACCATAAATACTTGTACTTGATAGATAAGGCAGAGACTAGAAAACAACTTGGGCAAAGGGGAGACGCATCATCCATCATCAATAGGCAGTTCCTTCAACTAATTTGTCCAACTTCTTGGTCCTCAGCCTCTCTGCGAACGCCTCACTGCCTTGTTCGTACCTGCATTCGGACAACAAAAACCCGCTGTTTACACACCGCGAGCGACCACAGTTTGTAGACTCCCTCATCTCTATATGCAATTGCAATCTCGCATGTACCTTGGAGGCAGGGATATGAGAGGGCTGAGCCGCTGCGCGACCTTCACGGTTGCTTCTTCAGTGTTGACTACCTGGTTGAAGCAGAAGTATCGGCCCCTTGTTGAGGGGTCCTCGAGCGCCCGGATGTGAACATTAGCCAGAAAATTCGTGTCGACGGATGCCAGGACGCCGCTTTCATACATCTGGGAAGCCCCTGCATTGAAATCGTGCTCCTTCAGCAACATTTTCAGTCACTTATCTACTGGGTAGAAGCACCATCCTCGCATTAAACATTGAATCACCCTATGGCATACATGGCCAGCGTAAGAAAAAAAGTTCCACAGGCGGCTTCATCCAATTGATTTATACCCCGTTTGTCACTACCTGCTCGTTGATCAATAACCAAATTGATGGTGGATGGAGTCGCTCGTCGAACTTTTTTCTTACCGATCCACATAGGTTCACGTGAGTGCGAGGAGTTCGTCTCCTTTTGCGACCGCATCACCGCCCCGAGGGGTACGATTGAGTAAACATTCGTTGCTAGATCTTGTTGAGGAATCGTTTGACAGTGTCGAAATAATCAACTCGCGAAGCGGGGGGACAAAACGAAGGTTGGAGAGCGTTGTTTAACCTTTAAGATAAGCCAGTGTGGATTTGGGATTTTGTTGGGCCACGGAGGGGCCGAGAACGAGCCCGCTGTTGACGGAGACCATGTTGAGCATGCGGTCCATGGCCAGCGCCCACGCCGCCTGCTCCGATAGCGTCTTCGATAGCGCATGCCACAGCTGCACCACACGCTCAAATCAAACACCACCAAAACAAGTTAAGACCACATCCTAACCAATCCAAAGTCCCAAAGAACGAGTCTCAAAGTGCAGTTAAGGACACAGTCAAAGAAGTCAGAATGCTTCTAGCCGAACCCGATAATCGAATCTCTTTGCGCGCCACACAATTGACGGACCCGTTTAGGTTTTGACCCGAGCCTCCGTTTATCGAAGAGGTGTCGTTGATCATGATAAATCGATCGTGTAATGCCCGTTAAAACAGGGCGGAATGGACATCGACATCGACTGATCATTAGATCCGGAAAGTGGTCCACAGTACCTTCAGTTTCCTGCAGAATTCCGGGTCGCTCCAGGACCTCTCGTCCACTTCTTCCTGGGACGAGATGTTGTCCTTCCATATCGCAGCCGTAAGTGAAGAGCTGAACACAATCTTGTCGATGCTCTCGGTCTGCGCGCACGCCTCCACCACGTTGATCGCTCCTCTCACCTCCAAATCCGCATTCTTCTCCTGGAAAAAAAAACCCACAAACAAAATCGAATTTTTCTTCCTTTTCTTGAAACCAAAAGTACTAACGATTCAATTTCGATTGCTGATGAATCTCGTCTCGAAAGACTTTCTCACGTCGTTGTAGCCATCCGAGCTGTCCAAGCAGCAGAACACAGCAGCGCACCCCTTGAGAGCTTCCAGAATGCTTCTGTAATCCAAGACTTCCACACTGTAGACCACCAGTCTGTCTTCGACCACCTCCATGTCCCTGATCTTCTCCACTATCTCTCTCTGTCCTGCAAGAAGCAGAGAAGAGAGAGAACGAAGAAAACGCCTCGAGTAAGCAAAGAAGCAGTAGACCTCAAAAGGGTCCTCAAAGAAAGACGCTAGGAATTGGAGGGAACTTGCCATTCTTCTGAATTGCAGCATGAACGTTGTACCCTTTGCTCAGCAAGCCTTGGAGAATCCAAAACCCCACGTAAGTCGACGCATCGAGAACGCAGACCACCGGCTTGTTGCCGTCGGCCGCGTTTGCATTCCCGTCTTCCCCCTCCATTTTTTTTACCTTGGATTCTTCCTTTTCCTTTCTCTTTGTGCTGCCTCTTGTTTGTGCTGTTGATTGACTTGTGCTGTGTTTATAGGGAGGATGGGAGGCGAAGTGTGTTTTCATCGTTTTTTGAAGGCGACAGAGAGGAAGAGTTGGTGAACTATTTTGTTACACGTTTTCATCTGCTCACAATCTTGTGCTCGAATGACTTTCTCGTATGCTTTGACATGTCAATTGTTCGAGAATACGTTTCGAGTTCGACCTTTTGGAAGAAGACGAGATATACGACTTTATTTGTTTCGTGAAAAATATTATGCGGACTTCAATTAATATTATCTCTTATAAAAAAATGAGTTAATACAAAATATTTTCATTATTAACAGCAACTCATGCCTACATGTTTTTTATGATTATGAAAATATTTTCTGATACCACTTTTCTTAAAAAATATAAATTCTTAAAATTAGGAATTTTTTTTAAATAATTGATTTTCCGTGAAACACACAGAGTCTAAGTGGGTTTCCTCTTGTTTTCTAATTTGAGTGGGTAACAAAAGTGGTAGGATATTCTCTCCGCAAGCTTTCTGAGCAAGTTTAATTTTTTAATGAATATTGTGAAATGACCTTGTGGGTTTGCTTTGGGTGCAATTTAAATCCGGAAAACACTTGAGTGATCAAGCGATTGCAAGCTTTGCATTCACCGAATCCATGGTGAATTTCCTGGCAGCGCTTGTTCTCCTCGTGGAATACTACTGACACATCGGACCGAATTACGTAAATTTCCGGTGTCGCTATCATTTCTCATTGATTTCTCTGTTAATTTCTTTTTCCTGAGAAAGGCCCGAATAGCGAGATCCATCAGGTTCCGCCTTATTTCACGACATCATTAATAATCTAAATTTGGGGGTGATGGACACTACTTATAAGATTCGAAAGATGGTATGTTGAGATGGGCAGGTGCTCCTAGATCCTTGAATTTCCACATGCATGAGAGTAGGTTGGGGAGCACCATACGCAAGAAGGCTTCTTTAATCAGTTCTTAATTCCAAGGAGGGCTAAGGAAACGCCTCAGTAGATTTTGGGTGAATAGCAAAAGTTTGGCCGTTGGTAGGTGGGGAACGTGCAACTATAATTTGTTGTTGACAAAAAAAGAAGGTAATGAAGGCAAGTAAAAATATTAAATCTTTCTAATATTGGATGAAAGTGAAGCATGTGAAATGAAGAGTATGGTGAAATGATATAGAGATAAAAATATGAAAATGATTATTATAACCATCTGGTTATCATTTACTTGTGTCTCATCATTCATATTTTTGATGAAAATATGATGACTTGTTTTGTGAGGCTTTCATGCTCACAAATTGGCTTCTAGCTAGAGAAGCAAAAAATTATGGCTTTTGGTTATGGAAAAATAGTTTTATCTTTCATGCTCCGTTTATTTCGCGAAAAATAAATAATTTAAAAAATATTCTCCTAAAAATGATTGGTTGTACCGGTTGAAATAATTAGTCAATGAAAGATAACTTTGTTATCGATAACAATTTATATCTAAAATTTTTATGGATGATGAAAATATTTTTCGTTCCTTCATTTTTGTAATTGATACAAGCAATTATTTTTAGGAAAATATTTTCCGTTAAACAAAGGCACTTAAAATTAAAAGGGTTAATATCACCAAAAGCCCTAAACTATGCTCACTGTAATATCAACATCCCAAACTTTTGTTGCTAAAATGTCTAAAGTATGTCCCATTACTATTGTGACACAAATATCAAAGTTTTTCTTTCTCTCAAAACCCTTAAATTATGTCCACTTTGACATCTATATCCCAAACTTTTGTCATACTGGTACAAGGTTTCCTGAAACCTTAATCTTTCATGAAATTTGGGTATTTAAGTATATTTTGGAAAATCATTTACATGAAATTTGAGATAGATCACCAAAAGTTTAGGTTTTTAGGGGGAGGGGGTGCACAAGAATTCGCTTGCCATGTATGTATTAAGGCTTCGTTCGTTTGTCGGAAAATATTCTCCCGAAAAATATTTTCCGGGTTTTCCGGTGTTCGGGGGACGGAAAACATTTTCCGTGGGAAAATATTTTCCTTCCCCTCTCACAAAATAGCCTAAGTCTATGGAAAATGACTTCCGCTTCTTCAAAAGCAGAAATCATTTTCCGGAGCTTCTTCTTCTTCTTCTTCTTCACTAAGGTTGCCGGCCGCCGGCGAAAAATATTTTCCGAAACTTTTTCATATTGGTCGTCGAACACTGGAAAATTATGTTCCGGAAAAATATTTTCCAGGAAAATGACTTTTGGGAAAATATTTTCCAAAAGGAGAATATTTTCCGCCAAACGAACGGAGCCTAAGTGTTACATGAAATGCACAGTGCGAACATTATCACATTAAGCAAATGACTACAACGAAGACAGAAGAGCTAGAGAAAAAAAAATACCAAAAAAAATGAAAAGCCGTATGAAAATTCAAACTTCGGGTGTATTTATTTAGCGAGAAATGAGTTATTTAAAAAAATATTTTCTTAAGAATGATCGCTTGTATAGCCTAAAAAAACGAATGAAAAAAGATATTTTCATTGTTCACGAAAGTATTTAGATATAAATTATCGCTGACAGTGAAAATATTTTTAATCAACTAATTATTTCAAGATTACGATTACGAACTATTTTTCCAAATCATTTATTTCTCTCGAAAAAAAATTTACGAAAATAGTTTTTTCCTCAAAAATCTTTTACGATAAGCAGGAGACGGATCCATAATGTGTTTATAGCGTTATCTTTAATTCAAATATTCGTAGGGCGTACGAAATTACCAGAGCGATCGACCCTAAATTTATTCTCGGTAGTACGTAGGGGTTTTCGAGTTAAAAGGCATATCAGAAAAAAACCTATCTCGATCATCAAAAAAGAAAAATAGAAGAAAGTTAAATTCAGGAGCGGGAAGTCGGACCCAACGAATCCCCCCACCCCCCCGGTCCAAGAGAACAAGCTGGCCGTACAGCTACGCGCTTGATTGGAATGCGATGCATTTAATGTTCGAACCGCGAACACTTTCGAGATCGCGTCCTTCGTCCATTAATATGGCCATTGCTCAACGCACGCAGAGAGAACGGTCGGCATGCATTCGTGGAAATTTATCGAGTCGGAACGGATCGGGACCTCGACACGACGCTCGCGATCCAACATTCTGAGTTCGGACACGATGGGGCACCATCTCAGCTGCCGTGCCCTGCCCGCCGGTGCGCCTTCTTCCTCGCTAGCCAGGTTAACTCAGGTTTTTTTTCGGTCGTGCGGCGGGCGGGCCCCACGAGCAATAATTTTGCGTTGTGCTTTATTGGGCTGTACCTTGGGAGGGGAGCCACGTGGAAGCTGAAGATATTATTGTCCGCGCAAGAAATCGACGGCGGAAAGGGTCCAAGAGATTTGCAGCTTCCGACGTCACATCATTCTTCGAAAAAATAAGAAAAAATATTAATATTACAAAAGATCTTAAATTTATACGCTTGTAATAAATTTATTCCGAATCAATTTTTTAATCGCTAAAAATCTCAAACTGGTACACTTATGGCAAGATGGGAAGTTTCGTATCGTAACTAAAAGAACAAAAAGTTATCAACGTAGAGGTTTAAGCAAAATATATTTCGCATAGTATGAGTAAAGAATTTATCTCTGATTCAACCGTCCGATAAATTTGCACCCGAATTGATATCACATTGGATTAAAATGACACCACAACAGTCCCAACCAGCAAGCTTGAAAGATAATTCCAGCAGGTTTAAGTTTAATATTGACCTTACTTGATAAGAAATAGATGTACATCAATTGTTACGGATGTCCATACTCATTTATATGCTCACAAAACTATAGTGTGGGGTTCATTATCAGAAAAGACATCCAAAACTATAATGTAGAAAATGCACGCACACTGTACATATATGCAACATAGCTGAGTTTATTTTTTTTTTCAAATGGAAGTTGTCATCCATGGAAAATTTTTGCACATGAGCAAGTCACTGCCATATATAGAAAGTTGGAAATGACAATATCCGAAAAATCTGCCATCATGATAAAATGAGCATGAAGTGTGACATTGATTTGCAGGTGGCATCGATTTAAGGCGAGGAGCTGAAATGTGATGCAATATCATTCATTCTAAGGAGCTCAAACACTGAACAGCAAGTTAAGCTTCATATGATGCAACACACCATTTATTCTAAAGCCACCAGATAATGTACAACACACTATTCATTCTGATGTATCGGGTTACGCTAGCACTACCTTGTCCATTCGGTCTAGCAACGTCAAAACCTCAAACGCTGAACAGATTTGGCTTTCTTCAAACATAGGGTGAGCAACGAGCTAAGGAGCAAATATCGACCCATTTGGCACCAAGAAATCAACAAGTAGTAACAAATTCAGGTTTGGCAAGAGAAAGAAATCAAATGAAGTAAACATGTACCTCTCTCGAGGTTATGGTGGAGGCAAGGGCGTGTGGCAACGTGGCTCGTCGACTGTGGCGAGATCCAGAAGGCGTCGAGGTAGAGGCGTCGGCTACGGCTAGGGTGGAGGTGATGCCTACAAGTCGAGGCAGAGGTAGAGGGTGTCGACGCTTACGATAGCGGCTAGGGCGTCGGGCAGCGGCGTTGACATTGGGGTCGGAGGTTAGGGCGGTGGCTAGGGTGAGGCATCGGCACGGAGGCGATGGATGTGGAAGGCGATGGGCCTCACTTGTGGGCAATGGTAGACCTTGCTCGTGGGAGCCGGCCAACCTCGCTCGTCGGAGTCGGCATTGGCTTGGGGGAGGCGACGCCTCCGGGGCAAGTCAAGGTGGAGGTAGAGGGCGTCGATGCCTGGGGTAGTGGCTAGGGCGTCAACATCGGGCTTCGTTGTCGGTATCAATGCCTAGGGCAGCGGCTAGGGCGTCGGGCCACGGCTAAGACGGAGGCCACAGCGTTGGCGTGGGCATTAGAGGATAGGGTGGAGGCAGAGGCTAGGGCGAGGCGTTGGCGTTGGCGTGGAGGAGGCGAACCTCGCTTGTCGGACGCGGCAGATCTCGCTCGTTGACGTCGGCATCGGCGTTGGCGTCGGCGACAGAGTGCAAAGAGAGAAACGTAGATTTGGAAATTGGGTGGGAAGCGCGAAAGAAAGAGAGAGAGAGAGAGAGAGAGGAGAGAGATGGCACTTGCTTTTTTTAAAAAAAATTCTCAGCTGTCTCGTGGAGCCCTCTCACGACACGTGTCGCAACCTCAGCGACTCGGATTGTTCCACGCTGGAATTACATAGGTATGCAATATTTTCTCCTCAATCGGTGGTCTAAACTCAGAGACATCAAAGTGTGATTAATTAAGGTTCATGTGGGATCAATATTGCATTATTAAAGAGCATGAAGAAAGATGTGCTATAAGGATGGATGAGTTGGATAACCCTCAATTGGAGTTTGGTATACCAACACCCAAACAGCTTAGGGACTCTCCCGCTACTTTTAAATGTTTTGAGGGCTTCATACTTTGTTTGAAAAGTACGTCAATATAGAACAGATTCGAGGGAAATTTGCATGGAAGGACCGGTACTTTTAGTAAACCGTGACAATAGCCCCGTGATTTCGGTTTCTTTTGCAAATTTCATCATTTGGGTTGACCATTTGCCGATGTTCCTACTAGAAGGAGGTCGACGCCGACGGTGCGAGGCTGACGCTCGGTCTGACTCCTAGTCTCCCATACACATAAGGGGTCAATCCTCGAACATGGCGTCGGGTTCTGCTCCTAGGGCTCATTTTGGAATTTTTAGAAGTTGAATGGGGGCACGTATGAGAATTTGAAAAGTCGGAGCTTCCTTCGGATTTTGCTGAACTGTAGAAATAAGCGTCAACTAAGTTCACTCTACATATGTTGAACTTCAGCTTTCTAATAAGGATGATGTAAAATTCCCTCCCTACACCTCGCACGCGATGGAGTGAGAGCCTTGTATATCCATGCCGAATGACCTGGTTTCGGGTTCTTTAGAGCTCGAGCAAGTGCCTACAACTACAGCCACACCTTCGAAAGAGTCTACCTTGTTTGTAATGTGAAATCTTGTGAGATCATTACCAACTGTCTTAAAAACTTAAACTGTCAAATAAAAACGTGATTTAATATTTAAATAATTTTATCACGCAAATTCAATCATTTCGGTATCTCCTTATTGTTTAGTTCCTTGCTATTCCTCTAGGGTAAGACAGGTTCCCTCTCGTCCTTGAGATTGTCATTGTTTTCCGGCTACCTTCCATGAACCTCATTTCTATCATGAAGCTCGGTCTAACCCTCAGCGGCAGCAAGCAACGTCTGAAGAATCACAGACATCAGAAAAGAATCATACATGGAACTTAGTTGATCTGTCCCAGTAAGGCTACTTAGGCTGCTAATGGTTTACGAGATCAAAACAAGCTGGGATGGATTTGTTGAATGCTAGAAGGCACGGCTCATGGCAAAAGCTTTTCACAGTTATACCGCATTGATTAAAGGAGACTTTTGCCCCTGTTGCATGACTTGTCTCAATGCTAAACTTGATTGCGGTTGCATCAACACCTTGACGGAATTTATTTGAGATGAATGTCAAGAATGCATCCTTGAACAGTGATCTTATTGAGGAAGTATATATGCAAACTCTTCCTTGGCTATGGTTGTCCTCTTGGTAAGGCTTATCGCCTCTGGAGATCTGTGTATGGATTGAAATAGGCACCACGTGCATGGTTTGCCAAATTCAGTGCTATTGTCAAGCAATTTGGAATTCAATGTAGCCCCCATGAGGAAGCATTATTTGTTCGTCAAAGCAATCAAGACATTTTGTCACTTATGCTTTATGTGGGTGATTTGATCATGATAGGAGATCGCTTCAAGGGAATAGATAATCTAAAGATAGATCTTAGTCATCATTGAGTTGAAGTTTCTTCCGGCTCAATTGGCTATTATCTCACATGAACCGAATTGGCTCAAATCTTATCTCGAGCAGGTTTGATTACCGATAAAGTCACTTCTACCCCACCAGAGTCCAATTGCAAGGACTTTCTTAATGGCACCCTATTGCAAGACGCTACACTCTATCGACAGTTGGCTGGCAGTTTAGAGATTTAGCTATTTTGCTTTGCATTTGATTCACTATGCTTATGTTGAATGTATCTTCATTATAGTAGGGACTTATGATATGATCTTCACTGTCCTTCGAACACTATCCTAGAGTTACATGCCTACTAGGGTGCGGACTATACCGGGGATGTAAGTGATTGCATTTCTAATCTAAAACATTTTGTTACTTATGCTTTATGTGGAATTTTTTATTATTATAGGAGATGGCTTCGAAGGAATTACTAATCTAAATCTAGATCTCAGTTGTCATTTGGAGATTAACTTTCTTCTGGCTCAATTGGCTATTATCTCACTTTAGCCAAATATGGCTCGAATAGCATCTCTTGAGCAGGTTTGATTGACAACAAGGTCACTTCTACCCCACTGGAGCCTAATGCCAAGCTAGACCTTAATGGCACCTTGTTGCGAGACGCTACACTCAATTAATAGTTGGTAAGCAATTTAGGCCTCGTTTGGTTTAGTTTTGGAAAGCGGCTTTTGACCTCGAAGGCCTCTTCCCAAAATGTTGAACCGTTTGGCAAGTGCTTTTAGGGTGTGGAAAGCCCAAAACAGGTGGGCAGGTGCTTTGGGCTTTTAAGCATTTTCGGGATTCTACTTCCTTCATAAATGAATTTTGGTCGGTTGCCTATTTTGCCCTCAAAATTTTGTTGAAAGTCCGATTTTGCCCTTTAAAAAAAAAACCCTATCTCTAGCGTTCCGCTTCTTCGCTGTCCCATTTTCCTTTTGTCACTCTCGACAATTGTCTCACTCTCGCGTAGAACTGCTCACCTCTCTCGTTCGCTTCTGTTGCTTCGCTTTCCTTCGGATGGATCGCTCGCCTCTCTCGCTCGCTTTGGTTGCTTCGCTCTCCTTCGAATGGATCGCTCACTAGTTCACTTCGATGGTTCACTTCGCTCAATCCCTCGCTCAACTATGGGTTCGTCTCTCTCTCTCCCCAGTGGATGTGCTTTTGATTGCTTAGATCTATGCATTTTGTGGCCATCCTTGAGGTTTTATCCTTTCTTTCATGGTGATTTCACCATGGAATTTGTGCGTTTCGTGATTTTGGTGCTTGTATCGTCTTAAATATGATTTTAGGGTTTTCTATTTTGTTTTGCCTAAGAGGTAATTTGAGGCACATTCGATTCTTAGATAAGGAGTACTCATCTACTGTCATGCATTGCTTCTTGTCCATTTTGAAAATGTTTTCTTCGTCCCTGAACACCTAATTATATGTGCGGTCGCTGAAGGGGTTTATGTTCGACTTGTTTGTAGTGCTTCCTGTTCCTCTGGTGATCTCTCTCTTCAAAGCTGGCCTCATTTTAGCTTCAATTTGAATATTTTTTGCGAGGTTTTTGGGGGAAAAAATTAATAATTATAGCACAAGCATACTATTTTCAGTATGATTTTGCTAGGTTTTGGGGGTAAAAATTAATAATTACAACACAAGCATCCTATTATCAGTATGATCTTGCTGGGTTTAATGTCTATTACCACCTCAAATCACTTGACTCATAAATTAGTTTTATTAATTAGCAGAGAGAATTTTCAACATAAGCATTTGATTTTCGCATTTTGTGGGCAAACTTGTTGCGACATTCTGAATTTGTGTTGTTCCCCACTTAAGAGCCCAGAGCCCAATTGTGAGAGTCAGATTGGAACACCAATTTTGCCACCCCCCAAGTTTTTTCCTCTGTTCTTTTTTGCTTTTTGTGAATTGATCTAGGTTTTTGTTCTTGATGTCCATGATGACTCGGCTCTCTGAACAGAGTATGGGCCTTACCCAGAACAGAGCATGCACTTGGGGGCATATCTAGTGGATGTATAGTGGCTTGTTTCTCGCATTTCCTAGATTAGGGCAGTTATGTTGTACCACCCATATTTTGTCTTCTATTTCTTTTGCTAATTGATCTAGGTTTTTATTCTCAAAGTTTAAAATGACTGGACTCTCATAACACAGCATGTTGGGTTGTACTCATAACAGAGCAAATTCAATAGGTGTAACTTTGTCAAAAAGTATGATTGTTTCTTGTAGTCATTGACCCTTTTTTTTTTGCGATTTATAGTTGCATTCATTACAGTTGGATTCATAGCGGGAGTAATCCCCCTGAGTAGGGGTGAGCATGATTCGGGTTGGGCCGATCCACCCCCTAACCCTAGGACCAACCCGCACAGCGTTGATCCTCAATTTTTGGGATTGAGGATCGACCCTATTGAGCTTGGGACCAAAGACCGGACCAACCTAATTGGTTCAGTTCGGTTCTAGGGTCAACCCGGGACCAATCGGTAATTTTTTTGTTTTATTTTTTGTACTCCTTGAAAAGGAAAACCTACTATTTCAAATTACATATCATCGACAATGCGGTGTTGTGCAACCAAACTATAAATACCATTACATATTTAACAAATTTAAGATAAGGCAACAATAGAAATTTCACACCTGCTAAAAGTAAAAAACTATAAAAACGATGACCCCAACAATCAACTAAAAAATAACCAGCTTCAACCCATAAACTCCAGACTCACCCTTTGAGTCAAGACTCACCTGCTCGAGCGACGAGCGGCGAGCGGCAAGTGCGGCGAGCGGCGAGCGCTTCAACCCATAAACTCCAAACTCACCCTTAAAGTCAAGACTCACCCACTCGAGCGATGAGCGGCAAGCGCTTCAACCCATAAACTCCAGACTCACCCTTTGAGTCAAGACTCACCTGCTCGAGCGACGAGCGGTGAGCGTCGAGAGGCCAGAGCGAGCACCGAACAGGGTGAGTGTGAAGTTTTTTTCTTCAATTTTGGTAAAATGGAGAGTTTGAACTCTGAAGACTAAAGACTTTACAAGGAAGACTAAAAGAGAAGATCGGAAGATGTTGTCAGTACCACTACCAGAGGAGGACCGAGGGTTTTGGACACGTGAGAGGGGTGAGAAAAGACTAAAGAGAGACTCTAAGACTATACAGGAAAGACTAAAGAGAGAAGTTGTCGCGGATGACGCCATGAGTAACAGTGTAACACCATTTTGGACACGTGAGAGGTTGAGAGCTGTTTCCCACCTTTTCTTTTTTGGTCAGTTTTTCACAGCATTTCACAATTTCAATTAGGTTCTCTACATAAAAAATTATAAATAATAAATTAAATATATAATATATATAATATATTTCAGATATATTATATATAATCTATATAGTCCGGGTTAGTCCAGGTTGGACCGACCCTAAACTATCTGGATTGAGAACCAACCCGCACAGTGTTGGTCCAGGAATCCCAGGACTAAGGACCGACCCAGTCCCCTTAGGAACTGGACCAAGATCGACAAGGTTGGGCCGGTCCAGGGTCGGTTCAGGGTCAACCCTAGACCGATGCTCGCCCCTACCTCTGAGTATGAATAACACATCATGTTGCCTTTTTTTTGTTCAATTGGCTATGTTATTCACTAATTATGTTCAATTGGTTATGTAATGAACATATGGGAGTAGATTGGTTATCTATGTGTTAAGAAATGCATGTCTTCATTCGAATTTATTCATGGTTAATCTTGTTTGTTTTTGCTTCCCAAATTTGTTCATGTTACTATATTAGTAGATGGCAAGTTCATCAAAGGAAAATGCATTTTGGAGCTCAGAAGATGTAGAAACCTTTTGTAAGTTGTCCATTGAGCAAATTGAAAAAGGCAATCGTCCTGCAAACAGCGAAAGTGATGGATGGACAGTCATAATTAGCAAGTTTGAGGAGCTAATAGGAAAAAAGTATGATAAGAATAAAATGAAGAGTAAGTGGGATAATCTCAAGGAAGAATGGAAAAGGTGGAAGTCATTGTTTTATAATGAAACATGATTAGGTTGGGATTCAAGGAAGAAAACCATTGATGCGAGTGACTAATGGTGGGAGAGTAAAATTTAGGTTTTCATCACTTCTTTTGTTTACTTTTGTGTTACGATCACCTTCAATGATACAAGGGATAATGACACAAATAGTTCTTGAACTTTGGCTCAATGTGCAATTTGATCCTTGAACTTTTAATTTATTCAATATAGTCCATGAACTTTAACCCAATGTTCAATGTGGTCCTTGAATTTTTAATTTGTTCAATGTGATCCCTAAACTTTTGGTACATGTTCAATTTAGTCCCTGAAGTATATGAAAATGTATAATATAGTCCCTGAACTTGAATTAATGGAAAGACTACATTGACCATTTTCATAAAGTTCATGGACGATATTGATCATGTACCAAAAGTTCAGGGACCACATTGAATATTGGATTAAACTTCAAGGACTATATTGAACATATTAAAAGTTCATGGACTAAATTACACATTAAGTCAAAGTTTAGGGACTGTTTGTGTCATTTTTCCATGATACAACTTACATAAATGCTTTATTATAATAGGTTAATAAAAAGTTTAAGGCTTTTAGGACGAAAGGCATACATCCTAATCTTGAAGAGAAGTTAAACATGATGTTTAGAGATACAGTTGCTACTAGAGGAGTCACATGGAATCCTGGGCAAAGCTTATGTATTAATAATGATGTTGAGGTCACACAACCTAGTATCGATGATGTTGCAGGGTCTACTGATGAAAATTTGGAGTGTCATGTCGATGAAACCATTGTTGAACTAATTGGAACTCAAAGCCGGGAAAGAGCCACGCAAACTTCAACGACGCAAGCTCGAGGGAAAAAAGATAAGAAATTGAGCACAAGAGAAGAGCTTGTGATGCAAATTAACAAGCTCATTGCAACTATTGAAAGTAGTAGCAATGTTACTGCCACATCTTAAGCAACCACCAATGTAATCGATCCTTACAAGGACCACATGGATATATTGGATATCATACCTAAGATTGTGGAAGATGAAATGTTGTACTATTTTGCAATCTCTCATTTGAAGGAAAAGATAGACAATAGACAGGTTTTTATGAGCTTAAAGGATGATGCAAAAAAAGTCAAATATCTCAAGTATGAGTTTGGAAGCGAGTCAGGTTTTCGTAGATAGGATGTTAGCATCTCATTGTTTTCATGTTTGAAGGGAGTCATGCTACTTTTTTTCCTGTTTGAAGAGAGTGATGTTACTTTGTTTCTGTTGATGAATCTTTATTTGCATTCCTGTGAACTCAATTGCTATTAATGTTTTAATGTGAGAATTGATTTCAATTGGTGTTCTCTTTATGTGGTTGAGTTTGCATAGATATGATGGTTATTACATTGTTTCTCTTGTTGGATGATCAAGCTTATTCATTATTTCTCTTACGGTCTTTATATTTTGTTACTTGAAGCAGTTATGGATGATTCACAAGCATGGGAAAATCATGAATAAAAGGAAAATGACTACTGGGATCTTGTGTCAATCACAGGAGTTGCAATTTTTTATCAAGTAGCATACTTTTGCAGACAACCTTGCATGACCTCGACATATACAAGTTATGCATAGTTAAAAGAGTTGATAGGCGAATATGCCAATCCTATAAGGTGCTATAATATTTTTAGAATGCATAATGTTGTATTTAATAATTTAACCCATGACTTAATAACACGAAGGATCTAGGAATACTGTTGTTGCAGAAATGGTTGGTATGTCTCTTCATATTTTGGGATACGGTATAGGCAACAGGTTAGTACAAGAGCGCTTTTGAGCACTCTTGGGAAATCATAAGTAGACACTTTAGCTTAGTTTTAGATAAAGTATGTGATATCAGAAAAGATTTGATCCAACCAACCGATCAATAATATAGGGAAGTTCCGAAGAAAATTAAGAAAGATTGACGATTTTTTCCATATTTTAAGGATTGCATTGGAGCTATTAATGGTACACATATCCCAGCGATTGTACCTACGTACCATCAAATTCATTTTATTGGTCAAAAAGGAATGACGACTCAAAATGTGATAGCCATATGTAATTTTAATATGAAATTTGTCTATGTTTGGGTCGGTTGGGAGGAATAAGCTCATGATACACATATCTTCCATGAAGCTATTGGAAGACCTGATGCACATTTTCCCCATCCTCCTCCAGGTTTGTTATTTAATGGTTTAGTTTCATCCATATATCTATGTGGCATATGTTCATTAGATTTACAATATATTGGTGTAGGTAAAGATTACTCGGTAGATGCTAGATATCCAAATCACATGGCTTATTTGGGACAATATAAAGAAGTTAGATATCATTTACCAGAATTTCAAGAAGGTTCTTCGCCTACAATCATGCCCATTTCTCACTACGCTCAACAATTGAGCGAGCCTTTGGAGTATTAAAGCAGAAGTGGGGAATTCTAGCTCGTATGCCCAATTATTCATATGAAAAGCAAGTGCAAATTGTTGTAGCGACAATGGCTTTGCACAATTATGTACGAAGAAATGCCGTAACTGATATGGATTTTGAACAAGTAGAATTGGATCCCGATTATGGATATTCAGTTGATCATGATGATTCAAGTGAGGGGGTCAATGCTTCAAATAATAATGCATCTTCCGACATGACATGTTTACGTGATGAAATAGCCATGAGTTTACAAAGTCATTGAGGAGATTTGTAATATTAAGGATAACGTACTTCTTTTTTGCGGACATATGTGACTATATTTATTATAGTGAAATGACAACCTCTTAAAAATGTTAGATATCCTCTTAAGAATTGGCAACAACTTGCTGAACTGCCTCCTCAGTGAAGGGATACCAATAGTGCATGCCCACATGGACATTTGCAGACATGTTCTTTGCTTTCAAAGCCCCCTTGAGTGCCTGTGCTTGCAAAAAGTGCGACATAACATTCACACCTAGCTATGTAAACTAAAGATATCATTTTAATGCAATATATAGAAAGAAGAAAGTAGATAACATCTTTTAAAGAGATATTAGGCATATAACAAGACTGAAAAAGGCAGTCCACTGCTTTACCTGCTCATCAGTTATTTTACGCAAAGGTGAGCCGCCTCCAATGGCAGCATATCATTCTCTACTTTTGGGAGCCCGGATTATAGATATTAGCTGCGCAAGAGGTCTTTGTAAGAATTGGAATAGCCCGGGAAGACGTATGATATTCTGAGAATGGAGAACGTAAACATTCAGCCAGATATACACAATTGAAAAATACGCATATATGCATAAAAGGTCAAATAGCATACGGGATCTGCAACTAAATTGAACAGAAAGTGCTCCATATCAAAGAAATTTGATCTTGAAAGTGCTCCACTCCTCTCGCCATTCAAATCCGTAGAAACCTGTAAGGCTTGGGATGATTCATAATCCCCTTGCCCATTCGCAAAATGGAAGTGTACATACGTTTGAAACGGCAAAAGTACACCGCAAGTGCCATAACTTGTGTACGGCGATCACTTTGGTGCCATAACTTTTTTTGGATCACTTTGGTGCCAAAATCGGAAAAAAAAGATCACTTTAGTGCCAATTTGGCCGGAAATCCGACGTGGCATTTTTTATTAATTTTTGACGCCGACATGGCTCGCCGGAGGCTGAGTCAGCGTGTACAGTCAGCATTTTTTATTTTAAATAATTTTTTTCAACGTGTACAGTCAGCATTTTTAATTTTAAATATTTTTTTTCCTTTTTCTTTTCTTTTCTTTTCTTTTCTTTTCTTTTTTTTTCTCCCTCGCCGGCCGGTTGCCGGTGGCCGGCCGGCCACCGGCGAAGCCCGACAAGGGCTGGGCGAGGGCGGCCTTGCCCATGGCCTGCGAGGGGCGGCCGACCCTCGCCGGCGACGGGCGAGGCCGGCCCTCGCCGGCGTTGGGCGAGGCCGGCCCTCGCCGGCCCAGGCGAGGGTCGCCCTCGCCAGATCCGGCGAGGGCGACCCTCGCCGGCGTTGGGCGAGGCCGGCCCTCGCCGGCCCAGGCGAGGGTCGCCCTCGCCAGATCCGGCTCGGGCGACCCTCGCCGGCGTCGGGCGAGGGTCGCCCGCGCCCGACTCAGGCGAGGGCGACCCTCGCCGGCCCAGGCGAGGGCTGCCCTCGCTCGACGCCGGCGAGGGTCGCCCGAGCCGGATCTGGCGAGGGCGACCCTCGCCGGCGTCGGGCGACGGCAGCCCTCGCCTGGGCCGGCGAGGGTCGCCCGAGCCTGAGTCGGGCGCGGGCGACCCTCGCCCGACGCCGGCGAGGGTCGCCCGAGCCGGATCTGGCGAGGGCGACCCTCGCCGGCGTCGAGCGAGGGCAGCCCTCGCCTGGGCCGGCGAGGGTCGCCCTCGCCTGAGTCGGGCGCAGGCGACCCTCGCCCGACGCCGGCGAGGGTCGCCCTCGCCGGATCTGGCGAGGGCGACCCTCGCCTGGGCCGGCGAGGGCCGGCCTCGCCCGTCGCCGGCGAGGGTCGGCCGCCCCTCGCCGGCCATGGGCAAGGCCGCCCTCGCCCAGCCCTTGTCGGGCTTCGCCGGTGGCCGGCCGGCGAGGGAGAAAAAAAAAGAAAAGAAAAGAAAAAGGAAAAAATAAAGAAAAAAATATTTAAAATTAAAAATGCTGACTGTACACGTTGAAAAAAATTATTTAAAATAAAAAATGCTGACTGTACATGTTGACTCAGCCTCCGGCGAGCCACGTCGGCGTCAAAAATTAATAAAAAATGCCACGTCGGATTTCTGGCCAAATTGGCGCTAAAGTGATCTTTTTTTTCCGATTTTGGCACCAAAGTGATCCAAAAAAAAGTTATGGCACCAAAGTGATCGCCGTACACAAGTTATGGCACTTGCGGTGTACTTTTGCCCGTTTGAAACCCTATGTGGTACAGATCGTGCAAAATGTCAAGCCCAACTCAAAGTTACAGTAATTGTTTCTTTTTTCAATTTTAAAAATATTAAAATATTAAAATATAATTTGGCAACACCAAAGAGCTTTTCAAATTTCTGTTTAACAAATAGTCTAGCATTTCCCCAAAGTACTTTTCAGTTACAGTTTACCAAACAATCTTGCATTTTCCCAAAGCTCTTTAGGCTAAAGGCCTTTGTAGTTGGCCAAAAACTTTCCCCAAATACTGAACCAAACGTGGCCTTAGTATATCTAATTGTTATCCATCTGATATACCTTCTTGGTTCATACCAGAGATCTAGTTATTCTGCTTTGCATGATATTTACTACGCTGATGTGGTACATATCTGCGTTATAGTAGGGACCTATTATATGATTTCAGTGTCCTTCCAACACTATCCTAGAGTTACATGCCTATTAGGCTGCAGACTATACCGGGGATGTTAATGATCGCATTTCTACAGTAGTGCGTTGCGTCTTTTTGGGCAGTTGCTTGATTAATTGGCTCAGTAAGAAACAGACCATTAACTCACATCTCAGAGCCGAATCTACTTATCACGCTTCGGCAAACACTAGTGCTCAACTCGCTTGACTGTATTCGGCTTTTGGAAGACATGGGTGTTCCTCTAAAATGACCCATTAACGACCCAAAATCGCCGTTCAGATCAAACTGAAATGTAATATTTCATAAACGGACTAAATATATTGAGAATGACTGTCATTATAATCGACAACATCTTCTTCGAGGAACTATTGATATTGTTCATGTCTTTTCTACTGATCAAATCGTAAATGGTCTTACCAAGGCTCCTCGCCTTGCACAATTTTCTAATTTCTTGTTCATACTCCAAAGGCCCCTTTGCACAAATTTCTAGTTTCTTGTTCAAAATCCAGTTGGTTTCCTTGAAACCACCTCGAGTTTGAGGTAAATTTTAGAACATTGCCAGAATATTACAAGATTTCTCGGTTTGGATGAGACTCTGATTGATTCTTGTCAGATACTATTTTATTTTTGCCGTGCAATTTCAGGTACAATTATTCCTCAAGTATAGTGCTTTATCGAAGTATCTATCACGGGCCATTACTCGCATCTTACGTAAGCGTTTTCGTCATGAAAAGACAAAAAAATTCCGCACAGGTGGTGGCTTACAATTCTTATCCTCACATGACCCAAAAAGAAAAAAAAAAGTCCTTTGAATTTGCTTATTGTGACTAGAAACCTGCCATATGTATACCATCAAGATACAGTGAACTGTGACCATAAGATCCTATCAGTATAATCTCCTCAATTGGCTGAAGTTTGCTACAGCTCGCATCTAAATTACAGAAGGCCCCCTAGTGGCAAAGAATCGGGAGTTTATTCCACCGGCTTGGATCAACATCGGGTAGATGGTTAGTATAGTCGCCAAAGCCATACCCGTCCTAGCAAATTATTTATGCTTACAACAGTTTGATTGCTGGTCTTCGAGTTTATTGTTCATCCTGTCACGGCATTTGCCTTGCTACTTTCTTCGGCGATGTCCTTCCCCGTCAACATGGCCGCGTGGTGCTCTAGGTACTCCTTGCTGTTCATCTCTGTTAATCTGCACCAGCATCTCTTAATCAGTGATATCACCACAAACAATTGTTTGCACAAGTTGGCACTCTAAATGAATCAGCTTCAACCGCATGATCCCAAAATTATTACTAATTGGATAAGAATGGACAACTCGGAGGTCAAGCAGCATCAGAGGTCTCACAGTAAATCTACGGTGAAGGATGCCTATAAAAAACTCCATGCACAGGGGTATCTTGAACATTTAATCAACAGAACTATATATCGCATCTCAATTGAGATTGTAACTTGTACCACGGGACTTGCTCAACATAATGTATCAAGACCTTTTCCTCCTCTTTTTGGTATAATAAAGATGAGAAGTAGACGATGAGTAAACAACCATCATCTCTTCGCTATTTAAATGTGACTAGAGAACAAGTATGTCCAGTAATCCGAAATTGATGCTCTCAATCGGGTAGAGAAATTATCAAAAGCAGTCACCTTCCATTACCGGATGCTAATGACCAAACTTTTGAGCAATTTCAGTAACATAGTGTAGCTTATTCATTCCCGAGCAAAGTAAATTGTGGCTTTAGAGGATGTTCTGTGTTCTGATGATAAGATCGTTAAGGTACATAATTATAGGCTTTATAACTCATAATGATATTGCATGCATCTCTACCATCCACCACCAGTTGTCCACATATAGACATAAGTATATCCCCAGAAAAGCAGAACTTATCATGAAATCCAAATAGTCAGAGACTGAACCTAAATTCCGAGCAGAAACTTTAAATAGGCAGCCCTTGAAGAATTTTAGATATATTAGCAGCACAAGACAGTGCTTAGTGCCTCACTAGCCTCAGTGGAAGAGGGTAGCCTCAAACATTCACAAAGATATCCAAAATTAAGTGAATCGGTTGATAGCAATTAAAGCAATATAAAGTAATTAAAACAATAGATTTTGTTTTGCAACGGGGTGTTCTGCAAATCATTTACAATATCAGTCATCAATACAATATAAAATACAGAAAATACTCCTAATAGCAAGCAATGGGGGTTTACGTACCGGCTAATAGTACGGTCTTTAGCGAATCCAAGTTCATTGTCAACGCAAAGGTCCAAATCATCACTTCTCCTTGACCTCGAAGAGGTTCTAGGCGCCATGTTCTGTGCATCTGCGACTGTCACTATCCTATCAAAAAGTTCAAGTGGTCTACCTTCAGCCGTACACAGTAGCCTAGCCTTGTTCTCATACATTACCTGGTAATCAGTTGGTAAAACGCAGTTAACTTAATTGTCCACTCAAAACTTCTCATAAACCTAACCCTGAGAAAAAAAGAGCCAAGGAAAAGGATAAATTCTAAGAAAATATCGACTTTGCTCTCTAAAGCACGGCATAAGTAACATGGTACCCATTTTAATTTCTGTGTTAAAATTGCACTTTTCTTGAACTGATCTTCAAAGGGCATCCTCAACAGTTTAAAAATTTTCATCAGACTATTAACCAGAAATGGTTAAGAAGGAAGAAAGCATATTTCTTTGAGATATACTGCACATCGAAGAGGATCGAGGGGTTTAAAAACAACTTCATGCAAATTGTGATGCCAAAAAGCCGAAATAATATAAGATCTTAAAGAACAAACTTATTCAGATTTGAGACTTACATCTACTAAAGTGACAAACCGATAAGCTGCAGTCCTATTGTGCAGTCCAAAAATCGGCACACCATCCAATGCCAGGGTGTGAAAATTCTCTATGAAACAGAGATAATGAGAATTTAGCCCACAACATCTGAAAAAATAGCATGATCATTTAAGATAATCATGATAAGACACCAAGTTGGCACTTCTATCGGTGGAATGAAGAAGAAGCACCTCCAACTCTTTATTGCTCTACCTATTTCAATTTAATGATTGGCATTTTGGATGCCCCTAGCTTGGGTAGGATCTACTAATATCCATCTGTCAATTTATTCAACTTCACAGAAGACCATAATCATGAAATTCTTTATGGTTTGCATGCCCATGCAAGCACAACAACTATCAAGAAACTTAATAAACAAAAGACAAAAGGTAGCAGCTTACATTATAACATGTATACGTTCCCGTCATCTTGAATAGTTTACTCATTGCATAAAAAGTAGTTTTAAGTTTTTCAGTGCCTTGACTACTATCACTTCTTAAAACACCTAAAAATGACTTACTGCATAACCCAAAATAATCTGCAGCACCAAGAGGTCGGTCACATAACTCCTCAAAGGTAAAATAGGCGCATCCATTAGCACCAAGTGGAACCTAAGCAGGATATAAAATAAAGCAGTTAAGGGAGAGAAGCATGAGTAGCCTCGAATATAACAGAAGGATACAAGTGGTCACTACATTGTGAGGCACGTACCTTCAGTTTCCGTCCCATTACGACTTCAACCTCTTGAGGTCTAGCGGTTGTGTGTTCCCCAATCAATTGCCGGAACTTTTGCAGGAGATATGCAGATGAATCTTTGCCAACAAAGTATGAACCTTGCTCTGCCTGAGATTGGACATAAAAGACAAGTTAGGCATAGAGAAGTGTCATTTGCCAACTGAGCAGCAGGTGTGGAATTCTGTGAAGAGAGAGTCAAGCAACTGCACCGAAGTCATCTTTCTGTAGTCCACAAGAGATCCAATTTCACGAACTACACATCTTTCCTGCATAGAAAGGACATTAGGAATTAATTAAAACATTAACTTGATCAGATGCAAGAACGACATAAAAATATTCAACTTTAAACTCTCTCTCTCTCTCTCTCTCTCTCTCTCTCTCTCTCTCTCTCTCTCTCTCTCTCTCTCTCTCTCTCTCTCTCTCTCTATATATATATATATATATATATATAAGATGCACATGGCAAGTCTACTAACAAATTAAACCAAATACACTTACACACCTTTAAAGTGGCAATGAACGGCAGGAAAAGATCCCTCTGCAATCCGCCTTCATAGAGATTATTAGGAGCACGATTTGAAGTTGCAACAAGTATCTGTAGTTGCACCACAGTAGTAAATAATATATGACAATTTTGCAACTATCCAGCTTGAACTTTTCGAAATTATTGATGCATAGAAAGATCAATAAATCCCAGAAAGGTTGTCACTTACAGCACCATTGGCAAATAAATGTCCAAATAGACGGTTAAGGATCAAGGCATCAGCAACATCAGTTACCTAGTCCAAACAAAAAAGGAAACATGCCCGTAAGAGACACTTAACAGAATTCAGATAAGATCCAAAAGTTCATCAGCATCATTAGAATTCCAAATTTACTATACCATAAATTCATCGAGACATAATAAAATCGCCTCATCAGATATTTCTCCTGCAACAACTTCGAGTGGATCTGCCACACCCTTATGTTTCTGCGAGGATATAGAGTTAGACAAACTCGCTGATAAGTATCTGTACATTAAATATGGCTAAGCAGATCAGTACCAAAGAGCTTCAGAACATTCAGATGACTGGCATAGATTAAATTACAACTTACTTCTGTCCAAATATTAATGCTAGAATTTTACAGGGTTTAAGTGCCATACATGATTGAAGGTCAAAAAGAAGCAACAGAAAGAACACACATATATTCTTACTTGCAAGCGGCTATGGACATTTAACATGAAGTCATGAAAATGGATCCTCTTTTTTCTCCAATTTCGAGGCCTGTCATGAAGGGCACATCAACATTCATGAGTAAAGAAAGATGAGAAAAGTTAATCTGAAATGATCACTATAATGTCACAGCAATTTCCCCCTCCAACCATCTCGAATACTGTGTAACATCTCTACAAGATGATCCAATAAAATATTGGATTGGCAAATCAAACTTACAGCTGATCGAAGAACAAGTCCATCAACATGGTTTTTCCGGTGCCCACCCCACCATATAGGTAGAGACCTTTCACGGGTGAGTTTGTATTCTGCGGCATAAAACGAGACCACAACCACCGACTCCTAAAACACAAATTCAAGAACTTAATTTTTGAGAAATGATGGGCAAAAGAGTCGCCTTTTTTAACAGTAAAAACGACAAGGGGAAAAGTTACTGAATTAGAGAAAGAACTACACTGGCTAAGTACTGAGAATGTTGACCCAGTACCTTCCAGATTTCTCTGAAGCAGAATAACGATCCAATCTACAGGCATCAGCTGAAGCAACAAGCTCATCAAAAAGTCTCTGTAGCTCCTGCAGAGTGCCTACCTAAAATAATGACAATGTGTGCGTCATTCAACAAAAACCTAATCAGAAACAATTGCACACAGTAAACTCAAGCCAATCTGGAAAGTAATTTGTCTTATGGCATCTAATGAGTGATCCCACTAAAAACTATGAAATAGATAAACTTTCGTTTTGGCGATTGCCAACAATTTGAAACTCCACTCAGGAGTTGCAGTTCCTATACATCAAAAGTAATAACAATTTCTCTACCACAACTAAAGCTGAAAACAGAAAATAGTTGAGCAAAGTTTAGCTTTAAAATATAAAATGGGAGAAACAGGATGCTTCAAACGGCTACTGTCACACATTGTAAGAAATGCCCGTGTCTTTACCTCATTTTTCCTGAACCATATTCATGTGCATCCAGGCACGAATGACACATCCAACTGGTAAGCTAATCATTTGAGCTTCATTATTTAAACTACTGAACTCGCAGAAACTTCTCCTTAGATGATCTCACTCAATATCACTTCAATTAAAGGCCACTTAATAGATTGAGCATATAGGAATCTGTATTTCTTATTCTTTTCATTAAACACCTGAATCTTATGAGTCGGATACCACCTTCATATTAAGAATTCGGTAACTGTCTCCTAAATATTAAGGTTAAGAAATGCACCTTTTCAAACTTAAATGAGCATGTCCATATTAGTTCATACTTTCTGCCAATCACTAATTAAAGATCAACTATCATCCTTGTAAAAATTCTCTTTAAATAGGAAAGAGAGTGGGTTAAAAAAATGATGAAAAAGCACAAAGTAAGGTCATCTGCTCCAAGAAACAGTACGCATTTGACACTCAATTGAAAGTGCACCGCTTGAATAATTGGTTCACCGCTTTTTTGGTAAATCTACTTTCACATATTAATTGATGCACATACCAAACAACGCATGCCACCGGAACAAATTGCAAATAGTTATCAGGAGGCAGCAGACTTCTGCTCTTCTACTGAAGCTCGGCGCATCATACCTGGCACATGTCACCATCCATGAGTTCACCCTCAGCAATTCGACGTTCATACTCGATGAGCGGCCCCGCTCGACTTGCATCTGCAGATGAAAAAGTATAGGAAAACAACAGGGAAACAATTCATTCCTTACATTGATAATTGAAAAACATTATATCATTTGCATCCTGAAAGAACAAACCTCCAGTACTGGCTTTAGCAGCATCGACAGAAAGAGCTCTCAAGGTCTCTGAGTTAAGTAGTCCAAAAACAGCTAATTCGTCATAGTACCTGGGCTGCCTTCGTGTTAAATTAGAATACACCCATGGTTTGTGTCTCCTGGAAAGATTACAGGAGTGGTAATAATGATGGTGCTGGTAAGCAGCTCGAGATTGGCGAATTAACCGAACTACTGCTCTCATCTTCAATCGAAATTCGATGGAATGCTAAGTTCCACCACCCCGAATTTCCTTCAAGTGGATGAGATTTAGGAGTGGCTCAATATCTCAAATTGATGCAAGGTCCTGAAACAGTGGAAATATTAAAAAAAGTAGGAAAAAGCAGAGCATATTCTTGAACCGACAAGAAAACAACTCGTGAGCACACAAGTAAGACAAACCAGAACAAACAAACCATGGTTACAGTCTCCCAGAACAGAAAGGCCGTTCCTTTCAGCTAATCGAAATGAAGTTTAGTAAAACGCATCTTGAATATAATCAAAAGAAAAAAAAAAAAGGGGGGGCGACCCCAAAACATCGCCCTTTCTACAATACTGATCAGACCCAAAACATGCCAGAATTTCAACAGCCCAAGACCAAAAATTTATTGAAACAGCGTCCGACCCATCAACACAGAGGAACGAAGGAGTCGAGAATTCACCCGAATCAAGAAAAAGGAAGCTCAAACGCCCGGCAATGGAGGGTGTCACCAATGAGAGAAAAGAACCGATCTTTAACGATCAGGCAACTCTCATCCCCCAGGGGACAATCGCGCTGAAGAAAATTCGAGCAGCCAAGATACAATCGTGCGCAGGAGGGTAACGAAGATGGGTCTTGGACTTTGGGCAGAAGGAAAAGAGAACTTAGAAGAAGATGGGTCTTGGCAAAAAGCAAAGACAGCACCCAATGTTCTCGGGGGCGCCCTGGAAAACGATGATAAACTTCAATAATGAGAGAGAGAGAGAGAGATAGGGAGGGAGGGTGTGCCGAGGTTTTCGTTTTGGGCTTTTACACGTTTGCGGAAGTGGCGTTTGACTCGCAATGCTCGCGCAGATATAAATGTATTGTTGTTTGCTCATCTGCACGCCTTCCATGCCTGTCATTCTCTCTGTTTCCGAGCCTTCCCAACTTAGCGCTTCGGACGCCGCTGGTAGATTTTTACCGAATGATATTTTTGGATTGGATTAGTGGTTGATTTCTTGGGTCATCCATGGAAGAATTTGTTGAGAATGGTAGTATTGTCCGACAGATTTTGCGAATAGACCGAATCAGCGGGCGAGCCAAATCTCGGACCGGGTTTAAAAGTCCTCGTCTAGAAAACTCTTCCTGCGTCACGTAAATAGATCGGATTTGGTGAGGCCCGATCGGGCCTGATTGGGCGAGTCGAGCTCGAGAAGGAAAATGCCCATCGGGTCGGCTGATCGGACCTAAAGCTGGCCTGAGCGTACCAGACTCTCGTAATGTCGTTTTCCTCTTTAGAGCATCTAATCTTGCTTGGAATGAAGATGAATTGGCATAAAAAAAAACTTGGTGATGAAAATTCTCTATGATTGTGTTTGGATTAATGTAAAAGGAGGTTCGAGCGAGAGCAATTGGATGGTTTAAATGGAAATTTATAAATGGAATTATAATTAACTCCTGAATTTGATCAACTTTATTAGGAAGGGAATTCGATGAGACAAATGCATTTCGCGATCTTATAAATTTGCTTATATTCATGGAAATTTATAATCACTTATATATTTAAGTCAAAATATCAATTTGTCTTTCTCCCCTTCTTTTTTTTTTCAAAATTAGGCCTCTACTATTATAACGTTGATCTCACTTTCAGGATGGTCCCAAATTGATCCTCACTTAATGCTTTCTTAAGAATCAAAAGGGCACATTAGTAAATAATACTAATTATTGCGTAAAGGGGTTTCAACATTTGATTATGCCTTTACGTTCGACATACAAAGTCCGCATGGCACATGAGTGAAGTTTAGCGATACTTAACGGGTGAATATGTTATAATTCCTTATATCCACTGTCGTGTCGTTCTGGTTAAATTAAACGAGACATAATTAGGGAGTGCGGTCCACGTAGGAGGAATCCCCTCCGGTCCATCGCCGTCGCCACAAAAAGGCCTCGCCTTTCCGGGTGGGGTCCTTTTCCAAAGCCACCCCCTTTTTAATATAATCTAGAAAGATGTCGAGCTGGGCCTAGATTCAGCCGTTGGCCGAGGCCACGCACAGATCAGACGGCTCATATCGTTCGTCGGAGGTCGCAATCGGCATAGCGGGGGGGCCCCCACCGCCACGTTTTGTGGTGGAGATTGGTGGCGGAGGAGGGGGTTGGTTGAGCCCCTAACCGTCGCTGTAAATACAAAGAGGAATCGGTCATTGCTGTCGCGTGCATGGACTTCGCTTGGCCCATTCCTTGTTTGTTCTAATCTCTCTCTCTGCCTTTCTTTTCTTTTGCTTATTGTTGCGGTCCGCCTCTTTTTGAGTCTACTATGAATGGAGCACGGCCATGGCCATTCCTATTATAGGAGTTCTCTAATCATGAAATTTCAACCCGGTTGCCGTCGGTAATGACTTGGACCGCGTCTCGCCTTAATTTCTTCTTTATTCTTGCATGACGAGAAAACCCACCTCAAATAGATAGATAAACCTCAAAGTCCATGAAATACTCCACTGATATCATGGATAGAGTAACAGGCGAGCCTAAACTCAGGTGAGTGGCCCAATACATGAAATTGCTTACACTTGGTAGTGTGGGGGACTGAACCTATTCGTAGCGCCCGTACAGCGCACACGAATTGGAAAACTAACCACCGAATCAACTCTACTGTGTGAGAGAGTGAGAGAGAGAGAGACTCTTTCAAGTTAAGTTACTCAGGTGTAAAATTTCTTGAAACAACCTGCCGATTAGAGGTGACCCATTCACAAAGTTGAGTTGCTCTTTAGACTTTTAGCCTTTGGTGTTCAAAGAAGTCGGAAGATTTTGCCGTGACAATTCATTTTGATGCCCTCTTTTCACTTGGGTGTATCTACCTTGTCCTTCCTTAAAAGCAAGTGACCGACACGCATCTCAACATCAAGCCTCGTGTTAACCATCATCTCCTCCTCCTAACCGAGCTACGCCAACTTATATAAACAAGTTAAACAAAAGCTTATTTTTATCTTTGCATTGGGCCACGGGGTCTCAACCACGTTTGATGTTGGCTGCGTTTGGGAACACTTTGGGGGAAAGTCTTTGGAGAAATGTAAAGGACTTTAGGTTAAAAGAGGTTTTTCAAAATGCAAATTGTGTTTGGTAAGTTATAACTTAGAAATCCTTTGCAAAGTAATTTTGGGTAAAATAGCGTTTGGAAAAATTATACTTACAAAGCTCTTTTTTTATTTGTTATTAAAAATGTTGAAACTCTTCGCCGGCTCTGTTGAAGGGCAGCCGGCCGCCGGCGGCCTAGATCCGACGCCGGCGACCGTCGTCTGAGGCGAAAGGACTTCTCGCAGCCCTCGGCAACCATCAACGAGGGCTGCCTGGGGTCGAGCGACCCCCGACAAGGGTCGCCAAAACTAGGCGAGAGCCTCCGGCGACCCAGATCTGATGCCTCGCGGCCCTCGCCCTAGGCTGACCGACCTCAGCTCGTCGGTACCGACGAAAGGACCGCGACCCACATCGCGACTGAGGCGAGATCTGGCGCCAGTGCCTCGTAGATCTCGCCTCATACGCAAATCTCGACCAACCTCAGCTCGTCGGTGGTCGCCGAGGGTTGCCGGAGGTCCTTTCGCCTCAGACGACGGCCACCGGCTTTGGATTTGGGTTGCCGGCAGGCCTTGAGGGTCATCAAGGTCGCGCGACCTCAGGCGGCCCTTGCTTGGGTCGCGTGACCCCTCGCGGCGATCGCCATAGCCCAGGCGACGGCCGGTGGGTTGCGCGACCACGCTAGCCCCCCTCCGGCCGATTGCCGTCGCCTCACAAACACAGCTCGTCGGTTACCGACGAAGAAGACGATGAACAGTACATATGAGGCCAAAACTGGAAAATTAAAAAAAAAGATGAGGGTAATTTCTGAAGAAAATTTTTTCACTTACTCTTGGGAGTTGTATGCTGAGAAAGCTGAAAAGCCCAAGGCAGCCTAGGACCTGCCTTGGGCTTTCAGCCTTCCGAAGGCTTTCTTTTCCTCAAGGTGAGTTGCAAAAAATTTACCAAACACCCAATATTTGGCTGAAGAAGCTTTGGACCCCTAAAGGCCCTTGGGAAAGCTAATCCCAAACGCAGCCGATGACTTCGAGTTTGAGCCGACTTATGCGCATCAGCAAGAGGAATCTACCATGGATATTCACCTCTTAGGAAACCCTCTTTTGCATCTAATCAATGTATCATGAGGAAAATCATTCAATCGGTCTTAAATTTATTGTACGGATGTCGATTCACTCATAAACTTTTCAATTTAAACCTTTACGCGAAATTTCGGTGTGAACATTCCAATCAATTTTTGCCGGAATTGCCGACGTAGTGGTTCGATCGTCGGCCACCCTACGCGACACTCCGCCACGTCAGCGATTCCGGTACAAATTAGTCAAAAGGACTACATTGAAATTTGGCGCAAAGGTTTAGGACTAAATTGGAAAAAATAAAGAATTTATGACTGAATCGGCATCCGTATAATAGATTTAGAATTGATTGGACAATTTCCCTATGTACCGCGTGCCCATAAACCAGCATGTCAAATTTGAGACCTCTTCCGAATTCAAATTCATAACTTCGTTTCCTTTTTTACGACGAATTTAGCGGGGAAGTCACTTGCCTGGGCTTTTGTCCCGCATATTATCTAATCTACGGGTTTGCTTTAAGGTACACTTTCCTCTTTTCATAAAGACAAAAATCGCTTTACTCATTGCGCTCTCCCTACTTTCCTCACTAGCTCCAACTGGTTCATCAGATAAAGCGAAAGAGGGAACAAATTCGTGTCCTGCATATGCCCTCGATTCGTTCTCTTTTTCACTCGGTGTTCGAACTCTATACTGCGTTTGGTCATTCGAATTTCTAAACAGGATAAGACTGGATAGGATAAGATAATAAATTCTGGGACTTCTTCATATCCAGTCCACTGTTTGGTAGACTACAGATTAAAAATCGGATAAGATAATTTTTATTTTTATTTTTTGCTATTCACGAGTCCGGAGGAGTCAGTAAAGGAAAAAAAGCCGAGGAATTTTTTTGGTGAAAGCACACAAGGTGTGAGGATGAAGATGACGGCGAGTGGAGCATAGGGTTTCTGGAAAAATAGGCATTAGAAATCCTATCCGGGTCTATCCCACCCCCTACTCCCGGATTTTTTTATCTGATCTATATCCAACCTTATCCTATCCTAGACCACCACCAAACACAGGATAGTATAAAACATATCCTATCCTGACTTTTATCTGGTCGACCAAACGCATGTGTTCCTCTATCCGGAAAGAGCTCTTAAGGGTGGCCTAAGAAATTGGCAGCAGCGGGGCTCGAGCCGCAGTGGCGATTGATGTCAAGACTCCTAATTAATTACCCAATTTCTATAATATAGGCAATGAGGATTCGGAGAAATCCTCTTTCGCGCGCGGCTGAAAACGACCGCGCGTTGCTGAACTATAAACTTATGTCTTCAACCGTCGTGCGATTAGCATCATAGGGCACTTCTTCTATAGTCTCTCGAGGGATGCACCCTCTGCAGCCGTTAACTCTTCGTAACCACATGTATACGCCTAATGCCCGGGCTTTCGCGATCCGACGATTAATAATCCCCGACGAACCGATCCTCGAGGATTATACAAGCCCCTTAGTATCGAAATACTGCGATTTGTTTCGTAATGTCATGGAAATTATTGTTTCCCGCACGTTCATCTCGTGGAAAGATGATGGGCCTCGGATCACACGATGCATAGGGCCATGGGATCATTGCACATTGTCGTCGCATCATCTTTTAACGAAGGTCGGGTTTTGTAAAGGTTCTTCCAAGAGGAGCAGCTCCCTGTTTGTATAGGATTGGATCGCGTTTCGAGTCCCTTCGCTTTGAAAGCTTAAGACTGGGAAGGACAGCGGGACTAGCTCGAGAGCGCGAACGCTGTCTCGAACGCGAGCTAAAGACGAGTAGAGAGAGAAGCTGGAAATTCGGATTAACGTTGCCGGCTCCGCGGCGGAGTACGAAAGGTTATAATGGAGATAGCGACTGTCGACGCCTACTACTTGCGGTGAAAGCAAAACTTTCAGGCAGAGCAAGATAATACTAGGGATGACAATGAAGCGGGGTCTAGAAGAGCCCGCGGCACCCCCCAACTATCCCAAAAACCTAGAACTCCACAAACCCCGATCATGCATGAAACCCGGCTCGAACCCAGGTCGGGTTCTCGAAGGGAAGTCCTAAACCCGACTCCTCACGTAAGTACACAGTACACCCACGACCGCGAATGGTCCGTCACAGGTGCTATGAAAGCCGTATTCTGTTAGTACAAGACCACCGATTAACTTCGAAATCGCGTGCCGAAATCACCGTCACGAAGCCGTTCCTTTGTTTTGTATCTTTTTAAACGGTAAGAGTATCTTAAAAAATACAATACATCAACAAGGCTCATAGACCATGAAAAATTTCAAGAAAAAAAAAAAAAGCAGAGGGAAGAGGGCGTCGACATCCTTAAAATTCCAGGAGCATGGAAAATACAAAGATGGACAAAGTGGCGCGTGACACTAAAGGCAGAGACAGAAAAGGAAAGAGCATCAAAAGAAAACGACCCGTAACAACTCACGCTCGACACTACCGTACCACACCTTCGGATACTTAGCCAAACAAAGCAGCTCCAGCATTGTCATGTTCATGTCACTCTCGTCACCAACTCCTAGTCAAATACCACAAAAAGTTTCAATTTCTCAATC
Organism: Syzygium jambos; assembly: GCA_031216235.1. Lineage (NCBI taxonomy): Eukaryota > Viridiplantae > Streptophyta > Magnoliopsida > Myrtales > Myrtaceae > Syzygium > Syzygium jambos. Next base: position 25,649,416 of record CM062222.1, read on the forward strand.
TCTGTCCCACACCCGGGAGCACAGCATCTGACGCTGCTGTCCTCCCATCTGCTACACAAAAAACAGGCCCAGGCTGCACTCTATATGGCCTTCCACAGTTCCCATCTACATTTTTGCACAGTGAAGAACAACCCCTAAAGAGTAACTGAGATTTGGAAGAAAAGAGAGGAAAGAGATGCGCATGTACACCACCATTGGGAAAAAAAGATTGAAAGAAGAGGCATAAGGGTTTAAAAGTTTGCTCTAAAGAATCATGCTCACACATTGCTATCTTTTTGCTTCTTTTCCTTTCCTTCCTAGTTCGGCGCGCTATCTCGGGCCGGAGAGCTCCATGGCATAGGTATCCAAGGAATGGTCGTCGTCGTCGTCGTCGACCGACATCCCGAACACGCTCGACCGGTCGGGACCGTGGCTGTTGGCTTTGGCGGCGCTGGTGATGAGGGAGAAGTTCGTGGCAGGGTTCAAGTGGTTGTGGGTCGCAGCCCATTTCTCAGCGAGCCCGTCGCCTTCCAGCATCCGGACGACTTCGGACATCTTGGGCCGGTGGGCCGGCAAGTACTGGGTGCACAGGAGCGCCACCTGGAGCATCTCTCCCACGTCGATCCGGTCGTAGCTGCTCCCCAGCTCTTTATCCACCAGAAGTTCCACTTTCTTCTCTTGATGTATTTGCTTCACCTGTCAAGAAAAACTGAACTGTTAGGTATCTTGCCGAAAATATGGAATTGAACACAAAAAAAAGAAATGCTGTAAGAGAAAACATATCTAATTTGCTTGGAGGTCCGGGAATTTACGGGGAGCAATGTCTGAACTTTGGTGCATTCTAGGATCGATACTGAAATCAGAAATGTCCTAAAGACTTGTCGAAATGCACATAATTTTGCAAGGGAATGCGCAGAACTTCCAAGACTTAAGTTCAAACAAAACCCGTGTATGGAGATTGAAATGGTGCTGTCTAAATGACATGCCTCAAGTGTACAGTGTTTGAAACAGGTGTTGATGCGCAATGAGCAATATGTGAAGGTTAATAGTCTGATACCAGAATTATAAGAACTAAAAGATGCATTGGACTTTTGGAACATTACACAGTAAGTGAAAACATGTAGCCAAATGCCTGAGTGCTAACTCAAGCTGCTCATATGTTCGCGCATTCTAGTTTGTACTTATACGCCTAGTTGTAGCTCATACATAAAAAGAACTGCACAGGTGACTTACCCATTCGAGCATTGCTCCTTTCTGATTTACCGTTTTGCCAAACTCGAGAGCTCTCATTCCTGTTATAAGCTCTAACAGGAGAATCCCGAAGCCAAACACATCAGTTTTCTCAGATGATTGGCCCGTCGAGAGATATTCCGGAGCAATATGTCCAACTGTACCACGAACTGCAGTCGTGACGTGGGAGTCAGCATGGTCCAGGAGCTTCGCGAGGCCAAAATCGCCGACAACGGCCTCACAATAGTCATCAAGGAGCACGTTGGCTGCCTTCACGTCTCTGTGGATTATTTTGGGATCGCATTGCTCGTGCAGGTATAGGAGACCCCGGGCAGCTCCAATGGCTATCTTCTTTCTCATGTTCCAATCTAGCGCTGGTTTTGCTGTACAAATAAAGGTCATAAATGTATCAGAAACCAGTTTATCAGAGCAGGAACCATAATCATACATAAAGCAACACTATTAGTACAAGAGAGTCATCATGACAGTGTACGACCATATGCATTTCAACAACAAAAATCGAAATGTAGTTTGACCAGTCAAGAGCGTCAATTTGACAAAAGGGACTATGAACAAACCTTTGAGCCTTGAAGCAACACTACCATTGGACATGTGAGGGTAGATCAGAAGACGTTCGTTCGAAGTGGCACAGTATCCAATCAATCGCAGCAAGTTGCGATGGACTGCCAAACTGATCATCTCCAGTTCAGTCCGGAACTGCAATTCTCCGGTTGTCCCAACTACGTCTTTCAGTCGTTTCACCGCGACCATAGTCCCGTCCCCGAGCTTACCCTTGTATACATTTCCAAAACCTCCGGTCCCAAGTATGTTCTTGGAGCTGAAATTGTCTGTCGCCAATTGCAGCTCTTTGAAAGTGAAGCTCTTGAGGTTTCCCAGGCTCATTAGCCCCTCTTCTTGCTTCTCTGCAGAAACAGTCGACATGCCCCAATCAGAAAATGGCATCAGTCAATGACGTATCATGACAGAGTTCGTTCTCTAATGAGAATTATGACACTAACCATTGATGTTGAGGATGGCATGAGATTTCTTTCTCCTTGAATGTAAAAGGAACCCGATAGCCAACAGAACAAGTGTGGCAAAGCAGAGACTGACCCCAAGTGCAATTGCCAATTTCTTGGACTTAGGTTCATCTGTATCAAACCAAAAGGAATAAGAATAACAAAAAAGATAAAGAAGAAGACAGTTTGATTGGGTTAAAGAGAACAGAGGATTGTCCAGAGAAGAATAAGTAAAATAAAAGTGAAGGTTCAGAAGAAGTTACCGGCAGAAGTATGCAAGAAGGAAAGAGGGATAGGAATGGTTGATCCAGAGCACCCTTCAGTAGGGTTTCTTCCGCATATCAATGGGTTTCCTACAACACTGCATATTTCAACCATACAAAAATAAATTACAAATATAAAACCAATTAAGGAACAATTTTGAAGCGAGAGAGAGAGAGAGAGAGTTGATACTTGAAAGTTCTAGCCGGGAATTTGGGCACAGGTCCACTGAGATTATTGTAAGAAAAGTCCCTGAAAAAACCCAGAGAGCATCACCAAAAGTCCTTCAGGGGAAAATAAATGAAACCCAGCACCCAAAACATTCAGCTTTGATTTTCTTTTCGTTTTTTTAAGCGTTCTTTTGAGGTTTTGCAGCTGCATGATTACGATTCTCAAGACATTTTTTTTTGGTAAAGACGATTCTCAAGACATTGAATCGTTTAAAACAGAGAAAACAAGAGAAAGAGAGAGAGAGAGGGAGAGGGAGAGAGAGAACCATACTCACAAGAAAGCAAGCTGTGGGATTTTGGCCAAAGACACAGGGAAAGCACCAGACAAGCTATTATTGTTTAGCCTCCTAACCTCGCCACAGGACAAAACAAACACAGTGTTAGACAACATCAAGAACCTCGGAAAAGGAAAAAAAAAAAGACACACACACACATAAGGCAAGAAGAAGGAACGCACATGAAATGGAAATCACAATTTGCTCATACCCCAGACGATATAAAAAGGGCACAAGTGGTTTAGATTAACAATATTCTGGAAGCAAAACAAAAGAAAACTGAAGAACTAACGCAAAATTTAGTACTCACAGATATTGTAGGCTATGCAATTGCCCTAGAGACTCAGGAATTGGACCAGATAAGTGATTGTTGGAGAGATCCAAAGTCTCGAGTCTTGGAAGAGTACCCAACTCTGGTGGGATGTTGCCTGAGATATTGTTGTTTTGCAGTAACCTAAAAGACTCCAAAGAACCACACGACACGCATGTTAAGTAAAATTATTCAACAAAAGAAGGAAAAAGCCGAAGCTGGTCAAACATATGCTCTTTCAAAATCAACAAACTGATGACGGACACAACGCAAGACAACGAAAAACTTCCGAACCCAACACGTTCGTTCGTTTTCCCTTCCCCTGTTTTTTTCCTAGAGCAAACAAACAGAGGTTGAACGAGAAATTCAAAATTTGCAAACACAAAAGAATAAACTTGAAGAGACATGTCCTGTTTTCTTACACTTGTCGGAGATTAGTGAGATTTCTTACAGTCCCAGACAGAGTTCCCGATAAAGACTGGCTAGGAGCTCCTCTGCAAAACGAGGTTCGAGAAAAAATGAAAATCCAGGAGAAGAACTCTCGAAGTACAACCAAAGGAAAAAGGAAAAACTAAATTCGCCATGATAAAATGTCAAAGAAAACTCACAAGCCGATGACTAGATTGTCACTCGAGCAAGTGATCATAGCCCAACTGCAGGGGTCGACAGAATCTTCATCCCAGTTGTTCAAAACTCCATGCGGATCATCCAACTCTCTCCTTACACCGATCAAAGCCTCCACTGAAAGAACACCAGAAAAGGGTATTCAGTATTTACCACCGCAACACATACAACGGTCTGGGAACGAGAAAAGCTGATGGGTTCACCTTCATGGTTGCGAGGCTCGTAGCAGAGACAGAGAGGAGGGAGCGAAGAAGAGAGGACCATGAAGACAACGGAGAAGACAACACCAGGAAAGAGCTTGCTGGGAGCCATGGTCTAGTCCCAGAACGAAAGTCATGAACATAGTTCGACAGAAGAAACACAAATGGTGTACCCGAAATCACACTTTCCCTTTGTATCCCCTCTTTCTCTCTCTCTCTCTCTCTCTCACTCGGCTCTCTTTTGCTTTACCAGTCCTTGTCAGGCCATCCCCTCCAACTTTGGCTTCACAAAGGACTCGTTGCAGTGCATTTGCATACGCGACAGCGTCATTTGTTCCCATAAAATAACCAGGAGGAAATCGGAAAGGATGGGAACACATAAAAGACGAAAAAGAAAAGGAAAAGAGGAAAGCAAGAAAAAGAAAAGCCAAAGCCAAAGCCGAAGCCGAAGCCGAAGCTCCTCCTCCATCTGCGTGTGTGTGTGACAGTGTGAGGGGGGGCGAGATGATACGGCCTGTCAGGCGAGGGTGGTGCGCAGAATTTGAGAAGGACAGGCTGAGTGGGCGCACTGCCGCGAGAAGAAGAACAACACCACTAATCTCAGCTGAAAGTTGACTTAGGAAGTGTAAAAATCATGTGATTTATTATTGTAATTAATGAAATGATTAGACTTTATTGTATGTTGGATGATTCATCACACCACTTGCTATGATTAGCCTTCTTCACTTGGCTAGGCAGCTGAGCTTGAACCTACCGGCATGAGCGGAGGAGAAGAAAAAGCTAGGCTCATGATCCTAGAACAAATTATTGTTGGCCAGAAGAGAACCTAGAAAAATATTATTGGGAAAAAAATTAAGTTTGCAATTTTGGCAATTTTTCTTCGGGTCTTTGCTTGTTCCAGCTATATGGCATTGTGTGCTGGCATATCACATCGACAGAATCAGAGAGGGAAAGAGAGAAATGGGAAAAATAGGGTTTCTATTTTTGTCTTTTTGGGAAAAATACAACATAAAATCTAAAGCTATGCCTATCGCAATATCAAACTTTTTCAACAAAAATACTTTACATTTGCTAAAAAAAAATCGTAAACTTTGTCCGCTGTGATACAATACCTCAAACATTTTTTCGCACGTCATCAATATTTCAAACCTGTAGCCACACTTGTCCCGGTGCCAAAATTTTGGGATATTTATGTTACAATTGGCACAATTTATAGATTTTGATGATTTAAAAAGAAATTAGGATACCAGTGTCTCAATGAACGTGATTTAGGAATTTTGGTGTCGCGCTAGGCATAGCTTAATTTATTTTCTTTTTTTGGGTATATACCCTTTTTTTAGATTGTTCTCAGTGTGTATATATAAAAGTGACCTAGTTTGTTCTTTTCGACAGTCCAAAGCTCTGCTGCAGTTGAAACTGTTCATCGTTATCATTGGGAGCCTTGTCGGCCTCAGTTCGATTTTGTAATTTCCCATTCGAAAGCTAGGTTTTCTTTTATTTTTATTTTGTATTTTTTGCTCAGAAATATTCTGACAAGAAAATACGACTGATAAGACCCTGACTTTCTTCAGGAGGTAAATACCTACTCCCTTCCTGCGAACGGAATAAGAAAGGTGATACATCAAGGGATGTTTTGGCAGGGAGTGTGCTGATTTTCAGAGCTAGGGCTCATGTTGTCTGGCGACCAATATATCATATAGGACATTCATATAAATTATAAATATAATGATTTATTTATTTATTTATTTTGGTTTTGGTTTTGGGGACAGGCTTGGAGAATAGCCTGCACTGCGAATAAACACAGATATAATAGAGATAATAAATAGGAAAGTTTTTGCCATCATTCCAATGAAGCCTATTTATTCTGTACATATATTAAATGGGAATGGCTTTATAAAGTTATAATTATTGAGATCTCTTAGAATAATCTCTCTAAAAAAAAAAGACAAACGTGTATATATAAAAATAGATTTAAATTAATGCATTGAGAGAGAAAAAAATGTAAAGATGTGAATTAATTGATGAAAGAACTTTGAATGATTGTGAGATGAGGGAGATTTGAATTCCAATTTGGGAAGTAAAATATTTATCGGATGAGTTGGTAATTAATTAAATAAATTCGGGTTTTAACATAATTTTTTATAAACATGTTATTGTAAAATATGTTGACACCACATAGAAAAATTGTTATGAAAGTTTGAGGTTGAAATAGAACGTGCTAATGGGTTCATCATCATTCTCATAGTATGATTTATTTAATTTTTTTGTTATTCAAAATGCTTTTGATGAATGATTATTCACTTAACTTAGATATGATATAAGCGAAATATTTCATTTTTATGTTACGAATAGCAAGAGAGAGACAAGTTTTCTTCTTCTGGTATTTTGAAAAGTATCATCTTCTTGCTACATAGACAAAATCTTTCTTTATTTAAAGGAATGAACTCTTTTGATACTTGGCAAGGAGAGTGTGATAGTGGTTTTTTTTTATATTTCTTTTCCAACTTTTTTTCCTTTTAGATAAAAATGTTTCATAGATCTTTAATATATATATGCTCCTTTAATTAATCAAGACTCTAAGTTGATTCAAGTGTGATTTTGGTAAAATTAAAAAGTAGAGGCACGTTTAAATACGAAATTGTGGATATGGGCCATCATTAGTTTTTCTTAAAATGCGAAAGTATGCTACATTTTAATGAAAATAACTATGGAAGTTCTTACTAGTTTAAAAAGGCATAAAAACAAAAAAAAACGCTTTGATTTGCTTGAATTAAAGGGGGAAAAAAAGAAGAAAAAAGGAAAAAAAGTTTGCCTACAATCTAACAATATATTAATTGAGTTGTGTAAGGCAATCAAAGTGTGAAAAAAAATTAAAACAAAATAATGGGGCGTTGGGGTCGCACGTGCTAAAAGAAAAGTTTGGATCAGATGAGGCTTTTCCTTTTGATATTAGTTAATCCTAGTTGATCAATCGCTAATCATAGACTAACAGCCTCATAAGTCATAATGTCTACATGGTTGTCTTGAGATAATTACTTCACTCACGTGATCAGCGTTTCAAACTTATATTTTCTATTAAAAAGGGAACTTCGAGCTCAATTTCTTTTTTGGGTAATCCTTGCGGAGAAATTGTACTGGATACTCTCTAAAGGGGTCTAGAGGGGCAAGGTTTGGGTTAGGGGTGTGCATCGGTCCCGGTCCAATTCGGGAATCAAATTGAACCGGCCAATTCTAGGTGGTTCCTAGAGACTGGTTAGTTCCAAATTTTTGGAATCGAGAATGATCGGTTCGGTACCCGACTCCACATAAAGAATCGGACTGCTTGGATTGAACCAACGGACCGGTCAAAATTTTTTAATTTTTTTTGTGTAGAAGCAAATCTTAATTAGTAAGGGAATTGAAGAAACCAAAAAAAAAATCACGGATTCTAGGACCAACCCTAGAATTTGGTCTGGTTCAGAGGTGGGAACCAATCACTATAATTCTGGTGTCAAGCTTCATGTAATTGAGGTAAAAAGACACACACACATACATGTATCATAGTCTTTGAAAAGAAAATAAAGAAATAAAGAAGTTTCCACCTATCATTTAAATTTATGAGCTTATATGAAAACCCATCTTACCCTGCTGACTGCTGAGAGCATAAATCAAAATGTATCATGTTAGATATAACCAAGCTTGTTGGAGAGAGACGCCAAAAGGGATTGAAGATTTGTTGTTTTTTTTTTTTCCTAATAGGGTTAGATATTGTTGATTAATTAGGGCTTTCACACATTTAAAATTTTGATAAAGAAAAAAACGGTAGTCATATATAATTAAATATAATCGTATTTGATTAAAAATAATATTATACGATCGATCTTGTACCTTTCTATAGGGTATCATCCGCATGGTACAGAGTATTGGGTACAATATGGTGCGATCTTAAGCTCCGGAATCATTCACGCGTTTATTGGTTTCTGAATTTTGGAACTCGAAACTTACCCACCTATACGGGTTCGACGTATTCTACACAACATGCAAGTTTTCCTGGATATCCCATACTATGATGGTCACTTAAGAGACCGCGTGACCATCGGATGGCTCAGGCATGGCCGAGGCAATAGATAAACTTGACTTAGGCGCCGACACTCCCAAGCTTTGCCTAGTTCAGCCCGCGCGGGCCTCACCACATGTTTAGGCAAAAGCATCTTATCTGACTTTTGATCGCCCCTTTTCTCTTTTCCTTTTTTTGGAAAGAGAGCGATATCCTTCATGCCATTTGTGACTAGTCTATATCTCGACGAATCCCAATCTCAAAGAGGATACCAAAACGCCACATAGGAGAAAGAAATCCAACCGATGAAAGTCAGTACAGGCCCGCCGAGTAAAAAGAGATCCTAAGACTACGGAATCGGGTTATAAATCACTCGATTGCCTCGCCTCTCTTCAGCGCGGGACTCGCTTTCCTCTTCAACTCGATCTTTGACCAGGTAAAACGCCGGGAGACTTAGAATTACATGCCCAAGTCCCGACCCACAAACGAAACCAAAAGAAAAGAGGGAAAAAAAAACCAATGGATCGAGCGAAAGCAGGGTCCCCCAAATTCAAGGGGTTACAAAACGTTCTCGACGGAAAAGGAAAAATGTGAACGGAAGATCTCGCCAAATTGAACCAAGTCCACGAATCTACCAAACCACGCGCACGATCGCAATCGATTGCGCGGATCTTTGATAAAAATATTTAATTATACGGCGCTTTTGCTCCAATCAAAACGCGCCTCTATTTAAATCCGCCACCAACGCTATCCTTATCGCAATCACATATACAAATTTAATCACTAGGCAAACTTTATAATTGGAGCACTCCCCCCCAAGAGCCACAAGAACAAATCTTTTTTGGAGTGCGTTTCCATCTTCTTTTTGCCACTGGGAATGATTCCTCCACTCGTTTCGTTGGTCTCAAAGCCCTTTTTTTAAGACCGTTTTACAAAAGATGGGGGGGCGAGAGATGGAAAAAGCGAAAAAAAGAAAGCCACCTTCCCCTTCCCTTCCCTTGGAAAAGCAAAAGGTGATGCGCTCGTGCCTCCTAATCCCACTCGCTCCTCAGCTTTTTTGGGCCCACGGTTCTCACATCTTTGTTGCCGGTGTTGTCGTTCGTTTTTTTTTTTAAAAAAAATTTCCCTAAGTTATCGTTAGGGTTGAGCAATGGGCACGCGCCACGTGTACACACAAAATCGATGGACGTGTAAAGGGATGTGTCCGCTGGAAATTCCGAAACTTGTCGCGAAAGTGCAATCGAGTCCTGATATTTGCAAAAAAGTACAATCGAGTCTTGAAACTCGTCGAATTAGTTTAGTTGGGTCCTAAAGTAAACACCTTCCGACTTACCAACGGAACATGTCGACGTGGCTTGTTTTGATATCTTCTCTCCCGTTCGGATCGATGATGTGGCTAAAATTATGAAACATAAGATTAAAACGACGTCGTTTTAGCCCATATTTTGATTTTTAATGCTAATTTTATTGCGATGGTGGAGCGGCGGCGGCGGCAATGAGGGCTTGCAACCCTCTTCGCCTGACTTCTCCTCCTCCTGCCTTTTTTTAAAAAAATTATCTAGCTTATTTTTAAATTTAATTTAAATGAAAGTTGTATTAAAATAATAATGAAAAAAACTACGTCAGCATTTTCTGTTAACAAAATTCGACGGAGTTAACTTTAGGATTCGATCAAACTAATTTGTCGAGTTTTAAGATTTGATTGCATTTTTTGCAAGTTTCACGACTCAAATGCACTGTCGTGATAAGTTTTAGGACTTTCGGCAAACATATCACATATGTAAAAGAAAAAACTAGATTGAGAGCTGTCTAAAAAAAGTTATCTTTTGAGTGTAAGTAGTTGTTTGATGAGTGGTGAACTGGGCGTCTAAATGATAGAATGAATTTTGACTTAATATGTAGAAAATGTCAAATTGTCTCGCTGTATGAATACCCGATTAATCTCGATAGATCGCGATTTCTATACTTTTGGAATCGAGGGCAAAAGAACTAGTCCTAAGAGAGTACCCTTTGGGCCAATTTGACAATCCAATATTCTTGGGTCAAAAAGCTACAATCCCCATAGCATGATGCTCTCTTCTTTTGGTTTGATATACCAGAGGAGGTGGAAAGGACAATCGGCATTAGCGATCTCTACTCGGCGTTGGAATTTCCGATTTAAATCATACCTACCGAGCTTCGCAGAGTCCGTCCGGACCTCCTCGGCTGGGCGAGACCGTTATTGGAGTATCGGCAAATGCCAGTCGAGTAAGACCGTCTCAAGCAACATCTGATTATCGAGGGGCTACTATAATTAGCATCTTTAAACCGGCGATTACGAAAACCTGCTCGGTGGTTAAACTTCGAACATTTCTCTCCACCCGTAATTTGAGCTTTCACGGATAGAGAGTCACATAATTATGTTGTCGAGACATCTTATACGATTCCAAAATCGCCTAAATATCTTGGAGGTAATTCTATTATAAATATGTTAGATCTCCAAAAATAATTTCTCCGTGCACCATAGTCCCAACTTTCTAGCATTGGAGCCGGTATTTTTTAATGGCAATAGCACAAATGGTCTCTAAACTTTGGCCAAATGCGCGACACTATCCTTAAACTTTAAATTTGTGCAATGTGATCCATGAATCTTGGATCGATGTGCAATGTTGTCCCTAGACTTTTAATTTATTCGACGTGGGTTCCTAGATTATTAGTAAATATTCAATTTAGTCCATAAATTACATGAAAATGCTTAAAAGTTCGTGGACCGTATTAAATATTAGATCAAAGTTCATAGACTGCATTAATTAAATTAAAAATTCAGAGACAACATATCACATATAATCAAATTTTATGGATCACGTTGAATAAATTAACATTTCAGTTACGACATTGCACATTCGATTAAAGTCCAGGGGGCATTTGTGTCGTTTTCCTTGTTTTTCCTATTATTTAGACTCCTATTTTTATTTATTGCGTGATTTCTTCAACATTTTGAAAAGCCGATTCTCACGTTTGCCTCTTTTGCTGCTTGCCACTTTTAGAGCTCGGACCAGCTCCCACGCTACGCTCTTTATAGATAAGGTTCCTCATAATCCGCACTGAAGTATCGTATTCAAAAAAATAGCATGAAAACGACAGCCCAAGAGGGAAAAAACGACCACTTCATTGACCCGGTCGTCGTCGTCGACATTGACACCTCCGTTTTCCACAGAAGAAAAGTTTTTTGAATAGCCCGAATCTCATACCATGTGGAAATTGCAACAAATTGGCAGCATATATGGTGAAATTGACTTCGAATTTCTATCATTCGCATCCCCCATTTCTACACTTTTACACCTCGAAGGGCATGCGTTTTTCGGCATTCAAAGCGAAGCGCACCTTTCTGTTTTCCCGCTAAAGTTTAAAATATCCTTTCGAATTTTGGAAAGAGCGTGAAAAAATTACACAATGATCTCTGGACCGAAACTCGAACGTGGCGAAAGTTTCGGGAGCCTCGATTCAAGAAAAGCCAAAGCGCGTGAGCCGCTGAATTTATATTAAGTAAAAAAGCGAAAGAAAAAAAATTGAAAGTCTATCCATGCAAAGCAAGTATCTAGGTAAAATACACGCGCAAATCGTGAGGCCCCTAAACTAGAGGAGTAAAGCAGTTTTAGCTTTCGAAAACGCGCGACAAACAAGACAACCGAGCATATAGTTCGAACGATGTTTGCATTCTCCCCTCGCCCACAAGAGCAGCGTCGCCGCTGTAACCCCGTAAGAGAGGTGATCATGGAGTCGGGCGGCTCGATAGCCTGCGAAGGGCCCGCCCGGCCGGGTCTACTAGACCCGAGGCATAAATGAACCGGCGGGCCTCGGACGGGCCATTCGGTTCCCGGCGACCAAACCCGATCCGGTTTTGGTCCGCCCGGCTCCGATCGGGTTCCCGCCCGAAGCATAGGTCGGGGCGGGGGTCTTTCGGTCTCGGCACCGAGCCCGGGTCGCCCCGAAACCCGCTCATCGATGGGGCCCGAAACCCAAGATAGGTAACGAATGGGCTTTCGAAAGCCCAAGGAATCGTGCCTCTCTCTGTAAGAAAGAGAATCAGGCCGAGATCCAAGGCTGTTGGTCCTTACAGCCCCGCTCCGTTCGTCTTCTCGATCCGCCATGGATGCTGAAAGCCCGATCCAGATCTGCAGGAAAACCGTGGATTCCCCTTCAACCCTCTTTCCTCCGACAAACGGGTAACACGACCCGCTTGGATCGCGGAGCTGTAGCTGTCCCCACCACACGTGACTGTCCGAATCTCCCCCGCGGAGCACCCGAAGGAGCCGAAACGAAACTCAACTCCCCCTAATCCATACGAACCTTCTCGCTTCGTGTTGTTGCTCAGCTCCGTCACCTGCGTCTCCCGTTCTTCGCGATGGGAGGACCCAGCGGTATGTCTCTCTCTCTCTCTCTCTTTCTCTTTCTCTCTGTCTGGTGGGTGTTTGAATGTGCACTTCAATTTGCTGAAGAAATGCCCGTGAAAGGAAGGCCGATGATGAATCGCACCCATGATGCGATTTGCTTGTTTTGTTCAGTTCTTGTATGATGGGGATGTTTTATCCATGCTGTCTTTCACGTGTATCTCGTTCATTTGACCGGATGAAGAGAGGAAAGGATGAATTTGTCTGTTTTGGGATTTGGGTCTCCCTCTGCCAACCAAAGCAGAGCCTGATTCTACCGGATCTCCAATCTTTGAACCCTGATTTGCTGTCATATTGTCTTTCTTGTCGTGGCAGATGCAGCAGGAGACTCCTTCCTCTCCGAAAGATCGGCCAAGGTCTTTGTCGCGGGCCACCGCGGCCTTGTGGGCTCCGCCATCGTGCGGAAGCTCCGGGACCTGGGGTTCGCCAATCTGGTCCTCCGCACCCACGCCGAGCTCGACCTCACGCGCCAGTCGGACGTCGAGGAGTTCTTCGCCGCCGAGAAGCCGCGGTTCGTGATCCTTGCTGCTGCGAAGGTCGGCGGCATCCATGCCAATAACACGTACCCGGCGGATTTCATCGCCATCAATCTTCAGATACAGACCAATGTCATCGACTCTGCCCATCGCCATGGTGTCAAGAAGCTCCTGTTTTTGGGATCTTCTTGCATTTACCCGAAATTTGCACCCCAGCCGATTCCGGAAGATGCTTTGCTAACTGCCCCTCTCGAGCCCACTAATGAATGGTAATGCCACTAGTCCTCTCCTAACCAAATTCGTGTCTTTTAGTCGAGTGCTATATCGTAAGTCTACGTTAATTTTACCCGTGGCGTCTACCCTTATTTGCCCTTATCTTGTTTTTCATTAAAGACTTGGGATCTGTCATGATCTGCTGGTTTTGTCAACGGTGCTCTGGTCTTTGATTTGGAACTGTCCGTTTATGGTTAGGTATGCGGTTGCGAAAATTGCTGGGATTAAAATGTGTCAGGCTTATCGGATTCAGTACGGTTGGGATGCGATATCAGGAATGCCCACAAATTTGTACGGACCGAGTGACAATTTTCATCCCGAGAATTCTCATGTCTTGCCAGCATTAATGAGACGGTTTCACGAGGCGAAGGTGAGGGGAGCAAAGGAGGTGGTGGTGTGGGGTACGGGGAGTCCATTGAGGGAGTTTTTGCATGTGGATGATTTAGCAGATGCGGTTGTTTTTCTGATGGAGAAGTATAGTGGGTTGGGGCATGTAAATGTTGGGAGCGGGAAGGAGGTGACTATCAAGGAATTGGCTGAGTTGGTGAAGGAGGTCGTGGGGTTCGAGGGTCAGCTTGTTTGGGATTCTTCAAAGCCAGATGGGACTCCTAGGAAGCTCATGGATAGTACAAAACTGGCAAGTTTAGGTTGGACGCCAAAGATTTCTCTGAAAGAGGGTCTTTGCGATACCTATAAATGGTACTTGGAGAACGTGAAGCAATGATGCAGGTGCTTCACTGGAGATGTCTATTGTGGTGCTATTTATACTCTGCTTTCTTTGGTGATTTCACTGATTCATTGCGGTGGAGATGAACATGTGTACCGATGCTATGGTCTATTGTGGTGCTATTTATATTCTGTTTTCTTTGGTGATTTCACTGATTCATTGCGGTGGAGATGAACATGTGTACCAATGCTATGGTCTTTCCGATATTACAACTTGATGAGTGCTTGCCACTAGTTAGCATTATTATTGAGAGAATAAGAATAGTACCTTCTTTCCAAAAATTCAACAAAGAGAGAGATATGGAGTATCATTTTTTCCTTTCTTCCATTATGCAGTCTGGATGAAACTTTTGCTTGGCTTTTTTGCAGAAATTAGCCGTTTTGATAATGTTTTGTCTATTATATGGATCTTTTTATAGGTGGTGTTGTGATGCTCATCTATTGAGATGGTTTCATTGTTGGCTTAAGAACACTACTTGATCACTTATGTGGCTAACTATTTGTGTAGACATTATCGTAGAAATGTTCGTAATTCTCAATTCAGAATTTTGTCAAGTGGCTTTTTTCTGTACATTTGTTTTTCTGCACCATTAATTTGTTTTTCTTGCTGTAGTTCTCTATTTTAGCGCTTACAGACAGTTTCCCTATCAAATTGTTTAATTGGTGGAATATAGAAGAACAGTGATTAGGTAGTAACAGACTCAACTCTTCACCATGAAATAGACCGGTTTTCCTACTCAAAATCTCCATTTTCAATGGTCACTAGTCTTGCTGCTATGCTTATGGGAATTATGTTGATCATCGGTTCCTCTTCCATTCCTACCGTCACTAGGTAGCTACAGAAGTTGCTTGCATCACATGAATGTCCGTTATGTGTCCGTGTAATTTAAATGCCCGCTCCTTTGTTTTTCCCAAATAGTGACTTTCCTAAGTCTTTGCAAAAGATCCTATTCGTCAGATACCAAGCAGACATATCAACTCCAATTTTGTCCAATTCACTCAAGGACAATCTAATGGCGTGTGTAAGGGTAAGGTGAGTCGAATTAAAGGCAGAAGGATATGCATCATGACCTCCTTGTTTGATGTATTTTTGACTCTTCAAAAAGACACTTGTTTGGTCAAATACGATATCAAGTAGAATTCTGAGATCCCTTTCCTTCTTAGTGAGTTTGGTGCATGTACTGGAGCTCTCATCTTTGTATTTGCCTGCACCTATTCAAGCACAAGTTGGGGCAGTGTATCTGGGATGTCATGCATATTGTTTGGCCTTCTTTGCTTTGTATGGATCTGATACTTCAGTGCTAGTGTCACTACATTGAAACTGGGATCAGGTTTAAGGTGGCCATCACTCACTATCCTTCGGAACTATGTATGTGTGTGCGCGCTCTTTTTTTGACGATTAGCAATATTGTGGTAACTCAAGGCTTGGAGTTAATGATATTAAAAACAGAGCATTGGGTCGGGAGCATGGGATTGATGTGGTTGCTTGACGAAAGATGAAGTGCAGATTTTGTTCATGGCTGCTGCAACTTGGAGATTTGCTACCTGCAAGACTACATAGTTGTGGACCTCAGGTGTTGTCCGAGCATGAACATTTACATGGTTATTTGCGTAATGTTTCTGTATAATGGGCGATCCATGTTGTTGCTTAACTTGGTACGTCAAAGCTTTTGCGATGGATCTGTCTTTGACAAAAGAAGAAAAACGTATGGGACTACTTTACAAACCCTTGAAGTGATTCAAGGTCATATGCTAGGTTCGAAACCGAGCACAAACAGAAGGAAAGTATGCATTATGTGTAATGTTCAAATTCCTTAGCTTGATTCTTCTGTTTTTAGGTTCGATTTTTCTTATGTTATCAAAGAAAGACATGTATGGGAGGTCTGACCCTCATTCTTTCATCCCGGTCTGTTTTGGGCCAGACTGTCCCCATTTTTGCCGCCTTCTCAGCGGCTCTTGCTGCCACTTCTGACGTGGCCCTTGTCGCCACCATCGTCCTCATGCCCCTTCAGCACTTGCTGCCATGTTGTATCACTCGTCTCTTCTCTCCTATCGACCGCGGCTTCTTTGTCCGTCCCCTATCTCCACCATGGGTAACGTTGCCTTCACAGCCATGGCTTTTGGGCTGCTACTCTTAGCCACTAAGCCACCGTGGCTTTGTGCCGCGGCTCTTTGTGCACAGCCGCAATGGTCCTCTCACCTTCTGCACCTTCTGCATAGCAGCTCCGTGCTGCATTTGCTCGAGTTCACCACACACTCAAGTCACCGCCGTCCTCGCGGCGGCTCTGTGCATAGCATCCTTCGACGCTGGTTGGACCCGGCGCAGCTAGCATCTCACACAAGATGCTCCACCTAGAGAGATGCAATTGGTTGGGGGTAATTGGCTTCTTAACCTATACAATCCATATTACTTATCCTATACTCATGATATTTCTTTACTGAGCAAAAAAAGTTTCCATCCTTTCTCATTTAAACAATTTAAAAAATAATGCAACGATTGATTTTTTGAAGTATATAGTCATTTCATTAGCAAACCTCATTTCTTTTCAAGAACAAAATATATTTAACCGACTAACGTTATGCACAGCACAAGTGACTTACCTCTGCAAACTTTGACGAGTACGAAAACTTCAAAATAGTCCATAAATTTTGATTCAATATATAATGTGGTATCTGAATTTTACCTCAATGTGCATTGTAGTTCATGAATTTTTGTTGCATGTTCAATTTAATCCTGGACCCATATGAAATCGTTCAATATTGTCCTTGAACTTGAAATAATGAAAGCAAACCATTGAATATTTTCATAAAGTTTAGAAACTATATTAAATATGTACTATCCACCCGTTCGTGGCCGTGTTGGTTTGCGCTCAGTTTCTTTCACGAGAGGTCCTGAGTTCAAAACTTGCCCATCGGTGATTTAAGTGGGGGGTCGTGGTGGTGGGATGCTGCGCTAGCCCCCCTCGAGGACTAGTCGGGCATCACCGCTGGTTTGAGTCCTAGCTCGCCGGCCGCGCGGACACCTCGATTATAAAAAAAAAAATAAATATGTACCAAAAGTTCAGGGATCACATTAAATATTAGAGTAAAATTCACGGATCACATTAAATAAATTGAAAGTGCATGATCATATTACACGTTGAGTTAAAGTTTATGGACCATATGTGCCGTTTTCCTTTTTGCCTTTTTAATCCAAATTTCAGACAATGACTTCAATCGTGCATTCCCTCGCATCTTGCTGACTCGCTGTTCAAAAACTTGGTTGTCACACCGGCGCCGCCGCACGGGCAGAATGGAAAGACGATTGTGCTCGTCATGAACAGAAGAAAACATGCGACCCTGCTCCGCAAATGCTTCGCCACACTTGTTCCCAGTGTCGTCGACCCATCGCCTGCCGCAGCAGTCCCGTCATTCTCGTCGCACCGCGGGGTAGAGGGGACTCTCGCCAGCCACGGCTTCGTCTCTGTGCTGGGGACCTGCTCCGGCTCTTGCGATCTTCGAAGAGGTCAGCAAGTCCATGCCCAGTCGGTCGTTCGCGGCATCAGCAGGAGCGGCCTTCTGGGTCCGAGGCTCCTGGCCATGTACGTTCTCTGCGGCGACTTCTCGGATGCCAAGGACTGTTTTTATCGGCTCGAGGAGGTGCCGGGTTCCGCGCCGCGGAATTGGATGATCCGAGGGTTGGCCGAGTTGGGCTGGTTCGATTTGGCATTGTCGTTCTACTTCAAGATGTTGGGTTGCGGGATTTACCCCGATAGGTATACGTATCCGTACGTGATCAAAGCTTGCGAGTGTCTGAGTAGGGCTGTTTCCTATAAACTGGTTCGTGGCATGATTGACTTGATGGGCGGGGAGGTTGGTATGTTTGTTGCTAGTTCGGTGATCAAGTTCTATGCGGAGAATGGCTGCATAGCTGATGCGCGGGATATGTTTGACAAAATGCCTCATAAAGACTGTGTTCTATGGAATGTGATGCTCAATGGTTATCTGAAGAATGGGGATTCGCAGAACGCTGTGGGAGTGTTTTTGGAGATGAGAAAAGGTGAAATAAAGCCGAATTCGGTAACATTTGCCGGCATTTTGTCGGTCTGTGCTCTGGAAGGGATGATTGGCTTGGGTGCTCAGCTCCACAGTCTTGCTTTTAGATGTGGGTTGGAGTCGGATTCTCCGGTAGCCAATACATTGTTGGCAATGTACTCAAAATGTCGGTGCTTAAATGAGGCACGCAAGTTGTTTGATCTGATGCTGCGGCATGATGTGGTAACGTGGAATGCCCTCATCTCTGGATATGTTCAAAATGGACTAATGGGTGAGGCTCTGTTGTCGTTCATTGAAATGTTAAATCACGGTGTCAAACCAGACTCTGTTACTTTTTCTAGCCTCCTTCCTTCAATTACTGAATCGGCAAATCTGAAACATGCAAAGGAAGTCCATGGGTATGTTATTCGAAATCGAGTGCCGTTGGATGTGTTCTTGAAAAGTGCACTAATTGATGTTTACTTTAAGTGCCGCAATGTGAACTTGGCATATAAGATGTTTAAGCAAGAGACAGTCAGTCATGACGTAGTCGTCTACACAGCCATGATTTCTGGATTTGTGCTTAATGGTATGAATTCAGATGCTATAGAAATCTTTAGGTTGTTGCTTGATAGAAAAGTAAATCCAAACATAGTAACTCTTGCCAGCATTTTTCCAGCTTGTGCTGGTTTGGCTTCTTTAATACTTGGGAAGGAATTGCATGGATACGTTCTCAAGAGTGGTCTTGATGGCAGATGTTATGTTTTAAGTGCAATTACGGATATGTATGCAAAATGTGGGCAACTTGATGTTGCTCATCAAATCTTCAGGAGCATGTCTGAGAAGGATGTTGTGTGCTGGAACTCAATGATCACAAACTTCTCCCAGAATGGGAAACCTGAAGTAGCCATCCGACTCTTCCGCGAGATGGGGTCGAATGGCATCAAGTATGACAGTGTTAGCATTTCATCTGGTCTCTCTGCTTGTGCAAGCTTACCTGCACTCTATCACGGGAAGGAGATCCATGGCTACATGACAAGATGTTCGTTTTGCCATGATATTTATGCGGAGACTGCACTCATAGACATGTATGCTAAATGTGGTCACCTGGAGTTTGCTCGCCGTGTGTTTGAAATGGTGGATGAGAAGAATGAAGTTTCATGGAATAGTATGATTGCTGCTTATGGAAGCCATGGTCTCCTAAGAGAATGTCTCTCACTGTTTTATGAAATGCAAGATAATGGCATCCAGCCTGATGATGTCACATTTCTGACTATAATATCTGCTTGTGGTCATGCGGGCCAAATTGATAAGGGAATGCAGTTTTTCCGTTGTATGACAGAAAAGTATGGGATTCGAGCAAAGATGGAGCATTTTTCCTGCATGGTAGATCTATTCGGACGAGCTGGTCGCTTGGATGAAGCTTTTAAAACCATAAAGCGCATGCCATTTTCCCCAGATGCAGGTGTCTGGGGGACATTGCTAGGTGCCTGTCACTTATATGGCAACGTTGATCTCGCTGAAGTAGCTTCAAGACATCTTTTTGAAATGGAGCCTGAGAATTCTGGATACTATGTGTTGTTTTCAAATGTGCATGCTGGTGCAGGCCACTGGGGTGGTGTCCTTGGTGCTCGAAGTTTAATGAAAGAAAGAGGAGTTAAAAAGGTACCCGGACGCAGTTGGATTGAGGTTGACAACATGACCCATGTATTTGTTGCAGCTGATGAAACTCACGTGCATTCTGCTAATATTTATTCAATGCTGGAAATACTTCTCTTAGAGCTGAGAAAAGAGGGTTATGTAACTCAACAGTACATTCCAAGGCACCCACTAACCGAGGGGATTAATGCACTCGAAAAGGTTTCATTATGCCAGATTCATTCGACATAAGTTGAAACAGAGAAGTATGGGGGCTTGTTTGCTATGACAAATTGCATTACCAGTTTGAAGGATGCGCTTTAGCCAATTGGAAAGGTACTGTCATTGTTTTTCAAAAACAATACACAGATGGCGAACTCTGTTTTTGGTTAGATTACTCTGACACTCCCTTAATTTTATTTAAATTACATACCCTGCTACTGTGGGAGAGTAATCCATTAGATGACAATCTAAGTTGTTTTGAAAGTTATAGGATTTATAAGATGATTCGGTGTCAACTATGGTTGG
The DNA here is from genome assembly GCA_031216235.1 of Syzygium jambos. Taxonomy (NCBI): domain Eukaryota; kingdom Viridiplantae; phylum Streptophyta; class Magnoliopsida; order Myrtales; family Myrtaceae; genus Syzygium; species Syzygium jambos. The sequence goes on from CM062222.1 coordinate 25,669,665, forward strand.
TTTGATTAGGTGGACTATTTTATTTTATTTTTTGAATGTGGGAAGTGACGTTATTTTTTATGTTAGACTTCCAGCATTGAGGTTAATTTGAAGCACTTATTTTGGGTACGTGGGCTATATAGTTAGTCCCTGACTATATAGTTACCTTGCAAAGGCATTACATGAGGCATATACAACGTGGATGTGAATGTGGTGCCATCAACTAACAAAGGGACCTTATACTACAAGAGGACTTGTTTTTGGCAGGATTTATGCAAGTTACCATTCCTGAACATCAGCAATTTGATGCTTTAGGCCACTTTTTAACAGCAATTGTCCAGTTCTAGCAGGAATATGCAATCTGTCGGAAAAGGTTAGCATCTATTGATCTGGATAATATCAAGGCCTATCGATATGCCTATAGACAACATCTACTAACCACCCCGGATTGAGTGGATTACATCTCTTGGAGCATTATATTTGTGGAGACACGTCAACAACAGCCAGCATGACATTTGTAGACTGCTTGCACAGAGAGAAATTTGTTCCAGGGATTAAAGTTGACAAGGTTTATTTTGAGGGTTGCTACTTTTATGTATATGCTTAAAGTCGAAAGCATGTCAACAGTAATAATTAATAATTACTAACGCATTTGTAATAGGGGTTTTGTTCATCTTGCTGGATCAAGTAATAAAGCTTTGCCCAGGCTTGGATCGATTGGCTTTGGAGGTTGTACACTTCATCCTTAAATGAACTTTTGTACTCTTCCAACGGAATATGATATCTGCTCTATTGGCTTAGGATGGTGCAATATAACTCTTTCACAGCTTCTTTGACTTTCCTTGCAATTTAAGTTGTGTATTTCAGGGGGAGGACAAAGTCAGATGGACCCTGACCTAGAATATGACTTTTTCGACCAAAACGTTCTATCCTGAGCTGTTACTAAAAAATGCCCAAGGGGTCCTAATTTTCCCTCTAAATTGAATCAGAGAGTCTAGATTTCTAAAAGTTGTCTTCTTTATTTGGAAGGCTGTTTAAGAGAGTAACCTAGTTTTTGAATTCATAGCGTAGATTGCAATATGCTTGATGCTTTTTGTGTAAGTGCATATCTTAGCCAGTTGGCCACATCCTAATTCATTGCCTCATACTGAGTGCTGCACAATGTTGTATTGGTGGGACTTGAAGGCATTCAGTGGGCTAAGGCTTCTATGTAAGCAAAGAATTCTAGTCTTGGAAAAGAAATTTTTTATTTATAAATAACAAAAAGAACGGATTGATACTTGCTGCTATCCCTCAGACAATTTTATCATATTTGGAGGGAGAGAATGTGAGGGCTTCTGAGAGTCTAGAGTCTACTTTTTTTTAATGTAAAGAATGATGGTTACCGTGTTGAGCTTTTGGGTTACTTAAAAAAACACTCTGTATTATGGATAGTTAGACTTTCCGGACATTTTTTTCTTAAATTAGATTTTAGAAAAGGGTGGGTAAACTTAAATTTAGTCGTAGTGATGGTCGAGCTATTTATTAATGCTTACAAGTACATTTTGCAATCTGCTGAATACAATTTCGAACTGGAAAACATGGATTCTAATGTTAAACCGACATATAAAATAACTCATCCTGATAAATTAGTACAGCCAAAGCAGGGCCTGGTTCATATTAGCATATCTATCAGTTCATTCCCAGCGCAGACCTGTCAGTTCATTTCCATCGATCCTCGAACTCTTTTTCCTGATGACTTCTGCTTATAACAGTGTAAATTCCATGTCTGATGATTGTTTACTTATACATTCAGAGATACCTTTGGAATTTTAAAATTAAGAAGCATCTAACTGAAAACTTATGATCAGAATGTGCTGTTTTCATCTGGTCTTGACTAATTGTTGAATATGATCTGTTTGGCAGGATAATGGTCTTCTGCCCATTGGTGAACCTCAGATTCTTCTTCACGGGGACAACCTAATTCAGAGGACTCTCCAAGTGGCAGAAAAGGTTTGTCCTGAGGATTGCTTCAATTTGATTGAGAAAAATCTTATGTTCAAGGGAGTTGTGCTGAGCACAAAGAGAAGGCTTCTCCAGAGGTGATGGCACCCTTGCAATGCCGACAAGGAGAGTTCCTCTTGCTGGTCCAGGAATTTTGATGTGGACATATAAACTTGCAATGATATGCTGAACTCCTGTGCCGGCGATGTTTTTCTGATGGAAAATACCACCTGTGGCTAGGCAACAGCATGGAAATCTTAACCATATCAACGATAATGCACCGAGTGAAATATTTGCCTAAGTCCAGTTCATTGTGAAACTTGTGAGCCATAACCATCAAGTCGGACAGAATCTGCATGATTGAATGGCTGAATGTGATGTCATTTCGTGCAAATGTTCGTCTGGCAATGGCGTCTTTACTTGGTTACAGGCTTTTCAGTAAGTCATAGACACATTTTAAAGGGGGTGTTAGATTGTCAAGTTTTCTTTTCATTGTCTATGAGGACTTCGAATTGCGTATATTCTGAGATCATGATTCTAATACTCTTCTTACACTGTTGAATAATTAAAGCATAACTCTGCAAATTTTCGAGCTCTGTTTGGAGAGATGGATTACAGGGCTGGGAGAAGAAGAGGGATAGAAAGCGAATCATCAAGGATTGTGAGAATGAACTATTCGAAGAGGATCCGACCAAAAAAAAGAAAAACTATTGGAAGAGGAGAAAACGGAAGAATTTGCTCATGCCTCTTTTGCGAAAGCTTCTTTCTTTTTCCTCTTGACTAGACTAGTGAGCCCGAAGGCAATTTGGATGGGTTTGGACAATGGTATCTAGTTTAACATGATCGGCTTGGTTCTTTGGGCACGAGCTGGGCCCGAAAAATGCTGTACTTATTCTGCAGTTGTCAGGCTCGGGAAACAAGTTTGGGTGGCCCGGCGCCAGTGCAACGATCACTTTTAATACCCGACATGTCTACCATAGGCGCAAAGCAAGACAATGTCTGGTCCGTATCTCTGTCTCCGTTCTATTTTCATGTCATGATACGTCCATTGATTTTGTAGGAAGTTTTCGGATTTGTTCAAGTTATACCTTGGCATTAGAGAAATTGATGTTACTACATGCTTTCGAAAGAATTAGTTGTCTATCTACACAACTAGTCGCGGATGATCAATGTCACCCAAATACTTATTTTTCCAAATTATATTTCTTTGTATTCTCCCAAACAATAATAAAACAACTAACCTTATTTTCATCTCTAGTCGCCTCAATTTTTCCCTCTCCCTCCATTTCTCCTCTCCTTCAATTTCTTCCATACATATGACTGAAGCCCGTTTGCTCCAATTTTCCAAATTCAAGATGCCCTTATTTCACATTCTCGCCCACATAACTAGAAAATCATTTCTCCCCAAGAATTCGCAAAATTTACACGGTTGCAAATACCTCAAATAACCACAGACTTTATAAAAGTGTTAAGAGACTCAAAGTGCTCAATATCAAGGTAAAAATTCTAAATTTCAAATGCTAAAAAATTGAAAAGAAATTCAAAGACCCTTCGCCTTTATCATGCTGTTTCACGAATAAATTTATAAATGTATCTAAAAAATACCCCCTCACGATTTTTAGTAGGTTAAAAAGAAATAAAAACAAATCAAATAAATAGATCGATAGATACATACATACAGCTATATATATATATATATATATGTGTGTGTGTGTGTGTGTGTATCAGAAGGAGTCGCAGAGTTACAGGGCGTGGAGTTACTAATCAGCATATGACAAGTCACCTTACCCCCCCATGTGGCTATGAGCAGCAGTAGCGACAGGCTAAAGATCACCTGTCGCTACTGGTCCCCGATTACTTACAGATGTCCATAGAAATCGTAAGGGACGGTTTCATTTAATGCTGTGGCAGTTCATTAAAGAAAAGGCAATCGCCCAAGCTTCGGAGGTTGCGTCCTCTGTGTGAATTAAGGATGACAGCGACGCCGACCGACTCCCGTCCGTTTGACGGATCAATGTGAAGGCTTGGACAGAAATTTGCACAGATGAGACGGCGGCAGGAATTGGCTTTCTTCTTTTTACATGCCAAGGACAAATTAGGGTCATCAAATGCCCAATAAAAATTTACTATCACTTATCAAACATACTCCATCAGTAGAATTTCGTTGGGATATGGACAAAAATAATTTATGAAATTTGAATTAACGAGTAATATGATTCTCAAACTTTTAATTTATTCAATATGATATATGAACTTTTAGTACATGTTCAATTTAGTTTATGAATTATATAAAATGTACAATGATGTCTTTTCATTAATTCAGGTTATGGAGAATGTTGAATATTTTTATATAGTTCAAAGATCAAGTTAGACGTGTATCAAAATTTTATGTACCACATTGAATAAATTAATAGTTTAGAGATCACATTACAAATTGAGCTACAGTTAAGGAGTCGCATTGAACAGATTAAAAGTTCAGGGATCACATTACACACTGGGGCAAAGTTCATAGATCATCTGTGTTATTTTCCCAAGTTCGTTAGCAATTGCCTTCGAGAACACTTTTTCAATATACTTAATGAGTATTAATTGTGCACGTCACAAGAATAATCGGTGCATTGAAAACTGCAACATTTCCTTATTCGATTGCTCAAGTAGCATTAGTAACAAAACCCTAATTGTAATACTTCCTCTAGATAAAAGTATTGGTTACTCAACAAGGCAATAATTGATATCATAAGCTTTTCTTATTTTGTTGTTTGAAAAATTATCACAAAGGCACTCATGTTGAGAGAGCTTTTTTTACATTATTGCTTGAAAACTGTTCTTATTTTAGTTGCTGTGTCACTCATGTTGAGAGAGCTTTTCCTATATCATTGCAAAGATTCCTGTTGAGATGTCTATCTTATCAGTAGTGACTATATAATGATGGTAATCTTCTTCATAAAGTCAAATGCATTATGGGCTTTCTTCTTTAAAAGATCCTTTAATACTAAAATCAATATGTAATTTAGTAAACTCGACGCATCATCACAAACCTATATATTTTTAATGTGCATACATGCTCGCAACTAATGTATCAAAATCTTCTGATAAAAGGGAACGTAACCTTCAAATATATCTTAATGATTAATGACAACTCTAATTATCTCCACCGAGCGCGATTTACCATAATTTCTATGTTCGCCGTGCTCAAATAAATTTAATTACGAGGAAAATGATTTTTTCAATGTATTTACTTATCTCGACTATTTGATTGGAAATCACATGTCGTATCGAAACATTCAAAGTGAGTATATATAATGTGCTTTAAGATGAATACGTACCATTGAGAATGGTGGTGGGTCATCCCCAAATTTCTAAATTACAATATGTAACACATTGACATAATGATGGCAACATTGAAAATTCTCGTGTGCCAATCATAGATATCCTTTAAAACAAAAAACAAAAAAAAACAAACTATAAATTGGGACAGATTGTCAAACCCGCTCTTTTTCTTTCATGATTTTGTCTCCCGGGTTCTTCACATTAGTGACATTTTCCTGATTTGCTATTAGAAGTGACACGACCCACTCTTGAGATGAAGTTCCAAAGACATGACGTGCTTCTATTTTAAATATATTTTATGAATTTTAAATTCGATTCTAAATCTTCCAATAGAATCAACGCAATTTAAAACTTCTATGCAAAAATATAATAAAGCTCATCCGATTAAGTTTCGCATGAAATTTCTAAAGTGTTGATTCAGTCAGCGCCGAGCGTCATGCATGTTATGATCGACAATATGACGCGAACAAATTTATTTGAGATGGCGCCATTTTGCTTTATTTTTATCAACTTTTTTATTCTCTTATTTTCTTTCTTTTTTTTTCTTTCTTTTTTTCCCTTCTCTCCTCGACGGATCAAATCTAATACCTCCTTAGTTTCGTGATTGATTTTGCAAATGCCACTATCGCTCAACTCCACAAGTTGTGCTTTTGCCCCGCCCTGCCTTCTCTCAAGTTGATCTTTAACATGGTCACGGCTTAGCCAGATCTAGCACCTCCTAATGTAAAGGCTCGACAGTCGGTGCCCGTGGCCATCGAGCTCCATGGCCCTTCCATGGCCGCAAGCTTGAACTAGCTGAACTTCTGTTGCTTTGAGATGAACCAAATCCTGCACATCATTGAGTTCGACCAGATTTGACATCCCCAAATTTGGAGGTGACGACCCTTTCATCGCCATCGATATGATCCAAGATGGGTGGCCCGTCACTGTCTAACATCAACTTCATGAATCCAGAACTAAGTAGTGATTCCTTTCTCAATCATCAATCATCTTGTCACAAAGATCATAATTGTCTGCTTTTAGCGCAATCAAATAGCATCAGATGATTAACATAATCATTCAGAAACATCATTGCAAAATTCACTAAATCTCAAGGATCACATACGTAATTTACCCCGGGCAACACCAAAAACCTGCTAAAATATTAGATATATCATAAGGCCTCAACCCCAAACCATTCATTGAGTGCCTTTGCTTAGCAATAGGTTATTTACTAATATAGGTGATGGATGAGTAAGCTTGGCCAGATATTGAGCCTAAAATTCCTTTACCTAGGCTTGCCTAAAATTTGAAAACACACACGCACACATATTCGAATTCATTCATAAATAGGTTGAGTCGGGCCGAGCTCGGACTCAAGAATGAAATTTGTTTATCTAAGCCCGCCCAATTTATGCTTTGGGGCCCTTTCGGGTCTAATGCACATGATCATGTCTATTTAGAAGCATCGTTACATAGTTAGGGGTCTAACTCAATGCATTATGGAATCAATGAGTGCTAACCAATTGTCTCGGCGGGTCTCACGCGTCATCCAACCGTTACCGTGTGCCCGCTCCGGGACGAGATTAACGTAAGAAACTCTCTCCCGACTTAGGAGCGGCACGTGGAAATAGTAGGAACATCGGAGGGTACAGAGAGAGGGGGGGGGAGGGAGGTTGCTTGCGCAAATCTAGCTTAATGGCTTCCCTCCCTCTCCCTCTCTCTCTCTCTCTCTGTGGGTTCTGAGGCGCAGCACAAGTGGAAAAAGGTCTTCGGACATTGCTTTGCTTTTCTGCTCGGACGGTTGGGTTCTTGTTCGAGGAGGACGGTTTGCTTTAATGCTTCGGGGCCCTTTCGGGTCTAATGCACACGATCATGTCTATTTAGAAGCATCTTTACATAGTTAGGGGTCCAACTCAATGCATTATGGAATCAATGAGTGCTAACCAATTGTCTCGGCGGGTCTCACGCGTCATCCAACCGTTACCGTGTGCCCGCTCCGGGATGAGATTAACGTAAGAAACTCTCTCCCGACTTAGGAGCGGCACGTGGAAATAGTAGGAACATCGGAGGGTACAGAGAGAGAGGGGGGGAGGGAGGTTGCTTGCGCAAATCTAGCTTAATGGCTTCCCTCCCTCTCCCTCTCTCTCTCTCTGTGTGGGTTCTGAGGCGCAGCACAAGTGGAAAAAGGTCTTCGGACATTGCTTTGCTTTTCTGCTCGGACGGTTGGGTTCTTGTTCGAGGAGGACGGTTTGCTTTAATGCTTCGGGGCCCTTTCGGGTCTAATGCATACGATCATGTCTATTTAGAAGCATCTTTACATAGTTAGGGGTCCAACTTAATGCATTATGGAATCAATGAGTGCTAACCAATTGTCTCGGCGGGTCTCACGCGTCATCCAACCGTTACCGTGTGCCCGCTCCGGGACGAGATTAACGTAAGAAACTCTCTCCCGACTTAGGAGCGGAACGTGGAAATAGTAGGAACATCGGAGGGTACAGAGAGAGAAGGGGGGGGAGGGAGGTTGCTTGCGCAAATCTAGCTTAATGGCTTCCCTCCCTCTCCCTCTCTCTCTCTCTGTGGGTTCTGAGGCGCAGCACAAATAGAAAAAGGTCTTCGGACATTGCTTTGCTTTTCTGCTCGGACGGTTGGGTTCTTGTTCGAGGAGGACGGTTTGCTTTAATGCTTCGGGGCCCTTTCGGGTCTAATGCACACGATCATGTCTATTTAGAAGCATCTTTACATAGTTAGGGGTCCAACTCAATGCATTATGGAATCAATGAGTGCTAACCAATTGTCTCGGCGGGTCTCACGCGTCATCCAACCGTTACCGTGTGCCCGCTCCAGGACGAGATTAACGTAAGAAACTCTCTCCCAACTTAGGAGCGGCACGTGGAAATAGTAGGAACATCGGAGGGTACAGAGAGAGAGGGGGGGAGGGAGGTTGCTTGCGCAAATCTAGCTTAATGGCTTCCCTCCCTCTCCCTCTCTCTCTCTGTGTGGGTTCTGAGGCGCAGCACAAGTGGAAAAAGGTCTTCGGACATTGCTTTGCTTTTCTGCTCGGACGGTTGGGTTCTTGTTCGAGGAGGACGGTTTGCTTTAATGCTTCGGGGCCCTTTCGGGTCTAATGCACACGATCATGTCTATTTAGAAGCATCTTTACATAGTTAGGGGTCCAACTCAATGCATTATGGAATCAATGAGTGCTAACCAATTGTCTCGGCGGGTCTCACGCGTCATCCAACCGTTACCGTGTGCCCGCTCCGGGACGAGATTAACGTAAGAAACTCTCTCCCGACTTAGGAGCGGCACGTGGAAATAGTAGGAACATCGGAGGGTACAGAGAGAGGGGGGGGGAGGGAGGTTGCTTGCGCAAATCTAGCTTAATGGCTTCCCTCCCTCTCCCTCTCTCTCTCTCTGTGGGTTCTGAGGCGCAGCACAAGTGGAAAAAGGTCTTCGGACATTGCTTTGCTTTTCTGCTCAGACGGTTGGGTTCTTGTTCGAGGAGGACGGTTTGCTTTAATGCTTCGGAGCCCTTTCGGGTCTAATGCACGCGATCATGTCTATTTAGAAGCATCTTTACATAGTTAGGGGTCCAACTCAATGCATTATGGAATCAATGAGTGCTAACCAATTGTCTCGGCGGGTCTCACGCGTCATCCAACCGTTACCGTGTGCCCGCTCCGGGACGAGATTAACGTAAGAAACTCTCTCTCGACTTAGGAGCGGCACGTGGAAATAGTAGGAACATTGGAGGGTACAGAGAGAGAGAGAGAGAGAGGGAGGGGGGGAAGGAGGTTGCTTGCGCAAATCTAGCTTAATGGCTTCCCTCCCTCTCCCTCTCTCTCTCTGTGTGGGTTCTGAGGCGCAGCACAAGTGGAAAAAGGTCTTCGGACATTGCTTTGCTTTTCTGCTCGGATGGTTGGGTTCTTGTTCGAGGAGGACGGTTTGCTTTAATGCTTCGGGGCCCTTTCGGGTCTAATGCACACGATCATGTCTATTTAGAAGCATCTTTACATAGTTAGGGGTCCAACTCAATGCATTATGGAATCAATGAGTGCTAACCAATTGTCTCGGCGGGTCTCACGCGTCATCCAACCGTTACCGTGTGCCCGCTCCGGGACGAGATTAACATAAGAAACTCTCTCCCGACTTAGGAGCGGCACGTGGAAATAGTAGGAACATCGGAGGGTACAGAGAGAGAGGGGGGGAGGGAGGTTGCTTGCGCAAATCTAGCTTAATGGCTTCCCTCCCTCTCCCTCTCTCTCTCTCTCTCTCTGGGTTCTGAGGCGCAGCACAAGTGAAAAAAGGTCTTCGGACATTGCTTTGCTTTTCTGCTCGGACGGTTGGGTTCTCGTTCGAGGAGGGACCATCCAAACAAACGCCCCATCCCGCCCCTCCCTCGATCCTTTACCAAATCACACCACGACACCTCTTCCTCTCTCACTCTCTCTCTCTCTCTCTCTTCTCTCTGTCTGTCACGTTTTGCTCTGCTTGGCCTCACTATGTTTTGAGACACGCAGACAATAACTCTCTCTCTCTCACGCACGCACAGGCACACCCAAAAGCCATTCTCTCTCTCTCTCTCTCATGTCTTCTCTCACCGGAAATTAAAAGGAGAAGCTTTCTTTTTGACGCTTATTTCCACATGAGACAAGAAAGAACCCATCACAGCGAAGAACGACCTTTCCTTGCGAGTGAAGAAATTTGGAGAGAGAGAGGAGAGGGAGGGGAAGAGAGAGAGAGGGAGAGGAGAATCGTACAGATCTCGTGAGCTGCTGCTGCTGCTGCTGATGAGAGAGCTCTGAGAGATGGAGTCTTTTCTTGGAACTGCACCACTGTACTCAAGAAAACAAGAGCCCGTCTTTGTGTCGTTCGCCATTAAAGAACGGAGTCTATGCAATGTTGGGTTGGTCGAGCTGGCGATGGCCACTGCGGCGGAGGCAGCGGCGGAAGAAGGCGGCGGCGAGGACAATCTTGGGTGGGGTTCAAGTAGTATTCTTCTTTTTTTTTTTTTTTTTCTAATCTCTCTTTTTCCTAGGACATACTTGTGAAAATGCAGCGATGCAAATTTTCAGCCAGGCCTAGTTCTTGAGAGTTTTTTTTTTTTTGAGACATGCGTGACTGTCTCTCTCTCTCTCTCTCTCCCCCCTAGATTAGTGACTGATGATAGTGGTAGTGATGGTGATATTGGCGGGACGGCTCAATCTGCAACTCTGCTAATCGCTTCTTCAGTTCTTTCTTCTTTCTTTCTTTCTTTCTTCTTCGTGTGGATTTATCCTAATCGTGTAAGTGAGAAAGTTCTTTTTCCGATTAAGAATGTTATCAAGAGGGGCATTTCTCTCTCTCTCTCTCTCTCTCTCTCTCTTACTGGTCCATGGAAACTCCATTGTCATGTTCTTGGAAGAGCCTCAGATGATGATGCCAAGAAAAAGGACTGAGGCCCCGTTTCCTCATAATTTGAGGAAGAAACTGCAATGAATTTTGCAGATTAAGCACCGCAAAGCTGATCTAGCAGAGATGAGTCTGCATTTCCTTCTAATTTAGCTGAGCATTCACCCAGTTGAGTGCACCAGTTGCAATTGAAACTGAATGGCATCCCCATTGAAATTCAACTCTCCTTTTTCTTTTGATATGCGAAGTTCAAATCCAATCAAAAACACGATGAAAATCGTAGTTTCTAGCTCCCTTTCCAAGCTATGCATAGAATAGGATAGAATAGAATGGTCTTGTATATATCTTTTTCTCTGTGAGATGCAATCATGTGTGCAAATGAAGCTCCATTTAGTGTCAAAAGCAAAGGAAAGCACGCTACTGTAACTGTTGATGGATGGCTGATATGGACAGAGATGTCATCATCTGGTGCTTCGCTTTGCTTGTTGGTCTAATTTCCTGTTCCCCTTTTCCTGGGGAAGCGTGGAGCTTTTGGACAGTGTTTGTTTTGTTTAGTGAAAAGCAGTGTTTTGTTTAGGTTTCCTTGGTTGGCCCGTAGGAATTGCCGATCTGGGTGGACAGTAGTATAACGATATTATGAGCACCGTCCGTTGGAGTATTTTTCTTTGATATGATATACAAAAGCTTTGGACTTCGCTGCTGCTTGCACCGTTTGGTGTAGGGGTATGCAGGACTGGATTTACCCGGAAATCGGACAAATCCATCCAAAAAACAGGTTCAGGAATCGGTTCTGATAAGAACCGGTCCGGGTACCGGTTCCATTTTTTGGGAACCGGTTAGAACCGATTTGGTTTCTGGTTCCAAGTAAAAATCAACCCAAACCTGTTTTAGAACCGGTTTTAGAATCGGTTTTGAGATAATGTATAAAAAAGTAAAAAGCCTATATCACGTTACTCTACTTCACCAGTTTTAGAACCGATTTTCGATTTAATATTGGAATATGTTTCACAACTACGAGTGAAACAGTACGACCCTTAAAGTCATCTAAATATTGTGTGATTCAGATGAGATATATAAACATTTTTTTAGTAAGAGCATATGCCTTACCGCTAAACCTCTTGATTTTTCTTTTAAGATATTTAATTCGGAAACAGAAGTGAGGAGTTATCTCATCATGACGCAAAATAAAGAGCTAAACATGTTGAATAAATTCCCTGGAAATGTGACTCTTAAAGATTTATGCGATTGGAATATGTCTTGCCACATAGTGCTTTTGGATTGTTGATTTTGATGGATTGTAATTTCAATTGCTCATTTTGGGGATTGTTACTTTTGGCGGATAGTGGTTTTTGTTATTCATCTTTTATTTTAAATTGTTTCATTGCTATCTATATTAGTTTGCTAGAAAAAAATGAAACTGAAAAAAGGAACAAAAAAAAAAGGTTCTCGGGTAGACTCTGAAATCAGACCGGAAAAACAGGGTTGGTTCCAAAATAGGGTCTAGGAAAAACATGATTGATTTCAGGTTTCAAAAATTGAGAACCGATTATAACAGGGTTGCTTTCAGATTCTAGGTCCGAACCCATTCCACTCTGAAATTGATCACCCCTGATTTGGAGGGCATTTCTTTCCCTTTTCGTTCTCTCTTATCCTTTCCTGTTGAGCTTCCTTTATGTCTCCCATGCTGAAAGAAACTTGCCCTCCTCGTCGTCCCGAATTCTTACACAACCAATCGAGCTTTGTATTGTCTGGATCATAAATTTGAACATATGTGGAGTGCTTCTTGCCTTCCCTTGGGTTTAGCTTGGCAATCGGCATGTGGCGATATGCAATGGAAAGAGGGTCTTGTTTGTGATCTCGCACATTCTTTAGAGCGAGTTTAATAAGAAATTATTCATGTTTCAAAGCATTTTTTTTATGTATATCCCGAAGACAGTTAATTTAGTGGAGATTTTAATACTTCCTCATTTGATTTCTCTATCTACACAATTATCCCAAAGACAATTTTTATCGAAATCCTATTTATATGAATCTTTATCATATCTCTCGATGTGAAGCGAATATCTTGTCCTATTGCGGTTTTTGGAAGTCCACCAAAGGCCCAAAGATCAAAGGACGAGGCGAGCATGAGAGAGAACCTTATAAAAGAACCAATATAAATTAAAAGTAAGTATGATTTTCAATTTGTAATTATGTCTGCAAGAGTACATATGATAAATTTTTCTACCAATAGATATCTGTTCACGATAATAAAATAGTTGTCTTGAAAAAGTTCAGCAACTTATATATGGCAAATCATAAATACAGTCACACATAAAATATTATGAACTGTTTTCATAAATTAAATATATCTTTCACTTGTGCCTTTTAAGAAGATTACAATATAGGAAATTGGGTCTTAATAATGAGGAAAATACTCCTTAGCTATGTCGGTCATTTTGGACCAAGTGGGTTCTCAAATTCTTGAACAATATGTAAAAGCTATAGTCTAATTTTCTTTAAAAAATAGAAGTTATTTCAAAACTATCTTTACTGGATTTCCTAAAGCAGTATAGGAAACAAACTGAGAATGATAATAAAATGTTCAAAATGCATTTGGAATTTTCGTCATTTTTATCATCTAAGCCTCATTTCTATTATAATCATATTTCTGAATAATGATCATGCACAATACTTATACTTATGAATGAAAATTATAATTATTTCGTGTCTAACCATAATTATAGTGTCTGATATATAGTTTACTAGCACTCTTTCGATATCATTATTTTATAATCATAAATTATATTAAAATGCATACTTTGTAATCATTATTAGTAAACTTAAAAGTCATATTAACTCTTACTTAATATTGATTCTTTCATACAAGCATTATTTTATTTAGTACATTTACTTTTTTCGCCACTTATTTAGATATTTAGTTGCTGCAATTAGTAACTGTCATTCCTCTTTATAAGTCGTCGATATTTTTTAAAATAGGTAATTAATAAAAACAATATAATGTAAAAATACAATGGTCATAATTCAATTATTGATCCACAATATCAAAAATTTTGTAGACTTAAACTATCTACCAATTGAAACCATGATTATAATTGACTTTTAATTATGATATAAAATATTTAAAATTAATTCGATCTACAATATTTCATCCAATGTTTTTGTCATCTATCATTTGATATATATTAAGTTTCAACTATAAATACAGAACAAACTTAATTTTTAAATTATACGACCAATCATATTTGTAGTTTTGTAACTTATTTGATCATATATAATCACACAGTTTAATTTGATAAACCGTCCATTATTAATAAAAATCGTATTGTGATAATTCTGACTTATTTTGTGTATAATTAATTGTTCAAAATGCAAGGTCATATATGTTCAATTCGTTCCTAAACCGAAGTAAGGTCATTGCTAGTTATTGTATATGCACAGCTCCTGCTACTCCATAGCAGAATTCCAGCATAAACATCAAACGACTACTATGGCTAAAACCACAAATTTTCTTGTGGTGCTAGACAAGTACAGAATCACACGATCGCTTGATCGTGACTAAAATCGAATGCCTGAATTTGAACAAATCATAATATCACCACTCATCATCAGATCAAAGTCAAATTACAGTTAGCTGGAGGTCCAGTAAAAAATTCAGACTATAGGAACTTACAAGAATACAAGGGAAGTGCAAACTAAACTGAAAAAAACAACTAATCTGCCATACATGATTCGGATGAACGATACTCACGCAAATCCATCCAAGAGCTGCAGGACGGGCTCGTATTCTCTGAAAGGAAAGCTTCGTCTTGGTGACTGTGACTGAGAGTCTCTTTGGCTTGTCACACTCGTTATTTATTTCTGTTCATGCTAAAGAATGTACAACATCGATGATTCTGGCGAACAAAGCCCTGCGGCACATCACAAAGTTAGAATGGCTACACAAGCAGCCGCTGTTCTTCTGCGTTTCGAACCCCAGCACACCTCTAACTTGGCAATCTTCTTTTTGGTTCCCAGATATCCTTGACAGTTTTGGGATCCACAGCGGCACTCCACCTCGGGACCAAATTGTACAAATCTTCAAAGAGGGAAAGAGAAAAGTTAAGAAGCCATTGCAGGGGCATTTCACTTATTTAGTTTAAGTGGAGTAAGTTAAAAGTACATCTATGAATGTTATTTCAAGGCTGCACAAGCAAAAAACATGGATCATACTTCTCAAGTTTTCAATCATTAAAGCCTCACTAACCTGTAATCATATGTTAGCGGCTCACCAACTTTTATTGACCGAGCCGCAAAAACACCCACCCTTGTTTCCCCCTCAACTTGCCTGAAAAAGTCAATTTATTGAGTCCCACGGCTCAAAGATTGTGAAAAGGTATTTCCATCAGAGAGAGAAGCCATAACCAACAGGAAAGACGATAAAACCAAACATGTAGCAAGACTGTATATTTCATGTCTAATTAGATGAACTAGAGGCAAGAGAGGATTGCTGAAAGTGAGGAAGAGACTTCAGACTGATTGGGGAAACTAACAGCCATATGAAACTATGATTTTACTGATGCCTTTCCTCAGGCCAGGTGGCGCCTGCAATTTTTTAGCTTGTCTATACTAGAAAGCTCAAGCCAGAAATATTTTTTTGGGACTTCTAAATAATGCATGTTAGTCTCACTTTATTTAAGAAGCCCCAAAGAAGACAGTTGCTGGTCTAACATTAATTATACTTAACACATAATAGAACAGTCAAATATGACATTTGGAATGTTAAATCACTAGGGAGACTGAGGAGGCATCATATAACATTCTGTAGAGATTAGTGTGCACCTCTCAGTTGATAGACCAGGTAAAATTGAATCTAAAACATTTTAGCCAGGAAAATTGTTTGATTTGACAAAAGTACGGGGGAAACTTTTTAATGCTAACATATATAATGAACAGCACCTTAAGAAATTCTTTTCCTAGAAATGACAAAACAGCAATAGAATCATGTAGTGAAATTGACCAAACTAACCACTTTTCCAGGAAACAGTTAGGATCGCAGCTGTGGTTAAGAAAGCGAGATGCATTTCCCTTGAATGTTGCATCAATTGTGAAGTCCTTCCGTACCTCACACATGTAGAAATTCTTCATGCCTCTGAATTTCATATCCCAAAGCCTTTTTTCACATAAAGCATCATCGATAACTGAAGCAGAGATGGTGACTGATGAAGTAAGTAAATTGAAGAACATCTAAACAATCAACTATTTAGGAGTAGACAAATAAGAAAGCTCATTATGAGTAAATAATAGCAAAGCAGCTGGATAAATGACTGATGATTTTACAAAGTTTAAGAAAATCTCTTAGAGGCCCTAACCCAATGTCTTTAGTCTTCAAGGAAATGAATGATCAAGTTGTATATCCCGTAAAGGCCAATTTGATTCATGAAAAAGTTTTCAGTTTTTCCTTTAAGTGAAAGTGAAAACAGTTTTTGTCTACTTTTAGTTCTCTGCTTTCTTTAAACACATGTTTGGTCACTGAAAAGTTTCAATAGGTATGCAAATCTTAAAAACGTATGTGTTCTCAAATTTCTGGTTCCATCAAGTTACAATAAAAAAATACATGTTGCCTTAAATTTTTACGTAAATCGCTAAACCAAAATTAATTCCCTTAACAACTGTTTAGAAAATTTTTGTTTTGTTTTTCTGATTCAACTTTCTCTTTCCTTATCTTGTCTTTTCATCTAAAAGAAACGTACAGGATGCTTCGCTGATCTTTAGATCTTATGCAATTGACACAACAAAACCCTTGAAGCGGAAGCTTTCTCCAAAAATGTGGCAATGGCGAGTCTGTGATAATGGTGGAGCACTTCTCTCTATCACGAGTTAATTGAGACATAGACAACTCAACTCCATTGAAGGGAAGGACATTTCTCTCTCTCTCTCTCTCTCTCTCTCTCTCTAAGTTTGGGGTCGCTTGCACATTTTGTGTTGAGGTGTTTCAGTTTTACACAGGGAATTATTGTACTAGATGGAATAAACTTTTTTCCTTTACATTTTGAGATAAGAAGTTGCAGTTGCCATGGAGAAGACCAACTCAATCCAGAATGAAACATAGGAATCTTGTTTTGACTGAAAATTGTGAAAACCGGAAAAAGGTGTTTTCTTTTCTCCAGCCTATACATAAAATAAACCTACCGCGTTTTAAATTGAAAATATTTCCAAAACCATCCCAAACACATTTTCATGGTGGTCTGTCTTTCTCAAATGAGAATGAAAATGAAAGTTTTGAAAACTTCCATATACCAAACAGGCCATAAAATCTTCATTAACAAAAAATGAAACAACAAAAAGACCTCTATTCAATCTGGCATAGACATCACATAAACCTCTCCAATATAAAGATGAGACAAACACCAATGATCTTGACTACCGAAAATCCAGGCAAGAAAAAAGATGAGAAAAACACCAATGATATTGGCCGCAGACATTGTTTACCTTCTCCGATATATTCAACGATATATTCCCCTTTATTTATGGATTCAGCTGCCTCTACACCCCAACCACATAATTCTGTCTGAGATGGAAAATAATATTTTCCATTTAAGTCATCATACACGGAACTTCAATGAATAATGAAAGTACTATCGCAAAATAATATATGTTCTCATTCTTAGAAACGATATACTCGACAGATAAACTAATTCGGCGTAACTGAAGATGCTATCTTACCTTAACAATCTTTATCTTCTTGTCCTTTCGAAATGGCCTGTTATTGCAATTTTCTGGGCAACGACAAGCCTTTGAGCAGCTTATGCATTGGACTCTATAAGAAAAATTATGTATGCATCATTGGCAAGGACAGAACTCAAATAAAAGAATGCTATGGAAGTAATGGATAAAGCATAACATCAGAATAGAAACTTTACAAAAAGTTTTGAGTCACATTCACTCCTAGCTCACACCTAGAGTACACCATTGTTAGAGTCCAAATGACCAGATAATCTCATGCAAGATTAAATTTCCACACCTAAAGCTGATTGAAGCAGTTCGGTGACATCACTATCAGCAAATTGGTAGTTTGTCATTGACCGATTTCTACACTATTGTTATTAACATCACATATCCCTTGCACTGTAAATGATCCTAATAAAGAGTAGAACAGCACTAGGACTCAAAATAGTGAATCAACAAAAGCATTCTAGGATGCACCATTGCAGTCTGCCCGGCTACCCATAAAACGCCCGTAAGTCATGAGGCGCACGAACAATACAAGATGCACATTTGTCAAATAGATCGAAAATCCTATCAATCAGTTGAGATGGAAGAACTTGATTTCTTGTCTTAAATTTATTTCCGAGGCCTTCTAAAATGTGTTGATAATAATAGGAAGAGTGTGCTGTTGAATTTCGTAAGTAAAGAAGCTAAATGTGGGGCTGTTGCAGTAACCTCCCCATGCATCCCCAATTTCTCCTTCCTTGCTCTGTGAGCATGGAGAAGTACACAAGAATTTAATTAAGCTGCTTTTCAACCGTTGATGAAAGGAGACATATGCTACAATTTAAGAGTTTAAAGTGTTCGTTCCCAAGTACCCAGCCTAAGGCTATCACTGATAAAGCTACGTGTGTAGAAATTAAATGGAATTAATGTATAATTCTTGCAAACTGTAAAATTCTTGGATTGCTTTTAATGTTGGATGAGCCGAAGATCCCAAATACGGGTGCAGGAAGAATGGTGGTAACACTGGAGTAGGCAAAAAGATCCTTACTAATACCTGCACACACAATTATCAGAGCACATGGAACTGCAACTTGAGCATCCAATACCATCACCAACATCATCACGCTTCTTCCTGACTAGATATATATCTGATTCCAGTAAAGGCCGTTATCAAATGAGTGATGACTGCAAAATGATGGGTGAATGAAATATCAACCAGTATGGATCCTCCGTATCTTTTGTCATCCTGAATTCTCGGCTATAACATTTTGACCGTACTTGCCAACATCACCAAGTCATGCTACTCCAAACAATACAGCACAATGCAACACAAAGGATACTTCGCCTGATGTGCCCGTATGGAGGTGGCTCCATCTTATTTTCGATCATGTCTTTCATTGTTATGTCAAACTTAAACTCCTCTTCATCATAAGGTGTTGGTAAGCGACTGAAGATTTCCTACAGTAGCAAGTACATAAAGGTTAGCATCCCAGATGAAACACTAAAGAGAGATCAATATGCAACTTCCAATCATTTGGACACTAGACTGCAAAAGAACTGGTCTATTTACTGCTATATGGCTATCTAGCAGAACTTGGATGAACATAAAATGATCAAACATAAAAGCTAAGGTTAATAGTGTTGGGCCACATGCATATTAGGGCAGAATAAGCAAGATTTGGATTAGAACAGTTATGTAAATTGTCTCCAAAGACTATTTAATGTTATTTCAAGTAGAATAGACACCATGGTTACAAAAGCTGCACTCAATATCACAATGTAGGAACAAAGTGATAATATATGAAAACAGCAATTTCCATGGCAACTGTAGAAATAAAAAAACTAGAACGTAAAGACTTTTGTTGAGAAAACAATGGGTAGTCTTGTCAAAAGAGATGAAAGAACAGAGGATTAGAGCACACATAGCTGTTGTTCCACTGTCTCAATGAGGGAGACATACCTTATCACCATTTCAGTCAGTAGATGCAGCACGCAGAACACTAAGTGCCAGTAGTGCTTGTATATTCAATTTAGTTCACAGGAATTAGATATGGATAACGATACCACAATGGATGTCTCCTTACACTCCACGGATCTAAAATTGGTGTTCATGAAAGCCAAAATGACTGCATTCAGGAAACACCTTACAGAAAATTTATTAAGTCCATGCAAAATTCTCTAATATTGTTCTCTGGAAGTGCAGTTTCATTGGATTTCAATCCCATGACATACAAATGAGTTTTAATGTTCACTAGGTGCCATAGTTAAATCATAATACATACACTAACCCATATAACTTAATAATCAAGGTTCTGTAATGGCTGACCTCTATGTCTGATGTCGAAACAGCATGCTGCTCATTCAACAAATATGTAATCCTGTCAGCCAACCCGACCAGTAAACTATAGGATTAATATAGATCTTCAGAACGAAATACAGATAAACTAAAGGAAAATTCAAGGTAACTTGATTGTGGAAAAAAAGGGAAAATGGGTTGGAAATGTCGAATATTTGAACCATTGGATATTGTCTAAACTAGTATATCGTGGAGTAGCATGAAAAGGGTTGTTAGAGCTTCATACTCTTCAAATGAAAAGATCCTAAAGTGGTTTTGTCAAATAGCTTCACCAGAAAAATAACCTCTCTGATGAAGCAAAGAGATTGACCTTCTTAACCAACCGTGAATTAGTCAGATGCCTCCAACAGACAGCTCGCCCTGGTGGATTCTTCAAATGCATCACCTTTTCTGGCCATGCTGCACACTTATAATGTGAGGCTATTGTGCACAGCACACATCGCCAGTGTGGTGGTCTCTGTTTGCAGATGAAGCATGCCTTCACGAATAAAACAAGAATGTATACAACAAAAAAAATTACTCGTAGACCATGCAAAAAGGAAAATGACATGTACCCAGCTAAATAAAAATTTTTTTTTGGCAAAGCATCAAATTGTAGAAGAAAACGAGAACTTACATGTTGAGGACACTTGAAATTCTTCAAATTCGAT
This sequence comes from Syzygium jambos, assembly GCA_031216235.1. Taxonomy (NCBI): domain Eukaryota; kingdom Viridiplantae; phylum Streptophyta; class Magnoliopsida; order Myrtales; family Myrtaceae; genus Syzygium; species Syzygium jambos. The sequence goes on from CM062222.1 coordinate 25,690,029, forward strand.
ACCCCAAGCGTTTCCTTTGCACATGACGAGTGATAGGTCCCATTACAACCGCGAACTACACAGTGCAACTCCTCATCGGGGAATATAAAATGATGGCAAATGACGCATTTCGCCTGACATGCAGTGAAAGGTCATTCGAACAAGACCATGCTTATGACTGGAAAGTCCTCTCTTGCTCTATAATCCATAAAAAAAGAACAGAGACTGGCAGAAAAATCTTTGTAGCACTTCTCCTTTGTTGCTGCAGAATTAATTAAGTTGCTCGCAAATAGGGTTTTCTCTATAGTTGGAAAATCGACCCATATAAAGACCTATGCTGCGGCGACTCAATAAGTACAGTAAAAAGCGATCAGAAGCCGCGGTACCTGGCTAATGTCCTACCAGGGTTCATGTAACCAGTAAGTCTCAGGCATAGACAATACTTATCCTAACGTAGATCCTTAGCAACTGCTAAAGACGATGAACACAACCCAAAAGAACTCCGTCAATTTGCAGAATCAGGCACATTTCCCCACCGACTCAGCTCCAACCAAGAAGCAAGGAGGACACTTGAAGAAAAGGAAAATAATGAACACCGAACAGAGATTACCGGGGCTCTCACCATTCTCTTGGCGCCGACGAGGAACGGGAGGAAGCACCGGGACCGGGCCTCGCCCGACCCCGCCTTCCGCGCGGCCCAGTCCCCGACGTAATCCCCCAGCGTCCTCGCCGCGTGCCTCCTCGGCGCGGCGCCCCCGTTCTGCGGGTGCGGGTTCCTCTCCCGCGCCGGCTCGCGGTCGGGGACGACCCCGGCTAGGGTCCTCGGGGCCGATTTGAGGCCCGCGCCCGCGGCGCCGCCGCCGGGGCGAGCGACGGCGAGAGGCGAGGAGAGGGAGAGATTGCTGCTGTTGGCCAAGTCCGGCATGGTCCTCCCTCGCTCGGGCTCTGCACCCCGCCCGCCTCGTTGCTCGCGGCGGAGGAAACCCTAGACGGATCCGATGAATGTGTCTGGACGGACAGAAAAGAACCGTGTCTGAAGGGAGTCGAGGAGAGAGAGGCAGAGGAAGAGGGAGGGAGAGGTTTTTTTGGTTTTGGCGGGAAACGGGATTTTCATTTTTTTCTTTTTGTTCCTTTTCGTATTCGGCAGTGTGAATTTACGGAGCGGGGCACTTCGGATGGGCGTATCTACGAGTTCGCCACCGGCTTTTCTGTCGGTCGGGGTAAGCATGGTCCGGATTGGGCTGATCCAGCATCTAACCCTTGGGATCGAGGACCGGACCGACCCTATGGATTTGGTCCGGTTACAGGATCAATCCGGGATCAACTGATTCCTTTTTTTTTTGTTTCATTTTCTGTATTCCTTGAAATGACAAACACGCTATTTGAAACTGCATATACATCTATAATGCGATATCGAGCAACCAAATTGTGAATATCGGTATAAAATCAAACGGAAATCTAAGATAAGGCAATAACATAAATCTCTATCTGCCAAAAATTTTTAAAAAATATATTTTTCTAACAAGCATAAAGTTCTCTGATCAAGCTTAAACTGAGAAACGAAACGGGTAATATGAATACACATGAGCTTGAAGCTCTCAGATCAAACACAAACCAAGAAGCGAAAGTGAAAAAATAAATACCCAACATAAACTGAGAACTCGCATGAACTTGAAGCTCTCAAATTAAGCACAGATTGGGAATTCACCAATTGAGCTACGTTCATGGGGCGAGGGAAGAGAGGTGAGCCAGCTATGTTCGTGAGACGGGTTAAGAGAGGCGAGCGATGTCACCAACGAAGCTGTTGAGCTGCGTTCGTGAGGTGAGCAAACTTAGCTCCACAAAAGAGAGGCAACATTCAACCAAAAAAAAAACGATAGACAATAGAGTTTTTAGCTTTCTATTTTAAACAGCAAAAAAAGAAGAGGAGAGATAAAGAATATATATATAAGGTTGGTTTGGGTTGAACCAATCATAAAGTTCCAAGGCCAAGTACCAACTCTCACAATGCAAGTCCCAGGACCAAGGACCAGCGCCCTCCCTCTGAGAACTAAAATAGGACCGGCCAACTTGGGCCAACTTGGGCCAATCCAGGATTGACCCTAGACTGCTGCTCACCCCTATTTGAGAGGGAAAAGATGAGAGGAGGCGTGTGATACTTCTGTAATCGGGACGTTTTTTTTTTTTAATATCAATTCTCTTGACAAGTGCTCCGAAAATGCCTTTCCAATGGAATCTCCGTATGAATCATTTAACAGTCGATTTATTCTTTCGCAGGAAAGTGACTTGTCGGAGAATAATCTCACCTGTTCGGGTAAAGGGATAAATGAGAACTGTCTTTCGAAAGATAGATTGCGATTCGAAACACAGGACCTGTTTTTTGATTTTCTTCGACCTCAACTGCCATCGTGAATAATTCTGATTACGCGAACGGAGGCTTGTGGCTATTGGCTAGACCGGACCTCTCAAGGCCCCAGACTCGGTGCTCGAGGGTAGGCTAAGGTTGGGTCCTCGACAACCAAACTTGGTGCGTGAAAGTTAGACCGGGGTCTCCTGTCCAAAGTTCATGGCTACCGGACTAGAGATCTTGGTCATCGGGGATGGGTTGGGACCGGCCGAACTCGAGTCCTCATGTGGTTAGACTTTGGAACCCACGACCCAGTTCACCGGTCCCATTTAAGGGCACATCTAGATTTTCCAATCAATAAATGCCAAAGTATCAAAAAAGAAATAATTCAGGAAAATTATCCAAAAAATCATAAACCCATTATAAAGCTGTAAATTTAATTCTAAACCTTTCAAGTGTGCCAATTTAGTTTTAAACCTATTGTATGAGGACTAATTCAATTCAAAACCTTTTAACGGTGCTGATTTAGTCATAAACTTTTTAACAATTTGAAAATTTAGTCATAAATCTTTTAACGCCTCAGATGGGTCGATATTAATGGTGACTCATTATTTCGATGAATAATTTCTTCAGACATAAGAAAATTATAGAAACACTTACTTGAAATTCACTTATTAGATTCCAATGTGGAAGATAGAATTTTTTTTCTGAAGAATTTGCCATAATATATCTAATCAATGCATAATATCATGAAAAATGGATACAAATTTTTGACTGTTACTTGCTATTGGCAATAGGTCTGCAAAAGTATCGAAAAATATCCAATTTAGATATTTGTACTCTATCATCCTTTCGGCTAATTTTAGTCAGAAATCGCTAATGTGACAGTCCAGTTAGCACCAGCTGTCTTATGTGGCATGATCGACACAAAGGTGGATGATTTTTATAATTTAAAAAAATTTCTAAATTTTTTCCTATATTTTCTTTCCTCTTTCCTTTTTTTTTCCCTCTCTGTTTCCTTTTTCCCCAGATCCCTCCGTCGATCGCCGGGTCGCCCTTGCCAAACTTTGGCAAGGGTCGCCCTTGCTAGATCCGGGCAACCCTCGTTGGCGGAGGGAAATGGGGCAAAAAGAAAAAAAAGAGAAAGGAAAAATCGTCCACATTGGCGATTTCCGGGCAAAATTAGTTGGAAGGATTACATTGCCAAATCATCAAAATGTTTAGTACTAAATTAACAAATTTTCAAAAATTTTAGGATTGAATTGGCCGTTGTATAATAAATTTAGAAATTTTTGGATTATTTTCTCAAATTATTTCTTTTTCTATGTCTTGGCATATGCTCTTAAAAGGGACTGATGGCCCGGGTCATGTGATTGGTGAGTAGGGATCCTGATCTCATCAATGGGTTCCAAGGTCTTTTTGGAAGTAATGTCTATCGAGGTTATTTTTCGTGAATTGTTAGTTGAGATAATCTTGAAAGTGGATCTGATCACACGATTGATCTTCTTATTTCAAGCCAAAGATTTCAACCGCTAAATTGTGCGCATGCACTCGTTAAAAACCTTATTCATTCGTGATAAATATTTTTTATTTCGATTAAAAACATGACTTCAAATGAATTTTGTGTTGTAATTATGGGTTAATGGCTTAACAAAAGTGAGCAATAAAAGAACATGTTTCTTCGGATCATTTTTTGAGGTAGTTTTTCTTTGTCTTTAATAGACATGTCCGAAAGAATATGTCTCCTTAGATCATGTCATTTCAATCTATATAAATTGAAATAAACTATTCTTTACTTGAGAGAAGCATACACAACGTTTCTGTGATTAAAAAATTGTTTCAATCTCTCTGTGTTCAAAGTCAGAAAAAAAGAATCTCTTCTCTTCAATTTTCTCTTTGGTTAAATTTCTATGGGGAAAATTGTCAAATCAGTCCTAAACCTATTGTACGGCGGCCAATTCAGTCCTAAACCTTTCAAATTTGCCAATTTAGTCCTAAACCTTTTAAATTCTTGCCAATTCAGTCCTTCCGGCCAATTTTGGCCGGCCGGTGCTGACGTGGCCGCCGGTCGGCGCCGGTCGTCCGGTCGGCGCTGACGTGGCAATTTTTTATTATTTTTTATTATTTTTTAATATTTTTTTTATTTTTCTGCTTTTTTTTTCTGCTTTTTTTTTCTGCTTTTTTTTTCTCCTTTCTCCCCTCTGCCGGTCCGGCGACCGGCGACCGGCCAGAGGGGAGGGCCGGCGAGGCCTCTGGCGAAGCTCGCCCCGCCGGCCACCGGCGAGGGCGAGCCTCGCCGGCCACCGGCGAGGGCGAGCCTCGCCGGCCACCGGCGAGGGCGAGCCTCGCCGGCCACCGGCGAGGGCGAGCCTCGCCGGCCCCTGGCTGGGCGAGGCGAGGTCGGCCTCGCCTCGCCGTCGCGAGCCAGGCGACGGCGAGGCTCGACCTCGCCTCGCCTCGCCTCGCCGGCCCCTGGATGGGCGAGGCGAGGTCGGCCTCGCGTCGCCGTCGCGAGCCAGGCGACGGCGAGGCGAGGTCGGCCTCGCGTCGCCGTCGCGAGCCAGGCGACGGCGAGGCGAGGTCGAGCCTCGCCGTCGCCTGGCTCGCGACGGCGAGGCTCGGCGAGGCGAGGTCGAGCCTCGCCGTCGCCTGGGTCGCGACGGCGAGGCTCGACCTCGCCAGCCTCGCCCAGATCTGGCGAGGTCGAGCCTCGCCGTCGCGACCCAGGCGACGGCGAGGCTCGACCTCGCCTCGCCGAGCCTCGCCGTCGCGAGCCAGGCGACGGCGAGGCTCGACCTCGCCTCGCCGAGCCTCGCCGTCGCGAGCCAGGCGACGGCGAGGCTCGACCTCGCCTCGCCGAGCCTGGCTCGCGACGGCGAGGTCGAGCCTCGCCCAGATCTGGCGAGGTCGAGCCTCGCCGTCGCGACCCAGGCGACGGCGAGGCTCGGCGAGGCGAGGTCGAGCCAGATCTGGGCGAGGCTGGCGAGGTCGAGCCTCGCCGTCGCGACCCAGGCGACGGCGAGGCTCGACCTCGCCTCGCCGTCGCGACCCAGGCGACGGCGAGGCTCGACCTCGCCGTCGCGACCCAGGCGACGGCGAGGCTCGACCTCGCCTCGCCGTCGCGAGCCAGGCGACGGCGAGGCTCGACCTCGCCTCGCCGAGCCTCGCCGTCGCGAGCCAGGCGACGGCGAGGCTCGACCTCGCCTCGCCGTCGCCTGGCTCGCGACGGCGACGCGAGGCCGACCTCGCCTCGCCCATCCAGGGGCCGGCGAGGCGAGGCGAGGCGAGGTCGAGCCTCGCCGTCGCCTGGCTCGCGACGGCGAGGCGAGGCCGACCTCGCCTCGCCCAGCCAGGGGCCGGCGAGGCTCGCCCTCGCCGGTGGCCGGCGGGGCGAGCTTCGCCAGAGGCCTCGCCGGCCCTCCCCTCTGGCCGGTCGCCGGTCGCCGGACCGGCAGAGGGAGAAAGGAGAAAAAAAAAAGCAGAAAAAAAAGGAGAAAAAAAAAGCAGAAAAAAAAGCAGAAAAATAAAAAAAATAATAAAAAATAATAAAAAAAATAAAAAATTGCCACGTCAGCGCCGACCGGACGGCCGGCGCCGACCGGCGGCCACGTGAGCACCGGCCGGCCAAAATTGGCCGGAAGGACTGAATTGGCAAGAATTTAAAAGGTTTAGGACTAAATTGGCAAATTTAAAAGGTTTAGGACTGAATTGGCCGCCGTACAATAGGTTTAGGACTGATTTGACAATTTTCCCAATTTCTATGTGTGCCAGTTTGAGGAGAAGTTTGATTAAGTCATGTATGTGTAGTGCTAATACAAATATGTTCGAGGTTTTGTATCTTGGAATACATAGTTCGTAAATATGCAAAACACCGTTGGCAAGAATTATTGACCTTAAGTAGATTCGGTAATCCGTACCTCACCTTTTGTCTAATTCTGTTCCAATTTTATAACAATTTTGCAAGTCTATATTTGATTTGTAATTCAATTCTCTTTACTTGTTAAGAAAATTCATTTAATATATTTATTTATTGACTTGGTCATTTTTCTTAAATTTATTATAGCTTTCTCGGAGTTATTATTTCGTTGAATTTTATTGATTACAGCAAATAGTATTGTATTGCGTCTTCTACACTTTGTACTCACTAAGCTGTTGTCACCACTAGCAATATTCGTGATGTTTGTTCATTGTGGTGCAAGGCAGACAGGTTCCATAAAGCAGGAAAGTTGCAATAATCTTGAGTGTACATTACTTCGATAAGAGCATCACTTTAACTTAGGACACAAAGAAAAGCAGAAAAAAGGAAAAGAAGAAAAGTCATGCAGAGTACAGGAAAGAGAGGATGAGCGTTCAAGCAAGAGATCTATTTTTCTGTGAGTGATTCTCAGCAATTCACTCGTTGTTCTCATTGTTTGGGAGACGCTTAATTAATAGATATAGCATGTCTATAAACAGCCCTTAATTCTCAACGGTTCACTTTAACATTGTTTTCTCTCCTTTGCATCAGCTGCGAATGGAAAGACTCCTGGAACTCCCTAGTCCGATTCTCTCCGACAAAGTAAAAGCAGTCAAATTGCTTGCCTCAATCCAATATGCTGCGCTTTCGCCTCAAGCGTGATTTCGAGGAGTTCAACGACTAAGATTCTGAGAAGCTGTTGCTCGAGGAAGAGTGGAAGAAGTACAGATTGCTGGCATACAAGGAAGAAGTTCCTAAAGAGCTGTAAGAACTCGAACTCCGCGAGATAAAGGTGGTGGGGGCATCAATGAGGCATTTTAAGGCCTTCACTGAGAGAGGCGAACAGGCGCTGGAGAGGCATGACTGCAGCAAGGAATTGTAAGGGAGCATCCGCTGCCCAGCTCGGCAGGAGTATCGCGATGTGGCACATTGCCGCTAGCATTAGTTACCGATTAGATGATGCCAACACAAGCAGAGAAGCTTCTCTCAGGAAAATGAGCAAACGGGTCTGGCATTACGTGATGCAGTTAATCTCCTCGAAATGCCATCAGTTACTGCTGGCCCGCTATCTATGAGCATGCATGCACGGTCATGAAGACGCTGCTCTTCCATAAGTCGTTGCCAGGAATGAAGGACCAACTTTTAGCCTGCCAATTCCTACATAAGACCGAACTCAGTGACAATGTTGCCCCAGAGGCGGAAGATCACAACGCAGGATTTCTACGTTAAGGTGACTTATTTAAGGTTGCAAATTAGCAACTTCATACCAGAAGTCGTATCTACTTGAAATGAAAAAGATTTATTGCGAGCAAATATGACTTACAATAATTTCATGCGTGCTCCTTGAATGTCTGAAATATTTTACTTGAAATAGGAAAATTTATCACGAATCGATCCACTTTGCTCTTGATACGTGCTGTGTTCCACAAAATCTATGAAGTTACAGTTAACTGCACAAAAGAAAATCTACTCTCAATCTGAAAATTTATAGATTTACGAAAAAATAATTCTGTTTTACTTTCGATGAATGCGATCTGCTATTACTAAGTTGGTAATTTGCAACCTTAAATAGATCATCTCACTTCATTGCATTAGAATGGTACAGTTGGGCAAGCAGAAGACAAAGCAGAAGAGCTAAAAAAGTCGAGTGAGTTGGGCTCCAAGATTCACAACTAGTTACAATTACAACACGGTAATGTATCAATCATTGAGTTTTCTAACCACACTTGCCAAAATTGAACCTATCTGTCTTGTGAGCTAGGAGGAGCCAAATGAGAGTAATAAACTCCCCACCTCTCCTGAGCTGTTGTGCATGGCTATCCAAATCACAGTTATATGCAGCATAACACAGCATCTCTGTCCATACACTGCTGATGATTTCCCATTTTTGCTCTCGCGTCAACAATTTCCCTGAGAGTTGCTGTGCTTCCGGCAATATGAGCCATCCTAGTTCAATCACGGGATCTTCCGGCTTTTGGGCAGCATGGTCAGGGAGTTGGGCAGTTTGTAGGATTTGGCAGGCTGAATGTTCGTCCTTCATTTCCGGTGTCGAAACCTGGAGCTCCTTGATGACTGTGCATACATGCTCATAGATAACGCGCCCAGAAGCGACTGATAGCATTTCGGGGAGATTAACCAGGAGATGCATCATGTAGTCCGAGACCCATTTGCTCATTTCCTTGAGAGAAGCTCCTCCACTTGTGTGGGCATCATCTAGTTGGTAACAAATGCTAGTGGCAATGTGCCATATGGCGATACTCCTGCCGAAATCAGTACGGATGCTCGATTTCACTTCTTCATAGAAATTATGCCTCTCAAGCGCCCATTCGCCTCTCTTAGTGAAGGGCTTAAAGCCTCGTTGACCTTCCACTGCCTTTATCTCGCGGAGTACGAGTTCTTGCAGCGGAATAGGAACTTTTTCCTTGTATGTGAGGAATCTGTGCTTCTTCCACTCTTCCTCCAGCCGACAGTATTTCAGGATCTTACTCATTAAATTCCTCGAATTGGGCTTGAGGCAAAAACAAAGGAGATTGAACTGAGGCAAGCGGTTCGACCATCTTTGCTTTGCCAGAGAGAATCGGACTAGAAAGTTAAGGAGTCTTTCCATTCGCAGTTGATGCTGGTGTCTGATTGCCCATACTACTGCCCTGTCTGAGAAGAGCAGTTTCGAGTCCGAATCCAGTTCAAGGATCATGGCTATAGCCAACATTGAAAAAGTGAAGGTGACATTCTTGTGATGCAAGAAGTCTTTTCTGAGCATTACTGCGAATCCGGAAAAGGTCAATGCAATGCACACAAAAGTAAGAAAACGGAGCATAAAACCTACCTTAGTGTAGATAATGGGCGTTTTCGTATAGAGGGCATTGTACATGAATCCTAGTTCGATCTCAGTAATCTTGAAAACCTTAATAGGTGGGTAATCGTCTATCGACAGCGAGGGACGGGAGATGTACAATGAGTGGTAGATCCAATTTTTCAAATGTGGTTTTATGCGGTCGAAGCGGTAAAATGCTTTTAGAATTAGATCTGCGCCAGGATTATCTTTAGGTAATTTGCAAAACATCTCGGGTAAGGTATTCTCTTCATCGTTCCTCGAAATGGCCATGTCCGCATCCTGGTCAAGAGCAGATTTCAAAGCCCATGCTCTCTCCCCGTATTTGATGAACCCGGCGAGAAATATTGGCAAGGTTAGGAACGAGAGTCTAGTGTAAGTCCAGCACCTAATGAGAATCCAAATAACTAGACCCACTTGGGCAACTGTTTCAACTATTTCTCTCGCCCCCAACTGATTATCTTGAATTGAATAGGCAGTAATTGTGTCGGGGCTTCCTAGGTGCAACAAGAGAATTGGGGCAAGAAGGGCCTTAAGTGAAGTTTCTGTATCAGGTAAACTAGGGTCGCCAACGCTAATGTCGCTAAGCTTACCGATACCAACAGTAGCGACCCAGCTTGCCATTAAGTAGCTCGACCAAACAGTAATTCTGATCAAGAATCCCGTAATGTAACTCCGGCGACGGCCAAAGACCAAAAGGATGATTTGGAAGGTGAGGCTCAATAGTACCAAGGTCTGAATGTCCCACGCAGTCCACAATCTCTTGGCCTTCTTGACAATCGGGTCCCAGAAAATGACCATCTCCTTTCCCTCTTTCAAGACAGCAAAAATCTGATCAAGTACATGATGCAATATTCAAGGTCCTATCAATTCGAGAATAATCACATCTTTTTTCAATTTTGACTTTATTGAAAGGAACTTCAATTCAGGTGAACGGAAGATAATCTAACGAAAGCAAGAAGAAAGTCGCAGGATTCATTGTTAGAGTTTGCATTAGTCTTACACTAACATTGAACAGCATGAGCAAGTAAAATGCTTGAAGATGATTGAACCAGGAAATTGACAACAGAGAATGAAGCAATGGAGTGCACCTTACCCGGCTAGGAAGCAATTTGTTGGGATATAGAGGTACAAAAGGGGCAGTACAGAGTATTTGGAAGGCTGCTCTTCTTCTTCTTCTTCTTCTTTTGTAAATTTTGAGAAGCATCACATGGGTTTCTGTTAGCTGTTACACGAGCACAGGACAGGACGAGCTGTTGAGAGACATATATTTTCCTTAAAGGGTCTCCCAAACAATGAAAACCACTAGTGAACTTTTGAGAATAACTCACAGAAGAATAGATCCCTTGCTTGAACTGACATCCTCTCTTCCTGTACTATGCATATCTTTTTTCCTTTTCTTATTTCTGCTTTTGGTTTGGCACCAAGTTAAAAAGATGCTCGTATGGACTCTGTGTGATACTAAAGTGACGCGTACTCAAGATTGTCTCAACTTTCCTAATTTATTAACATGTCTACCTTGCTTTACAATAAGGAAACACTGGTTATTTGATATTCCGATGAATGTGGTGTTCTATTTGTACTTTTCCTTTCTTGCTACATCATAAACATATCTCATATTTACAATAATGGAGATGGATATAGTTATCTGATTGTAGCTTGATTTACTTCCTTCTACATCTGTCAGTTTGTACAATCACAGGTTGTTTATCAATGTTGCATGGAGGTGACGCATGTTGTATCATATACTACACAAGATCTCTCTAATTGCTATGCTTCACATAACACATGATATCAAATTATTCAAACTATCATGATCTCAAGCTTTGACATATAACAAATTACTTGTTCCTGATTGTATAATCCCTGATGCTCACCGGAAAGGGAAATAGTTTAGGCTCGCCTGTTTCTTTTAATTGCCTTTCAATTGCTTTTTTCTGAATGTCTCTTTCTCTTTCTCTAGTTGAGATTGATCTCATTCCCAATAGAACTTACTCAAATTGAGGCGTCAATTATGAAGAATAGACAGGGTAAAAGTAGTTGCAGGTATAATTTAAGCGTAGTTTGCCGAAAACCACTTCATTGGGTTTAGTCAAACTTTGTTAGGTGTTTTCTGGTGTCCTTGACAAACTGACTTTCTAGGAAAGTCAGCAATTCAACAAACAGTAGTCCGAGAACAAAACTATGGGAAAGCAAATGAGCAAAAGAATCTAACATCAAAGACAAGGCGACACAAGAGAAATGATCTTTAAGTCCAAAATAAACTTCAATGTAAATAACATGAACTGACTGAGCAAATCGCCCCAAATCGTTGGCTGCAGTCCCTGTATATAAGATAGAATTACGAAAAGAAAGATAGAAATAATGGATGAAGGAGATCAATCATAATTATTCGAATGATGAGAACTGAGTATCTATTATTATGAATGTCAAATGAACTGTGATTGTTCCCGCTGATTCTTGGACGCCCTTGCTTAGACTCAAGTCTCTTGGGTTATGAGTTTCATAGAATTAAACTTGTCTGTCTTGTGAGCTAGCAGAAGCCACACATGGGTTAGAATGTCTCCACCTCGCCTCAACAGCTTCGTATGGTTATAAATCAGGCAATTATACGCTGTGTAACACACCATCTCCACCCAAACGCTGCTTATAAGCTTCCACGGATCGTTCTTATTATTCAGCAGGCCCGCGAGTCTTCGCGCCTCCTCAAGGACATGCCACTTTTTGAAGATTATAGGGCCCGTGCCAGGTTCCGGGTCAGTTTCTTGCACACATTCGGTTGATAACTTTTTCAAGGCCGTCTCTCTGTTGCTTAAGTTTGAAACCGCCAGAAATTTCTTGACCCTTGAGTGAGCATGCTCAAAGGTGATCTCATTGGTGGGGAGCGACAATACATAAGGCCGTATTGCGAGGAGGTACATCATGTAATCTGACAGTAGCTTACTTCCCGAGCAATTCTTTGAGTCCTGAAAATTTGAGTGATAGCAAATATCTGTTGCCATGTGCCATGTGATGATGCTTCTGTCGAATGCTGTGTCAATGCTCCATCTTAGTTCTTCCAATGAATTGTGAAGCTCGAGCGTCCATTGGCCTCTACTAGTGAAGGGTTTTAGACATCTTTTTCCCTCCAAATCCTTCATACCTTTGAGGAGTAGTTCTTTCAGATCTGTGTCGATTGCTTTGCTAGTGGATTTCAAATATCTCTTGAACTGCTCCTCCTGGCCAACAAATTGAGGGATTTTGATGAACTTCAACCATTTATCATGCAGGCAATAGTCTAACATATTGAACTGCCCGATCATATCGGATGATCTTTGCTTTTTCATGGACATTTTCACGAGAAAAAGTAGAAAAGTTTTCACCAACGGCTTCCTGTGATGCTCAACCATCTTAACTATTGCCCAATCTGAATATGGCAGAGCCAGGATTTGGTATATTTCCAAAACTATCACCCCAATCAGCAGTGCATATGTATAGGCCACATACATATCAAGCAAGAATGAATTTTGAAAAATTCCTGCAAACCCACTTAAGGTCGATACCAAACTGAAGAAACTAATGAACCGCAATGTGATGCCGAGTTTAGTATAAAGAACTGGACCCTTAGTATAGAGGACGTCGTACATAAATCCTAGCTCGATGGCAGTTGTCAGATAGGCATTCTCCACATCGTATTCTTCTATTGACATCCAATGGCGTGACATGAACATGGGGTGGTAGAGCCAGTTCTCAAGGTGGGGCTTCAAAGTGTCGAACCGGTAATAAGCCTTCACGAAGATATCTAAGTCCGGGATGTTGGTTGGTAGTGTTTGGATCAAATTGGGGATGTTCTTTTCTTCATCAATGTCCTCCGAGGTTATACTCATGTTTTCGCTGTACACCGATTTGAGAGCCCAAATCGTTTCTCCATACTTGATCATCCCGGCGACAAAGATTGGGAAGTACAATGAAGCAGCGGCTGAGGTGTCCCAACAACGGATAAGGATCCAAAGCACGAAAGCAACGGAGAAGACAAAGTTTAGTACTTGTCTTATCCCTAGCCGGTTGTCTTCAACCGAGTACGCGGTTATGCTATCTGGGTTACCGAGCTGCATCAGAAGCAATGGCGCCAAGAGTGCCTTTAGCTCTGTGTCATACTCGGGTTTTTCTGGATCATCAACACGGATTACCGTGAGCTTGCCGAGAGCTAGGGCAGCGACATAAGTGGCAAGCAAGTAGGAGGACCATACAACAAACCTTATTGGTAGGCCGGTCATATACCTCCGCCGGCCGCCAAAGATGGCCAGAGTTATTTGAAACACGAGGCCAGTGAGTACTAGTAATTGGATGCTCCAATCTTCCCAAAGATCCATCAGCCATGGAAAGCATTTGTTAATGACTAGTGGAACCCAGCCGAAAAAATCCACGCCCATAACTTCCTTCTTGTGTTGCTCTCTCTAAAATGAAAGAATTGAAGCTGGAAAGTAAAAGTAGACAAGGGAGTCAAACCTTATTTAACTCTAAGATTAAGTGTGAAATAGCAGCATTTGTGAGTGAGATAAAGAATTCGGTTTTGTGGAATCAACAGGTAATGAATCTTGTTCGTCAAGAGTAATTCAGATTAATTACACTACTTTTGATCCATATACTATAGCTAGTGTTGCGAAATGGTCTTTGAACATTAGAAATTGTCGATTGGGGTTGGTTCATTTTGCTCTGGTCATAGACTTCTGAAGTTTAGGCTTATATCTTTACGAATTATGAACTTGTATCCCGAAATTCTGAATTTATAACAGAAAACTATCCCTGACATGCAATGCATTCAAATGATACACGTGATTAACATTCTTTTCTTTCTTAGAGCAATCGAGAACTCTATCATCTTCCATTAATGGTGTTAGGATAATTAAATATTAAACCACGCCTTTATCTAACAGTTTTAGCTTCCAGAACAATTGACAGTGGTCCCACCAAATCTCATTTGGCATCAAAACTGGAGGTCCCGAGTTCATAAAAAGACCAAACTAAGCGTGAGACGGAGTGTTAGAATATAAATATTAAACCATGCTTTCATTTAACAACTTAAGCTTTTAGAACAGTTGACAGTGGTTCCACAAAATCTCACATTGTTAGAATATAAATATTAAACCACACTTTCATCTAACAATAATATCTTGTTTGTTTTAGAAAATCTCTTAGATCATAGTTTCGTTATTCTGATTCTGAGTATATTTTTCCATGAATTCGATTTTTTTTACAAATTTATTTTCCATAAAGAAACTGATGATACACATGTCCTGCAGGTTCATAGCGAAGAATGTTACCGATCATCAAATCTTGGGAAAGAATTTTAACTCTGTGGTCTGTTCGGTAATGTCTTTTGCAAGGTCCACTGTTAGAGCATGTTAAAATGTGCAAATTTACCCATCAACGACACAAAATATTCATGCAGATTTGAAAACCCGAATGTTGAAACCTCGGCTTTTGATCTACTCACGCAGCAGTTCTCGTTGTAACTTTCAACATGTAGAAGATATTAATAAAACAAAAACACACCTATTTAATTTCCAGATTGATGCGAAAAAATAGGAGGCTAATCAACTGAAACAATGGCCTGTTTAATTCGACGTTCCAAAGTAAAAGCAAGAATTGAGTAGCTAGAGCACTAACCTCTCAGCAAAGCGATGCCGCACCGATAAGGAACAAAAATGGTCTCAGAAATTCTGACATCGAAAGCTGTTAAGAAATCTACAAAATGAAGCTTTTACCAAAATATCTGCAGGAATTAAGACCTTGCTTTCATTTCCAGAGAGCAAAGAACACTTCCATGCAAAACAATGTTTTATAGCATGTGGTTGCTTAAAGTGTCCGTGAGTTTGTGCATGAGAACAGAAAGGACCAAAGAACAAAAGAATCGATTGTTTACTTGTGACTTTCCCATTTCAACAGTTCTGTACGGGTTCATTCGGATTTCACCCTTTATGCTGCTTTAGCAACCATGGAAGTAACCTCTTAGTCCTCTTGCATTATTCCAACACTGTTTCGGCAGAAACGTGAATCTCCTCGTCCAGCTATACCGAAGCGTCTGTCGCAATTTCTGGTCCGATGTCAATAAGTTTTCCCAATCACTGCTAGTTGGAGTTACCCGTATGCAGAGCGAAACGACTGACATAGTCATCTTTGGATAACATGAAAACCATCTCTCTATTTTGCTTGTGCGCGCATAGCAATATTCTCCATTTTTGTTTTAGCATTTCCTTTGGGGTTAATATCATGAAAAACCCCGAACTGGTACACTTGTGACAAATTTATCCAAAACTAATTTTTTTACCACAAAAAACCTCAAACTAGTATACCTGTGAAAAATTTACTCTCCGTTAGTTTCCATTAAATTTTACCGTCAAATTGCTGAGTTGGATGACAAGTTGCAGATGACGGGCGTACCATTTTGGGATTTTAACCCTTCGTTTGTTACAAGTTTATCATTTTATGATTTTTCGTGGTATTAATCCAATTTAACGAAGGGTAAATTTGTTCCAAGTGAATCAATTTGAGATTTTTAGTGGTCAAAAAATTAGTTTGAGGTAAATTTGTTACAGGTGTACCAGTTTGGGATTTTTAGTGGTAAAAAAATTAGTTTTAGGTAAATTTATCATGGTGTACCATTTTGGGATTTTTCGTGGTGTTAACCATTTTCTTTATTGACTACTCTTTGGGGAACTTCTAAATCTAATAAGTGCTGGAAAATAATGTTTTCAACACTTAATTAAGTTATAACCACGTTTGGAATCTGTAATTAGTTTTGACGTAAAATGTTCAATTAAGTAAAACAAATAACTTAGGTTTCGTTTGTTTGACGGAAAATATTTTCTAAGAAGACATTTTTCTCACTTTTTGGGTTTTTATTCTCTTAGAAAAATGAGTCAACGTAAACCTATGCTTAAATTCAAGAAAATGATTTCTTCTTGCAAAAATCGAAAATCATTTTCTGATATGTAACTAGGTATTGACGCTTGAACCCAAAACTTTACGCTTGGGTATGGAAATCCAACTCTAATTCCCAGTGTCTAGGACTGGGCTCGGGCGCCTAGGCATGGGTCAATTGAGGTCAGGCCCAGGGCCCCGATGCTCATGTCCAAACCCTCGATGCCCGCACTCAGGTCTATCTAGGCCGAGCTCAGACCCTGAGTCTAAAGCCTTGGTGCCCATGCTCGATGCCTCGGCACCCAAGCCCAAGTTCATAAAGGTCAAGCACAGGATCTCCGTACTCAAGCTTAGATCCCTAACACTAGGGCTTGGGTCCACAAAGGTTGTGCCCGATTTCATCTGGGCCAGGTCTAGGACCCCCAAGCTTGCGCTTAGGTCCATTGAGGCCGTGCCTGAGACCTGAGTGCCTGTGCCGCAATCCCCAAGGCCTCGGTCAGGGTCCTTCGAGGCTAGAGCCAGGGCTCTAGTGCTTGTACCTAGTTCCTAGGCTGTCCATGTGCAAGTTATTAACGCTTAAATAGTATATGTCTATTTAAGAATATTAAATCAGATTTTTCAAACCAAACAATGGAAAATATTTTCCAGGTCATTTTCATGTTTCAACCAAACACAAAAAAAGTCATTTTCTTGGAAAGTGACTTCCAGAAAAATATTTTTTTAGAAATGTCACATTTTCCATAAAACAAACATAGCCTTAATTCATTATGTAAGGAGGTGATTACTTAATTCATTCTATACAAAAGGCATCCAGATCGGAAGTAAAATCTGGTCTATTTCCAATCCGGCCCGAAAATTGCTAATAAAGTTCAGTATTTAAGATTGAACGGAAGTAAATTTATGTTATGCAAATTATAAATAGTCACATATGCATGCAATCAATTCGATGCTGGATGCTCATAAAGGAGTTCGTGCAACTGAACATAAAGGAAAATGCGCGAAGATGTACTTTCGACTTGCTTGCTCTCCATATATGATCATTTATATTCATTTAAAAAAAGTAATGATACTAATAATCCTTAAATTTTACTCATTGTTCAATGCCATCCATGTACTATCTATTTCTCTTTTTCAAGATCATTCATGAACTTTCTAAAAGTGGTTCAATATGGTCCTTCTGTTGAAATTGAGGAAATACGCTGACATGAACTTTATTTATTTGTTATATTTAGTCCCCAGTTGTTCTTATATTCTTTCTCTCAACTGCACCTTGTCAAAGCTTGGCCATGGTAGCTTTTGAGAAGAAGAAATGAAAAAAAGATGAAAAGTTGAAGATGAAAATGAAGGGCCCAATTCCAATTAAAAACACCAATTTTAAGTCCGGGCCCAATTCTTGCTCGAACTTTTTTTTGTCTCATAAAAAATCACTAACTCTTGGTCGGTACCCAACCTGGCCTTCATCAAAATTGTATCAATTTTCCCAATAAAGATTTGACGTCTCATTGCATGAGTACATCCCTCTCTTTTTCCATCAACATATCATTCCGCATCATTTTTTTCCCTCGGCCTTTAAATTCCCTTTTTTCCTTTCATCTTCTTTAGTGCAGTAACACAGCCATTCATGGAGAGAGAGAGAGAGAGGTACAAGTGGAATGACATGTCGGGTCTTCAACACTATCAATGGACGAAAACTTGAGAGAGTTAGATTCAGGTACTGAACGAGAGTTTGTGCTTTTTATGAGACAGAAAAAAGTTTGGGTCAAAATTATGACCTGAAAGGTTTTTTTTGTGCCAATTAAGTTCTAAATCTTTTAAATTGGTGCCAATTCAGTTTTAAACCTTTTGTTTTTGTGCCAATTTAGTCCTTCCGGCCAATTTTAATCGAAATTTGCCGACGTGGACAACTTTAATAATATTTTTATATCTTTTGAATTTTTATTTTTTTTCTTTTTTTTGTTCTCTCCCTCCTTCCTCTGGCTGGTCGCCGGTCCAGCGACTGGTTAGAGGCTAGAGGCCGACGAGCTCGACCTCGCCGGCCACTGGCGAGGGCGGCCTCGCCAGGGGAGGGCGAGCCTCGCCTTGGTCGGGCGAGGCTCGACCTCGCCGGACTCGGAGAGGTCGAGCCTCGCTCGACCATGGCGAGGCTTGCCCTCCTCGGTGGCTGCGGCGAGGGAGAGCCTCGCCGGCCTCTGGCCTCTGGCTGGTCGCCGGACCGGCGACCGGCCATAGGAAGGAGGGAAGGGAGAGACAAAAAAAAAGTGGGAAAAAAAAGAAAAAAAAGGAAAAAATAAAAATTCAAAAAATATTAAAATATTATTAAAGGTGTCAATGTCGGCGCCACGTCGGCGTCGGTGACCGGCAGGCGTCCACGTCGGCTAATTCCGGTCAAAATTAGCCGGAAAGACTAAATTGGCACAAAAATAAAAGATTTAGGACTGAATTGACACCGATTTAAAAGGTTTATGACTTAATTGGCACCAAAAAAAGATTTAAGACTAGATTAGCACTAATGCGAAAGATTTAGGACTTTTTTTCCTCTCCCCCCCCCCAAAAAAAAATCAGGTCTGAATGCCCATGCTCCAGGATTATAAAAAAAACAGTTTACGGCACTAGGGTTCATTAGACTTGCATTGTGTCGTGCGTTGTCTTAGAAGTGTCGACATAGTTAATAATTCGAGTTTTCATTCTTGTAAATGTACCAAAATAAAAAAAATAAATAATGATAATGATAAATTTTCAGCTCAAGAATTTTAGCCACTGCCCAAAGACGGACAAAAGCGGGGCGCGCGCATTGAATCACCGGAAAATTCTCCCTAGAAACGATTCTCTGTTTCGGGCGCCTCCAGGCGTTGTTCACCGCCGCTGATAGTTATTGTTTGGGAATGTTTACGGACTGAGTGCTGTTTGATGATGTGAAGCTGAACAGATTTTTGCTGTTTGTGATAACTGGGAACGAGCTTGTCTTAGATCTACATATGGGTGTCTTAGATGAAAACGCTCATAATCTGTTTGACAAAATACCCGAACCAGATTTGATAGTGTTTTCTTTGATTAAATCACTGAATTGGAAACTATATCACGGCAAATCAGTCTGTTCTCGACTTGTAAAAATTTGATTGCTGTTGACTTAGTTAGAGCGCAATGCTCATTTGTTGCTAAATCGTTGTTTCGAGTCAAAGTGAGAATTGCATTTTGTAACATGTTGATGTTCATGATTCGAGTCGAATTTTGGGTATGAATAAAGCTGAGTTTCCGACATTGTTACATATTCACCTTAATTTTTTTTGGGTTTTGTATTGCTTTTCGTTTTTCCCTTATCCATTCCCTTGTGTTCCAGGTATATGTCCCGGTGGCATTCAATATGGTGGTTGCCGGAGAGGAAACAGCATGAAATCTACGGACTGAGCATTAATCCTTAAACTCATCTCGCTAGTTTGTTCACCGAATTCTCTTTTATCCACTTGTTTTGCTCACGCCGTGCCCAGTGGCCGGAAGTGTTGAAAGATTTAGTGTTTGCGATGGTGGCTGGCGGTAGCTGATGGCGTGAATCTCGTGATGAACATGGGTGGTTGATAGTGAAGTATGTTCAAAATTATTGATGTATCACCGAGAGGAGTTTCGATTGTTAATATCCTGGTGTGGTGAGTTTCGGTCTTCTTGTTATAGTTCTGGGTTTGTCTTGGGTAAGTTCTTAGGAATAGATGAATAGAATAACTGGAGGATAGATTGGTCGGACTTAGGTTCTAGGATGCTTACTGTTCGATGATAGGGTCGACTGAGATATTCTAATTTGTAGCTCAGTGAGCAAGTCTTGGTTTTTGGCCAATTTTACTTGATGGTTTGATGATTGTTGCATTCATTACTGATTAGATTTTGGATTCTTAGTATAGTTGAAAATCACTTAGGATAATTAGTCTTAAGAATGAAATAGATTTAGTTTGAAAATATAATCTAAAAAATAGTAGTTTAGAAACATCACTTCAAAGAATAAAAATCATAGTAAATAGCTTAGTTGAATTTATGATTCACCCCAGATAATTGTATAGGTGATGTGCAGATGTTGTAACCTAAAAGAAACTTGAGAGGGACTAAATGAGTACCTAATATCCTAAAGTCGGATTGGTACCCACCCCGACTTAGGATGACAAAGTATCAACCTAGGGCTTCATTTTTCTCCGAAAGTTTCGATAATCCACATTACCAATTTTAAGATAAGATAGTCTCTAGAGTCAAGCTCATAGGGGTTGCTGTCCTAAGGCTCAATAGCAAAGCCATGTTACAGTCTTTGCTTGACTCGTATTGGGTTAATTTATTGCATTTCACCTTTTATTCTCCCTTTTATTATCACTTTTGATGTGTTTTTTTTTCATTCTTCTATGTCATTTCCTTGATTGAGTTTCTCATGTTTTGTTTGGCCTGGTTGGATGGTTAGGCCACACGCTAGGATCATAATAAACACCAAAAAAATATTGCATGGAAACTTAACGGACAAGAACCTTAGGATTCATAATTTTGTAAAAAGACTGCATAGACACCTTAGTTGGTAAAAATCAAGTTTAGGTACCGAATGGGTATTAGTTGGATAACGAGTGTAATTAAGTCCCTAATCTTAAATCACTGGTTGTGTAGGAAGTGATGTATCTTTCCGTGCCTCACTTGGCTAGTAGCTGACTCCAATAGTTTAATGGTGACTTTCTCATATAGAATTCTAATTAGGTTAATCGAATTAAAATGAAAATTTCAAGGTCACGTGAGGTAAGAATTTCAGACAACTCATGCCGATTGATGATTATTGGCCCTCGGCTCAGCATTACCTCTACACTCGTCATTTTCCCGACACCCGTTCGGGAGGATTGCGACAAAAAGAAATTCCTAGAACAGTTCAGGGCGTGGGCGTAATCTCTGTAAAATTGTAGGAGTAAGCTAAAGAACTGAAAACGTGCACCATCCATCTGGTCTTACTGGCAGGCAGGATAACATTCCAACAACATGTCGCACAACTCTGTTTCTTTCCAAATCTATGGATATTTATTTTTGTTGACATAAACTAATTGATGACTAAATAAAGACAGAGGGAATAGATATTTAAACAACAAGAAAAAGCATTACAGGTATCAATGAGGCATAAGCCCATAGTAAACCCAACCAATGAGCACCAATCCACTAGTACATTATTAGATGTCTCTCCTCCTATATTAACTGATCTTCTCACTTGTCTGAAGATTAAGTCCTGAGTCGGCCCAAGAAAATGAGCAATCCGACGTTAACACCATATCTTGTTTCCATTGGTTTAATCAGACATGTGAGGAGAAGTCAAGGCATTATCAAATGCTTAACCAGATTACAGGATATTGATCTGCATTCGGGCAGAAGAGAGAACGGATAAGAGGGAAAAACGAAAAGAAAGTCAATGATCGAATAGACCATATCTAGTATGCCACGATGCATAATCTGAGAAGAAAATATGATCTGTAAACAAGTAGTTTCATAAGCAAAAGCAACATGCCATCATCTCTATTCGAGCTCTATGTCCCGATCCATGTACTTAATGGTGTTGAACTTGTCTGTCCTGTGTGAAAGGAGGAGCCACACGTGAGTGATGATTTCTCCGCCCCGCCTCAGCAGCTTCGCATGCTGGTATATCTGGCAATTGTACGCCGAAAAACATAGCATCTCAACCCAAACGCTGCTGATGAGCTGCCATGTGTCTTTTGCACTTTTCAGCTCTCTCGCTAGTGTCCGCGCTTCCTCAAGGACATTCCAACCTTTGGTGATGACTGCTTCAAAGGAGTTACTTTCCTGCACGGGATCGGGGCCCAGTAGAACTTTCAGGATGTCCTTTTCCGGGAATTTATCCAAGAACATCTTGAGCTTTGTGTAGGTGTGATGGTAAGTGATCTCGGCCGTGGTCGAAGAGAGTATTTTAGGATGTTGTACCAGAAGGAACATCATGTAATCTGATATCAGTTTGCTCGTCTCCTTACGATTTGAATTTTCGTGGCATGAAAGGTAGCAGACATGGGTTGCAATGTGCCATATGAAGATGCTTCTATCAAATGTCATCTCGATACTCCATTTGAGCTTATCCAGAACCTCGTGAGCCCTGAGCGTCCATTGGCCTCTATTTGTGAAGGGTTGATGGTCTCTCTCTGTTTCAAACTTTTCCATGTCTTCAAGCAATAATTCCTTCACATACTCCTCAATTTGCACAGATTTCGTTAACCAATATCTCTTAAACTTCTCCGCCTTGCCAAACGGTTTAAGGATTTTGAAGTGCCAGGGCTGTTTCTCAGATAGGCAGAAATCCAGAAAATTAAATTGCCGAATTCTGTTAGACCACCTTTCCTTCTTCAGAGATCGTTTGACAAGAAATTTTAGAAACTTCAAGACCATTGGGTGGTTCCTATTCATTATAATCACCCAATCCGAATAGAATAGCTTCAACAACTGATAAGTTTCCAGAAGCATGACTCCAATCAGCAGCCCAAACGTGTAGATAACATACGGACCCCTCCAGTGTCTGTCAAAGAAAAGTCTCATAAATCCACCTAATGTCAACCACAAACTGAAATAACTGATCATGCGGAGCATGATCCCGGGCTTGGTATAAAGAACTGGTGCTTTGGTGTAGAGGACATCATACATGAACCCGAGTTCCATATCAGTTGTCAAGAATACATCTTTAGGACTGTAATTTTCGATCAACTTATTACAATGTGGCATGAAGAAAGGGTGCTTCAGCCAGTCCACAAGGTGAGGCTTTAAGCAATCAAACCGATAGTAAGCCTTCAAGAAAATATCCAGATCGGGAGTGTGGAAGTTCTTCAATGCAGAGAACATCTTTTTTTCTTCATCGAAATCCTCTTTTCTCATGTTTGTGTTCTCGTCGTACACAGAAAAGAGCGCCCAAATTGTTTCTCCATACTTGATTATCCCAGCAACAAATATTGGAAAGTACAGTATCATCGGGATGGAGGTCTTCCAATTTCTCTTGAGGATCCAGACTATGAAAGAAAATGTGATGACGAGGTTCAATGCACGCCTCACGCCAAGCCGGTTGTCTTCCACTGAATATGCGGTGATGCTATCTGGATTCCCTAGCTGCAGTAGAATCAAAGGTGCCAACAACGCTTTTAGTTCGGTATCACACTCTTCCTCATACTTGTTGAGGCTGACTGTCGTGAGCTTGCTGAGCGCGAGCGTCGCGAAATAAGAGGTGAGCAAATAAGATGCCCAAATAACAAGGCTGATTGTCTTGCCACTTGAGGTTTTCCTGCGGCTTCCTAATGCAGCGAGAACTATCTGGAAAATCAAGCCGAGTAGTACAAAAAGTTGAATGCTCCAGTTGTCCCAGAGACACATCATCTCCGACGCCGACCATTTGTGAGGGCATCCCGGCACCATAGAACAGTACGTTATATTGTGCCCTCCACGCGTGGTTGTTCTGTTCATCATTATTGAGACAAAGTCTTCGTGAAATAACCCCGGATGAGGAGAGAAAAGAAGGTGATGAGAGATCCTCTTGCCCCAAATTAGACTTTAAGATCCTTTTTCAAGCTGACAAAAGATGATGCCACAGTGAACTATTTCGCTCAGCAGCTGTAAGATACACAGAAATGTGCCAATGGCCATCAGTGAACGGATACATGGTGCACTTTCATCGACACCAGGTAATTTTATTATGATATGACGGCTTGCATGTGTATACAGTCGCTTGCACCTTACCCGCACACATTTTTACCCATGCTTTTCCTTTAAAAAGGATTCGTATACATTCACATACTGCTGGAGTAACGCCGGGTCACTAACAACGGTGCCACTAATGATATAATCACCACATACTGATCTTGGCGAATTTACATTTCTCATTTTGAACGAGATTCTTTTTTTGCTTGATTTTTCATTTAGGAAATAGTTTGAAATCAGTTGTTTCTTAATTTTTACCTGGACTCTTAGTTTTTCCCTCTTGTGAAGCCCTAGGATTAAGGTTTTTGGTCTGGCATGAAATAGATCGATGCCGACTCCTCTTTCTTACTAAAATCCTTCTTCGGTAAATTACCCCAATCAAGGATAAAAAGATTTTAGGAACCCTAGGCGCGGGCTTGGATTTGTAAAATTCGAGGTGCTACAATGATAAAAGATCATAAAACGATACAATTTTAATTCTAGAAAAGTTTCATGGAGATAATTGAATCTATAACTATTCTCATTATGTTGAAGGCACGGGTCCATCACTAGTATAAACTATTCAACTTTTCAATGTGGGATTTTTGTCAACATAAAAAGAAACCAAATTTACTAATGATAATGTAATTTACATTCTCTTCAATGAGGGAAAAATTGCAAATTAATGCCTATAGGTTGGTCGTGAAAATTGTTTAAGTTGCACAACATCCTGTTAACTCGAGTTAAACATTACTGGTCGAATATTATGATTTTCTTTATTTTTAAATTAAGAATGAACCTCTACACTGTTGAGGAAAACTCCTACTAATTTTGATGTTAACAAAACCTTCCTTTGTAATTATAAATCTGATACTGAACCATTTTATTCCAGGAATATATATATGTTTTGGAAACTTAGAAGGAAGCTTTTCAGACTTTGCAAACTGGAAAAATAAGTTATTTGAAGTCCCACATAATCTAAAGTTCAGATTCAGACGCTGAAATTTTTCAGAAGCATACGCAGAAGATGAAATTTTTTCAGTAGCAGACGCAGAAGTTATTCAGACACAGAACGAGAAAGTTCAGACGGAGACGCTGAAATTTTTCAGAAGCAGATGCAGACGCTAAAATTATTCAGACGCAGAATACAGAACTCAACATAACAGCTAGTGATCTGGTATGGATTTCACAGAAGGAAAGTTTCGATTGTTTCAATCTTAATCTAATTGATTGACAATCAAATATTACGACAAGAATGACGCAGAAGATGAAATTTTTTTAGTAGTAGACGCAGAAGTTATTCAGACACAGAACGAGAAAGTTCATACGGAGACGCTGAAATTTTTCAAAAGCAGACGCAGACGCTAAAATTATTCAGACGCAGAACACAGAACTCAACATAACAGCTAGTGATCTGGTATGGATTTCACATAAGGAAAGTTTCGATTGTTTCAATCTTAATCTAATTGATTGATAATCAAATATTACGACAAGAATGCACTACTACGGACAAAGCTCTACTTATGGAAACCAAGATTCTGATTATATGGGCGACCAGAATCAGCGGGATTCAGAATCTGTCATCTAACGGCTACTCAATCCTTATTATACAAATCTGTTCAAGATGAAGATTGGAAGATGATCCTCTGAATGCTGTCCAACGGCTAGTTTGGATGAAGAGGAGTATTTAAGGAGATCAACGAGCAGTTGAAGGATACAACAGAATCAAGAATCAATAAGTCCAAAGTCTGAGCTTATTCCAATAATTCCTCTTGTCTTTCTGAGCCAAAAAGTTTAGAACTTGAGGGTTACTTTGTAAGAGTGATTGTATGAGATAGAGAGTCCTATCATACACGAGAGTGATATCACTAAGAATCTGTAAATTCCTCTTGATTACTTAGTGAAATCCAGCCAGTAGGCTGTAAGCGTGGGAGAGTGGACGTAGGCTTGCTATAAGCCGAACCACTATAAACTTGTGTGCAGATTCTCTATTCCTTATCTCTTACTTTACATTCTGCACATCTGAACACTTATTATATAATCTGTCTTGAATTTGAATTTTATTCAAACTCTTCTGTGATTTGTTTTATTTCCGCATAAAAATTTAAAAACTATTTAGGATCACCTATTCACCCCCCTCTAGGTGACCCTTGCTAGCCTCTTCAATTGGTATCAGAGCAGGTTGCTCATTTTACTGAAGTGTTTTACTTCTGAGCTAACGATCTATATGGCTAGCTATGGTGCTCCAGGGCTCATTGAAGGTCAGAGCAACAACAGACCACCATATTTCGATGGCAAGGAATATAGTGTCTGGAAGAACAAGATGAAGGCATTCATTAAGTCAATTGATCATATGCAATGGGATGTCATCATCAAAGGAGTCAACCCAAAGTCTTCATATTCAAAAGAAAAGGCAGATGCAAGCAAAGCAGCAGATCTTCCATTATCTCAAACTGAGATATCCAAAAGAGAAACTTTAGATTCAAAAGCGATTTATTCTCTCTACTGTGCTTTATCTCCTGTTGAATATAAGAAAATTGCTGCTTGTGAATCTGCTAAGAAAATCTGGGATACTCTCTATATTACTTATGAAGGAACATATCGAGCAAAGGAAACTCAAATCAACATTTTGCTTGGTCAATATGAATCCTTCAAAATGAAGTCTGGAGAATTAATTGTTGATTTTTATGACAGGTTTACTGACATAGTAAACGGTCTTGCCTATCAAGGACAGCCAGTCCCAGATGCATTGAAAGTCAACAAACTCCCGAGAGGATTGACAAATTAGTGGGATAACATCAAAACATCTCTTCGTGAGACTCAAAGGATCAAGCCTCTATCAGTGAATGAGTTAATTGGAACTCTTCAATCATATGAGACTGAGAAATGGAATGAGGAGATTGAAACCAAAGGTAATAAGTCAATTGCATTGAAAACTAATATTGATTCTGATTCAAATTCTGAAGATGAAGATGTTGATGATGAAGAACTAGCTCTCTTCATAAAGAAGTATAAGAGAATGAAAATCATAGGAAGAAACCTCAAAGAGAAGAAGCCTTTTGAAAATAAGAAGTCTATCATTGAGACAGAGAGATCAAAGGATATAATATGCTTTAACTGTAGGAAACGTGGACATATCAAGCCTAACTGTCCACTTCTGAAAAAGAAGACCAAATTTGAGAAAGCAAAGAAAGCCTTAAAGGCAGAAACTTGGAGTGACACAGAGTGCGAAGACAGTGATGAAGATATCTCAAATTTCTGTCTAATGACAAAGTCAGATTCAGACTCAGATTCTGATTCTGATCGTAAAGTGGAAATAGAGGTAAAACCTTCTGAAATGGCTATTGAAATATCAAATTATATTGATGAATTATGCTTTGAATTTAAGACTGCTCTTAAAAGAATCTCTTCTCTGAAAAAGGAAAATTCATCACTAAGGCAACATGATATTTCTCAAAAAGAAAAAATCGATTTTCTTCAAAAAGAATTTCATCAAATCAAGGAAAATCGAGATTTTCTTTCCAAAGAAAATGCTGTTTTGAAAAAGAAAATTTCAGAAATTACTTCCAAATTTTCAAAAGGTTCAGAAACCTTGAAGCATATCCTTTCCATTCAAATTCCTTACTATAACAAATCTGGTCTAGGATTTGTAAAGGAAAGTGACAGCTTGATTGATTTTCCAAAAGTCAAGGAGAGATTAAGACAAAGACCTCCTCGACAAGCTTATAAAAACCATTTCAAAAAGAATTTTGTAAAACCTGTTGGCCGAAGTGCTCTCAAATGCTCAAATTGTGGAGATCCACAACATTTTGAGAATGAATGTCCTAAGGTCTGGAGACCTATTCGAAGAGATTTTGTTAAGACAGCCTATACTAATGCTCAAGGACCCAAACAAGCTTGGGTATCAAAGAAAACTTGAGATGCTGTAATTCTTGCAGGTAACCACAAAGAGAAAAAGAAAGTGGTACCTAGACAGTGGATGCTCTAGACACAAGACAGGAGATCCAAGCATATTTGTTGATCTACACAATCTGAATGGAGGAAAAGTTTCCTTCGGAGGAAATACCAAAGGAAAAATCATTGGCAAAGGAACGGTTGAAATTGGAGGACTCACAATCAATGATGTTTCGTTGGTAAAAGGACTCAACTACAATTTGATAAGCATAAGCCAACTATGTGATATAGGCTTCAGAATCAACTTTCAAGAAGATACATGCTCAGGAACAAGCAAAGACTCTTCTCAAACATTTACAGGAAGAAGACATGGCAATATATATCTTCTAGATGTCAATCCAAACTCCACTCATTGCTTGATCTCAATCAAAGAGGATGAAGATATGTGGCACAGAAGGTTGGGGCATATCAGTATGAAACAAATGTCAAAGATCTCAAACAAGAAACTGGTTCGAGGTTTGCCAGATTTGAAATACAGAAAAATAGAATTATGCAATGCCTGCACTCTAGGAAAACAAGTAAGAAGTTCTTTCAAATCTATACATCATGTTTCCACTAATCGTGCTTTGCAGCTTCTCCATATAGATATGTTTGGACCAACCAGAACTCAAAGTATTGGTGGTAAGAAATATTGTTTGGTTATTGTTGATAATTTCACAAGATTTACTTGGGTGTTCTTTCTTACTCATAAAAATGAGGCATTTTCATGCTTTTCAAAATTTGCAAAAAGAGTTCAGAATGAAAAGGGCTACTCCATCTCCTGCATTAAAACAGATCATGGGGGAGAATTTGAAAATCAAGATTTTTCAGACTTTTGTGAGGAAAATGGCCTTCAACATAATTTTTCTACTCCATATACGCCAGAACAAAATGGTGTTGTGGAAAGAAAAAATCGTTCTTTGCAAGAAATGGCAAGAACACTGTTGATTGAAAGCAAGATTCCTTATCAATTTTGGGCAGATGCAGTATTTACAATATGTTATATCATCAACAGAGCTTTTCGTAGACCCATTCTTAAGAAAACCCCCTATGAGCTTTTCAAAGGTAGAAAGCCCAACATTTCGTATTTTCGTGTATTTGGTTGTAAATGCTTTATTCTCAAAAATCCAAATGACCGCACTGGTAAGTTTGATGAGAAAACAGATGAAGGATTCTTCCTTGGATATTCTACTACAAGCAAAGTATACAGAGTCTTCAACAAGAATTCTCGGACTGTGGAAGAAACAATGAATGTGAAGTTTGAAGAAAATAGTCAGACTCACAAAAATGAATCTGAACCATCTCCCAACATTCAAGAACTATCATAAATTCATCAAGAATCTTCAAAGATCGTAGATTCTGCAGAAGAAAGAAATGAAGATACAATTCAGACTCAATCAGAACCTTCAGAGTCTACATATATTCAGAAGGAAAGATTTGACAAAAACTGGAAACATAAATCCAGTCATCTGAAGAATCTCATCATTGGAGAAATAGAAGATGGAATCAAGACTAGATCCAAACACAAGGAGAGCATCAACAACTTGGCACTGATATCAGAAATTGAACCAAAAGAAGTTGGTGAAGCTTTATCAAATGAAAGCTGGATAGAAGCTATGTAGGAGGAACTTCAGCAGTTCAGAATCAATGAAGTATGGGAGCTTGTCCAAGACCCAAAAACCATCCAGTAATTGGAACAAAATGGGTGTTCAGAAACAAACTGGATGACAAAGGGAAAGTCACAAGAAATAAAATAAGACTAGTTGCAAAAGGCTATTCTCAAGAAGAAGGCATAGATTATGACGAAACTTATGCACCGGTTGCAAGGTTAGAAGCCATTTGGCTATTATTAGCTTATGCTTATTTCCATAACTTTAAACTGTTTCAGATGGACGTAAAAAGTGCTTTCCTAAATGGATATATCAAAGAAGAAGTATATGTGGAACAACCACCTGGTTTTGAAGAACTAAGGAAGACTGATTATGTTTACAAACTCAAAAAGGCCCTTTACGGTCTGAAACAAGCACCCAGAGCTTTGTACGACAGGTTAAGTAACTTCCTTCTGCAAAATGATTTCATCAAAGGTAAGGTTGATACAACTTTATTTGTTAAGAGAAAGGGTAAGGATTTTCTACTTGTTCAAATCTATGTTGATAATATAATCTTTGGATCTTCTAACGAATTGCTTTGCAAGGAATTCTCTAAGAATATGCAGAACGAATTCGAGATGAGCATGATGGGAGAACTAACATTCTTTCTTGGCTTACAAGTGAAACAAACCAAAAATAGTACATTCATTTGCCAAAAAAAGTATGCCAAGGAGATAGTCAAGAAGTTTGGAATGCAAAACGGTAAGAAAACAGACACTCCAATGTCCCAATCATCCAAACTGGATAAGGATGAACTTGGTAAAAAGATGGACCAGAAGATGTACGGAAGCATGATAGGTTCATTATTGTATCTTACTGCATTTAGACCTGACATTCTTTTTAGTGTTTGTATGTGCACAAGATTTCAATCAGACCCAAATGAATCACATCTTTCTGCAGTAAAAAGGTTAATCAAATACATTAGAACTTATCCAATGCTAGGTCTTTGGTACTCCAAAGATTCAGATTTTACTCTTACTGGTTATTCAGATGCTGATTTAGCTGGATGTAAAGTAGATAGGAAAAGTACTATAGGTACATGCCAACTCCTTGGAAATATGCTGGTATCCTGGTACTCAAAGAAGCAAAGTACAGTCACACTTTCCACAGCAGAAGCAGAATATGTAGCGTTGGGAAGTTGCTGTGCACAGATTCTGTGGATGAAGCAGCAGTTACGAGATTTTGTCGTTGAAGAATCAAGTGTTGCAATCAAGTGTGACAACACAAGTGCTATTAATCTGTCCAAAAATCCTATTCTTCACTCTCGTGCAAAGCATATTGATATCAAACATCATTTCATTCGAGATCATGTTCAAAATGGCGATGTGAATATTCAATTCATTGATTCTAAGAATCAATTAGCTGATATATTCACAAAACCTCTTGACAAATCTTTATTTGAGTATATTAGAAACAAACTATCCATTCTCTTGAAGTGTTTGACAGACATGAATTTTTCAGACTCAAGTGTTCTCGGTCTGAACATTTTTCAGACTCTCAAAGAACGGTACATACATAGTTTAAAGTTTGACGGGAATATTTTTGGCAGGATATTCTCACATTTGTTATCTTTGGAAGCAAATCAGGTACGTATCCAAATTTATCTGATTAATTGTACTTAAAATATTATCATGATATTGTAATGATCTTTTATGCCTTAGAAAGAATATGTCCTTCCTACTTGTTTGGACTTATTTTTTACTTTCTAAAAATAACCTTTTATTCCTAAAACCCGTCCCTCTCATTTATAAACCTCTCCGTCACTTTTCAAAATCCTATCAGTACGATTTTTACTCCCCAAACACTTCCGATATTCAGAGACTCTCCTCATCTTCCTTCCTTCAAAGATCGAAACTTTCTGCTCTAGGAGTGATCAAAATGCTGTTTAAAAGAAGATCTTCACGTATTCTGAATCAAGACTCTAAATCTGCTGCACCGGCAGAGTATATGGAGATCTCAGATACAGAATCAGACCATTGTGAAGACCCTATTGAAGCGACACCTCATCAACGATCGTCTCCACCCAAACCTTCTGGTAAATCAGATTTTCGCTTTAAGAGTATCAAACATGTATGGAATGTCTATCAGCTATTAAAGAGAAGCAATGCCTATGCATCGGTTCTGCGTGATTGTCTTAGAGATAATAATTTTTTCTCTGAAGAGCATCTTGCTTAAAGCTACTCTCAGTTTTGTATTAAAACTGATAATGTTCCGGCAAGTTTTTCATTAAAAGAGCCCTCTTCCAAAAAGGGCAAAGAAAAGGTCGGGGAATCATCAACTCCTTTTGACAAACAATCTGCTCATATCAGCCCTAAATCTACCAGTGTAACCAAGTTTGTTATTCCTGAAGATGATGCTCGACTTTTTGAGCTTTTTGAAATGAAGATAGGAATAGCATCTGGTGTGCCAGGTACAGGAAGATTATTCAGAAGCTCTGAGCATCAAGTCTGTTATAAGCTATTGCTTGCTTGCGGAATTATGAATCACAGAACTGTGGATTTCGACTGTTTAGAGAAGGCTGACATTTCAGTCAAGCACCTTTTTGAGAAGCTAGGCATTTATGAATTTTGCCTTCAATCTGCAAATGTTTTTGCTGAATTAACTGCCTATTTCTATTCCAATCTCTCTATTTTGTCGCCCAACTGGCTCCAATTCACTGTTGGTGACAAGAAATTCAATTTAAAGGCTGATATTTTGGCAAGAATAATTGGAGCAAAATACTCCAAGTTTACTCCGCTGGAAGTAAATCTTGAGGATGCTTCCAAGATTGCATCTGAAAATCCCAACTTTGCTTAAGGATCAAACCGGCATCTCTCCTACTCTGACTTATCCAGAAGATTCGTGATTCTGCACAAGATCATTATAAATTGCTTGAAGCCTAAGGCTGCCTCTAAAACTGACCTCTCCAAATCAGAAATCAAGCTCATCTGGGCCATCTTGAAAGGTCAACCTTTTTCTCTTCCTCATATCATTATCTTCCATATGTACAGGGCATTACAGAAGGACAAGGGACAACTGCCATATGGTGCATTAATCTCTCGAATTTTCATGTTCCTCAATATATCGATTCCTTATGAATTGCGCTAGAACATTATTCCCTGTATGTTTGTTGGAGAGAAAATGCTCTAAAAATGAAGCAGTTCAATGATATAAGGGAAAGAATAAAGGGAAAAGAGGCTCATCAATCTGAAGCAAAATCTACTGAAAAGTCAAGTGTCAAACAGACAGGGCAGAGAAAGGGGGCAGGATCAGCAAGCAAGAAGAAAGAATCTCCAATCCCACTAAAGGTGTATAGCAAGAAAAGAAAAATTCTTCTGCATGATGAAAGTGATGAAGCAGAAGCAGAACATCTTGATACAGGCCATGCTAATGCTCCAGAACATATTTCTGAACCAACTCCAAATGTTTCAGAACCAACTCCTACGGAACATGTTTCTGAAGAACAAGCACCTGTTCAGGGGGAGATTCCTGAAGAAGCAACCATGGAGTTTGATCAGTCTGAGCCAGTTAAAGTCCAAAAACAGCCCTCAGGAAATCAGAACATCCTCTCTATTCTGCTCGAGATTATGGACAAGCAAGCTGCACTAGAACAGAATATGAATGATCTACAGAAAATTGTTGAGGAAAACTACAACACTCAACGACTTCAAGCAGCAGCAGACAAAGCAAAACTTGAGAAAGCCATTACTCTATGCTCATCCAACATGGATAAGGCTGTGAGTCAATGCAGTTCGAAGATTGAGGAGGCTGTCTCAATATTAGACAATTTTCAACTGATTCGTACTCTTTCGAAAAAATAGCCTGTTTTTACAAACCATCCTGTTTCTTCAATTGGTCTGTAATATACACTAATATTTCTTGTTAGACTAATTGATTGCTTAATATAGATGCTTTATACTCTCTATTATTGCCTTTCATTTTGCTGATGACAAAAAGGGGGATAAATTATATGCAGATTTAATAAGCAGGCACAAAGGAAGAAAAAACACAGATATTAACAGAGTTTGCTCTTTCAATCTCAATCTATGATTCATGTGCTAAATATGCTTATTTACTTCAAATTAATTTCAAATTGTTTCAATCTGCAGAAGTTTTGTCACCATAAAAAAGGGGGAGATTGTTGAGGAAAACTCCTACTAATTTTGATGTTAACAAAACCTTCCTTTATAATTATAAATCTGATACTGAACCATTTTATTCCAGGAATATATATATGTTCTGAAAACTCAGAAGGAAGCTTTTCAGACTTTGCAAACTGGAAAAATAAGTTATTTGAAGTCCTACATAATCTAAAGTTCATATTCAGACGCTGAAATTTTTCAGAAGCATACGCAGAAGATGAAATTTTTTCAATAGCAGACGCAGAAGTTATTCAGACACAAAACGAGAAAGTTCAGACGGAGACGCTGAAATTTTTCAGAAGCAGATGCAGACGCTAAAATTATTCAGACGCAGAATACAGAACTCAACATAACATCTAGTGATCTGGTATGGATTTCACAGAAGGAAAGTTTCGATTGTTTCAATCTTAATCTAATTGATTGACAATCAAATATTACGACAAGAATGACACAGAAGATGAAATTTTTTCAGTAGTAGACGCAGAAGTTATTCAGACATAGAACGAGAAAGTTCAGACAGAGACGCTGAAATTTTTCAAAAGCAGACGCAGACGCTAAAATTATTCAGACGCAGAACACAGAACTCAACATAACAGCTAGTGATCTGGTATGGATTTCACATAAGGAAAGTTTCGATTGTTTCAATCTTAATCTAATTGATTGACAATCAAATATTACGACAAGAATGCACTACTACGGACAAAGCTCTACTTATGGAAACCAAGATTCTGATTATATGGGCGACCAGAATCAGCGGGATTCAGAATCTGTCATCCAACGGCTACTCAATCCTTATTATACAAATCTGTTCAAGATGAAGATTGGAAGATGATCCTCTGAATGCTGTCCAACGGCTAGTTTGGAAAAAGAGGAGTATTTAAGGAGATCAACGAGCAGTTGAAGGATACAACAGAATCAAGAATCAACAAGTCCAAAGTCTGAGCTTATTCCAATCATTCCTCTTGTCTTTCTGAGCCAAAAAGTTTAGAACTTGAGGGTTACTTTGTAAGAGTGATTGTATGAGATAGAGAGTCCTATCATACACGAGAGTGATATCACTCAGAATCTGTAAATTCCTCTTGATTACTTAGTAAAATCCAGCCAGTAGGCTGTAAGCGTGGGAGAGTGGACGTAGGCTTGCTATAAGCCGAACCACTATAAATTTGTGTGCAGATTCTCTATTCCTTATCTCTTACTTTACATTTTGCACATCTGAACACTTCTTATATAATCTGTCTTGAATTTGAATTTTATTCAAACTCTTCTGTGATTTATTTTATTTCCGCATAAAAATTTAAAAACTATTTAGGATCACCTATTCACCCCCCTCTAGGTGACCCTTGCTAGCCTCTTCATACACAGGGTGATTAACTTGGATGTATAGAGAGAGATCTTTAACTGCTTCAAGAGGACCATGTCAAAAAATAGTTCTGTTCCTTCATAGTTGAAGATCCAAGAAACAACCCTTAACTGGAACCCAATAACCTAGTTTAACCTACACCTTTAATCAAAAGTTTAAATCGCTGCATGGGCCAATTAGATATTATTGATGGTTCTTTAAACTCTAGACATCCAATGTGGGATTTAACTTTACACACCACCCACATGTGTATCTAATATTCTCCCTCTCATGTGTGAGTCACTACCACATTGGGCCTGCTTGTTAGAAAGCTTATAATGTCAATGTTAAAAAAAGAGTCCCACATAGGAAAATAGAAGGAATACACTTGGTCTCGATATGAGCACACCTACGTTAGCGTTGTTTGAAGGTATGGGTCTCAAGCGGACATTGCGCATTGGATGGGCATGATTAAAATTAATCTTGACCGGCACTTGGGCCATCTTGGGTTTGGCTGAATGTCAACTTTTCAGACAAACATGTCTGTTGGAAGTTGGCTGTTTTGTCCGGCCAAGAAAAAAAAGGGAATTCTTACAAACATTCTAAACTTGTGAAGAAAGATAGGCCTTGCTTTCATTATGGAAAGATGAGGGCACTATATCAAGGAATGTACGTACATTAATGCTACGAAAAACGGTGCATTTTAGTTCTAAAAATAGCAACAAAGAAATCCGGGTGAGAATGAATCTCATGAACTCGTTGCGATGGGGTCAGAAATGGTGAAAGATATGATCACTGAACTGCATATGGCTACTCTGATCAAATCTGTGGATTGGTGGCTATATTCTGGGGCAACCATTCATGTGTACTACAGCAAAGCAAAATTCAAGACATATGCAGAGTTTGGAGGAACCGGAGGAAATGCTTCTGGGAAATCATGTTGATGTCAAGTACTGGGAAAAGGAAGCATGGAATTGAAATTCAGTTTTGGGCAGAAACTCACTCTGCTTAATGTATTTCATGTTCCTGATCTTAGGAAGAATTTTGTATCTGCAAACCTGGCGTGTAAGAAGGGAACTAAGATTGTTCTAGAGTCTGATAAGGTGGTAAATTCCATGAATGGTGTGTTTCTTGGCAAGGGATACTCTTGCGATGGAATGTTCAAGCTGAGTATTATTGAGCATTCTTCTTCTTTATGGCATGCTAGATGAGGACATTTAAATTTTCGTACATTAAAATATGATTGATCATGGATATATAACGTGTCAAAATAATCATGATGACAAAAGTTGCAATTAAACAATTTCGAAATTCCTTTTAAATAATGTTAACTTCTCAGACAAATACATCCATTGGAAGTGAACTATTCTATCCAGTCTAAAGGTTGTGTTTGTTCATGAGACACATTGTTTCGTTGTTCTTGTATAAACATATTTTCCACAGTAAAAAAAAAATACTCCAATTTTGTTTATTTGTGTTTGAGAAAGTTTGTGAGGTTAAATTGTATCCTAGGGGCATTATTGCCTTAGGAAAGTAATTTCACCCCCTCTTAGTTGAACAGTTTTGTTTTATATACTACTTTTCTTTCACAGCTCTCCGTCAATCCAAGTAACATACTCTTCCACACCAACAACTCTCATGCTGAACCTCTCCAACAACGCCAACTGGTACAAACACGCCTTTCCCTCATGGCCTCCTCACATTCAGGACATTTGACCATTGGCGGTTGAGCGCAAAAAGTTATGCATATCATTGTTTTTTCACTCAAGGAATGCTATCGACCCTACATATTATATTAATTGATGAATGGGTGGCGAATTCTTGTTCCATCAGTTGCGTATTCTATAAGAGTCCTACAAGTGTTATTTGGGTGGACTGAGCACAATAGCTCTCTCTCGTAACCCTCTTTCTGTTATGTATATTGAGTTTTGCACGCAAATGATAAAGCATGAACGCAAGGGAAATAACGATAAAAGACATAAAGTAGGAGCTCGGCCAGATAACAAGAGAGATTCGGGATGACATGTGAAATAGAGATAGCCATAAACTTGCGTGTAATTTATTTCCGATATTAGATATATAAATCACTGAATCAATATGACGGATTTTGGCGTGAATAAATCATGGAAAAGAATTTCAACCATCGAACTCACTTTAAAATTGAGCTAGCTAGAGCACTGACCTCTCAGCCAAGTGCTGTTGTAACCATATGGAACAAAAGTAGTCTGAGGTATTCCGAGATCGAAAGCTGTTATGAAATCTAGAAAATGAAGCTCATTCGAACTGTCTGCATGAATGAAGACTTTGCTTCCATTTCCAGAGAGCAATGACAACACTTCCATGTAAAACATGCTTTTGTAACCCTATGGTTGCTTAAAGTGTTCATGAATTTGTGCATGAGAACAAAAAGGACCAAAGAATAAAGAATTGATTATTTACTTGCGACTTTCCCATTTCAACATTATTGTGGAAGCTGATCCAGCTTTCACCCTTTACGCAGCTTTAGCGATTATTGAAGATCATTGAAGTAACGTTTCGTCTTTTTGCTTTATTCTAACAACAGTTTCGGCAGACACTTGAGACGACTGAAATAGTCACCTTCAAGCTTAAGCTGGGACGGAACATCCAGGTTAAGTTAATAGTTGCCCTCTTTTCCTCTCGATGTCGTTATTATAAAATCTGGTCCAATTTGGCGCATGATGAGTGATTCAACGTTCCTTTAACACTGTCAAATATAGGCCCACTGTAGCTGCTATAAAAACTTAAATTATTAGATGAATGTGTAGTTTAATATTTAAATACTCTATTACTCCCATTCAAGCTTAATATAGTCTTTTTCCCAATTACTAAGCATGAAAATATTTGATTATAGAGTTAAATAGGAGTCTGGAAAGATACGAACTCAGGCCTCATGCTCTAATACCATCTTAGATTTTGTGGGACCATTGCCAACTGTTAAAAATGCTTAAGCAGTTAGATGAATGTGCGATTTAATATTTAAATATTCTATCAATCA
The DNA here is from genome assembly GCA_031216235.1 of Syzygium jambos. Taxonomy (NCBI): domain Eukaryota; kingdom Viridiplantae; phylum Streptophyta; class Magnoliopsida; order Myrtales; family Myrtaceae; genus Syzygium; species Syzygium jambos. The sequence continues at coordinate 25,727,769 of CM062222.1, forward strand.
TGTTTTGCGTTGTGATTTGGTCAGTAATAGTCGTATAAATAGCAACTTGATTATTGGATAAGATGCTTATTTGACACAAAGTGATCGGCTTTACCACTGATTTGCTATTGAGTATGTCTTGAATTATGTTTAAGGTATTTGGCCCAAATTGAGTTTTGATACGCCGAATTCAAATTTGTGCCGACCTGACTTGAGAAAAATAAATGGAGGTTTAGTGTTGGTAGCGTGGGGCTTGGGCCTAGCCTAATACCGGAGAGCCACCTTTTGTAATCCTTGAATTTGCATAGTGGATTTTAGTTCTCCTAACCCCATGGTTTTTCCCTCAAGTGTCTCCTACGTAAATTTGTGTGTTTTTTTTATTCTTCTCAATTTTAATTTCGTTGTAGTTTTTGCATTGGTCATAATAATCCAGTATCAGAGCCATAGGGTTTTTTAATCTTCTAATTATGAATTCAAGTTCGACAATGAAATTTGATATTGAAAAGTTAGATGGGAGCTACAATTTCAACCTATGGTAGGTTCATATGTTGGCTGTTCTTATGCAGTAGGGTTTGAAGAAAACTCTGTTTGGGAAAGGGAAGAAATCGATAGGCACGTCAGATGAAACTTGGGAAGAAGTGGATGAAAATGCTATGTCTACTATCCAGTTGTGTCTCACGAATGAAGTTATGCAGGAGATACTACATTGGAAAACAGCTGCAGGTTTATGGATGAAATTAGAGAATATTTTTTTGACAAGATCCTTCATCAATTGATTGAGGCTTAAGAAACGATTCTTCACTCTTCGTATGCTAAAATGCTTCCCTTAAGTGTCATATTTCTAAGTTTAATGCTATTATCTCTAAATCAAGAACAATTGATGTTAAGATTGAAAGTGAGGATCAAGCTCTTTTATTGTTATTTTCATTAGCTCCCTCTTATAAGAATTTCACAAAGATTATGATTGTTAGCAGAGAATCTATCAATCTTGAAAATGTCAAGACTAGTCTTCTAAATAAGCAGAAGCTAGATACAAAGTTGACTTTTGAAGGTAGTAATGATCAAAGAATTGGTTTAGTTGCTAAGGGAATGTTTGTTGAGAGAAGCAATGGTGGTAGGAGCAGGTCAAAAGCATTGTTTGAAGGCATGGGCTTGCAAGTGGAAATTGCACAGTGAATAAGCCTGATTATAATTAATCTTGACTTGGCACTTGGGCCATCTAGGGTTTGACTGCATGTTAACTTTCAGACAAACATGTCTGTTGGAAGTTAGCTGTTTTGTCCGGTCCAATAGAAAAAGAGAATTAGTTCAGAAATTTCCAAACTTGCAAAGAAAATGGGCCTTGCTTTCATTAGGGAATGAAAAGGGAGCTCTATCAAGGAATGTACATACAAAAGTGCTACGAAAAATGGTGCATTCGGATCGGAAAAATAGCAACAAAGCAATCTGGTTGAGAATGAATCTCATTAACTTGTTCCGATGGGGCACCGAAATTTGATTACTGAACTGCATATGGCTGCTCTGATCAAATGGGTGGATTGGTGGCTACATTCTGGGGCAACCATTCATGTGTGCAACAACAAATAAAGCACAAGACATAGGCATAGTTGAATGACCCGGAGGAAGTGCTTATGGGAAATCATGTTGCTGCCAAGTACTTGGAAAAGGAGGATAATTTATCCGAAAAGTTCTAAATCTATTGTACGATGGCCAGTTAAGTTATAAATATTTCAATTTGGTTAATTTAGTCGTAACCATTTTGACGATTTGCCAATGTAGTCATTCTGAAAAATTTTGAGCGAAAATTGCTGACATGGATACTAGTCATCCTACGTAGCATGGTCGATGTGATGGGAACAATTTTTGTAATTTTTCTGAATTTTGTATAGTTTTTTATATTTTATATTTTCTTTTTTTTGGTTCTTTTCTTTTGTTCTTTTTTTTTTCCAACTCTAGATTGGCAAGGGTCGCTAGCTGACCCTCGCTGGCCCTCACCAGGGTGGAAAAAAAAGAAAAAGGAAAAAGAAAAAAATTAAAAATTAAAAATTGTCCACATAGCGCTATCCTCGCCATTGGTCGGTGTTCACGTCAACAATTGTTAGTTAAAATTGGCTGAAATGACTATATTGACAAATTATTAAAATGTTTATGACTAAATTTATTAAATTAAAAGATTTATAACTAAATTGACTGTCGTACAGAAGAATTTAGATTATTTTGGTAATCATTCCTAAAAAAGGATGCATGTAATTGAAATTCACTTCTGTGCAGAAACTTACTCTGCTTAATGTATTTCATGTTCCTGATCTCAGAAAGAATTTTGTATATGCAAACTTGCAGTGCAAGAAGGGCTTTGAGATTCTTCTAGACTACGACAAGGTGGTGAATTCCAGGAATGGTGTGTTTCTTGGCAGGGAATACTCTTGTGATGGCATGTTCAAGCTGAGTATTATTCTTCTTTATGGCATGCTAGAGGAGGACATTTAAAGTTTCGTTCCTTAAAATATGAGTAAGCATGGATATATAGCATGCCAAAATAATCTTGACGACAAAAGTTGTGATCAAACAATTTCGAAATTCCATTTCAAGAAATGTTAAATCTACATACTAACATATTTGTTGGAAGTCAACTAATCTGTGCAGACAGACCCAAAAAAAAAAAAACTATTCTACACAATCTAAAGTTATATATGTTCATCAGACACATTGTTTCGTTGTTCTTATAAAAAAATATACTTTAATTTCATGTATTCTTGTTGAGAGAGCTTGTGAGGTTAAATTGTATCTTAAGGGCATTATCGCCTTACGAAGGTAATTTCACACCCCTCTTCGTCGAACGATTCTATTTTATATGGTACTTTTCTTTCACAGCTCCCGCCCTCCCTCGAACCAGTCTAAGTCGTGTATTTTTCTGAACCAATGCATCTTAACTCTAATCTCCAACAACACTAGCCGGGGCAAATACGTCTTTCACTCATGGTCTCCTTAGATTTAGGACATCTGGCCAATGGTGGTAAAGCGCAAAAAGCAATGCCAATCACCATTTCTCTTTTTTGAACACACGGAATGCTATTTGTTGAAAATATATCTCGAGTTTGATTCCAAAGCGAACATCTAAATATTCTCAATTGGATATTATCCAGGTTTCCAATTCTGAGTCGGCTGCGTTTTCTTCCTGAGTATACATTTGCGCCCTTGTGGATGACAAGAGCAGCGAGGAATTCTTGAAGCGCCGCATGCGTGAGTGCTGCTTGTTCCGCAATGGTTGATGTGCAGGACTTCTTCGTTGGGGCTTCGAAGTTTGATAATTACATTCGGGTGTTAGTGTTTATTTAGCCGATTAAATTCTCGTGATAAGAATTTGTATTAATTCCTTCAAGAAATTGAAAGATTATTTCGTGAGGAATTATGGAGCTAAACGCTGTGTGAGCTATTTGGTGTAATTGGGGCTTGGGAAACACTTATAATGTTTGAGTGACTCGAGTGTGATTGTAATATTCATTATATCGTTTGATCTATAGTAGAATTCGGTGCTGCTCTGCCTGTTTACGTATGTCACTATGGCCGAACCACGCAAATCTGGTGTTCGATTTATTTTCTTATTCTGTCATATTATTGTTCGATCGCTTGACTTCCGTAACATTATTGACCCTATATTTTATATTAATTGATAAATGGGCGGAGAATTTTTGTTCCATCAATTGCGTATATCATAAGAGTCCTACACCCGTTGATTGAATGGACTGAGCACAAAGAATTGCACAAAGAAACTAGGAGAGATTTCGTACCCGAAAGCAACAGATCAAGAAAGTTTTAAATATGTGCTTGTCCTGCAATGTTTCCACGCCCAGAAGACATTCCTTCCTTACAGTAGAGATCGACCCAAGTACTTGTTTTGTCGAGTTATTAATAAATGATCCAAGATTTTCACTATGATAGTAATATTTTATGTAACTCGTGATTATGAGGACAAGAAAGTGTTTTATGCTTGCTTAGCGCTTGCAGCTTACCTTCTCCACTTTTTTTGGGCTGCACATATGCTCGTTGCAATAATTAATTACACTATGCTCTGCTTTTAATTATTAGTTCTTCCTCTCTTTTTAGCAGATTCCCCAAGGGGCCACCAGCTGGCTCTTCACTTTTTTGTTAAGATGAAAGCAAAAGGGGGAAAGAAAACAAATTAAAAGAATGTTGCGATAATTAGTGTTGTCCATCTGTTCATATTGATGGAGTATCAACAGAAAAATTCTTTTTATTGCGAAAATAAGCAATTGAATAATAAAATAAAAAGAACGAAAAAATAAATCGGACACCATCCATCGCAAAAACAACACATGATTCCACTATAGATCAAATAATACAATAGAGATTACAATCACACCCGAGACACTCAAACACTCTTAGTGTTAGTGTCTCCTAGCTAGGGGTGTAAATGGTTCGGTTCGGTTTTTCAAAAAAACCGAATCGAACCGAACCATTAAGGGTGCCCCCTTAAACTGAACCGAATTTGAACCGAACCGAATTGGAACCAAACCGAAAAATCGATTTGATTCGGTTTGGTTTAGTTTGGTTCGGATCACTTTTCGGTTTCAAGTTCATTAAGCATAGAGAGAGAGGAGAGAGAGGAGAGAGAAGGGGAGAGAGAGAGGGCCAAATAGCCATAAACCGAAGTGTTTATTTTAGTTCGGTTCGATCCGATCCGAACCGAAATGAACCGAACCGAAAAGAAAAATTGATTTATTTTGATGATCCGAACCGAAACCGAACCAAAATGCACGAAATTTTCAGTTCGGTTCGGTTCGGTTTGTATCTCAGTTCGGTTTTTCGATTCGGTTCTGATATCCCTATTCCTAGCCTCCAATTATACACAATAGCTCACATAGTATGTAGCTCTCATAATTTTTTATGAAATAATCTCTGAATCTCACAAAGGAATTAAACAAAATATGACAGGTGTCAATGAGGCATAAGTCCATGTGTCAGCTTCTAATAAGCCCATAGTAAACCCAACCAAAGAGCACCAATCCACTGTTACACTATTTAGATGTCTCTCCCCCTATATTAGCTGATCTTCTCACTTGTCTGAAGATCAAGTCCCGAGTCGGCACAAGAAAATAAGCAATCGGATGTTAACACCATATCACGTGTCCATAAGTTTAATCAGAAATGTGAGGAGAAGTTAGGGCATCATCAAATGGTTAACCAGATTACAGGATATTGATCTGCATTTGGGCAGAAGAGAGAACGGATAAGAGGGAAAAACGAAACGAAAGAAAGTCAATGATTGACCGGATCATAACTAGTATGACATAATGCATATTCTGAGAGGAAGATATGATCTGTAAGCAAGTAGTTTCATACGCAACAGCAACATGCCATCATCTCTGTTCGATCTCTATGACCCGATCCATATACTTCATGGGGTTAAACTTGTCTGTCTTGTGAGAAAGGAGGAGCCACACGTGAGTGATGATGTCTCCGCCTTGCCTCAGCAGCTTCGCGTGCTGGTATTGCTGGCAATTGTACGCCGTGAAACATAGCATCCCAACCCAAAGGCTGCTGATGAGCTGCCATGTGTCTTTTGTACTTTTCAGCTCTCTCGCGAGTGTTTCCTCAAGGACATTCCATCCTTTGGTGATAACTGCTTCAAAGGAGTTACATTCCTGCAAGGGATCGGGCGCCAATAGAACTTTCAGGATGTTCTCTTTCGGGAATTTATTCAAGAACGTCTTGAGCTTTGTGTAGGTGTGATGGTAAGTGATCTCGGCCGTGGTCAAAGAGAGTATTTGAGGATTTTTTAGAAGGAACATCATGTAATCTGATATCAGTTTGCTCGTCTCCTTATTATTTGAATTTTTGTGGCATGAGTGGTAGCAAACATGGGTTGCGATGTGCCATATGATGATGCTTCTATCAAATGTCATCTCGATGCTCCATTCGAGCTTATCCAGAGACTCGTGAGCGCCGAGCGACCATTGGCCTCTTTTAGTGAAGGGTCGATAGTCTCTCTTTATTTCAAACTCTTTCATGTCTTTAACCAATAATTCTTTCACATGCTTCAGAATTTGCACAGATTTCGTTAACCAATATCTCTTAAACTTCTCCGCCTTGCCGAACAGTTTAAGGATTTTGAAGTGCCAGGGCTGTTTCTTGGATAGACAAAAATCCAGAAAATTAAATTGCCAAATTCTGTTAGACCACCTTTCCTTCTTCAGAGATCGTTTCACAAGAAATTGCAGAAACTTCAGGACCATTGGATTCTCAAGGTGGTTCGCAATTTTTTTAATCACCCAATCCGAATCGAACAGCTTCAACAACTGGTAAGTTTCCCGAAGCACGACTCCAATCAGCAGTCCAAACATGCAGATAACGTACGGATCTCTCAAGAATTTGTCAAAGAAAAGCCCCATGAATCCACCTAAGGTTAACAGCAAACTGAAATAACTGATGACCCGGAGCATGATCCCGAGCTTGGTATAAAGAACTGGTGCTTTAGTGTAGAGGACACCATACGTGAACCCGAGTTCCATCTCGGTTATCAAGAATACATCTTCAGGACTGTATTGGTTGATCGGACACCTACGATCCAACATGTAGAAAGGGTGTTTCAGCCGGCCCAAAAGGTGAGGCTTTAAGCAATCAAACCTATAGTAAGCAGAAAATCTCCTGATCGGGAATGACTTTTTGGCAGTTCATCCGTGTAAGGAGTGCAAAGAACATCTCCTTTTCTTCATTGACATCGCCTGGATTGACTGGTGTCATGTTCGTGCTCTCGTCATACGCAGAATAGTGCCCAAATTGTTTCTCCGTACTCGATTATCCCAGCAACAAACATCGGAAAGTACAGTATCATCCGGATGGAGGTCTTCCAACTTCGCACTAGGATCCACACCACGAAAGGAAATGTGACGATGAGGTTCAATACACGCCTCCAGCCGAGCCAGTTGTCTTCCATTGAATATGCGGTGATGCTACCTGGATTCCCCAGGAGCAGTAGAGTTAAAGGCGCCAACAGCACTATTAGTTCGGTATCGTACTCTTCCTCGGACTTGTTGAGGCTGACGCTCGTGAGCTTGCCAAGCGCAAGCGTCGAGATACAAGAGGCAAGCGGATAAGATGCCCAAACAACGAATCTGATAGTCTTGGCACTTGAGATTTTCTGGGGCTTCCTAATACAGCAAGAACGATCTGGAAAATCAAGCCGAGAAGTACAAAAAGTTGGATGCTCCAGTTCCTCCAGAGAAACATCATCCCCAACGCCCATCCTTTGTGATCACATCGCAGACGCACCGCAAAACTGTACGTTGTATTGTGCCCTCTATATGTGCCCGTTCCGTTCATCAATATCATGACACGTCTGTGAAAAAACCCCGATGAGGAGAGAAAAGAAGACGGTAAGAGATCCTCTTGCCCCGAACTTAGACACTAAGATCCTTCTTCAAGCGGACAAAAGATGATCCCACGAAGACCACTGTCGCTCAGTAGCTGTAAAATATACAGAAATGTGCCAATTGCCATCAGCGAACCGATACTTGGTCTAACTTTCATCGACACAAGGTAATATTACGATGGAATGACCTCTTACATGTTTTATGGTTGCTTTGCACCTCACCACGTACGCATTTATGCATGTCACTGACGCATCACATCACACAAGTTTTTTTTTCAAAGAAGATTCTTACACATTCACAATATGATTGAGTGACTCCGTGTCACTAACAACGGGCCCACTAATCGATAACGTCACCACATAATGATCTCGTTGAATTTCCATTTCTTATTTTGGAACGGCCCCTTGATTTTTCATTTAGATAATAGTTTGAAATCACTTGCTTTCTTAATTTTTACCTAGACGACTAGTTTGGTTAGATATCCGAATCAAGGATGAGGAGAATTCCAGGAACCCTAGGTGCGGCCATGGATTTGAAAAATTTGACTTGTTAAGGCTACAAAATTGTGATAGAACTTTTAATCCTAGAAAAAATTGATCGAGATAATTGTATGCGTCACTATTCTCATTATGCAGAAGGTACGGGAAATTTTTCAAAAATGTCCTAGACCTATTATATGGCGGCCAATTTAGTCTTAAACTTTTCAATTTGGCTAATTTAATCCTAAACCTTTTGATAACTTTACAATATAGGGCTCTCTGTCAACTTTGGCCGGAAATCGTTGACCTGTATGCTAGCCATCCTACGTAGCACAATCGACGTTGAAGTGGACGATTTTTGCTTTTATTTATTTATTTATTTTGTACTTTTTCCTTTTCTTATTTTTTCCTTCTTTCCTGTGGCTGGTCTTAGTAATAGCTGACGATAGGGAAAAGTATCAGAAAAATCCTAAACCTTTTGCAATTGTGCCAATTTAGTCATAAACCTTTTTTTTGTGCAAATTCAGTCCTAACATTTTGTTTTTATATTAATTCAGTTCTTCCAGTTAATTTTGGTTGGATTTTGCTGACATGGATGCCGGATGGTCTACGTGACACCGCCGGCGCTGACGTAGATAATTTTTAATCATATTTTAATATATTTTTATTTTTTAAGTATTTTTCTGATTTTTTTCTGATTTTTTTCCTCCTTTCTTTAACCTTTGGTTTGGCTGGTGACCGGACACTGGCCACCGCAATGGCCAGTCGTCGTTGCCTGCCACAGGCGAGGCCCAGCCAACCCTCGTCTGGGTAAGGGTGAGCCCTAGTGAGAGTTGGCCCAGCCCAGGCCAGATCTGGCGAGGTCGGTCCTCCCCCAAGCCACGGCGGCTTGGGTGAGGCAGACCCTCACCTGGGTGAGGTTGTGCCCCGGCGAGGGCTCCCCTTGCTAGATCCGGCGACTCCAACCCTTGCCCAGGCAACTGCGGCCTCGCCGAGCGTCGCTTGGGGGAAGGCGATGCCCTGTGAGGCCGCCGTGGCTTGGATGAGGGTTGGCCTCGTCGGATCTGGCGAGGGGAACCCTCATTGGGGCATGCCCTCGCCCAAGTGAGGGTCGGCCGGGCCGGACCTCGCTTGTGGCGGCGACGGTAGCCTCGTGCTGGCGAGGCTAGGTGGTCGGCCATAGGTTGAAGAAAGGAGGAAAAAAAAAGAAAAGAAGGAAAAATCAGAAAAAAAATATTTAAAAAATTGAAAAAATATGAAAATATTATTAAAAATTGTCTACGTTAACGTTGGCGGTGCCACGTGAACCGTTCGGCATCTAGGTCAGCCAAATCAGGCTAAAATTAGCCGGAAGGACTAAATTGACATAAAGACAAAATGTTTATGATTGAATTGTCACAAAAAAAGGTTCAGGACTAAATTGGCACAAATGCAAAAGGTTTAGGATTTTTTTGACACTTTTCTCGTTGGTGGCAACAACAAGTGATGGTTGGGCCACCCAGAAAAGAAAAGGAAAAAAAAAAGAAAAGAAAGAAAAGAAAAGAAAAGAAAAGAAAAGAAAATTTAAAAAATCAAAATTTATCCATATCGGCAATTTTTGGTCAAAATTGGCTGAAATGATCACATTAGAAAGTCATCAAAAGTTTTAGGACTAAATTGACCAAATTGAATAGTTTAGAACTGAATTAGTCATCGTATAACAGATTTAGGGCTTTTGGATGGAGGCATGAGTCCATCACTAGTATAAACTCTTCAATTTGCTTCTCCTATTCAATATGGGATTGTTGTCTACATAACAAGTAACGAGATTTATTAATGGTATATACGTCCTCTTACATGGGAGAAATTTCACATTCAGTCCTATCGGTTGGTGGTGAAAAATTGAGAGCTCCATCATCTTCATCATTGGTATGATTTTTTCCACAGTTGCGATTTTTTTTATCAATTATATTTTCCACAAAAGAGTTGATGATACACGTCTTCCAGGTTCATAGCGAACGATATTACCAATCATTAAGAATTTAAAACTCTGTGGTTTGTGCGGTAATGTCTTACGCAAGGTACATTATTAGAGCATGCTAAAATGTGCATAATTACCCATTAATGACGCAAAATATTCATACGGATTGTAAAAAGCCGAATGTTGAAAGCTCGACTTTTGATCTAGTCTTAGCAGCAGTTCTAGTCAAAACTTTCACCACGAAGAAGACACTAGAGATAAGAAAACACACCTATTTAGGCTTCGTTCGTTCTATGGTAAACAACTTCTAGGAGAACGTTTTCCAGATCAAGTGAGGCGGAGCCTTACCACAGGCCATCGAGGCTTGAGCTCACCTATGGAGGGTCACCGGCCGCCGCCGTGGCTGGTGACCAGCCAAAGAAGTAGAAAAAAAGAAAAAAATAAAAATATAATTAAAAAATTAAAAAATTAAAAATTTGATTTTTTTTTGTAATTTTCCCTAGAAAATCAAATCGAATATCAAACGATGAAAATATTTTCCAGCTTATTTTCAAGTCTCAGCCAAACACCGGAAAATGTTGTCATTTTCCTGGAAAATGACTTTCCGGAAAATATTTTCCATAAACGTTCTATTTTCCGTTAACCAAACGGAGCCTTAATTTGAAATTCAATGCCAAAAATATAGGAGACTGATCAACTGAAACAATGGCTTGTTTAATCTAATAAACCAAATTTAAAGCAAGAATTGAGCTAGCTAGAGCACCGAAATCTTAGTGACGCAACGCCGTACTAATATGGAACGAAAATTTTCGAAAGGATTCCGAGATGGAAAGCTGTTTAGAAATCTACAAAATGAAGCTTTTTCGAAATGTCTGCATGAATTAAGACTTTGCTTTCGTTTGCAGAGAGCAAAGACATCACTTCCATGTAAGATATTCTTTTTTATCCTATGATTGCTCAAGTGTTCATGAGTTTGTGCAGGAGAACAAAAAGGACCAAGGAATAAAAGAATTGATTATTTACTTGCGACTTTCCCATTTCAACATCATTGTACAAGTTCATTCGGCCTTACCTCTCGTCTTTTCACTTTATTCTAACAACAATTTCGGCAGACACGTGTGACGACTGAAATAGTTATCTTCAAGCTTAAGCTTGAACGGAACATCGAAGGTGGAGGTCCATCTTCAAGCTTCTGAGTGCTCTGCATTCATTATCCATTTCCACCTTTAGCTCCTGGACAGCTAGTAATGGTCCCTGAACGATGCCAACCAGGAATAGAGCGTTTTGCTGCTCGATCAATTTTAGAAAGATAGAATTGTCATAAGCTTTTGCTTGGACAAGTCCATTTATCGGCGGGCAATGACCCAAATAGTCACCTACTCTCTTCTCTGTCAATTCTGTTCTTAATTGCCAGACACATGATTTGAGATGGATAATTTCTTCATGTTATTGCTTTAAGTTAATAGTTGCTTACTTTTCTCTCGATGTTTTTATTATAAAATCTGGTCCATGCTGGCACGCCATGAGTGATTCGACGTTCCTTTAACATGTTCTGCGTTGTCGTTTGGCCGGTAATAGTCGTATAAATAGCGACGTGATTATCGGATAAGATGCTTATTTCACATAAAGTGATCGGCTTTACCAATGATTTGCGAAATCGAAACCATCTTTTCATTAGCTTTACCTATGAATATGAAGATTTCGTTTATTTCGTGGAAAATGAACGATTTAAAAAATATTTAAAAAAAATGATTGCTTAAAATAGTTAGCAAATGAAAAATGTTTACATTATAAATAATATTTTGTGTCTAAATATTTTCGTGAACGATGAATCTATTTGTTATTCATTCATTTTTGTAAGTAATTTAAGCAATTATTTCTGAAAAATGTTTTTCAAATCATTAGTTTTCCGCAAAATGAACACACCCGAAAAAATGAAAATTGTTTCTTGAAGTATGCCGATCATCCTAATAGCAAGCGAGTAGATTGACAACATGTGTCGGCAATTTTGATGTCCACTTCTAAGATGAGCAGAAATAATGAGTCCTAATAAATTTACCAACACGACCTGGTATGATACACGCACAATCAGAGTGATGGGGGCAGCCGGGGTAGTTGCCATCGCCTCAGGACCTCAGCACTTTAGAGTGCATTTGGCAACTATTTTATTCTCGAAAATAATTTCTATTTAGAAATGATTTTTTTTATTATGTGTCCGGAAATAATTTTTAAGCATTTTAAGGTATTTGGTAACTGCAAAAAATATCTATTCTTGAAATAAAAAAATAATAGAAATGCGTTTGGTAATTACAAGAAATTCCTTTTTATTAATAATATTTTGGATTTTTTAATATTTATTTCTTATTATTATTATTTTCTTCTTCTCCCCTTCTATGGCCATGGCTAGGTTGCCGGCGCTGACAATCGGCGATCGGTCACAGGTGAGGGCGTTGCGGCCCTCGCTAGATCCGATGAGAGCGGCTAGCGGCCTGGGCGAGGGCTGCCCTCGGCGGCTTGGGCAAGGGTCGCCCTCGCTCGATCCGGCAGGGGCGACCCTCTCCCAAGCTGTGAGGGTCCAACCCTCGTCCTTGCTAGTGAAGGGGACCCTTGCTAGCCACCTGTGAGGGTCGCCACACCCTCGTCGGCCTTGGCCAGCAATCGGCCATAGGCCGGGAAGAAGAAGAAGTAAGAAAGAAAAAATTTCTTTTCCATTTTTGATTTTTGTTCTCAGAATCAAGAAGTAATTTTTTTTTTCCTTTACCAAAAAATCAAGAAGTAATTTTTTTTTTGTTTTTTGATTTTGTTCGAAAACTGATTTTGGGAACTTGTTTCCGAGAACAAAAAATTTACCAAACTGATTTCTGTTTCAAAATTAATTTTGAGAATAAAAAAATAAAATAGTTACCGTTTGGCCGATTGTCAAAATGCACCCTTAGTGACAGAAAAAGAAAGAGTGAAAGAGAGTGTGCGGTGGGGCCAGCTCATTAAAAAATGAGGAGAGAGTGAGGGTGAGTGCAAAATTATATTGTGTGAGCAAGTGTGCATAATAAAATCACCAATAGATGACTGTCACCTAGTTGTAGCAACTAATTATTGCTCATAGCTAAATATGGAGAAGGAAATTCATGACTTTGATATTAGGGTTAGCTCAACGGGTCAGGGCATTGATGGATTTCTAGATATAAAAAGAAGTTCGAAATCACCTATTCGAATCCTATTAACTATATGCAAACTACTTTGATTCACCTCCACCTGCTCAAGATGATTGATTGGACTTCATCGTTTATGGAGCTTACATGGTGTTTCATGAGCCTTCAAATAGCCAGGTATGCATGCTTGTGCCTCAGGATAATAAAAAAGATAAAATGAAAAACAAATTCTTGGCCCTAGAATTTAGTGGACTTCCGTCCGTGTCTTTGTTGCCTCAAAAATAAATTCCTAGAATAGTGCAAAGGTGTATTCTCCGTAAAATACATTGGAGTAAGCTAAAGAATATGAACATGCACAATTTATTTGGTCCTATTGGGAGGCAAGATTACATTCCAACATGATCTTGTGTAGCTTCATGAAAAACTCCAAACTGAAACACTTATGATAAATTTACACTCCTTAGATTTTAGTTAAATTTTACTATTAAATTTCTGAGTTAGATGACACGTGACAGTTGACGGGTGTACCGGTTTGGAGTTTTACCTCTCATAGGTTTACCAATTTGTTATTTTTCATGGTATTAATCTAATTTAACGGAGGGTAAATTTGTCATAAGTGTACAGGTTTAGAATTTTTGGTGGTCAACAAATTATTTTGTGGTAAATTTGTCAAATGTATACTAGTTTGGGATTTTTTGTGGTAAAAAAATTAGTTATAAGTAAATTTATCACAAGTATACAAATTTAGAATTTTTCGTAATATTAACCATATATTAAACTACAGATGACGCTTTTTCCACTCTCCATTTAGCTTAAACACTCCCTTCTGCAGAGTGGTCTGACCATTCTATCCCTTGCCTTTTCCACCTTTGGCATACCTGTACCCCGCTGACTCAAATGTAGGGCCCATTTGTTGTCCCTCTTTTTTTAATTTGTTTCTTCTTTTTTTTTCTTCCTCTCTTCTCTCTCGATACTCTGTTTCTGTGCTTCTCATCTTCTCTTCTTCGTTCCTTGCACATACAAAATCCGAAACTTGCTTCACGAAGTTTGCTCCTCGATCCTGTTTTCATGCTTACCGACGAGACACCACGGGTCTCTTGATGCTCCGAGACTCATGGCGTCTCCAGTGCCCAGCGAGATCCTCCTCTTGGGTTTTATGATCAACTCCACCCTCCGTCGCAGGACCCACCTTGTTCAACCCTGTGACATTCCGAAATTTTCGCCAATTGGAAATTATGAAATAATCGAGTTTTATAAAATGTGCTCGCAGTAAATTTCTCACCCGGAGCTGATCATTCCTGGGAATGCTAACCATTAAGGAAAGGCTAATAGGGGAATTAAATTCGCGCGACTAAAGAAAATTCGATTGTGAATGGATTTCGATCATTAAATCGTGAAAGTGATATTTTGAACCACTGCTAGCCGATCTAAGAATAATTAGGGGTCAGTTCGCTACTGTCCTAGTAGTGGATCGCGAGTGATTCTGTTGGACCACGAAACAACTTGACAAATGATTCTGAAATTATACCGAACGATCGTACCCCTCGGATCAAGTGATTGATCTTCACGATTTTAATGACAACCGAGGTCGTCACGCACTAAACGAACTTGCACGTGACTCGATTCAGTATCAGTCATGAGTCAATTCAGCGAATTTCCCCAGCAAGCCACCGTTAGCTCGAGAAACGCTCGAGTTGCGTTTAATAGAATTTAATTATTGAATTTTTGCCCAAATTGGACACCGAAAAATTAGGAAGTCACGCCGGAATGTTAGGACGACGTTGCACGTGACACGTGTAAATTTTTGGTGTGCTCAATTCCTTCGGAAAATTCGATTTGGGCAAGAAACGGAGAAAGTGACCAAAATACCCCTAGGATTTATTAAAGGGTATGTTTTAAGGGTAAATGGCATTTTGGTAATTTTGCCCTAACTTTTTGATTGAAAAATTTTACCCTTGGATTTTTGGAAAATTACAAGTATACCCTTGGATATTTTTGAATAAGAATCGATATCGGCCGTGGGATCAAGATAAGATCGAATCGGGACCGTTGGATTAAAAATAAGAGGAAAGGGTATTATGATCATTTCCACCTTTGGTCCAAGGGCACTATTTGAGTAAAAAATGTTGTCTTCCTTCCCATTCTCTCCTCTTCTTCTTCACGATCAGCCCCCCCATTTGGTTTTTCCTTCTTTCCTCCACCGTGGGCTTTCCTTGGCCGTTCTTCCTCCACCGCCGGCGTCGCCGCTCGCCACCACCACGCCGGACCGCCGTCTAGCCGCCTTGCCGCTGGCGTACGCCACCCCCACCAGCCTCAAACCCCACCATTTCTCTCTCTTTTCTCTCTTTCTCCCAAGTGGCCGTGAGCCCAAATCAAGAAGCCGGACCGCCGCCGCAAGCCGATCGCCATTGCCGAGCTTCGCCGCCATCCCCGCCGTGTCCGTTTATGTCCCGCCGCTCCATGTTCTAGCCATTTTAGCCTAGAACTCTATAAGTCGCTTCCTAATCCCGATTTAGGATATTGGGTATTGCCGGATAATTTGATTTGGGGTGAAATTAGCATTATGCGGGTGCGAAATATTGGGGTTTATGATTGGAAATGTTTGGCGGCCCTTGAGAATTATTTTTGAAATTTTGGAGGACAATTTGAGGGAATTACAAGCTGTGATTTATTGTTCACAAGATGCGGGTTACTGTTCACAAGCTGCGAATTACTGTTCATGAGGCTGTGATGACTTGTTTGGGACGCAAGTTGGATTTTTAGAACCATTATTTAATGGCAAGAAAGTGTCGTGAAGGATTGGAATTGATCCGACGCCATTTAGGTGGAGAAAATTGGCAATTTACGTGTTTTAGGCATGTTTGAATTATTCTGGATAGGGTTGATTTAATTGAGTGTTTATTTGTGTGTTTATATAGTGGGCATATGTCTGTTTGGTGCACGCGTGGGCAAGGGTGTCAAAAAAACCCGAGCCAACTTGGCCCAGCCCGGTCCGACCCGGCCCGATTTGAAATTTTAGGGTATTTTGGGGTCAGGTCTTATTTTCTATGGGTATAAGTTTTAGATGTGGGTATTTGTTAGGATAGGGTCGGGCTGGGCCCGGCCAGGCCTTTTTGATCTGGTACCGAATATAAGCCTACCCCCTCTCTCCCCTTCGCTCTCTTCTCTCTCTGCGCCCCCCCTTCCTTTTGCTTTTTTCTCTCTCTGCTCCGAGACCCATCTCCAGGTCGATCCTTTTCGCCAGAGCAGCGGCCGCCTCCCCCTCCGCCGCCTCCCCCCTCCTCCTTCGCCACCACAGCCGAGCCACCCGGGTGGCCATCTCGCGCCCGCGGCACGGTGACCACGCGAGACCGACCCCTCCCCTCCGGTGGCGGCGCCCTCTCGACCCCGAAGCCGTACTCTCAAGACGACAAGCTCCTGACCCTCCTTCGCCAGAGGAAGACGGAGGAAGCCTCTTCCTCTCGGCTTCTCAGATCCACGGGGGGAAATGAACGCCAAAGCAGCTACGAACAAAAACAAACAAACAGACAAACGGCAAGGATGGACATCGTCGAACTAGAGCGTCTCAAAGCGCGAGCAACGAAGGAAGATACGCGAACCCCGCGCCTCACCTCGGGAAGAATCCAATCGGCGGCGGCGGCGGCGGCGGAGGAGCAGCGGAGGTCAAGAGGGAGGGCGGAATCGGAATGCTGCCATGGCGAGCGCTCGCGAATTGCTGCTCTTTCTTCTTCTTCTTCTTCTTGGTTACGAATGAGCAAGGAGGTTGGTCCTTAGTGTCACGCCCCGTACCCTACGAACGCGCGATCATCCCTTGTTGGTCGATCATTGAACGCGACGACCCAGGCACGTCGCCGACCCAACCCAAACATCAGATATTAGGCACGCGCGGAAACAAATAGAAACGACCCGTACAATTAATAATGACACGGGGTAACAATAGCATAAAACACGAATTGTAAATCCTACACTTGGCAGATACATACGACGTCCACAAAAAGACAATCCCCAAGCTAGGCCACAACAACATAACCACATTCCTCAAAAGGGACAATGGTTCGCAAACTTAACTCCTCTACAAAGGGGGGACTCAAAATACAGTATACTTGACCCGTCCTCGATCTCCGAGATACCCTTGCAGCGTCTCCAATCACTCACGATCACGGATCTGAAATGGTTATATAATAACCGCGAGAACGAGTCTCAATAAACAACACCCTAAACCTCACGTAGGCCAATGCGTACCCATACGAGTAATACATATAATCTAACTCTTACTCTAACGAATTCACCTCAAAGAGTTTACCTCGCCATTAAACGCATGCCGGCTCTGCACGTCAGTCACACATAGCATTATAACAATAATAATAATCTAACATATCACGATCATTCACACGCCAGCCACAATAGCACTCGATCAATTCAACCAGTCCGATCACCCAATAAATCAATCAATTCAATCAATTCAATCACACTTAGGTCGCATGTGTGGTCGAACAACTTTCCACGACCTCCCAGGTCCTTTCACACGGCCCGCGCCACTGCGCCTCAGGTTTAGCCCTCAGATCAAACCAGGTTCGGTCCCGCGTAACCACGCCTCAGGACATTTTTCCTTTTCAATGACCCGTGTAACCTACGCCTCAGGTCTAGTCATGCCTTATTCGCCACACCCGCGTAACCACGCCTCAGGTTGGCAGCCCTTCGATTGATCCGGGCTTTTTCACATGCACATACACCACATCACAATTCGCCAATCTCACAAGTCGTACCAATCAAAACCCAGGACATGTTCACCACGTCACAATTCACCAATCAACGAGTCGTACAAATCTAATTCACATCACATCCCATCACACTGGCCCACAAATCCATCATTCACGCCAACCACATACGAACATCAAGCCCACCCACCACCCGCCTGGGTGGCGCTGCTGGAGCGCGCACTTTTCCTCTCACAAAAAGTTGAGTGTTCGAATCCCGGGTACCGCAGGGTGACTTAACCGGTGGCATGTGTGTGGTGGCTAGCACATGTCGCCCTCAGGATTTACTTCCCGGCTGTCGGCCGTGCGGGGGTTCCCTGGGTTATCAAAAAAAAATAAAAAAACCAAAAAAAAAAACATCAAGCCCACCCACGAATGCCACAACAAGCCAATTATTAACCCACCTACATTAGCCAGTAATATGCACCCAAAACCATCCCAATTCCAAATCACAAGCTCACAATTCCGACATTCAAGCCGGTCACAATCACACGTCAATTTCTCCCACACACGCCACGACAATATTATTAATTAGTCCACCATAATTAGTCAATTAATTAAGCCCCACAATTTTCACAATTTAAATCTATCAATTATGCACGTACGAAAATTGCCCACAATCCACGTTTAGCCCCTAAACTGGTACTAATCACGTCCTAAACAAGTCTAAAAATACCCATAGTCCTAAATAAGGATTAGGAGGTCACTTACCAGATTTTGGCCCGGTAAAAATCGGCTCGGGCCTAAAATGGCCCAGTCGGAACAGCGGTGTCTCGGCGTGAGCGACGGACGAGTGACCAGCGACGGGCACGCCATGGGGCGACTCGGCCACGGCCCGGGCATGGCCTGGGGCGGCTGGCTGGTTGGGGCGACGACGGCGCCGGCTGCACAATGGCGGCGACGGGGCGATCCGCGGTGGTTTCGGTTCGCACACGGCGGTCGGCGAATGACGGTGAACGAGCGTGGTGAGGAAGACAGCCGCTGAAGGGGCTGCTCCGGCGTGGCCTGGCTGTTCTCGACGACTGGGATAGTGACGACGACGGTCGGAGGTGGACAGCGGCGCGCGGCGGAGGGGAGAGAGGGGGCGTCAGCCGGAGTGGTGGTGGTGGGGAGAGAGAGAGAGAGAGCTGGGGGGTGGCGAGAGCTCAAGCTCGCAGCGACAGGTCGGCACGGCGGCGTCGCAGGCGGCGGGGCTGGTTCCGGCAACGAATGGAGCTTGGTCGCGGAGGTTGGGCCAGCGGAGAGCGCTGCTCGCGCGCCGCGCGGGCAAGCTGGCGATAGGCGGGCGTGAGGCGGCGGTGGCTGGGCCGGCGAGGACAAGCCGGCGTCGGTCAGGCAGCAAGAAGGAGCAGCAGAACAGTCGCCGTTGGGGAGGGGCAAGCCAGCGAAGGAGAAGAAGAATGGGAGAAAGAAAAAGGGAAAAGAAAAGAAAAAGGGGAAAAGAAAGGAGAGAGAAGGAGTGGGTAGGGGGGTCAGACACGGCAGAGGGGGAAAATTGGTGGAAAATGGGGAGAAGAGAGAGGGAGAGAGAGAGAGGGGGGGCCAAACGTGCGAAGGGGGAAAGTGACCACAGAGAGAGAAAGAGAGAGACGTAAAAAAAAAATAAACATTCAAATAATAATTACGATCTGATGGCCCACATTTAAAACCGAAAATGATCCAAAGGTCCCAATTAATTCTAGAATATAATAAGGGACAAAGGCCAAATTAATTAAATCAAACTACCACGAGGGAGGTCTACTAGTCCAAAGTCGCACCCGGTCAAAAATCTACTTTTCACATATTCTGAGAAATCTCGAGGCCGACCACAATAATATCGACACCGTCCAATTAAATTCGTCCCGAAACTCCGAGAAATTCGATACCAAAGTTTGGGCTCTAAATAACGGTAAAATTCGATCGAATGCGATTCTAGCGAAATCTCAAATTTAAAACAATAACCGGGAGTGATCAGTTCCCGAGTGAGATTTTACTATAAGCACATTGACGAATTACACGTTTTATAAATCCCAAAAATGGGCCGAAATTCGGAATGTCACACTTAGCCTACGCGAGAGCGACAGAGAGAGAGAGATGAACGGGTTTTATTTGTGAGCAAGAAAATATAGTTAAAAAAATGGAAAAATTAAATTCAATAAATTCAATTAATAAATATAATATAATTTAATGTTTAATTTTTTAGAAAAGGGGAAAAAGAGGGAGGGAGAAAAATCGGATGGTGGAGAAGAGAGGGGTGACGAGAGCGGGTCAATCACTCAACGCCGCCGCCCTCCCCCCGCAGAGGAGGAGGTGGACGCACAGAGCAAGATGTAGAGAACAAACACTAAACCCTACCCGGACCGACCCGACCCGACCCGACCCCATTCTTGGAGTATATGCTTAACAGGGTCTTGGGTGGGGTCGGGTCGGGTATCATGAAAGCCCGACCCGACCTGATCCGACTTGACCCATTGACACCCCTACGCGTGGGCCAAATCGAATTAATTGTTGATATTGACCATGTGAATTGTTGAGTGAGCTCTGTCTGCGTGTGACTCGATGAATGCACGGATCGCGTGTGATGGCTAGTTGCGTGTGGTAAATACATATCGAGCATGTGCATGAGTAAGGAGAAGTTGTGGTGTGATAAGTGATTGTGAGAAAGTATGCGAATGTGTGATAGTACGAGAATGGGATCGGGCCGGGTATCGTAAATCCGGGCAACGATCACGTAGGTCTGTTGCATTTGGCACAGGCTGAGGCTTGAAAAAGCAAGTATGAGAATCGGTCCGAGGCACGATTAGCTCGGGTGAGACCGGGATTGGACCGAGGCATCATAAGCTCGGGTTCCAATCATGTAAGCCTGTCGCATAGGGGTGTAAAAAAAACCCGAGCCAACCCGGCCCGGCCCGACCCGACTGAGTTCGACCCGAAATTTTAGGATATTTTGAGGTTAGGTCTTATTTTCTCTGGGTATGAGTTTTAGATGTGGGTATTTATTAAGATGAGGCCAGGTCAGGCCGGGCACCACTTCCCCCCCTCTCCCCTTCGCTTCTTCTCTCTCCACCGTGAACCTTTGTCTCCTCCCTTCCAGTTCAGCCATGGTCTTCCTCGCCTCCCACGCCCACCCGATCGGGAAAGCTTCGATCCTCCCTCTTCGATTCCGACCATTTTCCCTTGGCGCGATCGATTCCCTCTTCGCCGTCGATCTCGGCGAGTCGCCGCCCAATTTGTCCAGAAAGTCTTCTCTGGTTCGAAAGAAGAAAAAGTCATCCCCAATCGCTTCTTCTTCTCTTCTTCTCCTCGAAACCGAGCGAATTTGCAGAAACTCTCCCGTGCTTCTTCTTCTTCTTCGTTCGAACTCGACCAGCCTTTGGTTCAGCTCAAGACCAAACGCGGGGTTCTCGTTTTGCTTTCGGCCGAGGGAGATGGCGTACGTGGACCATGACTTCTCGATCTCAGACGAGGACATGATGATGGACTCCCCTTACGCCGTTAACAGCAGGCTCCCCATCAAGGAGATCACCCTCGTCGTCTCCCTTCTCGTCGTCGGCACCCTCGGCATCGTCCTCGGCACCCTCATGGCCACCTATCGTGTCGGCGGCGACCGTACTCACGGTACCCTCTCCGCTTCCGCTCCTCCGAGCTTCTCTTTTCCCTTTTTTCTTGCTTGATTCATTGCGTTCGGACGACTCGCGATGCAGGGGTGTTCTTCGTGGTTCTTGACTAGCGGTGCAGGGGTGTTCTTCGTGGTTCTTGGTTTTCGGGGGCGAAGAAGTGCATTAGTTGATCCTCTTCGTTGACCCCCAATTCGTCCCGGACTCCATGAGACCCTAAACCCAACCTGACCCGACCCTTTTCTTGGAGTATATATTGAACAGGGTCTTGGGTTGAGTTGGGTCGGGTCGGGCGTGACCCTGTATATTTCGGATCGAGTCGGGTATTATGAAAATTCGATCCGACCCGACCCATTGACACCCCTACTGTCGCATTTGGCACGGGTTGAGTTGGGATCGGGCCTGGGGCGTGTGATGCTCAGGTCACGAATGGGGCCTGAGGCGTGAACGAGTACGCGGGCCGGATGTGGTGAATGATCGCAGTGTGCCTGAGGCGTGTACTTCAACGCGGGTCACTGGCAAGTGTTGTGGAAAATGAATGGTTGCAGTGTGCCTGAGGCGTATACTTCAACGCAGGTCACTGGCGAGGAATGTGAAAGCGAAATGAGGATGGAAGGAACAGTGGGATGAGAATGGTACATGCGCGTGTTTGCATCTGATGTAATTGTGATTGAGTGCGGGTGTGTGCATGATGGAGCCTGACCATATTAATTGATGTGTCTGCTTTGTGATTACTTGAGGTACGTGAATGTGTGTGATTGCATAATTGTCTGGAGGTACGTGATAGCCTAGGTTGGGTTTAGGGGTGTACTTGCTGAGATATAATCTCATGGTTGTGTAAACCAACAATTTTCAGAACCCCGACCTGAGCGATGAACCCTCCACTACCGCCACTAGTACGTTTTGGAGTACCAGTGCATAGGGAGTATGAGGTAGCTGAGTTTCCAATGGGTGACGGGATGACCTGGATAAGACACACGACGACCGTGTTTGTAGAAGTGGGAAAGCTTGCCTTGGATGAGAACCATTTTTGAGGTTGAACGTCAGGTCATCGACTCCTTTTGATTTTAGTAGTTTCAGT
The DNA here is from genome assembly GCA_031216235.1 of Syzygium jambos. Taxonomy (NCBI): domain Eukaryota; kingdom Viridiplantae; phylum Streptophyta; class Magnoliopsida; order Myrtales; family Myrtaceae; genus Syzygium; species Syzygium jambos. The sequence goes on from CM062222.1 coordinate 25,750,161, forward strand.
AAAGTGTGCACTGGTAGACTAAGGTTTGTTTTATTGTATATATGGTGGAACAAGTTGAACAAGAAATGGAAATGTATATTCTCCCAATTCTCCCCAGTTTAATTTGTCCGGATGTTTTATGGTTTCCGTTTGCGCGATTAAATCTCTGATGTTTAGTTGAGGTCGGCGATAATCTGGGACGTCGCAACCGTTCGACCTGAAGCGAAATGTCGCGGGCTCGACGGGGGTTTCGGGGCGTGACAAACCCTTCTCCGTCGTCTTCTTCTACTGGTTCTAGGTTTTTTCTTCTAATCCGGTCCTGTGCCAACCAAGTGTTTGATAGAATTCCCCTCGAAGTCTTATTTCCTGCGTGCTTTTTCCTAGTTTTTGGGCTGTAGTTTTTTCTTTTCTTTTTTTGGTTGCTAGTGTTGTGCTGTTTGTATTGGAGTCGTTCTTCTAGTACGGGAGCATCCTCAGGGTCGTCCTCCTTCGAGTTTCAGAACACACAAGTAGACCAAGAATTCTGACCGGAAAAAAAAAAGTAGAGCAAAAAGTGAAAGAACGAGAAGAAACAAATAAAAAGAGAAGGACAACAAATGAGCCTCACATTTGAGTCGGTGGGGTACAAGCATGCGAAAGGTGGGAAAAGCAAGGGATAAAATGGTCAGCCAAATGGGGAGCGGAGAAAGTGCCACCCTCAACTAATTGATGACTAAATAAAAACAGAACAAATGGAAATATAAAATATAAAGAAAAAGATATACAAGTGTCAACGAGGCACAAATCCAGGTGCGAGTTTCTAACAAATCCAAAGTAAACCCAACCAATGAGTATCGATTCGATTTATACACTTGCCTGCAGATGTAGTCTTGAGTCGGCCCAAGAAAATGAGCAATCCGATGTTGACACCATATCTTGGGTCCAGAATTTTATCAGACATGTGATGAGAAGTCAGGAACATCAACATCTGCTTAACCGGATTACATGAATCGATCTGCATTCGCGCAGAAGAGAGAATGGATGAACGGGAAAAATGAAAAAGAAAGAAAGGCAATGATTGACTACACCATATCTAGTATGATGCAATCCATAACTTCAGAAGAAAATAATAACTTTAAACAAGTATTTTCACATGCAATAGCAACATTCCACCATCTCTATTCGATTTTTATGTTCCGAAACTTAATGGTGTTGAACTTGTCTGTCTTGTGAGAAAGGAGGAGCCACACGTGAGTGATGATTTCTCCGCCCCGCCTCACCAACTTCACGTGGTGGTATTGCTGGCAATTGTACGCTGCAAAACATAGCATCTCAACCCAAACGCTGCTGATGATCTCCCATGTGTCCTCAGTATCTTTCAGCTGTCTCGCGAGTCTTCGCGCTTCCTCGACAACATTCCACCCTCTGGTGATTACTGATTCAAGGCTCCCCTCTTTGGGAAGGTTTTGCACATATTCTGTTCCTGATAGAACTTCCAGGATGCTCTCTCTATCGCGCCGCTCTTCTGGGATTTCCTTCAAGAACGTCTCGAACTTAGAGTAGGCGTCATTGCGAGTGATCTTGGCTGTGGTCACGGAGAGTATGTGAGGTTGTCGTACCAGAAGGAACATCATGTAATCTGATATCAGTTTGCTTGCCTTGCTACGGTCTGAATTTTCGTGGCATGATTCGTTGCAAATATGGGTCGCAATGTGCCATATGATGATGCTTCTGTCAAATGCCATCTCAATACTCCATTGGAGCTTTTCTAGAGACTCGTGAGCGTCGAGCGTCCATTGGCCTCTTTTCGTGAAGGGTCGACTGTCTCTCTTCGTTTCAAACTTTTCCATGTCTTCAAGCAACAATTTCTTCAAATACTTGGGAATCGGTTTAGATTGTGTTGCCCAATATCTCATGAACTTCTCGGCCTTGCCAAAGAATTTGAGGATTTTGAAGAGCCAGGGCCGTTTATCGTGTTGGAAAAAATCCAGAAAATTAAGTTGACGAATTGTGTGAGACCACCTTTTCTTCTTCAGATATCGTTTGACAAGAAATTTCAGAAACTTCGAGACCTTTCTATGGTGCTTAATATTCATTATAATCACCCAATCCGAATAGAATAGCTTCAACAACTGATAAGTTTCCAGAAGCACGACTCCAATCAGCAGGCCAAACGTGTAAATAACGTACGGACCTCTCCAGTGTTCATCAAAGAAAAGCCCCAGGAATCCGCCTGAGGTCAACAGCAAACTGAAATAACCGATGCCGCGGAACATCATCCCACGCTTGGTATAAAGAACTGGCGCTTTAGTGTAGAGGACATCATACATGAACCCGAGTTCCATATCGGTTGTCAAGAATACTTCTTCAGGACTGTATCCGTCAATCAACTTATTACGATGCTCCATGAAGAAAGGGTGCTTCAGCCAGTCCACAAGGTGAGGCTTTAAACAATCAAACCGGTAGTAAGCCTTCGCGAAAAACTCCAGACCGGGAACGTCTTGGTGGGGTTTTGTCAATGCTGAGAACATCTCCTTTTCTTCATCGAAATCCTCTTTTCTTATGTTCGTGTTCTCGTCGTACACGGAGGAGAGCGCCCAAATTGTTTCTCCGTACTTGATTATCCCAGCAACAAACAGCGGAAAGTATAGTATCATTGGGATGGAGGTCTTCCAATTTCGCCCGAGGATCCAGGCTACGAAAGAAAATGTGATGATGAGGTTCAACACTAGCCTCCCGCCGAACCGGTTGTCTTCCACTGAATATGCCGTAATGCTATCCGGAGTCCCCAGCAGCAGTAGAATCAAAGGCGCCAACAATGCTTTTAGTTCAGTATCACACTCTTCCTCGGACTTGTTGAGTCTGACTGTCGTGAGCTTGCTGAGCGCAAGCGTCGCGAAATAAGAGGCGAGCAAATAAGATCCCCAAATAGAAAATCTGATTGTCTCGCCACTTGAGGTTTTCCTGCGGCTTCCTGATACAGCAAGAACTATCTGGAAAATCAAGCTGAGCAGTACCAAAAGTTGAATGCTCCAGTTGTCCCAGAGACACGTCATCTCCGATGCCCACCATTCGTGAGAGCATCCCGGAGGCACCATAGAACAGTATATTGTCCTGTGCGCTCCACGCGTGGTTGTTCTGTCCATCATCATTATCGCGACAAGTCTTTGTGAAATAAACCCGGATGAGGATCGAAAAGAAGGTGGCGAGAGTCCCTCTCGCCCCAGATTAGACTTTAAGATCCTTCTTCAAGCTGACAAAAGATGATGCCACAGTGAACAATTTCGCTTAGTAGCTGTAAGATACACAGAAATATGCCAATTGCCATCTGCGAACCGATACTTGGTGTCACTTTCATTGACACCAGTTAATATTACTATGATATGACCACTAGCATGTGTATACGTCTTTGCACCTCACCCCGTACATATTTTTGCACATGTTTTTCCTTTGAGAAGGATTCTTATACATTCACATACTGATGGAGTAACACTGGATCACTTCCAACAGTGCCGTTAATCGAGAACATCACCACATACTGGTCTTGGTGATTTTCCATTTCTTGAAAGATTAATTTCCTGGGTGGCGCTGCTGGAGCGCGCACTCTTCCTCTCGCAAAAGGTTGAGTGTTCGAATCCCGGGCGCCGCAGGGTGACTTAACCGGTGGCACGTGTGTGGTGGCTAGCACGTGTCGCCCCCAGGGTTTACTTCCCGGCTGTCGGCCGTGCGGGGTTCCCTGGGTTATCAAAAAAAAAAAAAATTTCCTTGATTTTTCATTTATGAAATAGCTTGAAATCAGTTGTTTTCTTAGTTTTTACCTGAACAATTAGTTTTTCCTTCTCGTTAAGCCCTAGGATTAAGGTTCCCGGTTCGGCTGGGAAATAGATCCATGCCGACTCCTCTTTCTCAGTAAAATCCTTCTTTAGTAAAATACCCGAATTGAGGTTTAAAGGATTTTAGGAACCTTAGGCGTGGCCTTGGATTTACAAAATTCGAGGTGTCACAATGATTTATGATACAAATTTTAATTCTAGAAAAGTTTCATTGAGATAATTGAATGTATTACTGTTATCATAATGTTGAATGCGCGGGTCTATCGCTAGTATAAACTATCCAACTTTTCAATGTGGGATTGTTGTCAAGTAACCATAGTTACTGATGATAACGTAATTTACATTCTTCCGTGGGGGAATAATTGCAAATTAATTCCTATAGGCTGGTTATGAAAATTATTTAAGCTCAGGAAAATTGTCCAAAAGGTCCTAAACCTATTACAGTTTTGTCAATTCAGTCCTAAACTTTTTTATTGTGCCAATTGAGTCAGAAACCTTTTTAGTTTTACCAATTGAGTCCATTCGGCCAATTTTGACTGGAAATCGCTGACGTTGACAATTTTTAATAATATTTTAATTTTTTAAATTTATTTATTGTTTTCTTTTCTTTTCTTTGTTTTCTTTTTAGTAGTCTTACCGGTGAGGTTGCCTACTGACCATCGCCGGTCACAGGCGAGGGTCAGCAACCTTCACCGGCTCTGGGCGAGGGCTTGGCTGCCCTTGCATGATGCCCTTGTCGGCCACAGCGAGGGTGTTGTAGCCCTTGCCTCGACTAGACTCGGTGAGGGCCACATCACCCTCACCCAGGGTCAGTGAGGGCTCCGTGCGCCCTCACTTTGCCACAGTGAGGGCCACAAGCCCTTGCCTAGTGGCCAGTGAGAGCTTCATGGCCCTCACCTATGGCTAGCAATGATTGGTTGGCGACCTTGCCGAGATAGAGTACTAAATAAAACAAAGAAAAGAAAAAGAAGAAAAAGAAAAGAAACAAAATTAATAAAAAAATATATATTAAAATTTTATTAAAAATTATTGATGTCGGTGCCAGTTGTGCCACGTAGGACGGCTGGTGTTCACGTTAGCGATTTTCATCCAAAATTGGTCGGATGGACTCAATTGGTAATGTGAAAATATTTATGACTCAATTGACATAATTAAAATATTTAGGACTAAATAGGCAAAAGTGCAATATATTTAGGACTTTTTGGACAATTTTCCTACAAGTTTTCCTAGAGCACAACATCCATTAACTCAAGTTAAAAATTACTGGCCAAGTATTATGATTTTCTTTATATCTAAATTAAGAATGAACCTCTACACAAGGTGATTAACTTGGATGAATAGAGAGAGATCTTTAAGTGCTTCGAGAGGACCATGTCGCACAATAGTTCTATTCCTTCATAGTTGGGAGATCCGAGAAACAATCCATGACTTGGACCCAATAACCTAGTTAATCTACACCTCCGTTCAAAAGTTTAAAACGCTGCGTAGGCCAACTAGATATTGTTGATGACTTCTTTAAGCTCTAGACATCCAATGTGGGATTTCACTTTACACGTCACCCACACGTGTATTTAACATTCTCTCTCTGTGCGAGTCACTACCACATCCACATTGGGCCAGCTTGTAAGAGAGTTTATAGTGTCAATGTTCGAAAAAGAGTCCCACATAGGAAATTAGAAGAAAAACATTTGGAATGGAAACTGGAACACTTGTAAGCGTTGTTTGAAGGCACGGGTCTCAAGCGGAAGTTGCGCATTGGAAGGGCCTGATTTTAATTAAATATGACCGGCACTTGGGCCATCTGGGATTCGGCTGAGTGTTAACTATTCAGACAAATATGTCCATTGGAAGTTGGTTAATTTCTCTGGTCAAGAAAAAAAAGGGAATTCTTACATAAGTTCCAAACTTGTGAAGAAAAATAGGCCTTGCTTTCATTATGGAAAGATGAGGGCACTATATCAAGGAATTTACGTACATCAATACTACTAAAAATGGTGCCTTTTAGTTCTGAAAATAGCAACAAAGCAATCCGGGTGAGAATGAATCTCATGAACTTGTTGCCGTGTGGTCAGAAATGGAGATAGATATGATCACTGAACTGCAAGTGGCCGCTCTGATCATATCTGTGGAATGGTGGCTATATTCTGTGGCAACCGTTCATCTGTGCAACAACAAAGCGCAATTCAAGACATATGCAGAGTTGGAGCAACCGGAGGAAGTGCTTATGGAAAATCATGTTGATGCCAAGTACTTGGGAAAAGAAGAGCATGGAATTGAAATTCACTTTTGAGCAGAAAGTCACTCTGCTTAATGTAATTCATGTTCCTGATCTTAGGAAGAAATTTGTGTCTGGAAACCTGCTGTGTAAGAATGGCTTTAAGATTGTTCTACAGTCTGATAAGGTGGTGAATTCCAAGAATGGTGTGTTTCTTGGCAAGGGATACTCTTGCGATGGCATGTTCAAGCTGTTCTTCTTCTTTATGGCATGCTAGATGAGGACATTTAAATTTTCGTTCATTAAAATCTGAGTACGCATGGATATATAGCATGTCAAAATAATGTTGATGACAAAAGTTGTGATTAAACAATTTCGAAATTCCTTTTATATAATGTTAACTTTTCAAGCAAATGTATAGGTTGGAAGTGAACTATTTTATCTAGTCTAAAGGTTGTGTCTATTCATGAGACACATTGTTTCGTTGTTCTTGTATAAACATATTTCCGCATTCAAAGAAAGATATTCCAATTTCGTGTGAGGTTAAATTGTATCTTGGAGGCATTATTGCCTTGGGCAAGTAATTCACCCCTCTTAGTCGAACAATTCTGTTTTATGTACTACTTTTCTTTCACAGCTGCCCCTTAATCCAAGTCATGTACTCTTCTGTACCAACAAATCTCAAGCCGAACCTCCAACAATGCCAACTGGTACAAACGCGCTTTTCGCTCATGGTCTTGTCAAATTCATGGCATCTGACCAATGGCGGAAGAGCGCAAAAAGCTATGCATATCATTGTTTTTTCACTCTAATGTTATCGGCCCTATATATCACATTAATTGATGAATGGGTGGAGAATTTTTGGTTCATCAGTTGTGTATACTATAATAGTCCTACATCTGTTAATTGGGAGGAGTGAGCACAAAGAATTAGTCTTAACACTCTTAACACTCTTAACACTCTTTCTCTTATGTATATTGAGTTTCGTATGCAAATGATATAACATGAGCACAAAGGGCAATGATAAAAGACAGAAAAGTAGGAGCTCAGCCAGATAATAAGAAAGATTCGGGAATACATGCGAAATAGAGACAGCCATAAACTTGCGTATAATTTGTTTCTAATATTAGATAGATCACTGAATCAATATGACGGATTTCGGCGTGAATAAATCAATGAAAATAATTTCAACCATCAAACTCACTATGAAGTTGAGCTAGCTAGAGCACTGACCTCTCAGCCAAGTGATGCCACACCCATATGGAACAAAAGTATTCTGAAGTATTCCAAGATCAAAAGCTGTTTAGAAATCTAGGAAACGAAGCTCATTCAAAATGTCTGCATGAATTGGAGACTTTGCTTTCATTTCCAGAGAGCAAAGACAGCACTTCCATGTAAATATTCTTTTATGGCATATGATTGCTTAAAGTGTTCGCGAGTTTGTGCAGGAGAACAAAAAGAACCAAGCAATAACAGAATCGATTATTTACTTGTGACTTTTGCCATTAGAACATTATTTTACAAGTTCATTCGGCTTTCACCGTTTACGCAGCTTTAGCGATCATTGAAGTAACCTCTAGTCTTTTGCATTATTCTAATAAAAGTTTCGGCAGACCCCTTTACGACTGAAACGGTCATCCTCAAGCTGAAGCTTGAACGGACCATCCAAGCTGTAGGTCCATCTTCAAGCTTCTGATCGCTCTGCATTCAATATCTATTTCCACCTTAAGCTTTTAGACGATTAGTAATGGTCTGGCAACGATCCCAAGCGGGAATAGAGCGTGTTGCTGCTCAATCAATTTCAGATATTTAGACTTGTCATAAGCTTTTGTTTAGACAAATCCGTTTATCGGCAGGAAATGACCCAAATTGTCACCTACTTACTTCTCTGTCAATTTTGCTATTAATTGCCAGACATACGATGTTAGGTGGATAATTTCTTCGGGTTACTCCTTTAAGTTAATAGTCACCTACATTCCTCTTGATGTTGTTATTATAAAATCTGGTCCAAGCTGGCACGCGATGAATGATTCGACATTCCTTTAACACGTTCTGCTTTATAGTTTGCCGGTAATAGTCATATAAATAGTGACATGATTTTAACTCAAACTGATTGGCTTTACCAATGATTTGCGAAACTAAAACCATCTTATGATCAACTTTAGCTATAAATATGAAAATATGAAAACTGTTTCTCAAAAGTGTTCTGATCAACTTCATAACAAGCAGGTAGATTGATGACATGGGCAATTTCTATGTCCACCTATAAGATGAGCAGAAATAATGAATTCTATTGAATTTATGTGCAATGCGTGTAATATACATGCATAATCAGAGTGATGATAGCAGCCGGGGCAGTCGCCATGGCCTCGTGAGCTCTATTACGGAACTTGGCCATGGCGCCCCAGGAGCTCTATAGTAGAGCTCAGCATTAGCAACGGCCAGGGCCACGCGAGCTTTGCTACAAAGCTCAGCCATGGCAGCTTTGGAAAAGAAGAAACAAGGAACAAGGAGAGAGAGTCTTAACCGACCAAATGATAAAAAGGAAAAGAGAGAAAGAAAGAGAGAGAGTGTGGGTGGGGCTAGCTCATAAAAAAATAAGGATAGAGTGAGGTTTTAGCAAAAAAAAAAAAAGAAAATAAAGGAGAGAGTGAGGGTGAGTACAAAATTATATCGTGTAACCGAGTATACATAATAAAATCACCAATAGATGACCGCCACCTAGTGTGTAGCAACTAATTATTGCTTGTACCTAAATATGGAGAAGAAAATTCATGACTTTACAATTAGGGTTAGCGCAATTGATTTGGACATTGATGGATTTCTAGATAAAAAATGTTCGAGCTCATTTATTCGAATCCTATTAATTATGTGCAAACTACTCTGGCTCACGTCCATTTGCTCAGGATAATTGATTGTACTTAACTGTTTATGGAGCTTACATGGTGTTTCATGAGTCTTCAAATAGCCAGGTCTGCACCCTTGTGCCTTGGGATAATAAAAAAAGATAAAAAGAAAAAAAGTTCATGGCCCAAGAATTCAGTGGACATGCATATGTGTCATTGTTGCCTCAAGAATAAATTCCTAGAACAGTGCATAGGTGTATTCTCCGTAAAATACGTAGGAGTAAGCTAAAGAATAGAAACATGTGCAATCCGAGGCAAGATACCATTCCAACATGATCTTGTACGGCTCTGTTTCTTTCCAAATCTATTAAACTAATTCATGACTAAATAAAAACAGAAGGGATAGAAATTTAAAACACAAAGAAAAAGATTTACAGGTGTCAATGATAAAGTCCAGGTGTCAGTTTCTAATAAGCCCAAAATAAATCAACCAATGAGCACCAATTCGATTTAACACCTGCCTGAAGATGTAGCCTTGAGTCGGCCCAAGAATTTAGTCAGACATGTGATGAGAAGTCAGGAACATCAACATCTGCTTAACCAGATTACATGAAATCGATCTGCATTCACGCAGAAGAGAGAATGGATGAAAGGGAAAAACGAAAAGAAAGAAAGCCAATGATTGACTACACAATATTTAGCATGATGCAATGCATAATTTCAGAAGAAAATAAGAACTGTAAACAAGTAGTTTTGTATGCAATAGCAACATTCCACAGTCTCTATTCGATTTTTATGTTCCAAATCTTAACGGTGTTGAACTTGTCTGTCTTGTGAGAAAGGAGGAGCCACACGTGAGTGATGATTTCTCCGCCCCGCCTCACCAGCTCCATGTGTTGGTATTGCTGGCAATTGTACGCTGCGAAACATAGCATCTCAACCCAAACGCTGCTGATGATCTCCCATGTGTCCTCAGTATCTTTCAGCTCTCTCGCGAGTCTTCCCGCTTCCTCAACAACATTCCACCCTCTGGTGATTACTGGTTCAAGGCTCCCCTCTAAGGGACTTTCTTGCTTGTACCCTATTTCCAATAGAATTTCTAGGATGCTCTCTCTGTCGCGCCGCTCTTCTGGGACTTGCTTCAAGAACGTCTTGAACTTAGAGTAGGCGTCATTGTGGGTGATCTTGGCTGTGGTCAAGGAGAGTATGTTTGGATGTTGCGCCAGAAGGAACATCATGTAATCTGATATCAGTTTGCTTGCCTTGCTACGGTCTGAATTTTCGTGGCATGATTCGTTGCAGATATGGGTCGCAATGTGCCATATGATGATGCTTCTGTCAAATGCCATCTCGATACTCCATTGGAGCTTTTCCAAAGACTCGAGCGTCCATTGGCCTCTTTCCGTGAAGGGTTGACTGTCTCTCTTCGCTTCAAACTTTTTCATGTCTTTCAGCAATAATTCTTTCAAATACTTGGGAATTGGTTTAGATTGTGTTGCCCAATATCTCATGAACTTCTCGGCCTTGCCACAGAATTTGAGGATTTTGAAGAGCCAGGGCCGTTTATCGTGTTGGAAGAAATCCAGAAAATTAAGTTGACGAATTGTGTGAGACCACCTTTTCTTCTTCAGAGATCGTTTGACAAGAAATTTCAGAAACTTCGAGACCATATGGTGCTTAATATTCATTATAATCATCCAATCCGAATCGAATAGCATCAACAACTGGTAAGTTTCCAGAAGCACGACTCCAATCAGCAGGCCAAACGTGTAAATAACGTACGGACCTCTCCAGTGTTCATCAAAGAAAAGCCCCAGGAATCCGCCTGAGGTCACCAGCAAACTAAAATAACCGATGACGCGCAGCGTGATCCCGGTCTTGGTATAAAGAACTGGTGCTTTAGTGTAGAGGACGTCATACATGAACCCGAGTTCCATATCAGTTGTCAAGAATACTTCTTCAGGACTGCATCGGTCGATCAACTTATTACGATGCTCCATGAAGAAATGGTGCTTCAGCCAGTCCACAAGGTGAGGCTTTAAGCAATCAAACCGATAGTAAGTCTTCAAGAAAATATTTAGATCGGGAACATCTTTAAGGAAGTTCTTCAATGCAGAGAACGTCTCCTTTTCATCATCGGAATCCATCAATGTGGAGAACATCTCCTTTTCTTCATCGAAATATAAGACTGAAACTGAAGGATTCTATCGTGCATTGAAGAACAAAATTCATGCACAATCAGAATCAAATGCGGAAAACAGGATCGAAAATTAACTGACCTCCGGCCATTGTTCAACTTTACGTTTGTCGGAAATCCACGGTAGTTTGACGTCAATTCCAAGCGATTACGGGCGCACTCTACTAACCCAATCCCCTCGCGTACTGATGGTGTATTTCCGAAAGAGAGGGTTTGCGTTAGACCTTGTGTTAGCCCTTATGGAATGAACGTTCACTTTATAAACCGCTTCCCATCAAGGCGGTTACTAAAGATGGCGGTTATCACCGAAGGGGTACAAAGCGTGGAAAAACTGAATATGGATAACCGTCAGTTAAAAGAGAAAACGTGGGTCAAACTTAAATGTGGGATCACATTATAAATATAACATTCTCCCACTTGATCCCAACATTTTCATCATAAAGATTACCCAACCAAATCCACGAAACCATATGCTTAAGAAAAGAAACAAGACACATGAATCATGGCGACACGTCCTCTAAGAGCGAGTAATATCTTCCATGTATTACAATGCATCTTATTCCTTTAATGTTAGCCCATACGTGATAACACATCTTAATGAATAAACCCTATGTTTATTCCAGAATCAAGGATAATTGTTATTCTCATAAACAACTGAATGTGTACACCAAAAATTGAGAATAACATTACAACTGAATAAGAGTTTCAAACAACAAAAGTCGTCCATACGACGATAAATCACATCATGGGAACTATTCCCATACTGGCCACATGATCCTTATACTTCATAGGTGGCATGCCTTTAGTTAAAGGATCAGCTATCATCAATTCAGTGCGAACGTGTTCAATGACCACTTTATTCTCCTTAACACGTTCCTTTATGGCTAAATACTTAATGTCGATGTGCTTACTTCGACTGCCACTTCTAGCATTTTTAGCCGTAAAAACCGCAGCTGAATTGTCACAATATATTCTTAATGGCCTAGAAATAGAATCAACAATTCTAAGCCCTGAAATGAAACTCTTCAACCATACACCATGCGAGGTAGCCTCAAAACAAGAAACGAACTCAGCCTCCATAGTGGAAGTAGCAGTCAAAGTTTGCTTCGCACTCCTCCATGACACGGCTTTGCCAGCTAACATAAAAATGTATCCTGATGTTGATTTTAGAGAATCAACGCAACCAGCGTAATCCGCATCCGAGTAACCAACTACTTCCAAGTTGTCAGTTCGTCTATACATAAGCATGTAGCCTTTAGTACCTTGAAGGTATCTCATCACTTTCTTTGCAGCTTTCCAGTGGTTCATCCCTGGATTACTCTGATATCTTCCCAACATTCCCACCGCAAAAGCGATGTCAGGTCGAGTGCAAACCTGAGCATACATCAAGCTTCCGACAGCAGAAGCATATGGGATGTTCTTCATTTGTTCTCTTTCCAAATCGTTTTTCGGGCACTGGTTCAAATTGAACCTATCACCCTTCACAATGGGTGCTATACTTGGTGAACAATCTTTCATCCGAAATCTCTCCAAGACCTTATTGATATAGGTTTCTTGAGATAGTCCTAAAACTCCTCGAGTTCTATCTCTATGGATCTTAATGCCAATGACATAAGATGCCTCACCCATATCTTTCATGTCAAAACTCTTAGAGAGGAATTGTTTCACCTCGTGCAACAACCCCTTATCATTGGTTGCAAGTAAAATGTCATCCACATATAGAACAAGAAAACAAATTTTGCTCCCACTAACTTTCTGGTATATGCATTGATCCATGATATTCTCTACAAAACCGAATGAAGAGATGACATCATGGAACCTTAAATACCATTGACGGGATGCTTGTTTCAAGCCATATATAGATTTCTTAAGCTTGCACACCAATTGCTCACCTTTACTAGAGGAGAATCCTTCAGGTTGTTTCATGTATACCTCCTCCTCTAGGTCCCCATTGAGGAACGCCGTTTTCACGTCCATTTGATGTAATTCCATATCAAAATGGGCAACCAAGGCCAAAACAATACGAAGAGAATCTTTCTTAGATACAGGAGAAAAGGTCTCCGTGTAATCGATTCCTTCTTTTTGAGTGAATCCTTTGGCAACGAGTCTAGCTTTATATCTCTCAATGTTGCCCAACGAGTCCTTCTTAGTTTTGAAGACCCATTTACAACCAATGGCTTTTACACCATTAGGCAACTCAACCAAATCCCAGACTTTATTTGATGCCATAGAACTCATCTCATCCTTCATGGCATTGTACCACAAATTGGATTCATCACTACTCATGGCTTGTGAAAACGTTTCAGGATCATTCTCAGCTCCAATATTGTAGTCAGACTCTTGTAGATACACAATATAATCACTAGGAATTGCTGATTTCCTCATTCTAGTAGATCTTCTTAATGTTGTATCAACATTCTCTGGAGGAGCGTGTTGTTCAACTGGTTGTTCAACAGCTTCTGGTAATTGTTGAACAACTGGATCTACTGGATCATTAACAGCAAGTTGTGGAACTTCAATGGTTGGTTGTTCAATAGCCGGCTGAACTGAAGGGGCGTTATGAACAACAACCAACCTAATACTTGAAGTGGAAAGTTGAGTATCCGAATGATCTTTCTCAGGAACAATGTCCTTTAATCGATCACTCCCACTAATCAAGTCATTTTCAAGAAACTTAGCATTTCTTGATTCCACAATCCTAGTAGTGTGAGATGGACAATAAAATCTGTATCCCCTGGACTTTTCAGCATATCCAATGAAATACCCACTTACAGTCCTTGGGTCCAACTTCTTTTCCTGTGGATTATAGACTCTTACTTCAGACGGGCATCCCCAAACGCGCACATGTCGCAAACTTGGCTTCCAACCTTTGAATAACTCAAAAGGCGTCTTTGGGACAGCCTTGGTTGGAACTCGATTTAATATGTACACTGCCGTCTTAAGAGCTTCAGTCCACAAGGACTTAGGAAGTTTGGAGCTACTAAGCATACTCCGCACCATGTCCAATAAAGTTCGGTTTCTTCTTTCTGCTACGCCATTTTGGTCTGGAGAACCTTGCATAGTGTATTGGGCAACTATCCCGTTCTCTTGAAGAAACTTCGCAAACGGACCAGGTGCTTGTCCATCTTCAGTGTATCTACCATAAAATTCTCCACCTCTATCTGATCTCACGATCTTAATTTGCTTGCAGCATTGTTTCTCTACTTCCGCCTTAAAAACCTTAAAGGCATCCAACGCTTCATGCTTATTATGAAGCAAGTAGAGATACATGTAACGTGAGTAATCATCAATGAAGGAGATAAAGTATTTCTGACTATACGAGTCCATATCAGGACTACAAATGTCTGTATGTATGATTTCTAATATGTCCGTACTCTTCTTGGCACCTTTCTTTGTCTTGTTGGTCTGCTTTCCCTTTATGCAGTCCACGCAAATATCATAATCAGTAAAATCCAAAGTACCGAGTACTCCATCATTTACTAATCGCTTAATTCTATCTATAGAGATATGTCCCAATCTTCGGTGCCACAACATAGAGGAATCTTCATTTACAACACATCGTTTTATACCAGCATTATCGTGAACATGTATCGCATTATAATAGGCATTGTCTTGCAAATTAATTCGAAAAAGACCATCAGACAAAATACCACTCCCAACAATTTCAGATTTAAACAATAAACTGAAGTTTGAATCTGAAAAGTTAAAAGAGTAATCCAAAGGTACAAGTCTTGAAACTGAAATCAAGTTTCTAGAGAAACTTGGAACATAAAAGGTCCTTTCCAAATTCAAAACAAAACCACTATTGAGAACTAATCTACATGTCCCAATAGCTTCTACAGGCGAACGCATCTTGTTTCCCGAATAGATGCTTTGTTCACTTCCCACTGGCTTCCTGTGGTTTTGAAAACCCTGCAAGGAATTCGAAATATGGATTGTAGAACCAGAATCAATCCACCAAGTGTTGTGACTCACATCAGCCATATTAGATTCATAACAAACATAAGAGGTTGGATTACCTTTCTTCTCGAGCCAGGCCTTAAATCTGACGCAATCCTTCTTCATATGCCCCTTCTTTCTACAGAAGAAACATTTGGATTCCTTCTTAATGTCAGCTTGGGGAGGTATTTTACCTTTCCCCTTCTGCTTGCCGTGACTCTTAAATCTTTCTTGTGTTGCCAAATGAGCACTTTCTCCCAATTCCATAGTCAGCCTCTCTTCCTCTTGAACACACATGGTCATAAGTTCATTAATTGACCATTTATTCTTATGTGTGTTGTAAGAGATCTTGAAAGGTGCATACTGTTGTGGGAGAGTGTTCAGAATGTAATATACAAGAAAAGATTCAGATATCTCAACCTCAAGGTTTTTCAGCTGAGCTGCAATGTCCCTCATCTTCATGATGTGCTCACGCACACCTCTAACACTTGTGAGCTTTAGAGATGAAAACTTCATTATTAAGGTCATGGCATGTGCCTTTTCTGAAGTCTCAAACTGCGCATCAATGGCCTCCAATAAAGCCTTAGCATTGCTATGCTGAGCGACTGAACCACGGATACTAGGAGATACTTTAGTCCTTATGAACATCACACTCAGGCGGTTGGACCGCTCCCACTGTTCATAAAGGGCTATCTCAGCTGCAGTGCTCGTGTCAGTAGGAGCAGGTGGTTCATCTTTCCTTATAGCATAGTCAATGTCCATGCACCCCAATTGAAGAAGAATTGACTCTTTCCAAACTTTATAGTTTTCACCATTCAGTATGGGAACATCACTCTTAAATTCAGAGAAATTCACAGGTTGTAAAACTGCATATCAAACAATCATGCTTATGTCACAAAATTTGAGGCAAAATTAACATATATCATGTTCTACCAATGTAAAACATGTTACAAAATATGAATCACATAACATAAAAACTGCCTGTGGGCTAAGTTTTTAATTTAAATAGATTCATAAATACTTCATGAAGAAACTATCATATTATATTTCTTTCCTTAATCCCTGTGGGTAAATTAAAAAGAAATAATATGATATTTCAACCTAATTAATCAAATTAATATAATGAAAATTCTTGTGGGATTAAATTCATCATATTAATAAAATTAATTACAATTAATGTCCATTTCCAAATGTGATCCGAATGCTATTAATATATAATTTAATTAATTAAGGATGTTGTGGCTACTCCCCAATTAATTAAAAATATATGGATCACTCGACATTTAATTTCATGCATAAAAATTATTCATAAAATGCATGAAGGACAAAATAATAAACTTAATACGGTAAGTGGCATAATCGTAATAACGGGTGAAAAGCAGGGGCATAATCGTAAAAACCGAAGGGGAGGGGCGCCGGTTCCAGGGCGCGTGCCTCCATGCGCGGGAGCGTGGCGTACACGCGCCTTCCTTTTCCGCGAGGGCGCGTGCGACGCACCCGCCTGCAACTGCCGCGCGCGTGGGCCGCACGCGCCTGCAGTTGCGCGCGCATGGCCACCACGCGCTAGCGGTTGCGCGCGCGTGGGGGCCACACGCCTTCTTCCTCCGCGCGATCAGAAGCCTTTTCTCGCCAATTTTCGCCGTTCCGCCGTGCCTTCGACCGCATGGGTCTCCTCCGGTAGCCCATATCACACCAAAATAATTAATGGGTTTCAGAGACCATGTCGGCGCGATCATATGGACCCAAAATTCGACGAAAACAACCAACAAATTGGCTCGAATCAAGCAAAATTCCGTCAAAACGCACAAACCCTAACCCGCAACTTCCGCCGCTCAAATAGCCACCGGCGACCACCGAAATGCCAGATTAACTTAGGGCTATTCTTCTCCATGGCGGTGCGAGCGTGCCGGTCCGAAGTTGAGCGGTGGGTCGCCGGAATTTGGCCGGAATCGGCGATTTTCTTCTTAGCCCCAAAATGCCCGAATTACTGTTCATCTCAAAAAGCCCCGAAAATACACCAAAAATTCAACAAGAACAAGGCAGAGGTACTAAACTTGCTCTGATACCAAATGTAAGACTGAAACTGAAGGATTCTATCGTGCATTGAAGAACAAAATTCATGCACAATCAGAATCAAATGCGGAAAACAGGATCGAAAATTAACTGACCTCCAGCCATTGTTCAACTTTACGTTCGTCGGAAATCCACGGTAGTTTGACGTCAATTCCAAGCGATTACGGGCGCACTCTACTAACCCAATCCCCTCGCGTACTGATGGTGTATTTCCGAAAGAGAGGGTTTGCGTTAGACCTTGTGTTAGCCCTTATGAAATGAACGTTCACTTTATAAACCGCTTCCCATCAAGGCGGTTACTGAAGAGGGCGGTTATCACCGAAGGGGTACAAAGCGTGGAAAAACTGAATATGGATAACCGTCAGTTAAAAGAGAAAACGTGGGTCAAACTTAAATGTGGGATCACATTATAAATATAACACGAAATCCTCTTTTCTTATGTTCGTGTTCTCGTCGTACACAGAGGAGAGCGCCCAAATTGTTTCTCCGTACTTAATTATCCCAGCAATAAACAGCGGAAAGTACAGTATCATCGGGATGGAGGTCTTCCAATTTCGCCAGAGGATCCACACCACGAAAGAAAACGTGATGATGAGGTTCAATACACGCCTCACGCCGAGCCGGTTGTCTTCCACTGAATATGCGGTAATGCTATCTGGAGTCCCCAGCAGCAGTAGAATCAAAGGCGCCAACAATGCTTTTAGTTCGGTATCACACTCTTCCTCGGACTTGTTGAGTCTGACAGTCGTGAGCTTGCTGAGTGCGAGCGTCGCTAAATAAGAGGTGAGCAAATAAGATGCCCAAACAACAAATGTGATTGTCTGGCCACTTGAGGTCTTCCTGCGGCTTCCTAACACAGTAAGCACCATCTGGAAAATCAAGCTGAGTAGTACCAAAAGTTGAATGCTCCAGTTGTCCCAGAAACACGTCATCTCCGACGCCCACCATTCATGAGGGCATCCCGGAGGCACCATTGAACAGTATATTATCTTGTGCCCTCCGGGCGTGGTTGTTCCGGATATCATTATCACAAGTCTTTGCGAAAAGAAGTTGGTGAGAGATCCTCTTGCCCTGAATTAGACTTTAAGATCCTTCTTCAAGCTGACAAAAGATGATGCCACAGTGAACAATTTCGCTCAGTAGCTGTAAGATACACAGGAATGTGCCAATTGCCATCCGTGAACCGATACCTGGCGTCACTTTCATTGACACCAGGTAATATAACTATGATAGGAAGGGAGCAAGCACGCAAATTACCCAATCTTGACACGGGGAGGTAGTGATAATAAATAACAATATTGGGCTCGTTGAGTCTGGTAATTGGAATGAGCACAATCTAAATCCCTTAACGAGGATCCATTGGACGATTAGTTTGGTGCCAGTAGCTGCCGTAATTCTTGCTCCAATAGCGTATATTTAAGTTGTTGCAGTTAAGAAGCTCTCTTACATGTGTATATGTTCGCTTTGCACCTCACACGGTACACATTTTTACCCATGTTTTTCCTTTAAAGAGGATTCTTATACATTCACACACTGATAGAGTAATGCCGGGTCACTAACAACTGGGCCGCTAATCGATATCGTCACCACAAACTGATCTCGGCGAATTTCCATTTCTCATTTCAAATGAGATTTTTTTTTCCTTGAGTTTTCATTTAGGATATAGTTTGAAACCGGTTGTTTTCTTAGTTTTTACCCGGACGATTAGTTTTTTCTTCTCATTAAGCCCTCGGATTAAGTTCCCGGTCCTGCTATGAAATAGATCAATATATGCCGACTCCTCTTTCTTAGTAAAATCCTTCTTTGGCAAAATACCCGAATCGAGGATAAAAAGATTTTAGGAACCGTAGGCGCTGCCTTGGATTCGCAAAATTCGAGGTGCTACAATTATAAAAGATTATCTATGATACAAATTTTAATTCTAGAAAAGTTTGATTGAGATAATTGAATGTATTACTATTCTCATTCTGTTGAGGGCGCGGGTCCATCACTAGTATAACTATTCAACTTTTCAATGTGGGATTGTTGTCTACATAAAAAGTAACCAAATTTAATAATGATAATGTGTAATATTTGGACCAAAAAAAAAAAAGTCAACAAGTCAACAAAAGCTACAGTAGACATCTTCTGATTTTTTAAAAAAAGGGCCGAGAGTTGTCGAGAAAGAGAAAGAAAGGAGAGGAAAAGAAGAAAAGAAAGAGAGAGGAAAAGAGAAGGAAGAAGAAGAAGAAGAAGAGAGGGTTTTGCGCCGCGGGACCTCGCCTAGCCGATCCGACTTCATATCCCAACGCCCGGTAAGAACTCATGTCCCTCGTTCGTTCCGTCGGAGTAGTTTTCCGATTTAGGACTTGAAATTCGGAATTTTGAGAAATTCCAGCGGCGAAGTCCGATTTTTGAGTCGTAGAGCTACATATTTTTATAGAATTGATAGTTTGTGATGTTGTGGAGCCGTGGGATTTTACGGATCTTGATTTGAACTTACGGTTTGCCCAATATGAATTTTTGAAGTTGGCCGCACATGGTGAACAGTGCGCAACCAGTGGGCTTTAGGCCGATTTTAGTCGATTTTCGGCTCAATTTTGGGACGGCCAAGTTGGGGCTTTTGTAATACTCGGAACGGGCTTTCTTTTGACTATAAGTTTGCTAGGATCGGAGTTCGGTGGAGAAAGTTATGGCGCAATCAAGTTTCGCGCTCAAGTTCCGCGATGCGGACGATTTGGATAATGGCTTTGGATGAGCAATTTGTGGGCGTCTTTGAGTGGTCTTGTCAGCGTTTAAGCGACCGTTTGGTAATTATCCTAGTATTTTACTTGATTTTGATGTCGATTCTCGTTCAATTGATAGGATTTCGAGATTATCGGGGCATTTAGCCACATTATTTGGTTTTGGGGCATTCCAGGTAAGTGGTGCTATCTCTTCTTTGAGTTTATAAATTTATGTTTTGAAAGTGATAAGTATTTGAGTATTGTATGAGTTAATAAACATGTTTAGTACATAGAAATTTAGATCGAGCAATTACTACCATTTTGTATTTGAGAAAAAGTTGAGAATGGTTGTACGAAATATATTATTAAAGGATATATGTGTACCACTTTGTGAATTGATTTATGAAATGAGTTTTCGAATGATTTGAGAAACACTTTACAAAAATGATTTCTGGTGGTTGAGTTGAGTTGAGTTGTGAAATATCATATACTTGATTTGTGAAATGTATTCTGTTTGACGAAAGAAGATTGTGTTTTGTTTTCTGAAAGCAATTGGTGATATTGATTGTGGATTATGAGACTCATTATAGATTTGGTATTGTGGATTATTGGAGGATATGTGTTGGTGCTCAATATCGCTGTGAGCCCATTGAGGGGCTTGTGGGTATGCGCATACTAATCTAGGATATCCTTCTGGGCCGAGCCACCGGCTTTGTAGGTGGAGACCTTGCTAAGGGTGGAATCTTGATAGCCTTGTTACAAGGCTTTGTGTCGTGACCATGGTTTGATATTGAGCAATAGATTGGTCGATGGAATGGACCATCGACGTGTGATGTTATATGAGATTTATCAATGGAATAGACCATTGATGTGTGATTTGAGATTGGCCAATGGAATGGACCATTGGCGTGTGTTTTCGATGAGATTGACCAATGGAATGGACCATTGGTTTCTGCTTTGATATTATTGATTTAAATGAGTATTTTCTGGTTTGTATCGAGTTTTGTGAAAAGGATAAATAACTCATATTTGATATGATATGTATATGATATTATAGGTTTGAAATTATGAGTTTAGGGTAATGGTTTATGTATGCTTAGTGATTGCTCGATCTGCTTAGAAGAAATATGCACTACTTACTGAGCTGTCGTTGCTCACCCCCCTCTTTTCCCAATCTTTCAGGTCTTTGTTTAGCAGCCAATAGAGCGAGAGCGATGTCATGGGGACTTTTGGGTGATCTGAGGCTGCGTCCTTGAAGTGGAAGGACGGCCGTGTCATCTTCTATCCTGGTAGATTTTGGGGTGTGACATAATGTAATTTACATTCTCTTCCATTGGGGAATAATTGCAAATTAATTCCTATAGGTTGGTCGTGAAAATTATTTTAAGTTCTCCTAGAGCACAAAATCCCATTAACTCGAGTTGAAAATTACTGGCTAAGTATTATGATTTTCTTTATTTTTAAATTAAGAATGAACATCCACGCAAAGTGATTAACTTGGATGGATAGAGAGAGATCTATAAGTGCTTCAAGAGGACCGTGTCACACAATAATTCTATTCCTTCGTAGTTGGGAGATTCAAGAAAAAACCCATAACTTGAACCCAATAACCTAGTTTAACTTACACCTTCATTCGAAAATTTAAACCGCCGCATGAGCCAATTAGATATTATTGAAGCTCTAGACATCCAATGTGGGATTTCACTTTTCTCCCTCTTATGTGTGAGTCACTACCATATTGGGCCAGCATGTTAGAGAGTTTGTAATGTCAATGTTCGAAAACGAGTCCCACGTAGGAAAATAGAAGGAAAACATTTTAGATAGGCATGGGTCTCAAGCGGACATTGCACACTGGATGGGCCTGATTATAATTAATCTTGACCGGCACTTGGGCCATCAAGGGTTTGGCTGAATGTTAATTTCTAGACAAACACGTCTGTTGGAAGTCGGCTGTTTTGTCCGGTCAAGAATAAAAAGGGAATTCTTACAAAAATTCCTAACTTGTGAAGAAAAATAAGCTTCGCTTTCATTATGGAAAGATGAGGGCACTATGTCAAGGAATGTACGTACATTAATGCTACGAAAAATGGTGCATTTTAGTTCTGAAAATAGGAACAAAGCCATCCGGGTGAGAATGAATCTCATGAACTTGTTGCGATGGGGTCAGAAATGGAGATCGATATGATCACTGAACTGCACATGGATGCTCTGATCAAATTTGTGGATTGGTGGCCACATTCTGGGGCAACCATTCGTGTGTGCAACAACAAAGCACAGTTCAAGACATATGCAGAGTTGAAGGAACCGGACAAAGTGCTTATGGGAAATCATCTTGCTGCCAAAGTACATGGAAAACGAAGCATTGAATTCAAATTCACTTCTGGCAGAAATTTACTCTGGCAGAGATGATGGCACCCGAGGCAGTCGCCATGGCCTCTCGAGCTCTGTTACAGAGCTCAGCCATGGCAGACATGGCACTATGGCCCCAGGAGCTCTATGATAGAGCTCAGCATTAGCGGCCAGGGCCACGCGAGCTTTGCTTAAACAGAGCTCAGCCATGGCAGCTTTGGAAAAGAAGAAACAAAGAAGAAGAAGAGAGAGGGAGTCTTAACAGACCAAATGATAAAAAGGGAGAGAGAGAGAGAGAGAGAGAGAGAGAGAGAGAGAGAGAGAGAGAGAGAGAGAGAGAGAGAGAGAGAGAGAGAGAGAGAGAGAGAGAGAGAGAGAGAGGTTTGAGTGCAAAATTATATTGTTCGAATCCTATTAACTAGGTACCAACTACTCTGACTCACATCAACCTCCTCAGGATAATTGATTGGACTTAACCATTTCTGGGAATTGCTTATCTTTTGGTTCATACATGATCAGACTCCTTGCGCAAACTTGGACAAAAGAATATACTGTATTTTGAGAAGGTTACGCAATGGCATATCCATACTAGATCAAGACTAGCAAGTGAAATAAAACTAAAACGCACCAAAGTACGCAAATGAAAACTGGAAAGAAAGAGGGATAGGTGTTGGGGACGGACCTTTTCGCGACGCCTCACTCGAACCTGACGAGCACCATTTCCAAACAACTGCAGAAACTAGGGGAGTTTCCGAACCCGACAGCAACCGATCAAGAAAGCCTTAGATATATACTTGTCTCCTATGTTGCTACGCCCGGAAACATTCTTTTCTTACTGTAGAGACCCACTCAAGCACTCGCTTCGTCGGCTAATAAATAAAATATCCAAAGTTTTCATAAAGTGTCTATGCTTGCTTCGTGCTTGCGACTTTCCATCACTTTTTGCTGCACATATGTTCATAACTATGATTAATTACACCATGCTTTGCACTTTATCATTAGTTCTTCCTCGTTGCACTCTGCTTTGCACTTTATCGTTCGTTCTTCCTCTCTTTTTAGCAGATTCCCCAAGGCTACCAACTGGCTCTTGACTTTTCTACATGTGCCGCCAGAGAAAGGTGAAGGAAACAAATTCCTAAACATAATACGAAAATTGCGAAAAAAACGTGCCCCATTCTACACTTGAATCACCGATCGTTCGAAGTATATTACGTAAACGAACATACCTCTTTTGCCACAGATTAAATGCACTTATCGCAGCCTCGAGAGAGAACAATCCTTGGATTGTTGAACAAAGTCTCTTCTTCTTTGTCCTTTTTGTGAGAATTGAGTTTCTGATAATGAGAATAAAACCCTAACTCACACTTACGTGTGTTCTCACTTTTTGTTTCTAGACAATAACTGCCAAGTGCAGTTACTTTCTTTCATGGGCTGGGTTAGCCCATCATGGGTGGCCTGTCACACCCCGGACCCCGCCGAGCGCGCGATCATCCCTCGATGGTTGAACATTAAATGCGACGTCCCAGATACGTCGCCGACCCAATCCAAACATCAGAGATTAAACACGGGCGGAAACAAATAGAAACAACCCGGATGATTAACAATGACAAGGGATAGCAATAGCACAAAATAATAACTGTAATTCTTACACTTAGCAGATACATATGACGTCCACAAAAGACAATCCCTAGTTAGGCCACAACAACGGAATTAGACTCCTCAAAAGGGGCAAATGTTCGCAAACTTAACTCCTCTACAAAGGGGGACTCAAATACCGAGTACTTGACCCGCCCTCGATCTCCGAGATACTCTTGCAGCGTCTCCAATCACTCATGGTCGCGGATCTGAAATGGTTATATAATAACCGTGAGAACGAGTCTCAATAAGCAACCCCCTATACCCCACGTAGGCCAATGCGTACCCAGACAAGTCGTGCATGTAATCCAACCGATAACATAAATATAATTCACATCAATGGACTTACCTCGCCATCCAATCACCTGCCTGCTCTACACATTAGTTAATCAGGATAATGAAATAATATCCCAGTAATATAAAACAATCATTCAAGTACCATCCACGCTCGCACTCAATCAATCCAACCAATTCAACCAGTCAATTCAATCACACGCTCAATCAGCCACGCTCAACCAGCCAATTCAGTCACACGCTCAACCAGCCAATTCCAATCACACGCTCAATCAGCCAATTCAGTCACACGCTCAACCAGCCAATTCAATCACACAATCCGCATACGTGGTCGAACATCTTTCTCACGACCCGCGCCACTGCGCCTCAGGTCCATTCTCACTGCCCGCGCCACTGCGCCTCAGGCCCAATCTCACAGCCCGCGCCACTGCGCCTCAGGCTCAGCCCTCAGATCAAGCCGGGCTCCGTCCCGCGTAACCACGCCTCAGGACATTTTCCCCTTCCAATGACCCGCGTAACCTACGCCTCAGGTCTAGTCATGCCTTTCTTGCCACACTCGCGTAACCTACGCCTCAGGTTGGCAGCCCTCCGATCAATCCGGGCTTTTCTCATGCACATGCACCATAACACAATTCGCCAATCAATAGATCGTACAAATCCACATCAATCATGCTCACCACATTATATTCCACCAATGTCACACTGACATGCCACCACACTCAATTTAACTCAGTTCAATTCACACTTCGCCACCTCAATCCACAAACCCGACGTTCAAGTCGGCCACGCACGATTATCCAATCAAGCATATTATTTAATCAAATTCAAGTAGCGCAAATTATAAAATAATATAATTAAATTCAGCGCGTCCTAGCCGTTCTAAACCCGAGATAAGTCAATGAAATACCCACGTGCAAACCCAATTCACATCACAGCCCCTCACACTTGCCCACAAATCCGTCATTCACGCCTACTACATACGAACATCAAGCCCACCCACGAATGCCATAACAACAATATCAATTAGCCCAACAATTCTCCCAATTTAATCTATTAATAACGCACTTACTAAAATTGCCCACAATTCGCATTAAACCCCTAAACCGGTACTAATTATCCCCTAGACAAGTCTAATAATACCCAATGTACTAAGCAAGGTTTAGGGAGTCACTTACCAAGTTTGGCCCGGGAAAACTCGGCTCGGGCCTAAAATGGCCCGGGTGAGAAGTGCCAACTAGGCACACGCGCGGGCGCGGCGGTCGGCCACGGGCGCGGGCACGGGCGCGGCAACGGGCGCAGGCACGGGCGCGGGCGCGGGCAACGGGCACGGCGCGGGCACGGCGCGGGCACGGCTGGGCTGGCCGGCGGCGACGGCGACGGCGGCCGGTGGCGAGCGGTTGAACAGGGGGCGAGGAGGGTTGGCCGAGAGGTGAGGGGGAGAAGGGAAGGGAGAGGGAGGGGTTGAGGGGTGGGGCGGCAGCCGGACGAGCCGACGGCGGCGAGCTGGCCGACGGGGCAGCACGACGTGGCACGGCGGCGGCGCGAGGCCGAACGAGGCGACCGGCGGGCGGCGAAACTCACGGGCTCGGGCTCGGGCGGAGCTGGACCGGGAGGGGGCCGGGGAAGGGAGAGGCAAGGGGGGGCTATTTCGCAGCGGCGACGGCGACGGTCGGCGCGGCAGGGGAGACGACGGGGCGCGGCGAGCAGTGGCGGTAAGCTCGCTGCTGCGCCCGCCTCGCGGGCAAGCCGGCGACGGGGCGGCCGGCGGAGCTCGCTGGCGACGTCGGCGGGGCGGCACGACGCGGCGGCGGGCTCGGGCGGCGGTCGAGCGGCGGTTGGTGAGCTGGGCAAGGGCGGAGCAGAACCAGAAGCGGCGGCGAGTGAAGGGAACCAGAGAAGAGAAACGAAAAAGAAGAAGAAGAAGAAGGGAAGGAGAGAGGAGAGAGAAGAGAGAGACAGAGGGGAGTGATGGTCTGACAGGGGGGCGAGTGGACGTGTGCATGGGGAAGGAGAGAGAGAGAGAGAAAGAAAGGACAGACGCGGGGGTGGGGGGAAAAGAACGTGCGCGGAAGAGAGAGGAGAGAGGAGAGAGAAGAGAGAGAAGGCAGACGGGACAGGGGGAAACGTGAGCGGGAAGAGAGGAGGAGAGAGAGAAAGAGAGAAAAGGATTAATTTAAATTTCTCGAGCGCGATCTAATGGACACGGTTCAAACTAAAAAACGACCTAACGATCCCAATTTAAATTCAGAAAATGGCCTAACAGTCCACGGTAAATCCCAATAATAATATAGGGCAAACAGGCCAAAATAAAATAACCCAAGACACACTACGAGGGAGGTCTACTAGTCCAAATCCGCATCCGGTTCAAAAATCTACTTCTCCACTATTCCTGACAATCTCGATGTTGGCCACAATAATATCGACACCGTCCAATTTATTTCATCCCGAAACTCCCGAAAATCGATTGCCAAGTTCGGGGTCTAAATAACGACCAAATTCGATCGAGTGCGATTCTAGCAAAATTTCTATTTTTAAAAACAAAAACCCGAGAGTGATCAGTTCCCGGGCTAAATTCTATTATAAGCGCACTGACGAATTACGCGTTTTATAAACTCCAAAAATAGGTCAGAATCCGGAATGTCACACGGCCCATATTTCACAAAGAAAACCCAACAAGAACACATGCTCTGATACCAATGAAGGAAACAAATTCCTAAACATAATACGAAAATTGCGGAAAAAACGTGCCCCATTCTACACTTGAATCACCGATCGTTCGAAGTATATTACGTAAACGAACATACCTCTTTTGCCACATATTAAATGCACTTATCGCAGCCTCGAGAGAGAACAATCCTTAGATTGTTGAACAAAGTCTCTTCTTCTTTGTCCTTTTTGTGAGAATTGAGTTTTTGATCATGAGAATAAAACCCTAACTCACACTTACGTGTGTTCTCACTTTTTGTTTCTAGACAATAACTGCCAAGTGCAGTTACTTTCTTTCATGGGCTGGGTTAGCCCATCATGAGCGGCCCATTTTTCACAAAGAAAACCCATCAAAAGGAAAAGGAGACGAAAAGAATGTTGCAATAATCAGTGTTGTCTCGCATTTCACATCGGCGGAGCATCCAAGGGACAGTTCTCTCATGCAAGATGGATGTACTAGAGAAATTAGGATATGATTAGGTCTTTAATTGTGTAGACAGATTTAAGGTTGTGAAGTGATCTGATTAAGGCATCTGGTTTAAAAGTTACTACTTTTGCTCCTTTGCAAATTTCTTTCTTGGTTTCTCTCCTTTTTGAGTTTTTGGATCTTCTCCTACATTCTTGTTTTCCCGTGTTGAATTCCTTCGTGTTTGAGATATTCTCGTATCTTCCTCTAGCCTTAATTGGCCTTGATCGTTAGTTAATTGGTAAAAAATGAATTTGATAATTTATTTTAAATCTTTTGAGTACCATCTGAATTCAAGGCTACTTTTCGTTTTCAAAATTTTCTCATGGGGTCATGGCCATGACTGATTTGGGGTAGCCATCGCGGCCGTTAGTATGTCATTCTAATTTTGATTAGTTATATATTTGTTTAGTTTGAGGTTTAAGCAGGTATACCAGAGCGGAATCGACTTACGGAGAAGTAGCTACGCTGAAAGGTGTCTCTCTAAATTTGAAATTAGGAAAAAGGGGCATACCCAAATGATTTACGCGGATTATCGTATTGGGGAATTTTGAATTATAGGAAACAAATAAAGACTAGCGAATAGGGGAGACTTACAGTGAGCGTAGAGGAATTCACAATTACAGAGACACATGCATGTACTTGTGGAGTTTGATGCCGATCGTGTAGGATATACCAAGGGGTTTAAAGCTGCCATTTCGATGGGTGATGAAATCTCATTAAAAAAGTGGGGTTGAGCCGGCCTACCACCGTTTGCAATTTTGCAGCCAGCCTCGTCCTTCTCAATACCGCCCTAATTTGTCTTATAAAGTGCGATCTAGGGTTTTGGGTTGGAGATTCATGTGGGAGCATCCGATTCAGTGGAACATTCCGAATCGATTCCATCGACGAGCTTGGTACGATCGATGATCATGCAAGCCAAAACTGACTTTGGTTATGATTTGCTTCAATGGGTCAAAGAATGAAGTTGCTGACAAGGAGAATATCGACCAAGTTATCCATTAAAGGTATTATCAAGTCTTTCACTTAGCCAATTTTGTATCGATTCACCAGGATTAGTTGCTGATTTCAATGCGGATCAACATCATATCGATGTGAGGTTGTTCCAAACAATTTCCTATGACATTCGATAATTTATTAAGATGGATATCCTCTGGTCAAGGCTGGAGCATGAATTTTGGGAGATACAATACAAGGCTCAAGATTTCAAGTCTCCATGTGCCATCAATGCATTTCTAAGTTCCTAGGTCTTAATTGTTTTGTGAGTCTCAAGAGTCAAAGTCCTTAGTTCCAAGGAATTTAATGCTTTCTAGTTCCTAAGTCCTTAAATGGTTGGATAGTTCCCATGTCTTTTAATGTTTGGTTATTTCCTATGTC
Organism: Syzygium jambos; assembly: GCA_031216235.1. Taxonomy (NCBI): domain Eukaryota; kingdom Viridiplantae; phylum Streptophyta; class Magnoliopsida; order Myrtales; family Myrtaceae; genus Syzygium; species Syzygium jambos. The sequence continues at coordinate 25,778,754 of CM062222.1, forward strand.
CTAGTTTCTCCATAAATAGAGGAGAGTCCTCTGTTATAATGCAGAGATGATTTTGAATGAGAATACAAGACATTTTCCTCTGTGTGAGCGATTATTTTTGGAGAGTGAATAACTCCTAAATCGATTTTTTTATCCTTGGAAAGTGGATTACTCCTCGGTGGTGAGCCAAGAAGCACTTTATCCTCGGTTGATCCCTAGTGGTGAGCTTCTCCAATCCTGAATTCTTTTAACCTTCGCAGGTGGCTTGTCCTTTAAGCCTTAGTGGTGAACTTCGTAGATCCTGGTTTTCATCCTCAATTGGTGCCGTGTCCTTCAAACCTTGGTATCGATCATATTCTATCCTTTGTTTCCATTTTGCCCTTCGACATACATCCCACAAACACACACCCATCCATACACATAATCCCCAAACCCTATTTCCGGAATCACTCGCCCACGCACGCATCAAGTTGGTATGAGAGCTTAAAGTTGAAGTCATTTGAGTGATTACTTTTGTTCAATTCATTCTCAACATGGATGAACCACTTCCGAGAGGTTTGATCTTGGAGCAAGCGCACAACGAAAGGCGAGACCGTACTATTTAGAATCTCCAACAACAAATGGAGCGAGTCCTTAATCTTCTTGAAGATCTGGCGAGGCAAGGACAACCAGCAAGGCGTCCTAATGATCGACATCGATGCGACGATTCAGATTCTCATTGGAGTCCTAGTAACGAATCTGATTCCACTGGAGGTAACTCTAGTGATTCGCAATACCGGGTTTGGAGAAGAAAAGGGAGCATAAGGAGGATGATCGTGAAATAAAAGCGGAGGCACCCGAGTTTGAGGGTAGTCTCAATCCTGATGACTTTGTCGATTGGCTAAATGCAATTGAATGAGTTTTGGACTTTAAGTCTTACTTGGACGAAAAGAGATGCAAGGTTGTCGTCCTTAAATTAACAAAATATACTTCTCTATGGTGGGAGAATCTAAAGCATCAGCGACTCAGAGAATGAAAAAGCCGAATCAAGTCTTGGGATAAACTCAAGAAATTGATTGAGAAGAGATTCTTGCTCGACAACTATAAGCAAGTTCTGTTCCTCAAGCCAAATTCCGTAAAACAACAAGGGATAAGTATTGAAGAATACATTAGAGAGTTTGAGCAACTCAAGATGAGGTGTGAAGTTCCAAAAGTTACGGAGCAAACCATCGCTTGATTCCTTGGTGGAATGAATCAGAAAATTGCCGATTTGGTTGAACTTCAACCTTATTGGTCCTTCGAAGACATTTGTAAGTTGTCGATAAAGGTCGAAAAGCAAATAAAAAGCAACAAGAGGTTTTCTACCAAAACCTCGACAAAGGGAACATCCTACTTTAAGGGTGCTTCCTCAAGCAAAGCTGAGAGCATGTTGATAAAAGACAAGGGCAAAGAAAAACTTGTGAAACCTTCCAAAGAACTCCACAAGAAACCTAATGGTGACGTGAGGACATGCTTTAAGTGCCATGACTATGGGCATTTGCAAGCAAATTGTCCTAATTGAAGAGTTATGACTCTTCGAGATATCGAGAAGATCGATTTGGAATTACAAGAGGCCGAGAAAGATTTTGATCAAAATGAATCCAAATATGAAGCAAAAGAGAAGTTTGTAGAAAAAGCTGATGATGGCGAGTTATTGGTCATTGGAAGAGCATTGCATTCTGTAAATTCTCTAGAAGAGAATGAATAAAAGAAGAACATCTTTCACACCCGTTGTACTATTAATAGAAATGTGTGCGGTGATCATTGATGGCGGGAGTTGCACCATTGTCGCATCGACTACCTTGATCGACAAACTAAAGGTTCCAACATCTAAGCATTGAGAACCATACAAGCTCTATTGGCTGAGTAAGGGAAGCGATCTTAAGGTAACTAAGCAAGCCTTGATTTCATTTTCAATTGGGAAGAATTATCAAGATCAAGTTCTATGTGATGTTATTCCTATGGATGCATTGCATATATTGTTGGGAAGACCTTGGCAGTATGATACGAAGGCTGTTCATGATGGGCGTAAAAACACATTCATTTAACAAGGAACAAAAATGCGTTGCCCTTTTACCATTGAATCTAGTCATGAACCACAAAAATCAACTTGGCAAGAGAAACACTAGTAAGGAAAGCCTATTCTTGAGTAGAACACGGGTTGAGAGAGTCATTAGCAAACAAAAGAATGTATTTGCTTTGCTTATGGTTGAGAAAAAGAGTGAGATAGAGGGACCCATACATCTAAAAATGCATTCCTTATTCAAAGAATTTGCAGATGTGTTCCCATACGAATTGTCACTTGGATTACCTCCCGTAAGAGGTATTGAACATCACATCAATTTGCTTCCTAGTGCTTTTCTACCAAACAAAGCAGCTTATCGATGCAACCCAGAAGAGACAAAGGAGTTGCATAGACAAGTCAATGAACTTATCTATAAAGGATATGTCCGAGAAAGCATGAGTCCATGTTCCATTCTAGCTTTACTTGTGCCAAAAAAGGATGGTTCGTTTAGAATGTGTCGATAGTCGAGCCATCAATAACATTACTATCAAGTATAGGTACCCCATACCTAGACTTGATGATATGCTTGGTGAATTATATGATTCCACTGTATTTTCAAAGATAGATTTACGAAGTGGTTATAATCAAATTTGAATGCGAGAAGGCGATAAGTGGAAAACGGCTTTCAAAACTAAGGGAGGCATTTATGAGTGGCTGGTTGTACCATTCGGACTATCTAATGCTCCGAGTACCTTCATGAGACTCGTGAACGAGGTTCTTTGTTCCTATATTCGTTGCTTTGTTATTGTGTATTTTGATGATATTCTTGTTTATAGCAGGAACGAGGAAGAACATATTTCTCATTTGAAACAAGTCTTTGATATCCTGAGAAAACAGAAACTCTATGCTAAAATGAAGAAATGAGAGTTCTTTTCTTCAAGCATCATCTTCCTTGGATTTGTTGTTTTAAAAGATGGGATCTTCGTCGATCAATCTAAAGTGGAAGCAATGAAAACATGGCCAGTGCCAAAGTGCATTTCTGATGTAAGAAGTTTTCACGGACTTGTTTCATTCTATCAACAATTTGTGACGAATTTTAATACCATCATGGCTCCTATCATTGAATGCATGAAGAAGGGCTCTTCTGAATGGACAAAGGCTGCTTACAATGCTTTTGAAATGATCAAGCAGAAACTTTGTGAGTCCCCTATTCTTGCCCTTCCTGATTTCGATAAAGTATTTGGAGTTGAGTGTGATGCAAGCGGAGTTGGCATTGGGATTGTTCTTATCCAAGAGCAAAAGCCGTTGGTGTGTTTCAATGAGAAGTTGACTAATTCTAAGTTCAACTTATGATAAAGAATTCTATGCCATTGTTAGAGCTCTTGATCATTGGAATTATACTTGAGGCCAAAACAACTTGTTCTTCATTCTGATCATCGGGCTCTCAAGTTTATTTGCAACCAACGCAAACTCAATTTGAGACATGCCAAATCGATAGAATTTCTTCAAACCTTTTCTTTTGTCTCAAAGTACAGAATGGGCCACACTAATGTTGTAGCGGATGCTTTATCGAGGCGATGTTCTATACTCGTTATTTTGGATTCTAGGATCCTTGGTTTTCAATCGATGAAGGATCTATATTCTGAAGACCCAGAATTCTCTTCCATCATCGATGATTGTAAAAAGGGAGTTCAAGGAACTTACTTTATCCAGGATGGATTTCTTTTTAAAGGAAATCAATTATGTAAGTCGAAGAGTTCCTTTAGAGAGTTGTTGATTCGTGAAGCGCATGGTGGAGGATTGATTGGTCACTTCGATGTTAACAAAACTCTTGAGGTTCTTCAAGAGCATTTTTATTAGCCAAAGATGAATGGAGACATGCATGCTATCATCTTGAGGTGCACAACTTATGAAAGAGCCAAAAGTCATTTCCATCAAGGGCTGTACATTCTACTTCCGGTTCTATTACAACAATGGGAAGATGTAAGTATGGACTTTATTGTCGCTCTTCCGAGGACTCAAAGGGGAAAGATGTCATCATGGTGGTCGTCGATTGGTTTTCTAAAATGGCTCATTTCGTTCCGTGTCATAAAACAGATGATGTCTCTCATGTGACTGAACTATATTTCAAGGAGATCATTCACCTTTATGGAGTACCGAAGACCATCGCCTCGGATCGTGACTCTAAGTTCTTGAGCTATTTTTAGAAGACACTATGGAGAATGCTTAGTACGCGACTCTTATTCAGCACTAGTTGTCATCCTCAAATTGATGGCCAAACGAAGGTCACTTATTGTACCCTCACTACTTTTCTTCGAGGAATGGCTAGTAAATCCTAGAAAGATTGGGATTTGAAACTTGCACATGCAGAGTTGCTTATAATCGATCACCGAGTTATATTACTGGTCGATCACCTTTTGAAATTATGTATGAAATTAATCCTCTTACACCGATCGATTTGATTCCAATTCCATCCAACTCACAAGTGAACTTTGATGGCAAAGAACGAGCTGAATCGATGAAGAAGATCCATGAGCAGATTCGATCCGAGATTGAAAGGGCTAATGAGTCCTATAAGAAGAAAGCTAATCAGAATCGGAAAAAAGGCTCAATTTCAACCTGGTGATCTTATATGGTTACATTTGAGGAAAGAAAAATTTCCATCTCGTCGAAAGAACAAGCTCATGCTTAGAGCCGATGGTCCATTTAAAGTCATTGAAAGAATCAGTAACAACGCACATAAGATTGATCTTCCTGGAGAGTTTGGCATTTCGACTACTTTCAATGTGGGAGACCTTTTTCCTTATTTGGAAGATGAAGCCTTATTAGATTTGATGACAAATCTCAAATAACCAGGGGAGAATGATGCGGGAGCATCCGATTCTGTGGAACATTCCGAATTGATTCCATCGACGAGTCTTGAACGATCGATGATCATCCAAGCCAAAATTGACTTTGGTTATAATTTGTTTTGATGGGCCAAAGAATGAAGTTGTCGACAAGGATAATATCGACCAAGTTATCCATTAAAGGTATTATCAAGTCTTGACTTAGCCAATGTCGTATCGATTCACCAATATTAGTTGCTGATTTCAATGCGGATCAACATCATATCGATGGGAGGTTGTTCCAAACAATTTCCTATGACATTCGAAGATTTATTGAGATGAATATCCGCTGGTCAAAGTTGGAGCACAAATTTTGGGAGATAAAATGCAAGGCTCAAGATTTCAAGTCTCCATGTGTCATCAATGCATTTCTAAGTTCCTAGGTCTTAATTGTTTTGTGAGTCACAAGAGTCAAAGTCCTTAGTTCCTAGGATTTTAATGCTTTCTAGTTCCTAAATCCTTAAATGGTTGGGTAGTTCCCATGTCTTTTAATGTTTGGTTATTTCCTACGTCTTAGTTTCTCCATAAATAGAGGAGAGTCCTCCATTGTAATGCAGAGATGATTTTGAATGAGAATACAAGAGATTTTCCTTCGTGTAAGTGATTATCTTTGAAAAGTGAATACCTCCTAAATCAGTTTCTTTATCCTTGGAGAGTGAATTACTCTTTGTAGTGAGTCCAGAAACACTTTTATCTTCGGCTGGTGATTCACCTTTAGGCCCTGTTAGTGAGCTTCTCCTATTCCAAAGTCCTTTAACCTTGGTGTTGATCCCGATCTTCATCTTTGGTTGGTAGCACGTCTTTTATACCTTGGTGTCAATCATATTCTATCATTTGTTTCCATTTTCCCCTTCGACATACATCCCACAAACACACACCCATCCATACACATAATCCCGAAAATCTCATTTTCGGAATCACTCGCCCACGCACGCATCGGAGATTGTGTGTCCATAGGTGTTGTGCTAAAGCGAGTATAAAGACACACGACAAGTAATATAAAATGTAAAACGCAGCTTCAAATAAACACCCACATAATCATACATTTCTCTACCAACTCACAAAACATATTTGTGAACAAACACTCCCAACCTGCAACCACCATATAACACAAAATTAACATGCATGCATCGTAATCCATGAGACATCGACATCTTAAGACACACAAAAGCGTTTTTATAATCAAGAAATATCTGGCCTAGGACTGCAACAAGTTTCAAACTCAAGTTTCCAGTGAAGTTTCCAAGCTGTTGTGACCCTTCCCAAGGGGTCTTTTTAGGGGAAGGAAGTCTAAAGGTTTGTTGAATGGGAATGAACAGTCCCTTTATTTAAGGTGCACACTCTAATTCGGCATGGGTTCTCC